>OX369303.1:8671168-11071168 GCA_947284805.1 Coleophora flavipennella | reverse complement strand
GACAATAACTTTTTATTCATTGGCATACGTAATTTATTATTTAAGGAAAGCTGTTAGATACCTACATGAACTGTTTTAGATTGACAAATGAAGCATTTTTTAGGGTATGTATGCTGTAACAAAATTAGTGGGGCTTCCACTCATCATACTGAACTGAATAACTTTTGTTTTATGAATTTTCTGAATTCATACAAATCGATCTGCTGAATAACCATTTTTGTGCATTTTTGTATGGAGGCATCAATTTTTGATGTGTAACATCTTTGCTCTCGCTTTCCTGCAATTTGTGGGAGTGATTTCGTGAAATGGGACGGAAATGTGTCCCATTGTAACAGGAAGTCGCGTTTTTTCAGGCTTTAAAAGCGCGGAAAAGGCAAAGGTATCTATGACCATACAGCCTAGTCTGCCGTATCTTTGCCGTCCTTTTATAAAGTATTTTGTCACATGTTAAACATCATAATATGCGAGTACTGTAGGTCTCGCTCGAATTTTTTTTTATTATTACTGGGGTTCTTGAGGAAATTCATTCATTTCAGTATGATGAGTAGAATCCCTAGATAACAGGTCTTACACCATTTTTTTGCACTCTGTTTAATCATTAATAATTCAAACGGTTTTTCAAAGTGGGGGGCGCAATTTAAGTGGGAAAAATTGATGGGCGTCTGCACAGATGGCGCTTCTGCAATGCTTGGCTCTCGCTCAGTCTTTAATCTGGGGGCACGGCAGTGCCCCCGCCAAGTCGAGAAAAAAAAGCGGCACGGCCGTATACCTACCATCCTTTTCTCGAAGCAGTTCATGCCATTTTCGACCCCCCCACAACTTCGTTGTAGATAAACCTAGAAGCCTGAATTTTCTGTACCCAAGCAGGCATCATATAAGCACGGTATATTCCAAATTTCATTCAATTTGAACCAGTACTTTAAGAATTATAACTAGTCAAAGTTTCCTAATTTGTCACTCACTGACTGACAGATCATCAAAATTCCAAGGCACTTCTAGCCGACATAGAAGATTCAAATTTAGAATACAATTAGTCTTTAGTGTATAAAGCAAGGAAAAACTCAAACATTTTGCAATTTCGGTCCAGTTTTCTAGTTACACAAACTACATAAATAACTTTGTAATCCCATATAAAATATATAGTATTACAAAGTTATTTATGCAGTCGCAGGACCGAACTCCTTGATTTACTAGTTTTTAAGGCGCAGTTCATGAATCAATGTAGTTTTCTACAAAAATAAGTGAAATCCCACCAAAAACATCCTGTAAAAACTAGCCAAGTCTCGATTGAGCTGCTTGTTTTTCTATAAAAAGTAATGAAATCTCTAATAAGCAAAGCCAAGCCTAGTCTAGGGTTCGTTACTGCGATTTCTTTATTATTATGGTTAGATTTTATGTGACTTGGCCGTTGACTTGGATGTCTCAAGGAGTAAATATGCATAAAGAATGTTCAACGGCAGGTCACATAAAATCTAACCATAATAATAAAGAAATCGCAGTAACGAATCCTAGACTAGGCTTGGCTTTGCTTATTAGAGATTTCATTACTTTTTATAGAAAAACAAGCAGCTCAATCGAGACTTGGCTAGTTTTTACAGGATTTTTTGGTGGGATTATTTAATTTAGTTAACTAAAATTATCTAGGTAGAAGGGGGGCGCGAAAATATTTTTTGGCAGAAAGGGGGCGCGGCCTAAATAAGTTAGGGAACCTAACTATACTGTATTGTATGTGTGTAATGTGTACGTATATATGTCTCTTTGGCTGAGCCTGTAGCCTAAACGGCTTGATGGATTTTGCGAGGTCTCGTTGGAGACTCGCCTTGGTCCCGTAAGTGACACGTTCTATACGTACACACACATTCACATTTGTACCCGAGTGCCCAAAAAAGAGAGGTTATTTTTCAATCGAGCGCGGAAATATTAATTACCATTACTTTGATATAAAAAAATATATTATTATAAGGTCTTACAAAATTAGCTGAAACTATTTTAACTGATACTTCTACCCATGAAACTGAACAACTTTCCCCATGAAACCCATAGTCAAATCGCAAAAACATTTTTGAACTTCCCATACTAAGTTGGCTGATCAGCTGATCGAGTTAGTATGGGAGAGCCAAATTTTTTTTTTGCGGTTTGACTATGGGTTCCATGGAGAAAGTTGTTCAGTTTCATGGGCAAAAGCACCAGTTAAAATAGTTTCAGGTGATTTTGTTACACCTTATATACACGATGTCGGTATACTACTTTATGGGGTGTAAGCACATATTACTAAAAGTAAATAGTTACTTGTGTAAGGTAAAATAGGACAGGCAGGGGCTTCTATTATTAATTATATTCTACACGTGAAATGGAACGTTACGAGTAACTGGTAATACATTTTGGTTGTTACGTATAATTGATACACTTGATAATTAGATCGATTTTTATGAAGAGTGATTTTTTTTGCGATTTCAGCGAAGAAGTTGCTCAGTTTGATGAGTAGAACCCCAAGCTAACGGGACCTACATCGATTTTGTTACACCTTGTATAAGGCCATACCTCATATCCTCAGATGAGATTCTTGAAGTGAGGTGAGGTCATATTTTATCGATATTTATACTTGCGTTAGGTTCCGTTATCTGTGGTACCGTCACAGTTGAGATACTGGGTACCGTTGCGTTGTTGATTTGATTAGTTTCGCTTTATTTAAGTCGGTGTACTAAACAGTATAAAATATGTATTCTAAGTTCTAACGATTACGTCGTGGGTTCGGAATAACGATCGCTGTCGATAACGCTCCGAAGGGGTATATTATCGGTAAAGGTACTGTACAGTTCACCCTCCGAATGTATATGTATTATGCAGTATTAGGTCAGGAACGACAGATGTCCAAAAAAATCGCTGATCAGAAGAATATAATTTCTAGAAGGCTGTAACGGTAAAAAAAATTATTCCCGTACCGGGAATCGAACCCGAGCCTCCTGGGTGAAAGCCAGGTATCCTAGCCACTAGACCATACGGGATATGAAGATGAGTTTGAAAATACTGTTTACAACGTAACAACGTCGTAAATTGATATACATTGTGACGTAATGATCATACAACATACTGCACTAAAATTACGTCAATGATCTGATCATGTGATCATACATAGGCATAGGTACCTTGTTAGGTACCTACCTACTTCACTAAATAGTAAAATAAATACTGTTCTAATCTCCGCTAGTTAGGATCTACAGATTTCGCAGATTAACTTTACTTTTAGCTTGAACTATGTATTAATAAGTTCTATTTAACGATTATAGAATCATGTTTGTCGGTTAGGAGGTAAGATGATTAGAGGAAGACTGTAATTAGGTAGCTAGTTAGCGCGTGAAAGTGAAGTCCTTGTGTTTAACGTTGCAATTACGAGTAACTGGTAATACACATTTTGGTTGTTACGTATAATTGATACACTTGATAGATCAATTTTATCGTATCATTAGATGCATTATAAATTGAATTAAATAGATACCTACTTCCGTTCCAACAGCACTGAACTATGAAACAATACAATTGTGTTCAATTCAGTACATAATTTATAGCAGCCAAGTCCAGGCGAGTAAAATATTTTTAATTATAAATAGGGTCCTGAAATTTTAAAATAAGACTTCAACACATGCAATTAACGGACAGACGGACGGACAGCGAAGTCTCAGTAATAGGGTCCCGTTTTTACATTTGGGTACGGAACCTTAAAAAAAGAGAGGACATGTTTTATAGCAATCGTATGTTTATTTTATTTTTTAATTTAAAGTTATTTACTAATCCGAAAGAAGGTACTCGTACAGACTATAAAAAAAAATATTACATTTATACTACTTATTAAAAAAAATAGGTATGTAGGACCCAATAACAAGAGCATCTACTCATCAAACTGAACATCTTTGCCCGAGAATCTGTTGCGAGCCCTTCGTGAACCTTTCAACCGCCTCCGTAGTGTAATGGCTAATCCATTCGCTTCACACCGGTAACCAGGAGGTCACGGCTTTCATTCCCAGCGAAGTCTTACTTTTTAAGACTCGGTTTGGTTGGTGGCAGCACATTTTCTCAGCCCGCCTGGCAGCTGGCTAGCACCACCACCTTGCCGCCATCAATGATAATGATAAATCTTTATTCCGAACAAAGTTACGCCAAAAATGTTTACAGTGACCCCTTACTAGGCAATGCCTGTATATATTACGCGGCTGTATCAAACTGTATTGTGATGAAAAAACAAATTATCTACTTGTAAATAGGTTTCATCGTGTAGGTATTTTTTTAATTTTTCGTTTAGCTTCATAAACTTTGCAGTCATTGATACGTCAGGTTTTCAATAATTTGTTGTAAATATACGGAGAAAGAAAGGTTTTAAAACGTTTAGTAAATGTATTTTTACCGACGAAGGGATTTCCAAAGAGATAACCCTCTATTCTAACATACGTTCGTAGCATGGAGAGTGAATTACCTGATTGTGTGTGCAGTGCAAGAAGACAGTCTTTAAACACGTAGAGTTTCCTTACACTCAGAACTCCTGAGTCAGCATACAGTGCAACAGTGGAGTACCTTCTAGGATTCCCAAGAGCTACTTAAGGACCGCTCTATAAGCCCTTTCAACCTTTATGATAACTGAAGAGGCTGCACCACTCCATGCTAGTATGCAATGTTAACAGCATTGCCAAGTTACACATAACATTACACATTTTCTTTTAGGCAAATGAAAACTGTTATATTATACCGAAATTCTATTATTTGGAGAAGTTTGAAATAAATGTTTGAATTTGAAATCCCGTAACTATAGAATTAATTTAAAAAATTACCTACCCATTCAGATCTCTGTATTTTATTTTTATCGAACTTGGGACCCTTTTTCATTAATGTTTTGTTGGAATAATATTTTGTTCAAATACGAGTACCTATGAGTGCCCACGGCACGTTGCTACTTCACCTCATAGAAAGTTTGCCCAATAAACAGTCAACCCCCCGGAAACCAGACTCCGCTCTTATGTAGGACTAATCAAATCTATGTTCTCCAATGACAATTAACGAACGATTTTGTGTTTCATATTAGATGAGCAATCTATAATATAAAAATGAATCGCAAAATGTGTTGGTAAGCGCATAACTCGAGAACGGCTGGACCGATTTGGCTAATTCTTTTTGTGTCAAGTTCGTTATTGTCAGGAGAAGGTTCTTATGTAGGGTAGGGTAGGGTAGGGTAGGGTAGAGTAGTGTAGGGTAGGGTAGGGTAGTGTAGGGTAGGGTATAGTAGTGTAGGGTAGGGTAGGGTAGTGTAGGGTAGGGTAGGGTAGTGTAGTGTAGTGTATGTAGGGTAGGGTAGGGTAGTGTAGAGTAGTGTAGTGTAGGGTAGTGTAGTGTAGTGTATGTAGGATAGGGTAGGGTAGTGTAGGGTAGGGTAGGGTAGAGTAGTGTAGGGTAGGGTAGGGTAGGGTAGGGTAGGGTAGAGTAGTGTAGGGTAGGGTAGGGTAGTGTAGGGTAGGGTAGGGTAGTGTAGTGTAGTGTATGTAGGGTAGGGTAGGGTAGTGTAGAGTAGTGTAGTGTAGGGTAGTGTAGTGTAGTGTATGTAGGATAGGGTAGGGTAGTGTAGGGTAGGGTAGGGTAGGGCAGTGTAATGTAATGTAAGGCGGTACGTAGTTCGCCGGGACAGCTAGTCTATATATAAAAATAAATCCCTATTTCCCTTGGTCACGATTTGGCTGGAGCGATTTTGCTAATTCTTTTTTTGTCGAGTTCGTTATTGTCAGGAGAAGGTTCATAAGTAGGGTAGGGTAGGGTAGGATAGGGTAGTGTAGTGTAGGGTAGGGTAGGGTAGTGTAGTGTAGTGTAAGGTGGTATGAAGTTCGCCGGGAATACTAGTATAATATATAACATACAGCCCTGTTAGCGGAGAACTCATAGAGACGAATACTATATTTCAAGAAAAAAAAATCAATGAATAAAACGTTCCACGGAAACATACGGCAATATTTATTTACTGCCCGTCTTCTCATTCGGAGTATTTATTGAACGTGGGGAATGTTGTTCAGTATGATGGGGAGAAGCCCCACTTAACGGGCCCTCCACTCATTTTGTTACACATGTATTACTTTTTTTATTTTAAATTTTATTAACAATTGGTAAACCCTTGACAACATCTCACCTGGTGGTAAGTGACGATGTTGCCGAAGATGGAAGCGGGCTTACCAATCTTCCCCAACGCAATGGGGAACTGGCTATCTTATCTTCATGCCGGAACACACCAATGATATCAACATTGATATTTGGCGGCAAGACTTAGATAAGATGGTGGTAGCTAGCCAGGCGGGCTTAGAAAATGCCCTATACCACCAACCAAACCGAGTCTTACAATTGACCCCGCCGGGAATCGAACCCGCGACCTCCTGTGTAAAGCCAGTGAACTTTGCCTCTAAACTTCGGAGGCGGTTACATCAAAATTAAAGAAAAACATTTATTTATTAGAGAAAAACATGCTTTGGCAGCCCTTAAATCTCACCCAAGCATGTCCAGTAGACACGAATATAACAGCCTGCTCGTACTTTGGCTATTTCTTCCTGAATCTACTGGTAAACCTGTACGGAGACTCGGAGGACAGGCGTGTTCAGGAGGAGATGGGTCTGAGAGCTGATGGAGAAGACGGTGGAGAATATGACTTCATTGTGGTTGGCGCTGGTTCGGCGGGGTGCGTGGTCGCCAACAGGTTGACTGAAGTGGAGAATTGGAAGGTTCGTAACCTACTTATGTTTTTATTGGAATGTTTAAAATGTTTTATTGTAACCCGTCATGAGCGCGGTCGGCCTTACCTGTGTAGACATGAGTGCAAGTGGCATTGGTGCTAAATGCTATCACTAGGCAGCATCAGTCGCTATGCCGTGTCGGAGGCCTTAGAGATAGGCGGCTTAAGGTCTTAAGATGGGTCAAATGACAATATTCAATTCAAATTATTGAAAGAAAGCTATCACTATGAAAAAAAATATAAAATATACTTATAGTAATAAAAAATAATAATTGAATACAATTTTAAAATTATTACCAATTTTGATGTAAAAAAAGTATACTGTAGACCCTGTTTTTGGCATTAATTGCGAAATTTCTCAAAGTCAAATAGTTAATTTTTAATGAAACCAACACACAAAAATCGGTGACTTTAAGACCCTTCATTTTAATTGAACACATTTTTTTAAACTTATTTTAAAGTACAGAAAAGTAATAAAAACATGTAAAAATTTTGAATTGGGCGTTCGGTTTCAACGTTACAGCCGCGTTGAAGCCCGCATTGATTTGAACTTAAAATGAATAGACTTACGTTCGATATCATTTTAACACGAATTAACCTGCTCGGATTGAGGAATCTTAAAGCCTTAAAAACTTCTGAGAGAGGAAGTGGATCAGTTGTATGTGGGTTCACCAACCGTACGACCTCCATCAATCCGGACTTGGCCCCTGTGTGTGGAGTACGGCATCACCTTTTGGAATTAGGGAATAGACCCGTGCCCCAGTGCGCCCTCTCGCTCGTACATCTAATAGACCCGTGACCCAGCATGCCCTCTCGCTCGTACATCTAATAGACCCGTGACCCAGCATGCCCTCTCGCTCGTACATGTAATAGACCCGTGCCCCAGCGTGCCCTCTCGCTCGTACATCTAATAGACCCGTGACCCAGCATGCCCTCTCGCTCGTACATCTAATAGACCCGTGACCCAGCATGCCCTCTCGCTCGTACATGTAATAGACCCGTGCCCCAGCGTGCCCTCTCGCTCGTACATCTAATAGACCCGTGCCCCACCATGCCCTCTCGCTCGTACATCTAATAGACCCGTGCCCCAGCGTGCCCTCTCGCTCGTACATCTAATAGACCCGTGCCCCACCATGCCCTTTCGCTCGTACATCTAATAGACCCGTGCCCCAGCGTGCCCTTTCGCTCGTACATCTAATATACCCGTGCCCCAGCGTGCCCTCTCGCTCGTACATCTAATAGACCCGTGCCCCACCATGCCCTCTCGCTCGTACATCTAATAGACCCGTGCCCCAGCGTGCCCTCTCGCTCGTACATCTAATAGACCCGTACCCCAGCGTGCCATCTCGCTCTTACATCTAAAAGGTATGTTACTACCAACCTTACGGTTATACATGTAAGGTGTAACAAAAATGGTGTTTTAGGAGCCGCGTTAACTGAGGCTTTTACTCATCACACTGAACACCTTAACCGTCAAAGCTCAGAGGGCATTTCCAAAGTGCTTTCCTTGATGGTTACATCAAGTTAAATCTTTCTAGAGACACACTACAACAATCCAAGTGATAGTATTGTTTACAAATACAACAGGTTAGATAATGTCCATCGGTGATATTGTTATAGTATTTTCTACAGTTTAAATCCATGATTAAAATACTGTTACTCGTAGCGACCTCCATAGAAATCCTTTCGTGTGGGGTATCGTTGAATAGGTATTTTAAAATGACTGAGGGTTTGCTAAAACCAATTTTCGATTCACGGATCCTTTTACGAAATATTAACCTTTAAAGTAATATTTTTTGTAAGAGTCAAGTGTCCTCCCCCACCTCCGTATCAGCTTAACCCTTAATAACTGGCGTGAGGTATTTTTTATAAATTTTATACATTCATATTGTCATTAATTTCTGATTCTACCGTCATAACTTTTCTTGTAGCTTCCTAAAACGCCGTGACCATTGATAGTTAGTGCCGGGCTCGGCGCTGATCAATGTGGTTTTGTCTGGAGAGTGTGTTTGCGATAAAATCTTACCCCAGGCGAGTTCTTACGAGGTGAAAATTTCAGGTGTGGACAGTTATGGCTCGTTAACTAAGAAACTGGGCAAGGCCAATTTAGCAGATGTGGCAGATGTCACATGTTGTATCAATTTAAAAAGAAATATATCACGGCTAAGTAGGCTTTCATATAGTTTAGGAGAAATAGTCGACCAACTTACGAGTAAGATGTGTAGCTGGATATGTAAAAAGCTCATAGTTTTTCCATACAGAATGTTCTATTACCAACTGCAAATATAATTTCATTTTTATTATATTTTAAGATTTTTAAAAGTGTTAGAAAGTTAGACCCCGCCTAATAGAATCGAACCCGTGACTTCCTGGTGAGAAGCGAGTAGATTTACCACCAAATCACGGAGGCGGTTAGAAAGTGGTCAGTATTTGTCTCCTATTAGAATATTCTCAACGTTTTCTTTTTCTCCTTTTAAATTATAAAATGCTAAAAAAGATGACCCCAAGGGCGTACCTATAGTGGTAGGAGAAGAAGCTTCAATTCATTTTACTTTTTCCCCAGGTATTGCTTCTGGAGGCGGGCGGGGAGCAGCCGGACATCACCCGGGTCCCGGGGATGAGCTCCGCGCTCTACGGGTCTAACATTGACTGGCAGTACAAGACACGGCCAAACGGCAGGAGTTGCTTTATGTACGGCGGAGAATGTCCGTGGCCTCGGTGAGCTTCAACATTTTTTTCCTTGTGAAAGGTGCCAAAGGTAGAACGGACGGTCATTGGGATGGTAAAGTTCTCGAGTGGCAACCGCACAGACGTAGTGTAGACAGGCCTCCTACTCGGTAGACCGACGATCTGGTGAAGGTCTCGGGCAGCGCAGGACCTTATGTTTCTTTTTCATATATAATTTAGTTTTGGTGAATTTTGCCTATTTTTTATTAAAGAACCTAACACTTCCCTTCCAACTACTATAGCAAAGTATATTTATTAGTACTAACATAGGTACAGTATGGACACTCCCTGCCGCTCTCTAGATTGCGACCTCACCCCCTCGTCACCCAGATTGATACAGATTGGTTATAGTTTGGTTGTTGAAAGTAAAGTATTTCGCCGTGATTTTGTTTGCTCCGTCATTTGTTTTTAGAAATATCATTTCACGACCGCTGTATGTTGTGTCCGGGGTGTTACTATAGCCGCGACGGCGCAGACGGAGTGTACGCCGCCCGCCACATGTTTTATACTTTTTTTAAGAATGTATTAACGTCTCTGGATACAAAAGCCCTGAGATAGTCTCTATATATAAATAATCTTCATTTGTTTTTTGATTTGCAATGCTAGTGCCGGTGCATTACAAATCTTCTCTTCAGTTCTTGACAGCATTTGCAGCAGCCTCATTTTGAGGCGGAACTCCCGGTTGCAGTAGGGCGTCTACAAATCTGCACCCAGTGCAAAATGGGTTTTCACGTCCTCCTTCATTTTATTTTCTTGTCCTTCACATTGCTCACGTGCACCAGATGATTTTCTCTAAAACGCACCACTTTTTGAAGCAAATTCTAGCAGAACCCAATGCAAAAACGATAAAATAAAACTACGAATGCATTCACCACAAATCCCGCCAAAAAACTGCTTAGTGTTTATACGCAGATGACAGATTCGAGGTAAAATTATTATTTAATTTTAGCTTTACCGCACACTTAGTGGTTCCATAACCGGAAAAGGAAGCTGAGCAAAATGCAAGTATTTTTTTTTATTAATAGTGAGAACTCACAGCAATAAGGCCGCCTATTGTATAGGCTTTCTTCTTTATTATTAATTTCTTTTTTTATATTGTGAAGCAATAAAGAATATTGTATGTTGTATGTATGTAACTCTGCCTCTGTCACATTGCTTAAGAATGACCTTTAAAAATGAGCAAGGTGTGCACTGGTAAGACCGCCCGGCCTAGGTAGATACTATATCTAGAGATTGTAAAGGAACGAAAGAGACTTGCAATTTGTCCGGCTTCCTTACCGATTCCCGGCCCGCCAGGTCTGCGGCAACGCTAATATACAGTTTCGACTAATTTACAACGCCATCTAGTGTTATCATACTTGAAACTAAATGGCGCCATCTAGTTTTAAGGCGTAGTATAAAGGTTATCAATCTATTCTTGTCGGACCGCCCCTTCTACGATTTCTATACGTCTACAAACCAAAACGTGTTATTTTTATTATGTGCTGAGGCACGGACTGTGGCACGGTAGTGGTGGCACGGTCTCTTCGGTTTGCGAAGTCAAAATAAATGCCACTTTTTAACCACACCGTCATCTTTTTCCTAGTACCCCTTTTTATAAAAATAATTACCTACCAATTAAAAGTATTCTGAATATTTTTATTTTTATTCTTTCCGAAATCCATATTTAGGTTTTGATTCAAAATTCTACGTGTATATGTGGCGAATCCATAGCTCGATCTTTTAATTCCATTTAACCAAATTATCTTTCATTTTTGCTACAAACACAGTTTCACATTTATAGGATTAGTTGTAGTAAAGTAAAACAGCTGTATTCTGTTTTTATTTTATTAAAGTAGCGGTCCCCCTACGCAAAGATTCTTAGATCAAATTATAACTACTTATAAAGACATATTACTTTTTACTTTTTAGAGGTTTTTGTCGGGGGCCGGGGGTTTTTTAAATTTTTAATTTAAGTTTTATTTCATGCTTTTTAAACTTTACGTATCCCAAACACGATACCTCTGCTGTAAGTTGACGAGGAGTTGGGTATCCTGCAGATTTTAGGAGATGCTGCAGCATCAGGTCAAGGTTCACATGTTCTATCTAACGCCTATTCATTGAGACTATTCCAATGAGCCCAAACACGATACCTCTGTTGTAAGTTGGTGAGGAGTTGAGTATCTCGCAGATTCCAGGAGATGCTGTAGCATCAGGTCAACGTTACCATTCTCTATCTAAAACTTATTCATTGAGACTATTCCAATAAGCCCAAACACTATTCATCTGCTGTAAGTTGGTAAGGACTTGGGTATCCTGCAAATTCCACAAGACGCTGTAGCATCAGGTCAAAGTTTCAATCAGTGTTCTATCTCAAACCTATTCATTGAGAGTTGAGACTATTCCAATGAGCCTAAACACAGTACTTCTGCTGTAAGTTGGTGAGGAGTCGAGTACCTTGCAGATTCCAGGAGATGCAGCATCTGGTCAAGGTTACCATGGTTTTGCAATATTATTACAGTAATAGGATCACCAAATTTGAATCGATCAGACCTGTATAAGTTGCCCACATCCCTTCATCACCTAGATAAAAGCTGATGATCCTCAAACGGCTGACAGATAGATAGATAAACGTTTATTTAGGATTTCAGTCAGCACACACACTACTTATTTATAAAGGTACAGGCAAAATAAGCAATTTGGCATACAATGAAGGTCTGAACTTCTTCTTCTAAGTCGTTACGCTCTTGACAGAGTGGTCGTGGTCGTCATTTCGGTCGGGTGACCCGCCTCGCAATTCGTCGCCATTCTTCTCTGAGGGCTGCTTTTTTGGTGCATTGGTACAGCGGGTCATCCATGATTTGGTCCGTCCATCTCATTGGGTCTGAACAGATCTTAATAAATTATAGCTAAGAACCACCTGGATCACGTCAGCATAAGAGCTGATGATCCTGAAACGGCTGAGCAGATCTTCATAAATTATAGCTAATAACCACCTCGATCACGTCAGCTTTCAAACAAAAATAAAACCGGCCAAGTGCGAGTTGAACTCGCGTGGAGAGGGTTCCGTACAATGCCAAAGTCAAATATCACATTTGAAATCCTCACAGTAAGATGCGAGTTTTTTTTTATTATTAAAAATTTGAGTGTGTTTGGCTGCACCTCACCTGATGGTAAGTGCCGATGCAGCTGAGGATGTAACACGCAAGTTCAAAAAGTGCCTATTCACTCTCGTCTTGAAAATTCCTAAATTATACGCATCGGGGAATACAGACGCCGGCAGGAAATTCCACTCCTTGATGAGGTCGTGAAGCTTCAGACAAACTCTTCGAAATGAATCCTGTAGAACACCGATAGACAGGCGACTTTGTGAAGATGCTCGAGGCTTTGGAGCCTGTTTAATACAAGTTCCTCGTCGCCAATAAGTCTCCTAATAGCGCGTCGGTCGATAGAATCCAAAGCATATATCTGGTAACGAGCCGATCCGTCCCACAAGTGAGAGCAGTACTCCATACAGTTAACCACTACTAGCGCAATCTAGTGGTGTTTTAGTGAACTTCTTTTTTTTAATAAAAATTTGAGTGCGTTTGGCAGCACCTCACCTGATGGTAAGTGCCGATGCAGCCGAGGATGTGACACGCAAGCTCAAAAAGTACCTATTCACTCTCGTCTTGAAGATTCCTAAATTATACGAATCGGGGAATACAGACGCCGGCAGGGAATTCCACTCCTTGCCCGTTCGCATAATGAAGGAAGAAGCTAAACGCTTCGTGCGTAAAGGTGGAACATCTACTACAAAGGGGTGGAATCGCCCTCCGCACCTGGTCGTTCTATGATGAAATGAAGAGGGGAAATGAGGTCGTGAAGCTCCAGGACACACTTTCCGAAATGAATCCTGTAGAACACCGATAGACTATTTTCTATTATGACTAGAACTATTAACGTATTCTCGTATATTGAGTTTAGCACTTTTTTTCAATTGATTGAACTCTTATAGGTTTTCCTGTAATTTACAAGCAAGAAACTATATTTTGTATTTTTTTCAAAATTTTAGGCTCAGTAGCTTCGGAAAACAGGGGGGGAATGGTAAATTTTGTTTGTTTGTAAACTCTTTATTGTACAAGAAAATACACAGTTATCGATACATAATAGCAGTAGCATTTGAACAATTTTTGTGTTCTTTCATGAATAAAATTAAAACTATTTATTTTACAATATAAACAAAAATATATTTAAGATCCTGATAACAAGCCCTCTCATTTGATATATGACACAATAAGGTTTCCAAAACTTTTTTTTTATTTCCTAATTTGTCCCCCGAAAATGACCAGTATTTAAAAAAAAAAATACTTTGCACATTTGTGATTGGTTTATAGGATTACACCATTCTACCAAATTTCATCTGATTTGGTCCAGAAGATTCGGAGCAAATCGGCTTGGACAGACAGACAGACGCAAGAGTGATCCTATAAGGGTTGTGTTTTGTTTTTTTGTACGGAACCCTAAAAACCGCAACAAAATCGGTCTATTCGTTTAAGAACTGCCACAGACAGACAGATACACACGTTAAACTTTATAACAACCCCTCTTTTTGCGTCGGGGGTTAAAAAGGATTAAATAACTTTTTTAAAGTCCCCAACTAGAACGAAAGATAAATTTAAAAAATTGATTTCCGTCGCCCTCTCTGTTCCGAATTTCAGTTTAAATACTATAGTTCATAAATTTCTATAGTATTTAAACTGAAATTCGGAACAGAGAGGGCGACGGATCTATTGATCAAAAACTTCAATAATTATCTTACTCGAAATAAACAAATACATTGCTTTTTTCCCCTCGGACTGCGGAGGAGGGGAGGGGGAGAATGCGGTTATGCATACCAGTACAGCCGGCTGCACTGGTTATGTGGTTATGTGGGACTCACAGCCCTGCGCCTATATGCATACATACCAATTATAAGGTATGTATGCATATGTATATTTAAGGTATATATAAATAATATGCACAGGTCCAAGACCACACTACCCACTAACAACCCCCTATAGCCTTGGCAGCTAAGCTACCTTACGCACTGTCGACTGGTCGCCGGCGACTCAGTCTCTCGGCGACCGAAACGTAGGCAACTAGGGCCGGAGACCAAGCCGAGCGACAGTATTCCAAGTACAGTCGTGCAGGTAGTCGCCTGTGCGTCGCCACTACGCGGCGAGTCGCCGCAACCGGCGACCGAGTGCTTAAACACTAATTTAAACTAAAGAAAGTCACAGTTGCCGGCGACTGAGTCGCCGGCGACCAGTCGACAGTGCGTAATGGCTCTAAAAGCTAAATGCAGCGACGCACCATTACTTACCGTTTGGGACAATGCGTGATGTCGAC
Organism: Coleophora flavipennella; assembly: GCA_947284805.1. NCBI lineage: Eukaryota > Metazoa > Arthropoda > Insecta > Lepidoptera > Coleophoridae > Coleophora > Coleophora flavipennella. The sequence goes on along the minus strand of OX369303.1, from coordinate 11,056,338 downwards.
TTCAATGGCGTTGGACCATGGAAAGGTTCGTAGTCATTACTTGTTACACTCGCTGGTATTTATATTTTGTTCATTTTCGTTGTAGAGGCAAAGTGATGGGCGGTTCGAGCTCGATCAATACCATGGTGTACGTGAGAGGGTTCAGGGAGGACTACAACGGATGGGCCAGAATGGGCAACAGGGGCTGGAGTTACGAAGAGGTTCGATTAAAGATACGCTATTCGTTCTACAATACATTGGAGCCACACTATAGTAACTTTCTCGCATGAGATTTTTATACATAAAGACGTTCTTTCAGTATAATTATATTTTGTATGGGAGACCTTATACAGGGTGTAGGACCCTTTAACTGGGAGTTGTACTCATCATACTGAAAAACTTTCCCCAAGGAATCCATAGTCAATTTTTAAAAAAAAAGTTGGACCCTCCATACTAAAATGCACAAAATTGGTCGCCCAGCTGATCGATTTGTATGAAGAGTAAACATTTTTTTTCGCAATTTTAGCAGTCGTATACAAAAGTTATTCAGTATGATGAGTAGAAGCCCCAGTTAACGGGACCTACACCAATTTTGTTACATCCTGTATATAGCATATCTCTGATGGGTGGGAAGTACCTTTTTTGTAGGTTTTCTGACCGAGTTTACCATATTAGGGAACTTACTAACGGTTACTATGTTGGATTTAAAAAAATCTTTAGCGCCGGATTTGAGTAGCTAATAAAAAAACATATTTTTTTTTGTATCTGAGGTACCTTTTTAAGATTCTTTGTTGTAACCGAGTATACCATTATTAAAGAACTTACTAATGTTGAAATAATAATATAATTTTAACCGCCTCCGTGGCGTAATGGTTAGCCCATTTACTTCACACCAAGAGGTCGCAGGTTTGATTCCGGCTCGGTTTGGTTGATGGTCGGGCATTTTCTAAGCCCGCCTGGCTACCTACCACCATCTTATCTAATAAGTCTTGCCGCCAAACATCAGTGTTAACAACATTGATGTGTTCCAGCTTGACTATAAGATAGCCAGTTCTCCATTGCGTTGGGAAATCTTGGTAATTCCGTTTCCATCTTCGGCATAATCGTTACTTACCACCAGGTGAGATGATGCCAAGGGCTTGTCAATTGTGATTTAACAAAATGGTTACTTTCCTGTTTTCTAATCGTTACGTTTTTGAGTAAATTTAAAATTTATTTATTTTTTGTGTGAGAAATATATTTTTATTAGAGTTCTGCTGTAGTAATGGAATACACCATATTATAAAACTTACCATCAGTTGAGTATCAATGATTAACCTTGGTCCGTTAAGAAAGATCCTGATTCTCAAGAGACTCCAGCTGCTCAAGGTAGCAGCAGTTATCACTTAACACAGTTTTAGGATCAAAATTTTTGTTTTTAACAAACACCTTAACCTCGGGATTACAAACAGCTAGCCCGCTGTATAAAGCGTGCTTAGAGACCGAGCAAACAGCTCTCTACGTCCTAAACTGCAGAGAGGTATCATCCTACAAGTTTAAGCATATCGGGGACTTGAGAAAACTACTAGTAGTCATCGGAAGTGTTTAAGGCTACTACCTGAAGGAGCCGGGTTGTCGGTGATGTTGGCCATTCACGCAAAATAAGCGTACTTATCGCGTGGTTGCGGAAACCAGCCCGTCCGTTCTTGTCATTAACAATCCTCGATACAGTTCTATCCATCTTACAAGATTCAATGAAATTTTCTTTTTGCAGGTCTTACCGTACTTTAAAAAATTGGAAAACAACATGAACATTGAGGCTAGCAATCGCAAGTACCATGGCGTCGGCGGCCCACAGGCGATTTCCAGATTTCCTTACATTGACAAGCCTTCAATTGCTATTACTGAAGCCTTTAACGAGATAGGACTACCCATAGTGGATTTGACTGCAGATCATAAGGTAGGAACCATGCAGACCCAAGCTTTTTCTGCCAGAGGAATGAGAGCTTCTACCAATACGGCTTATATTAAGCCCATTAGGTACAAGAGGAAAAATCTAACTGTGAGGATTGAGTCTGAAGTCAGAAGGATACTTATAAATGGTGATAATAGGGCTTATGGCGTCGAATATATTAGAAATGGGAAGAAATGTAAAGTTTACGCGACAAAAGAAGTAATAGTTAGTGGTGGTGCAGTAGCCTCACCAAAATTACTATTACTATCTGGAATAGGCCCAAGAAATCATTTGGAAGAATTGCGAATTCCAGTTGTTAGTGACATAGCTGTAGGTGAAAATGTAATGGATCATGTAACGTTTGCTGGTTTAATGATAGCATTTGATAATAAAACTTCAACCTTAGTAAGCAACGAAGAAATGGAGGAACATGCCATAAGATACAAATATGCCAAAAATAAATATGGTCCTTTGTCTTCATCAGGACCTTTTAATTCTGTTTCTTTCTTTAAAACTGACAAAAATTTAGATACACCTGACATACAAATACAAGTTTTAGACATCATTCTTAAGGAATACAAAAAAGAACCGTTAACTTATTTAACAGTCGGTACACTACCAACAGTATTCTATGATGCTGTAGTGCCTAGAGTGCAAAATCTAGTGCCAATGAGTAGAGGAAGCATAACTTTGAATGCTACAAACCCTAACAGTGATCCAATTATTAATGCTAACTATCTCGGCGATAACAGAGACTTCATACCAATTATAAAAGGTGTAAAACAGATTTTACAGCTAGAAAAAACTGAGACTTTTAAATCTGGTCGAGCTCGATTTGTAAAAGAACCTCTAGAAGCATGCAAAGATTATGAATGGGGGACTGATGACTACGTCATTTGCATGACCAGAAAGTATACTTTTGCTCTGAATCACCAATCAGGGACGTGCAAGATGGGGCCGGAAGATGATGACACTGCAGTGGTAGACCCAAGACTGAGGGTGTATGGGGTTACCGGGCTGAGAGTGGTTGATGCGTCAGTAATGCCGGTTATCGTCCGGGGTAACACAAATGGGCCGACTATAATGATTGGGGAGAAAGCCAGTGATATGATCAAGGAAGACTGGGGGGTATTAGAGAGAAGAAATTAGGTTAGAAGGTGAAATTGAAATCGTTGGCAAAATAAACAAAGAGTGAGTAGATAACTCATGAAACTTGTTATGTACACAGAGTGGTTTGGATGTCATTCTAGTCTTGAAACTTTTGTATCAGATTGCTTTGTTATAGTTGAATGATGTCTGTTTTGTACACTAAGTACTAACAAATAAATTAAAATAAAGAAATAAACTGAAAGATATTCACATTGTTTTCTTGACAAAAAATATGCAGTGCAGGTCCTGCCTGAGTAATTTTAGTTTCACCCTATTTGTTTTATTATAATTGTGTTAATTATTGGAGAAATTAAAATAGTTTTAAGGCCTTAAGATAGGTCAAATGACAATATTAAATTCATATTATTGAAAGACTGTGTAAAGCTATTACTGTGGAAAAAATATTTAATATACATAAAGTAATAAAAAATATAATTAATTGAATACAATTTTAAAAATATTAACATTTTTGATGTACAAATATATACTGTCGACCCTGTTATTGGCATTCATTGCAAAATTTCTCGAAAACAAATAGTTAATGTTGAATGAAACCAACACACAACAATCGGTGACTTTAAGACTTTTCATTTTAATTGAACCCTTTTTTTAACTTATTAGAAAGTACAGAAAAGTAATAAAAACATGTAAATAGATAATTAGGCGTTTGTTTTCAACGTAACAGCCGCGTTGAAGCCCGCATTGATTTGAACTTAAACTGAATCAAACTTACGTTCGATATTATTTTAACACGTATCAAACTGCTCGGATAGAGTCATCTTAAAGCCTGAGTAGTATAGTACGTCTGTTTCTGTAATTTTACCAAATTATGTAGTTTAAGTGAAAGTATGGCTTAGAAACCTATATAACGACTTCCACACGGTCAGGGTACACAAATATAAAAAAATATATCTCAAATATATAAAAATATATTTGTGATAAAAAAAAAACGGCAAAGTGCGAGTCGGACTCGCGCAAAGTAGGGTTTCGAAGTGTTTTCAAAAAATTAAATGTTAATTAAAAAAAATACAGTTCGTACGACTCGGTCCTCCAGAGGTGCCGGGTTCAAATCGGGACGGCCAATGTACCAATGAGTTTTTAGAAACTTACGTACATATACTCACCGATTGTTTTAAGAGCGAAGGAAAACGTCGTGAGGAAACCTGCACACACCTGCGAAGAAATCGAATGTTGTGTGTGAAGTCGACCTACCCGCACTGGGCCCGCGTGGCGACTAAGGCCCGATTGCCCTAATTCGATGGGGACGTATATGAGCCGATATAATGATGGTAATAGAACATTTTGTATCGAAAATCTATGAACTTTTGACAAATCCAACTGCAGTCTGCACATCACCTGATGGTAAGTGACGATGTTGCCGAACATGGAAGCGGGTTTACCAATATTCCCCTATTCAAGGGTGACTACCTACGAGTATCTTCATGACCGAACATATCTATGCCGACATACTCGTAGATGTTAACGGCAAGACTTAGTTATGTTATGATGGTAGCCAGGCGGGCTTAGAAAATGCCCACCAACCAAACCGAGTCTTACAATGTGAGACCCCACTAGGCATGGAACCCGCGACCTCCTGGTGTGAAGCGAATGAAGTAACCATTACTCCATTGAGGCGGTTCATCATCACAGCCGGAAGACGTCAACTGGTGAATATAGGTCTCCCATAGACATCCAGCCATTGAATATACATGCTTTCCCCGCCCCCATACACTTCCACTCAGCACGATTCTGAGCGGCTTGATGCAAACATCACTAGACCAGGGGTCGGCAACCGGCGGCCCGCAAGCCTGAGGTCCGCAAGAAAAAAACACCGAACTCAAAAGGCCGTATAAATCCACTAGGACTTATATCACAGATTACTAAATAGTTACTTCGCTTATATAGCCATGCTGCTGGGCCGTGAGAGTATTCTTGAAAGTTCGCTCTCACGCGGGGTAGTACCTAAGAAATGTACGTATTACATTTCTTTAAACCTGTTTATCAAGATTGATTGTTTCTTCGACCAACCCGCACTGGGCCCGCGAGGTCGACTAAGGCCCGATCACCCTAATGCAGGGTAGGCTCGAGCCCCTCGGTGGGGACGTAGATGATCTGATATGATGCTATTGTTTCTACCGAAAATAAAGATTTGCTATATTCAATTCTAAATGGAAAATTTATTTCCGCTTTTCCACCGCACGTGGCCGACGGCAGCGGCTCCTTTAAGACAATAGGTGGCGGCACTCTTTGATTAGACGCAGGTGTGCGGCGGCGGAAAAATTCAAAGCAATGTGCTTAAGTTAGAATCACAGCCCAGCACAGCTCTTGCCTCATTCCGTTGTGGACATTTGCCGGACTATCACGTCTCATCTGGTTGCCAGCGACTCGTTTCGTTTCACCTTTCTTCCCTTCGCTGAAAGCTTCTCACGACGTAAGTATAAGGTAAGTACGATGTAAATGCACTCGTGAGCAATTTTTCGTGTTTTATTTACTAATAAAAATATATAAGGACGGGGATAGTACTAGACTAAATAGTTATGTCATGTTTTCATTATTTTTTGAATAGGGAGTTGAATTTGTAGGTACCAACTCGAACATATTAAGAACTGAGTTAGTATTCAAGTTTGTTAATGTTACACAATAATTAAATAAACATAACTTCAAGAAAAAGGAAGATAGAAGAACAAACTAATTGAAACGAATTATGGACATAATTGTATTTTTTTATCGAGTTAAATGGAAAACCGTTATGCTTGATTTGTCAAAAGATAATTTTTGTAGTAAAGGAATATAACCTGAAGCGACACTACGACACTGAGCACAAGCGAAATTTGACTGTCTTGAAGGAGAAATACGAAAAAGGAAAAATTCCACTTTGAAATCGTCATAGCAGACAACAGCGAGTCGATTCCAGCTAAAATTGGACGTCCGGTTACCGATAGTGAATTAGTAAAAGAGTGTGTCTTAGCTATCGCAGAACAAGTATGCCCAGAGCAGAAAAAAATATTTGAAAGTCTTAGTCTCTCTGCTAAAACTTGCACCCGACGTGCCGAAGACTTGGGTGGTAATTTGTGTGAACAACTCAGGGATAAGGCGCAGTCTTTTGACTGCCTCTCTTTAGCGATGGATGAAAGTACAGACGTGTCGGATACAGCACAGCTACTCATATTTGTACGCGGAATTGAAGAAAACTTTACTGTTTACGAATAGCTTGTGAAAATGTGCAGTTTGATAAGTACAACTACAGAAGAAGAACCCGTTGCAGATTGAAGTTAAGTGAATAAACATACAAAGTCGTACATGAGAGTTGAAAACAAAATAAAAACGCGGATGCACTTTCCCGAATACGATTAAATGCCTTAGGTTGTCAAGATAATGATGACCAACGATCGATGGCAGTGAACGTAGGAGATGACAACAATGACTATATACACAGCTGACTGACGAAATAAAGGATTTGGGACAACTAATACACAACCCTGACAACACAACTAACAATGAAATTACTACAGAGAGTGAACAACAACCCGCTTCTGCTTCCTCTGATACCGAGTCTACAGTAAGTCATGGAAATAAACAGGAAAATCCACTCCAAGCCCCATCAGAGGCATCACCCTTAGAGCAGTCAAATGACAGTACCCTTACAGCAAATAGTGAAACAGCAACCTCTACCACAGATACTCTACATTCTGCTTTAGATATGGACACAAATGGCAGCCTGATACTTCACGAAGCCATGCATACAAAAAACTAACCAAATAATAGTAAATGTTTGGTACAAAAATGAACTCTGAGACAACATTATCTTATATTTAAAACAAAACATCCTGAAAATTTACTTACCTCTGGATAATCCTGACTAATTAAACATTCCTTAGTAAATGCATCCGGCCCAAAGTTAGATATTTTATCTACTATGAAAACAAAGGGGTGTCAATTAAATGGTTAGCATAGTATTGTTATTTCTGTGAGCAGAAAAATATAATCGGTGAGCAGAAATAGCTAATTGGTCAGCAACTCATGGTCAGCAAACATTTCAAAATCAATCAGCAATTTATATCATTCTGGATGGCTGTAATTATTTTAAACATCCCCGTACTACACTCTTCCTACAGTGTTGAGTGGTCGACGGAGCCCCTTCGGGGCTCCTACTTCTGTGTTCTCATGTTAAACCTAACACTACGACTGTGCGGGGGCACAGTCTCCGAACCTAACGGATCCGAGTCGGGGTGCTCCGCAAGTCCGAGCTCGCTTCGCTCGCTCCCGCTTCCATTTAGAACTCCCCGTACCACACTCTTCCTACAGTGTTGAGTTGTCGACGAAGTCGGACCCGCGTGCTTTCCCCGCCCTGATACTCCCACATCCCCCTGGGATCCCGAAGGTTTGTTGGGGGTTTAAATGGGTGGCGGGGGCTACGCCCCTTTTTCAACAAAAACGCAATCCAAGTAGTTATTTTGCTCACCATGTTTTAAATATGCATACCAATCAAATATACTGCTTATAGACATGTTTTTCTGCCGCTCAATCATGAAATCTTGCCGCTCAAGTAGTTATTTTGCGGACTGAATGTTTATTATGCATTTCAAATATATATGTATCAAAACAAAGTACATAGACGATTTTCAGAAATAGTTATTGCATTATTTAAAAATGATACCGTACAACTCTATGAGTTTACTGAGCTAGTAATCAACGTAACTGATGAAAAAGAAAAGGAAGAAATAGTAAAAAAGTACCATCAAGGTAAAACCTCTCACCGTGGAATTAAAAGAGACAATTTCCCACTTAAAGAACACTTACTTCTGGAACGACATGGAAGAAATAGTAACCAGTGTCATTAACTTATGTGAAACTTGTAAACGTATGAAATAAAGGGTGTCTCATATTGTTTTTCGTTTTTGGTTTGACCGTTAAGCGCCAAATACAGATAGCGAGGGGCGGGGAGTAGTCTCAAACGCTTGGCGGGCTTGTTTAGTTTAGTAATAATGAATCGCTTCACAGGATCGCAGCGCGCTCTTTGCGTGCGAGCTTTTTATAAAAATAACGATTCAGAAACGTGACTGCCGTGGGTCGCTCATAACAGACTAGCGAACGCGGTCGACATTGACGCTCGTTCTCGAAGTCCTTTTGCACCCATTAGATTAATCTGGCATTGTGTTCCCAGTTTTTCCAACTTGTGCACCCAATACTTGATTAAATTCGCAGTTGGTCCATTTCTCATACCCGTTAAATTAAATGTGTCCTGTGGAGGCGCCGAATATAGTGTACGAAAAAAGCTCGCACGCAAAATGCACGCTGCGATCCCGTGAAGCGATCAATTTTTACTAAACTTAACAAGCCCGCCAAGCGTCTGAGACCACTCCCCTCCCCCTGCTATCTGTATTTGGCGCGTAACGGTCAAACCAAAAACGCAAATCAATATGAGACACCTGTTACGATAGGCGACCTTTCAAACCCCAATTACAGCTTACCCAGACTCAAACTAAACCGTTTGTAGAGTTATTCATTACTTTGATAGACTCATTCAGTAAATTGACCCAACCTTTTGAAATTCCTGACAGATCATCTCCTGAAGTAGTTACAGCTCTAATTAAGTATTTCTCATTCTATGGAATTCCCAACTAAATTAGCTCAGATTTTAACAACAAGCTTATGAAGGAAATGCTCCCATTTTATAAAATAGATGTTCTATAGGTAACACAAACAACCCCAATTCTATGGGACTGATAGAAAGTTTTCATTCCACCATCATAGAAATATACAGAATCGCAAAATATGAAAGAAAATTTACAGACGCAGCATCAATTACAACCAAGACAATTCATGCCGTAACAGGTCTCACACCATCTGAAGTAGCGTTCGGACATACTGAAAGTAAGAGTCAATTTAACGTTGACTTTGTTCAATACACTTAACAACTAGTTAGAGAACATTGTAAAAGAACCAAGTTATTATTATTTGTTTTTATTACCAATTGTTAATAAAATAAAATAAAAAAAAGTACTTATGCAAATATTTAACAGACAAAATGGTAGCTAGGAAAGAAAGAGTACAACAAGATAGAACAGGAGAGACTGACTTTGACCTCAATGATAATGATGTAATATTTATTAAGGGCGTTAACACGCATCGTGCTAAAGATAAGCCAAGGTTTCAAAATGCCAAGGTTAAAGAAAAGGTTAAAAAAAAAATTGGGTTCTGTAGAGACAAACGCGAGAAACGCTAGAATTCCCATTAAAGATGTGTGACGTCCTCCACAGGTTCGTCCTGCTGCTGATCCAAGCAATAATGACTCGGGCCCTTCAACTTCAAAAGATTGAGAAGAATCCTTGCATTCTCCCGGTTAGGCAAGGAACTGCTCTTGTTAGTTACGATAAGTGGATTGTAATTAAAATTTTAGATGTTAGGCTTATTATGGAAGACTTAGATCAAAATAATAAATAGATTTAAAGAAATGAATGGACAGGTCGGTTCTTTCTTCAATACCAGTAGATCTTTTTTAAGTATATACTGATGACGTAAAGCAACAAATAAATTATATTATGTTAAATATCACCTTGGAAAAATACATTCAACTAGTCTCGAACAGCAGACAAAAAAAGGGCTCCTCAAACCCTTTAGGATCTATGATGAAAATTATTACTGGTAATTTAGATTACGATGACGCAAATAAATATGATAATTTGATAAAAGAAACAAAAACCCGACAGCACTCAAAAAAAAAGAAAACAACTATAGTAGCTAAAAAGGCTCAAGGTTTTACATACTCTACGGTAAAAATAACTAACAATGGCGATTTATTATCGATTAACAATATCAACGGCAAGTAAATAACCCACCTCCGATTCACTGAATATATCGTGGTCATGGCTGAGACTATGGAAGACCTAAGCACAATACTCGATGTACTCAGTAAAGTCTCAACAAGTGGGTCTTAAAGTTAACATGGACAAGACGAAAATAATGTTAAATGTCAGTGTCACACCTACCCCTCTAAAGGTTGGAGATTTTACACTGGAAGTTGTTGACTAATATGTTTACCTGGGACAAACAGTGCAGTTAGGTAGGTCCAACTTCAAGAAAGAGATCAATCTTTGAATCCAACTCGGCTGGGCAGTGTTCTGGAAGCTTCGCAATATCTTCACGTCCAAATACCGCAATGTCTCAAGACTAGGTCTTTAACCAGTGTGTGTTGCCAGTGATGACTTACGGAAATGAGATATGGTTGCTTACTATGGGCCTCATAAGAAGGCTCAAGGTCACCCGAAGGGCAATGGAGCGTGCCATGGTCGGAGTTTATCTGCTTGATCGAATCAGAAACGAGGAGATCCGCAAGAGAACCAAAGTAACCGACATAGCTCACAGAATCACTAAACTGAAGTGGCAGTGGGCAGGGCACATAGCTCATAGAACAGATGGCCAAGGCAGTAATGTTCTCGAGTGGCGACCGCGCACCGGAAAACTAAGCTGCCTACGCTTAGTTTTCCGGTACGGTTGTCCGGCCTCCCACGCGGTGGACCGATGACCTGGTGAAGATCGCGGCAAGACCGATAGATGCAGGCAGCACGCAGCAGGGTCGTCGTGGAAATCCTTTGTCCAGCAGTGATAGTTTTTCGGCTGATATGATGATGATGATAGTAGAATAGGAATATTACATCAATCCATTGTAAAAACCCATGAACTTGTTAAGTTACTCAAGTGTATAGAAAAAACAGATACACTCACATTTCCGTCGATTCTTGAAAATATTGTATAAATTTTACAGTCAATTACATGAAAGTCCTATTTTAAGGATCATGAAATTATGTATGTAATGGAAATACCTTTACTTAAGACAGATAGTTACTTTTACTACAAAATTGTTCCCTTACCTGTCACCGACCCTGAAACAAACCTTACCCTGATTATTCTGCCTAAATATCCTAACCTTATAGTGACCGGATTGAAAGCCAGCTCGCTGTCCACACCGTGTAAAGCTATAGAAGACGAAATATACCTGTGTGATAAGAGCCATACCTTAGTACCTGTTGCAGGTAACTGCATTCTCGATTTAATGAGATATTCTAATAAGGCTGCCTGTATTCGAATCCTAATAGAACTGGAAACAGTGAAGGTGGAACCTTTTCAGACAAATCGATGGATACTGTACACCAAATCAGCTATTGACCTCACAAGGACATGTGCTAACGAAATCCTTCATTATACCATTTTCGACACATATCTGCTTACCATCGACGATAAATGTGAATACAAAATTGGAAATTATTCTTTGATAGAACGTATCCTGAAAGGAAAGAAAATTTTACATTCAAAACTTCCTTTGGTGAAGTTTCCGGAAAATCTGCAAATTGACATCCAACAGAACTTGAACCCTGTCAATCTAACTGGAGTTGACCTGACCGATCTGAAAGTGCTATCGCGCGCTGAAGAATAGTGACATGAAAAGTGAAAGTGTAGTGAATACGGAAAGTGTTAGCATAGGAAGCATTGTCTCGTATATAATTTTAGTCATAAGTTTTGTCTCTTTTATGAATTTTAAGTATTCATTTTTGGTATGCAAATATTTCAAAGGTCGGAATCGTCCTCAGAAATATTGTTCTTCGTACAATTTCGAACTTAAGGACGGAGGAGTTACGGTGCGTAACAAATATGTAGACCGCGTAGAAAGCATAAATGCTGTTGCTGCCAAAAGTGCACAGTAAGCGTCTGGAGTAGATTAAGGCCCTAGCTCTTAGTTTCATATGGAATAAAAAGTTAGTCTAACATCGACTAAACTACGAATCGTTCGTAATAAAAAACTGTTTTCCCTTCGGCGCGATTTGACTAAGTATTCACGTGCTTGTTTGGTAATGTAATTAAACAAACAAATAATTTAGGTTTGATTACATTTTAATATTTCTCTAAAATGTTTAACAAAATATAAAATAAAAAACCTATTAAAAAAAACATTTATTTAATGTTCCAACTCGACACAATCATGGGACCAATCCTCAATAATACACGCTGCACCTTTTTCTCCTACCATCATCGACGGTGCATTCGTGTTACCACTAGGCACAACCGGCATAATTGACGCGTCTATCACTCTAAGCCCTTCCACACCATAAACCCTTAATCTAGGATCAACCACAGCAGTTTTATCCCATTTAGGACCCATCTTGCAAGTTCCAACTGGATGATACGGCGTTGACGTATACAACCTTGCTAAACACTCGATGTATTCCTCACTACCCCATTTAAAAGACGTACAACCTTTAAGACGTCTTTTTACAAATCGAGCTCCTCTAGATTTGAAAGCTTTTGTATTCTCGAGACTAATCAAGTATTTAACCCCTTTAATAATTGGTATTAAATCATCAGGATCACCAAAGTAGTTAGGATACAATAGAGGAGGACCATAAGGATCTGTGGCATTTAGAATCAGTTTGCCCCGACTTTTTGGAACAAGATTCATTGTTCTCGGCACAACTGCATTGTAAAACGATGTCGGAAATATAGCTAATTTTGGATATGTCACTGGATCTTGGTATAATTCCTGCCAGTCTGCGTTGTCAACTTGGTATTGTATATCTGGAGCTGGCAAATGAGGTTGTGTCTTGTAAAATGACACAGAATTTACTGGACCATTCCCAGATAAAGGCCCTATCTTAGTTTTATGATATTTGTACTCCCCGACAAACTCTAACATCTCTTCTTGGTCAACAGTGGTCGCAGTTTTGTTTGATAGTGCAATGACTATACCATTGAATGTAACGTGATCATGTAAGTTCTCTCCTACATCCAAATCTTTTATGACTGGAATATGCAACTTCTGTAACTGTTTTTTTGGACCTATACCTGATAATAAAAGAATCTGCGGAGAATTTATCGCCCCACCACTTATTATAACCTCTTTCTTTGCTATAGCTGTGTGTATTTTTCCATCACTAACATATTTTATTCCGTACGCTCTTTTGTGCTTATCAAAAAGTACTTTTATTACTTCAGATTCAGTTTTTACTGTAAGATTCTTTCGTTTATACCTTATAGGTTGTATAAAGGCATTGTTACTTGATACTCGTTGACCGTTTTCACCAAAAGCTTGTGCTTGCATAGTGCCTAGCTGTTCTTTGCCATTATAGTCCAGTATCGGTAGACCACCCTCATTGAAAGCTTCCGTAAGCATAATGGAAGGGTCGTCGATGAAGGGGAATCTGGAGACCGATTGGGGACCATCAACTCCGTGGTACTTGTGGTTCGAGCCTTCGATGTTTAGATTCTTCTCAGACTTCTTGAAGTATGGAAGTACCTGTGACAATAGAACAACACGTTACAGTAATTGAAACTTTTAGATGAAGCTAATAAATCATAAGTGAATAGGCCATTTTCTGTTTGTATTACAGGCTAATAATTTTGAACCGATTTTGCTGTGTTATAGAGCTAAAGTACGCAAGGTGCGGAGAATACGTCGAATTTGCAATAAATGCATATTTCTCGAGAAACTTTAAAAAAATGAGCCGTCACGCGGCGCCTGGCAGTTGTGAAACCATTTTGTATAGAAAATATGCATGAAGGAGCTAATAGAATGCGATCGATCGTCCGTAAAACCAGCTACGAGATTTTGACAAAAATGCCATTTTGTCAGTTACATAGACACCAAAATGTGTTCTAAAAAAACCGGCCAAGTGCGAGTCGGACTCGCGAACGAAGGGTTCCGTGCCATTATCTATAAAAATCATGTTTGTTGTATGGGACCCCCCTTAAATATTTAGTTTTGAAGTGAACAATACAACTGAATATTCTTGAAATCCTTGGGGAGGCCTTTGTCTAGCAGTGGACGATTTTCGGCTGATATGTTGTTGTTGATGATGATGATGATGATTTTAATACAATTTATATTGGACCACTGGAGCTGGACTGAATCTATCAATTACATATTTGTGAACGCTAAACACGTAAAAAAGCGACTTCCATCGCAACAACTAAGTACGATTTTGCATTACTACTTTTGGATTTGTTAATTTTCTAAAAAAGTTCTACACAGCGAGTTTGGTAAATTGGTAACTCTGGTTATTTCATTTTTGGAAGTCGGTTGTAAAAGAATCATTAAATTCTGTATTCCCCGATTCGTATAATTTAGGAATCTTCAAAACGAGAGTGAATAGGCACTATTTGAGCTTGCGTGTTACATCCTCGGCTGCATCGGCACTTATCATCAGGTGAGGTGCAGCCAAACGCACTCAAATTTATATTAAAAAAAAGACAGGTTCCTAATCGGCGAAAATTGAACATACAAACACACAAAAAAACTTAGTCCTTTTTTGAAATCAGTTAAAAATTCATTACTATATTTATATTAGCTAAAGATCAGGGATGGGCAAAGTACGGCCAGCGGGCCAACTCCGGCCTTCGAATGCTTTTAATCCGGCCTGCCAATCTGTCTTTCTAAAGTAGAAGGGAGTGGTATGGCTCTCAAAATTATCAATAAGAAAATATATAGTCAACATAATATGAAAAAAGGTGTAAAAGAATCTCAGCTCTCATTGATATCTTATTCACTTTTACTTAATTGGTTAGTGAATAAAGTTATCTCAACTCTTGTTCTGTGTGGAGGTGGTGTGGAGAAAAATCGATTTTACTCAGTTTTCGCGAATAAAATCTTTAAAATCGATCTAACTGAACGAATTCAATTAAATTCAACGAATTCAAAACTAAACAGGTACATAATTAGTTAAAAGTATTTTAAATTGATAACACGGCCTTTACAACTCCGTCCGAATGTATGTGTGTGCGTGTGTACAATTCGGACGGAATTGTAAAGGCCGTGCCCTTTATCAATTTGAAATATTCTTAAGTAATTAATAATTATGTACCTGTTTAGTTTTTTACGCAATGAATACATCTAGATTGTTGTCATAACAACAGTTGAGGACCTGAGCACTCAGCGAAACCCTCAGATCCATGCTCCTGAGTAGGGAGCCCCTTCTGAAACAAGTTTGCTCATAAACTTGTTTCAAAAGGGGCCAAAAAAAATTCACAAATGCATTTATTAAGATCTTGAACCTTATTTGAATTCTTTGTGTAGCTTTTTTAAATTTACTGAGTTCATTCAGTTAGATCGGTTTTAAAGATTTTATTCGCGAAAACTGAGTTGAATCGTTTCTCCTACACACCACCTCCACACAGAACAAGATTTTCATGAGTACAACATTATGTTGACTATATATTTTCTTATTGATATTTTCTCCTACTTTAGAAAGATAGGTTGGCGGGCCGGATTAAAAGCATTCGAAGGCCGGAGTTGGCCAGCGGGCCGTACTTTGCCCATCCCTGATCTTTAGCTAATATAAATATAGTAATGAATTTTCAACTGATTTCAAAAAAGGACTAAGTTTTTTTGTGTGTTTGTATGTTCAATATTCGCCGATTAGGAACCGGATGATTAGGAACCGGATGATTAGGATACTTTTACAACCGACTTCCAAAAAGGAGGTAACCAGAGTTACCAATTTACCAAACTCGCTGTGTAGAACTTTTTTAGTAAATTAAGAAATCCAAAAGTAGTAAAGCAAAATCGTACTAAGTTGTTGCGATGGAAGTCGCTTTTTAACGTGTTTAGCGTTCACAAATATTTAATTGATAGATTCAGTCCAGCGTCAGTGGTCCAATATAAATTGTATCAAAATCGGTTTAGCACTTTTTAGATAATTACCACAAAGACATGTAACAAACTTGTAAGTACTTGGTTTTTGTGATTTCTGTCAGTTTTTAAAGTATTACGTGTGTGGCTCTGCCTACGTTCCTACTGTGCGTGAGGATTTGTATATTTTTTGGTTTTATTCACAACTAGCTGTGCCCGCAACTTCGTCCACGTGGAGGTTTTGAATTTTCCCACGGGAACTCTTGAATATTCCGGGATAAAAATTATCTTATATGTTATGTTAACCCGGGCTATGAGGAATCGAAATTTCATCAAAATCGGCCTGGTAGTTTTTGCGTGATGCGCGAACATACAGATAGACAGACCGACAGACGAAAATTCCAATAGTTGTTGTTTTGGCATCTATATCGTTACTCGTTAGTAATAATGTCCACCACAGTTATTATTTTCCAACTGACAGTTAGTGTCGATGACAGTTAGTGTCGATGACAGTTAGTGTCGATGATGCCGAAGATATAAGCGGGCTTACCAAGATTCCCTAACGCAATAAATAACTAAAGCCGAAACACATCTATGCTGTAAACATTGATGTTTGGCGGCAAGACTTAGATAAGATGGTGGTAGCTAGCCAGGCGGGCGTAAAAATGCCCTTTCACTAACAAAACCGAGTCCCTCAAATTGAGACTCCGCCGGGAATCGAACCTGCAACCTCCTGATGTGAAGCTAATGGACTGATACATTACGCCACGGAGACGGTTAAACGTTAGAAATGTATTGAGTAGAATGCAACAAGGAGCGCTCATTGCTCACTGACTCACCACAAGGAGCGCTCGCAGCTCACTGACTCACCACAAGGAGCGCTGTAGCTCACTGACTTCCCACAAGGAGCACTCGTAGCTTACTGACTCACCACAAGCTCAATTAACTGATCATAAACCTGCACATGCCTGCGAAGAAACTCGAAGGTTGTGTGTGAAGTCGACCAACCCGCACTGGGCCCGCGTGGTCGACCAAGGCCTAATCGACCTGATTCAGGGTAGGCTCGAGCCCCTCGGTGGGGACGTATATGAGCTGTAATGATGAAGCTCGGTCACTGTCTCGATTGATTGTCAGTGACATGTTGTAAGGCATATATCTCAACCGTTTCCGGACCTACTAGGAGAGATGATGGCAGCTGGAGAGTGCAGTAGAACCAGGAACTGGAAGATCTTATCGCTGAG
Organism: Coleophora flavipennella; assembly: GCA_947284805.1. Classification (NCBI taxonomy): domain Eukaryota; kingdom Metazoa; phylum Arthropoda; class Insecta; order Lepidoptera; family Coleophoridae; genus Coleophora; species Coleophora flavipennella. The sequence goes on along the minus strand of OX369303.1, from coordinate 11,039,417 downwards.
CCCAATATTATTGGCGAAACTAAATCGGCCCGACTTCGCTGGCTTGGTCACGTACAGAGGATGGAGGAGAATCTGCTGTACAGAGAGCGTACACGGGACGATCGACAGGGAAACGTCCGGTCGGGCGTCCCAGGTGCCGCTGGAACGTTGAGGTGCAGAAGGACCTGAGTGCCCTCCAGAGATCCGATTGGCTTGAGGAGGCGCAGAATACGGACGAGTGGCGACTTTTGGTGTCGGAGGCTAAGATCCTCTTTGGGTCGATGAGCCAGTGAAAGTAAGTAAGTTTCCGGTGGTACCGATTGCTAACACTACATGGCAGTCGGTAAGTCATCATTATCGATACTTTAACGATAAAGGAAAATACCGTTAGGAAACCTGCACATCTGATTTCAGGATGTGTATAAATGTCGCGTTGCACACGTCCGGAGGTGTTTACGCCGAAACGTGACCGTGGGTGATGCTATGTACTATACTATACCAGGCAACCGGTGTCCATCCCTTTGACAGTACTGTTATTAAAATTTTATTACACGGTAAGAAAAAGAGAGAGAGAGGGAGATTGGTAAACCTTTGACCTACAGCTGGTCTCGCTTGTATGTACGTAGTTTTGTTCAGCTTACACTGGTAGGGTTACCACTAGCGCACAGCCGACCGTACTAAGCGATACCTATACTGTGCCTTACATCTTCGTAACTCCAGCCCTCGTTGCCCATGGCCGCCCACGTGTCGTAATCCCGTCGATTGCCCCGTATGTAAGCCATGGAGTTTATGGAGCTCGACCCGCCCATCACTCTTCCCCTGGAAAATTTAAACATTTTTAGTACCTTAATTTAAAATATGTGGGTATAAAAAAATGGGCGTAGGACTTGTAGGAGCCATAACTTGGTGTAGGACTTGTAGGGGCCATTACTGGGTGTAGGACTTGTAGGAGCCGTTACTTGGTAATCTTGGTGTGGGACTTGTTGGAACCATTACTTGGTGTAGAACTTGTAGAAGCCAATACCTACCTACATGAATGAGTTGATTCCGTATTACCCAACCTTTGAGACTGGATTTCTCACCGGACTTTGGTGGCCTACTTATAACTGAACCTTCTCGAGTTTGGGAAGAGAGCATCAGAGCCCCAGCAGTGGGAACGTGCTGAGTTGTTACTAAGTACTAAAGTTGAGTAGAACTGCGAAATGTGTTCACCTCGGCCAGTCGCACCTCCCGCCCTCAAAAGCGAGACAGCTCTTCCAGTTTGGTTGCGTCTGGTACTTGTAGTCGATGTTGGAGCCGAGGAGAGCTGTCGACAGGCCCGGCACCAGTGTCGAATCTGGCTGATCTGGACCGGCCTCCATCAGTAGCACCTGGAAAAATAAAGGGGAAATAACAGGTACGAATTAAAATCATCATCATCATATTATTTTTTTTTTTTTTTTTTTTTTTAAAAGAATAAAAAGTTTATTTGCCAAAAATACATACATAAGATAAGTTTACTAGCGACCCCCACACTAGGCAAAGCCTGTCCTGTGGGAGTCAAAGACAGTTTACCAACTTCGCGATCATGTAAGTATTAATAAATATTTTTGTACATCCTTAAAGAAAAAAGTATTATAACTATAACCTATGAAAATTCGCATGCATACAAAGTTAGATGGTATTGAAACAGAAGCTAAGTGTAAGTTGTAGGTGTGATGTGGTGTGTATGTGCACGTGTGTGTGTGCATGTGTAAAAGAGAAGAGAGAGAAAGAGGGGTTGTCTGCTGTAAGAGTGTGTCTGTGGGATTGTGTAGGCAGGTAAGGAAGGGAGGGGATTGCATCACGTATTGTGTCATCCACATAGAAATTATAAGAGTCTAAGTAGTTACCTTAAGAAGACTCTCATCGAAAATCGTCACCGAAAATCGTCAACTGCCGGACCAAGGCCTCTCCCAAGGATTTCTACTACGACCGGTCCTGCGCTGCCCGCATCCATCGGCTTCCCGCGATCTTCACGAGGTCGTCAGTCTACCGCGTTGGAGGCCTGCCTACGCTACGTTTTCCGGTGCGCGGTCGCCACTCGATAACTTTACTACCCCACCGCCCATCTGATTTACGAGCTATGTGCCCTGCCAACTGCCACTTCAGTTGAGCGATTCTGTGAGCTATGTCGGTTACTTTGATTTTCCTGCGGATTTCCTCGTTTCTGATTTAATCACACAGAGAAACTCTGAGCATAGCACGCTCTATTGCCCTTTGGGTGACCTTGAGCCTTCTTATGTATCCCATAATATAGCCCAATAATGTCCGTGTCGCACCCACACCTCTAAAGGTTGGAGACTCTACACTGGAAGTTGTTGACGAATATGTATACCTGGGACAAACAGTCCAGCTAGGTAGGTCCAACTTCAAGAAAGAGTTCATCGACGAATCCAACTCGGCTGCGCAGCGTACTGGAAGCTTCGCAATATCTACACGTCCCAAATACCGCAGTATCTAAGGTCTTTGACCAGTGTGTGTTGCCAGTGATGACTAACGGAACTGAGCCATGGTCGCTTACTATGGGCCTCATAAGGCAAATTAAAATAAGTTCCACCAAATAATAAAAATATAGGGTAAAGATTTAGCATTCCACTAGAAGAAAAATACCCTCGCGCAGCTGTCTGCCAAGAGTTTGCACATTTATATGCCAACTAGATTTTGGACATCGTTTTTATGACAATCAACAAACTCGCGAGCGTGTACATTAATGTTCTCCAGATCCCTATCCCAGATCGGGCTATTCTGATTAGCAGTCTGTGTCATTTTCCCACCCCTCAACCATCTCTGTGCAAAAAAATCACGACAATCCATTTTTCCGTTGCGATGTTAGTGAAATGAACCAAAAAAAAACTATTTTTTCAGTTTCCTCAGGAACTGCACTGGACTATGCTATTTTCACAGGATAAAAAGTAGCCTGTGTCCTTCCCAGTGACAAAGGCTACCTGCATGCTAAATTTCATCAAGATTGGTCAAGATGTTGAAGCGAGAAGAGGTAAGAAACAAACAAACACATTTTCACATGTTAGTACGGATAAGGATTAATTAATAGCCTTTGCAAATAGTTGTGACCAAGTCACTGACCTGTGAATTGTGGTTAAAACGGCGCGTTCCTAGTAGTCTTACTGAATTGTCCTACCAGTTGAATTAAGGCTTTAAGATGCCTTAATCCGAGCAGATTGATACGTGTTAAAATAATATCCAACGTAATTCTATTCATTTTAAGTTCAAATCAATGCGGTCTTCGACGCGGCTGTTACGTTGAAATCGAACGCCCCATTCTCGATTTTTACATGTTTTATTACTTTTTCTATACTTTCAAATAAATTTAAAAGCAATGACTGTATTCAATTAAAATTAAAGGTCTAAAAGTCACCGATTTTTGTGTATTGGTTTCATTGAACATTAACTATTTGTTTTCGAGAAATTTTGCAAAATATATCTATCTATAATATAATAAAACTGTAACGGGGCCGTGTCTGTACATGAAATATTTTTGGAAAATAATAACTGTGGTGGACATTACTAACGATACAGAGGCCAAAACAACAACTTTTGGAATTTTTGTCTGTCTGTCTGTCTGTCTGTCTGTCTGTCTGTCTGTCTGTCTGTATGTTCGCGCATCACGCAAAAACTACCAGGCCGATTTTGATGAAATTTTGTATGGTGGTTCCTTATAGCCCGGGTTAACATATAGGATACTTTTTATCCCAGAAAATTCAAGAGTTCCCGTGGGAAATTCAAAAGTATTCATTTATAGAATGGGTCACCACGCATATGTGGCTTGACCTATTACAATCAAATTTTACATGTTGATAAAGGGTATCAACATGTAAAAACAACATCGCGAACTAAAACTGGGACATTGTGAATCCCAAAAAAATTAAGGGTTCCTTCAGGAATGCAAAAAAATGTATCTTTAGAATGGCTCAACGTAACAATATGAAACCTTTACATTGGGATGGGGTGTTTTGATCATCATTGTATAGTCGGGTATTCTTTATCCCGTAAAACTAAAGAGGTCCCGTGGGAAATTATCCATCGATACTTACAATAATAAGAATAGAGTACTTTTTTCCACATATTAACTACACATACCACATATTATAATCTTGGCAGCAGAATGTCAATAGATGGCACTGCAGGGATAATAAAACGCGCTGAAGTTGTATTAAAACATTAAAAGATTATTTCATACTTTTGAGTGAATTTCTTTTATGTATTTTTCAGCATAAGTTACTTTACACAACTCTAACTCTGGAACTATGGCACGTAGCGATGTGTTTCATAGACGAACAGATAGGTATTTTTTTACAGATTCCAATCGTGTAAAAAAAATTAAAGACACATAAATCGAGTTTAGCATCTTTTATCAGGAGGAACAGATACGGGAACTCTTCTGACGACGACTATTTGCGTGTGGCAGTTGCTCTCCGCCTGCAATATCAATATCTGTGAACCTCATCAATGTATTTGCGGGTCCACGGTGGAGGCAATTGGCCATCACTCACTGAGTTGCAGTCGTGTTTGTGAAGATTCCCACGTCACCAATTCCTTAATGACCTCATTCGGAGGGCACTGGTCTCGGCCAGATGGAATATTCCATCTTTGATGCAGCCGCCGGCCGGGCTTTAGTCGATCTGATGGCAAAAGGCCGGAGGGTTTAAACAGGTGCTATGGCAGAGAGGAACGTGCTTGCTTAGGGACGCCACTTTTTCTGCCTCACTCCTCACCCATAAGGTACTCCTGCTCAATTTGCGGCGAGAAAGAAGCATAATAAGTACTCGGTCTTACAGGCAAATTACTGCTTTGTGCCCCTGGTCTGTGAGACAACCGGCTGCTGAACCCTCAGAGGCCTTTGCCTTCACAAAGGAGATTGGCCGTCGCCTTCGAGAGAGGAGATGTGACATGAGGTCCTACCTGCTGCTAAGGTTGTCTATTGCCATCCAGCGCGGCAACGAGAAGTGCGTTATGGGCTCCTTTGGAGTTGATACGACTCGCGGATTTGACGCATATTAATATTTTTAGGATTTTTTTTACTTGATTGATATAATGATTTGAATTAGTTTTTTGATAGTACAGGTATATGTTTTATTTCATCATATCAATTTATATACGTCCCCACCAAGAGGCTCGACCTGCCCTGAGTTAGGGCGATCAGGCCTTAGACGATCATGCGGGCCCATTGCGGGTTGATTAACTTCACACATAAGCTTCTTCGCACGCGTGTGCAGGTTTCCTCACGATGTTTTTTCTCACCATAAGAGCGTCGGATAAACGTACATACCAGTACGAAATCGATATTCGTATAGATATTGGTAAGTGGCAGGATTCGAACCACGGCCTTCCGGACAGGAGGTAGTGGCCCTAACCGTTACGCCTCCGACGCTCTATATGTTATTTAAGATTTAGAAATCCTTACTTAATATTATAAATGTGAAAATGTGTTTGTTTGTTACCTATTCACACTTCAACACCTCTACCAATCTTGATGAAATTTGGCATGTAGGTAGCCTGTATCACTGGGAATGAAATAGTCTACTTTTTATCAGTGGAAATTATCATGGCCCGATGCAGTTCCTGAGGAAACTAAAACAATACTTTTTGTTCGTTAAGTTATTTAAAATCGTAACGAAAAAATGGGTTTTTAGTGTGATTTTTAGCACAGAGATGAGCAGGAAAATGATATAATTTACAAATAAGTATATCCTGACATAGTTCTCGAGGGATCTGGGGACAACTGTTTTCTACGCTCGCGCACGTCGGTGGCGTCGCAACGGAGCAACGGATTAAAGTATTTTTTTGTATATTTTGAAGGGGTGGGAAGTGACAAAGACTGCTAATCCGAATAGCCCGATGCAGTTCCTGAGGTACCGGGAGAAAACTCATGTCCACGCTTGCGAGCTGATTGCGGCTCGCGCACCACTCACCCTCAAAAAGAGTCATAAAAGCTATGTCCACGCGGGCGAAGCCGCGGGCAAAAGCTAGTATAAAATATGCCAAAAACAGGGTCTAGAGTATATTTTTTTTAAATCAAAAGTGGTAATATTTTTATGATTGTATTCAATTAAATCGATTTTTTATAACTGTAAGTATATCATTATTATTATTTTTTTGTGTGACCCAGGTTTTTTATTTGTTTTTTTTTTTTTGTATCTTTTATTTTAGATCGCCGGTAGCCAATGGATGCGGGCAGCGCAGGACCGGCCGTCGTGGAAATCCTTGGGGGAGGCCTTTGTCCAACAGTAGACGTATTTCGTCTGATATGATAATGATGATGATGAAATGTTTTTTTTAATAAATTGCCATAAATGTATTTATATCACGGTTCAAAAGATTCAGCCTTCTGAAAGTTGGACAGACAGATATACAGACTGCCCAGGCTTAGTAATAAAGCACTGTCTTAAGAGGAAAAGATTCATTTGATTTTTATCAATCTTACCTTCCATTTTTTATTTTCGGTGAGTCTATTCGCCACTACACAGCCCGCCGTTCCCGCTCCTACAACTATAAAATCGTATTCTTCATCTCTTTCATCCTTTTCTCTCTTATGTCCATATCTTCTTAGGTCACGTGCAATATCCTCATGACCTTGTTCTTCGCGACGAAGTTTATCCTGGATTCTTCGGTCTTCAGAGTCACCGTAGAGAGCGACAAGCAGGCTGAGGTAGAAGTATGCGAAGGAGCTACATGCCGTCAGGTTGGAGTGAGCAGGACACACTGTGCTCGGATCTATCGGTTGCCAGATCATAATGCTGAAAGAAAGGTTATTTAAAAGCTTTTAATTAACTTGCAATGTATGTATGTATGTATGTTTGTTCGGGTGAAATCTTGCAAATTAATTTTGACCCACTTCCCGGTTTCCGATTGAGCTGAAATTTTGCATACATATGTAAATCGCGTGACAATGCAATATTATGATGACATCGTGCTGATCTGATGATGGAGCTGGAAGATGGCCATAGGAAACGAAACGACACAACCTTATCGAGTTTGGTTTCGTTTGATTCGTATTGACGAGTATACTTTGATTGTAAAAAAGCTTGTGCTTATAATCTAAGGTTTTTCGAAAATTATTTAAAGATTCTCCTGGAGCAATTTTCCAGGCACCAGTTTCGTACAAGCCCTCTCGCGTGATCTGCTGAGACACTAAACTACTCTTGCTATTTACCACACACAAACCATCCTCCTTGGCGTAATGGTTAGTCCATTCGCTTTACACCATGAGGTCGCGTGTTAAATTTCCGGTGGGGTCAACTTGTAAGACTCGGTTTGGTTGGTGGTAGGGGCATTTCTAAGCCCGCCTGGCTAGCTACCACCATCTTATCTGAGTCTTGCCGCCTAACATCAGTGTTAACAACATTGATGTGTTCCGGCTTGAAGATAAGATAGCCAGTCTCCATTGAGTTGGGGAATCTTGGTAAGCCCGCTGTCATCTTCGGCATCATCGTCACTTACCATCAGGTGAGATGATGCCAAGGGCTTATACCAATATTGAATAAAAAAAATATTAAAAAAATAAGTTGTAGGTATAGTGGGCCGGGCGGCTTTACTTGGTAACACTGTCTTTCTTTCTTATCGTGTGGCATAATTGACCGTGCTATCCAAGGGATAGACGGCGGTGATTGCCTGGGTTTGCACTTAGCATCACCTGCGGTCACGTGTAGGGCGTTTTTAGATTTACACCTACGGACATGTGCAACGCGACCTTCATACACATCTGGAATCAGATGTGCAGGTTTCCTCACGATGTTATCCTTCACCGTTAAAGCAATCGGTAAGTATAATGTACGTTAAGTTTTTTTTAACTCATTGGTACATTGGCCGTCCGGATTTGAACCCGAGACCTCTAGTTAGGAGGGCGGAGTCGTTACCGGTTGAGCCACCGCGAGCCACGGAGGTTACTATTATTAGATATCGCTACAACACTATTGTCCTGGTAATTTGCGAGACAAGTGAGCTATCTATTACGGTTCCGAAGATACAGCCTATGGACGCACAGACGGACGGACAGACGGTCAGACGGACAGCGTAGGCTTAGTAATGGGGTCAGGTTACCTGGTACGGAACCTTTAAAAATACTTTAACTGAAAAATAAACCCAATAAATAATTATTTAACAAAGGAGGTAGATACACTAGGTCTGTGTCACTAACACAGTGAACTCTGTCACTAAATAGTGACCGACAAAATAGCGTGGCGCCCCCTTCTACCTAGGTACCTAAATAGTTATTTTAAGCAAGGCTGCAAAGTTGTAATAAATTTGACGCGAGCCAGGAATAGCGGGCCGCCGCCGCCGGGGCTAGGGCACAGATTACTAAATAGTTACTTATTGGGCCGTTTTTAAACGACTTAAAAAAAGGAGGAGGTTTCTCAATTCGACCGTATATTTTTTTTTGCTATGTTTGTTCGCGGATAACTTCATCGTTTATTAACCGATTTTGATGATTCTTTTTTTGTTGGAAAGGAGATATCCCAAGGGTGGTACCATGATAAGGAAACCAGGATCTGATGATGGCATCCCAGAGAAATTGAGAGGAACCTTCAAAAATCGTAGTGGCGACTAGTGCGTTTGAAGTCGTTTGTTTTTTGTTTAAAAATATTAGGCGTGACATCCATGTTAAGGAGTGGGGGGAAAGGTTCTATAATCGTCAAGCTGGACGAAAAGGACGCTGCTGCCCATCCTGCGTTTTCGGCCCTTCAAGCCCATTGGAAGAGATGGGTTATGTATGGCTAGAGTCAGATAAGTGTGTTAAATTAATGTTTATTTTTAGAATTAGTAAACGAATAAACATCGGTCGAGCGTCGGTAGCATAACGGCTAGAGCCGCTACCTCCTGTCCGGACGGTCGTAGTTCGAATCCTGCCACGTACCAATGTGTTTACGAATTTCGATTTCATAATGTACGTTTATCCGACGCTCATACACAGTGAACTAAGACGGGGAAGGAAAACATCGTGAAGAACACGCCTGCGAAGAAACTCGAAGGTTGTGTGTAAAGTCGACCACCCCGCACTGGGCCCACGTGGCCCGATCGCCCTAATTCAGGGTAGGCTCAGGCCCCTTTGTGGAAACGTATATATGGGATGATTGATATGATCTAAACTAAACATCAACTACATACTTTTTGTACCAGTAATATTTTGGATTAAATTAAAAAAAATACTCACGACGACACCAATAATAAATAATACGTGGGTATATCTATGTGATAAACGAATGTAAATAAAAAAACCGGCCAAGTGCGAGTCGGACTAGCAATCCGAGGGTTCCGTACCACCACAGCTCTCCACACCTACAGGATGTAACAAAATTGGTGTAGGTCCCGTTAACTGGGGGTTCTACTCGTCATACTGAACAACTTTCCCCGAGGAATCCATAGTCATATCGCAAAAAAAATTGGACCCTCCATACTAAAATGCACAAAATTGGTCGATCAGCTGTTCTATTTGTATGAAGAGTAAAAAAAATTGCGTTTTCAGCAAAGTCGTAGAAGTCGTTCATCCCTACACTCTTTTAGAATATTAGTAAAGGCACATTTTCTCGAGCTCTGATATGAGCGTGTGTTTGTAACAAACAACAGTAACTACTACTTTGGTTTTTTATATATATGTATTTTATTTTTATTTATATTACGTATATAAGCTGTAATAAATATCTATATACATATAAATACATATTTATATTCAATAATATAATTGTACATATAATTATTATTTATTATTTAGTACAGTCTTATCTAATATAAGTATTTATAAGTATTATAAGTATTTTAACTTTACAAATGTATAGTATATTACATAATTTATTGTTATAGTTCGATACTCGTGCACTACCATTTTTTTGTGCTTTTGTCTCCAAACACCGGGTTGTCTGGAAGAAATCGCTTTGAGCGATAAGACCGCCCAATTTGTACCGCTTATAAGATTTTGTTTTAAGTTGTGTTTTTGTTTAAATTTTTAAGTTATAGTTTCTAAGTTTTACATTGTGTTTATTTTTTTTTTTATTTATATTTTTGGGTACAATAAAGAGTATTTATCTTATCTTTTTTTTTTTTTTTTTTTTTTTTTTTTTTAAAGCGTCGGTGGCTCAACCGGTAACGACTCGGTCCATCTAACCAGAGGTACCGGGTTCAAATCTGGACGGCCAATGTACCAATGAGTTTTTCAAAAACTTACGTACATACTTACCGATTGCTTTAACGGTTAAGGAAAACATCGTGAGGAAACCTGCACACGCCTGCGAAGAAACTCGAAGGTTGTGTGTGAAGTTGACCAACCCGCACTGGGCCCGCGTGGTCGACTAAGGCCTAATCGCCCTGATTCAGGGTAGGCTCGAGCCCCTCGGTGGGGACGTATATGAGCTGTAATGAATGAATGAATGATGAATCTTATCTTATCTTATCGTTCAGTATTATTACTATAATCACACCAAGTTTCACATTTGTATGTATGACCGTTTTTACGATAGAGCTAAATAAAAAATGTTCTAAAGACCTATAAAAATACACGTTTTTTTTAAACCCCCCCTTATTTTTTCCCTTTTTCTAACTTTTAGTATTTGTTGTTATAGCGGCAACAGAAATACACATTCTGTGAAAATTTCAACTGTCTAGCTATAACATGAAATAGAGCCGCTGACGGACGGACAGACGGACAGACAGCGGAGGCTTAGTAATAGGGTCCCGTTGCTTACCAAAAGATCCGTAAAAACTGGAATGTAAATAATCAGCCTATTCGAATCAATTCACCTTAGCAAAAATATAGTTTAAGAAAACTAAAATACACGCTTTTAAAGCACATCAAATTTAAAAGTGAAAAATAATTCTAAATATAAGCTGAAAACAATAATTATGAACGAAAAATACTAGTATTATTGTAGAAAAAACCCTTGGGCGCTCTGTGCCATATTTTCATATATCGAGCAACCCACGATTTTTTCACTTAGTGAGATAAACTTATGAAATTATTGTATTGTCACCTGATTCTTGATAAATGTACAAACCTTGAATTAAATTTGTCCGTTTAAAGTGGGTCTAAATCGAAGATAGAATCGAATTTAAATGTGTTCCGGCTAGCCAGTTCTCCATTGCGTTGGGGAATCTTGGTAAGCTCGCTTCCATCTTCGGCATCATCGTGACTTATCATCAGGTGATATGATGCCAAGGGCTTACCAATGGTGAATAAAAAAAAAAGAGTGCCAAGGAGTCGGTTACAAACATACATACATGCAGGTGAAGCTAATAAAAGCGTCATAATAATAAAGGCTGAAAATTTTATAGGTAATTGTATTTACCAAAAGGAGCGCGGCGGTGCTCCGGAGATCCCACTCAGACTGATAAATCAGTCGATTATAGACCAAGAATATGCACACTGAGTGTTCCGTTAGATAATGATTTCCTTTCGTATGTACAAATTTTAATAAGTGTATGTATTTACAGAAATTAAGAGGCGGATAGGTGAAAACTTGGCTTGCGTGCCGAGAATTCTGCAGGTAGGGACAGGGCAAACCGGGTGTAGTCTGGTTCCGCACGATCAGGTCTTAGATGGGTCAAATGACAATCATCATCATCATCTTATCAGCCTAAGGACGTCCACTGCTGGACATAGGCCTCCCCCAAGGATCTCCACGACGACCGGTTCTGCGCTGCCCGCATCCAGCGGCTTCCCGCGGCGACCTTCACCAGGTCATCGGTCCACCGAGTGGGAGGCCAGTCTACACTACGCTTTCCGGTGCGTGGTCGCCACTTAAGAACTTTACTGCCCCAACGGACATCTGTTCTACGAGCAATGTGCCCCGCCCACTGCCACTTAAGTTAAGCAATTCTAAAAGCTATGTCGGTTACTTTGGTTCCTCCTCCTCGTTTCTGATTCGATCACGCAGAGAAACTCCGAGCAAAGCACGCTCCATTGCCCTTTGGGTGACATTATTCAATATTCAATTCAAATAATAGAAAGAGTGTGTAAAGCTATCACTATGGAAAAAAATAATACTTAAAGTAGTACAAAATCGATTTAATTGAATACAATTTTAAAAGTATTACCACTTTTGATGTAAAAAAATATAATATAAACCCTGTTTTTGGCATTAGTTGCAAATTTTCTCAAAAACAAATAGTTAATGTTGAATAAAACCAATACACAAAAATCCTTTCATTTCAATTGATTTTTTTTCTAAAAAACTTTTTGAAAGAAAGAAAGAAAGAAATGTTTATTTGCCAGAATACATAATAAAGTAAAGTGAAGAAAAGTAAATAATAAAAACATGTAAAATTCGAGAATTGGGCGTTCAGTTTCGACGTAACAGCCGCGTTAAAGTCCGCATTGATTTGAACTTAAAATAAGTAGACTTACGTTTGATATTATTTTAACACGTCTCAACCTGCTCGGATAGAGTCATCTTAAAGCGGTAAGATAAGGCTCTAGGTACGTCTGAAGTTCAGCCTTCTTTTCTCCATTAATTTCAGTTCCTACTTAGCTCAACAGCTATAGCGCTGTGTCAGGCTGGGAAGGACGAACGGGCCACACTACATATTTCATGGTAAAAAAACGTTGAGCAAAAGTTAATACTTAAACTTTAATATCATAAAAAACTAAACTTTTATACTTTAATATTATTATGGACGCTAATTAGTTTTCTCGATGTGGAATTTTTCTAAATATCCTTAGTTATTTTACTAAACATCCTTAGTAATTATATTACGAAATTAAAGTTGTTCGACTGTTACTCCTCAATTAAGAAAAACTATTTACCGCGATAATTTTCCTTTTACATTAATTACATATCCTGCTAATATTACAACAGTGAAACTCTGTATCTATGGATGTATGTATGGATGTTTGTTACTCTTTCACGCAAAAACTACTAAACGTATCCGGCTGAAATTTGGTAGATAGACAGATTACGACCTGGATTAATATACATACAGGCTACTTTCTTCCACGCTCTGCGGCGCGTGCACTGCGCACCCTCGAAGACAGTTATAGAAACTATATGTTCACGCGCATTTTGATATCATTTGTAACGCTCTTGCGGAGAAAGGAAACATCGTGAGAAAATTTTCACACACCTGCGAAGGAACTCGAAGGTTCTGTGTGAAGTCCACTAACCCCCACTGGGACCGCGTGCTCGACTAAGACCCGATCGTCGCCCTAATTCAATGTAGATCGGTGGAGACGTATATGAGCTGATATGATATGACTAATCGTTTATCGACAGCCGGACAAAGAGACAAGGCGAAATAAGAAAAGGGTTCCTATTTTGAGTAGAGAATCCTAAAAACGTGAGACTCTGGCACGTTAGAGTGAAATTTTTTAATTGTCTCTTTTCTCTTTTCCTCTGACACAGGCAGGCCGCGCGCCCTGCCGATGCCGCGTCGAGGGAGGTTTCATTTTTAAAATGTTTTGTACCTTATTACTAAACTAGCTGCGCTAAACTGGCTTCACCAGCGTGGCCAACGTTTCTATGAAATTTCAAGATTGCGCAGTGCACGCGCCGCAGAGTGTAGATGAAAGTAGCCTGTATATTAATCCAGGTCCTAATCTGTCTATCTACCAAATTTCAGCCGGGTACGTTTAGTAGTTTTTGCGTGAAGAAGTAACAAACATACGCACTCACAAATTTTCGCCTTGATAATATTAGTGTGATTAGTAGGAATTAGGATACACTCGCGGCGATGTACTTTTGCCAAACATTTCCAATCACCCGGTACCAAAGTGTGTATACTCGTATTAGTACCCGGTACATGCCGGTACATGCCGGTACATGCCGCTGCCGGTACCTCCCACTACAACGGTTCTCTGTCAGAGCAGACAACTGAACCCTAGTCTAGTGAGTTACGACGAACAACAAAGGAGATCATTAACTATGCTGTTTATTAACTAACAATTGTTCATTAAATCATTTAACACTAGCTGGTGCGCGCGACTCCGTCCGCGTGCAGGTTGGGCTCCCCGTTAACATTATATTTCTTATACCTGCGATGCGGTATTTCGGGAACAATTATATTATTCCGGTTTCTGTGGGAAGAACCTATGTGTACATATATTGGGCTTATAATAATAATGCCTTTTATTTCATGCCTAATAACTAATTAATACATTTTACCTGCATAATCAATCTATAAGTGGAATTATAGAATGCAATTATCATAAAAATAATTATTATTAATTATGAATCAATGTAATTTTAAAGTGGAGATGAAAATCATCATGCATTGTAATTATACATTTTTGATATTATTAATGTTTTATAAACTATTATTATTATGTAATTATTATCATTACTTTATTTCAAATTAATTAGTGTTTTAAAATTAGCATGAACCCCTGTTTAGAGGGTAAAGGCCTCCTCCAAAGATATTGAGGGAGGGTAGGTTGCCACAGTTCACTTCGACGTCCTTGTTTTAATTGAATAATATTTAGTATAAGTAGTGAAAATGCGATAAAGTTGTGAGAAATCTATGTGCAATACTAAGATCCATATGGACAAATTATTTTTTTATTGTGAAAGTGCGTAAATAGTGCAAAACCTATCAAAATATCAAGGGACCTGCATCTGACGTTTTTATGTATTACGCTAAGTGTAAATGGGCTAGAACTCTTTAAATGCAGTAAATTGGACAGAAATAAACATCAAAAACGCTAAACTGTTGTTGTGAGCATATGGAATCTGTTTTGCATCAAACCACAAATAAATATTTTTTTTCGCTGTGTCATACAGTCATCCCCTGTAAGAACGTTCAGCGCCACCTAATGTTGAGTAACTGAACTCTCAAGACAAAAAGAAAACTCGATAATTTGAGCACAACATCTGCTATTAATAACGCAGTTTCGCTACTAACCACAAGAGGGTGTTAGCAGTACTTTGAGGTTTGAGGTATAAAAATAATGGAGGAAATCAAAAATATACTAAGAAGTATGCAAGAAGAGATGAAACGACAAAAAGTGGACATATTAGATATGAAGGAAGAAATAAAAAATACCATTATACGTAACATAAATGAAAAATTTCACGGTCTTGAATTAAAACTTGAGTTACTTGAACAACAATTGGAATCGCAGAAAAATAAGATATTATTACATGGAGAGATTAATGAGAAAGAAAAATCTACTTTTTTTCGGAGTCGAAGGAAGTGAAAGATCGTATCAGGATCTATTGAAAATTGTGCAACAAGTACTTAAAAATTGAATGCAATGAAAACAGAATTGAATCTGTTAGGCGACTTGGAAAAAGATGGGAAAACACAGTGACTTATATATTCAAATCTGTGGGAAAACATGAGGCCCATTGTAGTTACATTGAGCACAATGGGGTTAAAAATAAAATTACTTAAAAACAAGAAAAAACTGGTATCATCACCTTTCTACATAAAAGAAGATTTCCCTCAAGAAATACTAAAAAAACGTAGGGAGCTTCAAAGGGAGCTGATTGAGGAGAGAGAAGCCGGAAACAGGGCAATCATAAAATATGACAGACTTGTCCTTTTAGGAACCAAAACTAGACAAAAAGAGATTGTTGTCCAAAACGAACAAATTAAACAAGAGAAAAAAGATAAAAAAGGAACCCATCGGTGATTGCACCGGAATCACTGAGAGGCTCCTGCAACAGTGAAAACAAAAAACAAACAACAAAAAGTATTAAAAGTAACAACATGTCGAAGTACCTTATAAAAAACCAACGCTCACATTTCATGGGTACCCCCAGCCTACTCCAGAACAAGATAATAAGAAAACAACAAAATAGCAATTAACTCGAACCCCTCTCTACCTCAATCTCCCAAGACGGCTGGTCACCGAGATAAATAACTTCACAGAGATAAATAACTTCGAAGCAAAAAACCCAAACTTATTCTGTATATCTACGAGTACTTTCCACGACATTAAAGAGACGGCTGGTAAACTGTGGAGAGAAAAAGCCACACATTGGACTTACTAAATATAAAAAACTGGTCAAGTGCGAGTCTAACTCGCGCACCGAGGGGTCCGTACCACCACGCCTCTATACAAATCATCATCATCATCATGGACTCCAAATCGTCGGATTAAATTGAACTCCAAGACGTCGGATTAAATTGAACTCCAAGACGTCGGATTAAATTGAACTCCAGACTTCGGATTAAATTGGACTCCAAGACGTCAGATTAAATTGGACTCCAAGACGTCTGATTAAATTGAACTCCAAGACTTCGGATTAAATTGGACTCCAAGACGTCGGATTAAATTAAACTCCAAGACTTCGGATTAAATTGAACTCAAAGACGTCGGATGAAATTCATGTACGGCCCTAATTGATTTCGTTATTGTTGGTTGATTTCGTGTATTTATACATAAATATATTATTTCGTACTATTGAATAAATTTCGTTTTGAAGTTGGTTTTTCGGTTTTTTTAACTTTAATTTTTTTATTTAGTTCGGACTCCTTAGCACAAGTCGACTCATACTTGGCCCGTTTCTATTGTTTGTTGTTTAACTTAATAAAAATTAAAAACCGGACTGCGTAAAATTTTAACCCCTCTTTTTTGCCCAGCCGGGTAAAAATGTATCGTCGCACTCTCAAATCCATCAAGCCATTCCAGCCAGCCTACGGAGCGTGCCAAGCCGTCTTTGGCGCGCTAAACATAGCGTGCCAAAGAAATATACATACATACATACACTCGAAAAACGTAACCCTCCTTCTGGCGCAGTCGGGTAAAACATGCACAGTAGAACATAGAACCTCCTCTTTTTTTAAAAACGGATACAAAGGATTAACCCTTTACGGAGCCATGTTGTACCTTTGCAACATACCCTTTCAAGTGACCTAAAAATGTAGCAAAATTATTTAGATCGACTTTACGCGGCGTTGTAATTCAGCAACAGAGCATTTTAGCGGTTTAGTTATAAATCAACTGACTAGATGGCACTACTTGTTACATTTAATTCATTTGAAGTGACGAACCCGTATAAACCGGATTGGCGTGTATGTATTCGATTGCGAGGAGTGATTTATTGTGGAAATACTGTAAGTTGGCTAATGAGATTGATGTGGGCTTAAGGTAAGAGTGTGATTTTCAATAGTCAAGTATAATTTTATTTTAAATTCAAGTATTTTTGTAATATTTAGGTTGTCTTTGTTTTGTTGCATGAATGCAACACTGCGCGTTTGTGACTGATTTTTAGTACCGGTTATATGAATTCAATATTTCCTTCTTCAGGTTCAGTGTGAGTCGTAAACTACGTAATTTAACTAAGAAGGACCTCCAAGATTGGGAAGACAGTGAAAATGGGCCAGAATTTTCAGACGACGATGATATGGCAGATCCAACATATAATTTACAGCTGAATGAGAACGAAAGTTCTGATGAGGACCTAGAGGAACCACTTGATTTGGAAAATGAAGTTCTGGCCCCCAGCACCCTAACATGTAAATCCATTAGTACTCAGTACAGTACTTCTGCACTGGGTCCAAGTATTCCGGACTTAGCTAATCCTAGTACCAGTTCAGCGGCGACTCCAAGTACATCCAGTCGTGTGTCAAGACCTAATATGACTTGGAAAACGAAAAGACTAAACTTGAATGACAAGCAACTTCATTTTTAAGGATCTGAAGCTTTGCCACCAGAAACATTGCGTTTGGATTATCTTTTTCTGGTATTTTAGCTTTAGGAAGTATAGTAAAGTAAGAACCGTATTCCCAACTGCAAACTGCCAGATGAGAAAATTAATCAAAGAAGAACCACGCAGTACGTCTGTAGAACAAGTTGGTAACTGCAAGGGAATTGATGTGGCTTTGGTTGCTTGGAAGGATAATAAAATTGACACTCCAGCATCCAATTTTGCAGGAAAACATCAACATCTGTAGTAAGAAGGTGGGCCAAGTCTGCAAGGAAACATCTTTCGGTTGAACATCCTTTCGTCGTAGCAGAATATAATCGACATATGGGTGGTGTCGACCTATTGGATTGTATCATGGGGCACTACAGAATTAAAGTCCGTAGTAAACGCTGTTATCTAAGAACTTTTTATCACTTCATGGATATAGCAACGTGTAATGCATGGCTTCTATATAGAAGGATAAAATCTGAGAATGGAAGCACTAGATTAACTCTCAACTCTGCTGAGTTCAGAGTAGATATAGCAGAAATTTTCTGTAAATATAAAACTATGAAACGTATAAATCGTACAAGTGATGTCGATTGTCTCATTCAAAATAAATAGATGATAGCTCTAGCTCAGCATGTTCCACCGAAAGACGTGAGGCTGGATCAACACGGGCACTGGCCAGTTTGGGTGGATAAACGAATGAGATGCAAATTTCCAGGCTGCAATAGGTATACGCAAACAGAATATAAAAAATGTTGTGTTGCTTTGTGTTTTATTAAGCAAAACAAATGTTTTAGACAATTTCATACTTCATAAACTAGTTTAACAGTATTGATGCTATGTTGTATTTCTGCAACAGATATGTTTTTTTAATAATAAATATAGTTTTATAGATAATTTTTTTTAAATTATTTTTCCCAGTAATAATACCCCATTTACTAACTAATACCAAAAAAAATAAGTAAAAACTCGCTCTTGATCCGTAAAGGGTTAAATAACTTTTTGTAAGTCCCCTGACTGGAGGGAGAAAAGAATCGAAATATACATTTTAAAAAATCCAAGAATATCCGTCGGGGGTTGCTAAAATACAGCAATTCATATTAATCAGACCAATAATAATTAACATACTTTATTTGTCAAACTGCCCTAATTCAGGGTAGGCTCGAGCCCCTCGGTGGGGACGTATATGAGCTGATAAGAAGAAGATGAAGATTGGTCAAACTGAAAGGAAAAAACTCGAATGTTGTGTGTGAAGTCGACCAACCCGCACTGGGCCCGCGTGGTCGACTAAGGCCCGATCGCCCTAATTCAAGGTAGGCTCGAGCCCCTCGGTGGGACGTATATGAGCTGATGAGCTGATATGATGATGATTAGTCAAACTGATAAAATTGCGTAAACTCAATTTATTTCGAAGCAGAGAATGGCACCCCCCCCCCCCCCCCCCCCGACAGGTTTTCTTGGATATTCTTAAATTTATCTTTCGATCCTTATTTCGCTCAGATCGGGGAGACTTTCAAAAAAGTTATGTTTTTCAAAATTCTTAATTTAGCTTATTTGTTAAAAATTGATTTAATCGTGTTATCTCAATACATACTGGTTTGCAAAAACGAATGCGTTTATGCAGATCTCTAAAATACTAGCTGTGCCTGCGACTTCGTCCGCGTGGAGGTTTTGAATTTTCCCACGGGAACTCTTGAATTTACCGGGTTAAAAAGTATCCTATATGTTAACAAGGAACCACCACACAAATTTTCATCAAAATCGGCCCGGTAGCTTTTGCGTAATACGCGAACTTAGAGACAAACAGACAGACAAAAATTCCAAATGTTGTTGTTTTGGCCTCTGTATCGTTAGTAATGTCCACCACAGTTATTATTTTCCAAAAATATTTCATGTCCAGACACGGCCCCGGTACAGTTTTATCATACGTAATGTATATGTCGCAGGCATACTGTATAATTCGTCATTATACATACGGTCAGGCAAATGTCAGGCAAATTATATAAAGGCGAGGGCGGGGGCGGGGAGGCTCTTTGACAGTTAAATCAATCAAACCTGACCGAACCTAACATCGATCATTTACAATCTGCCGTAAGGCATTCTGACAATTTGCCTGACTCGGCATTGGCCGTTTATATACGGACGAATTATTACAGTTTGCCTGGCTCGGCATTTTGCAATCCGCGTACAAAGTTTAACATTTTGTCTGATTTTACATTTTACATGCGGACGAATTATTACAAATTGCCTGAAACGGCGTACAGCATTTTACATTTTGCCAGACCGTTTACATACGGACGAATTATATAATTTGCCTGACCTTATGTAAAATGACTTGCCTTCTTCACATATAGATTGGAATTATTTTGACAACAACTTACCACAAATTCAGGAGTATGTCATTAAAAGAAAATCGTCAACTAAAATATTGTTTTTCCTCAGCCATGGGGTATTTATATGCACTTGTCTAGCGTAGTTAAATGCATATAAATACAAATAGCAGATGGCTGGCTGAAGACAAATAAATAATATTTAGTTTGACGTGTGCGTAACTCACTCCTCAAATGTCACTATCAATTTACTCAGGTGGTAATATTGCCCTTCATCATCATCATATCAGCCGAAGGACGTCCTCTGCTGGACGCGACCGGTTCTGCGCTACCCGCATCCAGATGCAGCGGATTCCCGCGACCTTCACCAGGTCATCGGTCCACCGAGTGGGAGGCCTGCCTTCGCTACGTTTTCCGGTGCCCTTAACTGTATATTACAAAAGGAAAAAATTATTTAATGTCTTTTGCCCGCGGCTTCGCCCGCGTGGATATTCATGACTGTCTTTCAGATCAGAGTGTGTGGTGCGCGAGTGTGAAAACCAGTTTACTTCAGATCAATTTTTTTTGGAACTGAAGTATTCTTTAGGCGCTGTGGGCATTTTTTAAATGGAAAAAAAACCGTTGAATTTGCGACACTAGCAAACTTCCGCCTCTGTCATTGGACAAAAAGAATTAACACTCAAATTACTTTGTTTTTTTTCCTTCTTTGAAATATAATAAAATTGTACTCAATTAATTATGTAACGGATTATTGGAACTTTGATTAGGTTTACCTGGCATGTATCTTAATAAAACTAACTGCTGTCCTAAATCAAAAATACTTAACAGCTACTTAAAATACATTCAATCGTTACTGTTATATAACACTAAGTAATCTCTTCCAGTAACTACTGACAGGTAGCTTGCGCAAGCACTAACTTTAAAAAACCTCAGCACACAAATTTACATTAAAGTATATTATATTAATATTTATTTAATCTTATCTATCACGCACAATGACTACGACTAGTTCCCCTCAATCCCTTAATATCAGTGTTGACAATTACTTCTCCTGTTCCTCTTCCTCTGATTCACAAGACAGCTTTTGTAGCATTCCTCCTTCCTTAGATGCTCAGCTTGAAGATAAGTTCTCTTCAGTTCCAAAAAATTTCAATGCTATTAATATTAATGCGCAAAGTATTCCTTCTCACTTTTCAGATATGTTATCCTCTTTTGATAGTAAGGACATTCACGCAATACTCGTTTCTGAGAGCTTCCTCAAACCAAGCCTTTCCTCAACTTCCTTCTGTATTCCTGATTTCCACAATAATAAGAAATGATCGATTAGGTAAGGGGTGTGGCGGAGTTGCCATATATCTACGCAGCCATTTACCATTTACAGTTATTGATAAATCGCCCGCACATTACTCTGAGTCTGCCGAATATCTACTTATAGAAATCCTTCTAGGTGGTACAAAACTTTTACTATGTGTTTTTTATTGTTCCTCGCTCCGCATAAACTACTTCTCCGAGTTTGAAGCCTTGTTGGTAAAATATGTCCCTAATTACGATCATACTATTGTTATGGGAGACTAACATCCTCTGCATCAAGTCTGATGCACAAGGTACTGGTGACATCAGTCTTAAGATGATCTTACTGTCCCTAAATACCATATTACCTATCTTGTGCCACATCTTTAACTTTTCCCTTTTTACTGTTTTTTTCCCCAGTATCTGGCGACAAGCCTCCGTCCTACCTGTCCCAAAAACTAGCAATCCATCCTCATATACTCAGTATCGACCCATTTCTATATTACCGTGTTTATCAAAAGTCTTGGAAAGACTCGTACACTCTCAGCTATGTACCTTTATCAATAAAATCTATATTCTTAGTTCCTAACATACATTTTTACTGTCATTGACGAACTTATTTTGTGAATTTGATCAATTAAAAATTGAGGACGTGCGTGATAGGAAAACAAAAACAAGTTAGGTTTGTTGAAACTTCAAGAGGAGAGCAATTTAGGAAATCATATTTCATGTTAGATGTTTTATTGAATAATTAAATAAATAAATCAATTTCAGATTTTTGATGCAGTCCGATCCCCTATTCAATTGGATGGTACCTAATTTGTGCCTCTTCATGTGCATCCACAAGTTTGCTGTTTTATAATTTTTTAAATTGATGCCACGGGACACGTTTACTTTACAATACATACATACACTTATCGCTTGGGAATTCTCAAATGACGAAATTTCAAAATTATTCCATAAAGAACTTTTGTGTTTTGAAGTTAGTTTGTTATTTATTTCATTTCATTTCATTCAACCGACTAGTACATACTAGGGCGCTACATAAGTTTTGTCGTACTTTGTTGAATAATTTTTTTTTTCGATGTAGTTACCACCGGCAGTAATACAGGTCTTCATACGTGTAAACCAGGTGCTGAACACATTGCTCCAGTATGCTTCTGGAGCACAGCCGCATATCTCCTCTAAAGCTCCTATAAGCTGGTCATCGCTCGAAAACTTGCGTCCCTTCAGTTGTTTTTTTACAGGGAATAGTGCAAAGTCGCATGGCGCTAGATCCGGACTATAAGGAGGGTGTCCCAACAATTTGATTCCAGCTTGGTGCAAACAGTTCGTAGTTTTACCGGCTCGATGTGCAGGGGCGTTATCTGGATGCAAGAGCCAAGTATCGAGTCTTGAGTTTGGTCGTTCATTTTTTAAGGCTTCTAAAACACTAGGTAAACATTCTTCTGTGTACCATGCAGCAGTAACAGTCTTCCTTTTATCAAGCACAACCGTAGCCAATATTCCTCTCGTAGTAAAAAATACAGCAACCATTCTTTTTTTTACGGATCGGGACATTTTCACAGACGTCGGCGGTGGTTCATCTTCAAACACTCACACTTTACTCTGGAATTTAGTAGGTACATCGAAATAATACAGCCAAGTTTCATCACATGTAACAATCGAGTTCAAGTAGTTAGATCGGCTGTCTTCAATTTTTTTTAACATATCACCTGACCAAGTCACGCGTTGCTCCCTTAGCACGTCAATCACTAAGTGTGGTACCCAGAGAGAACAAAGTTTCCGTACTTTCAAATGGTCGTAAAGAATCCGATGAACAGTTGTTAGATCTGTCGATATGTCACATGTCAGTCTTCATCCAATAGTTTTCGTACAGCCTCAATGTTATATCGGTAGTCACTTCTATCGGCCTATCAGACCTTGCTTCAACCTCCAAGTTAAAATTGCCGCGATTGAATTGAATATACCACCGTTCTATGGTCCTCAGGGATGGCCAAGTTTCCCTCAGTGCACTATTCATTTCCTCGAAACATTTTTGTTTAGTCAAGCCACGCTTAAAGTTATACGAAATAATTACACGAATATCATAACGAGAAAAGGCCGCCATTTTCATTTAGAAAATTAATTTAAAAATCGAACAAACGATTCCTTGCAACTAAATTTGTATTTTGTTATTTTCTAATAACTTAGATTTTATGGCTGTGGCCTCAAATCACAATATTATGATATGTAGTTTGCATGCGACAAAACTTCGCCCTACGTACATATAAAAATACTTAAACACAAAGTAAGTAATTAATTTCGATAAGTAATTTTGTATTTTATGTAGCATGGAAAAAGTAAAAAAAAACAATAGAGACTTCAGTTCGTGACGAGCAAATAGACGAAACGAGAGATGTGTTTTCATTATTTTTTACCCCCGACCCAAAAGAGGGGTGTTACAAGTTTGTATTTGTGTATCTGTGTGTCTGTTTGTGGCATCGTAGTTCCTAAACGAATGGACCGATTTTGATGCTGTTTTTTTGTTTGAAAGCCGACGTGGTCGAGATGGTTCCTAGCTATAATTTATGAAGATCTGTCCAGCCGTTTGAAGATCATCAGCTCTTTTCTAGGTGATGAAGGAATTTCGGCAACTTCTACCGGTCTGATCAATTCTCTATTTGGTGTCCTGTTAGTGCAACAATATTGCAAAAACATAGTAACCTTGACCTGATGCTGCAGCATCTCCTGGAATCTGCAGGATACCCAATTCCTCACCAACTTTAAGTAAAGTAACCGTGTTTACGCTAATTGGAAAAGTCTCAATGAATAGGTGTTAGATAGAACATGGTGACCTTGGCCTGATGCTGCAGCACCTTTTGAAATTTACACCATACCCAACTCCTCGCCAACTTACAGCTGAGATATCGTGTTTGGGCTCATTGGAATAGTGTCAATGAATAGGTTTTAGTTAAAACATGATAACCTTGACAAGATGCTGCAGCATCTCCTAGAATCTGCAGGATACTCAACTCCTCGCCAACTAACAGCACGGTATCGTGTTTGGGCTCGTTGGAATAGTATCAATGAATAGGTTTTAGATAGAACATAGTAACTTTGTCCTGATGCTGCAGCTTCTCCTGGTATCTGCAGGATACCCAACTTCTTACCAACTTCAGCAAATTTATCGTGTTTTGGATACGTAAAGTTTAAAAAGCATTAAATAAAACATAAGTTAAACATTTAAAAAACCCCCGACAAAGAACCGCTAAAAAGTAGAAAATAATATTTTTTGGCGCTTTAAATTTAATAATCATAGTAGTTATACTTTGATCTAAGAGTCGTCGCGTAGGGGACCCGCTAAGTTGTGAAATTATTAGTAATAAGTTGTAGTAAAGTAAAACAGTTGTATTCTGTTTTTTAACCGACTTCAAAAAAGGAAGAGTTTCTATGTTCGACTGTTTATTTTATATGTATATTTTCACCGATTTCTTCGTCAATTCTTCGTCATGTTGATGAGCTGATGATGGAAGGTACAACTCCTTAACGGTTAGGAGTTGGAGGATAATTCTTAAACATTATACGTAGGCACGTAACTTAGTATAGACCGATTGTTGTATTCGTCACCAAGTCTGGATCTGATGATGGAATCCCAGGGAAATCGAAGGAAACCCTAAAATTTTATAGGCACGTATTACGTTTTTCATGTATTTTCTAAAGCTATTCAAGTTTTTGCGCCTGGTAGTCATTAGCTCATGTTGATGAGCTGATTATGGAGGGTACAACTCCTTAACGGTTAAGAGTTGGAGGATAATTCTTGAAATATTTTACTAAGATACGTAGGTACGTATAGACCGATGGTAGTATGTATCAGATTATTCAGGTGAGCTGATGATGGAAGGTTTGACTCCTTAACTTTCATGCTGCTGAGATGATGATGGAAGCCACAGGACTCTGTATCGGTTATTGAAACACATCCATTGTGATATGATGATTCTTATTGGCAATTATTCCTATTCCAATTAGGTTTAATTGTTACATAGCATTGCCACTAAAAATTAAAAAATAAAAAAAGTTAAAAAAAAACCTGAAAAAAGAAATTCACTCAAAAGTATTAAATATTATTCTATAGTGTATTTTAGTTACTTCCATCTTATGGCATCCTACTCTGGCGGCTGATATAGAAACTATTTTCATCTTGCAGAAAAGAGCTATCCGCGCAATCTATCAGATGCGATCACGTGAGTCGTTACAGAATAAGTTCAAAGAAATCAATATTTCAACTGTTGCTAGTCAATTTATATATGAAAACATCATGTACGTTCGTAAGAATTTGCATTTATTCCCTAAAAACAGTGACAGGCATAATTTTAATTTAGGAATTTAAATAAAACAGATATAGCCTTTTCGAGACTGAGTAAGGTTAAAAAGTAATTTGTGGGACAGTGGTGTCGATTCGGTGTTACACGACTTAACTTAATTGACAGGATTAAACTAAATTTACACATTCTGTTTTTTACTTTCTGCATCGAAAAGACAAGGATAGAATGCTTAAATTTAGTTTAGTCCTGTCAAATAAGTTAAATCGTGTTACACCGAATCGACACCATTGTATAAGATTCTACAATAAAATTCCCGAAAATGTAACTAGTTTGTCAGAGAATAAATTCAAGACTAATGTCAAAAAATTCTTGTGCTCTAGAGGGTACTATAAAATAATAGATTACGAAATGACAAAGACATATAATTATGTTGATGCTATAACAATTATATTACCTGAGACTGTAATCTGAATGATGACATTATTCAATGGCGTTGTTGGCACCGACCTCTAAAACATTGTAGGCCTCTAATTTGATTTGGTCCACGTGGTAACGAAGTTATATGTACACAGGTGAACGTACAATCTACAAATATTTTTTTAGTGACGGTTCTCGTGATCTTATCGTATCTTTCATCATATTAGCTCATACACATCCCCACCGAGGGGTTCAAGCCTACCCTCAATTGGGGCCATAGTCCACTACGCGGGCCCAGTGCGGGTCGGCCGACTTCAAACGCAACCTTCGAGTTTCTTCGAAGGCGTGTGCAGGTTTCCTCACGATGTTTTGCTTCACCGTTAGGGCGTCGGATAGACGCACATATGAAATCGAAATTGGAAAATACATTGGTACGTGGCGGGATTCAAACCACGATCTTCCCACAGAAGGTAGTGGCCCCAGCCGTTACGCCACCGACGCTCTTCAAAGATGAATCTTTACAGACGCTAAATTGAACTTTCCTCAGGGTAAGGTACAAGACTCCAGCCCACACTGGCTCATCCTGCATCTCTGTACTATACCTACTACGTGTCATTACTATAAGTCCCAAAGTATGTCCGATTTTAACGCGAGAACGCTTGAGCAAATATAGTATAGTGAAATATGCTGCTTTTACTATAGGCATCCTCAAATATGGAAAAATTCGTTCTATATTCATGAACACTAGAGATAATCCTTGTGGCGCACCTATTTTCGGCCCCGAATCTAAGGGGGGGCAAACCGGGGCACTCGCCCCGGGCGGCAGTTTGATGGGGGTGCCAAATCCTTGAGACAAGAATTCAAATTTTGTACAAGCGATGCCTCTTTTCCTACAATCTCATAGGTTATTATCAGGTCGAATCAACCGAATCCGAATCTTAATCCTTACTAATATTATAAATGTGAAAATGTGTTTGTTTGTTACCTTTTCACGCTTTAACGCCTTGACCAATCTTAATGAAATTTGGCATGCAGGTAGCCTGTGTCACGAGGAAGGAAATAGGCTACTTTTTGTCCCGTGAAAATAGCATAGCCCGACGCAATTCCCGAGGGAACTGAAAATATACTCTTTTTTGGTTAATTAACATCGCAACGGAACAATGGATTCTGTGATTTTTTGCATCGAGATGGTTGACGGGGTGGGAAATGACACGATTTAATAATAAGCATATCCTGACATAGTTCCCGAGGGATCTGGAGAAAATTCATGTCCACGCTCGCGAGCCGCTTGCATCGCATCGCATCGCGCTCCCTCTAAGTCAGTCACAAAAACGATGTCCACGCGGGCTAGGCCGCGGGCAAAAGCTAGTATATAATATGTTTGAAAAACAAACTTTTGTATTTTCATAAGCCAAGTTAGTTTTTGAACACATACCTCTAAGTGATTTATGAACGCATCACAGAACAAGTGAATTTCTTTGAACGCGTGCTTAGGGTGCGTGATCTTTCTGCCAGGGGAATCCACTATCAAGTTTTTGCCCCGGTTCGAAAATATCGTAGATCCGGGGCTGCCTATTTTTTATATTTGATAAGCACATCAGCGTGCTACGCTCGGAGTTTCTCTGCGTGATCGAATCTGATACGAGGAGATCCATACGAGAACCAAAGTAACCGATATAGCTCTCAGAATTGCTAAACTTAAGTGGCAGTGGGCGAAGCACAGATGGCCGTTGGGGTGGTAAGAACATTACGTTCTTGAGTGGCGGCTGCGCACCGGAAAACATAGCGTAGGCAGAAATCCCACTCGCTCGTTGGACCAATGACCTAGTTAAGGTCTCGCGGGAAGCCGCTGGATGCGAGCAGCGCAGAACCGGTCGTCGTGGAAATCTTTGGGGGAGGCCTATGTCCAGCAGTGGACGTCCTTCGGCTGATGTGATGATGCTGAGTAGCGTCGGGGGGACCGCTAAGTTCTAAAATTATAAGTAATTAATTAGTATTAAAGTTATCATTTCACTTAGGCCTAGTTCGCATCATCATCATCATCATCATATCAGCCACAAATCGTCCACTGCTGGACAAAGGCCTAGTTCGCATAGCGATTTTTAATTCGCGTGCTGAATCACAAGTAACACGCACGGCGAAGAAAATTCCGCGAGATTTTCATCTGTTTCTGTTTCATCCCACTTCTCAGCCGAGTCGCACGTACCTCCTATCAGTCGTGGCACGCGACTGAGCCCCCCCCCCCCCCCTCCTCCTCCGCGCGCAACGCAAAGTTCTGTGAAATATGGAAGTGTATGAAGCTGTACGCACTTGCGTAATAAAAATCGCGCAAACCAATCGCGTTTTGCCACAGAACCCGCTATTAAAATCACGAGAACATTCTGTGGACTATGGAGTTGTATGCCTCTAAACGCGTCGCGAAAAAAAATTAAATACAACTGTAAACTTATTAACTTTTTAACAGCCTCCGTTGCGTAATGGTTAGCCCCTTCCCTTTACACCAGGAAGTCGCGGGTTCGATTCCCGGTGGGGTCAACTTATAAGACTCGGTTTGGTTGGTGGTAGGATATTTTCTAAGCCCGCCTGGCTAGCTACCACCATCTTATCTAATTCTTGCCGCCAAACATCAGTGTTAACAACATTGATGTGTTCCGGCTTGAAGATAAGATAGCCAGTTCTCCATTGCGTTGGGGAATCTTGGTAAGCCCGCTTCCATCTTCGGCATTTACCATCAGGTGAGATGATTCCAAGGGCTTACCAATTGTAAATTAAAAAAATTAAAAAAATGAACTAGACCTGTGAAAGTTATATATAACTGTGAACTTTTAAATGAATTAGACCTGTAGACGTTATATATAACTGTGAACTTTTAAATGAATTAGACCTGTGGAAGTTATATATAACTGTGAACTTTTAAATGAATTAGACCTGTGGAAGTTACATATAACGTGAACTTTTAAATGAATTAGACCTGTGGAAGTTATATATAACTGTGAACTTTTAAATTAATTAGACCTGTGGAAGTTATATATAACTGTAAAATTTTAAATTTATTAGGCCTGTGGAAGTTTCTGAGACCCCTTAATGAGCTAAAAAAGGAGCTGACGAGATCAACTTTTTTTACCTCTGCCTATACCTCAGCTGTAAGTTTGTGAGGAGTTGGGTATCCGGCCCATTTCAGGAGATGCTGCAGCTTCAGGTCAAGGTTACCATGTTTTATCTAACACCTATTCATTGAGACTATTCCAATGAGCCCAAACACAATACCTCTGTTGTAAATTGGTGAGGAGTTGGGTATGCTGCAGATTACAGGACATACTGCAGCATCAGGTTTAAGTTTACATTTTCTTACAATATCATTGAAGTAACAGGACACCAAATTTCGATTCGATCACACCGGTGGAAGCTGTCCACGTCCCATCATCACAAAAGAGCTGATGATCTTCAAACGGCGGAACAGATCTAAATAAATTATAAGCTAAGTACCAACTCGATCAAGTCAGCTTTCAAACAGAAAAAAACTCATTTAAATCTGTCCACTGGTTTAGGGACTGCGCCGGCGCAGCCGCAGTCAGACACACGTGAAAACACTCCTTTTTTGCGTCGGGGGTTAAATATGACCTATTAATTACATTTTCGGTTTAAATTTGCATTTCCTGTAGAAAAATCATACATTGTGGCTTGCGAAAGATTTTGAAATTAAAGTATGAGTTTTATTATAACGTTTTCACTTTGCCACAGACGTTCGTCTCCATTTTAAATTATATTTACTTATTACTTTAGTCCACGTTTGAAGTATATGTATACAGGTGAACGCAAAATCCATGAGTTATATTTATAGTGAGGGTTCTCGTGATTTAATAATGCATCAAAATTAAATAAGCTAATATTATAAAGTTACATCTCGTGTCTTTCATCAGACTTCCCTAAATTAGGGCGATCGGGCCTTAGTTGACCACGCGGGCCCAGAGCGGGTTGGTCGACTTCACATCCAACATTCGAGTTTCTTTGCAGGCGTGTGCAGGTTTCCTCGCGATGTTTTCCTTCACCGTAAGAGCGTCAGACTGGAATAGGATTGGCAGGATTCAAACCACGACCTTCCGGATAGGAGGTTGCGACCCTAGCCGTTACGACACCAACGCTCTTCAAAGATGAACAGGAAGTAGCGGCCCCAGCCGTTACGCCACCAACGCGCTTCAAAAATGAATCTTTACAGACATTAAAATAATCTTTGCACAGGTTAAGGTACGAGACTGCAGCATCCTGCGTTTCTATACTACACCTACTTATTACCATAAGAGCCAAAGTATGTCCGATTTTAACGCGAGAACGCCTTTGTCCAGCAGTGGACGTTTTTTCGACGATATGATGAAGACGAGAGAGAATTCTTGTGGCACACCTATTTTGTTTATTTG
Organism: Coleophora flavipennella; assembly: GCA_947284805.1. Taxonomy (NCBI): domain Eukaryota; kingdom Metazoa; phylum Arthropoda; class Insecta; order Lepidoptera; family Coleophoridae; genus Coleophora; species Coleophora flavipennella. The sequence goes on along the minus strand of OX369303.1, from coordinate 11,009,079 downwards.
ATAAGCACATTTAATAAGGCTCATAAAAAATATATTTTGAGATAATAACGATATGAATGTTAACATTGATGTTTGGCAGCAACACTTGGATAAGATGGTGGAGGCTTACTAATTAACCAAACCAAGTCTTACAAAGTTAGACTCCGCCAGGAACTGAACCCGCGACACGCTCACCATTACGCCACAGAGGTGGTTACAATCAATAGTTGGCCAATAAATAGTTTTGCAGACCTATTCACCGATACCCAGCACGATGGGGTACGTGAATAAGAAATAAACGGTACAGCCACGCAGTACATACTTTCACGCGAATGTGGCGTAGTCGGCAAAACACAAAACAACAATAAACATTACGCTTAGCAATAAAAAGAGGCTAGCTACCACCATCTTATCTAAGTCTTGCCGCCAAAAATCACTGTTAAAAACATTGATGTGTTCCGGCATGAAGATAAGATAGCCAGTTCTCCATTGCGTTGGGGAATCTTGGCAAGCCCGCTTCCATCTTCGGCATCATCGTCACTTACCATCTGGTGAGATGATGCCAAGGGCTTACCAATAGAGAATAAAAAAAAAGTGTATTTGCTGAAAATTTTACAAATACAGTGTAAACTCTATATGGCGACACTCAAGGGACCGGGCATTTTATGACGTTATTGAGAGTTTTCGTTATACAGAGAGAAATTAGCGTCAAAGTAAACCAACTGGAGCCAAAAATTTTGATGTTTCAAAGAGTGAATCGTTATATCGAGTGACGTTTTACAGAGTACACTGTAATTTAGAATAGAATAGAATAAATGTTTATTCAGTGATAAGTACACACAAAAGAAATATTGCGTAGTTTTTAAAATACAATAGTTTGTACGTATCACTGAAAAGGTAGCAGCTCAGCATATGCTGTCATCACAAAGATCTCATCGCTGATTTTCAGCTACTACCCCTTCAGGGAAGGGCGGTAGACCTAAACGAAGTACACATCACGCTTTTAAAATTTTAACTTACTTAAAAAAAAGTAAAAATTAAAAATAAATTTAGGCCTACGCTGCGTTTTCCGGTGCGCGGTCGCCACTCAAGGACTTTACTATCCCAACGTCCATCTGTTCGCTGTATACTTCAATGAAATTGGCAATTGAAAGTCGCACTGAGCGAACCATTTAAGCAATGAACTCTATACAAATAACGTATAAGGTGTTTAAAAAGTATATAAGAGTTCAAAAGAGATTATTGTATCTCATTGGCTGTTATTTATCAGCACAGGTGATATTAACTGGTAAGTGTTATTTTAAATAACTAGGTATTTATGTCGGTTATCTTACACGGGAAGTCAGTATGTGCATACAAAGAAAAAGGCATATTTTTAAACGACTTCAAAAAAGGAGGAGGTTTCTCAATTCGACCGTACATATATTTATGTTTGTTCGCGGTTAACTTCGTCATTTATGAACCGATTTTGGTAATTCTATTTTTGTTGGAAAGGAGATATCCCAAGGTACCATGATAAGAAAACCAGGATCTGATTTTGATATGCCAGAGAAATCGAGGGGAACCTTAGTTTACTGATTGAAGTCGTTTTTTTTTGTTTAAAATTATATTACTAACAGCCCCTTTCTTGTTTGTCTTCCGGGTGAAATCTTGCAACTCAAATTTCGAGCACTTCCTGATTAGCTATCCGGCTGAAACTTTCAGCGTAGCTCACAACACGATGACAATGCATTCTAAACTTTCTAGATGGTCTGTCTGTCTGTTGGTCTGTCGTTCCGGGTGGAATCTTGCAACTCAAATTTCGAGCACTTCCTGAATAGCTATCCGGCTGAAACTTTCAGCGTAGCTCACAACACGATGACAATGCATTCTAAACTTTCTAGATGGTCTGTCTGTCTGTTGGTCTGTCGTTCCGGGTGGAATCTTGCAACTCAAATTTCGAGCACTTCCTGAATAGCTATCCGGCTGAAACTTTCAGCGTAGCTCACAACACGATGACAATGCATTCTAAACTTTCTAGATGGTCTGTCTGTCTGTTGGTCTGTCGTTCCGGGTGGAATCTTGCAACTCAAATTTCGAGCACTTCCTGAATAGCTATCCGGCTGAAACTTTCAGCGTAGCTCACAACACGATGACAATGCATTCTAAACTTTCTAGATGGTCTGTCTGTCTGTTGGTCTGTCGTTCCGGGTGGAATCTTGCAACTCAAATTTCGAGCACTTCCTGAATAGCTATCCGGCTGAAACTTTCAGCGTAGCTCACAACACGATGACAATGCATTCTAAACTTTCTAGATGGTCTGTCTGTCTGTTGGTCTGTCGTTCCGGGTGGAATCTTGCAACTCAAATTTCGAGCACTTCCTGAATAGCTATCCGGCTGAAACTTTCAGCGTAGCTCACAACACGATGACAATGCATTCTAAACTTTCTAGATGGTCTCTCTGTCTGTTGGTCTGTCGTTCCGGGTGGAATCTTGCAACTCAAATTTCGAGCACTTCCTGATTAGCTATCCGGCTGAAACTTTCAGCGTAGCTCACAACTCGATGACAATGCATTCTAAACTTTCTATATGGTCTGTCTGTCGGTCTGTCGCTCCGGGTGGAATCTTGCAACGGATTTTTAAAAACTTCCTGTTATCCGATCATGCTGAAATTTTGCGCAGTCTCAGTTCCGTCGTTCCGGGTAGAATCTTGCAAGGGGATCTCCGATCATGCTTAAATTTTGCACACAGCCTCAGCTCTGATGACAAAACTATGTAGACTATTAAATTTGACCGTCTGTCTGTCTGTCAATCCGGGTGGAATCTTGTAACGGGTTCATGCTGTAATTTTGCACAGTTGCCTCAGTTCCAATTACAACCCAATGTAATATATTCAATTTGTCCGTCTGTCTGTCGTTCCGGTGGAAAAAAAAGAAGAAAATATTAAATGTATATACAAAATAATCTAGAAATAACAAAATAACTCTTGATGACCGAAGAGGACATATACACATACAACAGACACCACCACCACATACATGCTTATAGGTGAACTTGAAAAACGTGGGGCGTGTGAAACTTAATGAATGAGCATAAAAGCTTCAGTTTTAATCATCATATCAGCCAATGGACGTCCACTGCTGGCCATAGGCATCCCCCAAGGATTTCCACGACGACCGGTTCTGCGCTACAGTGTTAATATCTTGGTAGAAGGATGCGCCCCACGTTTTTCAAGTTCACTTGTATACATGTATAAGGTGGTGTGTGTGTGTTTTATGTGCGTACGTCCTCTTGGGTCATCAGGACCACCGGAGGGTTACTTAATTATTTTTAAGGCACATAAAAACGTGTTTATAGATAATTTATAATTTAACATATAACATTTAATATTTTTTAAATGCCGTTTTTCTTATTGACATAATGGAAACCATGGTTTGGATCAAGAAGATAGTACCGGATGTCGGTTCTCAATGCAGAATGCCATCGTTGTAAAAACGACCGCTATTTGATACTGTAATACGCAATAGGAGCAAAACGTCCGGCATTATGAAGTTAGGTAAGCTAGTTTTAAAGGAAAATTATCTTTTTACGCAATGTTCTTTTAAACCGCCTGCGCAGCGTAATGGTTAGTCCATTCGCTACACATTTAACGGGCGCGGGTTGTATTCCCGGCGCGGCGGGGTGTATCTTTGTAAGACTCTGTTCGGTGGGTGGAAGGGCATTTTCTAAGCACGCCTGGCTAGCTACAACCATCTTATCTAAGTCTTACAGCAAAACATCAATATTGACAGCATTGATGTGTTCCGGCTTAAAGATAATATAGCCAGATCTCCATTGCGTTGGGGAATCTTGTTAAGCCCGCTTTCATCTTCGGCATCATCGTCACTTACCATCAGGTGAGATGATTTTTTTTTTATTCACAAGGGCTTACCAATTGTAAATAAAAATAAATAAAAAAAGAATTATGGGTTCTTTATTCTTGAACATGTGGCTGTGGGGGCAGTAAAGTTCTCGAGTGGCGACCGCGCACCTGAAAACGTAGCGTAGGCAGGCCTCCCACTCGGTGGACCGATGACCAGGTGAAGGTCGCGGGAAGTCGCTGGATGCTGGCAGCGCAGAACCGGTTGGTGTGCAAATCCTCGGGGGAGGGCTTTGTCCAGCAGTGGACGTCCTTCAGCTAAATGATGATTATGAGTTCTTTGGGAACGTGTTTCATTTTTTGGAGTGAGCGCCCACTGAAATGACATAGGTAGGGTAAGGCAAGGTATATGTTGGTGCTAAAGGCAACTTGGTGACATTTCTTCAAATGTATCTCACATAATTACTCGAGCGGTCAATCGAAACAGGAGACATATGATTGTCTTCCTCGCTCTTGTGTTAACTCGCTAGCGCTGTCTCGTAAACGTGCTTGTACAGGTAAATTATGGAGATATATATTTCGAAAAAATTACACAAAGTTGCCTATACCACCAACATACCTTTCCTTACCCTATTGCTAAGATTTGTTAAAAAATAAATAAAATAAATAACTTTTTATTATTAGAATAAAAATCCATAGTTAGGTTAGTAGTATACTTATAACTAGGTTAGTAAAGCACATAAGAACACAAATATATTATTTAAATGACGCAATGGATCGTTCAACCCAGGACTTCTGGATGGGACAATCGATTCGGTCTGCAATCATCTTTAGGATGCCGTTAAGCCCTATTTAAATTTGTCGATTTTTTTCCCTTTCACCAGTCCAGAATGGTGTGGCAGGCGCCGAATCTAACCGCATCATGTCCAGCAAACACTAACCTGACCGCTTGCAGCTACCTGGGCTACGCGTACCTGCACCTGTTGACTCATCTATACAGTAGCGATTCGCTGACCACCAATAATCTGTTGGTTCCCGGTGAAAATGTCTACAACGTCGATAAGGGAGATCCAGTCGAAGATGGGTGCGAGGGAGACGAGGTGTACGACTTTATCGTAGTTGGAGCAGGAGCGGGAGGTTGTGTTATGGCGAATCGACTGACGGAAATTCCAGATTGGACGGTGAGTTATTTAGTTATTTTAGTTGTCCTTCAGATCACATCGATAATCCATATAGTTTAACCGCCTCCGTAGCTCAGTGGCAAAGTTCACCGGCTTTACACAGGAGGTCGCGTGTTCGATTCCCGGCGGGGTCAATTGTAAGACTCGGTTTGGTTGGTAGTAGGGAATTTTCTAAGCCCGCCTGGCTAGCTACCACCATCTTATCTAAGTCTTGCCGCCAAATATCAATGTTGATATCATTGGTCTGTTCCGGCATGAAGATAAGATAGCCAGTTCCCCATTGCGTTGGGGAATCTTGGTAAGCCCGGTTCCATCTTCGGCAACATCGTCACTTACCACCAGGTGAGCTGTCAAGGGTTTACCAACTGTGAATAAAAAAGAAAAAAAATACAATTCGATATCTAATGTTCGGAAATCTGCATCATTATCATCGTCATATAAGCTCATATATACGTCCTCACCGAGGGGCTCGAGCCTTCCCTTAATTAGGGCGGACGGGCCTTCGTAGACCACGCGGGCGCAACCGGGTGGTCAACTTCACACACAACCTGCGAGTTTCTCCACAGGCGTGTGCAGGTTTCCTCACGATGTTTTCCTTCACCGTAAGAGCGTCGTCGGATAAACGTACATACGAAAACGAAATTTTAAAACACATTGGTACGTGGCAGGACTTGAACCACGACCTCCCGGATAGGAGGTAGCGGCTCTTGCCGTTGCGCCACCGACGCTCTATAGACCCATCTCAAAGTTATGCGTGTTTGCGAATGTGTTTGAAAGAGTGGTCTATAAACAGTCAGACATATTATGTACTCTGCAATGTCGTCTAGATTCATTGTCCAGCAACATGGAAACCACCTCCGTGGTGGTCGCGGGTTCGATTCCCAGCGGGGTCAACTTTGTAGGACTCGGTTTTGTTGGTGGTAGGGCATTTTCTAAGCCCGCCTTTCTAGCTACCACCATTTTATCTAAGTCTTGCAGCCAAACATCAGTGTTAACAACATTGATGTGTTTCGGCTTGAATATAAGATAGCCATTGAGTTGGGGAATCTTGGTTAGCCCGCTTTCATCTTCTGCATCATCGTCACTAACGATCAGGTAAGATGATGACAACCAGGGCTTACCAATTGTGAATAAAAAATAATAATATGGATAACGGCGGACAAGGAGATATAGATACTATTGTTACTGAGTAAAGTAAAGATTTTAAATGCTGTTAGACTATCAATGGTCATAGTTCTGTACCTGTATAAAAGTTGTATAGGCAGCGGTACCCGCTTTCCATGAGGTGGGTCGTCAGTCTTCTGCCGTCTTATCGACCCAAAATGGATGTCTCCAGCATTATAAGACGCCACTAAATCGGTTCTGCGCAGTCTCTTGCCAATCGGCTATCTGGATTTCGCGCAGGTCTTTTTCCACTTCATTTCTCCAGCGATACTTCCTGCGTCCACATAGGCGGGTCCCACATGTTCGCTCCTAATGTCTACTCTTCACGGCACGACTCTCCTCCACTCTCCTCCACGTGGCCAAGCCAGCAAAGTCAACAAAACTTTACTTCCCTTTATACAACTGAAAACGCCTGTCTGTCGGTATTCTATCGAATTCGTTTCGGAGAGTGCGCGCAAGAACTTCACGACCTCATTCCCCCTGCTCCATTCCACCGTCGGTCAACGAGACGCAGGGAGGGGTTGCACCCCTTTGTTTTGATGTTCCACCTTTTCGCACGAATCGTTACGCTTCTTCATTTACTATGAGTACAGCGCAGGAGTGGAACTCCTTGCCTGCGTCAGTGTTTCTCGATTCCTATAATTTGGGGATCTTCAAGGCAAGAGTGAATAGGCATTATTTGAGTTTGCGTGTACCATCCTCGACTGCATCATCACTTACCATCAGGTGAGTTGCAGTCAAACGCACTCAAATTTTTAATGAAAAAAATTAAGGGAATGCAAAAAAATTTGGTTGTTGTTCCAGGTGCTCCTCCTAGAAGCAGGTCCCGAACAGCCAGACGTGACTCTCCCGCCAGCGTTCGCCACGACGGTGGTGGGGTCCAGCATCGACTGGAAGTACAAGACCGAGCCGAACGGGAAGAGCTGCCTAGCGTTTGGAGGACGATGCTCTTGGCCAAGGTGAGACCAAATTAAATTAAGTTTAAACATAAATAAATCACTACCTGTATAAGGTGAACTGCGCTAAGAGAAAACTTCATACAGAACTCAAACGACTAAACTTTTGTTTCATAAAAATATGTGACTTCAATAGACTTTGTAAGTAAGTAAGTAAGTATTTATTTGCTTTTAAACAAGGTACAGTAAGTAAAATGATGTTCGTTATTAAAGTAGGAATCACTTGTTTAGCCATATAGAACAACAGCATGCAAATGTTATTGTAGTAACAAATAGATAGAAACAAAACAAGAAAACTTCAAATTTAATCCTTGACAATACATCATAATGTGTGACCCAAAAACTCATCAAGAGAATAGAACATATTATGAAGAAGCCATTCATGTAGGGTTTTCTTAAACCCACTACTGTGAGTCGCTCTCCATTATACAGGGTGTAAACACAAAGGTGCAGAGATAGTTTAAAGTGGGCTTGTACTCCTCAAACTGAACAACTTATGTTTTACTACTTTGCTGAGATCGCGAGATTTTTTTGGATCTATCATACAAATCGGTCATCTGATTGGCCGGTTTTGTATGAAAAATATAAAAAAAACACGCGATTTCAGCAAATTAGTGGAACAATAGTTGTTCAGTATAATGAGTATCAGAAGCCCCAGGTAACGGCTCCTGCACTAATTTTGTTACAGTCTGTATAAGGAAGGTATCATTTTCAAACCCCACCATAGGAAACAGTTCGTTTTGAAACCGTCCCCGAACAGCATTCAAATTTCCATACAAGTGTATTATGAAATGTTTTAAAAAATATGATTTAAAAACGAATTCAATTTTTGACATAATTACTGAACCATACTTCCGACTCTGGATCTGGAGCAATGAAACATAAAACGTCACTTTGAACTGAATATAATATCGATACCTACATGTAAGTTTTTTTACCCGATTGCGCCAGAAGGAGGGTTATGTTTTTCGAGAGTATGTATGTATGTATGTATGTTTGTATGTATAATTGTTTGGCACGCTCTGCAGCCTGAACGGCTGGATGGATTTTAGCTTGAGACGTGTTGTTAGATTCGTATTTACTGTGAGAGTGACACTGGGTATATCAAAATAAAAAAAACAAAATGGCGGATTTTTGGCGCCATATTCAAATGTTTGACACGCTCTGCAGCCTGAACGGCTCGATGAGTTATAGCTTGAGGGTTGTCGTTAGATACGTTTTTACTGTGAGAATGACACTGGGTATATCAAAATAAAAAAAAAACAAAATGGCGGATTTTTTGCGCCAAATTCAAATGAACTCATTCAATAATAAAACTAAAAAAATGAATAAAATAAAAAACGGTAATTTAAAAAACTAAAAAACCCGCCTGCGTTTCTGTGTAATTTGGAAATGAAAAACCCTAAAACAAGAAAGTCGTCATACCCGATTGCACTTAACTTAAGAAAAATTATAGCAGTCGGGACCCATTCTAGAAATGGAGGCTTAGTGAATTGAGAGCACATACCTATATAACATTGCAGATTACTCCAATATACTGACAAAACGGCTGACTTTCTAGAATGGGTCCCGACTGCTACAGTTTTTCTTAAGTTAAGTGCAATCGGGTATGACGACTTTCTTGTTTTAGGGTTTTTCATTTCCAAATTACACAGAAACGCAGGCGGGTTTTTTAGTTTTTTAAATTATCGTTTTTTATTTATTTCTAATTTAAGGGGCAAAGTGATGGGCGGAACTACTGCGATCAACACCCTGACGTACGCTAGAGGACATAAACTGGACTACGACCACTGGGCTGCTCTGGGCAACGATGGATGGGCCTACGACGAAGTATGTCAGTTTTTGAAGTAAAACTTCTTTACGCACGCTTGACTTGGGCAGTAACCTGGTGAATGCGTGACGGGAACGTTACGGAAATTGTTGTCAGCGTTACGGAAAGTATCGTCGGGCGAGGCGAACGAAAGCAACCATATCGGTTGTCAAAACAATCAAAACAAACATATAACATGAAAAAGATTTGATCATTTTCAGAGGGAACTGTCTATATGACAAAAAAGACTAAGTATTTACTTTCACATATATAGATGGAGCTAAAGAAGTTTTACTCCAGTCGTGTGGTCTAAAGCACACTCGTATTTTTTTGTTTATTTGTACGTCTTCTCTTGAGACCACGTCAGACGACGCTAAAGCCAAAAGGAAAGTTAAGGATTCTAAACATGTTAATAATTATTTGTTAACTCGAGGACCCTAAACTAATGACGTCATCGTCAGATTGAGGCTTTGGATATATCGCAGCCATCTGGTTTAATCTCCCATTTGACGAAAGGCTCGCCCATTGATTGAATGGCGATGGCGAATCGAAACGAGCGATATTAGGTTCGGTTAGGTTTGATTGATTATACAGTCGTTCTAAATGCTCTAAGATACAATCAAAGAGCCTCGCGAAGCCATGGATAGCAAAATACTTCGCTGAAGAAGAAATCATTGGTTTTTTATTCGGAGTATACTTGGAATATCCCATTCAACGACTTGGCTAAATGACGTTCAGCAAAATCGTTGAACGTTACATTCAACGACTTGGCTAATTGTCCTTTAGTTATTCAATTTAACCTATCAATCAAATGGCGGATTTAACCAGATGGCTGCGACAGATATATCGTTATGACTATGAGAAATCAAATTTGACTGATGTAAGAGGCGTAATATTTTGAAATCAAGGGTCGGAATAAAGACACAAAATAATTTGTTCAAAGAGATGCCACTTGTGGAAACATCCGTCAGTTATTATAGTAATGCACTTTTAAAAATACACTTTATAATCTGTTGGCTTTATGGATACTGACTTCTCTACAACATTTCCACAGGTCCTTCCCTACTTCAAGAAATCTGAGAACAACCTCGACGAAGAGCGCCTTGACTACAAATACCACGACACTCATGGACCACTTTACATTAACAGATTTCCATATACTGATCCTAACATGGTCATGATGGTGGACGCCTACATTGAGGCTGGAGTCCCCAGAAGAGATTTTAATGCTGAAGATCAAGAAGCAGGCATGATAGCTCAGGCCTTTACAAGAGAAGGCGTTAGGAAATCAGCTTACTCTAGCTTCATCCAACCAATCCGATTTGCAAGAAAGAACCTCAAAATCAAAACAAACTCTGAAGTTTTCAAGATACTTATTAATGAAAATAAAAAGGCTTACGGAGTCGAATACACGAAAGACGGAAAAATCTACCAAGCGTTTACAAAGAAAGAGGTCATAGTGAGCGGTGGAACAGTAAATTCTCCAAAATTACTCATGCTTTCTGGTATAGGTCCTAGAAAACATTTAGAGGAGTCGAACATAACAGTGATTCAAGATTTGTCAGTTGGAGAAAATCTTCAAGATCACCCTACTTTTCATGGTATAGCCATTACTTTACCATCTGAAAATAACACTATGTTTTCAGATGAACAAATGCTACAATATGCCAGAGATTATATTAAAGATAAAAGGAAATTGAGTCCTATATCATCAAATGGACCAGCGAATGCCGTAGCGTTTATAAAGTCTCATCCGACCGATGAAGCACCATCAGTTCAGTATCAAGTTAACGGGATCTTTTGGGAGGATTATGTTTATGATACTGTAAATTATTTTTCGACAAGAATATTGCCAACGGCGTTCTATAATGGTATCACTCCTAGAATTCAAAACGTAGTACCTAAAAGTAGAGGAAAACTCCTTCTTAACAGCACCGATCCTTACGGAAAACCTTTAATTTATGCAAACTATTTGGACGATCCAAGGGATTTCGAGCCTCTTATTGCAGGAACTAAATTCATTATAAGTCTTGAAAACACAAAAGCATTCAAAGAGCGTGGTGCGCAGTTTGTAAAAGTACCACTAAAGGGATGTGAAGAATTCGAATGGGGTTCTGATGATTATATTGTATGTTTAGCTAAAACTTATACCAGTCCTACACACCATCTGGCGGGAACTTGTAAAATGGGTCCGGAAGACGATAAAACTGCAGTTGTAGATCCCAGACTGAGGGTATACGGTATTGAAAATTTAAGAGCTGTGGACGCTTCAGTAATGCCAGTTGTTATACGTGCTAACACTGAAGCACCAACAGCGATGATAGCTGAGAAAGCCGCAGACATGGTTAAAGAAGACTGGGGCAGAAAGAACAATGAGAAATGTCACTATTAAAATATCTGTTATTTGTTCTGAATATTATATTTCACTGTGCAATTTTCTTGAAATAGGTGACGTTCTAATAAAATACGCCTTTGCATAATAGAGAACTTATGTTTGTCTTTTTTTTCCCGCCAACGGACGTAATGAATCTTACAGACTATGTATGTGTGTATGTATTTTTGGTTTATTTATTACCCTGCCCGGCCTAAAATGCTTAACCGATTTCAAGAAATGAGATGTCGCTTAATTCGCCTTGATGTATATTTTGTTCTGTAATACTACAGTATTACAATATAGCGGCTTACAGTAGCACAAAGAATGTACTTACGCTGAGCAACGGAAGGGTACTTGCGGGGCAGCGGGCGGCGGGGCATAGGCTTTCAAACTTCGCGACATCGAAGGCGTTGCGCTACTGTAAGCCATATCGTAATACTAAAGTATATATTTTAGTACTAACATAGTAAATAATACTGTGGTAATACATAAAAATCATACTTTTCAAAAATTATTGAAAACCACAGGCTTATAATTTTGTCATTCCTACGCAACCGTCAAGCAGTCCGTGCAAAGCACTAATATATAAGTCATTGGTGCAAAGAGTTTTTAATTTCGTATTTGTTGACCCAAGCCTAACATTAACAAACATACAATATATTTTGTGTATAAAGAAAACATCATATAATTTAAATTAAAAGTTTAAAAACTTCAAACCCGACTTTAAAATGAAATTTACTCAAAAGTATTCAATAACATTATTATACTTAAATACACAATATTAACCAACAATAACGAAATCAAAGGTGGGTACGAATTAAATTAGGGGCCTAAATTTATTTTGAGGTCGGTCGGTACCAGCACACAGCTACTTACGTATCAAATGTTTTAGATTCGATGGCATTGCAAGCTCCGACCTCAAAAAATTGCACGAACTCAATGACTTATATACACGAACTAATTGATTTCGTAATTGCTTGTTAATATTGTATAATATGTATGTATCGACGGTTCAAAGGAAATAGGATTTAAGCGACAAAAACTAAATTGTTCAGGAGAGCAGTTTAAAGTAGAAACATAGAAGCAGTTATAGTCACCTTCGTTTATTTGATTCGAAGTTTTATGTCGCTTAAATCAAAAGATCTTAATTTCCCTATGAGGTAATATAGGACAATAATTAATAAAAAAAAAAAAAAAAATTAAAAGTAAAGAAGCCCTAGCTACATGACATGACAGTTAAATAGGTTATATGGGTAAAAAATGATAAGTGACGATTCACACCTTTGTACAAAGAGGTAATGGAGCATAAGAAACAGTGTTTATCAAAAACATCGTAAGGATATAAGACATGAGTGATACCGTAAGTCGTTTGAAAAAAGGGCCATGAGCGCGTCAGACTAGCACTCCGAGGTTTCCGTACCATTACACCTCTCCACACAACTACATATAGTAATAATGACAGATATACCTATTCACATTACAAACAAAAGACATCAACGCAAGCTACAAAATATGCTTTTTTTGTCATTCAGTTCGGACTCCTTAGCGCGAGTGCGACTTACACTTTGCCGATTTTTATTTGTTGTTTTACCTTAGTGTTAGTACTATAATCACAGCAAGTTTCATGCTTGTATGTATTACTGTTTACGATAGAGCTAAAAAAAATACTTTTTAAGACTAATTATTATTAATAAATTAATTATTATTATATTTTATTATTATTATATCAGCTCATATACGTCCCCACCGAGGGGCTCGAGCCTACCCTGAATAGGGCGATTAGGCCTTAGTCGACCACGCGGGCCCAGTGCGACTTCACACACAACCTTGGAGTTTCTTCGCAGGCGTGTGCAGGTTTCCTCACGATGTTTTCCTTCACCGTTAAAGCAATCGGTAAGTATGTACGTAAGTATTTGAAAAACTCATTGGTACATTGGCCGTCCAGATTTGAACCCGGTACCTCTGGTTAGATGGACCGAGTCGTTACCGGTTGAGCCACCGACGCTTTGTTAGATGGACCGAGTCGTTACCGGTCTTATTATATTATATTTATTATTTATTATTATTACTTTTTATTATCAAAATCAAAAAATCAAAATCAAAAACAATTTATTTCAAATAGGTGTTTACACACACTTTTAAATAGTCAAAACAAAACAAAAATTACAGTATATTACAAATAATGTCATGATTCAGATTACAGTCTCAGGTAATGGTATTTGATATAGAATCAACATATATATCTTTGTCATTTACATAATCTATTATTTTATAATATCCTCTAGAGCACAAAACTTTTTTGACATGAGTCTTGAACTTATTCTCTGACAAACTAGTTACATTTTCTGGAATTTTATTGTAGAATCTTATACACTGCCCCACAAATGACTTTTTAACCTTACTCAGTCTCGAAAAGGCTATATCTATTTTATTTACATTTCTTAAATTCAAATTATGCCTGTCACTGTTTTTAGGAAATAAATGCAAATTCTTACGAACGTACATGATGTTTTCATATATAAATTGACTAGCAACAGTTAAAATATTGATTTCTTTAAACTTATTCTGTAACGACTCACGTGATCGCATCTGATAGATTGCGCGGATAGCTCTTTTCTGCAGGATGAAAATAGTTTCTATATCAGCCGCATGCCCCCACAGTAATATGCCATAAGACATTATACTATGGAAGTAACTAAAATACACTAGTCTCGCAGTATCTACATCCGTTAACTGTCTTATTTTCTTAACGGCATAAGCAGCTGAACTAAGCCTTCCCGCTAAAGTTTCAATGTGTGGTCCCCATTGAAGTGAAACATCCAAAGTTATACCAAGGAACACCGTGGTATTTACAAATTCTAATTTATTACTGTCTAATATTACACTATTATTGACCTTTTTTACATTTGGCAAACAGAATTTTATACATTTTGTTTTCTTAGCATTTAATAATAAGTTGTTCACAGTGAACCAGTTCAGTATCTTTGAAAGAGTGTTGTTTACTTCGTCAATTTCGTTTTCTTTCCTATTCACTTTAAAAATAAGAGATGTATCATCCGCAAACAACACAATATTTGACAGATGTTGCACCATAAAAGGCAAATCATTTACGTAAACAAGGAAAAGAAAAGGCCCTAATATGGAACCCTGGGGCACACCCATTTTCACTTTAGATCCAGATGAGTTCGTGCCATTCACTTGTACTTTTTGTGTTCTGTTGTCTAAATACGAATTTAAAAGACTGAGAGCCCCTTCCTCTACACCATAATGCTTTAATTTCATAAGTAATGTTTGGTGTTCAACACAATCAAAAGCCTTAGATAAATCACAAAACACTCCAATTGCATTCTGCGATTCCTCGAAGGCATCATATATGTTTCGAATGAGTGCTACTCCTGCATCGGTTGTTGATCGTCCTTTAGTGAAACCGAATTGTTGGTTATGCAGTAGTTTGTTTTCTGTAAAATATTGTAGCATTTACTAAGAACTGGCAGCACAGAAACTGGTCTGTAGTTGCCTGGATCAGTTTTTGAACCAGATTTATATAAAGGTATCACTTTACTAAGCTTCATGAGATCTGGAAAGACGCCACTATCATTCTTAATACTTACTTTATACTTATTATTCTTAATACTTACTAATTGCCCTCCTTTTTAAGATCTATAAAAAACAAGTTTAGACATTTTGTAAAAATTTCAACTGTCTAACTATTACGGTTCATCATCAGACCCTCAACCTTGAAGGGGCAGAAGAGTCACCATGAACCTAAACATATCTTTATACCCTTCGCGTTGTTTTTGATCAGAAGAGAAATGAACGTGATATATACTGTAGCCAAGTATCAACTGTATTTAGTTATTCAACAAATCGCATCATCTATGTGAGCATGAGCCGCGTGCTCGTATGTGAGCTACACTATACCTAAAATTAGAGAGTGTAATATCGTTCAAACATCCTATTTTTAATAAATACATACCTCGCATACCAAATCTAATCTATCGATATTAAAAATGCCTGACTGTAACTACAACACTATAGGAGTGAAACCATTTGTAGAAAGAAAAATTCAAGAAAAGTTTCAATTGAATAACTTCTATCTTCTAAAATTTACGATCTAAATGTAATTACGAACTAATTTTAATTCTACGATATAGGATGTACTTCACTTCTAAATAGTCCCATTATTTTTTTATGTTAAAAGCTCAACAATTAAACTGGGCAGTTTCACTATCCTGGTGTAAATTAATCATTGTCATTCTATGAATTTGTATAAACTTAGCCTTATCATTTATAATTTAAAATTGATTTTAATTTATTGATTTTATAGATTTTTCTTTGTTTTTAGGGAGGTTATTTTTTAAAAAATACCCACTATCATCAACGTGTTTGTAGTGTGCTGTATGTGTAATGGCTCGCTCGGTGCTGGTAGTACAAAATCATCTTCAGCGTTTTAGAGAATTCTTCTATTTTGTGGCGTAAAGAACCTTTTTTTATTATTATTATTATATCAGCTCATATACGTCCCCACCGAGGGGCTCGAGCCTACCCTGAATCAGGGCGATTAGGCCTTAGTCGACCACGCGGGCCCAGTGCGGGTTGGTCGACTTCACACACAACCTTCGAGTTTCTTCGCAGGTCTGTGCAGGTTTCCTCACGATGTTTTCCTTCACCGTTAAAGCAATCGGTAATGATATGTACGTAAGTTTTTGAAAAACTCATTGGTACATTGGCCGTCCAGATTTGAACCCGGTACCTCTGGTTAGATGGACCGAGTCGTTACCGGTTGAGCCACCGACGCTTTTTTAGAAAAAAAAGAACCTTTAGTTATCAAGAATTTACAAATTGTAGGATTTCTACGTGGTAATGCCATGTCTCTAACAATTTTAATGAAACTTTTTAAGTTACTAGTGACTCTGTGAGCTGTAGACCTCGCAATTATTTTAAAAGACTTAAATGCTGAAATGTGCTATTTTTTACGTTTTCAACCCCCAAGGCCCCGCCATTTTGAATAATTTTCAAAAATCTGAATATAAAAATGTTCCATGAATTTTTAAAATCTGCTCACAAAATTTGAGGAGAATCGGTTGTGAAATGCGACCCGTAGAGGAAAATAGCCGGACATCCGCCGGACTGAGAACCAACCAGATTTTGATAATGAAGTGCAAGCCAACAGTTTTGATAATGATTATTCACAGTACTGGATAGGGATTCCAAAGTATATTTAAGTCTATATCCACAATCAGTAATATCAAATTTAAATTCAGTGAATGCGCTACAATAGGTATCTGGCTCAAGGTCACCCGAAGGGCAATAAGAGTTTCTCTGCGTGATCGAATCAGAAACGAGGAGATCCGCAGGAGAACCAAAGAAAACGACATAGCTCTCAGAATTGCTAGGCTTAAGTGGCAGTGGGCAAGGCACATATCTCGTAGAACAGATAGCCGTTGGGGTAATAAAGTTCTCGAGTGGCGACCGCGCACTCGAAAGGAAGCGTAGGCAGGCTTCCCACTCGGTGGACCGATGACCTGGTGAACGTCGCGGGAAGCCGCTGGATGCGGGTAGCGCAGAACCGTTCGTCGTGGAAATCCTTGAGGGAGGCCTATGTCCAGCAGACATATGATAATGATAATGATGATAATGAGGTATGTACAAAAGTCGTCAAACTTTGTTTGACTTTTATGACAAAAAAAAACCACGTTTGATGATAATTTTAGAAATTAGTTGAAACAATATATTAGAGCTTTTTAAGCAGGTTTGCCGCGTAGCAAAATCTAACTATTTAGCTAGAAAAATAAAATTGACAGATAATAAAATAAAAACTGTTTGAAATATTTTTAGCAAAGAAACAGGTAAAGTCAAACGTTGCGACAAAGAACATGTTTTGCAATAGATCTAAGTAAAATTTGTTCAAATGCCGATAAAGCCAAAGAATTCGAAACTTTTTTCACAAATATTCTACTTAAGACTACTGAAGCTCTAAACTTATCACCTATGTATGCTTAAAGATTGCTAAAGGCTAATGTTAGTATCAAAAATTCTCCTTCAAAGTAAATAAACCACAAACTATTGTTAAAACTTTTAATTATCTTAAAATGAAAAGAACCGAAGACACTGATCACAAAAGCTTATTCAGTAATGTAATTAATACTTTAACGCCATATTTAGCTTGTCTTTATAATATTAGCATTGATAGTGGCGTCTTTCCACACCTCATGAATTTTAGTAAAGCGATACCTTTATATAATTCTGGTTCTAAAACTGATCGGGGCAACTACAGACCAGTTTCTGTGCTGCCAGTTCTTATTAAGGTATTTGAAAAGATCATGCTTAATTAAATACAACATTTTACAGAAAAAAACTACTGCATAACCAACAATTTGGTTTCACGAAAGGACGATCAACAACCGATGCAGGAGTAGCACTTATACGCATCATCTATGATCCCTCATTGCAGAATGCAATTGGAGTGTTTTGTGATTTATCTAAGGCACTTGACTGTGTTGATAATCAAACATTACTTGTGAAATTAAAACATTATGGTGTATAAAATGGGGCTCTCAGTCTTTTAAATTGATACTTAGACAACAGAACACAAAAAGTACAAGTGAATGGCACGAACACAAAGTGAAAATGGGTGTGCCCCAAAGTTCCATATTAGGGCCTTTTCTTTTCCTTGTATACGTAAATGTTTTGCCTTTTATGGTGCAACATCTGTCAAATATTGTGTTGTGTGACAAAAATAATGGGAACTGGGGATAAAAACCCTTACGGAGTTTGCCACATATGATACGTAAGATTTAGAGGTTCGGGCCTAAACGGAGTTTTAAGGAAAAAAGGTTATGGGGTAAATTAGAATATATGTATTTTTATGATTATTTTAAAAGGAAGGAACAATAAACAATATGAGTATAAAAAAAAGGTGCGATTACATTGGTTGACCGTGTTGAAAATTTAAAACAATGACCTACTTTATTTATGGGCAATTCCCGGAAATAAATTTAAAGTTACAATTTTATTAGTATATAAAAAGTTATTTTATAGAATGCCGGTAGGCAACGATCGTTACCGCCCCTTTGGTACTTAAATAAATTACTAAGCTCTAAAATAATTAAATTTCGCTTTGGTCTGAATTACCCTATTTTTCTAACATAACACGTATCAGATACAAAACACCTTTAAAATTTAAAATAAATAATTAATGGTTAGAAACTGGATGCAGGAAATCTTCTAGGAAGGCAGAAAAGTCAAAGAGTTAGAGAGACACTCGGGACAAAAGATAAAATAACTATTCACTTCCCTTGGCAAGCAGCTGGGCGGGCAGTGAAAGGACTGGCTGGTGGTCAGCACAGCTCCATCTCAGGATTAATCCTTAATGAGGAAAACCGTCGGGACGTCAACCTCGCAGGGGGGTGGATGAAACCCTACGGAGATATATAAATGTAGTTCGCCGCAGTACCAAAAATACACGCAAAGCGGTTTCCTTATACAAATTACTTACCACAGAATAAAATTGTGGGCCTCAACAACAACTTATAAAACAATTTATCCAAAAAATTTAAATTCGCATCACTGTAGACGGGATCACGATCAACCTTTGTTTTTCTCTTGTCAAAAAATAACTACTATTTTCAAATTCAAATACCATAGAGCAACGACATCAAAAAAGAATTTAATTATGAAACGCGACAAAAGAGATCGGCTCGAAACGATAGTTAGCGTTTCAGTTGTTTGCGGATGATATTTCTCTTATTTTTAAAGTGAATAGTAAAGAAAACGAAATTGGCGAAGTAAATATCACTCAGATACTGAACTAGTTCACTGTGAACAACTTACTTTTTTTTTAAAATTCTCAATTGGTAAACCCTTGACAACATCTCACCTGGTGGTAAGTGACGATGTTGCCGAAGATGGAAGCGGGCTTACCAATATTAAATGTTAAGAAAAAAAAATGTATAAAATTTTGTTTGCCAAATGTAAAAAAGTTCAATATTAATAGTGTAATATTCATCATTGCAGCTCATATACGTCCCCACCGAGGCGCTCGAGCCTACCCTGAATCAGGGCGATTAGGCCTTGGTATAACTTTGGATGTTTCACTTCAATGAAGACCACATATTGAAACTTTAGCGGGAAGGCTTAGTTCAGCTGCTTATGCCGTTAAGAAAATAAGACAGTTAACGGATGTAGGTGCTGCGAGAGTAGTGTATTTTAGTTACCTCCGTAGAATAATGTCTTATGGCATTTTAGTATGCGGCGCCATAGAAACTATTTTCATCTCGCAGAATAGAGCTATCCGCGATGCGATCACGTGAGTCGTTACGGAATAAGTTCAAAGAAATCTATATTTTAACTGTTGCTAGTCAATTCATGTATGAAAACATCATGTACGTTCGTAAGAATTTGCATTTATTTCCTAAAAACAGTGACAGGCATAATTTAAATTTAAGAAATGTAAATAAAATAGATATAGCCTATTCGAGACCAATTAAGGTTAAAAGTCATTTGTGGGACAATGTATAAGATTCTACAATAAAATTCTAGAAAATGTACTAAATAGTTTGTCAAAGAACAAATTCAAGACTCATGTCAAAAAATGCTTGTGCTCTAAAGGATATTACTAAATAATAGATTATGTAAATGACAAAAACCTATAATGATGTTGATTGTATAACAAATACCATTACCTGAGCACACCCCGGACACTCCATACAAACGAGCGAGAAATGATATACATAATTATAACTGACGTATCTATAGGCAAGAATGCAGGTAGGGTTGAATCACACCGGCGGTATTGGTCACGAAATGTTTGTTAGTTATTTACTGAATGCAACAGTGTGAATACTAAACTCTTTTTTTTTCATACTTTTCTGTTGTAAACAAACACCGTTCGAACAAAAAACACCACTTTCCGAATATACCATAAGTACACATTATGAGACTAAAAACATTGTAAATGGTAACTGCGATGTGGACGTATGAATTAACACTGAAAACTGCTATTATTTTGTACATCTTTAAACACTTTTTCCATAAAATTGCGAAATTGATAAAGGATTTTGTCACAGATTAAAAATCGACATGATAGTTTTGTTGGTTTGGTCACAGATTACTAAATAGTTACTTTGAATGAATGATTTTTGAACTGTTGTTGCGAGCTGAAAACTGATTGTATAATTTGATTCCAAAGATTCCAAATATGGGGTCCGCGAAGCGGGAAAAGCACGCAAACTTAATGGTGACAAAATGTAGTCTTTGACCGACAAATCGCTACCGCTTATTAAAAAAAGGTCATCTACTTCCATGATGCCGAAAATCGCTGCCGCTCAATAAAAAAAAGGTCATCCACAAATCGCTACCGCTTATTCAAAAAAGGTCATAGGGCGGGGAAACCCCGCCACCCATTTAAAACCTCCAACAAACCTTTGGGATCCGAGGGGGATGTGGGAGTATCAGGGCGGGGCAAGCACGCGGGGCCCGGACCCCTAACTGGGGCGTAGGCCCCGCCACCCATTTCAAGCCCCCAACAAACCTTCGGGATCCGAGGGGGATGTGGGAGTATCAGGGCGGGGAAAGCACGCGGGGCCCGGACCCCTAACGGGGGCGTAGCCCCCGCCACCCATTTAAAACCCCCAACAAACCTTCGGGATCCGAGGGGGATGTGGGAGTATCAGGGCGGGGAAAGCACGCGGGGCCCGGACCCCTAACGGGGGCGTAGCCCCCGCCACCCATTTAAAACCCCCAACAAACCTTCGGGATCCGAGGGGGATGTGGGAGTATCAGGGCGGGGCAAGCACGCGGGGCCCGGACCCCTAACTGGGGCGTAGGCCCCGCCACCCATTTAAAGCCCCCAACAAACCTTCGGGATCCGAGGGGGATGTGGGAGTATCAGGGCGGGGAAAGCACGCGGGGCCCGGACCCCTAACGGGGGCGTAGCCCCCGCCACCCATTTAAAACCCCCAACAAACCTTCGGGATCCGAGGGGGATGTGGGAGTATCAGGGCGGGGAAAGACGCGGGGCCCGGACCCCTAACGGGGGCGTAGCCCCCGCCACCCATTTAAAACCCCCAACAAACCTTCGGGATCCGAGGGGGATGTGGGAGTATCAGGGCGGGGAAAGCACGCGGGGCCCGGACCCCTAACGGGGGCGTAGCCCCCGCCACCCATTTAAAACCCCCATCAAACCTTCGGGATCCGAGGGGGATGTGGGAGTATCAGGGCGGGGAAAGCACGCGGGGCCGACAAACTCGGGGCTCCTACTTCTTCATTCTCATGTTAAACCTAACACTACGACTGTGCGGGGAGGCGAACTTAGCTTGCCTCCCCGCACAGTCTCCGAACCTAACGGATCCGAGTCAGGGTGCTCCGAAAGTCCGAGCTCGCTTCGCTCGCTCCCGCTTCTATTTAGAACTCCCCGTACCTCACTCGCGGACCCCGTATTATGAATCTTTGGGATCAAATTGACTTAGACCTTGACCTTGAAATGACCTTGACCTTGACGGATTACCCCCTGGTTTTCGATTTGTTACCCCCAAGTTTGTCTGCCCTCAAGTCGGCCCCGCGTGCTTTCCCCGCCTTGATACCCCCACATCCCCCTCGGATCCCGAAGGTTTGTTGGGGGTTTTAACCCCATATTATGAATCTTTGGAATCAAATTATACAATCAGTAATAAGTCATCTTTGGTCCTACATAAACTCACAAAACAAAGACCAAAGAGTACCTAAAAAACTACAATTTTCAAAAATTCATAACTCAAAAACCGCTGGTTTCCTAACCTTGAAATATGGTATGGATGTTCAGCTAAAGCCTATCTCTTACCAAAAAATCGCGGACTGCCAAATCGATGTACTCTATTGTACAGTTGAGTCCAAAGATGACCCAATTTTTACCTCGCAACAACAGTTCAAAATCATTCATTCAGTCATTCACTTCGTACCATCTCTACACTAAAGCAACAAAACTATCATGTCGATTTTTAATCTGTGACAAAATCCTTTATCAATTTCGCAATTTTATGGAAAAAGTGTTAGAAGATGTATAAAATAATAGCAGTTTTCAGTGTTAATTCATACGTCCACGTCGCAGTTACCATTTACAATGTTTTATAGTCTCATAGTCTCATAATTTGTATAGTGTATTCGGAGAGTGGTGTTTTTTGTTCGAGCGGTGGTTGTTTACAACATAAGACAAGTATGAAAAAAAAAAGAGTTCAGTTGGGCCTTTACGTTCGGTAACTGGTTGGTTTTTATGCTTGTGAACGAAATCACAGCGGCGCGCAAAGTGAATATAGTGAATAAAAGTGCTTGCGTAGCTCGTCCTTTACGTTTGGTACTCAATCTACACCCAATCTGAGTGACGGGGGGGTGAGGTCGAATCTAGAGAGCGGCAGGGAGTGTCCATACTGTACGTTAGTACTAATATATATACTGTGACCTGAGACTGTAATTTGAATCATGGCATTATTTGTAATTGACAGTAAGTTTTTTTGACTATTTAAAAGTGTGTGTAAACACCTTTTTAAAATAAATATTTTTGATTTGATTTGATATCGAAAGCATTTTTGAGCTTCGCGTTCGCTCGGTCAATTAGAACTTAATTAGGCTGGGTAGTTTATTATTCCATAAAAAAATCGGAATAAGGTACCTCCTATACAATGTATTTAAAAAAAACATAGAGTTTAATATACATCTTTTCTTTGCTACTGCCAGGTAAGCGTGTTTTATGGTATGTCAGGTATGCCGGAGGGTGAACTATGCGAAAAAATATGCACAGTTGGCCAAAGTATTACTACGGTGTTCAATAAGTAGTGAGAATGAATAAGATGCAGTTAACTTTTGACAAAACTTATTTTATTTTTCGACGTAGTCACCTTTTAATAATACACATTTAGAAAATCTCTTCTCTAAACCTAATATTCCATTTTTAAAAAGTCCTCGTCCTGACCCTCTAAAAACTCTTGTACGGCGGCGATCACTCCATCATCATCATCAAATTTCTGGCCTCTAAGATGTTCTTTTAAACGGGGAAATAAATAGAAGTCACTAGGAGCAAGGCCTGGAGAGTATGGGGGATGTTCCATCAATTCGAAGCCAGCGTCTTTGATTGCAGCCATGGCAACTCTGGACTTGTGAGCTGGAGCGTTATCTTGGTGAAAAAGCACAACTTTCGCAAGTTTACCGCGTCGTTTTTCACGAATTTCTTCACGCAATTTTCTTATTTGTTCTGCATACACACTTCCCGTAATAGTGGCTCCATGATTGAGGTATTCAACCATTATCACCCCCTTGCTGTCCCAAAAAAGGGAACCCATAGCCTTACCAGCGGATGGAATTGCTTTGAATTTCCTAGGTGTTGGGGATGATGGCCTTTTCCAAGTCATGGATTGTTGTTTTGTTTCTGGATCGTAATGATGAAGCCATGTTTCATCCATTGTTAAGAATTGAGCCAAAAACTGCTCAGGATCTCGTTGTAAAACATCCAAACAGCTTTGTGATATTCTCAGCCTGGTTTGTTTTTGTTCTGCTGTCAGCATTCGAGGCACCCAACGTGCTGATACTTTTTTCATACCCAAACGGTCATGTATGATGCTATGTGCACTACCTATCGAAATTTTCACTTCTTCAGCTATAAAACGCACAGTAGTTCGACGATCTGCTAAAACAATTTTTTCCACTTTTTTAATCATTTGTTCCGTTATTGTGGTCGTAGGGCGCCCAGAGCGTGGATCATCATTAGTCGATGTTCTTCCTCTCTTAAATTCTGCACACCAACGCGCAACTGTAGAATAAGCTGGAGCATGAACCCCTAAAGTATTTTGCAAGTCTTGATTAACTTGGTCAGTAGTAAAATTTTTCAAACAAAGGTATTTAATTACGGCCCGAACTTCAATTTTCTCCATTTTGAGCAGATTATTCCGATACAACACAAACAACAACCGTTTATGAAAAAAAAAAAACAAAAGACGATCACACTTTTTTTTTATTATATTACCAAATAGGTGGTCTATGCCAGCCAGTACTTATTTTCTTTATAACCAAGGAGTTTATACCTCATTCTCACTACTTATTGAACACCCCTCGTATATTAGTAGTAACGCTTGGCTGTACAATTTGTTACGCTGGTTTCAAATCAAAATGCCTAAGTGAAAAATAAATATCAAATGAGATAAATTTTATCGTTTCGATGTATCTACAGGCAAAAGCGTTACTTCGTTGGCGGGTTTAAGTTTTTAAACTTTCAACTTTTTCTGTTTCGAACTAACTTAATTTTACAATAATAAATTATTAAACTGAAGTATACCCTACCCATTATTATAAATGCGAAAGAGACTCTGCACGTCTGTTTGTAACGCTTTCAGGCCTAAACTGCTTAAGCGATTTTGATGAGATTTGGTACAGAGATAGATTAGACCTTGGAGAAGGAAATAGGCCATACTTTTGTCGCAAAAAACGTCTTAAAAGAACACTCTGGATCAATTCACCTTTCAAACAAAAACAAACTAAACCATAATCGGTTTATCCGTTTGGGAGCTACGACAGACACACGTTAAACTTTTAAGACCTCCCAAGAATAACACCCCTAATTTTACGCCGGAGGTTAAAAAAGTCGTAATTTAGATTGGAACCTTTATTGGATGATCGTGTCGTGTCGAGTTCACTACAACTTCTAGGGTGGGCTGAAAAGTTCGTAGGCAGACACATAGATGGCACCACTAGTATCAAATCCATATTTTTTTTACTTGGCCCTAACCTTCAAAAGACGCATGTATAAATTTGCCAGCTGTTGCACGATTAGTATCGCAGTTATATTTTTTTTATTTAAAGAACTTTTGTTAATTTGAAAAAATGGAAAAAAAAGTAACTTTGTGTGTTAATAAAGCATTGCTTTTTGGCGAAAAAAAATACAAAGACTTGGCTGAAACAAAGGCTTGGCTTGTTAAACATTATTCGGACTCTGCACCAGCAAAATCAACCGCAGAGAAGTGGTTTGCTAAGTTTAAACGAGACGAAATGAGCACCGAGGACGATGCACGCAGTGACCGCCCCAAACAGGCTGTTACCGACGAAAACATCAAAAAAGTCCACAAAATATTTTTTTTTAACCGCAAAGTGAAGTTGAGTGAGATAGTTGAGACCCTAAAGATATCAAAGGAACGTGCTGGTCATATCGTGAATGAATATATGGATATGAGAATGCTCTGTTCAAAGTGGGTGCCGCGCGAGCTGACAATCGACCAAAAACAACACCGAATCGATGATTCTAAAGAGTGTTTGGAGCTGTTCAATCGTAATAAATCCGAATTTTTGCGTCGATATGTAACGATGAATGAAACATGGCTCCATCATTTCACACCGGGGTCCAATCGGCAGTCAGCCGAGTGGACTGCACGTGATGAACCGGCTCCAAAGCGTGCAAAGACGCAAAAGTCGGCTGGCAAATATTCTGGGATATTCATGGTACAATATTCATTGACTATCTTAAAAAGGGAAAAATCATAAACAGCGACTATTACAAAGCGTTATTGGAGCGTTTGAACGACGAAATCGCGAAAAAACGGCCTCATTAGAATAAGAAAAAGTTTCTGTTTCATCAAGACAATGCACCGTGTCACAAATCGATGAAAACGATGGTGAAATTGTAAGAATTGCGCTTCGAATTTCTTCCGCATTCACCGTACTCTCCAGATCTAGCCCCCAGCGACTTTTTTCTGTTCTCAGACCTTAAGAGGATGCTCGCTGGACGGAAATTTTGCTTCGATGAAGAGGTGATCGCCGAAACTGAAGCCTACTTTGAGCCTGCAACAAATCATTTAAAAATGGCATCGAAAAATTGTATGACCGCTATAATCGCTGTATCACCCTCGAAGGGGGCTATATTGAATAATAAAAACAAATTTTATCAAAAAAAAAATTTTTTCTGTGCTAGCCTACGAACTTTTCAGCCCACCTGTACAGGTAACTTATAGGAGGATAAAAATTTTAATCGAAGGAATAACAGATGCCACGCGGACTAAGTCGCGGGCATCAGCTTTTGTACATAACAACAAGTCAACATCATATTTGTTTCACAGCAATTTAGCCTTAGTTTTTTTTTTTTTTCGAAAGGACAAGCTTGTTGTTGGCCATTGGGGCCTTTACAACTTCACAGGGCAGGGGAGGCGAGTACGGAAGGCACTCAACCTAGTGCAAAGCAAAAAGATGCAACTGCCTAAGGGCGCCCAGGTGGGCACGGACCTCGGCTTAGGTCGTTGCTTGGACGTGGGAGGATCGGAGAGAGACGTGGGAGGATCGGAGAGTTAGCCTTAGAAAATAGCAGAATATTGTATTTTTAATTTGAATCGATGTTGTTAGCACGTTTTGAAAGCTAACAGCGCCATCTATTGGAAATTTGGAGGCCTATAGCACAGTATTAACATATTGCCTTATTGTATACTGCCGTCATAAGCAGAAGTGCGGCATCTACAAAAAATACCCCTTTAACGTTTTTGGTACCGTTGGAATCAGTATTATGTTGCCTTTTATATCAACAAGATATTAAAGCGGCATCTAGCTCTTATCATTGAAAATTGAAACATGATTTCACCGTATGTGCCTCAGTTCGGCACTTGAAACCAGATAAAACAGCGGGATCTGCAAAATCATAATATAAAACGCGGCAACTACCATCAGGTACCGCGTTTTACTCTGTTTATGCAGATGCCGCTATGCCGCTTGTATATTTGGAAATCGCCACTGTTTTTTAAACATTATCTGCCAGTCACTTGTCTGTCAGTCGAAGTTTAGCCGTGTTATCGTGATCATCATTGTAATTAAATTAAATTGACTGTGACATATTACAAAATTTAGATTAAAAACAGGTACAAATATGAATAAAAAACGTGCTAAGAGTATTAACATCAATAAAGAAATGTAAAGTATTATTAATAGTGAGAATAAAGTTTTTATAAGACAGAGACAGTGATTCACTTGAAATATGGCTGGAAAATTGTTCCAGGCAAAATAAAAACTGGTGTCCAATAAGTTTCCTTGTGTTTATTATTAATTCGGATGTTAGACAATTTTGATTGACTATTTTGAGCCTGGTCATACTTATATGAGTGCTGACAGTTTTCACCACCAAATAGTTATCTTTTTAAAGAATGGCAAAAGTACACAAAGACAAGACTTCAACGATTTCATTCAAGCCGTTCACAGTGCCAAAAAATTTTTTACTGTTATAGCAATGAATCATACAGACTTTCAAAGCTGGACAGATTATACGTCATCAATCAAACTAATTCAAATCAAAATTCTTGCCGATATTGTTATTATATTATGCTACGTATAAGAGTAGATTATACATTGAAATTTTAAAAAAACATATGAGGAGTCTGAAGAATTGGTTTTTTGAAAGCTTCTGCAATGGAAAAAGGTGGAATGTCCTTTCCAATTGCAAAAGAAAGACCTAATGGCTTCCCAAAAGAAAAACGTAAAAATATTCTGAACGTATTGAAAAACATTCTACCCGAAAACAGAAAAATTTGGAGAGACTTACCTAAACCAACTGAAGATGAAAATAATAAAAAAAATATTAAGACATTAATTGTAAACTTAATTCTTGAAGCTATAATTGTATGTAGTTTTAAGAAAAAATGCATATATAATTGAGTAAACGTTTTATTTTATAATTACTGAGCATATGCCACATATTTATTGGATTCATATAAACGACTCAAACACACTTAACAAAGAAAAACCGCGGCATCTACTTTAATTGCCCACAGTTTTTTATTTTGTAATAAAAACTAAGCAAAACATGTTTAATTATACCCTATTTAATGCCAAAATGGTTACCAGCATAAAAAATATGAGTAACTATGTATATTAACCTTAAAATCTAATAGAATCAGTTTGGCTCATTATCTCGTAACTTTCTTATTAACACATACCGCACTTCTACTTATGACGGCAGTATAGGGATGACGAATGCTAGTCATTTGAGTTACTTTTTATCATCGGCCAAAAACTACATTTTCTTCTAAAAATGTTTGAAATATCTAGGCGTCACGTCATAGTTTTGCAGCGTCATTTATGTACTCATTTTCTGATTTTGGTGAATTAAAAATGGAAGACATGATGGAAAACAAAACGAGTAAGGTTTTCCGAAGTTTAAGTAGGACGGCAATTTAGTGTTTAAGAGTTCATAATTTATTTCTGATGCTGTCGTCATACCTAATCCAACAATAACAAAGTCAATAAATTAATAAACAAATGCTTAGCCTGAAAAGCCATTAGCGAGCTAATCTTGTTAACTATAGTAAGTAACCTAGATATATGCTTATGTACACCTGCAGCTTATAGGATTTTTCAGGAATTTCAGTACATAACACTCGAAAAGAAAAACTATCTTCGTTGTTTTTACCCGAGTACTAATAAAGGAGGGTTATGTTTTCGACAGTCAATGTATGTATTTATGTATGTTTCTTTGTATGTAGGTAAAATCGTCATGGTCGTGGAAATCCTTGGTCGTCGCGGAAAGCCTATTTCCGGTAGTGGACGTCCAGCGGCTGATATTATGATATGTTTATGTCCATCTGTTCTCTCGTATGTCCTAAACCACTGAACTAATTTTAACAAATGTGGTGTTTTTGGATTCGTGCCATCATCACTCCGCGTGTCATAGGATATAAAGCATATAAAAAAAATAACATAGCGGATTTTATTACCAAAAAAAAACATTTTTTTTAATCATATCCTGTTTGGTATCAAAAGAAAGGTCTCGATGAGCACATTCGAAATATTTGTGTATTACATATGCAAATGTTTTTAAAATCTCATCAAATGGTCTCGATAAGCGATAATATGAGATGGCTCAATGTACGAGTACGCGTGCTACAATCAAGCGAGGCGGGGCGCGGCGTTGTACTCTGAAAAATAAAGAAATTAAATTAAAAACTAAAACACGATAATGGAAAATCTTTACTGAAAAGTATGAAAACAACAGTTTCCCGCCCGAAGTCACACCCTTTAACTTTAATTTTAACATTATTATTTCTGACGTCGATTTACGGAATTTTAAACCAATTTATCACCTCTTGACTGATTTTTAATTTTCTTCAGCTAGTGCCAGATTTGAATCAGCCGCAAAATGTATATGTTCCAACTCGGACGTAATCGATCGGTAATTCTGTAAAACGTTACTACAATATTACCATAGGTATATATACTTACATTATATTGAAATTTGACTTACGAACGCAATATTTGTACAGGTGCATGTAAAATTTCACAAGGTCATGCTGTATTTAAAATATTTACGGAGGGTTCTTGTGTTGTAAATGCTTTAGTTTAAAAAAAATGAAACATTCAACATTCAAAAAATTATCAATAAAATATAGGGTCTTAATAAAGGTATGCACTTGTTTTTAACTGGAGCTTGTACTCACGAAACTGAACAACTTTCACCAAGAAACTCATAGTCAATTCGCAAAAAAAATTTGGACTTCCCATGCAAATCGATCAGCTGGCGGGCAAACTTTGTATGGAATGCCAAAAACTTTTTTGCGAATTTTCCATGAGTTTCTTAGGGAAAGTTGTTCAGTTTCATGAGTACAAGCTCCAGTTAAAAATAAGTGCATACCTTTTTTAAAACCCTGCATACAGTAAAAAAAAAAGATGCATGTATCTGACATTTAAAAAACGGCCAAGTGCGAGTCGAACTCGTACACGAAGGGTTCCATACCATCGTGCGCGATTTGACAGTTTGTAATTTTTAAATACTTTCACTTTGTTTCTTGTATTGTATTCAACCTTTAATTTTTTTTATTATTATTTTTTTAGCAGCGTAGTGTAGGCAGGCCTCCCACGCGGAGGACCGACGACCTGTTGAAGATCGTGGGAAGCCGCTGCATGGGGGCAGCGCAGGACCGGTCGTCGTTGAAATCCTTGGGGGAGGCCTTTGTCCAGCAGTGTACGTCTTTCGCCTGATATGATGATGATGTTCTAGCGGCATTACAAATATACACTCTGTGTAAATTTTAACTGTCTACTCAGATTATCTAAGTCTGTGTACATATTACGCGGTTTATGAGATACAGCCCGCTGACAGACAAACGGAGGCGTGCCCCACCCAGCGCTTCTTGTAAGACTTGGTAGCTTTATTGAAGGCTTTCTTCTTAACTGGCGAGCCCGGAGCTTTACGATTCCGAGCATCAGCCCAAGCCTGATAAGCTGAATGTTTTCGTGCCTCGGCCACTGAGCATTCAGCATTGAACCACGGGCGAGCTGTACTCTCGAGAAGAATGTCAGAAAATTTAATATATACGATTATAATATTCTATCGCCTGACATATTACCTTTAAGATTTCTATCGCACAACTTGACGGACCACTAGAAGAAAAGCACAGGAAGACAAGCAAGCAAAGGATAAGATACCTGCTGACTTGTACCGCCATACATGTCTAGAACTCCTAGTGCGGAGCCCAGGTGGTAAACAAGACAATACAGAATTCACCAGACAATGGTCAGACGTAACCAAAGATGAGGTATACTGACATGCTATAACTGTCTGGTTTTGTTGTCAGCAGAACATCCAAGCAATTTTCCATTTCGCCTTGAAGGTCAGGCACACGCGTCGCCTGGTCTACCAGCTAGGAAAGATGTAGACACAAAGCGAGTTTGGCGCTTCTCTCCCAGCTAGGACGGTCTTCTCCTATGGGAACAGCCACTGTCTGCCGGGCGTCTGATTGGCGTCTCCGTAAGAAAGAGCAGCTGCGGCTTGTCGGTCTCAAGATGGTAGTGGACCACATCGAGATTTAAGTACAATCCTCTGATGCTGTCGAGATGCAATTTTAATGGGAGGAAGTGCCGCCGCTCTACAACTCTATTTCTTTTCTTGACTTTATTCATTTTTTGTTTATGAGGAGTGAATAGATAAGGAAGGCGGAAGTTATACGAGGCGGCCTGTCAGAAAACAGTGGTGAACAGAGAATCTCTGCACTGAAGAATAGTCAGGAGACCGCGGGGACGCCCGAACCCCTTCGAAGATGGTCATCGGGTCCTCCCGTCCAACCGCCAATTGACACGATGGAGCATTCTGGGATTTTTCGTTAGGTGGTGGGGCAACCTTGCACAGGTGGCTAGCCTACTCATTGGACCCCAGCTTTAGGCGAGCGGTACGTGTAGCGACACTCTGACATTGAAACGGCAAACTGACTCAGCGCTACTGTCAGACCCGCCTTCAGTAACGGCTTCTCAATGCACCACCGGAACACGTTTGGGACGCTTGGTGGTACGATTTTGCATTGAGGGTGGTGACAAGCCGCGGCCGGAGCCTCCCACATAAATAGACGCCAGAGCTTCATTAGTTGTTTAGCAGGGAGCTCCACGTGCAGGTGAGGTTGGCTTGGGTCTCTAGTGATATCAATTGGACCTCTTATTCTCCAAATCCCTAAAAGTTACAGATAATTATCTGCTGGGATTGTATAGAATGTAGGTATCTTGTTGGGTTTTTTTTATAAAATAATAAGGCGCCTACCTTGGATAGTAAACCTTATTAAGTTTTAATTATTCACAAATTATCATTAAGTCATTTTTGCGTTGAAGTCTCCCATAACAATGGTGTATTGGATCCGGGAGCTATTATGTAGAGCTCTAGAGATATCCTCATATAGGATCTCCACTTAGTTGTCGGAGTGTTGCGCGGTTGGTGCATATACCTGAATAACTTTCAGCGAATATCGTTTGGTAATTCGGAGAATAAGGTACGCTACCCTCGTCGAAACATTCTTAATCCGGACCACATTGTTAGAAACCCGACACCACCCTCGGACAGTTGGTCGACCTCCCGGAAATAGAGCAGGTTTCCGGATTTAAGGATTATGGTGTCCTCCCCCTCTCTTCGGACTTCACACAATCCTACGATGTCCCATTTTTAATTATTTTTTTATTTATTTATTTATTTATAACACTGCATTACAGTTATTAAGTTAATTAAGTTATACAATACATTGTAACCTGCTCAATGCTTCCTCGAGTTCTGTTAACTTTACGTCGGTTCGCGCAGTGTGCGCGTGTTGTAGGTTGCCAGGACCAGAGGTCTTTTGTTTTGGTAGCCTGGCATCTGCCGGGGATTCTTCGCACCCCATGCCCCGCCGTTACCTTGACCGCTACCGGAGCCAGGAATAGCGGGGCTGCCGGGGACTAGGGGCCGTTTTTTATTTGTGTCGATCATTTAGGGGGTGTTGCCGTAATCACCACGCTTGGCAGGCGGGTTGGCGATCGCAGTGTTTTTGCAGATTGACTGCAAGTCACGGAAAGACGCTACTGCCCATCCTACGGTTTGAGTGCCTTAGTCGGCTCTTACGACACCTATTGGATGAAATAGGATGGCCCTATTCTAAGCCGGGAGCCATACGGCCGAACATTGACAAGACATTGTTTTAATAACTAATAATTTAATTAATTTTTCTACCACAGTACAATAAATTCGGCTAGTTTTGACGAGTTTAGCGTTTATTTGAGTTTATTTGAGTTTCCCGGTACACAATTTTTCAATTTTTTTAAACTTGTGACGTTTTACTATGGTCAGCACCTTAATGCCAAGTTATAAATATTTTCGTTATTTGTTTTTTTACGTAAATGCACACCCGTATTAATCTGAACCAGGGTTCGACGATATATATCATGATATATATCCGATACATATCAAGGCATTTTTAGTGATATATATCAAAATAAACTTTCGTCTTACTAAAAGTTCTTGCTGTTTTACTTTTACTCATTTTACTACTCAGTATAAACACTAGAGTGCAAGTTTATAACGTCGAACTGAGTTTAACTAAGTTTAACTTTAACTTTTAATTGTATTACTTATGTTTATTGGATAATGTGGATATATAATTATACTGAGGTATGGTGTACTCTTTGAGTTTCTGTGAGACTGATTATTACTGGTAATAATTAATAATTGAAAGAATTATTACTAGGCCGATTTAATTTCTTTAAAGCTACAGTGTGCCTACTTGTAAATCAATAGTTTATGATTATATTATAGATTTTAAAATTACTGAGATACGAGTGTATCCTGTAGGCAAACTCTATACGAAAACCTAAAAAAAAAATGCAACCTTGTTTTTTTTCAATAGTAATGTAATAAACATAACATAAAATAGATTAAAAACAGTAAAAAAGAAGAAAAAAAATTATCGAATTTTATATATATCCGATATATATAAAATTTTGATATATATCGGATATATATCATAAATATCCGATATTTTGATATTTATCATAAATATCGGATATTTTTGAACCCTGATCTGAACCGTAGATCACTAAACTTATTTTCGAGTCACTAAATATTAGTCCTACAAACTATAACAAATTGAAACCTCATTATTTTTCAAATACAAAGCAATTACTTAGAAAAAAACTATATTGAATCAATCAATAATAATTAGTTATTACAGTAAAATCGTAAAAAAATATAATGTAATAACTTACCTTTATAATTTTTGTGGCGTTATCACTAAACATTAGCCTGAGAAACTAATATTTCGTAAAATCTCCAGAACCAGGAGGCGTATACGAACGCATTGAGTGTGTGTGTACGGGGCACCGATGTGATGGCTGAATGAGGAAGGTACTGAGTGGCTGTGAGAGGTGCGGTAACAGGAACATACCTAGACAGCGAATGCGTCAGAGTCGTATTGCCTGTAAGACTAATGTTTAGTGATCTAGGGTTAAATACATATTATGTTATATTTTTAAAAACAAAAATATTTGCAGTTGGTAAAACCATTTTGTATGGAAAATCTGTGAATTTTTTACAAATGCACATCTTAGGTTAGTCATCTTAGATTACTCCTTAACTAAGAAAGCCTACTTAGCCGTGATAGTTTTCCTTTTAAATTGAATATATGTCCTACCATTTACAATTTATTCAGATGTCCTGAAATAGCTGTGTAGCTGGCAGGGGGGCGGGGGGACACTTGAGTCTAACAAAAATTAGCGCTTTTAAACATAATATTTCGCAAACGAAACCCTGAATCGAAAAATGGTTTTAGCAAACCCGAAGTAGTTTTGAAAGAGCTATTCAACGACACCCCGCACGATAGGGTACGTCACCGACAATACGCCGCACGATAGGGTACGTCACCGACAATACGCCGCACGGTAGGGTACGTCAACGACAATACGCCGCACGATAGGGTACGCCACCGACAATACGCCGCACGATAGGGTACGTCACCGACAATACGCCACACGATAGGGTACGTCAACGACAATACGCCGCACGATAGGGTACGTCACCGACAATACGCCGCACGATAGGGTACGTCACCGACAATACGCCGCACGATAGGGTACGTCAACGACAATACGCCACACGATAGGGTATGTCAACGACAAAAGATCACCCCCGCTTCACATGTAGGGGAACTACCCAAAAACATTTTTTTCAAGATTTTATTATATCACTTTGTCGGTGTGCCAAATTACATCTTTCTAGTACTTTCTATTAGTCTCTGAGCTAAGCCACGGACAGACATGGCGAAACTACAAGGGTTCCTTGTTAACTACGGAACCTTAAAAAGGTAATTCCTCCTTTTTAGGGTTCCATACCCGAAGGTTAAAAACGGGACCCTATTACTAAGACTTTGCTGTCCATCCGTCTGTCATTAGGTTGTATTTCATGAACCGTGATAGCTAGACAGTTGAAAACTTCACAGATGTGAGATGATGTATTTCTGTTGCCAGTATAAAAAAAAACTCCATACAAAAAACGCGTTTTTATTAAACGTGAAGAAACTGACGCCATCTATTATGATAGTACGGAACTGAAGAAACTAGCGCCATCTAGTATGATGATACGGAACTCTATGTTTGCGGTTCTGACTCGCAATTGGCCGGTTTTTTTAGTTTTTTTATGGGAATTATCTCAGTTTTTTTTAATTGGTGGGTAGAGTGAGATTCATTGCATATTGGTAGAATAAAACCTTGGGGAGGCCTTTGTCCAGCAGTGGACGATTTGTGGCTGATATGATGAAGTACCTCTACTCACTTCTTGAATTTGAAGATGCTTTTGTTTGGACACTTAAAAAATGATTTTTAAGTTTCCATCAATGACTTACTTACATATTACTGGCGTAAGGACCCGGCCAAAGCGTGCGACTAATGCTCCCGGCGAATTGGTGCGAAAATGGACAGTTTCGCACACTCGCGACTCAGTATGACTCAGTCGTCTGCTGGAAAGATATTCCATATAAAAATGCTTTATTGTGTTGTTAGAGGCTGTAAAAACCATGAAAGAAAGGCTAAAAAGAAACATGGGATATCGTATCATCGTTAAGTAACCTTACATTGTATTTTTTCTTGTAAATAATTTAACTAAACGAATTTTTAATTAAAGTGACAATTCTACCAAGGTTCTTTTAACGCGGCCCTGATGTCAACTCTCGCCCACTCTAGTTCGTACGAGTTATGTCAGATGGCGCTACTTTTTGCTTGTATGAAGAAAATCGGAGTAAAATATGGAGACGGGCGGATCCTTCTGTCCAAATCTGTATTTCCAATATTCTCTGACCATTGTATGTTGTTGATCTGATTAAAAACGTATTTTTTTTAATATTAAATTATGAATTTATTTATTTATTTAACTGTAATCTGTTTTATGTAGCTCTTCTTTAGCGCTTTCATTATACTAACAGTTTTGATTTTATCAAGGAACCCTAAGAATATCTTACACGTTATGCAATGAAAGTATATAAGAGATAAGATTCCTTAGCAGTTCATTTGCTACAGCAGTAACTGGCAAGTAAGTAAACCTTCACAAAAATGATTTAGTAATTATTTTAATCTCAATTTACTACACAGTTAAACGCCACAAAATTGAATTGAAAACCGGCAAGTTGTCCTCATCATATCAGCCGAAGGACGTCCAC
Source organism: Coleophora flavipennella (assembly GCA_947284805.1). Taxonomy (NCBI): domain Eukaryota; kingdom Metazoa; phylum Arthropoda; class Insecta; order Lepidoptera; family Coleophoridae; genus Coleophora; species Coleophora flavipennella. Next base: position 10,972,854 of record OX369303.1, on the reverse strand, counting down.
TGCTGGACATAGGCCTCCCCCAAGGATTTCCAAGACGACCGGCTCTGCGCTGCCCGCATCCAACGGCTTCCTGAGACCTTCACCAGGTCATCGGTCCACCGAGTGGTAGGCCTACCTATAATACGTTTTCCGGTGCGTAGTTCCCACTCGAGAACTTTACTGCTCAAGTTTACTTTATGCTTAACGTAAGTTGGCCTCAAATGTATGTTAATGTCACTTTTCCTTTTTTTTATTCACAATTTGTAAGTCCTTGGCATCATCTTACGTCTTACCTGAAAGTAAGTGGCGATGATGCCGAAGATGGACGCGGGCTTACCAAGATTCCCCAACGCAAAGGGGATCTGGCTATCTTATCTTAAAGCCGTAACACATCAATGATGTTAAAACTGATGTTTGGCGGCAAGGCTTAGATAAGATGGTGGTAGCTAGCCAGGCGGGCTATGAAAATTCCCTACCACTAACCAAACCGAGACTTACAAAGTCGACCCCGCTGCGCGCTGGGAAGCGAACCCGCGACCTCCTGGTGTGAAGCGAATTGACTAACCATTACGCAACAAAGGCGATTAAATGATGCGGTACAATGATGGATGACAATGAGGCGTTCCGCACTCTCATGCATGAGGCTGCCTCGGTTGTGTGTGCAGCGCGGCGGGCATGTTCGCTGAAGCCCGTGTGACCGTGTATCCAGAGAGCGCGTATTGCCTCCTTTTGGGAAAGACTTCGTAGGTCAAATGATTCCATCATGAGATCGGTCTACGTCGGGATAGAGGTCCCAATATTTTTACAATGCTTTGGGGCGACTACAGGAAATGAATGTCTGACAGGTGTCTTATTGTATGTCTTTGTGTATTTTGTGTTTTTAATCGTCTTTAAAAAAAGGTGGAGGTTTCTTAATTCGACCGTGTATCTTTTTTTTATGTGTGTTCGCGGATAACTTCGTCGTTTATGAACCGATATTAATGATTCTTTTTTTGTTGCAAAATGTGGTACCATGATAAGGAAACCAGGATCTGATGATGGCATCCCAGAGAAATTGAGGGGAACCTTAGTTTCCTGTTTGAAGTCGGTTTTTTTTTGTTCATTAAATTGTAATATGGGTTTTTACATGCGAATAAATAACTTATTATGATATTATGAACATAACATAATTTGTGATAAATAAGCAAAGAAATTGAGAAAATATGGCCTCGACGGAAATGCCAATCTCAGGTCTCGTATCCTTTACCCCTCCCCTTGGACTCACGCTCCCAACTCATACTTGGATATGTCGCAGGCATACTGTATAATTCGTCATTATACATAAGGTCAGGCAAATAATATAATAGCGAGGGCGGGCTCTTTGACAGTTGAATCAATCGAAACTGACCGAATCTAACATCGCTCGCTTCGCTGCAATCTTACAATCTGCCGTACGACATTTTGACAATTTTCCTGACTCGGCATTGACCGTTTATATACGGACGAATGCCTGGCTGCGCATTTTACAATCTGCGTACAGAATTTAATATTTTGCCTGACCGTTTAATACTTACGAATAATTACAAATTGCCTGAATCTGCGTCCAGCGTACAGCATTTTACATTTTGCCTGACCGTTTACATACGGACGAATTATACAATTTGCCTAACCGTATGTAAAAGGGGCAGTAAAGTTCTCGAGTGGCGACCGCGCATCGGATAACGTAGAGTAGGAAGGCCTCCCACGCGGTGGAACGATGACCTGGTGAAGATCGCGGGAAGCCGATGGATGCGGGCAGCGCAGGACCGGTCGTCGTGGAATTCCTTGGGGGAGGCCTTTGTCCAGCAGAAGACGAATTTTGGCTGATATGATGATGATGATGTAAAATGACTAATATTATACAATTTGCCTGCCACTGATAGTTAGATATAAACTGTTTATTTCTCATAGCCTTACAAACAATTGACACAGTAGATACATAATACGTATACGGTAAACAAAAGAATGTCACTAAAATAAGAACTAAAACTACTAATAAACACTAATAGTTGACCTGCAATTGTTTATTTGGTGACACTCTTTCAAATTGTGATGGCGGCAATGACGTACAAAAAGTACAAAACGGGAAAAAGACAAAAAAAAACACTGAACTTAAAATAATTTTCGAAAAACTTAAAAACTTTTAGGTACCTATTCAAGTTTCAATTTCATTAATTATTTCGTATTATTCTCAGCGAGTCCTTTCATATCATTTGATACCCTGTCATGGGGATGCAAAATAAACTGGTCCGCCATCTTTGGGAGTATGCATAATTTCAGCTCCATTGGAAACCGGGAAGTGGTTCTAATTTAGCTTCCAAGATTTTTCCCAAACTAACAGACTAACTAACTAACACGGCAAGTTAATATAAGCCTCTCGGGTGATGTTGACGCAATGTGTAGCACGTATGTACATACATACTGACACGGCAAGCTAATATAAGCCTCTCGGGTGATGTTGACGCAATGTGTAGCACGTAAGTACATACTAACACGGCAAGCTTATATAAGCCTCTCGAGTGATGTTGACACAATGTGTAGCACGTATGTACATACTAACACGGCAAGCTAATATAAGCCTCTCGGGTGATGTTGACGCAATGTGTAGCACGTATGTACATACTGACACGGCAAGCTAATATAAGCCTCTCGGGTGATGTTGACGCAATGTGTAGCACGTATGTACATACTGACACGGCAAGCTAATATAAGCCTCTCGGGTGATGTTGACGCAATGTGTAGCACGTATGTACATACTGACACGGCAAGCTAATATAAGCCTCTCGGGTGATGTTGACGCAATGTGTAGCACGTATGTACATACTGACACGGCAAGCTAATATAAGCCTCTCGGGTGATGTTGACGCAATGTGTAGCACGTATGTACATACTAACACGGCAAGCTAATATAAGCCTCTCGGGTGATGTTGACGCAATGTGTAGCACGTATGTACATACTAACACGGCAAGCTTATATAAGCCTCTCGGGTGATGTTGACGCAATGTGTAGCACGTATGTGCATACTGACACGGCAAGCTAATATAAGCCTCTCGGGTGATGTTGACGCAATGTGTAGCACGTATGTACATACTGACACGGCAAGCTAATATAAGCCTCTCGGGTGATGTTGACGCAATGTGTAGCACGTATGTACATACTGACACGGCAAGCTAATATAAGCCTCTCGGGTGATGTTGACGCAATGTGTAGCACGTATGTACATACTGACACGGCAAGCTAATATAAGCCTCTCGGGTGATGTTGACGCAATGTGTAGCACGTATGTACATACTGACACGGCAAGCTAATATAAGCCTCTCGGGTGATGTTGACGCAATGTGTAGCACGTATGTACATACTGACACGGCAAGCTAATATAAGCCTCTCGGGTGATGTTGACGCAATGTGTAGCACGTATGTACATACTGACACGGCAAGCTAATATAAGCCTCTCGGGTGATGTTGACGCAATGTGTAGCACGTATGTACATACTGACACGGCAAGCTAATATAAGCCTCTCGGGTGATGTTGACGCAATGTGTAGCACGTATGTACATACTGACACGGCAAGCTAATATAAGCCTCTCGGGTGATGTTGACGCAATGTGTAGCACGTATGTGCATACTGACACGGCAAGCTAATATAAGCCTCTCGGGTGATGTTGACGCAATGTGTAGCACGTATGTACATACTGACACGGCAAGCTAATATAAGCCTCTCGGGTGATGTTGACGCAATGTAGCACGTATGTACATACTGACACGGCAAGCTAATATAAGCCTCTCGGGTGATGTTGACGCAATGTGTAGCACGTATGTACATACTGACACGGCAAGCTAATATAAGCCTCTCGGGTGATGTTGACGCAATGTGTAGCACGTATGTACATACTGACACGGCAAGCTAATATAAGCCTCTCGGGTGATGTTGACGCAACGTGTAGCACGTGCATACCTCACAGATCCTGGCCCGAGCCGACTCCACCAATACATATATTCAAAATTCATGTCTCTTCTTTACAACGCAAAGAAATAAAACTGACCACGTAAAACCGACGGCGTCGCAAGAACCGAGTACAATTTAACTAATTATTTTTTTAGGATGTCATAGTGACAGGGTGTAGGACCCATTAACTGGGGCTTCTTCTTTCCCTAAGGAACCTATAGTCAATTCTCAAAAAAAATTTGGACCCCCCATACTAAAATGCACAAATTTGTCGATCAGCCGATCAATTTGTTTGAAGAGTTACATATTTTTTTTGCGATTTCAGCAAAGTCATAGAACAAAAGTTGTTCAGTATGATGAGTAGACGCCCCAGTTAACGGGACCTACACCAGTTTTGTTACATCCTTTATATATATATATATAGGATCATGCTGGAAGTTTCATTATCGGTGCAGAAATCGCGTAATATATTTATTACATACAAAACAAACATACAGTCGAGTTGAAAAAACTCCTCCTTAGTCTGTTGAGAAAAGATTCTGTCTAAACAAATCTCATATTTTACAGTTCGAAATGGTGTGGCAGGCGCCAAATCTAATCGAACGGTGTCCGGCCGACACTAACTTGACCAGTTGCAGCTACGTGGGCTTCGCGTATCTAAATCTATTGATCCAACTATACAGCAGCGCCTCACTGACCACCAGGAATCTGTTGGTTCCTGGCGAGACTATCTACAATGTAGATAAGGGAGATCACGCCGGAGATGGGTGTGAAAGAGAAGAATACGACTTCATCATAGTTGGAGCAGGAGCGGCAGGTTGCGTTATGGCGAACCGGTTGACAGAGATAGCGGATTGGAAGGTGAGTTTTTTTAATTTTTTATTCATAATTGGTAAGCCCTTGGCATCATCTCACCTGATGGTAAGTGACGATGATGCCGAAGATGGAAGCGGGCCAAGAAGAACACCAAGATTCTCCAACGCAGTGGAGAACTTTTATTTAGTTAACCGGGTCGGGGAGGGGAGCGATGGCTGACTCACGCGTTATACTCGTGACTAGGGTTGCCAGAAAAATTCAAGAAGAATATAGGAGATTTCCATTTAGGGGGTCAAAAGAAAACAGTATCCAGTTAAAATATATAGTAGACTTTATTTTTTCATGTAATTATATTTTTGGGAACTTTGGGCCATTTTAATGAGTTTATTATTAATCGCTTTTTCCGCCGGGTAGGCCCAGTTAACTTTGATTCCCTATCTGTATCTTCTTCACTTCCACTTTCAGCATTTAAATCACTCATTTTGTAAGTATATTTCACACAAAAGAGGCGAACCGAACAATAAAGGTACAAAGAACTGGTGCTAGGACATCATACAGACAGAATGATATTTGACATTGACACTTGACAGTGACATGACATGACTCTTAAAAGTTGCGTTCAGAAACACAAACAATGTTATTTTTACTTATGATATGATCTGCTCAGTTTTGTTTAGGATTTCGGGGTTCGTTTCTGAACGCGTGTTTTTTAACTCGATTTAAGTATGTATGACAGACACGTCGCTGTATGGCTAAAATATAGTAGATTTGTCTACTATATATTTTTTCAACAGTATATAGTATCTTGGCCCAAAATATAGTAAGATACTATATTATATAGTAGATCTGGCAACCCTACTCGTGACCGGGAGCTGTTCGTGTAAACTGGCCTACTCCTATCAAAGGCATTAATGACATTCAATGATTGTAATGTATAACTTCTTGTTTTCATGTTCTAATGACATAATTTGTTTTATATGAATGATTGTATTTTGACATTATTAACTATTGATTGTTATTTTTTTTTCTTACAAATGACGTCATGTATAATTATGTAATTACTATTTTATGATTATCAGAAACAGTGTAATTTGCACCTATTTTGAATATATACCTTGAAATCTTGACACTCAGAATCTTCTCTATTTATACTCTTAAGTTTAAGCAGTTTGTTCCCAACGTATACAACGCGACCTTTCTCATCATCAAGTTATCTCATGCGATGGCCAATATACACTTGTTAACACTTTTTAGGGATCTTTTAAGAATTTTCATACAAAACACCCATTTCAACATCGATCACGCACTCTGCCGTAAAACAGTCCAACACGCCTGGAGCGACGTCACAAAAGAACCAATAATTTCCTAAAGACTGCGGACTACGTGCGTGCTGACCTATCCTGCCGCGTTATTTGACATGCGTGTAGTTCACACCGATGCTCCTTCTTGCCTCTCTTGTCCCGTCACGTCTGTCCGAAGATCAGCCGAAGACTAAAAACAGAGAAAATACTCTACGCCTGCGACAAGCGCCATGCAAGTTTCATCCTAATTGTAAAATCGGTCGATGGCGTCTTAGCACCCAAAATATCCTCCTCCTTGATGGTAAACATGCGGTTTAGCACCAACGGGATTCTGAAGATGATTGCTGATAGGTGTGAGGGGCCTATGCTGAAACACTGGGTGGGCCTCCTACGCAGTCCGTATGTCTGCATCAGAAACTTTCTGATGAAGATACGCGTCTCTTTCTTTTTTTCCTCTAAATGTTAAAAAAAATATCTTTCGTTGTAACTAATATAGGCTTGCTTGTGTTCTTACTAACAAAGTATGAATCTTTGGTCTAAAAGTCATCAATTTTCAATTTCAATTTCAATATTTATTAATAATTTAAAGCAAATTACAAGTCATTTTAAACATAAGATTAGTCATAAGTTAGTTTTATTTTATTTTAACCTAATTAGATGTTATAAAGCATTTCGCTGTTATTACAGTATTTTATTCAAAAAAAAAATTCGTCAACAGTATAATAAGCCTGTGCTATCAAAAAGCTTTTTAGTTTGGCCAAGAACACAGAGTTGCTCGGTGCGTCTCTTATGTCAGCCGAAATTGAATTATAGATTTTGGGACCCATGAATTGGATACATTTTTGCGACTTAGTTAGCCTGCACCTAGGTACCCTCAGCTCGTTACGGCTTCTGGTGTTATGTGAGTGGACATCACTATTTATAGAGAAGTCGCTAAGATTGAATCTGACTAGTTTAGCGATCAGGAGTATAATAATAATAATAATAATAGGTATTTATTTCAGACATAGTCCATAATTGGTTAGTAAAATTGGTACTTATAAACTAGTGTTAGTAAAAAACAATGGGAATAAATCACATAATTGAGATGGTCTCGATGGAGCCGTCCGCCGAGTGATGGAAACGTTAGTATTTTAAGTTTTATGAATAATTCTTTCGCGGGGTGGTCCCATTCTACTCCCGAGATAATACGGATGGCGCGTTTTTGTACTCTGAACATCCTATCTCTGTCAGCGGCCAGCCCCCATAGGTCAGCTCCATAAGAAAAGAGAGAGTGGAAGTAGCCGTAGTAGGCTTTCTTTGTGTTATTAAGATTTAAACTTGGTCTAAGTCTCTGTAAGGCATAACAGGCAGATGACAACCGGGAGTGTGTAAAGTCGATATGGGGTGACCAGGTAAGGCCATCATATCATCATCATATCAGCCGAAGGACGTCCACTGCTGGACATAGGCCACCCCCAAGAATTTCCATGACGACCGGTTCTGCGTTGCCCGCATCCAGCGGCTTCCCGCGACCTTCACCAGGTCATCGGTCCACCGAGTGGTAGGCCTTCCTATACTACGTTTTCCGGTTACTTTACTACCCCAAAGCTATCTGTTCTACGAGCAATGTGCCCCGCTCACTGCCACTTAAGTTTAGCAATTCTTTGAGCTATGTCGGTTATTTTGGCTGTTCTACGGATCTCCTCGTTTCTGATTCGATCACGCAGAGAAACTCCGAGCATAGCACGCTCCATTGCCGTTTGGGTGACATTTTGTGACATTTGGTCTGAAAATAAATGATTTTAATTATTAAACATAAGGGAGAAGCCATATCAGAGCGCTGGAATCGCTCCCTTAACTAACACCATACTGGGCTGGCTTAGAGCTAGAATTAGTGTCGCTGTAATTCGTGCCACCAGCATGTGCATCGGTGGCACACGATACCGCTTTAATGCCGTAGCCAGATGACATGGATTATTTTAAAAACATAAATAATCTAAGTACTTTGCTTCGTAAATATTCTTTGTAACTGATAAAAAATAATTCAAAACATGCCTATTTAAATTTATGAAAAAATAGGATATGTGTAGGGTAGAGACTTTCAAGATGATCAAGTGCTATTTTTCCCCACTCAGTCCTTATAAATTTATGGTGGTCATCATATCGGCCGAAAAACGTCCACTGCTGGAAAAAGGCCTCGGCCCCCAAGGATTTCCACGACGACCGGTCCTGCTTCCCGCGATCTTCACCAGGTCGTCAGCCTACACTATGTTTTCCGGTGCTCGGTCGCCACTCGAGAACTTAGCTGCCCCAACGGCCATCTGTTCTACTAGCTATGTGCCCTGCCCACTGCCACTTCAGTTTAGCGATTTTGTGAGCTATATTGATTACTATGGTTCTCCTACGGATCTCCTCATTTGTGATTCGATCGCGTAGGGAAATTCCGAGCATAGCTCGCTCCATTGCTCTTTAGGTGACCTCGAACGTCCTTATGAGGCCCATAGTAAGCGACCATGTCTCAGTTCCGTATGTCATCCATCGCTGGCAGCACACACTGGCAAACTAAACACACAAAAGTATATAACTGTGTTCTTCTATTTATTTTTTTTATAAAAAAGTGGTGCAGATTGTATGAAAATAGGGAAACACAGTTTTAATATCCACGCGTTGTAAAAACACTTTATTTATAAGAACTGAGGGGGGAAATACAGCACTCGAAAGTTTCTACTTTACACAATATCATCATCACATCAGCTCATATACGTACTCACCGAGGGGCTCGAACCTACCCTGAACTAGGGCGGTAGGGCCTTAGTCAACCACGCGGGCCCAGTGCGGGTTGGTCGACTTCACAGTTTCTTCGCAGGCGTGTGTAGGTTTCCTCACGATGTTTTCCTTCACTGTTAAAGCAATGGTAAGTATATGTAGGTACGTAAGTTTTTGAAAAACTCATTGGTACATTGGCCGTCCAGATTTGAACCCGGTACCTCTGGTTAGAAGGACCGAGTCGTTACCGGTTGAGCCACCGAGGCTTTTTAATACACAATATATGCTAAGATTTTTTATAGCTTTTGAAAAAACCTGTTTTGTATAAAAAAATTAGAACATCCCTTGGAAATGTAGATTAGTGTACTGAACTATTATCCTTCAGCACCTATATTGGCCGTCAATTATACTAAAAGGTAAAACTAATATACAACTATAACAATTTAAAAAAAATTACCGTTAGGTTCATCAATCAAAAAAGACTACCTCCGATCCCTTCCGGCGCAAAGGTGCCCATTATGCTCGCCGCATTGCCACGTTGTATCGCAATGGACAGCCTCTGCACCAGGAAAGAGCAGGATCGTGGTCACAGCCATTATTGTGCATCCGGCGACCTACGTCCCTGACTAATCCCTTCGCCTCAACAGCCCATGGTCCACCCGTCTCTACGGCGAAAGGGATGAATATATAGGCTTGCTCCAACGCCGTAACAAATTGAGTATATTAATAAGTCAATAGCACTGATCTTAGAGAAGGCACTGATGAAGTTCTGATCTCTTTGTCAGGTGCTTCTCTTAGAAGCGGGCCCCGAACAACCAGACGTGACGCTCTCGCCAGCCATGGCGCCAGCCACTTATGGCTCCAACATCGACTGGGCGTACACCACCGAGCCGAACGGGAAGAGCTGCTTGGCGTTTGGAGGCAGATGTACGTGGCCAAGGTTGGAAATAAAATTAATAATAAAGCTACTGTAATATTCGTCGGTGGCTCAACCGGTAACGACTCGGTCCTTCTAACCAGGTTCAAATCTGGACGGCCAATGTACCAATGAGTTTTTCATAAACTTACGTACCTACATATACTTACCATTGCTTTAACGGTGAAGGAAAACATCGTGAGGAAACCTGCACACGCCTGCGAAGAAACTCGAAGGTTGTGTGTGAAGTCGACCAACCCGTACTAGGCCCGCGTGGTCGACTAAGGCCTGATTGCCCTGACTCAAGATAGGCTTGAGCCCCTCTGTGGTCACTTTTATGAGCTGATATGATATGATGTAATATTAGAAAATAAATTCACTTAAGTTAGCACCTACATACTGACACACTTTAAGTGTTTCTATCATGTGTTCCTCAGTTGATATATGTTTATTAGGTATATCATTAGCATATGTTTATTACTAGCAATGCCCGCGACTTAGTCCGCGTGGTGGTTTTGATATTTTCCCACGGGAAGTTTTGAATTTTCCGGGATAAACAAGATTTTCCTCTAAGACACAGGCGTGTCTCTTTTCCCCTAAAAGTAGTCCTTTCAACTTGATTCCTACTTTCCGGTATAAATTCCTTCAGATATCCGACCACCATGAGCTTCTTGGCGTGGAATTAACACCTAATCTCAATTTCGGTCGATACTTTGAGTCCAAGGCAAAAGTTTCTGCAATGAAGCTGGATATTCCCTCTAAGATGAGACGATACTTCACACCTGGACAGCTTCTTTCATTATATCAAGCACAAGTCCGATCTTGTATGGGGTACTATTCTCACCTATGGGATGGATCAGCCCGCTATTAGATGGATACCTTGGACGCTATCGACCGACGTGCCCGGAGACTCATTGTCGACGATGAGCTTGTCATAAACAAGCTCCAAAGCCTTGAGCATCGCCGCAGAGTTGCCTGTCTTTCGGTATTCTATCGAATTCATTTCGGAGAGTGTGCACAAGAACTGCACAACCTCATTCCCCCAGCTCCATTCCACCTTCGGTCAACGAGATGCAGGGAGAGGTTCCACCCCTATGTTGTAGATATTTAGCCTATACGCATGCAGCGTTACGCTTCCTCATTTATTATGCGGACAGCGATGGAGTGGAACTCCTTGCCTGCTTCTGTGTTTCCTGACTCCTACAATTTGGGGATCTTCAAGGCGAGAGTGAATAGGCAATGTTTAAGTTTGCGTGTACCATCTTCGACTTCATCGTCACTTACCATCAGGTGATATGTAGTCAGACGCACTCAATTTTTTTATTAAAAAGAACCACCACACCCACATCAATTTCATCGGTCTGGTAGTTTTTGCGTGATGCGCGAACATACAGACAGATAGACAGATAGACAAAAATTCCAAAAGTTGTTGTTTTAGCCTCTATATTGTTAGCAATGTCCACCACAGTTATTTCCCAAAAATATTTCATGCATAGACACGGCCCCGTTACAGTTTTATATTATAATATTTATAGATTATACTTTTTCTTTCGTGTAATTCTCGAATTTTAACAGCCATTGCTACTCAATTTTTGATAAATATTTTTTTTTATTCTTTACTTGCTTTTACCCGTGGCTTCGTCCACGTGGTCATAGTTTTTTGACTATGAGGGTACGTGATGCGCAAGCGGCTCGCGTACGTATAAATGAGTTTTCTCTAGATCCTTCGGAAAACTTTGTTAGGGTATGCTAATAAGTAACCTACGTCACTTCCTTTCCCCGCAAGTAACTATCCCTGTGCAAAATATCACATCAATCTGTTGATCCGTCACGTGCGTGCGACATACGCGATCGTGGAAATGAGTTTTCTCCAGATCCTTCGGAAAACCTTGTTGGGATATGCTAATAAGTAGCCTACGTCACTTCCTTTCCCCGCAAGTAACTATCCCTGTGCAAAATATCACATAAATCTGTTGATCCGTTGCGTGCGACATACGCGATCGTGGAAATGAGTTTTCTCCAGATCCTTCGGAAAACCTTGTTGGGATATGCTAATAAGTAGCCTACGTCACTTCCTTTCCCCGCAAGTAACTATCCCTGTGCAAAATATCACATCAATCTGTTGATAATTATACACATCACTATAACTATCGAACAGACAAAACAGGCGGTGGAGTATCGGCTTTTGTCCATAACGATCTGAAATGTAACTTGTCGGAGTCTACGTATTCTGGAGGTAACAATTATCTGTGGCTATCATTGGATAAATATTCTGTAGATATTGGTGTGGTCTACTATCCTGGTGATACAGACTGGAAACACAAATTCAGCAACGAAACAGAGCGTTACTTTTTGGAGATTTTAACATAGACCTTCAAGAAAAAAGGAGGAGAAAAGAGAAGTATGTTAATCTTTTGAATGAAGCAGGATATAAACTAATAAATAAAATTGATAAAAAATACTACACCAGGGGAACATCATCAAGAAAATCAATTCTAGACCACGTCAGTACCACTCTAAAGAATGACAAGTATCATGTAACCTTGATTGATTCCTCTATATCTGACCACAGACAAATTTATGTAACACTTAAAAAATTTAAACCCCCCTTAAAACAACGTTCGATCTACTCAGCCATTGATTACGAAAAACTATATAAGCTAACAAAGGAAACCACTATCGATGTTGATAATGATTTAAGCAAACTTGAAAATAAATTAAACGAAATCATACATCAAAGCAAAGTAACGAAAACAAAAATTTTAAACCTACCACAAGAAGAGTGGATAAATAAAGAAGTGATTAATGCGATCAACAGTAGAAATAAAATATGGACAGAATATCAAATGGATAAAGAAAACAAGACTTTGGAAGATATATTTAAGAAGAAAAGAGATGATACAGCCAAATTAATAAAGACGACAAAAGAATCTTACTTCTATAATGAATTCACCAAATGTAGTAATAAGCCAAAAAAGACCTGGAGTCTTATAAACTATCTCTCCAATAATAAGAAAAAAACTAGTTGTGCTCCCTCAAAGCTTGTAAGTGAAACAAAAACTACTACTGACCTCACTGAAATCTGCAACACATTCAATCGGTACTTCTCAACCATAGGATTGTTATTAGCTTAGGAAATACCTGCAAAATCTCAAAGTACTCACGATTATACAACACCTACCACCCCCAAAAATACTCACCTTCCTACCTTGACACCTACCACCAGTGATGAAGTTATGAAAATTATTAACAATCTAGACTCCAACTCTAGCACTGGCTTAGATGGCGTCAGTACTAAAGTTCTTAAATGTGTGAAAACTCTTATAATACCTGATCTCGTAAAATGTTTTAACCATTTACTGTTGACAGGACACTTTCCTGACTCACTTAAGCTTGCTAAAGTCAGCCCAATCCATAAATCTGGCACTAAAACTGACCCTGGCAACTACAGGCCAATTTCTGTACTACCTGTACTCTCAAAAATCCTAGAAAAAATTCTACACACACGATTAGAATCCTACCTTAGCTCATTTGACTTCATCTCGCCACGACAGTTTGGCTTCAGGTCTAGAAGTAACACGCAAGCTGCGACAGTAGAATTAGTCACTAAGATCAGACAAAGTATAGATAACAAAAAAATTGCGTTGGAAATATACATAGACCTCAAAAAAGCATTTGACACGGTCAGTCATGACATTCTACTAAATAAACTCGAGCTGATTGGGGTTAAGGACGAAGCACTTAAAATATTTAAGTCGTATCTTAAAGGTAGAAAGCAAATTGTAAAAATTAACGACTCTCAAAGCTAGCCCTTAGATATATTTTTTGGCGTACCCCAAGGATCTATTTTAGGTCCCCTGTTATTTTCAATTTATATAAATTATATCAATGACTTGGGGATGCATGGTCACATAACCCTTTATGCAGATGACACCTGTTTTTTCTATTTTGGAACTGACATTAAAGAACTTATTGAGTTTGCACAGGAAGATCTTCATACCCTTTATGACTGGTTACAAACAAATCTATTGACTATTAACACGTCAAAAACGTCATACATCATCTTTAAACCTAAAAACAAACGCTTCCCTACACACACATCACTGACAATAAATGACAAACCGATAGAAGAAATACACACTGAAAAATATTTAGGACTAAAATTAGATAATAGATTATCATGGAACGATCACATAGACCATATAAAAAAAAAGTCGTCTTCCCTTTTGGGCTCTTTGCGTGGCACAACACGCTGCATACCACGAAAAGCACGAATGTTAATCTATAACTCATTGATAAAATCCCATCTCATCTACCTTATCGAAATATGGGGCAGTGGATACAAAACTAAACTATCGGAACTACAAACACTACAAAACAAGATAGTCAAGGTCCTCTTCCATTACCCCTACCTAACACCTACATTCAAAATATACAAAGAAACAAACCTCATGAACATAAAACAGCTTTACACGTATCACTCCTTTATACTAATTCGCAAAATATTAACTAAAACCATTCATACATCGATCACACTTACTCAAGTAAAACACGTGACCAAACGCAGCACGAGCACGAGACGAGCAAGCTACCTAGTGCTACCAAAGCCGAGAACTAACTTCGGTAAACAAATGCTTACTTACGAGGCTGCACAACTTTATAATAAGTTACCCACAATTGTAAAAAAAAGTGAATCATTTGGTCAATTTAAAAGAAATTTAGAACTACATATTCTTCAAAAAGACAGTTAACTCACGTCTTAAGACTAAATCTATGACTAAATCAAATCACGGAACGACGATTTTTTACCTATTTGCTTTGTTTATCTTGTTTTTGTTTTCTCATGTAAGTGGCATATGTCTTAAATGAGAATAAAGTATCTTTAAACCTATCCGTTGCGTGCGACATACGCGATCGTGGAAATGAGTTTTCTCCAGATCCTTCGGAAAACCTTGTTGGGATATGCTAATAGGTAGTCTACGTCACTTCCTTTCCCCGCAAGTAACTATCCCTGTGCAAAATATCACATCAATCTGTTGATCCGTCACGTGCGTGCGACATACGCGATCGTGGAAATGAGTTTTCTCCAGATCCTTCGGAAAACCTTGTTGGCATATGCTAATAAGTAGCCTACGTCACTTCCTTTCCCCGCAAGCAACTATCCCTGTGCAAAATATCACATCAATCCGTTGATTGATTTTCAGGGTACCAAGTTTATATTGCAACCATAGTAAAACAAAACACTCTTTATTTTTACCTGAAATGGCTATAACGATATTGATGAAACTCTGTACGTAACTAAAACTTTATGTGTCCCTCTTAACGCGGTAGTTCGTTATTCCAGGAAAAATGGAATTAGGTTCCTTCTCCCGTACAAAGATTGTTTTTACTTTTTCTCAAAAATGGCTGCAACGATTAGTAAACAACTGGAACCTAATAAAGCCTACTATACACAGGGTAGCTCATTATTCCAGATAAAAATCCTAATAAGGTAGATACCTCCCTTAAATACATAGATTATTAGTATTTATTATAAATGTTTTAACGGCTCTGGGTACTATGCCCCGAGCAAAGTTCGGTCGCCCAGGTACTTTGTCGTTATAGCCGCAATCGAAATACACACTCTGTGACAATTTGAACTGACTACTTATTACGGTTTATACAGTCTGCTGACAGACAGACGGACGGACAGCGGAGGCTCAATAATAGGATCCCGTTGGTTACCCTTTGGGTGAACGGAACCCTAAAAATTAGGTAGCTACTTGTAAAATGCTAAAAGTTTAGTTATTACAATACAATACATCGATGGTCTAGAAGACACTCACACTAAGTGCAACTTTTTGAGTTTTTGACTTTTGAATGCCACATGTACTAACTACGCATGCCGCACCGTTTGCGCTGATCAAAATTCCATATTTCCATCTCTTTCGGCCACAATCATGTCTTGACGTTTGCAATAAGTGCGTGAATTCCAAGCCAAATCAAATATAGTACTTTATTTTGTTAAAAATAGTTCTTAAGGTATATTAAGTAGCTTTAAACTTTTTGTCTTCATACTTTTATAATTCACATAACACCTAAAGTTATTTATTAATTTAGCATTCGACAAATTTTAGTTACCAATCCTGCTAAGGGATTTTATTCACATAAGTATGGAAAGCCAGACATAATAAGTGATTTTATTATAACTGATTATTCTGTCTAAAAAATGTAAGTGCCTAATGACTAGTGGTCAGCTTAAAGCTGTTCGTGGACTAATGTTTTAAGTGATGTTATATTTTATTTGACATAAAACATTAATGATTTTATTACAAATGCCAATTTAATCTTATTACGGTAAGTAGATTTAGACTAGAAAGGTAATAAAAATAATTGAAGGAAAATGTGTTATGTATTGTTATAATGTTTGCACAGTAGGATGTTTTGTTTTAATGAACATTAGTACCTATTGTTCACCGGTACATCTTAAAATATCGTACGTAATCATTTTTGGCGCCAAATTCTCGCTAAGCAACATGCGCTTGAACCGCTTGTTAACTGACTGACTGCAGTGTTGTCAATCCTTATCAAAATTTACCCCTAAGATTTTTTCAAATGCCCCTAAAACCCCTAAGTGTCGGTTTTATAATAAACTAGCTTTTGCCTGCGGCTTCGCGAGAAAATCTCAAAATTTACCCCTAAGATTTTTTCAAATCCCCCTAAAAACCCCTAAGTGTAGGTTTTATGATAAACTAGCTTTTTCCTGCGGCTTCGCGAGGAAATCTCAAAATTTACCCCTAAGATTTTTTCAAATCCCCCTAAAAACCCCTAAGTGTAGGTTTTATGATAAACTAGCTTTTTCCTGCGGCTTCGCGAGGAAATCTCAAAATTTACCCCTAAGATTTTTTCAAATCCCCCTAAAAACCCCTAAGTGTAGGTTTTATAATAAACTAGCTTTTGCCTGCGGCTTCGCGAGGAAATCGATTTTATGCCTATGTTTGAGGGTAAGTGAAGCGTGAGCTTGACAAAAACAACGCGGGGCACGTGAGTTGTCCATTAGCGGAACTGCTGGTTTGTTTACTGGTGGAGAAGCATCTCCGACACTTGCCTGGATAGCAAGTACAGCTACGATTGTTCTGCTTCGGCCAACCTAGCTGCGTAGGAATGAGACTGGACAGGTGCAATAAGCACCGGGAAGTGAGCGTGCCTGCAGCTCCGGTACCACACTGAAGATGTGGGAGCCAGCTTCTTTGGTGTCCCGAGCGGGGATCGAACCGCCAGCAGCGAAAGCCGCTGGAGGTGAGCGTGCCTGCAGCTCCGGTACCTACTTGGAGAGTAGGTAGTGGTCTCTTCCACGAGGCACTCGCCTTCCTTGCAGAGTACCAGGACAAGCGTCTTGGCGGCAAGATCTACCGTAGTTGGTCCTTGCCTTCGCCTTATGGTGTTGGAAGGAATAGCTACCCTCACTGTATGACGAAGCTGCCGGTAAGTGGGGACCAGTCAGGAAACATAGAAAAATATTTACGGCAAGAGAATACGCCTTGGTGGTCTCGTGTGCAAGATCTAATCCAAAACCGTACAATGTCAACATAATAAAGTATACAGATTTTTATGATCTGAAAGACTTGTAAAAATCAATAGGTTGCAACACGGTGAAAAATGTCAATAAAGAGATAGTAAAGTGAATGAAAATTAAGTGGCTACAAGTAAGTAAAGAATCTCCGACATCAGTGTTTTACAAATATAACCTGGGAAACGCAGAATTCGAAGAAATCGATATCTCGATAAATACAAGTAGATCGAAGAAAAAGAAAGTAGCAGCCCTTAACTAGGTATCTAGAAAAGTCTCTAAAAAAGCCTAAAAATCATTGATACCGATTTCAAAGGCAAAGAAAAAAGATCTTATGACTTTAAAATTCAAATTTAAAATAAAATTCCTGAAGATTATGCAGAGTACTATCGCAACATTCCAGCAAGTGATACTGAGATTGTTAATGATATTTTGAATAATGAGTATAACGACAGTGACTAATTAGTACCTAAGTTTAAGATGAGCAATTGAAGTCTTAGGTTATTAAGAGGACTCTCTTCGCAGCGCGCTCCATACAAACGTAGTTTAGTTCTCATTTAAAGAATACGCAATCAAAATTAATGCAGTTTTGCAGACATGATCTCATAACTAATACCTATCTGTGTTTCTGGTTCTTCAGATTTGCACTGAAGCAGTTGTTTCAAAGTTACACCGGTTCAAAGTTTTGTATGGAAAACTGTGATTCCTAATAACTTTGAGACAACGCGCTTTTACGGAAATCTGAAAAACTACAAACACAGATATTAGTTGTCAGTAAAAGCGGCAGGAATAGACGACCTGAGGGTGGAGCAAATGAATAGATTCGGCCCAATTGCGAAAAGCTGGCTCCTGGACTTGTTCAATTGCTGCATTGACAGAAACATCGTCCCAAAGCTCTGGCTTAGATCTCACGTCACAGCTATACTGAAACCAGGTAATGACCCGTCAGACCCAAAAGGTTATCGCCCAATCTCGCTACTCTGCCACACCCTTAAAGTATACGAGCGCCTTATACTCGACCGCATCACCTTGGAGAAACATCTCATTGACGAGCAAGCTGGATTCAGACCGGGCAAATGCTGTGCATCACAAATTGTTAACCTCACCCAACATATTGAGAATGGTTTCGAACGAGGCATGGTCACGGGCGCTGTATTTGTCGACCTTACTGCAGCCTATGATACAGTAAACCATAGAAAACTGATCCTGAAACTCTACGAGACTACCAAGGATTACAAGCTCACACAGGTGATTCGAATCTGTCGAATCGCAGGTTCTATGTTTCCTTCCAGGGACACAACAGCAGATGGCGACGTCAAAAGAATGGCCTCCCCCAGGGAAGTGTACTGGCCCCCACATTATTCAATGTCTACACCAACGACCAACCACTAGCAAAAAACCTAAAACACTTCCTTTTCGCGGACGATTTTGCACTTACCGCTCAAGAGAAGACCTTTGAAGAGGTGGAGAAGCATCTGAACGAAACTCTTGTGCTGCTGTCGAAGTACTACGTCGAAAACCCGACAAAAACACAAATCTCAGCATTTCATCTGAAGAGTCGAGAAGCTTCGAGTAAACATTGTATGGGAGGGCCAGCGATAGGAACATACACAGACACCGAAATATCTTGGAGTCACACTTAATCGTACACTCTCTTTCAAGCAACACTGCGGCGTTAACACCAAGCAGAAAGTGTTTTCAAGAAACAACATCCTTCGACGTCTGACAGGTAGCACTTGGGGAGCCAACCCCACACTCTTCGAACCACGGCCCTTGCACTTAGCATATCGTTGGCCGAATACGCCTGCCCAGCCTGGAAAAACTCGCCCCACGCCCACCAAGTGGATGTAGCAGTCAATGAGGCGTGCCGTCTGGTGACTGGCTGTTTGAAACCCACTCCTGTGCAGAAACTCTACCAACTTGCAGGAATTGCACCACCAGCCATACGCCGTGAAGTTGCTGCAGCCGTCGAGAGAACCAAGCAGAGCACAGACAGTAGACACCCTCTTTACTCGCACACCCGCGAGCCTCGTCGTCTTAAGTCTCGGAAGAGCTTTTTCACCAATAGGCACCCCTCAAGAAGCTCGCCTCAATCTGTGGAAAGACTAACTGTCCGGAGAGGACGTGATCATCACTCCCGCAGAGCATCTACCTGCTGGAGCCTCTGAAAGCTGGCCCATATGGAAGGGTCTGAACCGTTTGAGAGCAGGGGTTGGAAGGAGCAAAGAAAACTTACAACGATGCGGTATACTGCCACCCCACATCAGTACGGGCTGCATTTGTGGGCAGGTGCTGTCCACTCAACACCTCAAACAATGCCCGCAGTGCCCATTCACTTGCACTGACGAGGACCTGGCGTCGGCCTCCCCTCAAGCCTTGGCGGTCGTGAAACATTGGCTCAAGCAGCTATGACTCTCACACGAATAAGAAGAAGAAGAAGAAGTTGTAAGATCATATCTGCAAAACTGCATTGACTTTGATTGCGTTGTCTTCAAGTGAGAACTAAACTACGTTTGTATGGAGCGCGCTGCGAAGAGAGTCCTGTTAAGTTGATTATTTTTCTTTGTGTTGTCAATTATCTTAGAAAGTTTAAGAAGGTGGGTAATAAAATTTGCCCCCTTTACTACTGGTAGTAAGGTCTGATAGTAAGGTGGGAAACGGACGAGTTTGAAGAGTGTATGTTTGATAAAAAAAGATTTAACAAGAATTTCGAAAGGTATGAAAAAGGCCTTTGATAATATTATTATGATGCTCATTCTGATGAAAGGTTTTGTTTCAATTTATGTTTATGATCATTTTTAGTTTTAGTTCAGCAGGTCTAAGTTCAGTTTGGGTTAGAAGAATGCCCTTTTTATAAAAAAAAATAGCAAGAGATTTATGGTCATGGTCAAGGAAAAGACCTATAAAAACACTTATTTTGGTGTAAGTTTTTGTTTCATGGGATCTTGAATTTATGATTACCAAGGTTCGCATTACGTTTAAAATTTAAAAAACCTAGATGAGTGCAATAAACTATTTTGTTTTACTTTAAGTGGGTACTTTAATGTAGGTATGCTTCAGTTAAATACTTTTTGGTAAATTTTTATGTACGAATTTCCAGTTAATAATAAATGTGTATAATTTTTTAACGATGTTTAATGTTGAAGCCCTTAATTTCTGACAATTTACTTAGTAATTAAAAATAATATGCAATAGACAAAACCATTAAGTAACACACTTGAATACAAGTTGAATGCTCATAAATATTAAGTGATGGTCTTTTTTTATTTTTCTGATTATTATTGTAGTAAATTTCAAAAATTTAAATTTCTTTCTTTAAGTAATTACTACTTAGATAAATTCTCTAACTAATGATAAATGGTATACACACTCTTTCCTAACTCATTTTTGAGGGCGACGTGTCAAACATTCAACTTTTTTTAAACTGCTCTCCTGTAAAATTACCAAATCTGCACTTAATGTGAGTGTCTTCTAGGCCATCGACATATACTTTTCAATACAATTGCTCGAAAAGTGGTCCTTTTTATCACGCTTTTATTAGCTTCACCTGTATGTTTGTATGTATGTAACCGACTCATTTGGACTCGATTTTGACCCACTTTAAACGGACAGATTTAATTTAAACTTTGTAGACTTATCAAGAATCAGCGACAATATAATAATTTCATAAGTTTAAACTAAAAAATAAAAATAAATAGAGTTTAAAAAAACTAAAAAACACGCTTTTAAAGTACATAAAACTAAAAAGTAAAAAAATATTCTTAATATAAGTTGAAAATAATAGTATTATTGTGAAAAAGTGTGGGTTGCTCGATAGACGAAAAATATGGCACAGAGCGCCCCACGCTTTTCCACAATAATACTAGTATTTTTCGTTAATTACCTATTATTTTCAACTTATATTAAGAGTTATTTTTTGCTTTTTAGTATGATGTACTTTAAAAGCGTGTTTTTTAGTTTTTTTAAACTCTATTTATTATGCTCATTAAGGCTAATAAATCTACACCTCTTTACTTTGATACTAGGCAAGTGTATTTTAATGTTGATTTCTGTATGGCAGACGGTAGAGCTGCGCTAGTAAGTATGCACAGCGTGGCTGTACTTTTGTTTTAGGGGCAAGACGATGGGCGGATCCACTTCCATCAACACGCTGACTTACACAAGAGGGAACAAGCTAGACTATGACAACTGGGCCGCTCTGGGCAACGACGGCTGGGCCTACGATGACGTAAGGTTTCCCTGTTTTTGGTATGCTATATCGTTACAACTACTTTTGCCTGCCTGAAATATGATATTTTTAAGTTTTCAAACCCATGGCTAAGCCATTTTGAAAAATTTCCAGAAACTGAATCGACAAAAAAGTCCATATGATTTTCGAACCTGCTTTCACGAGAATCGGTTGAGAAATGCGACCTGTAAAGGAGAACAGCCGGACTTCAGACATACGAGGGCGGGATGACAAGTAATTAGCCTCATAAAAAAGTATTCAAGTTGGTGTGATAAAACCGATTTTTTAACCGACTTCAAAAAAGCAGAAGGTTTCTCAATTCGACCGTATATTTTTTATGTGTTTTGGGACCTCCTGGCACAAGTATCCGTATACTTAAAAGGGGGTCCCATCCATGTCTGTAGATATTTTGTATTTTGTTACTGAAATAAACATTTTTCATTTTTTCATTTTCTCAATTCGACCGTATATTTTTTATGTGTTTTCGCGAATAACTTCGTCGTTTATGAACCGATTTTGATGGGTTTTTTTTTGTTGGAAAGGAGATATCCCAAGGGTGGTACCATGATAATGAAACCAGGATCTGATGATGGTATTCCAGAGAAATCAAGGGGAACCTTAGTTTCCTGTTTGAAGTCGGTTTTTTTTTGTTCAAAATTATTTTCGACATAGTCTCTGTGTCGCTCTAAGCACTTATTCCATCTTCGTTCTAAAGCTGTGATGCTCTTCATAAAGTGATTTCTTTCAAGGCCTGTAAAATACTCTTTTACAGCGGCTATGACTTCATCATTTCGAGCGAACTTCTGTCCACCCAAAAAAGTTTTGAGCTTAGAGAATAGGTGAAGTCTGATGTTGCTAGATCAGGCGAATAAGGTGGATGGGGCAGTAAATCATAGTTCAATTCGTTGATTTTTGCCGTAGCTTTAACACATGTAACCTAGCATCGTCTTGATGGAAGATGTTTTTTGGCTAAACCTGGTCGTTTTTGCTGAATACATTGATAAAGCTTATCTAATAGGTTAGCGTAGTATTCTCCATTAATAGTTTGACTCTTGGGAAGGTAACTTATCACCAAAATTCCATTAGCATTCCAAACGACGGAAACCATCACTTTTCCAGCCGAATTTATAGCCATAGCTTTTTTTGGAGACGAACACCCATATTCAGTCTGTTTTGATTAAATTTTGATTCCGGTGTGTAATGGTGAACCCATGTTTTATCTGTTGTTACAAATCGCCACAAAAAATCTGCTATGTTTGTCTAAAAACGATCCAAACATGCCTTCAAGTTTTGCACCCGAATAACTTTTTCATATTCAATTCCTCACATAGGATACGATGTATCCGTTCTTTCGAGATACATGTAGTGTCAACTATTTCAAATAGCTTCAATCGTGGATCTGCGAAACCATATCATGTACTTTGGAGACCATTTCCGGAGTCGTGACGCTTTTTGGACGTCCGGGGCAAGGGGCTTCATCTTGGACGCTTGTACTACCTATCTGTTTTGTGCTTGTACGGCTGCGTTCATACTCAGCCACCACGTTTTTACTGTGGCATAAAAAAGAGCACATTCACCCTAAACATTTTTTAACTCTTCGTAAATATCTATCCCCTTCATACCCTTTAAATAAACAAACTTTATAACCGTTCTTTGTTCAATTTTATCTATTTTGAAAACAATTGACACAAAATATTTTCAAATACACCAAACCAAAAAATAAAAAAGCTTCGGTGGCTCAACCGGTAACGACTCGGTCCCCCTAACCAGAGGTACCGGGTTCAAATCTGGACGGCCAATGTACCAATGAGTTTTTCAAAACTTACGTACATATACTTACCGATTGTTTTAACGGTGAAGGAAAACATCGTGAGGAAACCTGCACACGCCTGCGAAGAAACTCGAAGGTTGTGTGTGAAGTCGACCAACCCGCACTGGGCCCGCGTGGTCGACTAAGGCCTAATCGCCCTGATTCAGGGTAGGCTGTTATTATAATAAAAAACACCAAACCAATAAAATATTCGCGCCACTAAATTTTGCCAGAGATACAATTTTTCGAATGAGGCAGTTTTTTTTATTCAAACGTTTTAAGTAGCTAAGGCTATCTACTTATCATCCCGCCTACGTACGTAGAAAGCATTTTTGCCAAAGTCTAAACGGAGACGCTTCGCGCTCGCTCGGTGAATGCATCTCGAACGTTGAGCGGTCGTAGCTCAGTGCAACTTGCATGATCGCGTCGATGATGCTCGTTAACTGACCATGAGCACGGTTGTTTACAAGGACAAGCGCACAAAGAGCGTCGGTGGCGTAACGGCTAGGGCTGCAGCCTCCTGTACGGGAGTTGGTGGTTGGAATCCTGCCACGTACCAATGTGATTTCAAATTTTGATTTCATATGTATACCTTTATCCGATGCTCTTACGGGAAAGGAAAACATCGTGAGGAAACCTGCACACGCCTGCGAAGAAACTCGCAGGTTGTGCGTGAAGTCGACCAACCCGCACTGGACCCGCGTGATCGACTAAGGCCCGATCGCCCTAATTCAGGGTAGGCTCGAGCCCCTCGGTGGGGACGTATATGAGCTGATATGATGATATGATGAAGCACGGTTGGTACCGGGGGCTGATTGTGCTATTTTGCAACTTAATTACCGTTAAAAAATAATGATATTTTAATAATTCCTAATTGCTTTTTAACAGATCCTTCCCTACTTCAAGAAATTCGAGAATAACCTAGACCAAGAGCGCCTCGATTACAAATACCATAATACTCATGGTCCACAGTACATAAACAGATATCCCTATACCGATCCTACCATGGCCATGATGGTGAAAGCCTATAACGAGGCTGGAGTCCCCATAAGAGATTTCAATGCTGAAGATCAAGAAGGAGCTAATATTGCACAGGCCTTTACAAGAGAAGGTGTTAGGGCCTCAGCAAACACTGGCTACATCCAACCAATCCGATTTGAAAGAAAAAATCTGAAGATAAGAACAAACTCTGAAGTGTACAAGATACTTATTGATGAAAACAAAAAGGCTTATGGAGTCGAATACGTGAAAGATGAAAGGATTTATGAAGCTTATGCAAATAAAGAGGTCATAATTAGCGGTGGAGTTATAAACTCTCCTAAATTACTCATGCTTTCTGGTATAGGTCCTAGAAAACATTTGGAGGAATTCAACATAACAGTGATCCAAGACTTGCCTGTTGGAGAAAACCTTCATGATCACCCTGCTTTTGATGGTATTGTTGTCACTTTTCCACCTGAAAATAACACTATGGTTTCTGATGATCAAATGTTACAATATGCCAGAGATTACATAAAAGATGAAAGAAAGTTAAGTCCGATGTCTTCAAATGGACCAGCTAACGCTGTAGCGTTTTCAAAGACAGATCTAAATGACAAAGCACCGACATTTCAGTATCAAGTGCATGCGATAAATTGGCAGGAGTATATTTTCGATACTGTTAAATATAATGCAGCAACAATATTGCCAACGGCATTCTACAATGGCATTACTGCAAGAATTCGAAACATAGTACCTAAAAGTAGAGGAAGACTGCTTCTTAACAGTACCGATCCTTACGACAAACCTTTGTTGTATGTGAACTATTTAGACGATCCGGAAGATTTCAAACCTCTTATCGCAGGAACTAAACTATTTCTCAGCCTTGAAAACACACGATCTTTCCAAGAGCGTGGTGCGCAGTTTGTGAAAATACCGCTGAAGGGCTGCGAAGGATTTGAATGGGGTTCGGATGAATATACTGTATGTTTAGCTAAAACTTATACCATTACCACGTACCATCCTGTGGGAACTTGCAAGATGGGACCAAAAGACGATAATGCTGTTGTAGATCCTAGACTGAATGTGTATGGTGTTGAAGGTTTAAGAGTGGTGGATGCCTCCATAATGCCAGTGGTGGTACGTTCCAATACTGCGGCACCCACATTGATGATAGCTGAGAAAGCCGCAGATATAGTTAAAGAAGACTGGACAGAGAGGAAAAAAGGGAAATGTCACAATTGACATTTATATAATGACCTTGAAATAAATGTTTTGTAAAAAATAGGGCTTTTTCTTATTATCGAACCCATCGAATTGCTAAAAGTGGCAGTGGGCAGGTCACATAGCTCGTAGAACAGATGGCCGTTGGTGCAGTAATGTTCTGGAGTGGCGACCGCGCGCCGGAAAACGGAGCGCATGCAGACCTCCCACTCAGTGGACCTATGAACTGGTGAAGGTCGCGGGAAGCCGCTGGATGTGGGCAGCGTAAAACCGATCGTCGTGGAAATCTTTGGGGAGGCCTATGAACAGCAGTGGACATCCTTCGGCTGATATGATGATATTTAGCTTTTATGGCAGAGGCTTAGTAATAGAGTCCCCTTCGTCACTCTTTGGGTGTAAGGAACCCTTAAAAGATAGGTTTACTACCCGTTTTTCAGGTCATGTCCAGTTCTGCGTTCCTCAGAGCATGAAGGACATCTTTGGCGACAAGAATGCTCAGGGAGCAGTGCGGAAGGGTTCCTGGGAGGGGTAATATGGAACGATATTGAAAAAAAAAATCTGGGACGCTTTAGAATATTTATTGTCTTTAATTACCTACACTTCTGGCGGCCCGCCATCAGTTCATGATTTGCCCGAGTGGCCCCTAGTCTTAATAAGTCTGTGCATCTCTGCTTTAGATTATCCCAGCGGGTGATTCGTGAAAAAAAACCGCGCTTGTAGCCGTGGGGCGTTTTACCAATGCGTCAGGTCTGCGGTAGAGTGTGGTTCCAAATGAATCATTAACATCATCATATGAGCCAAAAACGTCCACTGCTGGACAAAGGCCTTCCCCAAGGATTACCACGACGGGTCCTGCGCTGCTCAAATGAATGAATGCCATTCAAATAATGGCCCATCTGATTTAAAACGCACTCAAACTTTTAATTGGAAAAAAATACTCTGTACCCTAACCTTAAAGTTTTTATTTGCTTACCTATTCCTTATTATAACTATTGGCGCAATAGAACGTGTATATTTAGAAAACAGATTAAAAATAAATACAAAAGGTATAGTTAAAAAAAATATGTTGTCAGGTAATAACTACAGTTTATTTTCAAAAAATAACATTAACTAAATGATGACCCCCTCTACGACGGCACTCCTCTAATCGCGAACGGAAATTATTAAAAACTTTCTTCAGTAATGCTGATGTAATTGCTGCCATTTCACCACGGATATTCTCCTTGAGCTGATCGATGTTTCTCGAATTATTACTGTAGACTTTGTGTTTGAGGTATCCCCACAAAAAAGTCAGGAGGCGTCAAATCTGGACTACGAGGGGGCCATGGAGTGTTACCTCTTTTCGAAATCAGTCTGCCTGGGAACATCTGTTTCACAACCACCATGGAGTCATTTGACGTGTGACTGGTAGCTCCGTCTTGTTGAAACCAAGTCCTAGAATTTACTATAATTGAAGTTTCAAGTTCTGGAGTCAAAAAACCTTCCGACATCGCAACATAGCGATCGGTATTAACAGTGAAGTTTTGCCCCCGCGCATTTTAAAAGAAAAAAGGACCAATTATTCCTCTGCCCGAGATGGCTGACCATAACGTCACTTTAGGACTATGCAGTGGTTTGTGGTGTTTATGTTTGGGATTCTCACTGTTCCAGTTACGACAATTTTGACGGTTTACGAACGCATTCATATGGAAATGGTCCCGTCAGAGAAAAGCATATTGTCAAAATGGTAACAGCGATTAAGCATTTCATTAGCAAATGCGAACCTTGCTCTGAAGTCACACTCTATCAATTCTTGTGTTATTTGCAGCTTGTATAAATGCAGTTTAAGATCCAAGTTAAAAATTCATTGCAAAGTCGCGATAAGTGTAATACAGACGGTTTCTTGCGAGTAGACACTCTTGGATCTTCTCTTACGGCTGCAACTCTCTCAATACTGTCCTCGTTCCTAGATGTTCTTGGACGACCTTTTGCTTGTGGTGTAAACGTTGAACCAGTCTCTTCAAAACTCGGAGCTTCAGTAACTTGCCGTAGTCCATATTCAGAACAATATAGTCGCCTAGTAAACCCGAATTTTTAATCCCATAGAAAAATATTAAACAAAGTAATGTCAGTGTCAAAGTGGTATATCAGGGATTCATAAACCAAGGGTCCGCTGTCTAAAATGCCACTTGCGGTAAACTAGTTATTATGCCGCTAGCGGCAAACTTGCATTCTTTTGCTATTTTGCCGTCAGTAGTGGCTATTGATGTTTACTGTATGATTACCTGGGCGACCGAGCTTGAGTATTTTGAGTTTTTATTATACGTAATAGTCTGGAAACGCAACTCCAGTCAAAAAGAACATATTACAAAATATTAATTATAACTAAATTTAGTAGCCAGTGAACAGTATCACGTAAATAATATAAAACTGATTAATAATAATAATAATAATAATATTCTGGGACAAATCACACATGGTCATCTGGCCCCAAAGTAGGATTCCCTGTGTTATGGGTTACCAGAGACTGATATACATACTTATATACGTTTAAATACATACATATATAGATATTTAACACCCAGACACAGAGCAAACAAATCTGTTCATCACACAATTGTTTGCCCTGGGTGGGGATCGAACCCACGACTCCCGGATCAGTAGTCAAGAGCACTAACCACTGAGCCACCGAGTCAGTCTACATCAGTCAGATTACATATTATACTATAAATTTTCACTGTATTTTTCTGTTGTTTCTATTTAGTTGTCCATTATTGTTGATACCTTAATAGTAGTTGAGTTGTTTGCAAGAAATTTTATATTTAAACGGCAGTTGTGTTGTCGGATCTTTGTTGTTTTTACAATAAATTGTAAGTCAGTGAACATGTTTTATGCTATTTTTTTTGTTTCATTTCCAAATAAAAAAGTGGAGATCTTGTATAATATTAGCATCCGTTGTAAGTGTTTCTAATTATATTTCCACCACTGTATATTTCGGAACAAGACACCAATGACAGCTCGAGATACGTTTATAAAGATCTTTACACTTTATTTGAATCAAACGCCAGGTATTAGTACCTGGGTGAAACCAGTGGTGGCGTTAACATCGTGCGATAATCGCGTGACAATCGCTTGTACTTATGAGCCGCTCGTATGTAGTAGGCTGATTTGTGATTAAAATAGCGACGGTGAGAGTTGAGAAGCCATGAGGCGCGAGTACTTTTTGACGGAGCATCGAACAGAACGGTTTTGTCACGCCATCACTGGTTTGCATCCATTGTAATCCAAGGCATCCTATACAATTTTGATTGCCAAATGAACGAAACTAATAAAGGAGGACCTCTGATAAATAGCTGCATTGTTATTTCGACACCCACAACCGAAATAGACAAGGAGACGTGCACCACGAGGTACATACACATGTAGGAGTTATTAGTAGATACACTTCTGGAAGCGGTGTTTTCAGGCTTGGAAAGCATCCTTGACGGCCATACCCTGGATGTCCTAAAGGAACTAAAGAGCCGTAGTAACATGAGCCTGGATATTTTCAACCGTGTCCCAATGTTTTCCTTTCATGACTACTTTTAAACGAGGAAACAAAAAAAAGCATGAGGGAGCCAGTTCAGGACTGTAGGGAGACTGGGGAACCAATAGGGTGTAGGTCCTGGCCAGGAAATCGTTGGAAACGAAGGCACTGTGGCTTGGCGCGTTGTTGTGATGATGTTTCCATGCGTCCTTGATGTTGCTTCGGCAGCGTGCAACCCTCCTTATGAATCTTTTGAAGATTTCCAAGTAGTAAGCTGCGTTGACAGTGGTCCCTGTAAGTACGAACTCGTGATGGACAAGCCCCTGATGCCAAAGAAAACAATGAGCATGGTTTTGATCCCGGACTTGCTCATGCGTGCCTCGATGGACGACTACTGCGGGTTTCGTCGGCAACCACATCTCGGCCCCCCTTGAACGACTTTAAGGATTATAGTGACCTCCTCCTCTCTTCGGACGTCACACAATCCTACGATATCCCATCGAAACCTGCTCAATTCTTCCTCGAGTTCTGTCTGCTTCGCGTCGGTCAGCAGTGTGCGCGTGTTGTAGGTTGCCAGGGCCAGAGGTCTTTTGGTTTGGTAGCCTGGCAATCTGCCGGGAATTCTTCGCACCCCATGCCCCGCCGTTACCTTGACCGCTATCAGAGCCAGTAATAGCGGGACCGCCGGGGACTAGGGGTCGTTTTTTGGTCGATCGCCACGCTTGGCAGGCGGGTTGGTATCGCAGTGTTGTTGCAACTGCAAGTCGTGGAAAGGACGCTGCTGCCCATCCTCCGTTTTAAGTCCCTTAGTCGACTCTTACGACATCTATTAGAAAAAATAGGATGACCATATTCTAAGCCGGAAGCCATACGGCAAACGGAACCCACAGTTACTTCGCAAAAAATCGCTATTCATACAAGTCGATCAAATGATTAACAAATTTAGACAATTTTTACATGGAGCTTAAGCTCTTTTTTTATAATTGACTATGGGCGTTAGTACTAATATATATACTTTGCTATGGGTTCCTTTAGGGAACTTGTTCAGTATGATGAGTAGAGGCCCCAGTTAAAGGAATCTTAGCTGCTTGATTCTGACTTGCCCATAGCCGGTTTTTCTTTCATTAATTAAATTTAGTTTACATTTAGATGAGGAATAATCTGCATCATCATATCAAACGAAGGACGTCCACTGCTAGACACAGGCCTCCCCAGGATTTCCACGATAACCGGTCCTGCGCTGCCCGCATCCAGTGACCTTCCGCGACCTTCACCAGGTCGTCGGTCCGCCGTTTGGGAGGCCTGCCTTGTGGAGGCTCGAGGTCACACAAAGGGCGATGGAGCGAGCTATGCTCGGATTTTTCCTTTGCGATCGAAACAGAAATGAGGAGATCCTTAGGAGAACCAACGTAACCGTCATAGCTCACATAATCGCTAAGCTTAAGTGGCAGTGGGCGCGGCACATAGCTCGTAGTTTTCGTCGAACAATAATCTATGTAAGTCTTTTTTTGAAACATTTGTTAAACATTATACAGCGTGTTAAAAAAATTATGTAGGACCTGTTAACTGGGGCTTCTACTCATCATACTGACCAATCCTCCCCAAGGACAGTCAATTTGCAAAAAAACAATCGACGCTCCATACAAAAATTCCCAAAATTGGTCAACCAGCTGATCGTTTTGTATGAAGAGTTCACATTACACTTGTAAACTTGTAGAACATAAGTGGTTTAGTTTGATGAGTAGAAGCCTCAGTTAACGGGACCTACCCCAATTTTGTTACACCAATGAGAAAAAGCCATATTTCTGTAACAGATTTATTTCAGTTGAATTCCACTTTGCACAGATGCATTATTACGTCATATGGACATTAACCACTATTATTTTTCATGCCCCAGTCTTCTTTAACTATGTCTGCGGCTTTCTCAGCTATCATCAGTGTAGGTGCCATAGTGTTTGATCTAATAACCACTGGCATTATGGAGCCATCCACTACTCTTAAACTTTTGCAACCGTGCACTCTCAGTCTGGGATCTACAACAGCAGTTTTGTCACCATCTGGACCCATTTTGCATGTTCCTACTTGATGGTGTGTGGCACCAGTATAAGTTTTAGCTAAACATGCTATATAATCGTCTGATCCCCATTCGAACTGTTCACAGCCCTTTAGTGCTACTTTCACAAACTGCGCACCACGCTCTTTGAAAGCTCGCGTGTTTTCTAGAGTGATAATGAATTTAAATCCTTTGATGAGCGGTTCCAAATCGCTCGGATCGTCTAGATAGTTCGCATAAATTAAAGGGCTTCCATATGGATTAGTACGGTTAAGGAGGATTCTTCCTCTACTTTTAGGCACTAAATTCTGAACTCTTGGACTCATACCGTCATAGATTGACGATGGAAAAACGAATGCGTTTAAATAATTTACAGTATCGTAAATATATTCATCCGTTTGTACTCCAACCGCTTGATACTGAACAAACGTTGCTTCGGCATTCGGATCAGACTTTATGAACGTTAAACTATTAATTGGTCCATTTCCTGACATCAGACCAAATTTTCTATCTTGTCTACCGTATTCTGAGGCATTTAGTAACAATTCGTTATCAGAAACCGCTGTGTTATTCTCAGGTGGTAAAGAAATAACTATACCGTGAAAAGTGGGGTGATCCTGAAGATTTTCTCCAACTGGCAAATCTTGTATCACTGTTATGTTTAATTCCTCTAAGTGATTTCTAGGACCTATACCAGAAAGCATGAGTAACTTGGGAGAATTAATTACTCCACCACTAACTATGACCTCTTTTTTTGCATACGCCTTATGGTTTCTTCCATCTTTCGCATATTCGACTCCATATGTCTTTTTATTTTCGTCAATAAGTATTCTATAAGCTTCAGCGTTTGTTCTTATTTTCAAGTTCTTTCGTGCAAATCTGATTGGTTGAATAAAGCCAGTGTTGGCTGATGCCCTAACTCCTTCTCTTGCGAAGGCCTCTGCCAACATAGTTCCCTCTTGATCTTCAGCGTTTAAATCTCTTATGGGGAGTCCAGTCTCGTTAAAGGCTTCCACTAACATGGCCATGTTAAGGTCGATGTCTGGATATCTGTTTATGTACTGTGGACCATGAGTGTCGTGGTATTTGGAATCCTTGCTCTCTATGTCAAGATTGTTTTCAGATTTCTTGAAGTATTTTAAAATCTGTTGAAAATTATTGTAAGGTTAGAAAGACGCTATGTGTGCAGCTGATCGTAAGAATCAGGCAGATCATAAAATGCCCAGGCATATCAAGATGGGCTTCGAAAATAGTAAGTCGACGAAGCCCCGCTTAGGGGGCTCCTTTCTACGTTGGCATTAGACATGCTTTTTTTCGGAGCCCCATTATTACACTTCTTAATCTGCTCAATGCTACGATCGGCCGCAAATAAAAACTTATTAATATTAAAAATATTACGTAATACTAAGTGGAGCCCGCGACTTCGGGTATGACCAGCCTGTTGAGAATATGACTTTCCATACATACATAGGAAATTCTTGCGCCTGTGCAAGAATTGGTTAGGGTATCCAAATCACACCCGTGAATATTTGTACGATTTTATTGTATTAGGAGATACTAATTTAATTTGAATAAAAAAAAACAAAGTAGGTACATATTTAAATTATTTCCGATACTCATAAAATAGTATTAATGTTATGTATGGCCAGTTGACGTGGACAGCACCCGCTCACGAGTATAGCGCGAGAGTCAGCCATCGCTCCCCTCAACCATATTAATAATTAATTTACTACCATTTTTCTTGTGAATTCACATTACTTACCATCGAATTATTATTTTGAAATGGTAAGTTAGTATTAAGTTGTAACTACAAGATATTATGCTATCTATAATTAAAAAAACTGTGTTTGTAAACAGAGTTTAGATAAAGCAACCAAAAATCCGACTGAAAAAATAATGTTAACAAAAGCAGCCAATATTAACAAAGTGTTTTTAAAACTTCTATAAAAAGAGTCTGAACTTTATAAAATTATAAAATAAAATTTAAAATTGAACCTGAAGGGGTTTATTGTTTTAAGAAATGATGTTGCTGTCGAAACTAACAGTTCTATCTAAGAATTCTTGGGTTCGAAGCTTATTACTTACTTATTACTTTTATACTTGCAATTATGGTCAAATAAATGAATTAATGAATTAATGAATGAATACTATATCTGTTTGCGAAAAATGGTAAAATCTTACGTCACGGTAGGCCCAACCATCGTTGCCCAAGGCAGCCCAGTTGTCGTAATCTAGCTTGTTCCCCCTGGCGTAAGTCTGGCAATTGATCGCAGTGGATCCCCCCATCGTCTTGCCTCTGATATAATAAAAAAAAAATGTTTATTGGTTACCAAAAGTTATCAGCTTTTTAAGGCTGAGATCTCCTTTTAGGTAAAAAATACCTGTGTTAGGAAATCTCACTCTTCCATCGCTTAATCCATCTTATAATAATTATTGGCAATTAACAGAGTCTAGGTAATCGGAAGTAGGTAAATCTACTAAATGTAAACAAAACTATGCTAATTATAAGACAAAATAATTAATAAATAAAACTCTACTGTACATTTACACAGATCTATGAACCTTGACTCGTACATAAGGTAGAAACCTCAAGATTAAATTTTTTTATTCAAAATAGGTGCAAATTACACTCTTTTTGATAGTCGTAAAATAGTAATTACATATATGGGGTGACTTTTAATTAGTTCAAAGGATATGAATGTACTCGTGATAACAAACAACTTTCCCAAAGAAACTATATGTCAAATATGAAAAAAAAATTTTGGTCCTATAAACATTTTTGCCGATTTGATAACTTAATATGTATTGAGGACCAAAAGTTTTTTTTCTGATTTGATATTATAGTTTCATGGTTTTGCTGAGAATGTTTCGCGGTGGCAAAAATCATGTATCTGCTATGAACCGCTCCGACATGGCTGTGCCCAAATGAGGTGTCCAGGTTTGACAATACTCTAAGAAATACAGTCGAAAGTATCCTTAATGTATCCCTATCCCAATATCAGTGGGACCAAGCCTCTCTTCCCATCCGTTACGGAGGCATGGGTCTGCGGTGTGTGAGATGTCAGCTTGCCGGCCTTCCTTGCGTCCGCGCATGGTGTCACTGGCCTCGTCTCTAGTATTTTGCCTTCCCATGGAGATGGGTTTAGCATACCATTTGCTAAGATTAGTTTGATGATTAGATTAGATGACGATGTATATAATACTTATAATATGTTATTGTAAAAATTATTTTGTTATTTAACAATAAAGACATATGTTTCCTTAAATAAAAATATTACTAAAAATTCCTTAAATTCTTTTAATAAAATGATTACTATCCTATTTGTGTCCCGACTATCTGTTTACCTTGGCCAAGAGCATCGGCCGCCGAACGCCAAACAGCTTTTGCCGTTCGGTTCCGTGGTGTACTGCCAGTCTATGCTGGAGCCGAGCGTCGCCGTCCAGAACGCTGGCGACAGAGTCACGTCAGGCTGCTCGGGCCCGGCTTCCAGGAGTAGCACCTGAACATTGCATTACAATATTTAAATAACAAAAATGTTTGAGCAGACAAGGTTTTTCCTATATCCCCAAAAAACAATTTTTAATAATCATAAAACGATGACCATGGTGACCATGTATTAATACAATACAAGAATTGATGTAAAAGCGAAAAGACATGACAAGTCTAGTGTTTTATTAAATACTAGCTGTCCCGGCGAACTTCGTACAGCCTCACACTACAATACACTACCGCTACCGTTACCGCTATCGCTACCGCTACACTACCACTATCATTACCACTACCACTACCATTACCACTACAGTACCACTACACTACACTACTTTTTGTAGATATTGCAGAAATTTTTAGGTCATTTTTTACACATTTTTTTACACCTTTGAGTTATAGTAAGGATCCCTATTTTTTTTTAAATATAATATAGCCTATAGCAACCGCGGATAGTGTTGCTACCACTACCACTACCATTACCTCTACCATTACATCTACCACTACCACTATACCAGTAGTTTCGGAGCCTATTCAAGACAAACAACAACATTTTCCCGGTGGGATCAATAACCGCCTCCGTAGCTCAGAGGCAAAGTTCACTGGCTTTACACAGGAGGTTGCGGGTTCGATTCCCGGCGGGGTCAATTGTAAGACTCGGTTTGGTTGGTGGTAGGGCATTTTCTAAGCCCGCCTGGCTAGCTACCACCATCTTAACTAAGTCTTGCCGACAAATATCAATGTTGATATCATTGGTGTGTTCCGGCATGAAGATAAGATAGCCAGTAGTTCCCCATTGCGTTGGGGAATCTTGGTAAGCCCGCTTCCATCTTCGGCAACAGCGTCACTTACCACCAGGTGAGATGTTGTCAAGGGTTTGCCAATTGTGAATAAAAAAAAAACAAACAAACAAGCAATCAAATCTTTCATCTTTATAATATTACATTTATTTTTATTGTTCTTGCATTAGCATTTTTGTGTAGTTACATTGAGTGTAGTAGTAGAATTGCAACAAATATTGTTAAAAATAAATTTCGTTTCATTTCATATTAGTGTAGATATATTTTTTAATTTTAGCATTCAATTATTTTAATGTATTACTTTTCGTGGCATATTCTTTTCATGTCCTTATGATACAATTTGTTTTATATATGCTACCGACCAATCTCCATTTTAGGACAAACTTATATTCTCCTAGGCCGAATCAGTTCACCTTTAGGCGATACGATGAACCGGTACAGACAAGGAAAAACTAGTTTAACCTAGGCTGAACTGTACGCCGCATTGTGTAAAACTACCGAGTAACCGCCTTAGTGGCGTAATGGTTAGTCCATTCGCTTCACACCAGGAGGTCGCGGGTTCGATTCCCGGAGGGGTCAACTTGGAAGACTCGGTTTGGTTGGTGGTAGGTCATTTTCGAGCCCGCCTGGCTAGCTACCACCATCTTATCTAAGTTTTGCAGCCAAACATCAGTGTTAACAACATTGATGTGTTCCGGCTTGAAGATAAGATAGCCAGTTCCCAATTGCTTTGGGGAATATTGGTAAGCCCGCTTCCATCTTCGGTATCATCGTCACTTACCATCAGGTGAGATGATGCCAAGGGCTTACCAATTGAGAATAAAAAAAACATATTTTAAATGAGCGAGCAAATCCATCGATGCTAGGCTCTTCGATTGATTATACAGCCAAAGAGCCTCGGGAAGCCTGTTGGCCTGTGCGTTAATACACCAGCCAATCACTTTCGCCTTTTATAATATAAGAGTAATATAGATTGAGATTACACATTACACATACCAAAATCATCTCACCTGATGGTAAGTGACGACGATGCCGAAGATAGAAGCGGACTTACCAAGATTCCCCAATGCAATGGAGAACCGGCTATCTTATCTTCAAGCCGCCCGGAACACACAGATTTTTGGCGGCAAGACTTAGATAAGATGGTGGTAGCTAGCCAGGCGGGCTTAGAAAATACCCTACAACCAACCAAACCGAGCTCATTTCAAATATATATATACATGTTCATAGTTATTTATTCATAATATGTTAAAATATTACATGTTGGTCGCTTACTATGGGCCTCATAAGAAGGCTCAAGGTCACTCAAAGGGCGATGGAGCGTGCTATGCTCTGAGTTTCTCTGCGTGATCGAATCAGAAACGAAGAGATCCGTAGGAGAACCAAAGTAACCGACATAGCTTTCCGAATTGCTAAACTTAAGTGGCAGTGGGCGGGGCACATTGCTGGTAAAACCGTTGGTTGGTTGGTCACCGTTGGGGTAGTAAAGTTCTCGAGTGGCGACCACGCACCGGAAAGCGTAGTGTAGGCAGGCCTCCGACTCGGTGGACCGATGACCTGGTGAAGGTCGCGGGAAGCCGCTGGATGCGGGCAGCGCAGAACCGGTCGTCGTGGAGATCCTTGGGGGAGGCCTATGTCCAGCAGTGGACGTCCTTCGGCTGATATGATGATTACATGTCAAATAAATTTTAACTAAATTTCAAATATCAAGTTATTATAAAATGATAATGAGTAAATTAAATACAAAAATAAATAAATATATTACCACATTATTTAATAAGATTTTAAGTTTAAATGATATGAACATGATATGAATATCTAAAAAACTATGCGGAGTACTTTGTTTCAGCAGAATTGCAATCCGGCTGAACGTGATGTCGCCGCATTTAAAAACGCCGCCGTTTTACAATACCGCGCGGCGTTGTTCGGCGCTCTGTTTTGGATTCTACAGTACGGCTTCCACATATTATACTCGTACATTCTACGTTTTGTTTCATGAAAAAAAATTGCTGGGAACCAACAATTATTACGATTCATGACGACACAATTATCGTAGTCGATAACGAATATCGTAATACACGTTTAGCCGTTCTTTTATTATTATTATTTCAATTTTTTTTTAAGTTTGCCTGCTGCAAATTAATAAACTTTTTACTTACTCACTTACTGATCGATTTGCTAAGAAGCTCACCAAATTATTTCTGAAGTATATCAGCTCACATATTTACGTCCCCACCGAGGGGCTCAAGCCTACCCTTAATTAGGGCGATCGGGCCTCAGTCGACCACGCGGGCTCAGTGCTGGTTGGTCGACTTCACACACAACCTTCGAGTTTCTTCGCAGGCGTGTACAGGTTTCCTTCATCGTAGGAGCGTCGGATAACCGTACATATGACAGCTTTGGGCATTTGACTGTTTGTACCACATTCACGGCAGTCAATAAATTGAATTGAACTACTCACCTTCCAATCAGCAATCTCCGTCAGTCGATTGGCCATAACAGAACCGGCTGCTCCCGATCCAATCACTATGAAATCGTATTCCTCCGTTTTGTTACAATCCATAGGAAAACTTTCATCGTCAGTGTTGTAGATATCCTCACCAGGTACTAAGAGGTTTCTTGTAGTCATTGAGGGGCTACTGTATAGTTGGGCCAAGAGGTTGAGATACATGTAGCCAAGGGGTCCGCAAGCCGTCACATTGGTGTTGAGTGGACATACTGCGGCTAAGTTCGGCGGCTGCCACACCATTTTGACTGTGAGAAAAAAAAAGTTCATTACCAACTTTTTTTTTTATTCACTATTGGTAAATCCTTGACAACATCTCACCTGGTGGTAAGTAACGATGTTGCCGAAGATGAAAGCGGGCTTACCAAGAATCCCCAACGCAATGGGGAACTGGCTATCTTATCTTCATGCCGGAACACACCAATGATATCAACATTGATATTTGGCAGCAAACTTAGATAAGATGGTGGTAGCTAGCCAGGCGGGCTTAGAAAATGCCCTACCACCAACCAAATCGAGTCTTACAATTGACCCCGCCGGGAATCGAATCCGTGACCTCCTGTGTAAAGCAAGTGAACTTTGCCTCTGAGCTACGGAGGCGGTTAAACTCATCACGACGTCCCGACTGGGGCTCGAGTCTGTGCCGCGCGTGCGTGGAGGCCGAAGAGACACCTGCCCACATCCTTCTGGATTGCAGAGAGGCGTCAGTCAGCATAGAGGGCTGAGCGTTTTGGAGGCCTGAAGACACTCCCAGAAGTCGTCAGCGACATGCGGGGGTTAGTGGTGATGCCAGCAAACCACGCAAAATGGGCGTTTCAGGCGCCTGGTTGCGGAAACCAGCCCTACTTTACAATTACAAATTACAGCAACCGACACCATCGACTTAACGTGGCTTGAAGTCGTTGGGTCAGGTGCTCCGGCCTCCGAAATATGATCCGGTTGATACGTTGCGTTGATTAAACATTGTTATTCCCATATTTTGAGACTTAAATAATTTTCGAAAAACCTAAAAACTTTTAGGTACGAGCTTTTAATATTTCATTGTCACGCGACATACATATATGCATGCAAAATTTCAGCTCAATCGAAAACCGGGAAGTAGGTCAAAT
Organism: Coleophora flavipennella; assembly: GCA_947284805.1. Lineage (NCBI taxonomy): Eukaryota > Metazoa > Arthropoda > Insecta > Lepidoptera > Coleophoridae > Coleophora > Coleophora flavipennella. The sequence continues at coordinate 10,933,879 of OX369303.1, read as the reverse complement.
TTAACTTGCAAGATTTCACCAGAACAAACATACATACAAAGCTTGTACAAAAGGCATCTACCAATTAATATATATTACCAGTTTCTGTATCAGGGCACTGATATTATAAAGACAACTGCTAAAAAATAGATGACTGACTTTAAAGTATATCACGCTTATATATCATGTCTGATGTTAGATCTGGAGGGGGGTAGTTTAGAGTTCCTTCTTAAAATGGTTCATGTGTCAAATCCGCAGCCCCAAAAACGTATTAAGTAAGTGCTAAGTAAATACCTACAATACCTAGTAGAAGTATTCTGCTTACTTTTATAGTCAAGTCTCAATTTTACTAATAAAACTGAAAAACTTTAAGCTGTAGAAAAAAAAAAATAAGTTTCACGAGTCGTACCGAAAATAGGGTATTTTGTTACAAGTCACCCTTTATACAGGGTTGTGTGCTTCGCAAGTCAAGCTAAGCCGTTGATGTCGGTTGCTATCAATAGATGGCAGCCGTTAAGCCGTGTCAGGTGCCTTGTAGGCGGCTTGAAAAACTTCTGAAAGTGTGTTTAGCCACAAGCCCTACAACCTGAGTATGGCCGTAGGGAATACGGAACTCTACAAAACTAAAAAAAAAATGTAAAATATTACAATACATTTTCATATTATATTTATATTCATTTGCATAGGTGGTGTTAACTATATAAATAAAAAATTTATGAATAAAATATACGTACGGAAGGTTTTGCGTGGTATTCAAAAAAATATAGGAGAAAATCTAAATATCTATGTCAAAATTACCATTTAACATTTTCATGCTTTTTAAAAAATTAGCATGTTATTTTTTTCTGCGTGAAAAATTATACATTGTAAATTTACATAGTATTATCGCAGTATACCTACTAATAAGCGTCGGTGGCTCAACGGGAAGCGACTCGGTCCCCCTAACCAGAGGTGCCGGGTTCAAATCCGGACGGCCAATGTACCAATGAGTTTTTCGAAGCTTACGTTAATATACTTTCCAATTGCTTTAACGGTGAAGGAAAACATCGTGAGGAAACCTGCACACACCTGCGAAGGAACTCGAAGGTTGTGTCTGAAGTCGACCAACCCGCACTGGGCACGCGGCGTGGTCGGCTAAGGCCCGATCGCCCTAATTCAGGGTAGGCTCGAGCCCCTCGATGGGGACGTATATGAGCTAATATGATGATGAGTATACTAATTACTCTGAGGTATTATTATACAGGTGTAACATGGAGGCGCAGTGATACTTTAAGGTGGGCTGAACTGAACAATTTTTAGGGTCGGAATTAAATAAAAGGAAAAAAAAATTGAGCCCTTATAGGATCACTCGTGTGTCTGTCTGTCCGTCCGTCTGTCACAGCCGATTTGCTCACAAACTACTGGACTGATTGAGTTGAAATTTGGTGCACGTATGTAAGCAGGTGACTCAAAGACAGACATGTTACGAAAATAAACACTTTTTGGGGGTAAAATAGAAAATGTAAAACAAAGTACCGCTAACTATATTGTGTGACATATAAAATTAAAGAGCTTGTTGTGGTAATCTCAAATAATTATTTTTTATAATTTCATAATAAACAGTTTTGAAGTTATTAACGAAATTAGGCAAAAATTTACCATTTCTGCCTTATCTCTGAAACTGCTATGTATATGCCATTACAGATGTATAATCAAAATCCAATCCGTGATATAAAAAAAATGCCATTAGAACATGAAAACAATATGACACGAGAAGTTATAGGTACATTAAAATTATTGAATGTCATGAACGCCTTTGACAAGTGTAGGGCAGTTCACACGGACGGCACCCGGTTACGAGTATAACGCGAGAGTCAGCCATCGCTCCTCTCAACCATATTAGAGGGAAAGCAACGACCCGGCTCCCGATGCCCCACCATCCGCACGACCATTTAAGCGAGCGTGCACCACTCATGTCAATGCTAAGATAAAAATATTAATTAAAAGAAGTACTACTTATACTTGTACAACAATGATACTATTCATTACAAACAATAGACATCAACGCTAGCGACAGATATTTTTTTGTTAAGTTCGGACTCCTTGCCGCGAGTAAGACTCGCACTTTGTCACTTTCTATTTTTATTTCCTCCACCCAGTAGGGCGACACATCAAGCTATACAAAACCAGTAAACGCGGGCCTCGCGTATGTTGAAACGCAAAGGCGTCGCGCGGCCCGCTTATACTGGTAGAGGAAGTATTGTTATCGGGAAAAAAAGTTTTTCCAATTTTCGTGAAAATGTGTTGTAATCATTAACACATACGGAAAAACCGAATATCTCAATTCCTTCCGTACGTGCGTCCGTCCGTCACGCTTGCCTCTGGTCTGGAGGCTATAATATCTTTAGTTTGATTGGCACCAAATATGAGTTTTGATTTATTTCATGGGAGGATTATCTAAAGTTTCTACGTACCGTCAGACCGAAGAGTAGCTGTGATACAACAAAACCTGATTATTTTTTTCCAAAAACGGCTCTAACGATTTTGATGAAACTTTGCATGTCAGAGTTGCTTATGTTTATATTTTACATACCATTTATTATTTACCCAATTGTAACATACCATTTATTATTTACCCACTATTAGTTACATACCATTTATTATTTACCCACTATTAGTTACATACCATTTATTATTTACCCACTATTAGTTACACACCATTTATTATTTACCAACTAGTTACATACCATTTATTATTTACCTACTAGTTACATACCATTTATTATTTACCCACTAGTTACATACCATTTATTATTTACACACTAGTAGTTACATACCATTTATTATTTACCCACTAGTTACATACCATTTATTATTTACCCACTATCTACATATCATTTATTATTTACACACTAGTCTGGGAAAAATCGTGTTTGTATGGTTCTCCTACAAATGAAATTGAAACTTGCGATTTACTCACAAATAGTTGGATGTAGCTATGGAATCGTCATGTATTACGAATACGTAACTTGCTACTTAGATGTAACAGAAGAACATCTCAACAAATTAGAACGTCTCCCGAATCTCTGTCTTCGATTTATTTTTGGTCAGCAACTCAAGTGGTTGCCGATTCGTCCTCGCAGGAACACTTATATCATTTGTCTACTTTTTAAAATACTCCACAATCCTTCTTCTCTTTAACTTGCAACGTCCTCCCGACCATCAATCCCGTGCTCATCTCAAATCCCTCTTTTCTTTTCCCACCCATTCCACTGACTTCTATTCTTATTCCTTCTCCGTGCATGCGGTTAGGTTGTGGAACTCACTTCCACACGATATTCGCGATAGTCAGAGTCCGTATTCCTTTAAATCTAAATTAAAAGAACACTTCTTGTCTTTTTCTTCTTAAAGTTATAGCCATATTTATTTATTATATACTGAAACGCAAACTATCGTTTCGAGCCGATCTCCTTTCTTGCGTTTCATAATTAAATTCTCTTTTGATTTTGTTCGTCTATGGAAATTTAATTTGAAAATATTTGTTATTTTTTTGACAAGAAGAAAATAAGTCATTGTAACCATGATCAAAATTTAAAGATATAGATAATTTGATTTTTACAAAGCCCTCCTAATTGTTAATCGGAGGTAAGTAATTTATGTTCGGAAACCATGGTGCGTTTTTGGTTGGTGCTGGTGCGAGCTTCATGTACTATTATTTTGTAGGGTTTTCCGTACGCTCGGGTTTGCCGCTCCCGAGCTTCCAAGTACTTCAGGAAAAAGCCGTCGATCATTGCCAGTCCTGGGCCGCAGCATTTCTCTCTGGCGCTGTCAATTTTTGCCGCACTGCGCGTCCTACTGGCAGCTTAAAGGGAAGTGGAACTTTAGTAAATTGTTAACGGCGAAAATCTACCTTTTAGTAATTTAATTTTAAATTAATTAGTGTTTGTGTGTTTCTGTGTAATACCAACCCAAGGTTAATTGAAATTCTCATAATTTTATTTATGGTTTATTCGAATACTGGGGAGCGACGATCGTTGCCACCGGCATTCCATAAAATAACATTTTCTAGTACTTATATTGTTCCTTTTTTTTAGAAAAATTATAAAATACATATATTCTAATTTACCCCATAATATTTTTCTTAAATCTCCGTTTAGGCCCGAACCTCTAAATCTTACGTATTATATGTGGCAAATTCCGTAAGGGTTTTATCCCCAGTTTCCATTATTTTTGTCACATATTTATGGCGCCCGAACTAATGTTTTTACCCCTTTTCTGCCTTTAATCTTTCCCTAACGAACCCGTTTTTTTGTCTTTCGTGGGTGTATCCGTTTTCCGGATGTTATGGTTCAAGTTTTAATACCTCAAGACCCTTACTTAATTTAATCGTGCAGTTTTCTTTGAAACGTAAGGTTTTTTTGTTTGTATGCATGGTATTTTTTTGCTTCTCTTCACACGGGTCGTTTTTCCCGGCTTATTGGCATTATACCTCTTTCGGATAATTGCTTACGTGTTGTTGAGTTGTTTTTGCCTGTGTATTCCCTTACGATTCCAAGAGAATTTCTAATTTAAGTAGTCGATGGCCAGACTCTAGATTTCTTTCAATCGAAAGTCGGGACGGACTTACTTTTAGTTCACTATTATTTAACGTTGGTTTAAGGGAAGAATCTTTAAGGGTTACTGTTTGGGATATTTTTACGCGTTGCTTTGCGAGGTACTCCTTGAATTTTTGGCGTACCCTGTTCACTTTTATGTGACAACGTTTCTGTATTCCGCAGTATTGTTTAGATTTCTATAACAATTTCCCATTTTTCAAATTTCTTTCATTAATCTTGCCCTTGTCTTACTTCAAATGGCCTATTTTTCGGTAGAGTTGTCCCTTTAGACTCTTGCGTATCGCGTTTCAGACTTCCGGTGTTAATTTTATCCGTGAGTCGGATTTTTTACGCATCCGCCTGTAACCTTCAGGGATTTACTCCAATAAAAGTCGTGGAATCCTCTTCACATTGTTTTATTCCATCGATCTTAAATATTATAATATCCACAGCGAAAGGCACGCAGTGCCATATCAAAAACTAAACTCTGACGAAGACTCAGACAGCGCTCCGGACTGGATGGACAACGTAGTAGTTTTATATCCTCTTTGCAACTTGCAGCACTAGTGGCTAATATATAAAACTGTTATGTAAAATACAATAACTAATATCTGTACCTGTTACAGTCGGCCATCCTTCCTAGAACGAGTCCTCTCGTTTGTTCTATTATTATGTATATTAAATAAAAAATATTTTATTTAATTAATAACAACAGTACTTATTTTAAACATACAGTGAATATTATCTACTCTTTTTAAAATATAATACAATGTTAAACATTTCATTATTTGAACTTAGACTTAATAATACTTGAATCATTGCTTTGCACTAATTAACTGTAACATTCTATATTTAAACCATAATTGTGATTTTCATTTTTTTCATTTACTGTGTTGTTGTATATCAAATATATTTTCTATTATTTGTTATTTTCTTGTTACTTAACATTGATACATAATTAGTGCTGCAATTACATCTAACATCTTTCACCTTAAATCCTTTTTTGACCAGTAATTCTAAACGCTTTAGTCTATCATCTTGTTAAAACTTTGTCATCTCTTTTTTTTTTTTTATTCACAATTGGTAAACCCTTGAAAACATCTTATGATAAACATATCTGTATAATATCTAATTAAGAACTTTGCCATCGAAAATTACACTATTTTAACCATGATTTCTTTATTCAATGCAAAACCTAAATCCACAAGTTATCTATCTCTAACGACACTTGGTACTTTAATTTATAGCTCATCATTAGATTGTAATATTAGATACGTACAAATTTATGTAACACTATTTATTTACTTTAAATAAAAATCAAATAATCCATACGTAATATTTTGTCATCTCAAATGACTAAAACTTACTGTGTCATCTCGAATGACAAGTTTTACTTATAAAATTGTCATCTGTAATGTTGATTTTTCAAATTTTTAAATCTGTTCATGTCTAATTCAATTTAATCCAAACATTTTATTTCAGGAAATTAATTTTCATAGTAGTAAAATATACAATTCAATCATGTTTCAACCCGTCAAAAAAAAATAATTAATTAGTTAAATGCCAACAGTATCATAATTTAAAAAAATCTTAAGCAAAATAAACGTCAAACTAAATAAAAAATGCATTAACTTTAGATAAAAATTTAAAGAAATAACCTACAAAGATTGCCCTCCAGTGACTGGCAATGAGACAATTGTGCTTACCGTTGATCACCTTTGGTTATGACACCGGTTCAAATTAATTACTGTAGTTTCAACTCCATGTCATCTCAAATGACCATATTACTTTACTGTGTCATCTCAAATGACAACATTTCAAACCTACGTCATCTCAAATGACTATATTACAGTAAGTGCCATCTCAAATGACAAAATTCGAAATCCATGTCATCTCAAATGACCATATTACTTTACTGTGCCATCTCAAATGACAATATTTTAAAACCATGTCATCTCAAATGACCATAGTAACTTACCTGTGCCATCTCAAATGACAACATTTCAAATCCATGTCATCTCATCATCATCATCATTTAAGAGCCGTGCTCTTGTTGGTGTAGCTCTTTCCAGGTCTCTCTCTCCCACACAATCTCCTTCTTCCACCTTAACTTTCTTCTTAACTTGGTCTATATAAGCAGTTCCAGGTCTTCCTCTTCCGGTCATCTCAAATGACAACATTTTAAATCCATGTCATCTCAAATGACCACATTATTTTACTGTGCCATCTCAAATGACAACATTTCAAATCCATGTCATCTCAAATGACCATATAACTTTACTGTGCCATCTCAAATGATAACATTCCAAATCCATGTCATCTCAAATGACGATATTACTTTACTGTGCCATCTCAAATGACAAAAAAAATGCACCTACTTTTCAGTGTCATCTCTAATGACTGCAATGACTGAGTACCAGTAACAATCATCTATGCAAAGTATATTATAGCAAAAGAAGTAGCCAGTGAACGTGCAATCAACGAAAGTTAGGGCTATTGTCAGTTTAAGCATAAAACTATGCTGGCTATGTGTCATTCTGCTAAGATTTGCTGTGAACAACTTTACTAGGCTAATATAAATTCAATTCATCGCTCGTTCGTGTTTGTGCTATTTCCAGCATTTGCGGAATTTACGTAATTAAACTGTAATACTGGGAAATATTTTCCCATGTGAAACAAATTTTATATCTCAGTTTTATCTATATCTTGCTGTTTTGCTCTTATATATCTACTGCAGTAATTTAATTTTTTTTAACAAATTCATTTTTAATTATTTTGGTGCCTGTCCACTCTAGTTATCATAATCATTGCCATCTAATTATCATCATCATCGTGGCAGGGAATGTGTTAATAGAAAATTAATTTTAATCATAATAGATCTAATGTGAAGAGAGTTACTTCTAGCAAGAAAGTAGTTTTAATTCCTAAGCCATGAACTATAGCAATATAGCAAATAACATTATCCGAGTAATTAAATTTCTTTTATGTCAAATACATGATTAAGACATTAATCAGGTAATAAATAATTCTCACTACCAAATTCATCGCTCACTGGCCTAGCCACATAAATATTTCCATCATTGAAAGTGGCGGACTTTACACAAATGATTCACTGAGATTGTAGTATTGCCCAGGGAAACTTAATTAAGAGGTCTGTCGTAGTTTTAATAATTCGCAAATGGGGATATGCTCTGTATAGCTGACTTGATAATAAAATGATTTGAATTTGAATATCTACAACATAAAATTCTACTTCTTTTTCATGAGAACCATGTACCTACCTCTAAAACAAGTTTTGCGAGACCAACTGGCATGGTACCTACGTTACCTAATCATTGAAAGAATAGACCATCAACGCTCTTCCATTGCAGCTTTCTATTCTACTCTATTCTTTCTCACGTATCAAAGCAGCTTTACTACCTAAACACAATTAGGATCATGTTATCAATAATTTACTAGTAACATTATATTATGTACATTGTTTGTATCTGTTACGTTGGGTTGTGGGTACTGAGGTGCCTTGGCAAGAGAACCTTCTATTAATTATTTTTGTATTGACTCACACAAAAGTGTCTGCGAAATCGCTGTGCTTGTCGAGGCTAGGACGAAAAGAGAGAGAGAACAATTTCCCACTGTTTCTTTCGTTTTACATCATTGGGAAACAAGTGTACTCCCTTGTTTTTACAATTTAAAGCACTCCATTGAGGCATTTTTGAAAACACATCAATTTTTCGCAAATAAACACAAAAAAAATCCATGCGATTTGACAGTTATGTCAAATGAAGGTATAGTACAGTCGATCGTGCGCCACCTGGTGTGAGAAAAAGTCAGTTTGGCACGCAATTACTAAGATGTTATCAAAGATGACCTATTATTAATCAGTTGTCATAAACAAAGATGACCTACAATAGGTCCTTTCCTCTTTTTGGAAAACAGTGTTTTCAAAATATTGACATTTAAATCTAGTACTCTTCTCTCCTTCGCAAAACAATTTTACATAAGTACAATTTGAAACACAGCAATCTTGACTATTGGCAAAGTAGGTATGCGTATAAAGGAACTCACTACGTATTAAAGAAATACTGTCATCTGACGCATACAAAGGGTACTCATTTTATCTCGTAGTACCTATGTATGTAAATTGTAAACAATTATAGACCTTCTAAATGCAACCTACCTATATTAATTATAGTTTAAAAAAAACCAAAATTAATCACTAAAAACCAAAGTAGCGTTTTGGCGAACGGACTTCTCGACCATATTTGGTGATTGTGTAACGTTGTATCAGAACGTTACCTATAAAATAAATTAAAAGGTAAACTAAATAAGATAAAACTAAAAAGAGTAATATAAATAATATAAATCAATACGCTAAAATAATAAAATATAATACTAGGTACTTAATAAAATAACTAAATAAATACTACAGAACCTCTACGTTCTAATTTAATGACGTTCGGTGCACGAACCACCGCCCGCGAACCCTAAAACTACTTCTAGACGAGCTACCGAGGGTGGGGTCAATACGTCCGTCACTTCGAATCAGCGCTCTGATTAGCACACATCTAACCTTTTTTAAAAAACTTATTATAACCTACCTACCTAGTGTAGTGAACTACTTAAAACGAGTAAATCCCTCTTGGGTAAGTTCCTAATTTAATTCTACTTAAATCTAGGTACTAAGCTGTTCTATTGCGCTTGCCAGAGCTATTTGTTTTGGGTCGCTAGGCTTTAAGGAAATAGCACATGGCACTCCTACCGCACACCTTACTCAGGCTTAAATACGGTCATTCCAGGATTTTCTTTCTACCCTTTGGGAGTCACGGAGAACTGACTGGACGTCCAGGGCCTCACCACTTTTTTTCATCGGATCCTGCCAAGGATGACCGACAACCTCAGCCTATCCTGAGCGGAGTGCCATCTACGTCACCATCGGACATTCAGGCCAGTGACCCTATAATTGTAAAAATTCTCAGACGTACCTGCGGTTGATGAAAAATTAAGGCCGGAGATAAAGTAGTACCTACCCTAAATCTACTTTCATTTCGAACCCACTACTAATTCTACCTGCGGACCCCTAAACGCCGCAGTGGCGCCCAAAATTCTAAATTAACGTGTCTATTTCACCAACCAATGAACGTCTAGGTCTTTCTCTAAAAATAGCTCTGAAAAAGCAGTCTCGATTTTATTGTGAGCGAAACGGTGACTACCTACAACATCTGCGAACTGGTACGTACTTAATTTCCTAATCTCTAACTATCGAACTATACATAGATCTGCTAACTATGTGTGTAATTTCTTGTTAACTGTTACGTATTAAGTATAAAATCGCCACTTATATAAAACAAGAACATATTTTTTAAGTATACCCTCAATATAATTAACATACCTAATTTTGTTAACTTACAAGTAATTAATTTAGGTACCTAATATCTACCCTACTTAAGTAAAATTTTACCTTTGCACTTATTGAAATACGTAATAGTTCGCAGATTAGTGATTTTGCATCTATATATTTTTGCCTACTATTGATTCATTCCTACCTACATTGAATATTCCTTGCATAAACTCACCAATTCGTAAAGTAGTATATAATTAAAATTGTAAAGAACAGCATTACTTACCTTGAACCAATACTAAGATAAAATAGCACTAGCACTGTTTAAAACTATATAGCACTGCATTTCTTTTACATTTGCGTTGTTGAATTCTAGCTATATTTATAATCACATAACTGCAGTTAACAGTTATATCACTATACTGTTGTTACAATCTCAAATAACTTGCACTTTTTTTAATCGATTTTGCTTGTGTGTATATACTAATAGGATTTGTTGATTTTTAACGCTAAATTGCATTTTTAACTACTAGGAAAAGTGTCTAAGAACTAAAATGGGAACTTATCCAATCAAATACTTTCTTCTAAATAAACTTGAACTAACATATGAAGTGCTAATCAGGGGCGATCAGCCGGGTACAACTGTCTTGGAGCTACGAAAACAAATAAATAAGCTTGCGTCCTCAATACAAGCTGATGATATTTACGAATCTGGCATTCTAGTAAGCGAAGACCTATCTGGTGCAGAAATCTCTTTAAAAGAACTAACTTCACGCGTAAAAATTCTGGAAGAGAAATATGATTTTAATTCGTACCTACGTACTAGTGCCCTGGCTAATCATTTGTACCATCGCTTGCGAAGAATTGATTCTAACCCCAGCTCAGAACCTGCCGTATCTGAAAAGGTTAAAACTACTATAAAAGAGTTTAATACTATATATAACTCCCTAACTAAACTTCATAAGAGTAACGGCTCGGCTCAAACTACCGCATCCAGCGCTTCTAACGGAGCCCAGTCATTAACACTCGATGGCGCGTCCTCATCAATGCCTTCTGCGTATATACAGTGCGAACACTCACACATTCGCGATCTACAGAAACTAAAATATAATGGCGACACGAGTGTGCATTCTTTTGTCAGAGAGATGAATGAGTTTAGCTTGGCTAAGAACATACCTACTAATAAATTGCTTAATTACGCGTCACAAATATTTACGGGCAAAGCGTTGATCTGGTTTAGAAGTCTACGAGATTCTGTAAACACGTGGGATGAACTAATTAGGCTGTTAATTGCAGATTTTACTCATTACGATCACGACTACCGACTAATGTCAGAGATACGTAATCGAACGCAAGGTGATTCTGAAAATATAGTCATTTACATTGCTACAATGTCTGAGTTATTTTCTAGACTAACAAAACCTATATCTGAACTGGAAAAACTAGATATTTTAATGCATAATATTCGCCCTTGCTATGCGAATGTCTTGGCTTCAAATTCTACTGAAATTGATTCTATCGACACCTTGCGTACGTTATGTCGCAACTACGAGAAAGTTCAATGTCTAACTTCACAATTTCATGAGCCTCCTAAAGTAACATCACATACCTTGGCACCTGAGCTTGCTTATGTGCGTGAACCTGTAGTAAGCTACAAACCTAATTACTACAATAAAACTCAGAACTACGAGAAAACTAATTACTATAATAAAACAAACTACTATTCTAATAATTACAAAAAAAATACATACCCTAGCTCTAACCTAAATAAATCAAGCTCTTATAACAAAAATTTTCATGCTACTTACCGCGATCGGAACTCGAACGCCGGACCGTCTTCCGCGCAAGCGCAGGTAGCAGCTATTGAACCTACCTACACCAGTGCGTCGCGTACACGCAGCTCACATCTGGCCTGCCCGCGCTGTCGTACTAACGATCACTCGCTAAGAACGTGTAAAGAGGAACGTTTCCCTATATGTTTTAAGTGCGGTACTAAAGATGTTACTTACCCCCGGTGTCTTAACTGTAATCCGCAGCCAAAAAACTAACTAGCGACGATTGTTGTGATGCGAACACTAAAAATAATTCTTCTAATTCGTTTAACGAAAACGAATGGAAAAACTGGCTGTCAACTATCAAAGTTTTCTTCTCTAGCTATCGCATTGCAACAATCGATACTAAAAAACCTGTAGATGACATACGTCCTTACGCAACTATAAAAGTAGGCGACACATCACTCTGTGGCTTACTGGACTCTGGTTCTGCTATAACAGTACTAGGAAATGACTTATATGAGTACTTAGTATCTATAGGACTTACCTTGCTACCTTGTGACGATTCTCAGCTTTTTATTGCCGTCGGTGGGCAAAAATTAAATGCCTTAGGTTACATTAACTTGCCTATTTCTTTTGAGAATCAGTTTCACGTACTAAAAGCTTACGTCATACCTACTATAAAAACACAACTAATACTGGGTATTGACTTTTGGACAAAATTTCAATTATTTCCTAAATTCTACAATTCAATTTCACTATCTAACTCAGCAGAGACTACAATTTGCTCTATAAATGAATCGGCTAACGTCTTACGTTCCTACGAAGAGCTTTCTGAAGTTCAACGTGTCACTGCCGACAACATCATTGAACAGTTCAAAGGTATTTCATTCGAAAAATGTGGTTTAGGTAGAACTCACCTAATAACCCACCATATTGACACTAGTGATTCTCTACCTATTAGACAACGTTACTACCGTCAGTCCCCTGAAAAACTACGCATTCTACAAGAAGAGTTAGACAAAATGCTAAGTCTAGGAGTCGTCGAACCTTGTGAGAGTCCTTGGTCTTCTCCAGTTTTACTTACACCTAAAAAAGACGGCAAGCTTAGGTTCTGCTTGGACAGCCGCAAACTTAATTCCGTAACAAAAAAAGATGCGTATAAGCTACCCTACATATCTGACATACTAGACAACCTAAAGAATGCTAAATTTCTAAGTAGTATTGACTTATCTAAAGCTTTCTGGCAGGTCTGCATTTCTGAATCTGACAGAGATAAGACTGCGTTTTATATACCAGGCCGCGGTACCTACAGATTTGTTACTATGCCCTTCGGATTAACTAACGCGCCTGCTACACAACAACGTTTAGTCGATCAGCTATTCTACGGTCCTGAATTCGAAAACTCAGTATTCGTTTTCCTGGACGATATCGTTATTGTCTCTGAGGATTTTGAGTCTCACATAGCTCTGCTACTAAAAGTCTACAATAAACTAAAAACGGCTAACCTAACTATTAATTTGTCTAAGTCAGTTTTCTTCCGCGAGGAGCTAAAGTACCTTGGCTACGTAGTAAATTCGAAAGGATTGCACGTTGACCCTGGTAAAGTTGAAGCTATCCTTAACTTTCCAAGCCCTAAAAATAAAAAGGAAGTTAGGAGATTTCTCGGAACTGCATCTTGGTATCGTAGATTTGTGCCAAACTTTAGCAATATAGCTGCACCTCTAAATAAACTAACTTCTAACAGTAAAAAGTATAAGAAAAATGAATTTATTTGGACTAAAGAGGCTGAAGATTCTTTCTCAAAACTAAAAGAGTGTCTTATATCTGCACCAATACTGTCGTGCCCTAATTTTGACTTACCGTTTGAGATCCATACTGATGCTAGTGACTACGGAGTAGGTGCCTTGCTCTCCCAAACTATCGATGGTGTCGAACATCCTATTGCATACATGAGCAAGTCATTATCTAAACAAGAGAGAAACTATAGTATAACTGAGCGGGAGGCCCTTGCTGTCGTTATGGCTTTAGAACACTGGAGATGTTATATAGATAATGGTCAAAAATTCACAGTCTACACTGACCATTCTGCACTTAAATGGTTCTTAAATCTCAATAACCCTACAGGACGTTTAGCTCGCTGGGGTGTGCGTCTCTCTGCGTTTAATTTTGAGATCAAACACCGTCGTGGTTCCGAAAATATTATCCCCGATGCGTTGTCTCGAATTATTCCTATCTCTGCTATTAATACTGACTCTGTTTCTGATATCTCACAGATCAAAGATCCCTGGTATCTTAACATCTACAATGGCTGTCAAAATTCACCTACATCATTTCCTAACTACCAAGTGAACAATGGCAAACTATTTCGACTAATGAAGAGCAAATGTATCCTTATAAAAGAATTTGAGTGGAAACTAGTCATTCCTGCTGAGGATAGGCTATCTATTATTTTACAAAACCACTCAGAACCCACTGCTGGTCATTTTGGGATTTTCAAAACCTATAAACGAATTTCACTAAAATACTTTTGGCCAGGTATGCACTCTGATGTCGTTAAGGCCGTGTCTTCTTGTGATATCTGTATCGCACACAAACATCAAAATCATTCCCCCCTAGGTGGAATGGGTAGACCTAAACAATGCTCTAGACCCTTCCAGGTTATTAGTATAGATCTTGTTGGACCTTTGCCGGTTTCTAGAAAACAAAACTCCTACATACTGGTTGTAACTTGCTGTTTCAGTAAATACTGCTTATTATTCCCCATTAAACGCGCTACCGCGGAAATAATCACTAGAATACTAGAAGAAAATGTTATTCTAATACATGGTGTTCCTTCCACTGTTATCATGGACAATGGTAAACAATTCATTAGTTCCACTCTCAAACAAATGCTCCAAAAATATAAGATACCTAATCTGCATTTCACACCTAAATATTCACCCCACGTAAATACTGTCGAACGGTACAATAAAACTATTATTACCGCCCTATCAACCTTCGTTGAACACGATCAACGTATCTGGGACTCATTAATACCTAAAGTTCAGTTCGCTATTAACAGCTCAGTAAATGAAGTAACTACCTACACTCCTTCATTTCTTGTGTACGGTCGTGAGTTAGTGACGTGTGGATCGCACTATATAGATACAGAACTATCTAACGAGATTATCTACCAACCTCGAGATGCCTATGCGGAAAATCTAGGTACCTTGTCTTCTATTTTCGACAAAGTGCAAGCTTTACTTCTTCAAGCGCATAGCAGGAACTGCCGAACCTATAATTTACGCCGTACACCTGCGGAATTTAGTGTAGGCGATATTGTGTGGAAAAGAACTTTCTACCAGAGTGACAAAGACAAGTACTTTAATAAAAAACTAGCACCAAAATTTGAAAAATGTAAAATAATTTCAAAAAAGTCACCATTGGTCTACGAACTTGCTGATATGTCCGGTAAACCTATAGGATCCTGGCATATAAAAGACATTAAACTAACTAACTATAAGTATTAGTACCTACCTACCTTTTGCCCATTCACATCGCTACGAGAGTCAGTATATTACAGAATACTAGTACTGAACTCACCTCTACTTACTGTTTTGAGTGTATGTTGTTCCCTTTTAAAGATATACATTCTGGATGTTAGAGTCTAAACTAGAGTATTAGTTTTTTTAGACTGTATAAAAGATGAAGTTATGTTAATATAGATAGATGTATGATTGTTGTTGTGATATGAAGAATGAAAGGTATAAGAATAGTAAGTTGTTTCTACATTTAGTGAGTCGAATTTTGCCCTTAAGATTGCAAAATTCTGATTTTTGGGGGGGGTACTGTAACGTTGTATCAGAACGTTACCTATAAAATAAATTAAAAGGTAAACTAAATAAGATAAAACTAAAAAGAGTAATATAAATAATATAAATCAATACGCTAAAATAATAAAATATAATACTAGGTACTTAATAAAATAACTAAATAAATACTACAGAACCTCTACGTTCTAATTTAATGACGTTCGGTGCACGAACCACCGCCCGCGAACCCTAAAACTACTTCTAGACGAGCTACCGAGGGTGGGGTCAATACGTCCGTCACTTCGAATCAGCGCTCTGATTAGCACACATCTAACCTTTTTTAAAAAACTTATTATAACCTACCTACCTAGTGTAGTGAACTACTTAAAACGAGTAAATCCCTCTTGGGTAAGTTCCTAATTTAATTCTACTTAAATCTAGGTACTAAGCTGTTCTATTGCGCTTGCCAGAGCTATTTGTTTTGGGTCGCTAGGCTTTAAGGAAATAGCACATGGCACTCCTACCGCACACCTTACTCAGGCTTAAATACGGTCATTCCAGGATTTTCTTTCTACCCTTTGGGAGTCACGGAGAACTGACTGGACGTCCAGGGCCTCACCACTTTTTTTCATCGGATCCTGCCAAGGATGACCGACAACCTCAGCCTATCCTGAGCGGAGTGCCATCTACGTCACCATCGGACATTCAGGCCAGTGACCCTATAATTGTAAAAATTCTCAGACGTACCTGCGGTTGATGAAAAATTAAGGCCGGAGATAAAGTAGTACCTACCCTAAATCTACTTTCATTTCGAACCCACTACTAATTCTACCTGCGGACCCCTAAACGCCGCAATTGTCTGTTGTTTTTATTTACAGAGTTTGACATGAACTGCTGATGTGAATGTGAAACGCTTTCAGATATTGTTTTGGGAACATATTTAGTGTGTATGTCTGGTTTACGAACAATTAAGTGTTTACGATTTCTGGGGTTTGATCCTTCGGATCCTTGAACTACATAACTACGTGGTTCTGGCTCGTTACGGCAACCGGAAACCAGTTACATATGGGAGATTTTTTTTGTATAGTATCCAGCAACATGTAGTGCAAGTTTTTACTATTTTTATCATAATAAATTTTAATTTTGTTATTCCTTATAATCTTGTATTTTATTTCCCAAATCCTTGTAATTTACTAGTTTTGGTTTCGATGTTTAACTGTCACAGAAATTCTTGTTCTAAGATGTCTAGAAAAACAAAGTAGTCCTGGGGACAAAAGTATATTTTTGGGGTATTTCTTAACTGTAAAAGTTCTAGGTAAGGGTCTGAACCATCCTTGTGACATTTGTATAACATATGAAGGGTAAGGGGGAAGAAGAGTCATAGTCAATGGGAGATAGTTTAGAGAAAAACCAAAAAAACTTCCTATTTTTGAATTACTTTATTATTTGAATGAAATTAATTTACAATAGCAAGAGAAATCATATTGTCTTACAATCTACTTAACTATTTAAAAACAAATTTAATAATTTTAGCTTTTACCCCAAATATAAACACATATTGTTTAAAAAAACTTAAAAATAGGTCAAAGTCTATGGACTATGATTTTTTTTATAGGTTTATTTTTTTATTAATTTATAAGTATTCCAGCAGTAAAAAACAAAAATAGGAATACAATTTATTATATTGCTAAAATAATATGTTAGAAACACGTTAGATATAAAAATGGCCAAAAGCTAAACTTAAAACTAAAAACGCAAAAAAGGTCATAGTCATAGACAATGATCTTTTTTCTAAGAATGTTGTTGACTATGATCTTTTCTTTAAAGTACCATGGTTTTTTCATTTCAAATTTCTGAGGACAGTGATCTTTCTTTTATGTTTCTGTTTTCACTATGTCATAGAACACCAGGCAGTCCTCTAGATGGCGTTGTTACCTCTAATTATGAATAACACTGACTTTGATCTTTCTTTCCCCTTACCCTTCATATTTTTAGTTGTTTCAATTGATCTTTCTACCAATCCATTGGACTGGCTATGCTATGGGCTAGACATTGTATGTTTTATATATACCAGCCTTTACAGAATACTTTGAATTCTTGGCAATTAAATGGGGGATCATTTTCGGAAACTATTGTATAAGGAACGCCATGTCGGGCAAAGATGACTATGACTTTTTTTCAATGTAAAGTTAATGTTACACAGTTACTCTTAACAACTTCTTTAAATTGTTTTTTTTTTCTTTAGCCTCTGTAGCAGGTATGTTATATAATCGTGTAGTTAACTGCATCAAAAATTAATTATGAACTCTTGTTTAGTTTAAAGAAAAACCACCTATTTGATTTTATTTTATACAGTATGTAAGCGCATCAATTCAATGATGACAAAAACTATCACCTCGTGCCTTGTTATTACAAAATATTTATAGAACAAAACTCCCTTTTTTTTTGACAGACAATAAAAGGTAACTCAAGTGATTAGCAGTCAACTACCATAATTATACAGTTTTTTTTCACAACACTCAAATTAGTAGATATGACCTAGAATTGATAGTTTTTACATTGAAGTCTCCAGTTTCACTTTTTGTCAGTGTTTAGATTTTAGGCTTTTTGCTCATTGGACACAGATAAAATGTGTAGTATCAAAGTCAAATAATAACAAATATCACATTTGAATATGGAAGGAGCTTAGCACGACCAATTTACAGCATCTCAAATTAGTCAACTTCAATAATTAGTCCATTTTTTTAGCATAGGTACTTTGAGACGATTAAAATACCAACACAATTACAGATTTTTTTGGTTGATTAAAAGGAATATTTTATAAAAGCTGCTTCCAATTCCACCCATGTATGTTTATTTCTACGGCAAGTCCTCATACTGTATTTTATATTTTACCACCAGTCTGCGCAAAGCGTAGTGGGTAGTCTGCTTATCGTTTTATATCTGTTTTGTCTTGTCAAACGTCAATTGTTTGTTCTTTTATCAGGGGACGGAATTCGGGATTGCACAGTAGCAAAAAGTTTTAGCGTTCACTGGGTCTACCTTTTATACAATATATCAAATACTTACTAAATAAGACTGATACTGAGTCATAGCTGTTTTTCCATTGCTCTAGCCTCCATTTCTACTCCAGTTCATCTTCTATGAAATAGAAGATAGCAAGCTTTGAAACAGACATTAAGTGATTCGAGAATAAGCCGGCTACCATCTCGAATATGACGTCAATTTGGCTACGGCGTTGTGTGTTGTGATCTGGTTAAGTATCTTTCCTGACGAATCGTAGGAATTTGGTTTCTATTGCGGCTGCAAGTGTGCCACTACGTCCATTTCATCACTGGAGCCCATTGAAACTCGAAACAAAAAAACAATAATAAGTGTTAATAACATCGACTTAGAAATGTAAGTAACCAAAATATAAAATGTAATGAATATCACGATGTGACCGTTTCTTTATCTCTTTTCATAAAACCACAGTAAATATTTGCAGTAAAAATGTACCTTTTGTAAAGTATTACACTCAACAAATAAAGCAAGTACCTACTATCTCATCATCATCATCATATCAGCCGCAAATCGTCCACTGCTGGACAAAGGCCTCCCCCAAGGATTCCTACGACGACCGGTCCTGCGCTGCCCGCATCCATCGGCTTCCCATCTCTTCCAATGGGTGTCGTAAGAGGCGACTAAGGGACTTAAAACCGGAGGATGGGCAGCAGCGTCTTTCCGTGCATTGCAACACACCTGCAATCAAACTGCGATCGCCAACCCGCCTGCCAAGCGTGGCGATTACGGCAAAACCCCCCAATGAATCTCACACCCAGAAAACGGCCCCTAGTCCCCGGCAGCTCCGCTATTCCTGGCTCCGGTAGCAGTCATGGTAACGGCGGGGTAGGGGGTGCGAAGAATCCCCGGCAGATGCCAGGCTACCAAACCCAACGACCGGAAAACGTAGCGTAGGCAGGCCTCCCACGCGGTGGACCGATGACCTACTATCTAATGTAATATAATTCTGGCCCCAAAAATAATAATTTGTGATAATTTAAGTCGAGGGTAGTTTATAACTATGTAAAATATTTTATCATAAAATAGGTAAGTAACCACACATTTTCTAATTCGGGCAGCAATTCATACTGTGGCCTAACAATCCAATTGAGACAAAATATCTCCCAACCCGAAGTAACTATTTAGTAATCTATGCCTAAGCTAACATTTCAATCTACAAACATAAAATCACGCAAATATACGGTAAAGGTACAGTTTTTTTTTTCAGAATTTACCTACGATAGATTTTCTGGAAAAACTCAGAATGCAGAACAAACCGGGCAAAAAAAAACTCAAGACAAAAAAAAGTCTTACGTGACGGCCAAGATAATATGAATTAAATTCAGTAGCAATAAGTTTATTCAATTCTTTTATCATTTTTTTCTATAACATCTGTACGGACACCATCGCGTCGTACAACAAGAGGTTATTCTAATTTCTAAACTGTTTGTTTATAC
This sequence comes from Coleophora flavipennella, assembly GCA_947284805.1. Taxonomy (NCBI): domain Eukaryota; kingdom Metazoa; phylum Arthropoda; class Insecta; order Lepidoptera; family Coleophoridae; genus Coleophora; species Coleophora flavipennella. The sequence continues at coordinate 10,913,923 of OX369303.1, read as the reverse complement.
TAAAAGAATAATGATTAGGAATAGAACTCCAGCAATACATATAAAATTTATAATTCGTACCTTTAAATTCCAGTGTGGGTGTGTTATCCCCGCTTCTGAAAGTTTTAACCTTCAGGGATTTACTCCAATAAAAGTCGTGGAATCCTCTTCACATTGTTTTATTCCATCGATCTTAAATATTATAATATCCACAGCGAAAGGCACGCAGTGCCATATCAAAAACTAAACTCTGAGGAAGACTCAGACAGCGCTCCGGACTGGATGGACAACGTAGTAGTTTTATATCCTCTTTGCAACTTGCAGCACTAGTGGCTAATATATATAACTGTTATGTAAAATACAATAACTAATATCTGTACCTGTTACACGCCTTTACCGCTTTTGTCCATATTTTCGCTGGGGTAACCGACAATGTTTTGCAAGTTTTTTTCAGTTTTTGTCAACCCTATTGGTCTTTAATGTTTTAGTAGTTGTTTGATTTCTCCTGTTTTCTTAAGTGACTAGTTTTAGGCTCAATACACAGCGATCCTTTAACACTAGTGTGTTGTTGGGGTTATTAAGTTTGTTCACTTTTAGATGGAGTTTTTGCCGTTTGTATGTGTAGCTTCGTGTATAAATGTCAATTTCTACCAGCTTCAAGTAAACGTTTGTAGTTAACTAGTTACTTAGAGAGTTTTTATTTTTTCTTCTTCAGGGCTGTCCAACGTCCATAGGGTTGTCCAAATTTCAAAAAATTTTTGGACTTCTCGCCTTTTTTTGTGAGTTTGTGGGTATTTTGAAACGCAAACTATCGTTTCGAGCCGATCTCCTTTCTTGCGTTTCATAATTAAATTCTCTTTTGATTTTGTTCGTCTATGGAAATTTAATTTGAAAATATTTGTTATTTTTTTGACAAGAAGAAAATAAGTCATTGTAACCATGATCAAAATTTAAAGATATAGATAATTGGATTTTTACAAAGCCCTCCTAATTGTTAATCGGAGGTAAGTAATTTATGTTCGGAAACCATGGTGCGTTTTTGGTTGGTGCTGGTGCGAGCTTCATGTACTATTATTTTGTAGGGTTTTCCGTACGCTCGGGTTTGCCGCTCCCGAGCTTCCAAGTACTTCAGGAAAAAGCCGTCGATCATTGCCAGTCCTGGGCCGCAGCATTTCTCGCTGGCGCTGTCAATTTTTGCCGCACTGCGCGTCCTACTGGCAGCTTAAAGGGAAGTGGAACTTTAGTAAATTGTTAACGGCGAAAATCTACCTTTTAGTAATTTAATTTTAAATTAATTAGTGTTTTGTTTGTTTCTGTGTAATACCAACCCAAGGTTAATTAAAATTCTCATAATTTTATTTATGGTTTATTCGAATACTGGGGAGCGACGATCGTTGCCTACCGCCATTCCATAAAATAACATTTTATAGTACTTATATTGTTCCTTTTTTTTAGAAAAATTATAAAATACATATATTCTAATTTACCCCATAATATTTTTCTTAAAACTCCGTTTAGGCCCGAACCTCTAAATCTTACGTATTATATGTGGCAAATTCCGTAAGGGTTTTTATCCCCAGTTTCCATTATTTTTGTCACAATACATAGTTTATTTATTTTATTATATGCATATTTTTATATTTATTTTATTACATTTATTTATATTATTATTAATGTACATTATACATATAGTATATTATGTATTATTTTGTATGAAGTATTTATTTGTTTGGTAGGTATTTAGGAATAAGCTATCAAAATTTCTGTTTTTTTTTAAATGCCGTCTTTGGTACACGTTTTCTGCCATTCTTTTGTAATTTTCTCTCCAAGGTCTGCTGGAAGAAATTTCTCCTAGAAATAAGCTGTACCTTTTGTATGTTCTTATCTCGTTTAATGTTTGTTTGTCCCTATTTCTGTGTACGTAAAATTTAAAAGAAATAAAAAAAAAAATAGAAATAAATAAGAAATACTGTAGTTGTATTCAAGTTTTTATTTGCTTACCTACTCTTTATAATAATATAGGTACTGATCACTGATCTAATTTAGCTGATAACATCTACGAGTACTAACTAAACGATAACCTAACACAGCTTGGCCCTATTAACGTTAATAAAAATTTAGCTAAGTAGATTAATTTTATATATTAATCGCATGGTTAAAGTCGGATACAGAAAAACATCGATATAATATGTACATACAAGTATATGGTAGAATATACGTCTTCGCAGAAAAATCACAAATTTAACTCCTGGGAATGAATCAACTTAAGCTTCGTCGTTCAATTTGATCAGGTCTTCCGGGAGGCCTCCGGTGTACAAACACAAATAATTTACTTAAAAACAGAAATATACTCAGTATCTTTACATCGGTCCCAAACTAGGCACACGGCACAGCTCCGCGTGCCATTTCCCAGTTCCAGTTGGCAGAGGAGGGGTAAGAGGCAGGCGGGACCGAGGATAAAGGGGGTCGTGGCACTATTTAGTAATCTGTGGTCGTGGTAAGGACTGAGGGGGGGATCCGTCCGTGGATAGAGAGGAATGAATTTAGCACACTCTACTTGCTCTCTACAGGCTGCGTTCCGTTCGTCAGTGATGTGATGGATGACAACTTAGCTTTAAAAATTAAGAGCCGCCAGGAGGCTCCAGATTCTATACAAACGTAGTTCTGCTTTAATACAAAAACTACATGCCGGATTGAATCCAAACTTTGCATATATATAAAGGAGACACATATCGATGTTTGTAATTAGTTTTCGAAGTACTAATAAAAAACGGAAAAATAGAACAGTTTCAAACTTTCAGTACAAAACTAAATTAAGCTTTCGATTAGTTACGTTAAAATTTACTGCGATGAAAACTAATTACAAACATCGATATATGTCTACTCAATATATTTACAAAGTTTCATTCAATCTGGCATGTAGTTTTTGTATTAAAGCAGAACTACGTTTGTATGGAAACTCGAGCCTCCTGTAGACTCTTAAGGAATATGGTAATTGAAATCGGGAGGGAGGGGGGGCGGGGGAAGTGTCCATACTGTTAATTCACTCGCCACCATTACGTATTTAGATTTCTCGAGGAAAGTTGTTTGAGTAGACATAGTGTAATATTCGATTTGCCACTTTTTGTCGAGTTAGCCTACTTAAAAACATATAAGACCAGTATAATTCGTGCTTGTTCTACTTATCAAAATTAAACTTTCCATAGAAATTAGAAACTGGCAAAATGATTAATAAAATCATAATGATTCAAAAAGATTCGCAGCCGGTAGGATTCGAACCTACGCTCCCAGAGGGAATCTGATTTCGAGTCAGACGCCTTAACCACTCGGCCACGACTGCTTTTATGAATACTTTGAAATACCACTTTACGTTATCTTTATGAGTACGTTGATCAAAAAAATATTGCAAATAAACTCATTTAGAAAAACCTAAAAACAATTAGAATCAAGCTTCGATTCGAAAACAGGTGCCAGTTTTTTTTTAAATCCACAATTGATAAATTACAGATAAGAAAATTTTTTTGTTCTATGATAGCACAGAATACTAAATAGTTACTTCGTAAGTGATAGATGCCCTCGGCATCATCTCACTCACGTGGTGGTGAGTGATGATGATGCCGAAGGTTGAAGCGGGCGTACCAAGATTCCCCAACGCAATGGGGAACTGGCTATCTTATCTGAGAATATAAAAAGACGTGTGGCACTCGGGGATTGCCGCGGTAAAGCTATTGCGAATAATAATTAGTATTTTTATCAACTTATGCAATAATGTATAATTATTTATTTATGCAGTATTTACAAGTACCATATAGTCCTTGAAGCGCGGGATGTTTATGTAATAAGTTAACACTAAGAAAATTCATCATCCTCATTATAATCATCATCATCATCATCCGCCATCATCATCCGCCATCATCAATCGCCATCATCAATCGCCATCATCAATCGCCATCAACAATCGCCATCATCAATCGCCATCATCATCATCATCATCATGATGGATAGATAGATGGCACTGTAAGTTTTTTAGAACTCAATTTATATTTTTTTTGGGTTGTCAGGTTTTATTTTCGTTACGAAATTTCTTGATTCGGTCCCCTCAAAGCCCGCGATAAAAGCTATACAATAGCTTAATAAAAATAAAGTATTTAGGTATTACTTGCTTGCTTGCTTGATTCCAAATTTAAAAGAGTCAGGCTGGAGGCACCTACAACCTACCTACAACAAACGAGAAATTAAATTTCTAAAAACAAATGACGGAGCAAACAAAATCACGGCGATATCCTATACGTTCGAGAACCAAACCTTAACCAATCTTTATCAATCTGGGTGACGAGGGGGTGAGGTCGGGATCTAGAGAGTACATACTGACTGTATGTTAGGGGCCGTCCATTAATCACGTGATCTTTTTTTAAGCATTTTTTAACCCCCCCTCCCCCTTGGTGATACATGGTGAGGTTTAAGACTACCCCCCACCCCCCACCCAACATCACGTGTATTTTTAGTATCTACAAAAAATTTCATTATTTTTAGGCGATTGGCGTGCCGAGCCGGGAAGTCGTCGGCGGCGCGTGAGTAGGTACTTCGTTCGTTGCCTAGCAACGGCGAGTCAAGGTCACACTACACGCCGCTTTTCGATTTAAAAATCGCGCGTTTGAAAAAATAAATACACGTGGTATCTTATTACACCCCCCCTCCCCAGTTGTGACATTTCGTGATTTTTGTCAAACCCCTCCCCCCCCCTTTCAAGCCTCACGTGATTAATGGACGGTCCCTTAGTACTAATACCACAGATGAGATACCTACTATAGTTAGCTAATACATGTACTTTGCTGGAGGTACCTACTACCTACACAGTATTTCTTATGATTTGATTGAAAACAATAGACGATCCTGCGACCTTGATTCCACGTTAGTAGCTCATCATCAGATCCTTCTAAATACTAAAAGGATCTATTGTCACCAGGAATACGGCTTCCTACCAAATTTCTGCTCAATCGGACCCCTGGAAGTGGGTCTTTAACTTGCCAATTTTGAAGCGAACTTACATAGCTTGCAAAAACAGTAACGGTGCCCCTGGAAAAACAATTTACTGCCCCCCCCCCCCCCCCCAACGTATTACATAATTATCATCTATCAGCTGATGGATAGATGAGCGTAAATAGAGCAATGCAAACTCTGAAGCAGGTAGGTACCTAAATAATTAAGACAAATAAAAGTTTTAAAAGAAAAAATTGTGGGAAAACAATTTTATTGTTATGGATTGACCTAATAAATAAACATCCAACAAAAAATGATATTTCAGGGGACACCCGGGTTTGAACCGGGGACCTCTCGATCTGCAGTCGAATGCTCTACCACTGAGCTATATCCCCATTGGTGCTACATGACGAAATAGTAACATAATTACAGTTCAATAAAAATGATAAAGTCGCAGAGTACCTTTAACATACCTACGGAATTCGTCTTATTCATTTTTACTATAATGTTCTGAATCTAAAAAAACCCGAAAAATTGTTTTGCTTTTGTCAAGCTCAAAATGGTAGTTTTCAGCAGTCCATAGTCAAAGTATATTTTAAATTAGTACTCCATAGTATTTCGATGTTCAGCTCGGTTCAGCTAGGATTTCTATTTAGGTACCACTCCGAATAATAATTATTTTTAGTCAATCTATTCGCTGACTGACCGAGCAGCCCACTAATAAACAAAACACGTACCTAGCGCCATCATCAGTTCCGTGTGTAATTTTTATACTACAAGCCTTGTGCTGTTGTTTTATGGTTCAGCTACTCAACACTAGATAGCGCTTTATGTTTCCTTCAAGATTCCGTTTTATTTTTTTCTTTCGTCTGATAGAGTTCCAGCCTGAAAATTAGGTGGGGCTATGTTGGGTCGTGGCTCAATAGAGTGTATTTACTAAATCGTTTCCCATACAAACTTAAAATTACTACTTCTTAAAAATATATATGGGCGATTCTATCGCTGGGTGCGAAGTACTAGGTGGGGGTAATATAATCGATCGCAGCGCTCATAGTGGCCAAAAGTAAAAATAATATTGGCTCTATCATCCGTCATATCTCAGACTGTTCTAAACTCTAAACTGTTCAGACTTGGTTACCTAATTTTAATAAAACCCTCATTTCGATCTGAAATCGATATTTAATTTATCACTAGGGATACAGAAACAATTGTATAATTATGTTTATTATTATTAAATGAAACTATTAAAGTACCTTTATCTTCTTGTTTTACAGTACTACAACTAAAAATGAAGTAAACAAACCCTGACATGTTCAAAATAAAACACACTTTTTGAATGAATTTGACATACCTCATTTGATTTAAATGTCCAAAAATGATTTTACAACCCTTTCTCAACCCAAATCAAGGTATCACAGTTATTTTGGAAATAAATTAATAGATAATTTTGGATTATAATAATATTTGTCACAAGTTCGTGATTAAATGTCAAAACGTCATAGCCCACTTAGTTGCGACGCTAGGTGGCGCTAAACTCGTGCACAGAGCCACATAGATAGATTACATATTTGAAACAGGCCCTTCATTTTAAAAAAGATTATAGAATTTTAAGATTACTATGTATACTTTGAATCATTTTTTTAGTAACAACACAATTTTTTGAAAATGTTATCTATCCACTAGTCAATGCTATCCATCCATCCACCGTATCCACGTCCGTAGTATGTACATACATAATATAAGTATACATACTTATATCAATGCTAGCTATGCACAAACTAGGATATCGTGACTTGCAGTGTATATGCCCGTTCATTTTCAAGACGTAGTAATTTTAAGTTTGTATGGGAAACCTTTTTTTGTGAATAGGTACGCTTGTGAAATGTCAAGTTTTGACGTCCCTTTTTTTTTTTTGGTTATTAGCAATGACTTATATATTACTGGTGTAAGGACCCGGCCAACGCGCGCGACTAATGCTCCCAGCGAATTGGTGGCTGGTGCTAAAATCGAAAGTTTCGCACACTCGCGACTCAGTCGTCTGCGGGAAATTGTACAGTGCGGTGGAAAGATATTCCATATAAAAATGTCTTATTGTGTTGTTAGAGGCTGTAAAAACCATGAAAGAAAGGCTAAAAAGAAAAATGGGATGTCGTATCATCGTTATGTAACCTTACATTGTATATTTTTTTGTAAACAAATTAAATAAACGAATTTTTAAAGCGACAATTCTACCAAGGTTCTTTTAGCGCGGCACTGACGTCAACTCTCGCCCACGCTAGTTCGTACGAGTTCTGTCAGATGGCGCTACTTTTTGCTTGTATGAAGCAAATCTGGCTAAAATATAAAGACGGGCGGATCCTTCAGTCCAAATCTGTGGTTATTAGTTATTTTTGGGAGCTCTTCGTTCCCTACGCGGAGCTCGCGGTAGTATGTATGGCCATGGATCCTTAGCCTTCCTGATATTAAAGTGACTGACTCGGTTGCTACTTGCTATGAAGGAGACAGATTCTTACATCACTTTCGTCACGGTCTTACGTATTTCCGTCACGGTCCAGATGTTTGACTTGGTACCTACCCGGTAAGTAGGTACGTGATATTGAAGACGTGTCACGTCAAAAAGTACATGGAAGAATGTGGAGTGACGCAGGAACTAACCGGAATGAGCCCAGAATGACCGGCGGGGTCAACTTGTAAGACTCGGTTTGGTTGGTGGTAGGGCATTTTCTAAGCCCGCCTGGCTAGATACTACCATCTTATCTAAGTCTTGCCGCCAAACATCAGTGTTAACAACATTGATGTGTTTCGGCTTGAAGATAAGATAGCCAGTTTTTCATTGCGTAAGGGAATCTTGGTAAGCCCGCTTCCATCTTCGGCATCATCGTCACTTACCATCAGGTGAGATGATGCCAAGGGCTTACCAACTGGGAATTTAAAAAATGGGGACAAATCTAACCACTCCAGGAGTGTCGAGAGAAGTAAAAACTTTTTACAGCTTTATAAATTTTTACCCTGCGAATGAATGAATGAATGAATGTTTATTTGCAGTAAATAATATGGTACAAATTACGAAGTAACTATTTAGTGATCTGTGGTACAAATAAGGTGATACATTGTAGAAAGAATCTCATATTAATTAGCCATTATACAGTTAGCATGCAAATATTCAACAGGGTCAATATTATACCACAATGTACAATAACGTCATAAATTAAATACCAGGTACAAACTAATATAAATAAAGTTAATATACATAATGCATTATTTAAAAAACTCTACCTAGTCTATCAAATTTATAGATTTAAAAAAATCCATGTCATAACATAAATCAGATTTACTTATTAAATGTTCCTGGTAAGGTGTCGGTGTCGGTGTCGTTCAATGGTTTTTTCCCATCTCAAAAAATGCCCAACGCGCCTAAAGAAGTTTTCACTCAAAAAACCGAAGTATCCCCAAATGATTTGGAATCACGCTAAGATGATGATGATCGTTTCATCATACGGACCACGTACCTATATGAAGGTAGAGTTGGCCAGTGCAGTGTAGGGTGTTCCTAAGTAGGTACCTACCTTCATATCATAGCATTAGCCAGGGAGTTTTAGGGGGTCAACCAATGCCCCCCCCCCCCCCCCCCCAATCCCGAAATTTAGTTAGCAGTAAAATTAATACTAGGTTTAAAAAGTACAATTTATAAACTATAAAATAGACAACACAACAAAGGATCCAAGGACTTCAAAATTTGCATGGAAATTGGTGTTATGGTATGTATGTAGGTACCATCCTTTTTCGACATCGATATACCTACATGTTGTTTTTCGAAGCATTTATTTTATGAGACCTATTCAACTATAGGAACCTATTCCTAGAGGTGTACCTTTACTAATTTAGTTATTTTTTACTTAATATCTCCTTACCTCATTTCCATTTTGGGTCAAAAATTTACTTTTTTAAACTTTTTTGTTTACAAATGAAATATTGTTAAAGTAGTTGTAAATTACATTACCTGCTCTAAAGGCAATAGGACCAATTTACTGTAAAAAATTAACTGTGACATATATAGACGGACAAACTGACGGACGAAATTATAGAGTTACGTTCATTTCCATTTTAGCTCTCAACAATACCACAGAAATGTCATCTATAAATAAAATTATACAAAAATAACGAAGAAGCAAAAACGAACGCCCCCGGGTGGGCTCGAACCACCAACCTTTCGGTTAACAGCCGAACGCGCTAGCCAATTGCGCCACGGAGGCGGATGATGAGGCATGCGAAATAACAATTAAGTTGAAACTCTATTATTAAGGCTAGTGTGCTTACAGTATAGTAAAAAAAAATCCTTTATGAGGACTTTGAACCCACGGCGAAAATTCGACTTTTCATATGCTTTTCATACAAACGTCGACAACGATTTTCACCTCTTAAATGTTAACCGATTTGGACCAATTTTTGATAGGTTGTCAGTCAGAACAAAAGCTAGACATAAACGTTTCGTTTTTTAAATGACTGATTATATTTGTTAAAAAAAATGGCCAAAATTTGTTTTGTATGAAAACACGTGAATGACAATAAAATTAAACACATTATCTTTAACGAAAAAACAAAAATGTATAAGCCTAACTTTTGTTTTGACCGAAAATTTGTCCAAATCGGTTAACATTGAAGAGGTGAAAATCGTTATCGCCGTTTGTATGAAAAGTCGTAGCTTCACAATCCTCTTATGATGCATAAGCTCGCCCTAACCATTCTGCATCAGCTTAAGGTGGGGTGCGTAAGTAAGGAGGGGTTGCACCAAATGCACCGAGTAGATAGCCAGCGCGCCCAGTGCAGGGGCCCCTCCCGTGGTGATGTGCCATACGGGGATGGCACATGAACTGAGAGAGAGAGAGAGAGAGAGACGGAAATGCCCGCAGTAAGCTGCCTTGAAAAAGGCGGCCCGAAACTAGTATGTGCCGCAGACCGACGAATAGCTCCCCGACGATGAATGGCGCGCGAAATGTCGGTGTGCATCCTCCACATGTGGACCGGAGGTTTGGGCGACATGCTTCTGGTGACGTTGACTTCTCCACACGCAAATTCATCGCCGGGGTCACCATCCGAAGCACGCGACACGACGGTAACGCTCGTCCGAAGCAGTGAAGCCGCGACGTGTATGGCTCCGTTGGCTTCCCGGCGATGGAGACATTCACGTTGACCGAGTTACACACGCTTCAAGTGGGCTATCCTGTCGTCCACGGATGCGATTCTGCGTGCTTCTCCATCGCCGCGATACACCTCCGAAGCACACGACGACCCGCGACGACGGTGAATTGTACGTAAAGACGGCCTTGAAAAAGGCGACCCCGAAACTAGTATGGCCTAGCACACGTCCACCGCGAACGATAGACGGTGAAAGACCACTCGTTCATCAGTAAGTCTTCTCACACACCTTGGATGAGGGTGTGGGGACTCCGTATCAGGGCAGTGCCCTTTTCGGAGGTTTCTTGCGCTGCCTCTGACTAGAGGCAGGTCCTTGGGGTGCCATCTTGGCGAGGTCTTCTTTTGAGTCAGGTCCTGTTTGGGTTGGCTGGGCCCATGTCGTCAAGGTCACTGACGAGCTCCCGTGGGAGGGCCCAGGATCTTCTTCCGTCTGGCGGTCGGGCGTGGAGTGGCGCGATGTTGGCGATGTGCTCCCACGACGAAGCGTCGGCACGGGCGAACATCGTGCGGGCCAGGCGGCGGATGAAGGCGTCCACATCCTCGTGCTTCAGGTCCCGATGGATGGTGGAGTTCCTCACGTAGCGGGGGGCGTTAGTGATAGTACGTAGGCATTTGTTTTCTTGTGCTTGTAGTCTTGCGCGCCCGGTTCGTGAGACGAGTGCGTACCATGCCGGTGCCGCATACGTGAGGCGGGACCTGACATACGTCTTGTAGATTCCCAGCTTGGTGCGTATGGGAAGGCTGGAATTGAGGAGTGGACGCAGCTTGGTTCTTGCCATCTTCACCTGGCCGATGGTGTTCTTTATGTGGTGCGACATCGTGAGAGCCCTGTCAATGGTCACACTCAGGTATTTCACCGTGTGCGACCACGTGACAGGGTGACCCTGGAGCTGGAGTTGAGGTGGAAGGTGGGATCTTCCTGTGACCAGCGCCTGCGTCTTCGCGACGTTGATCGACATCCTCCACTTGGAGAGCCAACTGGGGAGGGCGTCTAAGGTGGGCTGCATTTTCGCGGCTGCGAGCGAGAGCTTATAGGACGCGCTGAGATATGCAGCGTTGTCCGCGAACAGCGCCAGTCGGACGTCTCCGACTGTGGGGATGTCGTCCGTGTAGAGGGCGTAGCAGGCGGGTTCGCGGGCGTGCGCCGACTTTTATATCTAAAATTGCTGCGCTGACCATCGACTCGACGCTCCGTCAGACTCACAGGTGACGCTTTGACACCTCCCGATCTTGTCACGACGCAATCCGATAGATGGCGCTAGTGACGCGCCGTCATATATGAATGTACTTGTGTTTACAAACAACTGTCCCAAATAAACGATATGTCAAATATGAAAAAAAAAATTTGGTCCTTTATACATTTTTGCCGATTTAATAACTTATTTATTATGTAGGAATCGAGGACCAAGAATTTTTGAAGTGAAAACTTCTTTAGAGCGGCGTTGTGCACTTTTTTTGTAATGGGTAAAAAATGTTAAACTCGCGTCAGGACACGTGACCTGATCGAAAATTCGTAAGACGGATGGAGTTGATTTTTTGTTGATTTTTCTGAGATATAAACTTTTTAATGTAATATAAATTGTCATGTGTGTACGATAGCGCAATAAATAAATATTGTATTCTACCACATAAATGATAGTACTTTTATACTGATAATCAAAGCAATTCGTGCAAAATTATTCCCTGACCATTCCAAAATATCAAAAATGCACAACGTTAATATTTAAGTTTTCACTTCTGCCGCACTCCCGGAGTGCAACCCGTCGTTTTTTTTTCTGATTTGACATATAGTTTCTTTGGGAAAGTTACTTTATTTGTTATCAAGAACCTATTAAAAGTCAGCCTGTATGTTAATTTGGTTGATAAAAACAAAACGCGTCGATGCGTAAACCTGTAAAGCTTCAACAGATAACGTCTTAATAGTTTGTATAAAAGTAGAGCTCCCATTTTATTTACTCATTTATAACTGAACTGGTGAAAGCAGAAAATGTTTGTAAGTATCATCGTCATATCAGCCGAAAGACATCCACTGCCGGACAAAGGTCATCGCAAGGACTTCCACGATGATCGCTCCAGCATCCAGCGACTTCCTGCACGCGACTGGATTATTATACGCGACCTTCGCCAGGCTATCATCGTCATGCCACATCATTTATTTTCCCTATATCCCACTAATATTATAAATGTATTTGTTTGTTTGTTACCTTTTCAACCGCGAACGATAGACGGTGAAAGACCACTCGTTCGCGGGCGTGCGCCGACTTTTATATCTAAAATTGCTGCGCTGACCATCGACTCGACGCTCCGTCAGACTCACAGGTGACGCTTTGACACCTCCCGATCTTGTCACGACGCAATCCGCAATCTTGATGAAATTTGGCATGCAGATAGCCTGTCGTGTCACTGGGAAGGACATAGGCTACTTTTTATCCCGTGCAAATAGCATAGTCCGATGCAGTTCCTGAGGGAATTGAAAAAAAACTCTTCTTTTTATTTATTTATTTCTTTAACATCGCAACGGAACAATTTGGATTGCTCTGATTTTTTGCACAAAGATGGTTGAGGAGGTGGGCAATGCCATAATTTACTAATTAGCATATCCTGACATAGTTTCCGAGGGATCTGGGAAAAACTCATTTCCACGCAGTCGCAACGGAGCAACGGATTGTAGTGATTTTTGTACAGAATTAGTTGAGGGGGTGGGAAGTGACATAGACTGCTAATCAGAATAGCCCGATATAGTTTCTGGGAGATCTGGAGAAAACTCATGTCCACGCTCGCGAGCCGCTTACGACTCGCGCACTGCTCCCCCTTAAAGAATGTCATAAAAACGCGGGCAAAAGTTATTTCTTAATAAAGTAGGATCACTCGTTTATTTCTTTTACTCAGTAAGTATTTCGAAAAGTTACAGTGTCAAAATGGCGTGGCAACCTAAAGATTTGGTGTCAACCTGCCCGATCAACAACAACTTGACATCGTGCACCTGCTTCGGCTTCATCTACTTGAACCTCCTCACTCAACTTTACGGAGGAAACGGAATCCAAAGAAGGAGATCCCATCTTCAAAACAACACACATGTCGACCAAAGAAGTAACGGTCAGGGTATCCAAGAAAACTGGGAACAAGGAGACTGCAACTTAAGAAATGATCATAAAGAATGTTGTAACAATATTCCTGAAGAAACATATAAGATTAGTGAAGATGAAGAATATGATTTCATCATTGTAGGAGCCGGGACGGCTGGATGTGTTATTGCTAACAGATTAACTGAGCTTGCGGATTGGAAGGTAAGCTATATGGTACTAAAATAGATTTTGAGCCATTAAGAATAAATAAAAGTGTAGAAAGAACAGAAATGTTAGCAAAATTTACAGCAGAAGTTGTAAGAGGTTTAAAGTGTTATAGTGATGATAGTTTTTGAACATATCCACGAACTTTTTGAACATCTGCCACATTCTATAATTGAAATACTGCGGGACAAAAATCTTACTGTGTATAGGTAAGAAAACCCTATCATTTTCATGAACTATGTTCAACAGAATATGTGCCATCGTTGACTAAAATTATGTAATCAATGTTATGACTGATACCATAGCCACTATGTTCTCTGTTCTATAAGTGTCAAATAAGACTGATACCACAGCCACTGTGTTCTCTGTTCGAAAATTGTCAAATAAGACTGATACCACAGCCACTATGTTCCCTGTTCTATAAGTGTCAAATAAGACTGATTCCACAGCCACTGTGTTCTCTGTTCTATAGTGTCAAATAAGACTGATACCACAGCCACTATGTTCCCTGTTCTATAAGTATCAAATAAGACTGATTCCACAGCCACTGTGTTCTCTGTTCTATAAGTGTCAAATAAGACTGATACCACAGCCACATGTTCCCTGTTCTATAAGTGTCAAATAAGACTGATTCCACAGCCACTGTGTTCTCTGTTCTATAAGTGTCAAATAAAACTAGAATATTCTCCATCAGGTACTACTTCTGGAAGCTGGTCCAGAGCAGCCAGATATATCCTTGATACCAGGTCTGTCCGCTGCTTTGATCGGCTCGAGCATTGACTGGAAGTACATTACTCAACCGGATGGAGTCAGCTGTCTAGCCAGGCAGGGCGGACGTTGCCCTTGGCCAAGGTGGGTACGGTCGACTTGGGAACCAGGTATACGCTCTAATAAAAAATAATAAAAAATATTGATGGTCCTTTGTAAACAAACGCCGGTGTAACATGAAAACAAATGAACTTATAATTTTCGAAAAACATAAAAACTTTTAGGTATAAGCTTTAAGGCGAGTTATTGATTGGAACAGTTGTCTTTGTCTTTTTCTTTACGTGTAAAGAGTAAACCCCTCCCCCCCCTTTTTCACTTTATCAATTTTTTTTCGTTTTAATCAAAAACTACAATGAAAGAATAAAAAATAATAACATGACATACTCACTTTGTATAACAAATATTGTTGCATATTTTTTTTAATTTATACTTCAAAATATTAATCTTATCTAGAGTAGAATAACGGTGTAGACCTACCTTTGGGATTTTTTATATCAAGCCAAAACTGCTCAATCGTGTTTCTAATAGCTTTTGACTTTAAGGAACATTATCAACAATAAGGGTATTTTATTTCAACATTGGGTTTTCTATCGTTTAGGAGTAATTGACGTCAAAACTAACGAAAATCTAATATTACCGCCTTAATCAATCACGACATTCAGGCTTTGCAGAACAACTTTGATAGCTCTGCAAACGAGCGACGCTTTCCACACTTGGATGTTGACAATTGAAGAAAATTCCATTTGTATTGCAGGGGCAAAGTAATGGGTGGTAGCAGTACTATCAACTCCATGCTGTATGTCAGAGGCAATAAGGTCGATTACGATAGATGGGAGCTGATGGGCAACGACGGATGGGGTTATTATGATGTAGGTGAGCTCTTCTTTTTAACCAACTTTTCCAAATCCATCCAGTAAGGCTTTAGGGTACCGGAAGGACAGACTCACATAGACCCACATCATTTTTTATTACCTACATAGTTTTTGGGCTCTTTTAAAAATCGATCCCCATCAAAATATCTTGTTTGATATTTTTTTGCTGCGGCAATATCTTCTCACTCATTCCAGTGGTTGTGTTAAAATATATACATCATCATATCAGCCGAAAGACGTCCACTGCTGGAAGAAGGCCTCTCCCAATGATTTCCATGACGACCGGTCCTGCGCTGCCCAAATCGAGCGGCTTCCCGCGATCTTTACCAGGTCGTCGGTCCAACGAGTAGAAGTCCTGCTTACGCTACGAAATTTAAAGACCGTGTATCGCCACACGAGAATTTATACCATAAATATAATATTAGTTTGTGAAGAAAAGGTACTAACAATCATCCATCATGACGACTCGGTTTGGTTGGTGGTAGGGCATTTTCTAAGCCCTCCTGGCTAGCTACCACTATCTTATCTAATTCATGCCGCCAAAAAACAGTGTTAACAACATTGATGTGTTCCGGCTTGAAGATAAGATGGCCAGTTCTCCATTGCGTTGGGGAATCTTGGTAAGCCCGCTTTCATCTTCGGCATCATCATCACTTGCGATCAAATTCCCTTTTTGGCATACGTGGGGCCTGTATATATTTAAAAAAACTAGACGTATGCCTTTTTTGGTGCAACCTTCATTTTTTTTATTGTTCCTTCCTATTAACTTTTTTTTGTGCTTGGTCGGTGAACAAACGGTATCAATCTGTCTAAATCTAATCTAGCGATCGAATTAAAAGCTATCTAAAGTGAGCTAATTTAAATGTCCTAAAATTTTCACCCCTTTTAAATAGTATAAAAACTTAAGTAACCTTAGTCTATTAAAAATATTTATTATTTGAGTTGCAGTCAAACGCACTCAAATTTTTAATATATATGTCATGGTTCGGATTAGGTACAGTACGAAGTGGCTAGTATCTCATCTGTGGTACAGTCTCAGACTCTCAGGTTATGGTATTTGCTGGAGTATCCATACATGTCCATATATCATTATTAATAAAATAAAATAATATTAATTTTATAATGTATCCTGGTATTTTTGACAAGAGTCTAGACTAATTATTTGTTCTCTGACAAACTTGTTAAATTTTCTGGAATTTTATTGTAAAAAATCTTGCATACTGCATGACAAATGACTTTTTAACCTTACTCAGTTTCGAATAGAATATCTCAAACTTGAAACTTATGGATTGTCGTATACTAATCGGTACGGCTACTTCGAAGTCCGAATCAACGCCAAAGCCACCCTCTCACTCAATAAAGTAAACAAAATTTAATGAATTGCAGCAGCACTACGTACTGAATTGCAGCAGCACTACGTACTGAAATCGTGGTTCCATAACCACCCCTTTCTTCAGTAGCCTGCTGCGATTTTACCAGCGGGGACTTGAGTCAAAGCTTAGGTACACAAATTCCCGGTGGCCTGTATTACAATAGAATTCGTATTAAAAAGTTATTTGATAGGTATAGGTTCGAGAAAAGGGTTGACATACAAAGGGGTACAATTAATAGAAATTCAATGTCTTTCTAACTCTCTGCCATTGTGAGAATCGCCATCCTGGTCCTAGAATTCGTTAGCCCAGCGATTGTCACTTAATATAAAATTTCGAGTTCAACAGTAGCAAAGTATATATAATATTAGTACTAGCATACAGTATGGACACTCCCTGCCGCTGGATTAGATTCCGACCTCACCCCTCGTCGCCCAGATTGATACAGATTGCTAAAAGTTTGATTGTCGAGCGTATAAGATTTCGCCGCCATTTTGTTTGTTCCGTCATTCCTTTTTTGAAACGTCATTTCTGGCCCATTGTGTCCAGGGTGTGACAGTAGTAAAGGTCTGCTATATTTCTCTCTTTCTTCCCTTTGTGTATAAGTATGACAGTACTTATAATTGTTTCAGGTGCTACCATACTTCAAGAAGTCTGAAAATAATCTCAACATAGATATTTTAGACCCAAATTATCACGGAAATGACGGATATCAATCAGTTTCGTACTATCCTCACGCTGATTCGGGTATAAAGTTTATTTTAGATGCTTTCCATGAAATAGGCTTGCTTTCAACCGATTTTAATGGACCCCGGCAGATTGGTGCTGACGTAGATCAAACTACGACTGCAAACGGTGAAAGGATATCAACTTACACTGGCTACGTACAACCTATCAGGTACAAGAGGAAAAATCTTACTGTTCGACCTAATTCTGAAGTAACAAAGATACTGTTTAATAAAAATGGAAGAGCTTATGGAGTGGAATATGTTAGTAATAATAGAAACTATATAGCGAAGGCTAAAAAAGAAGTTATAGTACGTGCGGGATCAATAAATACTCCAAAACTCTTGATATTATCAGGAATAGGTCCCAAGAAACATTTGCAAGAATTAAACATAGATATCATATCAGATTTAGCCGTCGGGGAAAATTTGCAAGATCATGTAACTTTCAATGCTATATCTATAGCTCTGTCAAATAAAAATAGCACACTTGTAAGCAAGGGAGAAATATTAAAGCATGTATACGATTTTGAACATGAAAATGTGAAAGATTCACCACTATCCTACGATGGACCGATACCAATAATGGCTTACATCGATACAGATAGGAATTCATCAGTACCAGATATACAATATTCTTTTTCTCCTATATTTTTGAAGGAATTTGTTGAAAACCCTGTACAGTTTGACGCTACGAGAGTGCTACCAAGCGCGTACTATGACGGATTAGTCGTGAGGATTGCTTTGATGCTTAGCGAGAACCGTGGTTTGTTGCGATTAAACTTAACAAACCCTAATGATTCACCACTGATGTATGCGAACTACTTTGACAATGATAATGATTTGGCTGTCATGCTTAAAGGCGTGAGATACCTCTTAAAATTAGAAAAAACGGATACCTTTAGATCGAACAATGCATTTTTTGTAAGAACAACTTTAGATGCTTGCAAAGAGTATTCTTGGGGCACTGATGATTATTTTATTTGCATTGCTAAATCTTACACTTCAACTGCCTACCATCCTGTGGGTACTTGCAAGATGGGGCCTAAACATGACAGGAAAGCTGTTGTAGATCCAAAGTTACGGGTTTATGGAGTGACTGGTCTAAGAGTGGTGGATGCTTCCATAATGCCTCGAATAGTTAGAGCAAATACCAATGGACCAACCCTTATGATTGGGGAAAAGGGTGCTGATTTAATTAAGGAAGACCACGGTGTTTCTCCGTAATGTAGACTTATATAATTGAAAACCCTAAACACGTTAAAAAACCAACTTTCACCGCAACAACTTAGTACATTTTTGCATTATTATTTTTGGTTTTTGTTAATTTTCTAATAAAGTACTTCACAGATTTTAATAAAATTTATATGGAACCACACGGGAATCACTAGCTTTCAAATAAAAAAAGAATTATGAAAATCGGTTCACCCAGTCAAAAGTTCTGAGGTAACACATTAAAAATACAGTCGAATTGAGAACCTCCTCCTCTTTGGAAGTCGATTGAAAATAGACTTATTTGTAATTATAAAAGTTACTTGAGAAAATGATAATTTCCATAATCATAAATGTTCATACTATGTCATATAGGTATTGATAATCATGTAATTAAACATTACCTAATAAATTAATATTTTATATGTAATTTTCAATTTCATTTATTTAAAACATAATTTATAAAAGAAATTATAAAAGAAAATGAATTCAACTATTTCTCTGCCGCTCACCTCTTTTCTCCGTGCTCTGCCGCCATCCATCGGTCATTGGCCGTCGCGTCGTCGTGACGTCACGGGAGTGCCAGCCTGCGCATCCAGGAATACTTACCAATAACGATTAAACTAGTAAGTAAGGTACGTAGGTAGTTGAAATTTTCACGGAATATCTGTTATGATATAATGTCGAATTTACTAACAAATAAATAATAAAAAGTAAAAATTAAAGTAACCCCCGTACAAGAAACATGTTTTTTAAAGTTTTTTTCGCTAACTTAAAAACGGTAGGTAAAAAGTACGAGTAAATACAAGCGTCAACTAGGTGTTTATAGTACAAACTAGGTGTTTATAGTACAAACTAGGTGTTTATAGTACAAACTAGGTGTTTATAGTACAAACTAGGTGTTTATAGTACAAACTAGGTGTTTATAGTACAAACTATGTGTTTATAGTACCAATCCTAAAGTAGGTAAAACTTACTTAACTTCACACGGGGATCAAGCAAGTACCTATCGTAAGTTCTCTAGAAAAGTAATTTTAAAATTATTTTTGGAAAATGTTTGGAAATTTGAGCATTATTTTGACCTTCTTCGAGATAAATTGAAATTTCTGTACTGGCCAAATACATGCGAGCAGCGGCCTGCAAAAGTTGTATGAAAATCCACATCTGTCGTGATTTAGCGGCCAAATAAATTACTATGTAAACTCATATCTGTCGTGTAATTTAAAAATGGAACGATCTTTTACTCCGAAACATAGCAAGCAAGGAGGTAACTTGTCAAAGGTTTTATTTAAATTTCAAACTTGCTTGCAAATAGAAACTGTTCATTAAAAAAAAACAAATGAATACTGGCGCGTGAAAAATTATTGTTGTTCGTTATTGAAAATATA
This sequence comes from Coleophora flavipennella, assembly GCA_947284805.1. Classification (NCBI taxonomy): domain Eukaryota; kingdom Metazoa; phylum Arthropoda; class Insecta; order Lepidoptera; family Coleophoridae; genus Coleophora; species Coleophora flavipennella. The sequence continues at coordinate 10,894,143 of OX369303.1, read as the reverse complement.
TTTCCGCGCATTATTTATGAAAGGTACTATACAAGCCTAGGCCACAACTAGGCATTGATGGACTTACGTAAATGTACCTCGGCTCCGCATCGGCCCACATTTACACGTTTGTCCATCAATGCCTATTTTGCTGGCCGCTACAGTAATGTACTATAACCTAACAACTTTCCCCAAAAAATCCATACTCCTTACGTTCTATCTTGTCTGAGGATTCATGAGTAGAGATTACATTTAAACAGTCTATATATTGAGGTCAGTAGTTACCTGCTTTAAATTGTAATGTTTTGTAATTTTAGAATAAAAGACAGTTAATTCCTGTATAAAATATTTTTATTATAAGTTATTATAGCAAAGGTAAAAAAATAGGTTACCATCATTTAGGACACCAAGAAAATACGTGTAACAACTCCTAGCATACATACAAATATTGGACATTTTTCTATCTTTTGATTAGTTACCTAAACTTAAATCATGCCTACGTATTTCTACAATTAATTGAATACAATCAGAAATGATTTTTCCATTTAAAAACAGTTTCAAGTCACAGTTCTAACTGAAGCCAAATTGGCTAAGCAAAAATTTCAATATTGAAAATGGTATGGTATTTTAAAAATCACTAGTACACACAGCATCATAACAAGTGTAACATTTTAGTTCTAAATTGGCTCTTATTACAAGCGTACAAGACGGTGTAAAAAACGCTTGACGTGGGGCTGCTGAAGCCGATACAAAACCAATATAAGATACAAATTATTCTATCAATCAAGGTTCAATATTCATTAAAATCATTAATTTTGATAATTTTCAGTAAAAAGGTTGGCAATCAGGTGCTTATGCCCCAATTATATTAGTTTTAGAACCATTCTTTCACAATAACTTCCACAAACTCCAAAACAACTATCGAAACCCTTCAAAGGTATATAGTTCAACAAATGAACACGAGATGGCGCTAACGCCAAAACCGAGAACCGCAGCTGACCAGCAGCCGCATTCTCGAAAACCAGATTGGTCGATTTTTTTTTTCGCCCTATTTTATTTTCCGTTGGACGATCATTCACTTCTCAGGCAACTTGATGACTGGTGTCTGGCTGTAACTCCAGTTCGATTCGCAGTGATCAATCAGATTCTTTTCAGAGTCGGTGAGAACTGACAGGTCGATTTCCTGGCTGTCGCTAAACGGGTCCATGTAGGGGTAGTGAACCAATACGCAGCTGTAGTCCACTGAGGCGTCGGTGCAGCCAAGAAGTTTTTTCATCTTCTCTTGTGAATCAACCTAATAACAATAAAAAAGTCACATAAGTTTTAGTACAGCTACTCGATCACAGATTGCGCAACTTGCAACTTTTCCTTGTCTATATTTGTTTCAATTAAGAAAGAAGTATAATAGAAAGTACTTAATAAACATTTGTATTCACCTTAATAATGTAGATGTCATTCTCAACGCAGTAAGCTTGAAGCAGCACTTCTTGCATATGCGTAGCACTGTCACCAGGCGGCGCCACTGCCGTCAAACAGAAGAGCGCGCCGTTGCAATCATTTGAGAGAAACTGAATGGCAGGAAGCAGGCCGACAGTCAATCTCTTTTCGATGAAAGCTCTTCGGAGCACATTCTTGATGCACTGGCTTGTTGGACTGTAACAATAAAAAATACACATAATATAATATCGAAAAAAAAGTGTTCTCCGCGGCGGGGAATCGAACCCCGGTCTCCCGCGTGACAGGCGGGGATACTAACCACTATACTACCGCGGACGATACTAGACTTTCGAAATACCGATATATATTGAACATTGCACCAAACATCGAACAAATTGAGGTAAAATGAACGAAGTAACCGGTAGTATCATATCTGCGCTATGAATTGGTGGTCAATAATTTATAATATTAATAATATGAACGAATGATTCTTTAGCTTTTCATGACACTCAATTTATAATTAGAAGTTAGAGTTAAATAAATTACTTTTAAATATAATTAATTAAGTTACACAAGACTTGCACAATAATTGATAATTACCGCTTGAAATTCATCTAAGAACTTGGATCAGAACTTTAACTTTAATGAAATATTTTGGTAGGTATCTACTCGTAATAGCACCTGATAGGTAAGTTTTATCTAATAAATGTAAGTTAAGTAATTAATTACCATTTAGCTGCCACGCCGCTGAAACTCTCAGGTTTTACAGGAATCATTTCGTTGTACATTTTGGATAGCTTGATACTTTTGAGTTGATAATTATCACAAATCTGGAACTCCTTGTTAAGGATCGGTGAAATTTTCACTGCTTTCACTAAAACGTTCTTCAAATCTCCCTTCACTTTCCAAGTTAGGTATAAAGGTCCTTTAACTTGAAAAAATCCTTTACACTTTTAACACTTCACAAATCCAATGGCAATCCGAAAACAGGTGGTGTAAACTTTCAAGGTTTTAACAAGTTGCGTAAAATTATGTCACAACAATTTCGCGATATCAATTAAATCAAGTAACGTGGTATAGCTTCGAGCGCTGGTTGAGGAATGTGATGATATGACCTCAAAATTGTTTATATAGCCAGTAGCGCGCACGCGCGCCGGTTGCCAGTGTGTGTACGGCGGCGGCGCTTGGCCGGTCTCGGCAATCGGTGGGCTTTCCTGGAAAATCCGCGAGCAAAATTCAAGCGTGTGATTATTTTTATTAGTGTGATATAAACAAAACTGTACTGTTTATATGATAAGCGCAGTTTTAGGCTTGTGTGAGTGATTCATTTCGTCGAAAGTGTTTGGGTTTATTTGTTATATCGTGGTCTGGGGCGTTTAACCAAAACAATTTGGTCCCTGGCGCTCTTCGCGTTTCATAGTTATCGGTCAAACGATCAGAGCTCAACGTGAGTATCGAAATCACATTGAAGTTATGTCGAACAGTTTCTTGTTTGTGTGCGTGCGTCCAGCGTTAGTCCGTGGCCGTGGCGGGCGTTGGGTAAACTTGGGTATTCCCGTCTGTTCCGTCCGCTTGGGTTTTATTGAGATAAGTAAATAAAAGGAAACTGTGGCAGGCCCAGGCACAGATTACTAATTAGTTACTACGGCCCAGGGCAGGCCCACGAATATCTAAATGGACACTTCGCGGATATTGCATAGGTATATTCAAGGTTGTTACATTTAACACAAAGTTTGTGCACAATGCATGCACATAATGATTATAATGTATGATCTAAATGATTTGCGATTTCGACCAAAGAGTAGGAAGGGAACATTGAAGAATTATTTACGCTAGGAATAATAACGGAATCTGCACTCACCCTTCCTATACTTCTTGCACAGACGAAAGGCACAGATATAATACATACAGATACATACACAGTTTCGTCGCCATGCTCGATTTTCTCTTGTTTGTATTAATTTGCACATTTTATATGTCGTGGTCGTGGCAGAAAATCAGCGCAGTGTTTTTCTCCTGCAGGGGCTCAGCTAATTTACTGAGCTATAGGCCATTTGCACTGCATCATACCTACTCAAGTAAATTTAAGTTATTTTATTTGTTTTATTCTTCTTTTTTATGCTCTCTCTTTTTCTTTTTTGTTCAGTAAATGTCATCCATCAGTGAGTGCATAAATAAAAGAACCTATTAATTACATATCTAGTGACAGAGATGGAAAACTTTTTTCAAAAGGGGCCATAGAGACATAAGAAATTTTACGAGGGGCGAAAAATGCATTTAATAAGATATTAAACCTAATTTTGATAACTTTGTGTAGCCTTTTTATAATTACTGAATTCGTAACGTTATATACATATGTGACAAAGATTTCAATCGCGGAATCATTTTTCGTCCATAAATTATACAAAAGAACAAGCTTTTCAATAACTTGACTTTGAGTTTCAAAGTCTCTTGCGTGTCCTTGAATAACAATTACATAGTGTAAAACTACAAAAGATATCAACGAGAGTTGAGATTTTTTACACATATTTTCATATGTCGACGTTATATATCCTTTTTTCTCACTCCTACTTTAGAAAGGTAGGTTGGCGGGCCGGATTAAAGGACTACGCGGGTCGGAGTTGGCCCGCGGGCCGTACTTTGCCCACCCCTGAATCTAGTGCATAAAATAATAAATAATGAGATAATGAAATATGAAAATCATCTAGCACGAAGTAAATAGAAAAAGCGTCGGTGGCTCAACAGATAACGACTCGATCCTCCTAACCAGAGGTCCCGGGTTCAGATCCGGACGGCCGTTGTACCAATGAGTTTTACGAAACTTACGTACATATGTACGTACCGATTGCTTTAACGGTGAAGGAAAACATCGTGAGGAAACCTGCACATCTGATTCTAGATGTGTATGAATGTCGCGTTGCACACGTGTCGGTAGATGTAAATCCAAAATGCCCTACACGTGACCGCGGGTGATGCTAAGTTCAACACCAGGCAACCAACCACCGTCTATCCCTTAGATTAGCACGGTTAATTGTGCCACGCAAGGAGAAGAATAGATAATCTAGGGTAAATTCTATTCGTCACACGATGGTTTGCCCTGGATGTGAAATAGGGAATGGAACTCAGGAGTTCAGGACTAGCAGCCAGTAAGTAGTGCTCTACTTACTCCACTAACAACACAATTTCAGAACAACGACGCTGACAAGGGATCATCGTCCCACAAATCTGCCCTCACCTCATGAATAAGTACAAAGTCTATCAATGTGCGGTGCGACTAGGGTTGTCAGATGTCCGTTATTTTAAAGGACGGACTAGACGGATCGGACCCGAAAATGGATCTTGCTTATCCTCTATAGTACATACATACAGGAGAATATTTTTGAGAAAAAATGAACACATTCGTATGGCAAATACGCTGAGTCGCTTCACGAAGTGTGAGAGGCACGGGCGGGAGGAGCAATGTATCGAAGTGTGAGAGGCACGGGCGGGAGGAGCAATGTATCGAAGTGTGAGAGGCACGGGCGGGAGGAGCAATGTATCGAAATGTGAGAGGCACGGGCGGGCGGGAGGAGCAATGTATTTTTTTATGATTTCATTTAAAAAAAACTGAGAAGCTTTTAAAGCACCTAAAAATAATTATTCTATTTACATAAAGAGGTTGGTAGCTTTAGTACGTACTTGATATGGGCTTGGATTAACGACATTGCGTATTAAAATTGCTCTTTGCTTTATTATATTAATAAATGTTGCTCCTGACAACATAGCATTTTCTTTAAAAAAATCGGACGGACGGACCTCCACTGCTGGACATAGGCCTCCCCCAAGGATTTCCATGACGGCCATAATTCTGCGCTGCCCGCATCCAACGGCTTCCCGCGACCTTCACCAGGTCATCGGTTCACCGATTGGCCTACCTACGCTACGTTTTCTGGTGCGCGGTCGCCGCTCGAGAACTTTACTGCCCCAACAGCCATGACCGTTAAAACAATATGATGTCATTTATATTCATCCTAAGTCCTATATTTAATCTTATCAGTCCATGTCCTTTATTAAATCCTCTGAAACATAAAACAGGAGCTGGCAGCCCTAGATGTGACATACTTTCCTCTAAAACATAATACAGGAGCTGGCAGCCTTAGATGCGACGTACTTTCCTCTAAAACATAAAAAAGGAGCAGCCTTAGATGCGACGTACTTTCCTCTAAAACATAAAACAGGAGCTGGCAGCCCTAGATGCGACGTACTTTCCTCTAAAACATAAAACAGGAGCTGGCAGCCCTAGATGCGACGTACTTTTCTCTAAAACATAAAGCAGGAGCTGGCAGCCCTAGATACGACGTACTTTCCTCTAAAACATAAAAAAGGAGCAGCCTTAGATGCGACGTACTTTCCTCTAAAACATAAAGCAGGAGCTGGCAGCCCTAGATACGACGTACTTTCCTCTAAAACATAAAACAGGAGCTGGCAGCCTTAGATGCGACGTACTTTCCTCTAAAACATAAAACAGGAGCTGGCAGCCCTAGATGCGACGTACTTTTCTCTAAAACATAAAACAGGAGCTGGCAGCCCTAGATGCGACGTACTTTCCTCTAAAACATAAAACAGGAGCTGGCAGCCCTAGATGCGACGTACTTTTCTCTAAAACATAAAGCAGGAGCTGGCAGCCCTAGATACGACGTACTTTCCTCTAAAACATAAAACAGGAGCTGGCAGCCCTAGATGCGACGTACTTTTCTCTAAAACATAAAGCAGGAGCTGGCAGCCCTAGATACGACGTACTTTCCTCTAAAACATAAAACAGGAGCTGGCAGCCCTAGATGCGACGTACTTTTCTCTAAAACATAAAGCAGGAGCTGGCAGCCCTAGATACGACGTACTTTCCTCTAAAACATAAAACAGGAGCTGGCAGCCCTAGATGCGACGTACTTTTCTCTAAAACATAAAGCAGGAGCTGGCAGCCCTAGATACGACGTACTTTCCTCTAAAACATAAAACAGGAGCAGCCCTAGATGCGACGTACTTTCTCTAAAACATAAAGCAGGAGCTGGCAGCCCTAGACGCGACGTACGTTTGAGTGCGACAGCCCCATATTTATCGTTATTTTCCTATGTTGTGGTTGTGCGTTGTGCAACATGGCCGGCCAACGATCCTTACTCCTTACCTACTAACTGCGGACTGGATTGTCTGTCTGTCTGTCACATTGAATTACTACTAATTACGTTCGGTTATTTTATTGTTGTAAGTCACACACACGGATGGGTGCGTACTGCGTACATTACTTTTATCGCACTAATTTGATATACCTTATTAATTTATTATGTCAATTGTATTATCTACGTTCCTAAATTTCTCGTCTGTTGGGATAATCCCTGTCTTCGGGTTGATTTTTCTTTAAAATACTTAGAGATGTTTCTTCCTTTTTTTTTGCTTGCATGCGCAATGTTGTGTAAGTAAGTAAGTAGGTATACAGAGAATGTTTGAGTGGAGTTTTCTGCTTGTATTTTTTTTTTCCTGTTCATTTTAAAGGACACAAATGGGTAACAATAAAGCTGAACCGGTGCCTTTCCAATGCACAGCAACAACTGTCAGTTTGTCATTGTTGTTTATTTATTTTTTATCTGTTTGTGTTGCTGTGTTTTGAATAAAAGCATTTATCTATCTATCTAAGTGATACAAACAGGCCTAAAGGCCTCCAGGAATAAAGTCTTTAAAATATATGTAGAAAATTAAAACAGCAACAGGAGCTTAAGACAAAGTTGTTATTATTAGCGATCTATGTAACTATGTGACTATGCTACTCGTGCGTATATACCTAAAAAAAGGAGGAACAACTTTCCCAATATCTCGTGAACTTGCCTACTTAATGAACCCTTCCAGCGCGCCCGCGCCGCCCCGGGGCGCATGCGCGCGCGCGGGGAACTTTCGCCGGTTTAGAGGGGGTCGACCGCACTGCGGATTTCCGAGGATTTCTCAGTGTTTTTATATAAAACCTGTGAAAACTAATTACTGATCTAGTCAGTTCATGAAATCTTCTTTCTTTCTACTTTTTATCCAGGGTGAAGGATTCTGAACTCTTTCGGTGTTAAGTTTTATACAAACGTCGAAACCTGACGCCGTTGTTTGCACAGATAGTGTATATAATCCCTATATATATATATATATATATATATATATATATATATATATATATATATATATATATATACACTTTCACTGGTTGTTTGCAAAAAAAAAAACATTACAATCGTGTGATTTTGTGTATGTACAAGTAAGCTATATGTTATTTTTGTGTTGTGTTGTGTTTGTTGAAATAAAATTGTATGTCTACGAGTATCTATCTACTTGTGTCGACTATCTCTGTCTAAACACTAGCAAGTTTAAAATTATTATCAGATTACTGTTATTTTTATCTCTATGAATTGCACAATAATGTGCAATAGTTTTTTAAATTTACTATTTTCATCGCGTCCCATTCAATGAACCGCACAATTAACACTACACATAAAACACGTTTTAAACCAATAACGTCGTCCGTGCCGGGGCATAAATGGGTCTCTTCCCAAACTGGGGAAATCGTCATTTCATTACTCGTAACACGGACGGGACACACACATGTTGAAGTAAAAAATACTTACTACCATAGTGATGCAATAAAGAATTGTATTGTATATATAAATCCTTTAATGTACACAAAACATTTAAATGACAAGAACTTCGAGAGAACGTGTACAAAGGTGGACTTATCTCTATAAGAGATCTCTTCCAGCCAACCTTGTATTGTATGGAGTAGAGCCCAAGTTATCACTTTATGACTATGTAACACGTAAGAAGTAATTATTGTCTCATCTGTGACATCGCTATTTATCCGCCATCAATGGTACATCTAAGCAGAGTTCATCACCATATCAGCCGAAGGACGGGCACTGCTCCAAGGATGCCTCCCCCAAGGATTTTCACGACGACCGGTTCTGCGCTACCCGCATCCAGCGGCTCCCCGCGACCTTCACCAGGTCATCGGTCCACCGAGTGGGAGGCCTACCTACGCTACGTTTTCTGGTGCGCGGTCGCCACTCTAGAACTTTACTGCTCCAACGGCCATCCGTTCTACGAGCTATGTGCCCCGCCCACTGCCACTTAAGTTTAGCAATTCTGAGAGCTATATCGGTTACTTTGGTTCTCCTACGGATCTTGTAGTTTTTTGATTCGATCACACAGAGAAACTTCGAGCATAGCACGCTCCATTACCCTTTGGGTGACCTTGAGCCTTCTTATGAGGCCCATAGTAAGCGACCATGTCTCAGTTCCGTATGTCATCACTGGCAACACACACTGGTCGAAGATTTTGGTCTTAAGATACTGCGGTATTTGGGACGTGAAGATATTGCGAAGCTTCCCGAACGCTGCCCAGCCGAGTTGGATTCGACGATTGATCTCTTCCTTGAAGTTGGACCTACCTTACTGGACTGTTAGTCCCATGTACACATATTCGGCAACAACTTCGAGCGTAGAGCCTCCAACCCTCAGAGGAGTAGTTGCGACACAGACGTTTGACATAATTTTCGTCTTGTCCATGTTCATTCTAAGACCTACTTGTTGAGATACTGTTGTTGAGATAGATGGCTCTACTGAGACCATCCAGAATTTTGCTTAAGTCGTCCAATAGTCTTAGCCATGACCACATATCGTCAGCGATTCGAAGGTGGCTGATATACTCGCTGTTGATATTCATGCCGAGTCCACCCCAGTCCAAAAGCTTAAACACATCTTCCAGGATGGCCATGAACAGTTTCGGAGATATGACGTCACCCCTCGCTGCAAACGGATAGGTTCCGAGTTTTGATCCTGGAGGCGAACGGACAAGGTGGCGTTTTCATATACACACTTCAGTACCTCGATAGTCAATTTGGCACCGCTGGAGAGACTGTAACACAGCTCAATTTTCGACTGAGGCTTGTTCTTAGTCTACGAACGCTAAGCATAGTGGCTGATTGTACTCTTCAGTCTTCTGTATAATCTGCGCAGCGTATGTATGTGGTCTATGGTACTAAAGCCTTTTCGGAAACCGGCTTGTTAGGGAGGCTGGAAGTCGTCAAACCTGCGTGCGAGACGATTCGTAATGACCCTTGAAAACAGCTTGTAGATATAGTAGACTTGGTAGACATAGTAGACATTGTGGACTTGTAGACATGGCTCAGTAGTGAGATGGGTGTGTAGTTCTTCAACAGGGTGTTCTCACCCTTTTCGAAGAAAAGCACAACTACACTTCTGTGCCATGCCTTAGGCGTTTGTCCCTCGAGTATAACGGAATGAAATAACTTCTGAATAGCTTTAAGTACCGGTGTTCCACCTGCTTTCAGAAGTTCAGCCGTAATTCCATCATCACCCCGTGCCTAATTGTTCTTGAGCTGTTCGAAAGCCATTCTAATCTCGTACAGGCTGACGTCCGGGATATCTTCGTTATAGTGTGGGGTTAGTATGGCTCTTGGGTCTAAGTCCCTAACTCGCGATTTGCGCCAATATAATACAAATTGTATTAAAGAGGCGACTGAGAACAACAGAGCCTCAAAAGCGTTAGCGAGAGATCTTGAAGACTTAGGTGGCAGGATCATATCGTGTAAGACTGAGTTGCTGGAAGAAATTGAGAAGTTCTACGGACAATTGTACACGACCACACGTTTGCCTGTCAGCGATCTGGCTTAAGCAGAGTTAGAAAAAATATAATGTTACATAAAATTGTTAATGAGACATATATTCTAGGAACGTGCTATAATATGATGATACTTAATGAAGTTATTGACCAATGTTACGATGTCGATAGGTACCAAGTTTAATTTATCAGATAACGATTCCTTCCCAAGTGTTTCCTTAACTCAAGTCTTTGGTATTTATTTGATTATAATAAATAATAACCTACACTTACTACTAAGCAGTTATTATCAATTGTTTATATTTTAAGCAGAAACTGATATTTATTTCCGAACGTATTTTACAACTATTATGTTTATCAATATTCCAGTTAAATGTTTGTTCCATTTTATTATGTTTGATAACGGTTTGTTTTGAACTTGGTTTGTTTTCAATTTCTGGAATTCCAATACACATGGACTTTTGCGCAAAACAAATATGTTTCCCGTTCAAATAACAATTTGCGTGTGATCTTCTCAATTATTTATCTGTAAAGGAAAACCGAAGTGGGTATTTTGTTTGGATATTCGTGAATTTCCTGTTTGTTTCAATTTCGCAACAAACTAAAAATACTTATTGCCAACAATGCGCTCCTGTCAGGTTTCCTTGTCATCATCATCATATCAGCCGAAGGACGTCCTCTGGTGGACATAGGCCTCTCCTAAGGATTTCCACGACGACCGGTTCTGCGTTGCTCGCATCCAGCAGCTTCCCGCGACCTTCACCGGGTAATCGGTCCACCGAGTGGGAGGCCTGCCTACACTACGTTTTCCGGTGCGTGGTCGCCACCCGAGAACTGAATTGTCAAGTTTCCTTGTAACAAAACTGAATTGCCTTCTCTTATTGTACCTGATTTCTGATGGACACGGATGTTTTTCAGTCTTTTTATCGAGTCGATCCTAAGGCTCAATTTTTGAAATGAAAACTTCTGGTGCGTTGGGCTTTGAAAACTTCTTTAGGCGCGTGGGGCATATTTCGAGATGTGAAAAGCCATTGAACTCGCGATACTGTTACCGTTACCGACACTGTTACGTTACGGACACCAGAAACACTCGCAGGGACTTCCTGGTCAACCTAGTCGTTCGAAAGGAACACTCGGAGGGTCAAAACTTATAAAACTGTAAAAAGTTTTCACTGCTGTCGGCACTCCCGGAGTGGTTAGGTTTTTTTTCCAGACCATTATTCTCTCCCACCATGACTGCATTTTAAGGTCTTCGCAAGTACAGGTGCTAGGATACGAAGTGCAAGACAAAAGATAAAAGGGTCTGGCGAGAGGCACCACACTCGCATGCACAATCCTACCTGCAGTCTGCAACCCCATCTGCAGTCTGATTAAAGACTTCTATATGTCGGCCAGGGAAGGTTGTGTCCAGGGAGAAGTCTTTCGGACAGTGAGATATGTGATGCCGCGGGACACCTCTCTTACTATAGACTCAGGCGAGCTTTGGAAGCGTCACAATTTAGGGGCAGCGTTGTTAAAGCTCGCAGAAAGCTGGTCTGGGTGGATGCGCATGCATGAGACTCTGAAGTGAAGGTAATTGGGGTACTTGGGCCCACAGAGAATATGTTCAACAGTGCATGTGTTCCGTTGTAAATTGTGATAAATAGATAAGGATGGGGACATACCTGAAATAAAACCCAGTTGTAAAACCAAAAAACCGGATACATTTTTACCCAAGTGAAACCCATGTTTCTACCAATTGGTTGGGATTTTTTTTTGATAAGTCTGAAAAGAACCCCGGGTGTTAACCCAGTTTTTACTTTTAAATCTTATTTTCCTCTTTGTTATTCTTGTTTTTAACCGATTTCAAAAAAGGAGGAGGTTTCTCAATTCGACCGTTTATATATTATTTTTTTATGTGTGTTCGCGGATAAGTTCGTCGTTTATGAACCGATTTTAATGATTCTTTTTTTGTAGGAAAAGAGATATCCCCAAGGTGGTACCATGATAAGAAAACCAGGATCTGATAATGACATCTCAGAGAAATCGAGGGGAACCTTAGTTTCCTGTTTGAAGACGTTTTTTTTTGTTCAAAATTATTTACTTTCGTTTTGATAATTTTATTCTATATCAATATCATTATTAACTGTATTTTCATCTGCATGTCGTTTCAAGAGGACACAGTATCGATGTAGGATCTAACCATCAATATCCACAACTTCCAAATTTACAATTTTCATATACTTCTCATCTCACACACACCACCTGTCATTCGATTGATTAATATGCTCTTTTTTGCATTATTAATTTGTATTAAAAATCACACTAATATTATAAAATCGAAAGTTTGTGAGTGTGTATGTTTGTTACTTCTTCACGCAATAACTACTGAACGGATTTTGCTGAAATTTGGTAGGTAGACAGATTAGGACCTGGATTAACACATAGGCTTCTTGTTTTCACGCACTGCACTGCGCACCCTCGAAAAGTCACAGAAACGTTGTACACGCGGGTGAAGCCGCGGGAAACAGCTAGTTAATAATATTTCTCTCTCTCTCTCTCTCTCTCTCTCTCTTTCTCGTGTAAACCTTTGACACAGAAACGGGCATCGATCGCGCTTCCCCGTACCCTCAATGTCAAGGTTATATCAGCAGCTCACGAGTTATGTGGTTGAGTTCGGTTGGAGTTGAGGTTGGTTCGGCGAATGCTCTCTTTTCTACTTCAACTCGTTATGACTGGATCAATATCATAAAGTTTGATTATAAATTTGTTGAATCTCAATATTTGGAAAAAAAATAAACTAAACAATTCAATTTAGTGTTCTTTTCAGAAATAATCATTATCGTTTTGCGTCAGTTTTCAGCTCAGGCCTAAAGTGTAAAAATTGTAAAGTACAATTTAGACACGATAGTTACATCAAAGTTTTTAAAGTTTGAGGTTTCGCAGTAAACTTGGACTTTTTCTATGTCCGGGGAATACATGACCCTGCCTGGGCCACAAACATGTTAAAGTTTTCGTCGTAATAATTTATTTTAGAGTACTTACCTAGATTTATATAAATTCGAAAAAATTCAAAGTTTTTAACCGCCTCCGTGGCGTAATGGATCAGTCCATTAGCTTCACATCAGGAGGTCGCGGGTTCGATTCCCGGCGGAGTCTCACTTTGTAAACTCGGTTTGGTTGGTAGTAGATCATTTTCCAAGCCAAGTGTTACGGCTTGAAGATAAGATAGCCTGTTCCCCATTGCGTTGGGGATTCTTGGTAAGTCCCGCTTCCATCTTTGGCGTCAACATCACTTACCAACAGGAGAGAATAGTGGATTTAAAAAAGAACTTAATAAAATTAACATTCAACACATGACAAATGACAATTTAATGTCCACAAGAAATGTAAGTATCAAAACAAAGTCACACATGTATTTGTAGACAAACACAGACATACAAATTACAATTTAAATTAAATACCTACAAGATGTTAGTTTTGATAATGATTCACTATTATCATGATGAATCAGAACTAACTGCCTTAATACAATGTCCTGCCTGTGTTACTTTAAGTTTATTATCATTAAATCATTATCAATCATTATCTATACTGCTGACCTTCTGATAACAAGCACAGCCTAACTGCATACGAGTACATACACTGATAAGACTGGCTAATCTTATTTGAACGTTGTATAGGATAAAACACTTTTTACAACTCTGATGATAAATTAACAATATTCTTCTACTAGCTTTTGCCCGCGGCTTCTCCCGCGTGGACATCGTTTTTATCGTTTTTTTTATCGTTTTGTCTTAGAGGGTGCGCGGTGCGCGAGCCGCTTGCGTGGACATGAATTTTCTCAATATCCCTCGGTAACTATGTCAGGATATGCTTATTAGTAAATCATGTCATTTCCCACCCCCTCAACCATCTCTGTGCAAATTACACAATCCATTGTTCCGAATGGAACCAAAAAAGAGTATACATATTTTCAGTTCCTTCAGGAACTGCATCGGTCTAAGCTATTTTCACGGGATTAAAAGTAACCTTTGTCCTTCCTCGTGACACAGGCTACCTGCATGCCAAATTTCATTAAGATTGGTCAAGGCGTTGAAGCATGAAAAGGTAACAAACAAACAAACACATTTTCATATTTATAATATTAGTAATGATAAACATTGTTGTAATAATAGCTTTCACAATCACAGATAAAATTGCGCAGAATTTCTGATAATTTGTGTTTCAGTTATGTTCTAATGATGTGTTTACTAAGGATGCATCCGATACCGATACCGATATATCGGCGCGATATATCGGTATCGGCGATATTTTTATGGCAGATTCAACGATACTTTTCAAATTTCGCGCTTTAAAAATGTAATGTAAACGCGCGTGTTGTCCCATCTATTTCGTTGCAAATGAGGCATCTGTCGCATCTGAGAGACTATTTTCCACCGCAGGTCTTATTCAAACAGACTTGCGAAATCGCCTTTGCCCGCAAAACTTAAGAATGCTTTATTTTTTTTAAAACAATCTTATAAATGATAATTTTGATTACTAAAACTATTAATTAATTGTGTTTTATTTATTCTACCTTCCTTTTTGAATTCAATAAGCGTATCAGTATCGGTATCAGTATCGTATCAGCAAAAAGGCGTATCGAGGCATCCCTAGTGTTTACTGTGTTGTGTGTGAATGTGGCCTAGTAAACTGAAAATAATACTTTTTAAGCATCTATCTTTTAACTTACATCCGTTGTGATTCAATGTTAGAGTCTAACTCGACGTTAATATTAAACACTTGTTTATCTGTTTTACTTTTGTTGTCTCTTAGAAGGGAAAACATTCATTTGGTACTTATTGCTGTGCAAGGATGGGGGTGTATCAGCCTCACTCCAAGGGCCTTCCAGAAAAAAAAATATTAGTTCAACTAGTTGTTTCCCGCAGCTTCACCCGCGTGGACAACGTTGTGCGCAGTGGAAAAAGTAGCATATGTGTTAATCCAGGGCCTAATCTGTCTACCTACCAAATTTCAACCAGATCCGTACAGTAGTTTTTACGTGAAAGAGTAACAAACATACATCCACACATTCTTACAAAATTTCGCGTTTATAATATTAGTAGGAAGAACCACACGTTCCTTCAAAGACACACTCTTTCAAACGCCAAATCATGCTTCTACCTACCTACTTACTAGAGTAAAAAAAAATTAAAAGCTTTTTAGTACAAGCTTTTGTTTGAAAAGAGTTTTTATGCTGAAATGAATATTAAAATATACGATCAAAGTACTAGTCAATACGAATCAGACGAGCCCAAACTCGATGAGGTTGTGTCGTTTTATTGCGGAGTTCCCAATGGCCACCTTCCAGCTCTAGCATCAGATCAGCTCCAAGTGGGTCAAATTTAACTTGCAAGATTTCATTACAGACACCGGAACAGATAAACCAAATAAAAGCTTGTAACTTGGGCGTGCGTATGCGTTAGTAAACTGAAGTGACGTGGTTGGATGAAAAGAGTTGCACAATAGCGGATCTCCGGGGCCTCCGGGGCACTTGCGAAAACCCCTCCTCGGTCGTGGCAGTCGTGGAGCGAGTGAATGAGGTCCGCGGCAAGATCCGGTCCGGCGCGGCGCGAGCGGCGGTGCCGGCGGCCGGTACTAGTTGGTTATAGGCAGGTATCAAATTTTTGTAACCGATTCTGTTTTGAAATATTTTTTTGTACATTACTGTGCAGCAGATGTCTAAAAAAGAAGTACCTCACAGACCGAGTACATCAGCATTCAATATCAATAATATATCAGCACGTGTTGCAGTATTCATTGCACTGCTTTATAATGGACCAATCCCCAGAAATTAAAACAGACGTAGACAGGGTTGTAGAGGCGATGGAAGCAACATTCACTTAAACTGTGACAAGTACAATTGAAGAAGCAACAAGGGGGCAGAACAAGAGCAGTTTGTGGCATATCATAATTTATGCGATATGTTTATTTAATTTTTAAAATTTTAACTGAACTTTATTCACTGTGTTAACTATCTTTTTCAAGTCCTTTTATTATTTACTAGCTTTTGCCCGCGGCTTCGCCCACGTGGACATAGCTTTTATGACTCTTTTTGAGGGTGAGTGGTGCGCGAGCCGCAATCAGCTCGCAAGCGTGGACATGAGTTTTCTCCAGGTACCTCAGGAACTGTATCAGGCTATTCGGATTAGCAGTCTTTGTCACTTCCCACCCCCTCAACAAATTCTATACAAAAAATCACTTTAATCCGTTGCTCCGTTGCGACGCCACCGACGTGCGCGAGCGTAGAAAACAGTTGTCCCCAGATCCCTCGGGAACTATGTCAGGATATACTTATTAGTAAATTTTTTTCGTTACGATTTAAAATAAAACGAACAAAGAGTATTGTTTTAGTTTCCTCAGGAACTGCATCGGGCTATGATAATTTCTACAGACAAAAGGTTGACTATTTCATTCCCAGTGATACAGGCTACCTTCATGCCAAATTTCATCAAGATTGGTAGAGGTGTTGAAGCATGAAAAGGTAACAAACAAACAAACACATTTTCATATTTATAATATTAGTAATGATAAACATTGTTGTAATAATAGCTTTCACAATCACAGATAAAATTGCGCAGAATTTCTGATAATTTGTGTTTCAGTTATGTTCTAATGATGTGTTTACTAAGGATGCATCCGATACCGATACCGATATATCGGCGCGATATATCGGTATCGGCGATATTTTTATGGCAGATTCAACGATACTTTTCAAATTTCGCGCTTTAAAAATGTAATGTAAACGCGCGTGTTGTCCCATCTATTTCGTTGCAAATGAGGCATCTGTCGCATCTGAGAGACTATTTTCCACCGCAGGTCTTATTCAAACAGACTTGCGAAATCGCCTTTGCCCGCAAAACTTAAGAATGCTTTATTTTTTTTAAAACAATCTTATAAATGATAATTTTGATTACTAAAACTATTAATTAATTGTGTTTTATTTATTCTACCTTCCTTTTTGAATTCAATAAGCGTATCAGTATCGGTATCAGTATCGTATCAGCAAAAAGGCGTATCGAGGCATCCCTAGTGTTTACTGTGTTGTGTGTGAATGTGGCCTAGTAAACTGAAAATAATACTTTTTAAGCATCTATCTTTTAACTTACATCCGTTGTGATTCAATGTTAGAGTCTAACTCGACGTTAATATTAAACACTTGTTTATCTGTTTTACTTTTGTTGTCTCTTAGAAGGGAAAACATTCATTTGGTACTTATTGCTGTGCAAGGATGGGGGTGTATCAGCCTCACTCCAAGGGCCTTCCAGAAAAAAAAATATTAGTTCAACTAGTTGTTTCCCGCAGCTTCACCCGCGTGGACAACGTTGTGCGCAGTGGAAAAAGTAGCATATGTGTTAATCCAGGGCCTAATCTGTCTACCTACCAAATTTCAACCAGATCCGTACAGTAGTTTTTACGTGAAAGAGTAACAAACATACATCCACACATTCTTACAAAATTTCGCGTTTATAATATTAGTAGGAAGAACCACACGTTCCTTCAAAGACACACTCTTTCAAACGCCAAATCATGCTTCTACCTACCTACTTACTAGAGTAAAAAAAAATTAAAAGCTTTTTAGTACAAGCTTTTGTTTGAAAAGAGTTTTTATGCTGAAATGAATATTAAAATATACGATCAAAGTACTAGTCAATACGAATCAGACGAGCCCAAACTCGATGAGGTTGTGTCGTTTTATTGCGGAGTTCCCAATGGCCACCTTCCAGCTCTAGCATCAGATCAGCTCCAAGTGGGTCAAATTTAACTTGCAAGATTTCATTACAGACACCGGAACAGATAAACCAAATAAAAGCTTGTAACTTGCGTGCGTATGCGTTAGTAAACTGAAGTGACGTGGTTGGATGAAAAGAGTTGCACAATAGCGGATCTCCGGGGCCTCCGGGGCCTCCGGGGCACTTGCGAAAACCCCTCCTCGGTCGTGGCAGTCGTGGAGCGAGTGAATGAGGTCCGCGGCAAGATCCGGTCCGGCGCGGCGCGAGCGGCGGTGCCGGCGGCCGGTACTAGTTGGTTATAGGCAGGTATCAAATTTTTGTAACCGATTCTGTTTTGAAATATTTTTTTGTACATTACTGTGCAGCAGATGTCTAAAAAAGAAGTACCTCACAGACCGAGTACATCAGCATTCAATATCAATAATATATCAGCACGTGTTGCAGTATTCATTGCACTGCTTTATAATGGACCAATCCCCAGAAATTAAAACAGACGTAGACAGGGTTGTAGAGGCGATGGAAGCAACATTCACTTAAACTGTGACAAGTACAATTGAAGAAGCAACAAGGGGGCAGAACAAGAGCAGTTTGTGGCATATCATAATTTATGCGATATGTTTATTTAATTTTTAAAATTTTAACTGAACTTTATTCACTGTGTTAACTATCTTTTTCAAGTCCTTTTATTATTTACTAGCTTTTGCCCGCGGCTTCGCCCACGTGGACATAGCTTTTATGACTCTTTTTGAGGGTGAGTGGTGCGCGAGCCGCAATCAGCTCGCAAGCGTGGACATGAGTTTTCTCCAGGTACCTCAGGAACTGTATCAGGCTATTCGGATTAGCAGTCTTTGTCACTTCCCACCCCCTCAACAAATTCTATACAAAAAATCACTTTAATCCGTTGCTCCGTTGCGACGCCACCGACGTGCGCGAGCGTAGAAAACAGTTGTCCCCAGATCCCTCGGGAACTATGTCAGGATATACTTATTAGTAAATTTTTTTCGTTACGATTTAAAATAAAACGAACAAAGAGTATTGTTTTAGTTTCCTCAGGAACTGCATCGGGCTATGATAATTTCTACAGACAAAAGGTTGACTATTTCATTCCCAGTGATACAGGCTACCTTCATGCCAAATTTCATCAAGATTGGTAGAGGTGTTGAAGTGTGAATAGGTAACAAACAAACAAACACATTTTTACATTTATAATATAAGTAAAGTAGAGATTTATAAATCTTAAATAAAATATAGAGCGTCGGTGGCAAAACGGTTAGGGCCACTACCTCCTGTCCGGAAGGCCGTGGTTCGAATCCTGCCACTTACCAATATCTATACGAATATCAATTTCATACTGGTATGTACGTTTATCCGACGCTCTTACGGTGAGAAAAACATTGTGAGGAAACCTGCGAAGAAATTCGAAGCTTATGTGTGAAGTCAATCAACCCGCAATGGGCCCGCGTGATCGTCTAAGGCCAGATCGCCCTAACTCAGGGCAGGTCGAGCCCCTTGGTGGGGACGTATTTAAACTGATATGATGAAATATTATCAAAAAACTAATTCAAATTATTATAGGTATCAATCTAGTAATAAAATTTCCTAACAATATTAATATGGGTCAAACCCTCGAGTCGTATCAGCTCCAAAGGAGCCCATGACGCACTTCTCGTTGCCGCGCTGGATGGCAATAGACAACCTTAGCAGCAGGTAGGACCTCACGTCACATCTCCTCTCTCGAAGGCGAAGGTCAATCTTCTTTGTGATGGCAAAGGCCTCTGAGGGTTCAGCAGCCGGTTGTCTCACAGACCAGCGGCACAAAGCAGTAATTTGCCTCCAAGACCGAGTACTTATTATGCTTCTTGCTCACCGAAAATTGAGCAGCAGTACCATACGGGTGAGGAGTGAGGCAGAAAAAGTGGCTTCCCAAAGCAGACACGTTCCTCTCTGCCATAGCACCTGTTTAAACCCTCCGGCCTTTTGCCATCAGATCGCCTAAAGCCCGGTCGGCGGCTGCATCAAAGATGGAATATTCTATCTGGCCGAGACCAGTACCCTCCGAGTGAGGTCATTAAGGAATTGGTGACGTGGTAATCTTCACAAACACGACTGCAACTCAGTGAGTGATGGCCATTTGCCTCCACCGAGGACCCGCAAATACATTGATGAGGTTCACAGATTTTGATATTGCAGGCGGAGAGCAACTGCCACACGCAAATAGTCGCCGTCAGAAGAGTTCCCATATTTGTGCCTCCTGTTAAAAGATGTTAAACTCGATTTATGTGTTTTTATTTATACACGATTGGAATCTGTAAAAAAATACCTCTCTGTTCGTCTATGAAACACATCGCTACGTACCATAGTTCCAGACTTTAAAGTAGCGTATGCTGAAAATTACATAAAAGAAATCCACTCAAAAGTATGAAATAATATTTTAATGTTTTAATACAACTTAAGCGCGTTTTATTATCCCTGCAGTGCCATCTATTGACATTCTACTGCCAAGATTATAATGTTTGGTATGTGTAGCTAATATACAGAAAAAAATTCTCTATTGTTATCATTGTAAGTATCGATAGATAATTTCCCACGGGACCTCTTTAGTTTTCCGGGATAAAGAATACCCGACTATACAATGATGATGGTCAAAACACCCCATCCCAATGTAAAGGTTTCATATTGTTACGTTGAGTCATTCTAAAGATACATTTTTTTGCATTCCTGTAGGAACCCTAATTTTTTTGGGATTCACAATGTCTCAGTTTTATTTCGCGATAAGGGTATCAACGTGTAAAATTTGATTGTAATAGGTCAAGCCACATTTGCGTGGTGAGCCATTCTATAAATGAATACTTTTGATTTTCCCACGGGAACTCTTGAATTTTCTGGGATAAAAAGTATCCTATATGTTAACCCCGGCTATAAGGAACCACCATACAAAATTTCATCAAAATCGGCCTGGTAGTTTTTGCGTGATGCGCGAACATACAGACAGACAGACAGACAGACAAAAATTCCAAAAGTTGTTGTTTTGGCCTCTGTATCGTTAGTAATATCCACCACAGTTATTATTTTCCAAAAATATTTCATGTACAGACACGGCCCCGTTACAGTTTTATTATATTATAGATTTGTAATTAAATATTTGCATGCAAATAAAAACTATTTTTTAATGATGATTATAAAGAAGTATAACTTCTCACGCGCATATACATAAGTACACGCACCCATTTTTTTTATATGACGCTCGGTTTGCATATAATTTTGCTGTGTATGTATTTGCTATTTAGAACGAATTATACAGAGCTAGAATGTTTTCTCATAAAAAAATAAATTAAAAAACTAAAAACCGACTTCAAAAAGAATATACTTATACTTAAAAGTATGAAATAATATTTTTATACATATAATAACACAAAATTAACCAACAATAATTAAATCAAAGATAGATACGAATCAAATTAGGAAACTACAATTTTTTTGAGGTCGGTACCAGGCACCAGCACACAGTTACTTACCTATCAAATGTTTAAGATTCGATCGCTTTGCTTATTTTTTATTTTTAACTAGCTTTTGCCCGCGGCTTCGCCCACGTGGACATAGCTTTTATGACTCTTTTTGAGGGTGAGTGGTGCGCGAGCCGCAATCAGCTCGCAAGCGTGGACATGAGTTTTCTCCAGGTACCTCAGGAACTGTATCAGGCTATTCGGATTAGCAGTCTTTGTCACTTCCCACCCCCTCAACAAATTCTATACAAAAAATCACTTTAATCCGTTGCTCCGTTGCGACGCCACCGACGTGCGCGAGCGTAGAAAACAGTTGTCCCCAGATCCCTCGGGAACTATGTCAGGATATACTTATTAGTAAATTTTTTTCGTTACGATTTAAAATAAAACGAACAAAGAGTATTGTTTTAGTTTCCTCAGGAACTGCATCGGGCTATGATAATTTCTACAGACAAAAGGTTGACTATTTCATTCCCAGTGATACAGGCTACCTTCATGCCAAATTTCATCAAGATTGGTAGAGGTGTTGAAGCATGAAAAGGTAACAAACAAACAAACACATTTTCATATTTATAATATTAGTAATGATAAACATTGTTGTAATAATAGCTTTCACAATCACAGATAAAATTGCGCAGAATTTCTGATAATTTGTGTTTCAGTTATGTTCTAATGATGTGTTTACTAAGGATGCATCCGATACCGATACCGATATATCGGCGCGATATATCGGTATCGGCGATATTTTTATGGCAGATTCAACGATACTTTTCAAATTTCGCGCTTTAAAAATGTAATGTAAACGCGCGTGTTGTCCCATCTATTTCGTTGCAAATGAGGCATCTGTCGCATCTGAGAGACTATTTTCCACCGCAGGTCTTATTCAAACAGACTTGCGAAATCGCCTTTGCCCGCAAAACTTAAGAATGCTTTATTTTTTTTAAAACAATCTTATAAATGATAATTTTGATTACTAAAACTATTAATTAATTGTGTTTTATTTATTCTACCTTCCTTTTTGAATTCAATAAGCGTATCAGTATCGGTATCAGTATCGTATCAGCAAAAAGGCGTATCGAGGCATCCCTAGTGTTTACTGTGTTGTGTGTGAATGTGGCCTAGTAAACTGAAAATAATACTTTTTAAGCATCTATCTTTTAACTTACATCCGTTGTGATTCAATGTTAGAGTCTAACTCGACGTTAATATTAAACACTTGTTTATCTGTTTTACTTTTGTTGTCTCTTAGAAGGGAAAACATTCATTTGGTACTTATTGCTGTGCAAGGATGGGGGTGTATCAGCCTCACTCCAAGGGCCTTCCAGAAAAAAAAATATTAGTTCAACTAGTTGTTTCCCGCAGCTTCACCCGCGTGGACAACGTTGTGCGCAGTGGAAAAAGTAGCATATGTGTTAATCCAGGGCCTAATCTGTCTACCTACCAAATTTCAACCAGATCCGTACAGTAGTTTTTACGTGAAAGAGTAACAAACATACATCCACACATTCTTACAAAATTTCGCGTTTATAATATTAGTAGGAAGAACCACACGTTCCTTCAAAGACACACTCTTTCAAACGCCAAATCATGCTTCTACCTACCTACTTACTAGAGTAAAAAAAAATTAAAAGCTTTTTAGTACAAGCTTTTGTTTGAAAAGAGTTTTTATGCTGAAATGAATATTAAAATATACGATCAAAGTACTAGTCAATACGAATCAGACGAGCCCAAACTCGATGAGGTTGTGTCGTTTTATTGCGGAGTTCCCAATGGCCACCTTCCAGCTCTAGCATCAGATCAGCTCCAAGTGGGTCAAATTTAACTTGCAAGATTTCATTACAGACACCGGAACAGATAAACCAAATAAAAGCTTGTAACTTGCGTGCGTATGCGTTAGTAAACTGAAGTGACGTGGTTGGATGAAAAGAGTTGCACAATAGCGGATCTCCGGGGCCTCCGGGGCCTCCGGGGCACTTGCGAAAACCCCTCCTCGGTCGTGGCAGTCGTGGAGCGAGTGAATGAGGTCCGCGGCAAGATCCGGTCCGGCGCGGCGCGAGCGGCGGTGCCGGCGGCCGGTACTAGTTGGTTATAGGCAGGTATCAAATTTTTGTAACCGATTCTGTTTTGAAATATTTTTTTGTACATTACTGTGCAGCAGATGTCTAAAAAAGAAGTACCTCACAGACCGAGTACATCAGCATTCAATATCAATAATATATCAGCACGTGTTGCAGTATTCATTGCACTGCTTTATAATGGACCAATCCCCAGAAATTAAAACAGACGTAGACAGGGTTGTAGAGGCGATGGAAGCAACATTCACTTAAACTGTGACAAGTACAATTGAAGAAGCAACAAGGGGGCAGAACAAGAGCAGTTTGTGGCATATCATAATTTATGCGATATGTTTATTTAATTTTTAAAATTTTAACTGAACTTTATTCACTGTGTTAACTATCTTTTTCAAGTCCTTTTATTATTTACTAGCTTTTGCCCGCGGCTTCGCCCACGTGGACATAGCTTTTATGACTCTTTTTGAGGGTGAGTGGTGCGCGAGCCGCAATCAGCTCGCAAGCGTGGACATGAGTTTTCTCCAGGTACCTCAGGAACTGTATCAGGCTATTCGGATTAGCAGTCTTTGTCACTTCCCACCCCCTCAACAAATTCTATACAAAAAATCACTTTAATCCGTTGCTCCGTTGCGACGCCACCGACGTGCGCGAGCGTAGAAAATAGTTGTCCCCAGATCCCTCGGGAACTATGTCAGGATATACTTATTAGTAAATTTTTTTCGTTACGATTTAAAATAAAACGAACAAAGAGTATTGTTTTAGTTTCCTCAGGAACTGCATCGGGCTATGATAATTTCTACAGACAAAAGGTTGACTATTTCATTCCCAGTGATACAGGCTACCTTCATGCCAAATTTCATCAAGATTGGTAGAGGTGTTGAAGTGTGAATAGGTAACAAACAAACAAACACATTTTTACATTTATAATATAAGTAAAGTAGAGATTTATAAATCTTAAATAAAATATAGAGCGTCGGTGGCAAAACGGTTAGGGCCACTACCTCCTGTCCGGAAGGCCGTGGTTCGAATCCTGCCACTTACCAATATCTATACGAATATCAATTTCATACTGGTATGTACGTTTATCCGACGCTCTTACGGTGAGAAAAACATTGTGAGGAAACCTGCGAAGAAATTCGAAGCTTATGTGTGAAGTCAATCAACCCGCAATGGGCCCGCGTGATCGTCTAAGGCCAGATCGCCCTAACTCAGGGCAGGTCGAGCCCCTTGGTGGGGACGTATTTAAACTGATATGATGAAATATTATCAAAAAACTAATTCAAATTATTATAGGTATCAATCTAGTAATAAAATTTCCTAACAATATTAATATGGGTCAAACCCTCGAGTCGTATCAGCTCCAAAGGAGCCCATGACGCACTTCTCGTTGCCGCGCTGGATGGCAATAGACAACCTTAGCAGCAGGTAGGACCTCACGTCACATCTCCTCTCTCGAAGGCGAAGGTCAATCTTCTTTGTGATGGCAAAGGCCTCTGAGGGTTCAGCAGCCGGTTGTCTCACAGACCAGCGGCACAAAGCAGTAATTTGCCTCCAAGACCGAGTACTTATTATGCTTCTTGCTCACCGAAAATTGAGCAGCAGTACCATACGGGTGAGGAGTGAGGCAGAAAAAGTGGCTTCCCAAAGCAGACACGTTCCTCTCTGCCATAGCACCTGTTTAAACCCTCCGGCCTTTTGCCATCAGATCGCCTAAAGCCCGGTCGGCGGCTGCATCAAAGATGGAATATTCTATCTGGCCGAGACCAGTACCCTCCGAGTGAGGTCATTAAGGAATTGGTGACGTGGTAATCTTCACAAACACGACTGCAACTCAGTGAGTGATGGCCATTTGCCTCCACCGAGGACCCGCAAATACATTGATGAGGTTCACAGATTTTGATATTGCAGGCGGAGAGCAACTGCCACACGCAAATAGTCGCCGTCAGAAGAGTTCCCATATTTGTGCCTCCTGTTAAAAGATGTTAAACTCGATTTATGTGTTTTTATTTATACACGATTGGAATCTGTAAAAAAATACCTCTCTGTTCGTCTATGAAACACATCGCTACGTACCATAGTTCCAGACTTTAAAGTAGCGTATGCTGAAAATTACATAAAAGAAATCCACTCAAAAGTATGAAATAATATTTTAATGTTTTAATACAACTTAAGCGCGTTTTATTATCCCTGCAGTGCCATCTATTGACATTCTACTGCCAAGATTATAATGTTTGGTATGTGTAGCTAATATACAGAAAAAAATTCTCTATTGTTATCATTGTAAGTATCGATAGATAATTTCCCACGGGACCTCTTTAGTTTTCCGGGATAAAGAATACCCGACTATACAATGATGATGGTCAAAACACCCCATCCCAATGTAAAGGTTTCATATTGTTACGTTGAGTCATTCTAAAGATACATTTTTTTGCATTCCTGTAGGAACCCTAATTTTTTTGGGATTCACAATGTCTCAGTTTTATTTCGCGATAAGGGTATCAACGTGTAAAATTTGATTGTAATAGGTCAAGCCACATTTGCGTGGTGAGCCATTCTATAAATGAATACTTTTGATTTTCCCACGGGAACTCTTGAATTTTCTGGGATAAAAAGTATCCTATATGTTAACCCCGGCTATAAGGAACCACCATACAAAATTTCATCAAAATCGGCCTGGTAGTTTTTGCGTGATGCGCGAACATACAGACAGACAGACAGACAGACAAAAATTCCAAAAGTTGTTGTTTTGGCCTCTGTATCGTTAGTAATATCCACCACAGTTATTATTTTCCAAAAATATTTCATGTACAGACACGGCCCCGTTACAGTTTTATTATATTATAGATTTGTAATTAAATATTTGCATGCAAATAAAAACTATTTTTTAATGATGATTATAAAGAAGTATAACTTCTCACGCGCATATACATAAGTACACGCACCCATTTTTTTTATATGACGCTCGGTTTGCATATAATTTTGCTGTGTATGTATTTGCTATTTAGAACGAATTATACAGAGCTAGAATGTTTTCTCATAAAAAAATAAATTAAAAAACTAAAAACCGACTTCAAAAAGAATATACTTATACTTAAAAGTATGAAATAATATTTTTATACATATAATAACACAAAATTAACCAACAATAATTAAATCAAAGATAGATACGAATCAAATTAGGAAACTACAATTTTTTTGAGGTCGGTACCAGGCACCAGCACACAGTTACTTACCTATCAAATGTTTAAGATTCGATCGCTTTGCTTATTTTTTATTTTTAACTAGCTTTTGCCCGCGGCTTCGCCCACGTGGACATAGCTTTTATGACTCTTTTTGAGGGTGAGTGGTGCGCGAGCCGCAATCAGCTCGCAAGCGTGGACATGAGTTTTCTCCAGGTACCTCAGGAACTGTATCAGGCTATTCGGATTAGCAGTCTTTGTCACTTCCCACCCCCTCAACAAATTCTATACAAAAAATCACTTTAATCCGTTGCTCCGTTGCGACGCCACCGACGTGCGCGAGCGTAGAAAACAGTTGTCCCCAGATCCCTCGGGAACTATGTCAGGATATACTTATTAGTAAATTTTTTTCGTTACGATTTAAAATAAAACGAACAAAGAGTATTGTTTTAGTTTCCTCAGGAACTGCATCGGGCTATGATAATTTCTACAGACAAAAGGTTGACTATTTCATTCCCAGTGATACAGGCTACCTTCATGCCAAATTTCATCAAGATTGGTAGAGGTGTTGAAGTGTGAATAGGTAACAAACAAACAAACACATTTTTACATTTATAATATAAGTAAAGTAGAGATTTATAAATCTTAAATAAAATATAGAGCGTCGGTGGCAAAACGGTTAGGGCCACTACCTCCTGTCCGGAAGGCCGTGGTTCGAATCCTGCCACTTACCAATATCTATACGAATATCAATTTCATACTGGTATGTACGTTTATCCGACGCTCTTACGGTGAGAAAAACATTGTGAGGAAACCTGCGAAGAAATTCGAAGCTTATGTGTGAAGTCAATCAACCCGCAATGGGCCCGCGTGATCGTCTAAGGCCAGATCGCCCTAACTCAGGGCAGGTCGAGCCCCTTGGTGGGGACGTATTTAAACTGATATGATGAAATATTATCAAAAAACTAATTCAAATTATTATAGGTATCAATCTAGTAATAAAATTTCCTAACAATATTAATATGGGTCAAACCCTCGAGTCGTATCAGCTCCAAAGGAGCCCATGACGCACTTCTCGTTGCCGCGCTGGATGGCAATAGACAACCTTAGCAGCAGGTAGGACCTCACGTCACATCTCCTCTCTCGAAGGCGAAGGTCAATCTTCTTTGTGATGGCAAAGGCCTCTGAGGGTTCAGCAGCCGGTTGTCTCACAGACCAGCGGCACAAAGCAGTAATTTGCCTCCAAGACCGAGTACTTATTATGCTTC
This sequence comes from Coleophora flavipennella, assembly GCA_947284805.1. Taxonomy (NCBI): domain Eukaryota; kingdom Metazoa; phylum Arthropoda; class Insecta; order Lepidoptera; family Coleophoridae; genus Coleophora; species Coleophora flavipennella. Next base: position 10,866,304 of record OX369303.1, on the reverse strand, counting down.
TTGCTCACCGAAAATTGAGCAGCAGTACCATACGGGTGAGGAGTGAGGCAGAAAAAGTGGCTTCCCAAAGCAGACACGTTCCTCTCTGCCATAGCACCTGTTTAAACCCTCCGGCCTTTTGCCATCAGATCGCCTAAAGCCCGGTCGGCGGCTGCATCAAAGATGGAATATTCTATCTGGCCGAGACCAGTACCCTCCAAGTGAGGTCATTAAGGAATTGGTGACGTGGTAATCTTCACAAACACGACTGCAACTCAGTGAGTGATGGCCATTTGCCTCCACCGAGGACCCGCAAATACATTGATGAGGTTCACAGATTTTGATATTGCAGGCGGAGAGCAACTGCCACACGCAAATAGTCGCCGTCAGAAGAGTTCCCATATTTGTGCCTCCTGTTAAAAGATGTTAAACTCGATTTATGTGTTTTTATTTATACACGATTGGAATCTGTAAAAAAATACCTCTCTGTTCGTCTATGAAACACATCGCTACGTACCATAGTTCCAGACTTTAAAGTAGCGTATGCTGAAAATTACATAAAAGAAATCCACTCAAAAGTATGAAATAATATTTTAATGTTTTAATACAACTTAAGCGCGTTTTATTATCCCTGCAGTGCCATCTATTGACATTCTACTGCCAAGATTATAATGTTTGGTATGTGTAGCTAATATACAGAAAAAAATTCTCTATTGTTATCATTGTAAGTATCGATAGATAATTTCCCACGGGACCTCTTTAGTTTTCCGGGATAAAGAATACCCGACTATACAATGATGATGGTCAAAACACCCCATCCCAATGTAAAGGTTTCATATTGTTACGTTGAGTCATTCTAAAGATACATTTTTTTGCATTCCTGTAGGAACCCTAATTTTTTTGGGATTCACAATGTCTCAGTTTTATTTCGCGATAAGGGTATCAACGTGTAAAATTTGATTGTAATAGGTCAAGCCACATTTGCGTGGTGAGCCATTCTATAAATGAATACTTTTGATTTTCCCACGGGAACTCTTGAATTTTCTGGGATAAAAAGTATCCTATATGTTAACCCGGGCTATAAGGAACCACCATACAAAATTTCATCAAAATCGGCCTGGTAGTTTTTGCGTGATGCGCGAACATACAGACAGACAGACAGACAGACAAAAAATTCCAAAAGTTGTTGTTTTGGCCTCTGTATCGTTAGTAATATCCACCACAGTTATTATTTTCCAAAAATATTTCATGTACAGACACGGCCCCGTTACAGTTTTATTATATTACTAGCTTTTGCCCGCGGCTTCGCCCACGTGGACATAGCTTTTATGACTCTTTTTGAGGGTGAGTGGTGCGCGAGCCGCAATCAGCTCGCAAGCGTGGACATGAGTTTTCTCCAGGTACCTCAGGAACTGTATCAGGCTATTCGGATTAGCAGTCTTTGTCACTTCCCACCCCCTCAACAAATTCTATACAAAAAATCACTTTAATCCGTTGCTCCGTTGCGACGCCACCGACGTGCGCGAGCGTAGAAAACAGTTGTCCCCAGATCCCTCGGGAACTATGTCAGGATATACTTATTAGTAAATTTTTTTCGTTACGATTTAAAATAAAACGAACAAAGAGTATTGTTTTAGTTTCCTCAGGAACTGCATCGGGCTATGATAATTTCTACAGACAAAAGGTTGACTATTTCATTCCCAGTGATACAGGCTACCTTCATGCCAAATTTCATCAAGATTGGTAGAGGTGTTGAAGTGTGAATAGGTAACAAACAAACAAACACATTTTTACATTTATAATATAAGTAAAGTAGAGATTTATAAATCTTAAATAAAATATAGAGCGTCGGTGGCAAAACGGTTAGGGCCACTACCTCCTGTCCGGAAGGCCGTGGTTCGAATCCTGCCACTTACCAATATCTATACGAATATCAATTTCATACTGGTATGTACGTTTATCCGACGCTCTTACGGTGAGAAAAACATTGTGAGGAAACCTGCGAAGAAATTCGAAGCTTATGTGTGAAGTCAATCAACCCGCAATGGGCCCGCGTGATCGTCTAAGGCCAGATCGCCCTAACTCAGGGCAGGTCGAGCCCCTTGGTGGGGACGTATTTAAACTGATATGATGAAATATTATCAAAAAACTAATTCAAATTATTATAGGTATCAATCTAGTAATAAAATTTCCTAACAATATTAATATGGGTCAAACCCTCGAGTCGTATCAGCTCCAAAGGAGCCCATGACGCACTTCTCGTTGCCGCGCTGGATGGCAATAGACAACCTTAGCAGCAGGTAGGACCTCACGTCACATCTCCTCTCTCGAAGGCGAAGGTCAATCTTCTTTGTGATGGCAAAGGCCTCTGAGGGTTCAGCAGCCGGTTGTCTCACAGACCAGCGGCACAAAGCAGTAATTTGCCTCCAAGACCGAGTACTTATTATGCTTCTTGCTCACCGAAAATTGAGCAGCAGTACCATACGGGTGAGGAGTGAGGCAGAAAAAGTGGCTTCCCAAAGCAGACACGTTCCTCTCTGCCATAGCACCTGTTTAAACCCTCCGGCCTTTTGCCATCAGATCGCCTAAAGCCCGGTCGGCGGCTGCATCAAAGATGGAATATTCTATCTGGCCGAGACCAGTACCCTCCGAGTGAGGTCATTAAGGAATTGGTGACGTGGTAATCTTCACAAACACGACTGCAACTCAGTGAGTGATGGCCATTTGCCTCCACCGAGGACCCGCAAATACATTGATGAGGTTCACAGATTTTGATATTGCAGGCGGAGAGCAACTGCCACACGCAAATAGTCGCCGTCAGAAGAGTTCCCATATTTGTGCCTCCTGTTAAAAGATGTTAAACTCGATTTATGTGTTTTTATTTATACACGATTGGAATCTGTAAAAAAATACCTCTCTGTTCGTCTATGAAACACATCGCTACGTACCATAGTTCCAGACTTTAAAGTAGCGTATGCTGAAAATTACATAAAAGAAATCCACTCAAAAGTATGAAATAATATTTTAATGTTTTAATACAACTTAAGCGCGTTTTATTATCCCTGCAGTGCCATCTATTGACATTCTACTGCGAAGATTATAATGTTTGGTATGTGTAGCTAATATACAGAAAAAAATTCTCTATTGTTATCATTGTAAGTATCGATAGATAATTTCCCACGGGACCTCTTTAGTTTTCCGGGATAAAGAATACCCGACTATACAATGATGATGGTCAAAACACCCCATCCCAATGTAAAGGTTTCATATTGTTACGTTGAGTCATTCTAAAGATACATTTTTTTGCATTCCTGTAGGAACCCTAATTTTTTTGGGATTCACAATGTCTCAGTTTTATTTCGCGATAAGGGTATCAACGTGTAAAATTTGATTGTAATAGGTCAAGCCACATTTGCGTGGTGAGCCATTCTATAAATGAATACTTTTGATTTTCCCACGGGAACTCTTGAATTTTCTGGGATAAAAAGTATCCTATATGTTAACCCGGGCTATAAGGAACCACCATACAAAATTTCATCAAAATCGGCCTGGTAGTTTTTGCGTGATGCGCGAACATACAGACAGACAGACAGACAGACAGACAGACAAAAATTCCAAAAGTTGTTGTTTTGGCCTCTGTATCGTTAGTAATGTCCACCACAGTTATTATTTTCCAAAAATATTTCATGTACAGACACGGCCCCGTTACAGTTTTATTATATTACTAGCTTTTGCCCGCAGCTTCGCCCGCGTGGACATAGCTTTTATGACTCTTTTTAAGGGTGAGTGGTGCGCGAGCAATCAGCTCGCAAGCGCGGACATGAGTTTTCACCAGGTACCTCAGAAACTGTATCGGGCTATTCGGATTAGCAGTCTTTGTCACTTCCCACCCCCTCAACAAATTCTATACAAAAAATATCTTTAATCAGTTGCTCCGTTGCGACGCCACCGACGTGCGCAAGCGTAGAAAACAGTTGTCCCCAGATCCCACGGGAACTATGTCAGGATATACTTATTAGTAAATTACATCATTTTCCACCTCATCTCTGTGTTAAAAATCACAACAATTCATTTTTTCGTTACGATTTTGAATAACTTAACGAACAAAGAGTATTGTTTTAGTTTCCTCAGGAACTGCATCGGGCTATGATAATTTCCACAGATATAAAGTAGACTATTTTCATTCCCAGTGATACAGGCTACCTGCATGCCAAATTTCGTCAAGATTGGTAGAGGTGTAGAAGTGTGAATAGGTAACAAACAAACAAACACATTTTCACATTTATAATATTAAGTAAGGATTTCTTAATCTTGAATAACATATAGAGCGTCGGTGGCAGAACGGTTAGGGCCACTACCTCCTGTCCGGTAGGCCGTGGTTCGAATCCTGCCACTTACCAATATCTATACGAATATCGATTTAATACTGGTATGAACGTTTATCCGACGCTCTTACGGTGAGAAAAACATCGTTAGGAAACCTGCACACGCCTGCGAAGAAACTCGAATCTTATGTATGAAGTCAATCAACCCGCAATGGGTCCGCGTGATCGTCTAACGCCTGATCGCCCTAACTCAGGGGTAGTAACTAAATAATAATCTGTGCTCAGGGCAGGTCGAGCCCCTTGTCACAGATTACTAATTAGTTACTACGTACCCTTGGTCGGGACTTATAAACTGATATGATGAAATAACACATATACCTATGTAATCAAAAAACTAATTCAAATCATTATATTAATCTGGTAATAAAATTTCCTAAAAATATTAATATTGGTCAAATCCTCGAGTCGTATCAGCTCCAAAGGAGCCCATGACGCACTTCTCGTTGCCGCGCTGGATGGCAATAGACAACCTTAGCAGCAGGTAGGACCTCACGTCACATCTCCTCTCTCGAAGGCGACGGCCAATCTCCTTTGTGAAGGCAAAGGCCTCTGAGGGTTCAGCAGCCGGTTGTCCCACAGACCAGCGGCACAAAGCAGTAATTTGCCTCCAAGACCGAGTACTTATTATGCTACTTTCTCGCCGCAAATTGAGCAGCAGTACCATATGGATGAGGACATCTCTCTCTGCCATAGCGCCTGTTAAAACCCTCCGGCCTTTTGCCATCAGATCGACAAAAGCCCGGCGGCTGCATCTTCACAAACAACGACAGCAACTCAGTGAGTGATGGCCAATTGCCTCCACCGTGGACCCGCAAATACATTGATGAGGTTCACAGATATTGATATTGCAGGCGGAGAGCAACTGCCACCTCAAATAGTCGCCTTCAGAAGAGTTCCCATATCTGTGCCTCCTGTTTTAAGATGCTAAACTCGATTTATGTGTTTTTAATTTTTTTTCACGATTGGATTCTGTAAAAAATACCTATCTGTTCGTCTATGAAACACATCGCTACGTGCCATAGTTCCAGAGTTAGAGTTGTTTAAAGTAGGTTATGCTGAAAAATATTAAGAAATCCACTCAAAAGTATGAAATAATGTTTTAATACAACTTAAGCGCGTTTTATTATCCCTGCAGTGCCATCTATTGACATTCTGCTGCTATGATTAAAATTTGCGGTATTTGTAGCTAATATGTGGAAAAAAGTACTCTATTGTTATTATTGTAAGTATCGATAGATAATTTCTCACGGGACCTCTTTAGTTTTCCGGATACAGAATACCCGACTATACAATGATGGTCAAAACACCCCATCCCAATGTAATTTTTACATATTGTTACGTTGAGCCATTCTAAAGATACAATTTCTTGCATTCCTGCAGCAAACCATAATTTTTTGGGATTCACAATGTCCCAGTTTTAGTTCGCGATAAGGGTATCAACGTGTAAAATTTGATTGTAATAGGTCAAGCCACATTTGCGTGGTGAGCCATTCTATAAATGAATACTTCTGATTTTCCCACGGGAACTCTTGAATTTTCTGGGATAAAAAGTATCCTATATGTTAACCCGGGCTATAAGGAACCAACATACAAAATTTCATCAAAATCGGCCTGGTAGTTTTTGCGTGATGCGCGAACATACAGACAGACAGACAGACAAAAATTCCAAAAGTTGTTGTTTTGGCCTCTGTATCGTTAGTAATGTCCACCACAGTTATTATTTCCCAAAAATATTTCATGTACAGACACGGCCCCGTTACAGTTTTATTATATTATAGATAGATGATGATAATGTTATCTATCTAACAAGTTGTTAGTAACAACGTTTAGCCCAATCACCTACCCGCCAATAGGAATCATCAAATCATAATGCATGTGTTTCATTAACTGATACAGAGTCCTGTGGCTTCCATCATCATCTCAGCAGCATGCAAGTTAAGGAGAACTTTCCATCATCAGCTCACCTGAATAACCTGAAAGAATACAACTATCGGTCTATATGTAAGTATACCTACTTATCTGCGTATAATACTTAAAGAATTATCCTGTAACTCCTAACCGTTAAGGAGTTGTACTTTCCATCATCAGCTCTGCAACATGGTATGATGACTACCAGGCGCAAATACTTGAATACCTTTAGAAAATACATTAAAAAAATTAACAAACGCACTAGTCGCCACTACGATTTTCGAAGGTTCCCCTCGATTTCTCTGGGATGCTACCATTAGATCCTGGTTTCCTTATCATGGTACCACCCTTGGGATATCTCTTTTCCAACAAAAAAAGAATCATCAAAATCGGTTCATGAAAGAAGTAGTTATCCGCGAACACACATAAAAAAAAAAAAATATACCTAACAGGATGTAACAAAATTGGTGTAGGTCCCGTTAACTGGGGCTTCCACTCATCATACTGAACAACTTTTGTTCTACGACTTTGCTGAAAACGTAAAATTGTTTTTACTCTTCATACAAATCGATCAGCTGATCGACCAATTTTGTACATTTTAGTATGGAGGGCCCAAATTTTTATCAAATAGTTCATAATATGAGGTAATGTTGGCTAACCTGTCTATTATACATACAAAACGTATGCAAGACACACGGGCAAAGTATATATATATTACTACACACAGGTTAGCCAAAATGACGTCATATGAACTATTTGATGAAACGCACTCTACCATATCGTACAAAGTTTCATCCCGTGACGTACACAACACATACAATCAACTCATAACAATCCAAAATGTCTGGACCTGTAACGCCCCTTAAAACTTCATTTAAAACGAATTAATACGTTGAAAATATGGATCAATTTAAACTGGTCCACAAGCATGCGTCTGCGCCGCCGGAGCGCAAACTACGCAACTACTGACGTCATACATAAAGCTTTATCTCTGGTTTTTACTGTTTGTCTGAGAAAACGGAGTTCCAATAATATTTCATCTTCCATCTAAATATAAGTATTTAAAATTAGAAATCAATTCAGAAACCATTTATAGTAAATCTTCTTATTAATAGTTATGTATGATACTGACGTAGAATTCTTTTTATTTTCTTAAGGTTTTAAGATGCCTCAATCCGAGCAGGTTGATACGTGTTAAAATAATATCGAACGTAAGTTTATTCACTTTAAGTTCAAATCAACGCGGCTGTTACGTTGAAACCGAACGCCCAATTCTCGATTTTTACATGCTTCTATTACTTTCCTATACTATCAAATAAGTTTAAAAAAAAAATGTGTTCAATTAAAATGAAAGGTCTTAAAGTCACCGATCTTTGTGTGTTGGTTTCATTCAACAATAACTATTTGTTTTCGAGAAATTTTGCAATTAATGCCAAAAACAGAGTCTACATAGTATATTTTTTGAAATCAAAAGTAGTAATATTTTTAAAAATGTATTCAATTAAATCGTTTTTTTATTACTTTAAGTATATTATAAGTAAATTTTTTCCATAGTGATAGCTTTACACAGTCTTGCAGTAATTTGAATTGAATATTGTCATTTGACCTATCTTAATGCCTTAACTTACGTAGGTATGTAGAGTTTTAGGAATTGCTGTATAATTATTCCACGCCAAAAAATTCTCGTAAATACTATAATATTATAATACCCTCCTACTTCCTAGAGAGTTCATGGTACATATTTGAATTTATACTTCTAGCTTCTAGCTAGGTAATAAAAATGGTATGAATTCGAATTATTAAACTTAAAGTTAAGAAAGGCAAGTCAACACAGTAATATATAAGTCATTGCAAGTCAAGATAATTCAATTTCATCTGCAGTATATTGAGGTAAAAGCTGGGTAAAACCCGGCTTAGTAAAAGGGGATTCCCGTGCAGTTTGGTCAAACAGGATCTTGAGTAAAAAGTATGTAACTGTCTCGTTGTAACTGCATTCAATTGGCTGGGGCGATGCGATGCGAGGCAAATTCGAAGCCGCGGGCACAGATTAATAATAAATAAAATAAAATAAAATAAATATTCTGGGACAAATCACACATTGTCATCTGGCCCCAAAGTAGGATTCCCTGTGTTATGGGAACCAGAGACTGATATACATGTTATATGAGATACTAGTTACTTCGTACCGCAGGCAAAAACCAGTTAGCTTTTTTTTTATTCACACTTGTAAGTCCTTGGCATCATCTCACCTGATGTAAGTGACGGTAATGCTGAATATGGAAGTGGGTTTACCAAGATTCCCAAACGCAATGGGGAACTGGCTATCTTATATTCAAGCCGGAACACATCAAAGTTGTTTGGCGGCAGGACTTAGATAAGATGGCGTTAGCTAGACAGGCGGGCTTAGAAATTGCCCTGCCACCAACCAAACCGAGTCAGAGTTAGAGTCCGCTGGGAATCGAACCCGACATTCTGACGTGAAGCTAATGGCCTTAACCAATACGCCACGGAGGTGGTTAAAGCTAAAACAAGCTTATTTTATTATTAGCTTACAATATTGTCATGACTCATGAGTCCATGAGTTGCGTCGGTGGCGCAACGCCAAGGGCCGCTACCTCCTATCCGGAAAGTCGTGGTTCGAGTCCTGCGTGTTTTAGATTTTCGATCTCATATGTACGTTTATCCGACGCTCTTACGGTGAAGGAAAACATCGTAAGGAAACCTGCACACATTTGCGAAGAAACTTGAAGGTTGTGTGTGAAGTTGACAAACCCGCGCTGGGCCCGATCGCCCTAATTCAGGGTAAGCTCGAGCCCCTCGGTGGGGACGCATATATGAGCTGATTTGATGATGATTGACATGAGTTCGTCCAATGTTTGGTTTATTAATGTCCAATAGTATACTAGTATGGCAGAAATTTTAACCGCCTCCGTGGCGATATGGTTAGTCCATTCGCTTCACACCAGGAGGTCGCGGGTTCGATTCCCGATGGGGTCAACTTGAAAGACTCGGTTTGGTTGGTGGTAGGGCATTTTCTAAGCCCGACTGGCTAGCTACCACCATCTTATCTAAGACTGGCCGCCAAACATCAGTGTTGATGTGTTCCAGCTTGAAGATAAGATAGCCAGTTCTCCATTGCGTTGGGGAATCTTGGTAAGCCCGCTTTCATCTTCGGCATCATCGTCACTTACCATCAAGTGAGATGATGTCAAGGGCTTACCAATTGTGAATAAAAAAATATAGAAAGAAAGTCTTATCTTTTATTTTATTTATTTTTTTAATTTATTCCATACAGTATTTTACAATTGTGTCGGAAATTTACAAAATAAAAAGGGTATTGAAAACGAGAGAAAAAAAAGTTAAACAATTACACTTAAGTACATCAATTATTACTTACACTTCGTTAAAATTCATAATAGTCTAAATTAAATTCATTCTTCAACATTTATTTATGATGCTAATTAATGATTCTTAATAAATATATTATTGTGTCTACTTATCCCTACAGTTTATAAACTCGTCTATACTATAGAAACACCTCTCCAACAAAAAAGCCTTAAGCTGAGTCCTGAATTGTTTATGATCATGTATCACTTTAAATTCGTTTGACAGACTATTAAATAACCTAACTGCTTGATACCTTGCACTGTGCGCTGCCACATTTAATTTTGGATTAATCGCATAAGGTAAGTCGGTCCTACGGGTTTTTTCTCTTTCGGTTCTTTCATTAGGTATGTTTCGTATCTTTCAAGTCTCTTTACAAGATCCGTCAATATAACCAGTATATAAAGAGCTGGGACTGTTAAGATTCCTATCAGTACCTACTAGTACGCGCTGATTACGATACGATGAAGACAAGAGTTGGGTAGCAACAGTTTTAGCGCTGCATCATCATTGTAAGTACTCAGACTTGGACCGTCACACCACACCACACCACACGGCCGAACTAAACGTAAAAAAACGGTAAAACCCATATAATACATGGATTTCATTAAACAAGACGTGACAATGACAAGACTATTGTTTTGTGTCAATTTTGAATATTGCTATGGTTGCATGTGAAAACAGTTCTGAGAAAGGCATGTTATTCAAAAATGTTGGGTTTACCACTAATTACGTTCATGTGAAGAAGCGTCGGTGGCTCAACCGGTAACGACTCGGTCCTTCTAACCAGAGGTGCCGGTTTCAAATCCGGCCGGCCAATGTACCAATGATTTTTTTCTAAACTTACGTACATATACTCACCGGTTGCTTTAACGGTGAAGGAAAACATCGTGAGGAAACCTACACATCTGATCCCAGATGTGTACGAAGGTCGCATTGCGCACGTCCGTAGGTGTTAATCTAAATACCCTACACGTGACCGCGGGTGATGCTAAGTGCAACACCAGGCAACCACCGTCTATCCCTAGGATAGCACGGTTAATGGTGGCACACGATAAGAAGAAGACGATCATGTTCATGTTACGTAAAGAGAACCAAAGTAACCGACACAGCTCTCGGAATTGCTAAACTTAAGTGGCAGAGGGCGAAGCACATTGCACGTAGAACGGATTGCCGTTGGGGCAGTAAAGTTCTCAAGTGGCGACCGTGCACCGGAAAACGTAAAGAAACGTAAGCCTCGGTGAAGGTCGCGGGAAGCCGCTGGATGAGGGCAGCGCAGGACCGGTCGTCGTAGAAATCCTTGGGAAGGCCTATGTCCAGCAGTGGACGTCCTTCGGCTGATATGATGACATTCATGTACGTCTACGTACATCTTTTTCTTTCGTACACCCAACGGGAGACCAACGGGACCCTATTACTAAGCCTCCGCTGTCTGTCCGTCTGTCCATCTGTCAGCGGGCTGTATTTCATGAACCGTAAAAGGTAAAAGGAAGATAGTTTAAAATTTTCACAGAATGTGTAGTTCTGTTGCGGCTATACAAAACAAAACAAAAAATACAAAAAATATTAAAAAACGAAAAAATAAGGATCTCCATACAAAAACCGTGTATATTTTATAGTTCTTTAAAAGTATTTTGATTTAGCTTTATCGTAAGAACTGTAATACATAAAAGCGTGAAACTTGGTGTGATTGTATTACTAATACTGAAGTAAAATAATAAAATTGGCCAAGTGTGAGTCGTACTCTCGCTAAGGAGTCCAAACTGAATGACAAAAATAACAAATTTTTGTCGCTCCCGTTGATGTCCTTTTTTGTAATGTGAATAGGTATCATTCATGTTATAATACTATGTAGTTTTGTGTGAAGAGATGTGGTGGTACGGAACCCTCGAAGTGCTAGTCCCACTTGTACTTGGCCGGATTTTTTTAATATGACATTAAAATATACTTATATTATATAATAGCTACAGCCCCGGTTACTTTTTTATATTTTACTATAACCAGCCACGGAGTCGAAGATAATACATTTAATGAGGTTTTCGTATATATCTAAACTCAGCTATGAATCAAACGACGTGTTTATTACGACCTATAGTTTGATATAAAATCATTTTATAGTTAGTCTATTTTTTTTTTCACAATTACAGAAGAATTTTTTTTTTTATTTACAATTGGTTAAATCATTCCTCTATTCTGCTGCGCGCCATAATGATAACATGACACTTTTTTTTTCAATTTTCGCCATGGCCACCTAGATGCATGTCGTGACCAACTCGATTAGGTCTCAATCTAGTCGGCCGTGGCAAGCGGCCATTGCGAAAATTAGAGATTGGGTGTACACTCAATTTATTGATATCTAATTAATATTTTATATCATATAAATAATACATCTCCTCACAGTCGAAATGAAAAGTAAAGTGTTTAAATCGGGTGAAATGACCCTTTCACCCTCGAACTATTGGCGCTCGAACGAAGTAAGAAGAAAATATCTCGAGTGAAATGGGTCACTTTCTTCCCTTGATTAACAAACTACTATTCCAAGTGCCTAACGCTTCAAGATTCAAGATATTTATTCGAAATAGGTGCAAATTACACTCTTTCAGATAGTCATAAAATAGCAATTACATAATTTCATTTGTAAAAAATCAATCAATAAACAATCATGAGTTAATAACGTCAAAATCCAATCCGTGATATAAAAAAAAAACAAATAATGTCATTAGAACATGAAAACAATATGACACGAGAAGTAATAGGTACATTAAAATTATTGAATATCATGAACGCCTTTGACAAGTGTAGGCCAGTTCACACGGACAGCACCCGGTCACGAGTATAACGCGAGAGTCAGCCATCAGTGACCTGCTGTTTCATGTACAATGTTATCTATCAGCTGTTTTCCAGTAGTGTATGGCCGCGCCATCGCCACATGTACTCTATAGTCGTAATTGTGATAGTTTTATCAAAACGGGGGCCGTCTGTTTTGTTCCGTAAGTACTAATATACAGGGTGTAACAAAATTGGTGTAGGTCCCGTTAACTGGTATAAGGTGTAACAAAATTAGCTAAAACTTTTTTAACTGGTGCTTCTAACCATGAAACTGAACAACTTTCCCCATGGTACCCAGAGTCAAATCGCAAAAAAAAATATTGACTCTCCCATACTAACTCGATCAGCTGATCAGCCAACTTAGTATGGAAGATTCCAAATTTTTTTGAGATTTGACTATGGGTTTTATTTATGGGTAAAGTTGTTCAGTTTCATGGGTAGAAGCACCAGTTAAAATAGTTTCAGCTAATTTTGTTACACCTTATATTGGGTGACTTTTAATTAGTTCTTGATGGCAAAGGATATGAATGTACTCGTGATTATAAAAAACTTTCCCAAAGAAACTATATGTCAAATTTGAAAAAAAATTTTTGGTCCTTCATAAATTTTTGCCGATTTGATAACTTATTTATTATGTATCGAGGACCAAAAATTTTTTTTCTGAACATTTTCTCACAGATTTTCCTGTAATGTATATTCATTGAACCTCACATACTATGATATTCTTCTAAATTATAGCCCCATTAGTTTCGGAGATAAGGGGGGAGGGGGGTGGAAAACTATTATCTTATAATTAAAAAAATATAACAAGCCCTTTCATTTGACATGCAGTTGCAGTTTGCAAAACATTTTTAATATTTTCTAATTAACCCCACAAAAGTGGCTCCAATGTTTCAAGTTAAATTATTTACGTTACATGTTATCTTTGCGTCACCGACATACATATTATGTGTACTAAAAATTTAACTCGATCGGTCCAGTAGTTTCGGAGCAAATTGGCTTAGACAGACGGATGGACAGACACACACGAGTGATCCTATAATGGTTCCGTTTTACCTTTTAAAGGAGAGAACCCTAAAAGTTTTAAATAGTAGTACATAAAACTGAGGTAGCTCAGAACCGGTCGTCGTGGAAATCATCAAGGGAGGCCTATATCCTTCGGCTGATATGAATTTAAAAGGAGAACTATCACGGCTAAGTAGGCTTTCTTAGTTTAGGCATAGTACTAATAACTGTGGTTTAGGAGTGATAGTTGACCAACTTAAGGTGTGCAGTTGGATTTGTTAATAGTTCTGAGATTTTCGATACAAAATGTTCTATTACCAACTGCAAATATAATTTTGTTTATAAAATATACATTTACTTGCTTTTGCCCGCGGCTACGCCCGCGTAGACATCGTTTTTAGGACTGTCTTTGAGGATGAGTAGGGCGCGAGCCGCAAGCGGAAATATATCGGGCTATTCTGATTAGCAGTCTATGTCACTTCCCACCCCCTCAACCAATTCTATACAAAAATCACTTCAATCCGTTGCTCCGTTGCGTGCGACGACGCCGACGCGACGTGCGCGAGCGTGGAAAAGAGTTTTCCCCAGATCCCTCGGGAACTATGTCAGGATAGGCAAATTAGTAAATTATGCCATTTCCCACCTCCTGAACCATCTCTGTGCAAATAATCACAACAATCCATTGTTCCGTTGCGATGCTAAAGAAATTAACCAAAGAAAGAGTATTTTTTCAGTTCTCTCAGGAATTGCATCTGTCTATGCTATTTTCACGGGATAAAAAGTAACCTATGTCCTTCACAGTGACACGGGCTACCTGCATGCCAAATTTCATCAAGGTTTTTTTTTTATTATTCACAATTGGTAAACCCTTGACAACATCTCACCTGGTGTTGGTGCAGGCGTGAAAGAGAAGGTAACAAACAAACAAACACAGTTTCACATTTATAATATTAATAATCATTTTTTGAAAAGACTACGGAACCACACCCCGGACACTCCATACAAACGAGCGAGAAATGATATACATAATTATAACTGACGTACCTATAGGCAAGAATGCAGGTAGGGTTGAATCACACCGGCGGTATTGGTCACGAAATGTTTGTTAGTTATTTACTGAATGCAACAGTGTGAATACTAAACTCTTTTTTTTTATACTTTTCGTTGTAAACAAACACCCCTCGAACAAAAAACACCACTTTCCGAATACACCATACACATTATGAGACTAAAAAACATTGTAAATGGTAACTGCGATTTGTACGTATGAATTAACACTGAAAACTGCTATTATTTTGTACATCTTTAAACACTTTTTCCATAAAATTGCGAAATTGATAAAGGATTTTGTCACAGATTAAAAATCAACATGATAGTTTTGTTTCTTTGGTGTAGAGATGGGACGAAGTGAATGACTGAATGAATGATTTTGAACTGTTGTTGCGAGGTAAAAATTGGGTCATATTTGATAATTTCTGGCTCAACTGTACAATAGGTTAGGAAACCAGCGGTTTTTAAGTTATGAATTTTTAAAAATTGCATTTTTTTTTAGGTACTCTTTGGTCTTTGGGAAGCACTTTAGAACATGCAACACCACAAAAAAGGGGGGATTGAGAGGGGGAGGGGTGGGGGGTTAGGGGGACCCAATGGAGTCACTCCTCCCCCGCGGAGCCCCCCTTTTTGAGAAAATGAATTTTGAAATTGGGATTTGTGAGGTAGTCTTTGGTCGGAAAATCGCCATGCAACACCACAAAAAGTGGGGATTGGGGGGAGGAGGGTAGGGGAGTTAGGGGGACACTCTGGTGTCCCTCCCCCCCTGCGGAGCCCCCTCCTTTTTGAGAAAATGAATTTTGAAATTGGGATTTGTGAGGTAGTCTTTGGTCGGAAAATCGCCACCGCTTATTATCACTGACTTTATTGAGTTACGAAAAAAAAAGCTCACCTACTTTTACGCCTTACGAAAAGCTCTTCTTCTTTCTAGCGTGTCCATTCCATTATCGCTACAGCTTAATAAAAACAAGACTCATCTACTTTCCAGTCTTAAGATAGGTTTCGGAGTCGCTTTTAATTTTGACTGATTACGCCCTAGTTAAAGCTCATTTACTTTCCAGTGTTGAGATAAGTTTCTAAGTCGACGGAGCCCCTTCGGGGCTCCTACTTCTGCGTTCTCATGTTCAACCTAACACTACGACTGTGCGCTCGCCTCCCCGCACAGTCTCCGAACCTAACGCATCCGAGTCGCGTTGCTCCGAAAGTCCGAGCTCGCTTCGCTCGCTCCCGCTTCCATTTTCAGGTTTGTTGGGTTACGATATGGGCGGCGGGGGCTAAGCCCTTATCATGAATCTTTGGGTTCAAATTGACTTTAACCTTGACAATCAGTTGAGTCCCCCTAGTTTTCGATTTGTTACCGTCAAGTTTGTCCGCCATCAAGTCGGACCCGCGTGCTTTTCCCATACTCCCACACCCCCCTCGGCTCCCGAAGGTTTGTAGGGGTTCAAAAACCTTAAACAGTATAATTATAGGTCATCTTTGTTCGTACATAACCACAAAACTTCCATTTTTTTTTTCAAAATGGAGGAGGCTCCGCGCATCCTTCTTCATAGGGGTCCACTTCAGTCCCCCCCTCCCCCCTCCCCCCACCCAATATCAATCCAATTTGAGGTGTTTCAGATTCTAAAGATGAACTGGTCTTTGTTTTGTGAGTTTATAAAGGACCAAAGATGACTTATTACTGATTGTATAATTCGATTCCAAAGATTCATAATATGGGGTCCGCGAAGCGGGAAAAGCACGCGGGGCCGACTTGAGGGCGGGCAAACTTGGGGGTGACAAATCGAAAACTAAGGGGTAATCTTTTTTGTTAGTTAGTCTAAAAGGTCATCTACTTCTATGACGCCGAAAATCGCTGCCTAAAAATAAAATAAAATTAGCGCTTAATAAACAAAAAGGTCATCCACTTCTCTGACGGCGAAAATCGCTACCGCTTATTCCAAAAAACGTGTAACTCAATTTGATTACCAAGATTCATGATATGGGGTCCAGAAGCCCAGCCCCCTCCACCCATTTAAAACCCCCAACAAACCTTCGGGATCCGAGGGGGATGTGGGAGTATCAGGGCGGGGAAAGCACGCGGGGCCCATACCCCTAACGTCCGGGCCCCGCCCCCGTTAGGGGTCCGGGCCCCGTGTGCTTTCCCCGCCCCGATACTCCCACATCCCCCTCGGATCCCGAAGGTTTGTTGGGGGTTTTAGATGGGTGGCGCCGGGCCCCGCGTGCTTTCCCCGCCCTGATACTCCCACATCCCCCTCGGATCCCGAAGGTTTGTTGGGGGTTTTAAATGGGTGGCGGGGGCTACGCCCCCGTTAGGGGTCGAGGCCCCGCGTGCTTTCCCCGCCCTGATACTCCCACATCCCCCTCGGATCCCGAAGGTTTGTTGGGGGTTTTAAATAGGTGGCGCCGGGCCCCGCGTGCTTTCCCCGCCCTGATACTCCCACATCCCCCTCGGATCCTGAAGGTTGTTGGGGGTTTTAAATGGGTGGCGGGGTCTACGCCCCCGTTAGGGATCCGGGCCCCGCGTGCTTCCCCCACCCTGATACTCCCACATCCCCCTCGGATCCCGAAGGTTTGTTGGGTGTTTAACCCCATATTATGAATCTTTGGAATCAAATTATACAATCAGTAATAAGTCATCTTTGGTCCTACATAAACTCACAAAACAAAGACCAAAGAGTACCTAAAAATACAATTTTTAAAAATTCATAACTCAAAAACAGCTGGTTTCCTAACCTTTAAATTTGGTAAAGATGTTCAGCTAAAGCCTATCTCTTACCAAAAAATCGCGGGCTGCCAAATCGATGTACCCTATTGTACAGTTGAGCCCAAAGATGACCCAATTTTAACCTCGCAACAACAGTTCAAAATCATTCATTCAGTCATTCACTACGTCCCATCTCTACACCAAAGAACAAAACTATCAAGTCGATTTTTAATCTGTGACAAAGTCCTTTATCAATTTAGCAATTTTATGGAAAATTTGTTAAAAGATGTATAAAATAATAGCAGTTTTCAGTGTTAATTCATACGTCCACGTCGCAGTTACCATTTACAATGTTTTATAGTCTCATAATGTGTATGGTGTATTCGGAAAGTGGTGTTTTTTGTTCGAGCGGTGTTTGTTTGCAACATAAGACAAGAATGAAAAAAAAGTGTTCAGTTGGGCCTTTACGTTCGGTAACTAGTTGGTTTTTATTCCTGTGAACGAAATCACAGCGGCGCGCAAAGTGAATATAGTGAATAAAAGTGCTTGCGTAGCCGTAGCTCGTCCTTTACGTTTGGTACTCAATCTACACCCAATCTGAGTGACGGGGGGGTGAGGTCGAATCTAGAGAGCGGCAGGGAGTGTCCATACTGTACGTTAGTACTAATATATATACTGTGACGGAACCTTACCTTGCGCGAGTCCGACTCGCACTTGGCCGGTTTTTATTGTAGTAAAATTAATCACAGTCAAAGAATATAATAATATATTGCGACAGTACTTGTATACGCACGCGTCTCCCTCCCGTGGTCGTTCATTATACACATTGCCTGAACGTTTCAGGCAATGTTCATAATGCCTAGGCGTTCTATACAATGCCGGATTATACACATTGCCTATAACATATACATGTCACAGTACCATCCCACGATATCTCCACAGCCCAACGGCCTGCCTGAGTTCTCCTTATCTAATAATATAATTAATATAACAATACATATTAATATAATATATTGTAAATTAATGTATAAGTACATATCATGTAACGCGCGCGCGCATGGAATGGATCTCATTACACACAACAAGTTCAAAGTTTGATGCGTATGTATCTATTTAAGTAATGCGAATTACTTTTCCGCTTTCCTATGTCATGTTTTTAGGGTGCTGTACCTAAAAAGGTAAAAACGGAACCATTATAGGATCACTCGTGTGTCTGTCTGTCAGTCCGTTTGTCAAAAAAAAATTCTCGGAAATTACTGGACCTTGGAAATTTTAAATTTGGTACATATATGTAAGTCAGTGACTCAAACAGGAACGTGTAACGTAAACAAATAAATTTAAACATAGGGACCACTATTGGGGATGAATTAGATTGTCAAAAGGGTGCCTTAAATAAAACAGAATCGAATTCGTTTATTTGCCCTTGAGTTGGGTACATAGTATTAGGTGTTGCAAAAATTTTGTTGAATCGCCAAACTCAGCCATAAAAATGATAGCATGCAAACACAATGTAAAGAAAAACTAGCTACATTACAATTAATAAATAAATAACATTCAAATTGTACTTAGTCATTATTAATAAATTTAAAATAACATTCAAATTGTACTTAGTCATTATTAATAAATTTAAAATAACATTCAAATTGTACTTAGTCATTATTAATAAATTTGAAATCTAAAAATTCCTTGACCGAGTAAAAGTAAACAACAATCATTATTTTTTTGTTGCAATAAATTTTTATTTTGAAACTTTTTTTACTTTGTTGGAACGCTGATAGATAAAATAAGGAAGTTTTTACCCTATTGGGCAATTAATTTCCAACTCCAACTGTGTTATAATATATTTTTTTTAATCATGAAACATTTGAACAAATGCTTTTTTCATATCATCATCGTATCAGCCGACGGACGTCCACTGCTGGACATAGGCCTCCCCCAAGGATTTTCATGACGACCGGTTCTGCGCTGCCAGCATCCAGCGGCTTCCCGCGACCTTCACCAGATCATTGATCCACCGAGTAGGAGGCCTACCTACGCTACGTTTTCCGGTGCGCGGTTGCCATTCGAGAACTTTACTGCCCCAACAGCCATCTGTTCTACGAGCTTTTTTCATATATAATAAGAAAAAACTTCAAAAATAAGGAACTTTTACTAAGGTCAAAATCTGCCAAATGGTAGGTAATAAGGTCACTTATAATGTTCTTAAAATATTATCGTCAACTTAAGGGACATCCGATGCAGTTCTTCAGGGAACTGAAAAAAAATGTCTTTCTTGGTTAATTTCTTTAACATCGCAACGGAACAATGGATTGTTGTGATTTTTGCACAGAGATGGTTGAGGGAGTGGGAAGTCACATAGACTGCTAATCAGAATAGCCCGATCTGGGATAGGTATCTAGAGATACTAATGTCCACGCTAGACGCGCCACTAACCCTTAAACCACAGTAATATACAGAATGTAAAAAAAATTATGTAGGACCCGTTAACTGGGGGTTCTACTCATCATACTGAACAACTTTCCCCAAGGAACCCATAGTCAATCCTCAAAAAAAAATTGAATCCTCCATACTAAAATGCACAAAATTGATTGATCAGCTGATCATTTTGTATGGGGAGCAATTTTTTTTGCGATTACAGCAAAGTCCTACACCAATTGTGTTACACCCTGTATAAGTCATTGCCTTAAACACAGTCATAAAAACGATGTCCACGCGGGCGACACTGCAGGCAAAAGCTAGTGTCATAATATTTGGGAATATTTCCCATAGGTTTTCATGTACCTAGTTATAATAATTTACCCATCTGACCAGTAAAAAACGCCTTTGTTCTATTCAATGGTACGTAGCTCCGGGGATTAGAACATGAAATACATCACGCTCTGGTCACTAATAAAAGACCATAATCATATCAGCTCATACATATCGTCAGCTATATACCGAGGGGCTCGAGCCTACCCTGAATTAGGGCGATGCTCAGGGCCCAGTGCGGGTTGGTCGACTTCACACACAACCTGCGAGTTTCTTCGCGGGCTTGTGCAGGTTTCCTCACGATGCTTTCCTTCACCGTTAAAGCAATCGGTAAGTATATTAATGTAAGTTTTTGAAAAACTTGTTGATACATTGGCCGTCCAGATTTGAACCCTGTACTTCTGGTTAGAAGGACATAATAAAATAATCAAAATAAAAGACCATAATTATATAGTCATCGTAATGGTCAATATTTGCGCCACTATAAATACAAATTGTATTAGAGAGGCGATTGAGAACAAAAAAGGCTAAAAGTGTTCGCGAGAGATCTGTCTGTTGGTCAAAGCCAACTGACCAAGCTGAAGACTGAGGACGGCAGGATCATATCGTCTAAGACTGAGTTGCTGGAAGAAGTTGAGAAGTTCTACGCACAATTGTACACGACCACACGTCTGCCTGTCAGCTATCTGGCTAAAGACCCAAGAGCTAGACTTACCCGACATTATACCGAAGATATCCCGCACGTCAGCCTTTACGAGATTAGAATGGCTCTTAAACAGCTTAAAAACAATAAGGCACCGGATGATGATGGAATTACGGCTGAACTTCTGAAAGCAGGTGGAACACCGGTACTTAAAGCTCTTCAGAAATTATTTATTTCCGTTATACTTGAGGGACAAACGCCTAAGGCATGGCACAGAAGTGTGGTCGTGCTTTTCTTTAAAAAGGGCGACAATACCCTGCTGAAGAATTACAGACCCATTTCACTTCTGAGCCATGTCTACAAACTGTTTTCGAGGGTCATTACGAATCGTCTCGCACGCAGGTTTGACGACTTCCAGCCTCCCGAAGAAGCCGGTTTCCGAAAAGGATTTAGTACCATAGACCACATACATACGCTGCAGCAGATTATACAGAAGACCGAAAAGTACAATCAGCCACTATGCTTGGCGTTCGTGGACTATGAGAAAGCCTTCGATTCGGTCGAAACCTGGCCTGTGTTACAGTCTCTCCAGAGGTGCCAAATTGACTATCGATATATCGAAGTGCTGGAGTGTTTGTATGAAAACGCTACCATGTCGGTTCGCCTCCAGGATCAAAACTCGGAACCTATCCAGCGAGGGGTGAGACAGGGAGACGTTATATCTCCGAAACTGTTCACCGCCGCCCTGGAAGATGTTTTTAAGCTTTTGGACTGGGGTGGACTCGGCATCAATATCAAGGGCGAGCACCTTCGATTCGCTGACGATATCGTGGTCATGGCTGAGACTATGGACGACTTTTTTTTTTTTCCGTGAGATGTTGTGTAGGGGAGGGAGGTGAATACATTTACGCATACCTGTGCAGCGGTAAAATGTAAACCGGTTATGTGGGACTCACAGTCTTCGAACCGCAATACCCACTAACACCCCCTGAAGAACTTTGGCAGCATAATTAAGCCACCCTAAAAGTATATCGGAGCGACTCCCCCCCCCCCCTTGTGCGAAAAATACACGCTAAGGGGACAGCGCGGCGAGCTCCTGATGGGAGGGCCGTTTGGTTTATCACATTAGGTGTGCAAGTGAGGGGACAGTGTTATTCAAATAATAACACTAACAGTCTCCCTGAGCTGCCAGGAGGCAGTTCAGGTCGGCTGATATTTTATCGGGAGGATCAGTGAGGACATTTCTTGGTCTGCGGACCATATTACTAGTTAAAACGGGACGTGGGGAGTAGTTCGCTGCCTCGCGAATCAGTGGGTTGGGATGCGACTCCGAGGACTTGAAGAAGTTCTCGGAGAGGCTTTTGAGAGATTGTTGGGTGGTAGGTAAGCCTAAGTCCCTATGCAAGTCCGGGTTCCTGACGCACCACTGGGCGTCCAGAGCCCTACGGCAGAAAATGCTCTGGACTCTTTGGATCAATTCCATCTTATTTGGGTTCACGTGTGCAAATACGGGGGCCGCGTATGTCATTACCGGTCGGATGCAAACTTTATAGAGTGTTCGCTTATTAGTGGGGGACATTTTACTGTGCCTACCTAACATGCTGTTTAGCCTGCCCAGGTAGAAGCGGGCATTTCGGGTCACATTTGTAATGTGAGATCCGAAAGTGAGACAGGAGTCGAGGGTGACTCCTAAATATTTGGCTGTACGTTGCCAGGGGACGCGGGTGCCTAGCATGCGGATTGAGTCTGCGGGTTGGTTTAGCCTATAACGGTAGTCGAAGCGGACCGCTTTTGCTCGGGTTCACTTCGATTCTCCATTTCCTAAACCATCTACCTAACTCGTCAACTGAGATTTGTAGCTTGTCTATTAGTGGTGATAGAGATACGGACTGCCCCCTTACGTAGAGGGCGGTGTCATCCGCAAATAGGGAGAGCTGTACTGCTGGCCCTGATTTGCTTGGTTTCGGGATGGGGATGTCATTAGTGTACAGAGTGTACAATGTTGGGGAGAGTATGGACCCTTGGGGGACCCCGGCTCTAATGGGACGCGGTGAGTAAAGTACCCCTTCGTGTCTAAAACGGAAAATACGGTCTTGGAGGTAGCACTCCACTATTCTAACAAGACGGTCTGGGAGGTCTATGTGGTAGAGTTTGTATACAAGTCCCGCATGCCAGACCTTATCGAAGGCCTTTGCGACGTCGAAGAAGACTGCTACTGTCCTTTCGCGTCTGGGGTAAAATCCGTCCAGTATGTATTCGACAATGCGGTGGACTTGTTGAGGGCACGAGTGTTTGGCGCGGAACCCAAACTGGTGGTTAATTATAAGGGGAGGTTTGTCCGGCGGGAAGATATGACTTTTAATTCGATTGAGTATGACTCTTTCGAAAAGCTTTCCCATAGTCTTGAGTAGACTTATGGGGCGGTGGTTTGTGGGGATGTTAAGGGGCTTGCCTGGCTTTGGGATGCCTATTACTATTGCTTCCTTCCATGCTGTCGGGAAGAAACAGTGTTCAAAGCAGGCGTTGATGATAATAGCTAGCAGTGCAAGTAACTGTTCCGGATAGTAGCTTGGTTTGAGATACCATCTGCTCCGGGGGCTTTTTTAGGTTTAAGACCTCTAATAATGGAGCGTAGTTCGTCAGTTGATAGTGAGATGGGGTCCGCAGTTAGGGGGAGCGAATTCCTACTACGGACCTCATCCTCCACTGTTTTTATATGATCGGGATCACACTCTTGTGTGCTAGGTGTGCATTGGTCGGCTATGCTGTCCGCGAAGCATTCCCCTTTCTCTATGTCCTCAAATGCTATTGTATTGTCTGGTCGCGTTAGGGGAGGGGTGTGCGTGATTGCGTCTACGTGGAGAGCCTTGGCTACTTTGTAGTAGGCAGTATGGGAGGGGGTGATATCCTCCATGAGTTTACTCCAGTTGGAGTTTCTCAGTTCGGAAAGGTGCTTCCTAAGCTTACGCTGTAGGGAGTTTGCTTCCCTCCTATTGTCGGGTGTGGGGTAATCTGCAGCTCTGCGGAGAGCTGCTCTTTTCTCTGCGATTAAGAGTTTTGTCTCACGCGGGAGTTTACGGTCTTTGTTGGTAACGACCTTTTCGTTCTCCTTAATCGCAGCCTGTACTAAGAGGGTGATACTACTAACTGCGCTATCTATCTTGTCAGTAGTGTCAAAGTAGTCGGGCGAGAAAGCGTATGCAGAGTCGGGGGCGTCAATGGCTGAGGTCAGTGAGTCAGTGATACCGTCCCAGTTGGTGAATTTTGTTGTCGTGGAGGCGGGTGTGCTACTTTGGGAGCGTAATTTCAGGGAGACTGGGCGGTGGTCCGAACCTAGCTCGTCAAGGGTGTCAATTGCGCACACGTTAAGGGAAACTCCCTTAACTATGGCAAAGTCGAGTATGTCAGGGTCGTGGTCCGGGTTATCCGGGTAGTGGGTGGGGGCGTATGGGGAGTATACTGTTAGATCTAGATCTTCAGTGATTTTGAGGAGCTTTACGCCATTGTTGTTGGTTTTTAGGCATGTCCAGTCAGTATGTTTGGAGTTGAAGTCTCCAATCATAATGGTGGACCCGCCCAGGGCTAGGATGGCCTCGAAATCACTTTGTAAGGGAATTTTTTGGGGACGGATGTAGACTGAAGCTATGACTATTGACTGATGTCCTGTCATGGCTAGTTTGACTATAGTGGCTTCCATGTTGGTGAGTTGGGGGGTGGGGATCTGAGAGCAGTGGATTGCTCTCCTATAGTAGATGGCTGTTCCGCCCCCTTTTTCGTTAAGCCTATCGTTACGGATAAGGTTGAATAGGGGAATTTTTAGATCTCTCATGTATGGTTTGAGGAACGTTTCCTGCACTGCTATTATGTCTATGTGCATACTTTTAACGAATTGTTTAAGCTCGGGGACGTTGCTACTTATTCCGCGCGAGTTGTAAGTGATGAGCGATAGCCCCTTGGGTTTGACCCGACCGGTATTGATACTTAGAGTTTGGGTGTTGTTTTGCCCTAAGGGCATTTTTAAAACAAGCTAAGGAGGTGGTGGTGTTCCACAAGAGCGAGTAAGCGCTCTTGGGGAGTGCGTGAGGCGCGTATTTTACCAGCTAAAACCGAGATTTCGCTGATGTCTATGTTTGCTATGGTGGCGGCCACCGTTTGCATGTCCTCCTTTAGGGACGGCTGAGAGCCGCCCGGTTGGGGACGCGGTTGTGGGGGGGGAGGGGTGGCTTTAGGAGCCAGTTTAGAGGGGGCTGTTGGAATAGCCCTACCCCAGGCGTTGTTTGGGGCCGTGTTTGGTTGGACCCTAGGGGTCCTAAGCGCGGGGAAGTTATCCGCCGTTGGTGCCGGTGCCCACTTCGAACCCTGTTTGGGCTGGGGGAGATGTGTCCGAATCACGGTTTCGCGTGCACTCTTTGGTGCCGTGGGACCCTAGGCACTTTACGCACCTCGGGGTGGCAGTGCAGGCTCCTACTCACAAATAAAATTCCGTATCACACCTACGCTCTCCCTGAAGAGCGTAAGATACGCGCGGTCCTTCGCGGCATCCCCTACGAATTGTCAAACGAGGACGTATTCACGGACCTCGTACAATTAGGACTGCCAGTAGAGGGTGTGCACAAGATGCACAGCCGCTCCGGCAAAAACTTTCCCCTCGCCCTCGTCGTCTTGTCAAACAAGCCGGAGGCGAAAGACATTTTTAGAATGGGTAAGCTCACCATCTGTGGGCTATCCAATGTAAAAGTGGAGCCTCCGTACAAACGCGGCTACCCCGGGCAATGTCACCGTTGCCAGTTGTACGGTCACGCAGCGGCTCTATGGACGACTTAGGCACAATGCTCGATGGCCTCAGTAGAGCCTCTCAACAAGTGGGTCTTAGAATGAACATGGACAAGACGAAAATTATGTCAAACGTCCGTGTCATACCTACTCCTCTGAAGGTTGGAGGCTCTACACTCGAAGTTGTTACCGAATATGTATACCTGGGACAAACAGTCCAGTTAGGTAGGTCCAACTTCGAGAAAGAGATCAATCGTCGAATCCAACTCGGCTGGGCAGCGTTCGGGAAGCTTCGCAATATCTTTACATCCCAGATACCGCAGTGTCTTAAGACCATGGTCTTCGACCAATGTGTGTTGCCAGTGATGACGTACGGAACTGAGACATGGTCGCTTACTATGGGCCTCATAAGAAGGCTCAAAGTCACCCAAAGGGCAATGGAGCGTGCTATGCTCGGAGTTTCTCTGCGTGATCGAATCAGAAACGAGGAGATCCGTAAGAGAACCAAAGTAACCGACATAGCTCTCAGAATTGCTAAACTTAAGTGGCAGTGGGCGGGGCAGTAAATTTCTCGAGTGGCGACCACGCACCGGAAAGCGTAGTGTAGGCAGGCCTCCCACTCGGTGGACCGATGACCTGGTGAAGGTCGCGGGAAGCCGCTGGATGCGGGCAGCGCAGAACCTTGGGGGAGGCCTATGTCCAGCAGTGGACTTCCTTCGGCTGATATGATGATGATGATGAATGGTCAATAGTTGAAAAATAAACATTTCTTTCCCAATAAAAATTGACGTTTGTCAATTTCACACTGAAACCGCGGTACGTGCTTATACCGTGTTCCCCCCTATTATTATCTCATTTTTACCCGACTGCGCCAAAAACGGTACATCAATGGGTTATTCAAGATTTTAAAAGCATTTCATATTTGCACATCTTTAAAATGTTTTGTAAATTAATACGTATGTGTAAATCAATTTAAATAACATTATATATTTTAAAGGTATCAATAAGGAAAAACTATTTTATCCTTTTGGGTTTCTTATCAACTTACGCACGGATAAAAACCCCCATACAATCCCATACAGGTACAGTGTAGCGGGGCTTCTAATCCTCATACTGAACAGCTTTCGTCAAAAAAAAACACAAAAGGTTCTGGACTCCATACAAAAATGTGCACCAAATTAGTCAATCAGCTGATCTGTTTTTATGTAGATCTAAAAAATCTTTGGGAATATTTGGAAAATATTTGGTCTCTTGGGGAAAGTTATTCAATACTAGCTTTTACTCGCGGCTTCGCCCGCGTGGACATAGTTTTTATGACTGTCTTTGAGGGTGAGTGGTCGCGAGCGTGGACACGAAGTTTTCTCTAGATCCCTCGGGAACTATGTCATGATATGCTAATTAGTAAATTATGTCATTTCCCACTCCCTCAACCATGTCTGTGCAAAAAATCACAACAATCCATTGTACCGTTGTTGTGATGTAAAAGAAATAAACCAAAAATAAACTAAAAAAAAGAGTATTTGTTCAGTTCCCCCAGGAACTGCATCGGACTATGCTATTTTCACGGGATAAAAAGTTGCCCATGTCCTTCCCCGTGACACAGGGCTACATGCATGCCAAATTTCATCAGGATTGGTCAAGGTGTTGAAGCGTGAAAAAGTAACAAACAAAATTTTCACATTTATAATATTAGTAAGGATAAGGATACCTGACATTTTATTCGGCCTGTATTTAACTCGCTCGTGCCACGTCATCATCATATCAGCCGAAAGACCTTCGACAAATATGATGCTGCCGAACGTCCACTGCTGGACGAAGGCCGCCGGCGACCGCACACCAGAAGACGTAGCGTATACAGACCTCCAACTTGGTGGATCGACAAATTAGTGAAGGTCACGGGAAGCCGCTGCTGGCTATGGGCAGCGCAGAAGCGGTCGTTGTGGAAATCCTTGGGGGAGGCTTTGTAGGTACTGGCACCTATTTATTTTGTGAGCCGAACTCCCTATCATCATATCATTGACCTAGTAAATATTATCAGCTGATAAAGTTCAAAGTAAACATGTTTTGGAGGTCAGTGCGGACTTGGCTGGGTTTTATTTTATTATCTTGAATTTAACGTGTTCGGTACAAAACAAGATTCAATTTATTAAGAAGAAGCCTTGCCAAAACTCGTTTTCCATACAAAATAAAGAAAACAATTTCTTGAAAATGGATGAGCCGATTCTAATGAAACTTTATACTTATATTTTTCTACCGCCTCCGTGATTGTGGTTAATACGTTAGTTTCACTTCAAGAGGCCAGGAGGTTGTAAGGCTTGGTTTGGTTGGTAGTAGAGCATTTTCTAAACCAGGCTGGCTAGCTACCACCATACCTGGGGGCACGGTAGTGCGCCCGCCAAGGCGAGCCAAGGAGAAGGGGGCACTGGACTGGAAGCGATTCGTCGTATTCATAACTAATAGATTTTCATAACCACATCACCTCTCTTGCGGCTGATGGGTTTAGGAGACTCGGTTTTATTTTGAGAAACTTCAGAGATTTTAAACCCCACACGTCATCAGGTTGTTGTATTCTGCGCTGGTCCGCTCTAAAATAAAGTTGACTTGAGTGCTTCTGTTTGGAACCCGCATTAAGGCACGTTTATGTTAGAAAAGTCTTGAAACGTTTTTTT
This sequence comes from Coleophora flavipennella, assembly GCA_947284805.1. Classification (NCBI taxonomy): domain Eukaryota; kingdom Metazoa; phylum Arthropoda; class Insecta; order Lepidoptera; family Coleophoridae; genus Coleophora; species Coleophora flavipennella. The sequence goes on along the minus strand of OX369303.1, from coordinate 10,838,224 downwards.
GCGTTTTCTTTATAAAACCTCATACAAGACGTACCCCTTTTTATACCCTCAAGCTTCTTGTTGGAATGTTTGAGCTATAATTCGTTAAGAGTAGCGCCGATTGTATAGCCAGATGACATTCATGTGCAGGGCGATCCGCGGCCAAGTTGACTGTCCCACTCTAGTCAGTGCTGCGTGTAGGTTGTCGGTTCCAGAAAATCGGACGCGGTTCGAGCCAGTGTGTCACGCACCGTGACGTGTAGCAACGCACCCGTGCGTCGCGCTCTTCATGCGCTCAATTCCCTTCTCCGTTCACAACCACACATAGACTTGTTTGCAGATGCATGGTAGATTATCGAAAGGGAATGCCTTGCGAGCGAGTGTGACGGAAAAACGTTTTTTTTTTATAATTGACTATTTAATTTTAGTGCAAATGCTTAAAATTGAGATGAATCTGTTATTTTAACATTTTTTAGATGGCTGAAATTTGGTATGTAGGCTGGAAATAGGATATAAGCAACGGAAAAAATTAAAAATTGTAAACTACCCCTCCAACCTATCGTATAGGTGGTACCAGAAAAACCGCTTTCAGAAATGTAAGTGTTTCGTCGTAATTTTTAACCGTCATAGTTTCGGTCCGGATATTGATAGAAAGATAATATTTTCAGGATAAGGTGTCCTTGGTACACTTATAAAACATACCAATTGTCAATTATCTGGCTTTTATTATTTCAGATTTATTAACCTCTGTAATACGTCGATTTCGTGACTCATTAACTCATTGATATCATCAAAACCTCTACTTCCTGAAGTCGATGGAGACTAAAATTTGGTACCTAAGCTAGAAATTTCATATAAACAATTGAAAAATTAAGAAAGCAGATAGAGGTATCGGGAGTTTGGAGGGGGAAAGATTCCGCTTTTTTAATTTTTTAATTGCACCCCCGTGCATATCTGTAGATTTTGAACCGTCATAGCTACGCCCAGGATGATGACATAAAACTAAAATTCTCAAGATAAGGTGTCCCAAAAAGATTTATCAAACGTGCTAAGTATCAATTATCTAGCTTTTATGGTTTTAGATTATTTGACATCTGAAATACGTCAATTTTGTGACTGACAAACTGAAGATCATCAAAACCTCTAGAGTACTTTCTGAAGTCCTTGAAGACTGAAATTTGGTATGTAAGCTAGAAATTGCATATAAAAAACGAAAAAATTAAAAAATCAAAAATTTACTCCTCCAACCCCTCGTATGGGGGGTGCATATCTGTACAGTCTGTACATTTCGAACCCTTATAGCTTCAGTTAGGATGACGCTAAAAAGCTGGAAATTTTAGGATAAAATTTCTTTGGCAAATTTATCAAACATAATATTAAGGATCAATTATCTAGCTTTTATGGTTTTAGATTTATTTACATCTGAAGTAAGTTGATTAATAGAGCCACTGTTGCCAACCTAAGGAAAGCAAAAAACAGCAAATGGAACTTAAAAAAACAGCAGAAAACAGTAAAATAGTAATTTTAAAGAGGCAAATATACTGTTCGACATAACATTCATAGAATTGATAAATAGTTATACAACTACTGTTAGATTTACCTCAGATTGTTTTTATTCAAGGAATTTCTGGGAATTGTAAAGTAAATAAAGTCAAAATGAAAGATTTATTCAAAATTATACACTTTATTTTACAATGGAAATGCTACTAATTGCTTATTAACATTTTTGATTTCCTGGTCTTCAATATTTTCGGACTCATTTTTTATTGAAATAATACATGTTGTTATTAAATTTATTCATGTGCACCGCAGTCGGCAAGAGGCCTGCTCAATGACTTCTATATTACCGGCGTAGAGCTGCTAGTGATACCAACTGTAAAAAGGCGCGTGACCGACGCATACAAGAACTATCTTTATTGCTTTTACTAAAAGGTTATTCTGGTTTGACATGTTTCATTGTGACATAATGCGATTTGGAGTAAATAAGTTCGAAATTCGGATACATCACCTAAAACAGTAGAAATACGCACTAAAACAGAAAACAGGGAAGCCATGGCGAAAACAGTAAATCTACTGTTAAAACAGTAGGGTTGGCAACAGTGAATAGAGCCCAAAAAAATCAAGGCCGACTGCCAAAAAGAAATGAAATCCCGCCAAAAACATTTCATTATAATTGGTTGATAAGACTTACAAGTTCATAATGTTCTCATTGTTGAAAAGTTATGAGATCTCTAGTAGACCCAAGCCCCTCGCTAAGCTCCAATTTGTGCTGCGCATCACGGGGCCAGTCCCAAGTCCAAAGCATACAGCTTTGAGTGCTCTTGACTCTACCACTACCACATTTATTTCAATAAGTAACAAAATGTCTGCCTGTAAGACTTGACTCTTCAAACTGTACATCTTAGTGAAAAGGTACAGCTTACGAAGTAACTAGTATCTTATCTGTGGTACAGCTTGGACGTTTAATGTCCGTGGAGCTACTTCGACAAAGTTTGTGCGACAGTCACGAAACGGCTAAAATGCATTTTAAAGAATGTTACCGATATGATTGAACCGTATCGTATCTGGAGGAGCCCAAACTTGGTATGTTTTGAAAATGATCTTTATTTTAATTTAAAACAAGTGACCGAAATGTAATGATGTGATATATTTTTAGAATCGGCTCAGAAAGCCCTTTCATTTTTGGTCTGAGTTTCATTTGATACCACACACTGCAGGTGTCGGAACAAAAAAATGTTTTCCCATATAAAAATAGATTACTTAAACGTTATATTTTATAACTCCTCTTCTTTTTTTGGTGCTACGACGTGTCAAATTAAATCACATGGCCTAAAGATCAATCGTTCCATTTTTCATGCTTTTAACACCATTTGCAGCTTTTTACTGTATTTCGGGGTGTACCGCAGGCACTATACAGGGTGTAACAAAATTGGTGTAGGTCCCGTTAACTGGGGCTTCTACTCATCAAACTGAACAACTTTTGTTCTACAAATTTGCTGAAATCGCAAAAAAAATATTTTAATACGAAACGATCAGCTGATTGATGGATGGATGGATTGTATGGAGAGTCAATGTTTGTTTTTGCGAATTGACTATGGGTTCCTGGGGAAACTTGTTCAGTATGATGAGTAGTAGTCCCATTTAACGGATTTTTACACCCTGTATATTATAATTTATTGACAATACTATTTTTTAAAGCAGCGATGTAAAGAAATTGGTGTAGGACCTGTTAACTGGGGGTTCTACTCCTCATTCAACTTTCCCCAAGGAACACGCAGCCAATTCTTTAAAAAAGTTTTTTTTGCGATTTCAGCAAAGTAGTAGAATAAAACCCGTTCAGTATAATGAGTAGAAGCCCTGGTCAAAGGGACCTACACCAATTTTGTTACACCCTGTATACTTGATACAATTTCCTGTCTTGCTTATGTGTGTATTAGAAACTGCTATCTCTAATTTGTATAGAAAACGAGTTTCTTGAATTTTGTGAAAAATATAAGATTATTAATGATGAACAATTTGGATTTCGGAAAGGAAAATCGACTACACTAGCTCTTTTCTCTCTACTTCAAATTATTCTGACTAATGTTAACAAAAATTTTATGACTACAGGGCTATTCCTTGATCTTTCTAAGGCATTTGACAGCATTCAGCATGACATACTACTTTCCAAATTAGAAGCGCTTGGTATTAGAGGTCCTACGCTTGAATGGATATCGTCATACCTAGTTAACAGACAACAATGTGTAGTTATTAAAAAATCAGACAGCAAAAACAACATAGTATCCTACTCCTCTAAATATAAGACAAATAAATATGGCGTTCCTCAGGGAAGTGTGTTGGGACCAATCTTATTTATACTATACGTAAATAGTATTACTGACATAACTAATCATAAATGCATTTTATATGCTGATGATATTTCCATTATAGTAACTTCTGACAAAAAGAGTACTTCAATCAAGGAACATGAAAACGACATTAATAATACATTAGAAAAAATAATAGACTGGCTTTACATTAATAATTTGAAAATTAACTTGAATAAAACTAATTATATACAATTTAATAAGTCTCTTAATAATAAATATAATTACAATTTAGACATTCAGTATGAAAATTATACAATCAACGAGGTTAATAAACATACATTTCTAGGAATAACTATAGATCAGAATATAAACTGGAAACCACAAATAGATAATGTATGCTGTAAAATAAATAGATTTGTGTATGCTCTCAAACATGTCAAAAATTGCACTAACATGAAAACGGCTTTATTAACATACCGTGCATATGTAGAGTCAGTTTTACGTTATGGTCTTATAGCTTGGGGAAATAGTACTGACATGAATCGAGCCTTTATTGCTCAAAAAAAATGTATTCGCGCTATGTATGGAATCCCACCCTTCGTATCTTGTAGATCACTCTTCAATAGACTTGGTGTTTTGCCGCTACCCTTGCTCTACATTTATGAAATTTGTATATTTGTACGGACAAATAGCGGACTATTTAAAAGAGCATGTGATGGAAGTATCAGATCCCGCAGGGACCCAGAAAAGCTAGTGTTTCAAGAAATTCCCAGGTCATTTGTATATGATAAAAGTTGCCTGACGATGTGTATTCGCATGTATAACAAAATACCACATGAAATTAAGGATCTAAACAATAAACAATTCAATATCAAATTACATAAGTGGCTGAATGACACAGACTGTTATAATATTAAAGACTTTTTAAATTTGTAGATTACTTTAGTTGAAGATTGACATTATTTTGTATGTTTGTGACTAAGATTAAAATATTTTGCATGCTATTTTAAATACTAGCTAAACATGAGTTCTTTATACATACTTTAAGATCTTTATATACCATGTTTAAGGCAAATAAATTATTATGAATTATGAATTCCGTAAGGCCCCTTCATGACCTCACGTCGTTTATTACAAGTTTGTAAACAGGTCATAGTGTCACGCCTGGTCACGCCTGGTCAGAGTCTAGGCATCCTCGCTCTGACCTCTGGACCATGATGATAGAAAGCAGCTTAGGTATTAAAACACGTGTTTACTAACAAACTAAGTTACGAGTAAGTACATAATCCTTACTCATGTTATAAATGTGAAAATGTGTTTGTTTGTTACCTTTTCACGCTTCAACGCCTCAACCAATGTTGATGAAATTAAAAGTAAAAGATAAAAATATCCTGTGTGTAGCACTAGGAAGGACATAGAGTACTTTAATCCCGTGAAAATAGCATTTATCCGATGCTGTTCCTGAGGGAACTAAAAAAATACAATTTTTTGGTTAATTTCTTTAACATCGCAACGGAACAATGGATTGTTCTAATTTTTTGTACAGATATGGTTGAAGCGGTGGGAAATGACATAATTTATTAATTAACATATCTTGACATACTTCCCGAGAGATCTGGGGAAAACTCATTTCCACTCACGCGCACGTCGGCGTCACAACGGAGCACCGGATTGAAGTGATTTTTTGTATAGAATTGGTTGAGGGGATGGGAAGTGACATAGATTGCTAATCAGAATCTGGAGAAAACTCATGTCCACCCTCAAAGACAGCCATAACGCGGGCGATGCCGCGGGCAAAAGCTAGTGTTTTAATAAAGACCGCTATACCTATCGATCCATGCGTGATTCGTCCCACTGTGACTCAGAGTCATCAGCACTAGCGTGCTAGCAGTGCTAGCGTCTATACAGGATGTAACAAAATTGGTGTAGGTCCCGTTAACTGGGGGTTCTACTCGTCATACTGAACCACTTTCTCCAAGGAACCCATAGTCAATTCGCAAAAATAAAATTCGACGCTCCATACAAAAATGCACAAAATTGGTCGATCAGCTGATCGATTTGTATGAAGAGTAAAAAAAACTTTTACGTTTTCAGCAAAGTCGTATACAAAAGTTGTTCAGTACGATGAGTAGAAGCCCCAGTTAACGGGACCTACACATATTTTGTTACACCCTGTATAGCTAGTAGCACCAACGGCTCAGTAGTGACTATAGTCCAGTCAATCTAAGAACATTTGTATGGAGTAGGTTGCATTAAATGCACTTGGAGTGAAAACTTAGAATGTATCAGTTAATTTATTGAAAAAATAAAGTTCATAATTATCTCTTGAATATATTTGATAATTATTGAGTAATTAGTCCATAAAGCAATAAAATTTAATTTAAGTGTGAACATAAAATGGAAAACTGGTGATTTTTTTCTTAAGGGCTTCTTGTAAAACGTTTTGATTGTATATTAGTAATTATCCCCGGTCAAAATCTATAGATCGAGCGGATATTCATTATTTTATGTTTAAAAAAATTTAACTTGTAAAATAATACTGCAACGAAAGTGATCTTTTGTTACAATGGGTAAATGATCACTGACAATAACTATGAGAATTATCTCCGAGGTATCTTTAATATTTATTTTTTTATGAAATTTTATTTGATTTTAACCCTCGTACATTAAAGACACCTTGAATATTTTTACGTATTCTAAAAGTTATATATTTTTTTAACTAAAATACAAAGAAATCCCCGAAGAATCTATTTATCATTCTCAAAAATATCTTATAAAAGATATTACTCGCGAGAGGAATAGGCGGGGTACGGGGGGCCGCGGCTTTCGCGGGCGCGCGCCTTCTAGCACGTTACGTACCTACACCTAGCGTATATGTCGCAGCCATTTACGGTTTTAGGATTTTTTCCTTTACTTGCTTCTTGCCAAATTTCATGATTGTAGGTCAACGCGAAGTACCGTATAGATTTTGATTCCCTCGCGAGTGTTAAAATATACGGCATAAACGCCCGTACCTATCTTTTGACTGCGTTGACGTTGAGGTTTGATTTTTTCACAGCTTCAAGGGATTGGAGACTTGAGTATTTGGTACTAATTTCAACTTGATACCTCCATTACGCGTTCCTGAGAAAAACGGTTTTGACAAATGGACAGACAGACGGACAACGAAGTGGAGGATCACTGAAAAGAAAAAAACGGAACCCTTATGGAAATAGGGGTTCCGTGTTTTCTTTTGAGGTACGGTTTGCCGAACCGAGTACTCGACGCGTCTCTAGTATAATTACCCCTTTTTAGGGTTCCATACCTCAAATTGAAAAAACGGAACTTCGTTGTTCGTCTGTTTGTCTGACCATCTGACAAGGAACGTGTGAAGGTATCAAGTTGAAATTAATCTATACATATAATAAAAATATAACGGGGCCGTGTCTGTATCTACATGAAATATTTTTGGAGAATAATAACTGTTGTGGACATTACTAACGATTTAGAGGCCAAAACAAAAAAAAATGTAACGCATCGCATCACGCAGAAACTACCAGGCCGATTTTGATGAAATTTTGTATGGTGGTTCCTTATAGCCCGGGTTAACATATAGGAATATATACTTTTTATCCCGGAAAATTCAAGAGTTCCCGTGGGAAAGTTCAATATCAAATAAGTCCTATCACAGACAGTTGGAGCTGTAAAAAAATCAAACTTCTAAGTCAACGCAGTCGAAAGATATGCCACAAATATTTTGACACTCTCAAGGGAATCAAAACCTATGGGGTACCTACTTGCTGTGGACCTAGAATCATGAAATTTAGCAAGAAGCAATGTCTTATAGCACAAGTAAAAGAAAAATCGGTAAACCGTAAATTCGTAGTTACAAAAAAATACATACTATTTATATGCCTACAAGATTTTACGAAAACCTCGGTGCACGAGTCAGACTCGCGCTTGGCCGACTTTTTTTACATCATTTATTGACGCACGCGCGCGCTTTCGCACAAATCGCTTTGTTACCAACTAAGAACTGGCTGCTATTAGGGTGGACGCCCCTAATAGCAGCCTGTTCTTAGTTGCAGCCTTTTCGCCTTTCTGCTTAAATAATAAAGTATCTACTGGCAATACCTACCAGTGAAAAGTACCAGTAAAAAAAATTTGCACAAAATACGTACCGAAAACGGTAACACTTGCATGAATATGCCAGTGTCAGATTAGGATCGAACCCGAGAAGAGGTGCACGTCGGCCAATTTTGCTATTTTTTGCTAAGTTCGAGAGCTCCTAAAACCAGGTATTTCTTACGATTTTTCAATTCTACTATTTCGTGATTAGTTTGGTTATAGATATAGACCACGGATTTCTGGCAAAATAAACACATTTGCAAATTTGGTTCGACAGAGTACCTAATAACAGCCACGCCTTAAAAAATCAAGGATGTCATAAACATAAACATACGTTAAAAACGTTCTTTGGATGGAATGAACAGAGCTGGGTTTTATTAGGTTTTGGCTTGAGTTGGTTTTCAGCTTAGTACATAGATGGAGTTACCAGGGACTGAGATAGTTGTTTTTCGACGATAGGGAAGTCTGTTTCTTGGCTAGCGAGAGCCAGGTCGTCCACGAACAGGTAGTGCTTTTTGTTAGGCAGGATCGGCTGGTCGTTCGTGTATATGTTCAAGAGCATAGGTGCAAGGACGCTTCCTTGTGGCAGTCCGTTTTTTTGACGCCACAATCTACTGTTGCTTCCCTGGAATGACACGAAAATCTTCGATTTCTCAGCAGCTCCTCAATCATTTTCGTTAGGTGGTAGTCCTTTGTCGCGTTAAACACTTTAAGGAATAATCTGCGGTGGCTCACTGTGTCGTAGGCTGCAGTAAGATCGACAAGCGCTACCCCAGTTATTAAGTTCTTCTAGTAGCCATCTTCGATGTACTGTGTGAAGTTTAATACTTGGTTGGTGCACGATTTTCCCGGCCTGAAGCCTGCCTGTTGTTTAATTAACACAGTGTCTAGGCTTGGGGAAATGTGATCCAGAATTAGCCTAGCGTGGCATAAAAGTGATATAGGCCTGTAGCTCTTTGATCCTCAGGTGGTTTGCCAGGTTTTAGAATAGCCACAACACGAGTTTTTCTCCAGGCTTCCGGCATAGTAATGTTGAGCCGGCAGTTGTTAAATAGCTCTAGCAGCCAGTTCCTCGCAGGGGTGCACAACCTCTTTATTTGCTCTGTACAGATGCCGTCGATTCCTGCAGCCTTTCCATCTTTAAGTTTCCTAAATGCCCCCTGAAGCTCCTCGTGTGAGAAAGGTTCCAGAAGGCTATCGGCTTGCTTCGTATTGAGGATTTTCCATTGAGTAGTAGTTGTTGTGCTATTTGATTAGAGTTTACATTTGAATTCGTAGGATTGTGTGAAGTCCGAAGAGAGGAGGACACTACAATCCTTAAATCCGGAAACCTGCTCTATTCCGGGAGGGTGACCAACTGTCCCAGGGTGGTGTCGGGTTTCTAATCCACAAGTCCCTTATGAACAATGTGGTCCAGATAGAGTGTTTCGACGAGGGTAGCGTACCTTATACTAAGAATCACCAAACGGTATTCTCTGAAGGTCATAAAGGTATATGCACCGACCGCGGAACACTCCGATGACGAAGAGGAGATCCTATATGAGGATATCTCTAGACCTTTACATAATAGCTCCCAGACCGATTACACCGTTGTTATGGGGGACTTTAACGCAAAACTGGACAAACTAAGTGATGGTGAGCTGTTCAATTTGGATATGAAGAGGAAAGCACACGTAGCCAGCTGCTGGCCCACTTTATGGAAAAGGAGTGCCTCTTTATGATGAACTCCTTCTTCAAGAAGTCTAAATAGCGGAAGTGGACATAGTTGCATCCCAATGGAGTAACGAAAATTGAGATTGACTTCATCTTGTCGACAAAGAGGCGAATATTCAATGATGTCTCTGTGATCAATTCAGTCAAAACAAGAAACGATCACCGGATGGTAAGAGGCACATTAAATCTAAAAACCAAGCTAGAAAGATGTCGAATGATGAAGTCTACGCTCCGACCAGCTCCTATCCAGATCCAAAACCCCAAGAACTTTCAGCTAGAGTTGAACAATCGCTTCGAATGCCTATGGGTTTGGGATAATGTGGACGATTATAGAGACAAGTTCGTGGAAACTGTCCAAACGGTCGGGTCTAATATTTTTTAAACTCGCCCTTCAAACAGAACAGAATCAAAAAATCTCGGACTTCACCAGCAACCTCATTGAAGAAAGAAACAGATTACAGTTTTACAGTCCTCTGAAGATGCTACTCAGTATCGGCAACTAAACAGGCAGATCTCTTAGTCCCTGACTCGCGATTTGCGCCAATATAATACAAATTGTATCAAAGAGGCGATTCAGAACAACAAAGGCTCAAAAGTATTCGCGAGAGATTTGTCTGTTGGACAAAGCCAACTGACTAAGCTTAAGACAGAGGATGGCTGGATCATATCATCTAAGACTGAGTTGCTGGAAGAAGTTGAGAAGTTCTACGGACAATTGTACACGACTACATGTCTGCCTGTCAGCGATCTGGCCAAAGACCCAAGAGCCAGACTAACCCGACACTATACCGAAGATATCCCAGACGTCAGCCTGTACGAGATTAGAATGGCTCTCAAACTGCTCAAGAACAATAAAGCACCAGGTGATGATGGAATTACAGCTGAACTTTTGAAAGCAGGTGGATCACCGGTACTTAAAGCTCTTCAGAGGTTATTTAATTCCGTTATATTCGAGGGACAAACGCCTAAGGCATGGCAAAGAAGAGTGGTCGTGCTTTTCTTCAAAAAGGATAACAACTTGCTGAAGAACTATAGACCCATCTCACTTCTGAGCTATGTCTACAAGCTGTTTTCGAGAGTCATTACGAATCGTCTCGCACGCAGGTTTGACGACTTCCAGCCTCCCGAAAAAGCTTGTTTCTGAAAAGGCTTTAGTATCATAGACCACATACATAAGCTGCGGCATATTATACAGAAGACCGAAGAGTACAATCAGCCACTATGTTTAGCGTTCGTGGACTATGAGAAAGCCTTTGATTCGGTCAAAACTTGGGCTGTGTTACAGTGTCTCCAGCGGTGCCAAATTGACTATCGATATATCGAGGTACTGAAGTGTTTGTATGAAAACGCCACCATGTGGGTTCACCTCCAGGATCAAAACTCGCAACCTATCGGGTTGCAGCGAGGGATGAGACAGGGAGACGTCATATCTCCGAATCTGTTAACCGCCGCCCTGGAAGATGTTTTTAAGCTTCTGGACTAGGGTGGACTCGGCATTAATATCAACGGCGAGTACATCACCCACCTTCGTTTCGCTGACGATATCGTGGTCATGGCTGAGACTATGGACGACTTAGGCACAATGCTCGATGGTCTCAGTAGAGCCTCTTAACAAGTAGGTCTTAGAATGAACATGGACAAGACGAAAACTATGTCTAACGTCCATGTCGCACCTACTCCTCTGAAAGTTGTTGTAGGCTTTACGTTAGAAGTTGTTACCGAATATGTGTACCTGGGACAGGTACATAGGTTCAACTTCAAGAAAGAGATCAATCGTCGAATCCAACTCGGCTGGGCAGCGTTTGTGAAGCTTCGCAATACCTTCATGTCCCAAATACCGCAGTGTCTTAAGACCAAGGTGTTCAACCAGTGTGTGTTGCCAGTGATGACATATGGAACTGAGACATGGTCGCATACTATGGGCTTCATAAGAAGGCTCAAGGTCACTCAAAGGGCAATGGAGCGTGCTATGCTCGGAGTTTCTCAGCGTGATCGAATCAGAAACGAGGAGATCCGTAGGAGATCCAAAGTAACCGACATAGCTCTCAGAATCTTTAAAAAGTGGCAGTGGGCGGGGCACATTGCTCGTAGAACGGATGGCCGTTGGGGCAGTAAAGTTCTCGAGTGGCGACCGCGCACCGGAAAACGTAGCGTAGGCAGGCCTCCCAGTCGGTGGACCGATGACCTGGTGAAGGTCGCGGGAAGCCGCTGGATGTGGGCAGCGCAGAGTCGGTCGTCGTGGAAATCCTTTGGGGAGGCCTATGTCCAGCAGTGGACGTCCTTCGGCTGATGATGGATGGTGATTAATTTTACTTATTATCTTATTTAATCATTCAAACCAACAATTCAACACAGAAACTCCATAGGCATAACCCTACCCTAGGCTGTTATTAGGTACACAGGCTTGGTCTGGGTACAAATGGGCTGGTATTAGAGCCGTAGGGTATTTTTTTGTTTGTCTTTTTTTCCGTGGATTTTATGATTAATCACGGTTTTAATTGTAATTCCCAGCCCTACCGATTAATAAAAAGTACATGGTGGTGGTGGTGGTGATTTGAAATAAGGTACGGTCATCCTATACAAAATTCTATATTTTTTAGGTTGGTTACAATACAGGCTTGCCCTTTGAGACGGGTCGGTAAGTGAACAGTCAGCAAGATAACTTTTAATTTATACAAAAACTTTATGACGCCATTTGATCCTGTTTAAAGACTATCAAACCGACTGAAGTTTGAGTACTAGTAATCAAAAATCGCAAAAAAATTTAAAAAAGTATGGGAAAAGTTTTTTTTGCGATTTCTGAATATTCAAGTATTTTAACCTCAGTTGTTTTAATACAGTCTTTTAATCCTTACAAGAAACAGGATCGGAGAGAAACAAAAAAAATTGAAACTTTTACATACGAAAAATAAGAGAAAATTTTTTGCGTTCCTGAATTTTCTAGTACTTTACCATTAGTTGTTTTTATCGAGTTTTTTGACCCTTATAATTATAAGAAATAGGGTCGAATGGCATCTATTGTAATTATTTTTTTATTTGTCCGTTTTGTTTGCTGACTGTAATATTTTTTTCAATCTGTGAAAGTCTCCAAAATATCTTTCTTAGAAGGACAGAGGTAGACTGACCGAAGGGCAAGCGTATGTAAACAAACATTGCAATGCTTTGTAGGCTATCTCCGACCTCCGTGCGCTTTGTCTTTTTCTCGCCCGATAACTCCATCTTTGTCACATGCTGTCCTTATCATGCGTCGAAGGTCACGCGCTTTCCCGATGTTACAAATTTAATTACCGTTTTATTTACTGTAGGTTTTTGCGTTTTTTGAAGAACCTTTGTTATTTAGACAAGGGATAATGATGATTTACAATAAAAAATATAAGTGTAATGGCATAGCCAAGAAAATATTTCGTATGTCTTTTATGTAAAATAGAGAAATATAAAAAAAACATTTTTTAACTAGGTTCTTGAACAGTCACCTTAGGGATAATTTAACACATGTTCGAGGTTTACATTTGGATGATAAGAACATAAAAATCTCCGAGGGCTCCATTTTGTAAGTATTGTTTTTCTCACAATTAAAGAAAAGTAATCGTAATGTTAAGAATTTTATGCCTACAACCAGAGATAACATAAGTACCATAATTTCAAGGAGTTCATTGTTATAAATCTTAGTTTTCACCCAATTTGTAATTATTGTTTAGCGTATAAAAATTAAAAGGCTACTTTAGGTATTTCTAAGAGACTAAAGAACATTTTGTCTCGAAATTGCCACGAATGCATAAAAGAATAATAACACTATTATTTCCAATCCATTTTACTAAGGTGTCTTTAATGCAATCTCAAATCTTTTATTTACTGGACTACTATGTGAGCGGCCTTCGCGAGGTCAAAGCACGCCACCGGGTCGGGTGACCGAGTTCGATACTCGCGTGATACAGTTATGTATGTATGTTTATATGTATGTATGATGGATGTGTTTACAATAGGTTACGTAACTTTCGCGTGGTAAAGTTAATCATAAATTAATTTTAAATAATAATAAGGATTCCTACTCGATGGCTGACACTCGCGTTATACTCGTGACCTGGTGCTGTCCTGTGAACTGGCCTACTCTTGTCAAAGGTATCAATGAAATTCAATTATTTTTATGTATAACTTTTAGTGTCATATTGTTTTCATGTTCAAATGACATAAACTGGTTTATTTCAACTTTCAAGGATTGAATTTTGACGTTATTAAGTAATGATTGTTTATTTCTTGATTTTTCACAAATGTAATTATGTTTTTATTATTTTATAACTATCAAAATGAATGTAATTTTCATCTTTTTTGAATTAATACCTCGAATCTTGAATATTGATTCTTACTGACTGACATACAGACACACAGAAAATGATATGAGCAGAAATTTATCTTGGATTGGGGCAGATGACCTTGTACGATTTGCCCCTAGTTGCTACCTAACTTATTAAAAAAACCGGCCAAGTGCGAGTCCAATTCGCGCACTAGGGTTCCGTACCAAAAACTAACTTTCATCTACAGCGCCATCTATAGATATAGGTAAAATTATACTTTTATGGTAAAAGGGAATAATAATAATAATAGCTGTTGTTCGTATTACATTTTTTTTACTATGGTATTACTAGTATTTAAATCCCACTAGGTGTCGCTAGTTTTAAACAATCGTTCTTTGGAAATTTCATTTTTCCTGTAAAAACGGAAGGATTTTAGATTTATTTATTTATTTGGGCCCAATAGTTAATTGCGGCGATAAGGGAGGGATTGTCAGTATTCGCCCATTTTCTTAAATCACTTCAAAACTATTTATCTTAAAAATGTAAAAAAACCTACCAAGTAAGAGTCGGACTCGCTCACCGAGGGTTCCGTACCACCACATCTCTGGATAAGGAACCTTAAAAATAATAAATCGAAAACTTAAAAAAAACTGTTTAAGCTTGTGCCAACAAAGCCCTTTCGTACGATACCCCACATGACACGGTCAATTCAATTCAAAATTTGGTCCGCCGTTCCTTGCATTATTGATTATTACGTACTTTAAGTAAAGACTATATTTTTAATGATTTAATTACAAATGTACAGTTTCTCAAGACTAAGGTCTTTGACCAGTGTGTGTTGCCAGTGATGACTTACGGAACTGAGACGGCTCAAGGTCACCCAAAGGGCAATGGAGCGTGCTATGCTTGGTGTTTCTCTGCGTGATCGAATCAGAAACGAGGAGATCCGCAGGAGAACTAAAGTAACCGACATAGCTCACAGAATCGATAAACTGAAGTGGCAGTGGGCAGGGCACATAGCTCGTAGAACAGATGGCCGATGGGGCAGTAAAGTTCTCGAGTGGCGACCGCGCACCGGAAAACGTAGTGTAGGCAGGCCTCCCACGCGGTGGACCGATGACCTGGTGAAGATCGCGGGAAGCCGATGGATGCGGGCAGCGCAGGACCGGTCGTCGTGGAAATCCTTGGGGGAGGCCTTTGTCCAGCAGTGGACGATTTGTGGCTGATATGATGTACAGTTTAACGATTTTTCCCTATACTTTTAGTACTTGCCAAATTTCATAGTTATAGGTCAACGGAAAATACCGTATAAATTTTGATTCCCTTGAGAGTGTCGAAATATACGTTTATTGCGGCATAAACGACCGTATCTTTTTATTGCGTTAACTTAGAAGTTTTATTTTTTCACAGCTTCAAGGGACTGTAGACCGGAGTGTATGGTTTTAATTTCAACTCGATACCTCTACGCGTTCCCGAAATAAAGGGTCTTGAGTCTTGACAGACAGACGGATGGACAACAAAGTAATCCTATAAGGGTTCTGTTTTTTTTTCCTTTTGAGGTACGGAACCCTCAAAATGTATTTAAAATTTTCACAACAAGCCCTTCCATTTGATATGTCACACGATATAGCTTGCAAAACATTTTTTTATATTATCAAATTATCCCCCAAAAGTGGCCCCATTTTCTAAATTTATTTACTTACGTTACATGTCCATGTTTGGGTCACCGACTTACATATGTGTACCAAATTTTAACTCAATCGGTCCAGTAGTTTCTGAGCAAATTGGCTGTGACAGACGTTTGGGTTTGTTGATTTTGATTTTTTCCTTTTGAGGTACGGAACCCTAAAAAGTAGGTACAAATACTATTCTTCACGACAATAGCACAGATTACTAATTAGTTACATAGGTACTCGTAGATACATTGGGAGCATCTGGGTAGCATTTCATCAACATCAAGTAAGTCATTCTATGAAAATTGTGTAATGATATGTTATTATTAGTTATTTTTGTGTAATGTTATCACAGTTTATATATTAGTACTAACGTAATGTTATGTTATTGGTTATTGTTATTGTTGATGTACGACTGCGTTGATATTTTTTACTCTTCACTGTCATTTAATAAATATTAAAAGAGAAGCTGTCTCGGCGAACTTCGTACTGCGTTATATTACACTACACTACTACGCCAGTACTCTTTATTCTCAGAGTAAGTATGTTCTTTATTGTACTGTGACACTACACTACACTACACTGCACTACACTACACTAAACTACACTGCACTACACTACACTCAGGGCTGTAGCTAGATTCGAATTTGAGGTAGGGCATCACAGATATTATAATTAAATAGACCCATATCGCTTCATGTTATGGCGCTTCAAATGCCATCTATACAGAGAACAACGAATTATTATCATATGGAATGAATGTCACAAACGGTGGTAATATGTTCGGAAAAGTTTAGATACCTATCGCTACAATTTTTGACGTGAATACGTCTTTAAAATTACCTCCATAGGGATGCAATCCAAAAAAACGAATGATAACAAAATCGGGGGATACAGTTTAGTGTTGTAGCTACATATCTATCATCTCCATCCAAATTTCGTTTACACCACTTGATAGCTAAAGAATCAACGAATTTATTACGCTAAGTAAGGACTGCTGTAACACATCGCGCGCGGGGGAGGGGGCAGCCCCGCCATTTTGAAGGTCATTTTGCTGCGTATCGATCGAGATTCGAGATTTCCATTTAGTATAACTTTCGACTCGGTGAAGCTATGACGTTCATTCAAGTTTCAATCGTCAGCTCTCGTCAAAATCTATCGATTATATTATATTATCTATGATTATGACATACATAAATAATAATATTTTATATAGAAACTACATATTACCCGTTACGAGACGTATTCACGTTAAAACCAACGGCCGTGTGCCCCGACACAGCCCCACCCGTTTTTTTATCTTAAACTATGAACAAACAATTTAATTTTAATAATTTATCTTAGTTTTTGGTATTTTTAAGGTAGGGCATTGTGATTTTAAGGTAGGGCAGTGCCCCACAACGTCCCCCCCTAGCTACGGCCATGACTACACTATACACCACACACCGCACACCGCACACCGCACCCTGCATACTACACTACTTTTTGTAGATAATGCAAAATCTTTTAGGTAGTTTTTTACACCTTGGCCTGGGTTACATTATTAGAGTTTCAGCACAGTATTATAATAAAGAGTACTACGTAGTTTTAGTAAGCATCCCTGTTTTTGATGTGTAACATCTTTGCTCTCGCTTTCCTGCAATTTGTGGGAGTGATTTCGTGAAATGGGACGGAAATGTGTAACAGGAAATGCGAACGTTTTTTAATTCTCGAAAACTAAGGTTGTCATAGCCATGCCGCCTAGTGTGATGGCAAAGGCAAAGATGACATACTACTATTCGAAGGGTCGGCCCGTGAATGTACGACGCGATAATTAATTAATTTCATAAGTATTTTGTCACATGTTACACATCATATGCGAGTACTGTAGGTCTCGTTTTTTTTTAAAATATAATATAGCCTATAGCAACCGCGAATAGTGTAGCTTCCCAACGGTGAAAGAATTTTTCAAATCGGTCCAGTATTTTCGGAGCCTATTCAATACAAACAAACAAACAATCAAATCTTTCCTCTTTTTAATATAAGTATATATTTTCGTATTGTTACGTTTGCTTTCTCAATTTTTTCCAAGATTTTAGATCTTCTTCCTTTCGTGTCATCGACTCATCAGTTACTAGCTACACCTGTCTATATATATATTTTTTTATTTGGCCCACTATGTGGCCACGTTCGGTGCTCTTCTACGAAGTCTACCTTGCACAGGTGTTTGGCACGCAGGGAAAATCAGTGATGCGATTTAGTTTGGACCGCAAGCATAAACAATTCAATTCAATTCAATATATTTATTCAAAATAGTTGCAAATTACACTCTTTCTGATAGTCATAAAATAATAATAACAATGTCATTTGTGAGGAATCAAGAAATAAACAATAATTAGTTAATAACGTCAAAATTAAATCCTTGGCCTATACCAGATTATGTAATTAGAACATGAAAACAATATGACACGAAAAGTTATATGTACATATAAATCATTGAATGGATTTAACAAGAGTAGGCCAGTTCACACGGACAGCACCCGGTCACGACTATAACGCGAGAGTCAGCCATCGCTCCCATCAACCATATTAGAGGTAAAGGAACGACCCGGCTCCCGATGCGCCACGTGGCGCCACCATCCGCACCAGCATTTAAGCGAGCGTGCACCACTCATGTCAATGCTGAGATAAAAATATTGATGAAAAGAAGTACTAGACTTGCCATGTCTCATCGCTTCCACATCAAATCTTAGGTTGGTCATCATTTTATTACTATTAAACATGATTAGTAGTGTTGATAGAAGAAACACTGTCAACCCATACATTTTTGTCATTTAAATATTCGGATGTCTTATACCTAATAACCTTTTCTACAAAGAGTTCTTTTGATACAATTTTTAAACTGTTTTTCTGACAAATTTAACACACCATCGGGTAAGTTATACATGAGTGAGCATTGTCCCACAAAGGATTTATTGATTTTGCTAAGTCTGGTATAAGTTATAAACACTGGTCGTCTCTAGAGATCCCCCATTTGACCATATAATAGTCATATATAGTCATTACAGCGACCAGGGCCCACTCTTAGCCTGTTAATACAAGGGCCATCTCAGATAACGTCGAGGTGTCCGCAGGGAGGGGGTAATGAAGGTGAGGCTGAGGCCTGCGGTACAATTAAAAATATTAAATATATATTAATTATATATATATTAAGTATATAAGGTCTAACAAAATTAGCTGAAACTATTTTAAGGGCAAGTTCAGCAAACGAAACTGAACAACTTTTTCTTTAGCGACCATACTGAAATCTAAGAAAAAAAATCTACAATAAAAAAATAAGACACTGGCCATCGTACCGTAGCAGCCGCACGCAGCCCACGCGCCTCCGCCACAGATGATAATAGTAGCACAAGCCTCCGCTCCGATCATTCCGATTCTTTACTCGCAGCCACAGATATTGCCCGCAGCCTTCCTTCTTACATCCCAAACTTGTGGTTACAAACTTCATAGCACACCGCCATGTCCAAATACTTTTGTACGCCATTTTCACTACGAAACACTTAACTTAGGCACAATACAAAAATTGTATTGTGACTTAGGCACTTAGGTCACAAAATGTCATAGGTTAGGCTTTGAGCAACGTAACTCAATGAGTGCGCGAGAGTAACTGAGATATTTATTTATTTCACAGTTGCTTGTAGGCGCTTGCTCGTAACTCGTAGGTACATTTCGCGTGGTTCGTTCAACGACCTCAAACGCCTTAAAACGCCTATAATTTCAATTTCTTCTTTTTCGTAAAGTGTAAATACCTGTTAGGTTGTATTTTACTACCTACAGCTAAAAGGAACTGTAAGGTTTTAAGTATTTTAAATAAGAATTGATTGAGTGAACTAGCAAAGGTCAACGGCCGGGCACAGTGCACAGTTTTGTTGCGACACGTCACGAGTCCAGCGATGTAAACAAAAACCAGGACCGTACCACAGATTACTAAATAGTTACTACGTAACCGTACTACGAGAATATTATTTATTTAAGTAGGCAGTAATGGAATGTGGCGATTTTTTTTTAGAATTCGGTATGGTCGCTGAAGAAAAAGTTGTTCAGTTTCGTTTACTGAACTTGCCCTTAAAATAGTTTCAGCTAATTTTGTTAGACCTTATATATTAAGGTGCTAATCGTGATTCTGTACAGCTTTCCTCTAGGAACCTATGGTTAAATCACAAAAGATAAACTGATCAATTTGTTTAAAAGTACTTTTTAACACACACATTCTGTGAAAATTTCAGCCGACTACCTATTACGGTTCAAAAGATGCAGCCTTTTAAAATTCAGACGGACGGACGGATGGACAGAGAGACGGACAGGTTAGGGTCCCGTTACCTGGCACGGAACCCTAGAAACATATACCTAGTTGAATTGAGAATCTCCTCCTTTTGTGAAAATAACCGATTCCGTGACATAATAATGGTTAGTCCATTCTCTTCACACCAGGAGGTCGCGGGTTCGATTCCCGGCGGGGTCAACTTTGTAAGACTCGGTTTGGTTGGTGGTAGGGCATTTTTATAGCCACCACCATAGCTACCACCATCTTATCTAAGTCTTGTCGCCAAACATCAGTGTTAACAGCATTGATGTTTTCCGGCTTGAAGATAAGATAGCCAGATCCCCATAGCGTTGGGTATCTTGGTTAGCCCGCTTCCATCTTTGGCATCATCGTCACTTACCATCAGGTGAGATGATGCCAAGGGCTTACCAATTGTGAATTAAAAAAAATAACTGAACAATATTCCCCAAGGAACCCATAACCATGTGAATTTTTGTACAGTGGGTTCATTGTTTTTGCGAATTGAGTCCGGTTTCTCAAGAAAAGCTGTTTAAAAGGACGACTAGAAGCCCCTACAGCAATTTTATGGCATCCTGTATATTATTAACCTGTATTATTGTAACTAGTAGAAGATTGATCTAAGTTACTAAGTAAACTCTTGATAGATTTCTCAATATAAGTGCACCACATACAATATTCTTTAAACCTACAACCAGCGTTGCCAGATATTTTTTTTGCCAGGTCGGGGTTTTGAAACTTTTTGAGTGAAAAAAGCGGGATTCTTTCGTCTAAAGCGGGACATAGTAAAAAAAAGTGTATAATCAGAAGTTTTTAAATATTTTTCTTTATATTTGAGTTTTTAATTATGTTTACGTGACTATAGATAAAAAAATATGCATAGTTTATTTAAAAAAAATGATATTTTGAATCAGATTAACCCTATCGTTAGGTAGCTGAGGGACCGTCCATTAATCACGTGAGGCTTGAAAGGGGGGGAGGGGTTTGACAAAAATCACGAAATGTCACAACTGGGGAGGGGGGGTGTAATAAGATATCACGTGTATTTATTTTTTCAAACGCGCGATTTTTAAATCCAAAAGCGGCGTGTAGTGTGACCTTGACTCGCCGTTGCTAGGCAACGAACGAAGTACCTACTCACGCGCCGCCGACGACTTCCCGGCTCGGCACGCCAATCGCCTAAAAATAATGAAATTTTTTGTAGATAAGTACTAAAAATACACGTGATGTTGGGTGGGGGGTGGGGGGTAGTCTTAAACCTCACCATGTATCACCAAGGGGGAGGGGGGGTTAAAAAATGCTTAAAAAAAGATCACGTGATTAATGGACGGCCCCTGAGTCTTCTTAGTCAGAAGATTAAGAAAAGATAAAAGAAGATTTTTATTTATTTAGAAATAAATTAAAAAAAAACAGTCATAAATTTTTTTATTCTTAAAAAAATTGGTGTTTCAAATGATAGTCGAGGAGTGAGTGTTACAAATTGTAACTTACATTAATATTAACTAGTTATTTATAAGAATAATTATTTATTAGGTTAATCGTGCGTTATCATGAAATATAAATTTATAAACAAATGGGAATAAGAAAAAAATTAAAGAGAAAGAGAACATGTCGCGGCCGCACGCGCCGATTTGCGTGACGCACCCCTCTCTCTCCCGCGCGCTTATCATCATTACGCGTCATCAGTCCAAACTTGTCTTTGCCTCCCGGCCATGCTTCCTCAGCACGCTGCACTCATGGTCGAGACTCGAGTTATCTTATCACCGAAAAGCGGGACTTAGCCTGTCCCGCGCGGGACATTTAATTTTCATTTAAAAATCGGGACGTCCCGCCAAAATCGGGACGTTTGGCAACGCTGCCTACAACCTACCACAAGCATGAGTGCATTGTAATCGACATTTCCAACTACAAAATTTGCCTTTTAATGTAGTTGCGAGAAAACTACTTATCAATTTTCTTCAGAACTGCGAAAAGGCCTTGGGAACACTAGTTTTTAAACGACTTCAGAAAAAGGAGGAGGTTTCTCAATTCGACCGTATATATATATTTTTTTTTATGTGTGTTCGCGGATAACTTCGTCGTTTATGAACCGATTTTGATGATTCTTTTTTTGTTGGAAAAGAGATATCCCAAGGGTGGTACCATGATAAGGAAACCAGGATCTGATGATGTCATCCCAGAGAAATCGAGAGGAACCTTCAAAAATCGTAGTGGCGACTAGTGCGTTTCAAGTCGTTTTTTTTTGTTTAATTTTTACCCGACTACCCTCTTGTAATGTTTTTCGGGTGTATGTTATACTTATGTGTGTGTATTGAATGTCCGTTTTTAGCTGAGGCTTTAGCCTAAACGCTTGATGGATTTTCGACAATTTTAACCCGACTGCCCAAAAAAGAGTAATATTTTCACGCAGTCGGGTTTTTAATTTTTAACCCACTTACCATCGTCACTTACCAGAGATGATGCCGAGGGCTTACCAATAATGAATTTAAAAAATGAGGAGTGTTATAAGTTTAATGTGTGTATATCTGTGTGCGCGATCATAGTTCCTAAACGAAGTTACTAAGTTACATAGTTACTAACCTATATAAGTATTTAATAAAATTATTTATACAAATTATATGAATTTTACACTATTGTATCCTTGCTTATATATTTTAATAGCTTCTGTATTCGTGTACGTGTCTGCCATTTCAATTAAAACTTACTCTTTCCCGGGTTTGCCGGAAGAAATTTCTGTCTGTAATGTAATCTTTTTTGTACACAATAAACTGTTAAATAAATAAATAAATGAGCCGATTTTGATGCGATTTTGAAAAATGCCTTATAAAATAAGATCCATCTGTATATTTTTAGGGTGCCGTACCCAAAGGGTAAAAACGGGATCGCTGTCCGGTCGTCTTTCCGCCTGTCACCGGGCTCTACGAACCGTGACAGCTAGACAGATGATCACAAATGATCTATTTCTGTTGCCGCTATATATCAACAAATACAAAAAATTTGAAAAAGTGATCTCCATACAAGAAACGTGTTTTTTTGGAACTTGAAGAAACTAGCACCATCTAGTACGAGAGTGCGGAACTGAAGAAACTGGCGCCATCTAGTATGGTGGTACGTCACCCTATGTGTGCGGTTCTGATACGCACTTGGCCGGTTTTTAGAGAACTTAATTGTATATATTAGCCTTGCATTAAATTTTTCACATGTACTACATTATTGACATTATATTTAAGTATATAGGAACTGTATGAAATTTATACAGGTTGTAAAAAAAGTTGGTGTAGGACCCGTTAACTGGGGCTTCTACTCATCATACTGAACAATTTTCCCCAAGGAACCCATAGTCAATTCTCAAAAAAAAATTTCGACTCTCCATAATAAATTAAATATATAAAATTAATCGAACAAAACCTGCGTGTTTCTCCGCAGGCGTGTGCAGGTGTCCTCACGATGTTTTCCTACACCGTAAGAGCGTCGGATAAACGTCTATATGAAAGCGAAATTCTAAAACACATTGGTACGTCGCAGGATTCGAACCACGACCTCCCGGACAGGAGGTAGCGGCCCTTGCCGTTACGCCACCGACGCTCTTTATAATATTAGTAGGATACTTAAGAGCCTATGTTCAGTCTCCACAACACCACGACCATGGCTATGCATGTGTGGTGACTGGTGATCAAGTTGAACCCGTACAACCATCTAATACTACGTTAGTACTAATATATATAATTTGCTAATACCATTACCTGCCTGATCCATACATAGTACTTACAGGCCCGTATTATTTCTAATAGGATAAAACACTTTAAGAAAAACTGCACCAACGTCATAGGACACTGTCGTCTGTAAATACGCTAAGAATATCTGCGCAGTTTATTATATTATTATTGGCAAGACAGGAAAATGTTTACTGTATTTTACATCTTGATTAGGTAAACGTTGATGTTAGACATCCACTGCCAGTATTCAGTCTATAATATTAATATGGAGGTTTCACCTTATACGTTTCTCATAAAATTTGTTCTTTGTTTCGTTACTAGCTTTTTCCCTCTGCTTCGCCCTGACATCGTTTTTAGGGTTCCGAAGTCAACAAGGAACCCTTACAGTTTCGCCATGTCTGTCTGTCCGAGTTTTTTTCTTTGCATTTGACCGTTCATGTAGTTTGATGAGATTGGTCAATAGGAACCCCAGTTAAGGCGAGGTATTGATTGAAACAGTTGTCTCTGTCTTTTTCTTAACGTATAAAGAGTAAAGAAAATAACCACACTTTTTCACTTTTTCAATGGTGTTTCGTTTCAATCAAAAACTACAATGAAAGAATAAAAAATAATAACATTACTCACTTTGTATTATCATAACCAATATTGTTGTATTTTTTTTATTTATAATTTAAAACATTAGTCATAACTAGAGTTGAAAGTAACGGTGTAGACCTATCTTTGGGATTTTTTCCTATCAAGCTAAAACTGCTCACTCGTATATCTAACAGCTTTTGACTTTAAAGAAACATCATTACCAAATAAGGGTATTATTTTCAACCTTGGGTTTTCTATCGTTTAGAAGTAATTGACGTCAAAAATAACGAAAATCTGTAAAATTACCGCCTTAACGGCTTGTACACAAATCTTGTTACACCCTCAGACAAGATAGAACTAACTCTTAGAGAAAACTAAATAATTTTAACTAGTCTAAGGTTACACCTCGTCAATTCGGAGCAAATAAAACTCGATTTTTGAATTTTTGTATGGAGACTCCAATTGTATAGGCGCCTTTGGCTAATAATAAAAAGTCCTCAATGTATCGGTAACTGTCATAAATAGAGTTGTTTACCACAACTGATGAGCTTTTATTCCTATGGCAGCTGATTGATTTATTTTCCATCATTTTTAGGGTTCCGTTAGGATGACCAACGGGACCCTATTAATAAGCCTCCGCTGTCTGTCCGTCTATACTACTCTATACTAAGAGGTAACGACAAATTTGGTAACGATAACGGAAATGGATAAACTTAGGTTGACAGGATAAATGTCAACCCGGTGATTTTAAATATGTCGGTCTGCCTGCGCAAAGTGGTTGCGTTATGTACATAAAGCGCCTGAAAAACTAGATACCTATTGTGACCAAAAAAAAAACGATAAGGGAAATGGCTGAGTAAGATATAAAATGGAAGTACTAGTTGTACACATGACAATTATGCATCAATTATGCAAAAACTGACCAAATATTCAGTTGCGTTATGACTTATGGGTCTAGTCTGTCAGCGGGTTGTATTTCATGAACCGTAATAGGTATACAGTTGAAATTTTTACAGAATGTGTATTTCTGTTGCCGCTATACAAACAAATACTAAAATTTTGAAAAATTAAAAAATTAAGTGGGGTCTCCATACAAATAACATGTTTTTTATAGATCTTTAAAAGTATTTTTGATTTAGCTCTATCGTAAAAACAGTAATACATACAAGCGTGAAACTTGGTGTGATTAAAGTACTAACACACCACCGGAATTACATAAAATCGGCCAACTGTGAGTCGCACTCGCGCTTGGGAGTCCGATAAATGACAAAAATAGTATAGATTTATTTATGGCTCGCGTTGATATCTTTTGTTTGTAAAGTAATTAGCTATCATTGTTATTATTACTATGTAGTTGTGGGGGAGGTGTGGAGGTACGGAACCCTCGGAGTGCTAGTTTGACTCACACTTGGCCCGTTATTTTACTGACAATTGAGAGTAATATTCCCTTGCAAACCAATTCAATTACCTACTAGTTCTAGTTCTACGCAAAGCAAATCGCTTGCGTAAACAATACTCCGTCCTGAGATAGTATTAATAGCTCAGTGTCATTCAGTGTATTGCATTGTGACGTCAATTACGCAGGCTCACGTGGCTGTGTGTGTGTCTTATCTATAGAGGTGTGTCTGACGAGATGAAAGGAAGATAAAAATCAGATGATGTAAACACGTGAAAGAGTGGAAAGTCTGATTGGAAAGATGCGCAGTAGAGGAGTTTCTCTGCGTGATCGAATCAGAAACGAGACCTAGCTCTCAGAATTGGCAGTTAAGTGGCACTAAAGTGGCAGTGGGCAGTTGATGTCCTGCGGCTGATATGCAGTAGATGAGGTACCTTTGGAGTGTTGTGTCATTGTGTGAGTGTGATTCCTTATATGAGACTAAAAAAGTCTGAAATGTGAACACGATTGAAGAAAGGTCATAGAGTAGGGAAAGGATAATAGTATTCTAACACTGCGAAACTTCATACAACGGGCGAGAAATGACATTTCTAAAAACAAATGACGAAAAAAATGAAATCACGGCTAAATTCTATACATTCGAGAACCAAACCGAAACCAATCTGTATCAACCTGGGAGACGAGGGGGTGTCCATGATGTATGTTAGTATAAATACTAACTATCATCATCATCGTCATATCAGCCGAAGGACATAGGCCTCCCCCAAGGATTTCCTAGTTACAGTTTACAATTAAATGACCTACAAATTCACCAAGTAATGTTACGAGAAATCCCCGAAACAGAAATGTTTTTGAGTTTGAGTTGCCATAATTGTCATACTGCTTTCTTTTCTATTCTCTTTACTTGATACTGCAGTCTTCAACCTACTACTTTTAGGCTATACTTTTCTGCTAGCTTCCATTGCTATCCTGCCAAATACTGCCAGATTTCAGAAACATCAACCAAACCTGCCAGAGATAAAAATAAAGGGCTAGTTAGCTTGCCAAAAAGGCGGGAATCGGCGGTATCCTGCCTCATATTATTATGGTCACACTGAAATAGGCACTTGTTTACAATTATCAATGAGTAAAATAAATCGCTGGTCATTTTTAGTACCGAAAAATACGGTTGTTTTTTAGCGTAGAGCGTTGTTACTCGTTAGGACTAATAAAATCACCCTCTATTCTTTCATCTAAATATGTTTTTTCTTTAAAATCATTTCCCTTACTCGTATACTTAGTATACAGATGGCCGTTGGGGCACTAAAGTTCTCGAGTGGCTACGCACACCGAAAAACGTAGCGTAGGCAGGCCTCCCACTCCGTGGACCGATCACCTGGTGAAGGTCGCGGGAAGCCGTTGGATGCGGGCAGCGCAGAACTGGTCGTTCTGCTACGATATTTACGAATATTACGAAGTAACTAGTATCTCATCTGTGCCTAAGTGCAGCTGGGTCGATCAACTTTTAGTTGTCCTTCCTACTTCTTATCCTGTCCCCAAACAAAATTTAGTTTTTATTTTTTAAATAGTATATATATTACGTGTTAAAGTAGTTTGGCCTATGTTTAATACATAAAATATAATTTTAGTTACAGAAAGAAATAGGTACTTTTTGTATTTATTCGTATTTTAACAGTTGTCCAATCGACGTCAAAGTCCATTTCATAGTTTTAGAGCTTGTCCCCCAGCAAAAGTTATAAACTAAAACTCACGTTCCGAAAAAAAAGTCTATGATGATGTACATTTTAAATACACACTTTCATAGTAGTATATAGCTAGTTTTCGATAAACACTCTTGAAATTTTTTTGGTGTGTTATTGCATCAAGTTTTTTCTTTGTTATTCCTGTCCCTGTTTAATGTCACAAAGCGTAAGTCACTTAGACAACCACTTATAAATTCAAAGTCTAAGACACAGATGGCGCTGTAAGTATTCAGACAACGAGATGATTGCTTGAGGCGCCAAACCCATTCAATCGCCATTTTGTTTTCGCGGTATTCCCAGCTTCAGTCGCCGGAGATTCCGTTGTGAGAGTGGGTGGCTTTATTGTGTGTCCGCTGAACCACCGCAGTAAAAACGTAAGTAAATAGATTTTTCATTATAAATTATAGTTAAGTAGAATCCCTTTGATCTTGTGTTCACGTAGCAAAGTTGATAAGATATAATAACGGTAGAATATTTAACAAAAAATCTTAAAATTCAATAAATGTCGATCGGACAACCGGTCACTTGGACGACTGAGACGGTTGCCCAAGTGACAGTATTGGTTGCCCAATGGACAATGAAATAAAATCCTATTAATTAAGTTATGAAAAGCACTAGTTTCCCTTGATTACGTGTTCTTTATTTAAAATTTTAAATATAAATCGTTGAGTAATGTAATAAATTCGTAACTGTTATGTGGATTATTAGTATTCTGTGGATTTTTTTATTCAATGAATAGAAGCACTGTGCTAGACTGCTAGCTATTATTCACTGAAATAATGGCGAACTAAATAATAGTTCTATATAATTCTAAACAACTTTGTGTGAAGCTAATGATTTTATGTAATTTTTTAGAATGGGAATGTCATCGAAAGAGAAATCTCGAAGATATCGAGAAAGGCTTAAATCAGATCCTGAAAAACATGCAGAGCGGAAAAAGAAAAAAAGAGAGAGCTACCATAAAAACAAGGTTTTAATTTCAAATATGAAACCACAGGATAAAACAAACGCTAGAATGATTTGGAAATTGCGGAAGCAAGCAGAAAGGAAACGCAAAAGTTTTTCGTTTTAAGTTCATTTGGTAATTGTTTTGAATACCAGTTTCCTTAAATATATGTTTCTAACAAAACATGGTCTTTTAAATATTTAGTTAACATCTATGAGTTCTAAATACTCATTGAAAATTAAATTGTGAAGGTATGCAATGTCTATGAGACAACCAATTTTGTCTATTGGACAACCGCATTGTCCCCCTATATTTTAGAGTTATAAAAGCATTTTTTTGTTCATAAATAATAAAATAATTATATTTTAAGTTAAACTGTCAAACATTATCACAAAAAATATTTGAATCTTGTAGTTTTCACAACTAAGCATCTTTACTTGTGGTTTAAATTAAATTTTCCCTGAGTTTTAGGACAACGGTTGTCCAAGAGACTCTTTATATTGAAATATCTGTTAAAATATTACAAAAATTTTTTGTAAAAAAATCGCAAGCTGAAGTGTTTGATAGTTTTAATAATGTGGAAAAAGCGATTTTAACTTTCATCAAAGTAAGTAAGTAAGTAAGTAAATATACTTTATTGCAAGCCACAAAAACAATACAGGACTTATAATTTGTAAGAAAACATAGAGTGCAAAGGCGGCCTTATCGCTTTAAGCGATTTATACCAGGCAACCTTAAGTTAGGGATTGAAAGACAGGTAAACTTGTACAGGATGGCAGCAAATTCAACTATTATACAATCTAACTTATTATTATAACTAATAGAAGTGCTATAACTAAAAGTAATTAAAAAAACAAGTCTATAGACTTATTTATATTCTAAACAAAAATACATATATACAATAAAACATACTAAAATACATACATACATATATACACATACATACTATAAATATATAAACACGCAAAATAGCAGTGAACAGTTTCAGTAATTACAAAGCGTAAAGTAATGATCCTTGAGTCGCTTTTTAAATGAGTACAAAGACTCAGCCGTTCGGATGGAAGCAGGAAGTAGGTTCCACAGACGCACTGATTGAACCATAAAGGATTTGCTCAGAAAGTCTGTATGGCACGTAGGAAATGACAAGAGAAATTCATTACATGACCGAGGTTGACGGTCAGAAACAGCCTCTCTGCGCTGAAAATTAGTCCTGAGATACGGAGGAGCTGCTGGGCTGTGCAATATGTTAAAAAGCATACAAAGTAAGTGCATTTCACGTCTCAAACGGATGGGAAGCCATTTTAGCTTAATTCGATACTCTGACACATGATCGAACTTCCTTAGACCAAAGACAAATCTGATGCACACATTCTGCAAACGTTCCAGTTTGTTTAGCAGCTCCTCCGTAGCATCCAGATAACAAATATCTGCGTAGTCCAGGATCGGAAGCAAGAGCGTCTGTGCAAGTACAGTTTTGGTGGCCATGGGCAAAAAGTTTTTGAGACGCTTCATAGACGCAATGGAACCAAAAATTTTTCTGCTGACTTCGCCAATTTGACTGGACCAGGACAGAGTTTGGTCAAAAATGATACCTAAGTTTTTGACATTCTTGTTGTAAGGTATGGGGATGTTATTAAGAAGTACCGCAGGCAGCAATGAGCAGTCGATTTTAGCTAATTGACGAGAGCTCCCTAATATGATAGTCTGAGATTTGCTCGGATTGACTAGGAGACCATGCCTTGCGGACCATGACGAGATTTCATTCAGATCCTTATTCATCACATTAACAGCATGTGCAATATGCTCAGGTGACTCCTGGACGTAAACCTGCAAGTCATCAGCGTAGAGATGGAAGGAAGAAGAGAGGGAACGCGTAATAGAATCGATGAAGAGAGAAAAAAGAAGAGGTGATAATACTCCACCTTGGGGAACGCCAAGGTTGACGTTGCACCAGTCAGAGAACTTCTCCTCAACCTTAATGCGTTGCCGACGTTCACAGAGGTAGCTTCTGAACCAGGCAATTACATCTGATGACATATTTAAAGAACTCATAAAAGCTAGTAAGATGTCGAAGTCTACTGTATTAAAAGCATTGCTAAAATCAAGGAGAGTGAGGAGTGTGACCTTCTGTTTTTCCATGCCAGAACGGATGTCGTCAGTTACCTTGACAAGTGCAGTGACAGTACTATGCCCAGGTCGGAAGCCCGATTGGAAAGGGTTAAGTAATTGGTTCGCAGAGAGAAAAGAGAATAACTGGTGATGAACCAAACGTTCCAGAACTTTAGACAGGAAGGGAAGGATGGAGATGGGTCTGAAGTGAGAAAGGGTTGTAGGATTTCGGGTTTTAGGTAGTGGAACGATAATGGCTTGTTTCCAGACAAAGGGAAAAGTATGTGAAAACAACGAAAAGTTCAAAAGGTGAGTGATGACTGGCAGAATCACGTCCAGGATCGGAATAATCATGTTTCGACTGATTTCGTCACAACCTACAGCATTGGAAGAGATTGACAGGATGTGCTTTTGGGCTTGCTCAGGTTGAACTGGATTAAATGAAAAAGGAGTATGGTTTGGCAAGGGGAGTTGACTTATATGAGACAGGGTATCGAACTTATGAGAGTCA
Source organism: Coleophora flavipennella (assembly GCA_947284805.1). NCBI lineage: Eukaryota > Metazoa > Arthropoda > Insecta > Lepidoptera > Coleophoridae > Coleophora > Coleophora flavipennella. The sequence goes on along the minus strand of OX369303.1, from coordinate 10,807,334 downwards.
GTAGAAAAGGCTGTATTATTACTAGCAGATGAGAAGTGTTGGTTCAATAAGTTGACATCGATGTCAGCAGGTGAATCAAGTTTTTGTTTGCCGATACCAATACTTCTAAGAAATTTCCATACTTTGGCTGGGTTACCATTTTCAACGGATGCGTGGATATGGCGACGCTGGGCATCACGACATATTAAATTACAGTGATTGCGGGCGGATTTATATTTTTCGTGATTGCTGTCGGTGGGAGAAATTTTATATTTAGTTTTTGCAGCGTCTTTCCTTGCCATTAGCTCACGTACCTCGGTAGTAAGCCACGGTGCAGGGAGGTGTTTGCTCAAAGCTTATTCCATTGAATAAAAAATTAAGAAGTTGTCCAAGTGACACATTTTTCTTGAAAGATTACATATTGTCGCTTAAAAATGAACTTAAGGCATAAAAAAGTGCTCTGCTTGATATCGAAACATAAAATATAATTAATATTTTACAATCTAAAATAATTTATAGAGTGAAATTTAAATATTAATAAAAAACTACAAAATATCAGAATCGGGACAAATAAAAGTTGATCGACCCAGCTGCATCTTTTGAAGTTAGTCACACAGGTCTATTTATTAAGAATTCTATGATTTTACCGCAGGCTATACCTATTAATTTTTTAGTCCATCATAGTAAATCGTTCGCATTTTAATCGTTTTTTAATTATTTCATTTAGATATTATTTAAATGTTTAGATTTATTTGGAATAGAGGCTTTAATTTCATTTAGTTTTTCAATTCCAATACAAGTACAAACATAGTTCATGCTTCGATCGATCTCAAATAAATCAAAATGTTTACATAAATTAATAGTATATCCGATGATGAAGAAATAGTAATTTTACAATACTTATGTAATGTAATGTGTTAAGTTTGAGAAAAATGACTATCCCATAATAGTGTCTACAATGTAGAGCTGCTACTCATGGAACTGTAGTTGAATGCTGCTGCTACAGATACACTTTCTAATATACTTTCTTTTTTTCAGAAACCATGCTAAAGGACGTCACCGCTCTCATCATAAGACACACTGCCATCACCCGTCATCATCTCACCCCGGAAATACCGCTCCGTCTCATCACCCCCGATTGTGCGATGTGGAGGGCGCGGGAGGAAGAGATTCCCTTCCCCGACCCGTACTGGGGTTTCTACTGGCCGGGGGGACAGGCTACTGCCAGGTAACTTTTATTTTGATTTCGTCGTCATCATCATCATAATTATCAGCTGGAAGACGTCCACTGCTGAACAAAGCCTACCCGTAAGTCTTCCACAACGACCGGGGTCCATCAACGAGCAGGCCTTCCTACGCTACGTCTTCTGGTGCGCGGTTGCCACTTGATAACTTTACTACCCCAACGGCCTTCTACGTACTATGTGCCCCTCCCACCCACTGCCTTTAGCACCCGAATTTAGCGATTCAGCTATCTCGGTTAGAGTTTTCTATTGTATAATATTTATTTCGTATGGTAAAGTATAATTTGTAGTATAGTGATATTCAAAAATGTCGATATGATTGACTCTCCCCAATGGCAGTCACACTTGTGACGAGCCGATGTGACGACGACGGATGGGGCGTGGCCACTGACACCGAAAATCTACGTAAAGATCAAGCTCCTTCTCTTAACTAATACCTCTTATGTCCTCGATCAACGTGTTAGCACTATTCCTTGTTTTACTGATACATATTTATTAGTATATATTTTTATTATAATTGTAAGTATAGTTTATATTATTATTACTAGCTTTTGCCCGCGGCTTCGCCCACGTGGACATAGCTTTTATGACTCTTTATGAAGGGTGAGTGGTGCGCGAGCCGCAATCAGCTCGCAAGCGTGGACATGAGTTTTCTCCAGGTACCTCAGGAACTGTATCGGGCTATTCTGATTAGCAGTCTTTGTCACTCCCCCCCCCCCCCCTCAACAAATTCTATACAAAAAAATCACTTTAATCCGTTGCTCCGTTGCGACGCCACCGACGTGCGCGAGCGTAGAAAACAGTTGTCCCCAGATCCCTCGGGAACTATGTCAGGATATACTTATTAGTAAATTATATTTTCCACCTCATTTCTGTGCTAAAAATCACACCAATCCATTTTTTCGTTACGATTTTAAATTTTGCGAACAAAGAGTATTGTTTTAGTTTCCTCAGGAACTGCATCGGGCTATGATAATTTCCACAGATGAAAGGTTGACTATTTCATTCCCAGTGATACAGACTACCTGCATGCCAAATTTCATCATGTTGAAGTGTGAATAGGTAACAAACAAACAAACACATTTTCACATTTATAATACTAAATATAAGTAAGGATTTCTAAATCTTAAATAAAATATAGAGCGTCGGTGGCAAAACGGTTAGGGCCACTACCTCCTGTCCGGAAGGCCGTGGTTCGAATCTGCCACTTACCAATATCTATACGAATATCGATTTCATACTGGTATGTACGTTTATCCGACGCTCTTACGGTGAGAAAAACATCGTGAGGAAACCTGCACACGCCTGCGAAGAAATTCGAAGCTTATGTGTGAATTCAATCAACCCGCAATGGGCCCACGTGATCGTCTAAGGCCAGATCGCCCTAACTCAGGGCAGGTCGAGCCCCTTGGTGGAGACCTATATAAACTGATATGATGAAATAACACATTACCTATATTATCAAAAAACGAATTCAAATCATTATAGGTATCAATCTAGTAATAAAATTTCCTAACAATATTAATATGGGTCAAATTCTCGAGTCGTATCAGCTCCAAAGGAGCCCAAGACGCACTTCTCGTTGCCGCGCTGGATGGCAATAGACAACCTTAGCAGCAGGTAGGACCTCACGTCACATCTCCTCTCTCGAAGGCGAAGGCCAATCTCCTTTGTGAAGGCAAAGGCCACTGAGGGTTCAGCAGCCGGTTGTCTCACAGACCAGCGGCACAAAGCAGTAATTTGCCTCCAAGACCGAGTACTTATTATGCTTCTTTCTCGCCGCAAATTGAGCAGCAGTACCGTACGGGTGAGGAGTGAGACAGAAAAAGTGGCTTCCCAAAGCAGACACGTTCCTCTCTGCCATAGCACCTGTTTAAAACCTCCGGCCTTTTGCCATCAGATCGACTAAAGCCCGGCCGGCGGCTGCATCAAAGATGGAATATTCCATCTGGCCGAGACCAGTGCCCTCCGAGTGGGGTCATTAAGGAATTGGTGACGTGGGAATCTTTACAAACACGACTGCAACTCAGTGAGTGATGGCCAATTGCCTCCACCGTGGACCCGCAAGTACATTGATGAGGTTCACAGATATTGATATTGTAGGCGGAGAGCAACTTCCACACGCAAATAGTCGCCGTCAGAAGAGTTCCCATATCTGTGCCTCCTGTTAAAAGATGCTAAACTCGATTTATGTGTTTTCATTTTTTTACACGATTGGAATCTGTAAAAAAATACCTCTCTGTTCGTCTATGAAACACATCGCTACGTACCATAGTTCCAGAGTTTAAAGTAGCGTATGCTGAAAAATACATAAAAGAAATCCACTCAAAAGTATGAAACAATATTTTAATGTTTTAATACAACTTAAGCGCGTTTTATTATCCCTACAGCGCCATCTATTGGCATTCTGCTACTATGATTATAATGTTTGGTATGTGTAGCTAATAAATAGAAAAAAGTACTCTATTGCTATTATTGTAAGTATCGATAGATAATTTTCCACGGGACCTCTTTAGTTTTCCGGGATAAAGAATACCCGACTATACAATCATGGTCAAAACACCCCATCCCAATGTAAAGGTTTCATATTGTTACGTTGAGCCAATCTAAAGATACAATTTTTTGCATTCCTGTAGGAAACCAAATTTTTTTGGGATTCACAATGTCCGAGTTTCAGTTCGCGATAAGGGTATCAACGTGTAAAATTTGATTGTAATAGGTTAAGCCACATTTGCGTGGTGAGCCATTCTATAAATGAATACTTTTGATTTTCCCACGGGAACTCTTGAATTTTCTGGGATAAAAAGTATCCTATATGTTAACCCGGGCTATAAGGAACCACCATACAAAATTTCATCAAAATCGGCCCGGTAGTTTTTGCGTGATGCGCGAACATACAGACAGACAGACAGACAGACAGACAGACAAAAATTCCAAAAGTTATTGTTTTGGCCTCTGTATCGTTAGTAATGTCCACCACAATTATTATTTTCCAAAAATATTCCATGTACAGACACGGCCCCGTTACAGTTTTATTATATTATAGATTTATATTTTGTACATTTTAGATATGTAGTTATAGTATTTTAATTTTGTTGCATAAGTTTTCTTTGCACAGCCCTTACTTTTATTTTCATTGTATCCATTCTCAGAGTTGCCTGGAAGAAATTTCTTTAAGCAATAGTGCCATTGTACAATTTAAATTTTTACCTTGTATTCTGTACTACGTATTCATCATCATCATCATATCAGCTCTTATACGTCCCCACACAGCCTACCCTGAATTTACGTAGTAACTAATTAGTAATCTGTGCCTGAATCAGGGCGATCGGGCCTTAGTCGACCACGCGGGCCCAGTGTGGGTTGGTCGACTTCACACACAACCTTTGAGTTTCTTCGCAGGCGTGTGCAGGTTTCCTCACGAACTACTACTATTTGTACTCCTTATTATCTATATATATATATATTTTTCTTATTGTACAATAAAGCATATTTGATTGATTGATTCTATTACCAACTAGAGGAAGTATTAAGAACATCTTAAAAAAGATATATACTATCGAAAATATTGTAGGTTTTGTCATGGTTTTGCCCTATGGATTTACCATATACGCGTGTTAAACCCCAAACTTTTGAATACCAAAAACTACTTTCCTGTTAGAATCCCAATGTATGTAGATTACTACGGTAAATTTTCCCATCTAATTATGCAAACAGGTAAATATTATAGGTAGCTACCATGTGAATACTAATAAGATACTGCACTTAAATCAAGGAAAATAACACAACTAAGGCTAAGGTAACGAGGACAGCGCCGCAGGGAATCCCTAGGATTTGACAATAACAAAACATGTAGGAATAAACCAGATATTATACAGATTACAGATAGATAAGAAAGGATAATAATACTAGTAACCTGCCCTGCCTGTGCAATGCTACGAAGTAACTTTATCTCATCTGTGGCAATGGCCTAGACGAGGGGTTACTAACCGTCCCGCGTATACGGGATTTCCCGGTTCGAGCCCCCTAGAAGGGACGACTCCCGCCCCGCCCGCGTGCGGGTGTCGCGGGACGCTAAATCATAAAATCACAGATGAGATACTAGTGGCTAAATAAATATCCTCCCGGTTCTCGAATGATCCAAAACCCTAGGTACATACACTACGTCCCACCAGCGAGACAATCCGGCCGCGGCTGGTCATAGTAATTGTTTTTGACGTGATAACGTCTAATAAATCGATGGACGTTGTCCCGTTACGTTATGACGTTATCACGTTAAATTATCGTCCGTAAAACCGACTTTACAACCAATTTTTTTAGGGTTCCGTACCCAAAAGGTAAAACGGGACCCTATTACTAAGACTCCGCTGTCCGTCCGTTTCTGTCTGTCCGTCTGTCACCAGGCTGTATTTCATGAACCGTAATAGCTAGACAGTTGAAATTTTCACACATGATGTAATTCTGTTGCCGCTTTATTTACAACAAATACTAAAAACTAGAAAAAGTGAAAGTCTCCATACAAAAAAAGCATGTTTTTTTTAAAAAAAAACTAACAAACAAGCGCCATCGATCTAGTTTGATAGTACGGTACCCTTTGTGCGCGATTTACGAATATTCATATTTTTAGGGTTCGGTAGTAAACAAAGAACCCTTATAGATTCGCCATGTAGGTACGTCTATCTATCTGTCCGCGACTTAGTTCAGAGACTCTTAGTACTAGAAAGCTGTAATTTAGCATGGCTATTGTGATGGTTCCTGCGTGACACCATACGGAACCCTAATAATAATAACTTTTGAAATAGAACTACTGCGTAATACCACATGGAATCCTAATAATAATATTGAGTTGCTAAACTATTTTTTTGAAGGTTCGGTCTGACGCCGAATTCCTTAACTCAAGTATGTAAAATGTTAGCACTTGGGACCAATGAAATACGATTTAACGTTCGCAAGATAGGGTAGGAAAGGGCGAAAGAGTAAAAGAATTGGATTTGTGTTGTGTGTGAAGGAGAGAGAAAGCCAGGGCTGTTTCTTGAAAATGCGCGTGGGCAGTGGGACAGGGGAGAGAATGGCGGAACGAGTTGGTCGTGTCTCGAGGCTGAAATATTGTTTGTTTTCCTGTGCGAATTTTGGTGTGAAAAGTATATAGTTTTGTGAGGTGCGACGTGTGTCTGGGTACGTATCAAATTTGGTCTCAAGGCCTAACTTGAATCACCTTTTAAATGTCCAAAGTTTTAAGGGAAGCACCCGAAAGGTTCTTTAAAATTTAGGGTTCTCTGTGAGTTACAGAAATGTACAGTGGTTGTAGTTTGGTTGCTTGACGTAAATGTATAGTCTAAAATATCTAAATTATCTTTTCATTACTGTCATTAGTCTACTTAATTCTGATTAATTCTTTACTTTATGTAGATAAATTAAATGCTAATTCATATACGCCCGTAAGTTTAGTATGTGACATTGTACAGGGCGAGCTGTATAATTCAATATAATATCAAATTTGTACCGTTAAATACTAGAATAAATGCAAATTCTTCTTGGGCCAATAATTAACATATAGAGATAAAATTAATGTATGGCCGTACTTTTAATACTAACTATATAATGTAACGTGGAGTTTTACGCCTACAAAAAGTAAGGTTTCTCCACAATTTGAGTCAAATAAACTTTCAATTTCCATTAAGACTCAACCAGGATATTTTATTTTATTCTTTCCTTTTACCTCCGCTTACAACCTTGAGATTTACGGTGAGTCTACGAATTTCCTTTATTTAGAACTAGAACAGAAGATAAAGGTAACTCGCATTTTTGGTAATTTCTGAATAGTCTATTTTCAACTTCTAAAATAAGTAGAGGATTGAGCCCCACGATGGGGACGTGTAGGGACTGATATGATGTTATTTATAGACAGAAAGCATCTCGTGGGAACTTTATATTCCATAGCTACAATTTCCCTCCAATGAAGGGGCAATGCAGGGTTCACTTTCCCTTATGGAAAAACAAAACGAATGACGATCACAAGTTTCCACTAAGACACAGGCCTCTGGTCTTACTGGGGAAGTTGGGTCCTGTTCACTATACATATACATATTAATCACGCCGACAAAGTAACAAAATAAAATCATTAAAAAAAATAGGATAAGTACCCCTACAGGCTCTATTACAAGTTATATTACCAACAGCAAAAATAATTTTGTTTTTTAAAATATACATTTATTTTTTGAAAAGACTACGGAACCCTACTTGGCGCGAGTCCGACTCGCACTTGGCCGGCTCTTTACTACTACCACAGATTACTAAGTAGTTATGCTACTACTTACTATAGGTAGGTACTACTTTAGATAATCTTTTCAATAGCTGTTGGATCCTGCTTTTTAATCACTCGTCTCGCGTATAATTAAAATTCGTCATAAACATAATGTATCAACTTTTGTGGCAGTGACTTATTGTGGTAATTTTTCGAATATTATGTTATGACATGAGAGCGTAGATAAAATATGTAATGTTAATTATTAGATATTATTTCAACTTCTGTGATGTTGATCTTGTGACTGAATCTAATTCCCTCGAACTGGCTCACATAACAATTTCATCAATGAAACACACACATGCATAATTATTGCAACACCAATTTTTTACACAAACACTCACTACTACATTGGTATCCTTTGTATGAGTGTGATGTGTAGTATGTAGTATTGTTAGGCCGATGTTGTAGTGAGTTGTTCATGTAGTGCGTGGTGATGGTGACTCATACCTAGGCTTGCCAGACGTTAGGATTTGTCCTGACATGTCAGGATTTTAAGGCACCAGTCAGGACTCCGGCCGGACTTTGACAATGTCAGTATTTTTTTTGATTATTTACGTGTTAATAGTTCTTTTATCAAGCAGCCCTTGGACTAAAAGAAATGGTGATTTTTTTTATTTTGTGGAGAGTTAGTGTAGGCTCAATGGCAGATCGGAAAATCGGAGAGTGACCGGTTGGCACTCAAAAGGAACATAATAAGTGGTGTTTTATTACTATGACTACTGTGCGTTGTCAAACCTCGCCCGTTTCATTAAAATGTCAGGACTTTTTGATAAAAATCAGGCTTTTTGTCGGGACTTTTCAATTTAACATCTGGTAACCCTACTTATACCTAAGATACATACATAAGAAATAAGAAGTAAAAGTTAGCATAGTAAAAAGAATAGTCCACCACCATTATCGTCTGTTATCGTCTGATCCTCTGAGTCTACTCCCTCTGATACCTATTTGTTTTTAGGGTTTCGTACCTCGAAAGAAAAAACGGAACCCTTATAGGATTACTTTGTTGTCCGTCCGTCCGTCCGTCTGTCTGTCTGTGAAGACCATTTTTCTCAGGTACGCGTGGAGGTATCAAGCTAGAATTTATATCAAACACTTAGGTTTACTGTCCCTTGGAGCTGTGAAAAAGTCAAACTTCTAAGCCAACGCTATCAAAAGATACACAAATTTCCGCAAATTTTAGACACTAGCAAGGGAATCAAAACCTACAGGGTACTTCCCGTGATCTCAGAATCTTGAAATTTGGTAACAAGCAACGTCGTATAGTACAGATAAAAAAAAAATTGGGAAAACCGTATTTTTTTTGTTACAGCATATAATAAAAATATTTTTAATAATTTTAAAATACCATAACTATGACTCGGTTGTCGTGATGGGTGAACTTTTACTTATATACCTACAGGTTTGTACGGAACCCTCGGTACGCGTGTCCGGCTCGCACTTGGCCGGTTTTTGATTGAAGTGTTTGGTTAACCAAAACCTTTATTAGAATCCTGATCCGTAACAACAAAAAGGACCATTTTAAAATTAAAAATTCAGGGTAAACATTCGTGTGACGAACAGGTTTGTATGCTCTGTGTCTGTATTTAAACGTAATTCAGTATAATTTTGGTTCAGGGAAATAGTGTGTTTTGTGTGAAAATTCAAACAGGGCGACTAGAGTGAGGTACATCTTGTCAAAGTATATATATTAGTACTGACGTAATCTTGTTAAGGCGACGCATTGGAAACTTTGGTCACACCCTGGACACTTCATACAATATAATATATACATAATAAATGACATTTCAACAATGACTTATATATCACCGTTTCAAAAAAGGAATAATGGAACAAACAAAATGGCGGCGAATACGTTCGACACCCAAACTGTAACCGATCTGTATCATCCTGGGTGACGAGGGGGTGAGGTCGCAATCGAGAGAGCGGCAGGGAGTGTCCGCATACTGTATGTTAGTAGTACTTTATACTTTGGTTTGGTCGCAGGGATCTCGATTTTTCTCAGTAATTACAACACATATAAAAGTGACATTTTGAAACCTATTTCTTCATTTCAATTACTTTATTTTGTCAGATAAAGAAACACGATTCGTTAAGTTTTATAACAGGAAAAATACATCAACGTAACCTCTTTTAAAACAGACATTTGCATTCTACACGCAAACCAGACCGATTTAGTACTTAAGTACCTCTAAATTTTCGATTAGTCTCATTAAATTACTTTAGTAGTAGTCTAAACTAAACGCACACTTCAATTTGGCAGTTGGATTTTTGAAATTAATTGTAGTTTTTTGTAAACATTGGAAATGTGCAAAAGCAAAGTACATAGGTATATAGATATATTAGTACTTACATGCAAAAGTGTGTTTTTTTTTCTTTACTCCTTTACACATAGAAAGAGACATAGACAACTGTTCCAATGCCTCGCCTGAACCACACCCCGGACACTGCATCCAACGGTGTCGTGAAACAACATTTCTAAAAACAAATAATGGCGCAAAAAAAATCACTGCGAAATCCCATACGTTCGCGAACCAAACTATAACCAATCTGTATCAATCTGGGTGACGAGGGGGTGAGGTCGGAATCTACAGAGCAGCAGGGAGTGTCCATACTGTATGTTACTACTTATAATATAATACATATAATATAATATCTATATCTATAATATAATAAAACTGTAACGGGGCCGTGTCTGTACATGGAATATTTTTGGAAAATAATAATTGTGGTGGACATTACTAACGATACAGAGGCCAAAACAATAACTTTTGGAATTTTTGTCTGTCTGTCTGTCTGTCTGTCTGTCTGTCTGTCTGTCTGTATGTTCGCGCATCACGCAAAAACTACCGGGCCGATTTTGATGAAATTTTGTATGGTGGTTCCTTATAGCCCGGGTTAACATATAGGATACTTTTTATCCCAGAAAATTCAAGAGTTCCCGTGGGAAAATCAAAAGTATTCATTTATAGAATGGCTCACCACGCAAATGTGGCTTAACCTATTACAATCAAATTTTACACGTTGATACCCTTATCGCGAACTGAAACTCGGACATTGTGAATCCCAAAAAAATTTGGTTTCCTACAGGAATGCAAAAAATTGTATCTTTAGATTGGCTCAACGTAACAATATGAAACCTTTACATTGGGATGGGGTGTTTTGACCATGATTGTATAGTCGGGTATTCTTTATCCCGGAAAACTAAAGAGGTCCCGTGGAAAATTATCTATCGATACTTACAATAATAGCAATAGAGTACTTTTTTCTATTTATTAGCTACACATACCAAACATTATAATCATAGTAGCAGAATGCCAATAGATGGCGCTGTAGGGATAATAAAACGCGCTTAAGTTGTAATAAAACATTAAAATATTGTTTCATACTTTTGAGTGGATTTCTTTTATGTATTTTTCAGCATACGCTACTTTAAACTCTGGAACTATGGTACGTAGCGATGTGTTTCATAGACGAACAGAGAGGTATTTTTTTACAGATTCCAATCGTGTAAAAAAATGAAAACACATAAATCGAGTTTAGCATCTTTTAACAGGAGGCACAGATATGGGAACTCTTCTGACGGCGACTATTTGCGTGTGGAAGTTGCTCTCCGCCTACAATATCAATATCTGTGAACCTCATCAATGTACTTGCGGGTCCACGGTGGAGGCAATTGGCCATCACTCACTGAGTTGCAGTCGTGTTTGTAAAGATTCCCACGTCACCAATTCCTTAATGACCCCACTCGGAGGGCACTGGTCTCGGCCAGATGGAATATTCCATCTTTGATGCAGCCGCCGGCCGGGCTTTAGTCGATCTGATGGCAAAAGGCCGGAGGTTTTAAACAGGTGCTATGGCAGAGAGGAACGTGTCTGCTTTGGGAAGCCACTTTTTCTGTCTCACTCCTCACCCGTACGGTACTGCTGCTCAATTTGCGGCGAGAAAGAAGCATAATAAGTACTCGGTCTTGGAGGCAAATTACTGCTTTGTGCCGCTGGTCTGTGAGACAACCGGCTGCTGAACCCTCAGTGGCCTTTGCCTTCACAAAGGAGATTGGCCTTCGCCTTCGAGAGAGGAGATGTGACGTGAGGTCCTACCTGCTGCTAAGGTTGTCTATTGCCATCCAGCGCGGCAACGAGAAGTGCGTCTTGGGCTCCTTTGGAGCTGATACGACTCGAGAATTTGACCCATATTAATATTGTTAGGAAATTTTATTACTAGATTGATACCTATAATGATTTGAATTCGTTTTTTGATAATATAGGTAATGTGTTATTTCATCATATCAGTTTATATAGGTCTCCACCAAGGGGCTCGACCTGCCCTGAGTTAGGGCGATCTGGCCTTAGACGATCACGTGGGCCCATTGCGGGTTGATTGAATTCACACATAAGCTTCGAATTTCTTCGCAGGCGTGTGCAGGTTTCCTCACGATGTTTTTCTCACCGTAAGAGCGTCGGATAAACGTACATACCAGTATGAAATCGATATTCGTATAGATATTGGTAAGTGGCAGATTCGAACCACGGCCTTCCGGACAGGAGGTAGTGGCCCTAACCGTTTTGCCACCGACGCTCTATATTTTATTTAAGATTTAGAAATCCTTACTTATATTTAGTATTATAAATGTGAAAATGTGTTTGTTTGTTTGTTACCTATTCACACTTCAACATGATGAAATTTGGCATGCAGGTAGTCTGTATCACTGGGAATGAAATAGTCAACCTTTCATCTGTGGAAATTATCATAGCCCGATGCAGTTCCTGAGGAAACTAAAACAATACTCTTTGTTCGCAAAATTTAAAATCGTAACGAAAAAATGGATTGGTGTGATTTTTAGCACAGAAATGAGGTGGAAAATATAATTTACTAATAAGTATATCCTGACATAGTTCCCGAGGGATCTGGGGACAACTGTTTTCTACGCTCGCGCACGTCGGTGGCGTCGCAACGGAGCAACGGATTAAAGTGATTTTTTTGTATAGAATTTGTTGAGGGGGGGGGGGAGTGACAAAGACTGCTAATCAGAATAGCCCGATACAGTTCCTGAGGTACCTGGAGAAAACTCATGTCCACGCTTGCGAGCTGATTGCGGCTCGCGCACCACTCACCCTTCATAAAGAGTCATAAAAGCTATGTCCACGTGGGCGAAGCCGCGGGCAAAAGCTAGTCTATAATATAATAAAACTGTAACGGGGCCGTGTCTGTACATGGAATATTTTTGGAAAATAATAATTGTGGTGGACATTACTAACGATACAGAGGCCAAAACAATAACTTTTGGAATTTTTGTCTGTCTGTCTGTCTGTCTGTCTGTCTGTCTGTCTGTATGTTCGCGCATCACGCAAAAACTACCGGGCCGATTTTGATGAAATTTTGTATGGTGGTTCCTTATAGCCCGGGTTAACATATAGGATACTTTTTATCCCAGAAAATTCAAGAGTTCCCGTGGGAAAATCAAAAGTATTCATTTATAGAATGGCTCACCACGCAAATGTGGCTTAACCTATTACAATCAAATTTTACACGTTGATACCCTTATCGCGAACTGAAACTCGGACATTGTGAATCCCAAAAAAATTTGGTTTCCTACAGGAATGCAAAAAATTGTATCTTTAGATTGGCTCAACGTAACAATATGAAACCTTTACATTGGGATGGGGTGTTTTGACCATGATTGTATAGTCGGGTATTCTTTATCCCGGAAAACTAAAGAGGTCCCGTGGAAAATTATCTATCGATACTTACAATAATAGCAATAGAGTACTTTTTTCTATTTATTAGCTACACATACCAAACATTATAATCATAGTAGCAGAATGCCAATAGATGGCGCTGTAGGGATAATAAAACGCGCTTAAGTTGTATTAAAACATTAAAATATTGTTTCATACTTTTGAGTGGATTTCTTTTATGTATTTTTCAGCATACGCTACTTTAAACTCTGGAACTATGGTACGTAGCGATGTGTTTCATAGACGAACAGAGAGGTATTTTTTTACAGATTCCAATCGTGTAAAAAAATGAAAACACATAAATCGAGTTTAGCATCTTTTAACAGGAGGCACAGATATGGGAACTCTTCTGACGGCGACTATTTGCGTGTGGAAGTTGCTCTCCGCCTACAATATCAATATCTGTGAACCTCATCAATGTACTTGCGGGTCCACGGTGGAGGCAATTGGCCATCACTCACTGAGTTGCAGTCGTGTTTGTAAAGATTCCCACGTCACCAATTCCTTAATGACCCCACTCGGAGGGCACTGGTCTCGGCCAGATGGAATATTCCATCTTTGATGCAGCCGCCGGCCGGGCTTTAGTCGATCTGATGGCAAAAGGCCGGAGGTTTTAAACAGGTGCTATGGCAGAGAGGAACGTGTCTGCTTTGGGAAGCCACTTTTTCTGTCTCACTCCTCACCCGTACGGTACTGCTGCTCAATTTGCGGCGAGAAAGAAGCATAATAAGTACTCGGTCTTGGAGGCAAATTACTGCTTTGTGCCGCTGGTCTGTGAGACAACCGGCTGCTGAACCCTCAGTGGCCTTTGCCTTCACAAAGGAGATTGGCCTTCGCCTTCGAGAGAGGAGATGTGACGTGAGGTCCTACCTGCTGCTAAGGTTGTCTATTGCCATCCAGCGCGGCAACGAGAAGTGCGTCTTGGGCTCCTTTGGAGCTGATACGACTCGAGAATTTGACCCATATTAATATTGTTAGGAAATTTTATTACTAGATTGATACCTATAATGATTTGAATTCGTTTTTTGATAATATAGGTAATGTGTTATTTCATCATATCAGTTTATATAGGTCTCCACCAAGGGGCTCGACCTGCCCTGAGTTAGGGCGATCTGGCCTTAGACGATCACGTGGGCCCATTGCGGGTTGATTGAATTCACACATAAGCTTCGAATTTCTTCGCAGGCGTGTGCAGGTTTCCTCACGATGTTTTTCTCACCGTAAGAGCGTCGGATAAACGTACATACCAGTATGAAATCGATATTCGTATAGATATTGGTAAGTGGCAGATTCGAACCACGGCCTTCCGGACAGGAGGTAGTGGCCCTAACCGTTTTGCCACCGACGCTCTATATTTTATTTAAGATTTAGAAATCCTTACTTATATTTAGTATTATAAATGTGAAAATGTGTTTGTTTGTTTGTTACCTATTCACACTTCAACATGATGAAATTTGGCATGCAGGTAGTCTGTATCACTGGGAATGAAATAGTCAACCTTTCATCTGTGGAAATTATCATAGCCCGATGCAGTTCCTGAGGAAACTAAAACAATACTCTTTGTTCGCAAAATTTAAAATCGTAACGAAAAAATGGATTGGTGTGATTTTTAGCACAGAAATGAGGTGGAAAATATAATTTACTAATAAGTATATCCTGACATAGTTCCCGAGGGATCTGGGGACAACTGTTTTCTACGCTCGCGCACGTCGGTGGCGTCGCAACGGAGCAACGGATTAAAGTGATTTTTTTGTATAGAATTTGTTGAGGGGGGGGGGGGGGAGTGACAAAGACTGCTAATCAGAATAGCCCGATACAGTTCCTGAGGTACCTGGAGAAAACTCATGTCCACGCTTGCGAGCTGATTGCGGCTCGCGCACCACTCACCCTTCATAAAGAGTCATAAAAGCTATGTCCACGTGGGCGAAGCCGCGGGCAAAAGCTAGTAATATAATATAATATAATATAATATAATATAATATAATATAATATAATATAATATAATATAATATAATATAATATAATATAATATAATATAATATAATATAATATAATATAATATAATATAATATAATATAATATAATATAATATAATATAATATAATATAATATAATATAATATAATATAATATAATATAATATAATATAATATAATATAATATAATATAATATAATATAATATAATATAATATACTTTGCCTGAACGTTGAAATTTTCAGATTGGAAACGCTTTGATTCGCGGCCTGTGTTGTGTTTCTAACTATTATTTCAAATCAAAATGAAGCGACTTTCTTCGTTACTTTACTCGTTTTCGTAGACAGAAAGAACAATTGAAAAATGGCGGGTTTTTTTAAACATATTTTTATGGTACCTATCTTATGTTCACCTTTTTAATTTTATCATAACAAGCCATGTATCTACAAATAATACAAGCAAAAAGATTTGATTACAACTCACAACCGGTAACGACTCGGTCCTTCTAACCAGAGGTACCGGGTTCCAATCTGGCCGGCCAATATACCAATGAGTTTTTCAAAACTTACTTAACATATACAACTTACCGATTGCTTTAACGGTGAAGGAAAACATCGTGAGGAAACCTACACACGCCTGCGAAGAAACTCGAAGGTTGCGTGTGAAGCAGCGTTGCCAGATATTTTTTTGCCAAATCGGGATTTTGAAACTTTTTGAGTGAAAAAAGCGGGATTCTTTCTTCGAAATCGGGACATAGTAAAAAAAATAATATATATAAATAATATATATATCCTTTATTGTACACAAACATAATCAGAAGTTTTTAAATATTTATCTTTTTATTTGAGTTTTAAATTATGTTTACGTGACTATAGACAGCAAAAATAGCCTAATAATTATTATTTTAATAAAAATATAATATTTAAAATCAGATTTACCCTATTATTTGTAGGATTTAACCTATCGTTAGGTACATACCTAGTTAAGTCTTCTAAGTCTTCTAAATAAAAATATTAAAAAACATAAATCAAAGTCAAATAAGTTTTATTCATTAGAAAAATTTGATGTTTCAAATAATAGTCTGAGGAGTGAGTGTTACAAATTGTAACTTACATTATCAGAATAATTATTAAACTAAATTACGCACGACTTGCTAACTGCTCTCCAAGGCACAGATGAGATAGGTACTAGTTACTTGTCCAAGGACTAAAACAAATGCAATAGTATTATTCCTTCGTAGTCGTGTGTTTTCGCGAAATAGATATTTGTAAACAAATGAGAATAACTTTTTAGAGTTATCCCTGAAAAGCGGGACCGGGACTTGTCCTGTCCCGCGCGGGACATTTAATTTTGATTTAAAAATCCAGACGTCTGGCAACGCTGGTGTGAAGTCGACCAACCCGCACTGGGCCCGCGTGTTCGACTAAGGCCTGATCGCCCTTATTCAGGGTAGACTCGAGCCCCTCGGTGGGGACGTATATGAGCTGATATGTTGATACAAATTACACGGACCTACTTTGCGCGTGGTGCGACACGCACTTGGTATCTGTCGGACGTGGAGTTACTTACTGTTATATGTATGAAGCGCTGTTACTTCTCCATTTAAATTCCGATACTTAACAAATTCCTCCAAGGAACCTATAATACTTTGTATGGAGAGTTTAATCTTTTTTACAGGTCCATTGAAGAAAATTGTATGGTTTCGTAAGTACCTAAAGGTGCTTAGTTTTGAGTGCTTAAAACCGCCTCCGTAGCTCGGAGGCAAAGTTCACTGGCTTTACACAGGAGGTTGCGGGTTCGATTCCCGGCGGGGTCAATTGTAAGACTCGGTTTGGTTGGTGGTAGGGCATTTTCTAAGCCTACCTGGCTAGCTACCACCATCTTATCTAAGTCTTGCCGCCAAATATCAATGTGGATATCATTGGTGTGTTCCGGCATGAAGATAAGATAGCCAGTTCCCCATTGCGTTGGGGAATCTTGGTAAGCCCGCTTCCATCTTCGGCAACATCGTCACTTACCACCAGGTGAGATGTTGTCAAGGACTTACCAATAGTGAATAAAAAAAAATAAAAAAACTATTATTATTTCCATTTGAATTAGTTCCAGTCCATTGATTATCGATCTGAGGTTCAAGTACTTATTTTGTGATTATTTAAACAATGTTAAAAGTCTATCTTTTAAATATTCGTTTTTAAATACAGTTTAAAAGTTTTCATAACAAGCCAAAGCGAAAAGTCCTTTGACATTGGCATTCCTAACACGTACTAAAAAGAGATGCAAATACTATATTTTAAAGACAAGAGGAGGACGCACTTATACCCACGAACTAAGACAGAGTTAGGTCAGGGTGGCGGGAAGAAAAGAGATAGCTGTTGCAGTAGATGACTCATACACTTACATTAGGTACAGTCACGGCTAGATTTTCAGGAGATTCTCTTTCGATGAGTCATTTTCACAGAATTTCTCGGAACTACACAAGTACACACACAGGCGCGTGATCGAAACGTCGCGTCGCCTCAGTAAGAAATGTGTTCTTTACTTTGACAATTGATAACATTTACTATTATTTCATAGTGAATGCTGGGGTAAAGTACTAACATACAGTATGGACACTCCCTGCTGCTCTCTAGACTACGACCTCACCCCCTCGTCAACCAGATTGATACAGATTGGTTACAGTTTGGTTGTCGAACGTATAGGATTTCGCCGCCATTTTGTTTGTTTCGTCATTCGTTTTTTGAAATGTCATTTCTGGCCCGTTTTATGAAGTGTTCAGGGTGTGGTTGGGGGGCGCAGTTACCCAGCGGTTGAACACCTGGAAAAGAAGGGATTATACGAGTATAATAAGTAGATAATGTGTGACGACAGTACCTCATCATCATCATATTAGCCGGAGGACGTCCACTGCTGGACATGGCCTCCCCCAAGGATTTCTGCGACGACCGGTTCTGCGCTACCCGCATCCAGCGACTTCCCCGACCTTAGGACATCGGTCCAACAAGTGGGAGGCCTGCCTACGCTACGTTTTCCGGTGCGCGATCGCCCCTCGAGAACTTTACTGCACCAACGGCCATCCGTTCTACGAGCTATGTCTATATGAGCTAAAGTCGACTACGGTAGCTATACCTATCAAACATTTCACCGGCCCATTTAGTAACACTTACTCAATTTCAAGTAGTAAACAGAGTATACAGGGTTCAAGTAGTAACCATTATACAGGGTGTAACAAAATTGGTGTAGGACCCGTTAACTGTGGGGGGTTCTACTCATCATACTGAACAACTTTCGCAAAGGAACACATAGTCAAATCTCAAAAAAAAAATTTGGACCCTTCATACAGAACCGGCCAAGTGCGAGTTAAAAAATCAAAATTTATTTTAAAAAACCATATTATATTTGCAGTTGGTAATAGAACATTTTGTATTGAAAATGAACTTTTTACAAATCCAACTGCACATACAAGTTGGTCGACTGTTGCTCCCAAACTAAAAACCTTTTCCTTTAAAATTGATTATACAGGGTGTAACATAAAGGTGTGGTGATACTTTAAGGTGGGCTTGTACCCATCAAACTGAACAACTTTCTCCATGGAACCCATAGTCAAATCGCAAAAAAAAATTTGAACTTCCCATACTAAGTTGGCATCACAGCTGATCGAGTTAGTATGGGAGAGCCAAATTTTTTTTTGCGATTTGACTATGGGTTCCATGGAGAAAGTTGTTCAGTTTGATGGGTACAAGCCCACCTTAAAGTATCACCACACCTTTATGTTACACCCTGTATATATACAAGGAACCTTTATAGTTACGCCATGTCTGTCTGTCTGTCCGTCTGTACGCGGCTTAGCTCAAAAACTATTAGTACTAGAAAGCTGTAATTTGGCACGAGTATACATATTATTCACGCCGACTAAGTTGTACAATAAAGTCATAAAAAAAATCTCCTACATGTAAAGATGGGATGATTTTATTTTCCGTTGACGTACCTACCCTATCGTGTGGGTGGGGTATCGTTAAATAGCTCTTTTAAATCTACTGAGGGTTGGTAAAATCGTTTTTCGATTTACGGATCCCTTTGCAAAATATTAAGTTTAAAAGTGAAAATATTTGATTTAAGTGTCTTCCCCCCCCTTCAAGCTATATCAGGACATGAACATTTTATGAAAATATTAGGATATATATATATAAGGTGTAACAAAATTAGCTGAAACTATTTTAACTGGAGCTTCTACCCATGAAACTGAACAACTTTCCCCATGGAACCCACAGTCAAATCGAAAAAAAAAATTTGCTTTCCCATACTAACTGGATCAGCTGATCAGTCAACTAAGTATGGGAAGTTCAATTATTTTTTTAAGATTTGACTATGGTTTTCATGGGGAAAGTTGTTCAGTTTCATGGGTAGAAGCACCAGTTACAATAGTTTCAGCTTATTTTGTTAGACCTTATATATATATATATATATATATATATATATCCTAATATTTTCATAAAATGTTCATGTCCTGATATAGCTTGAAGGGGGGGGAAGACACTTAAATCAAATATTTTCACTTTTAAACTTAATATTTCGCAAAGGGATCCGTAAATCGAAAAACGATTTTACCAAACCCTCAGTAGATTTAAAAGAGCTATTTAACGATACCCCAGTCCCCACCCCCACCCCACATGATAGGGTACGTCAACGGAAAAAAAATCATCCCCTCTTTACATGTAGGAGATTTTTTTTATGACTTTATTGTACAACTTAGTCGGCGTGAATAATATGTATACTCGTGCCAAATTACAGCTTTCTAGTACTAATAGTTTTTGAGCTAAGCCGCGTACAGATGGACAGACAGACAGACATGGCGTAACTATAAAGGTTCCTTGTTGACTTCGGAACCTTAAAAATGTACAAAATTGGTCCAATTAGCTAACCAATTTGTATGAAGAGTTCAAAAATCGGCCAAGTTGAGTCGGACTAGCGCTTCGAGGGTTCTGTACCGCCACACCTCTCCATACAACTTACGAAATAACTAGTATTTCATCTGTGACACAACTATGAAAATGATACCTATTCACATTACAAACAAAAGCCATCAACGAGAGCGACAAAAATGTTTTTTGTCATGCAGTTCGGACTCCTTAGCTCGAGTACGACACACACTTGGCCGATTTTTAATATTTTTTATTTTACTTCAGTATTAGTACTGTAATCACACCAAGTGTCACGCTTGTATGTATTACCGTTTTGACGATAGAGCTAAGTCAAAAATATCTCTAAAATACCTATAAAAAAAGTTTTTTTTTGTATACAGACCTCTTATTTTTTCACTATTTTTTTTATACACAATTGGTAAGCCCTTGGCATCATCTCACCTGATGGTAAGTGACGATGATGCCGAAGATGGAAGCGGGCTTACCAAGATTCCCCAGCACAATGGGAAAACTGGCTATCTTATCTTCAAGCCGAAACACATCAAGACTTAGATAAGATGGTGGTAGCTAGCCAGGCGGGCTTAGAAAATGCCCTATCACCAACCAAACCGAGTCTTACAAGTCGACCCCAACGGGAATCGAACCCGCGATCTCCTGGTGTAAAGCGAATGGACTAACCATTACGCTACGCAGGCTTTTAAAAATCTATTAGGGTTCACGGAAATACAGTCCGCTGACAGACAGCTGAGGCTTAGTGATAGGGTTCCGTTGTTCATCCTTTGACGAGTAGGAGCTCTAGTTAACGGCTTCTATACACCCTGTATACTATAGGGAAATACAATAAATCAAACATTAAGAAGAATTTTTCCCAATTAAGTTGATGAATTAGGTAATTGAGACAATCGCCTCAAAGCATCTGGAATATTAATTTTTAACGACAGTATTCACACACCTACCCACCTAATTAGTTGGTTAAAATTCCAAATCAATAAGCTATTAACTATATTGCGCCGTACAGAGATGTCTGAAGTACCTGTCCACGCAGTCCTCTTTTCAACCGACTTCCAAAAAGGAGGAGGTTCTCAATTCGACTGTTTTTTTTTATATCTGTTTTACCTCAGAACTTTTGACTGGGTGAACCGATTTTGATGATTCTTTTTTTTATTTGAAAGCTAGGGCTTCCCCTGTGGTCCAATATAAATTTTATCAAAATCGGTGTAGTACTTTATTAGAAAATTAACAAAAAAAAATGTAATGCAAAATTGTACTAAGTGTTGCGATGGAAGGCGGTGTTTTAACGTGTTTTTATTTACTAGATTTTATTTAATTTAACCTGTCCCGAGTGTCTGTAATGAAATCTTCCAAGTTAAATTTGACCCACTTCCCGGTTTTCGATTCAGCTGACATTTTGCACGCATAATATGTATATCGCGTGACAATGCAATATTAAAAGCTTGCACCTAAAAGTTTTTAGGTTTTCGAATTATTTTTACCTGAGGCTGTATTTATACTGGTGTATGTGTGTAGTAAGTTTGATTCTTTGTGTTAATTTTTTTGTTTCTAATTGTTATGTATATTATCAGCCGACTTCAAAAAAGCTCCTCCTTTTTCTATGTTCGACTGTATATTTTTATCTTGTATAATTGGTGTGTGTTTTTGTCAAATAAAAATCTGTCTATTGTCTAAGTATGTATGGATATCTGTTTATTTGGCCAAGCCTGGAGCTTAAACAGCTTGATGGATTTTGAAGTGAGCTGTGTGGTTTGACGATTGAAGCCAGTCGTTCTTAACGATTGAAGTCAGTCGTTCTTAACGTTTTAGCGTTGTTAATATTTTGACCTCAGTCATTTAACATTTGGCAAGTTTGGACAGCACATATCTCAAGTCTCCCGAGCTAGATTTTAATGGGACCTCCACCCACCAGTCTTAGCCAACAAAGTGCTCTTACTTTTGAAGCAAACTCAGGGACAAATAACTAATTCTACGACTTCCCTAGGTTATACAATACAAAATACAATAAGCCTCCATTTAGAAAAAGTATGCAAAAGAATTTCATCTGCAAACTATGCCCTCCTAAAATTAAAATCATTGGTAAGCAAGGAAACTTTAATCAACGTTTACTATGCCTAGTTCAATCCATAATTTATATGGTTTAACGGTGTGGGATAATGCAGCAGAATAAAAAAAAACCGACTTCAAAGAGGAAACTAAGGTTCCCCTCGATTTCTCTGGGATGCCAACATCAGATCCTGGTTTCCTTATCATGGTATTGCCCTTGGGATATCTATTTTCTAACAAAAAAATAATCGTCAAAATCGGTTCATAAACGACGAAGTTATCCGCGAACACACATAAAAGATATATATATACCTATATATACCTCTTCCTTTTTTTGAAGTCGGTTAAAAACTTTCAAACAAGGAATCCCACTAAAAATAATGATGAAACTAATAACAGAAGTCCCTAAGCTGGATTTCAAAGCAAAATTGAGAGATTTTATTCAAAACCATGCATATAACTCTGTAAATGAATACATGAATGAAATAATAATAGTCTTATTTTCTCAAATAAATTGTGAGAAAACATGTTAAGCTGTGTTATTTTATGTTTAGTATTTTTTTTTAAGTTTGTAAAATTGACCTGCCTCGAAGCAATGGTCATTGTTGCCTGGTTAATTAATAAATGACTATAATATCCACTAATCTGTGGCAGCTCTTGGACCACTTTACCCAACATTATTTCTTTCAAATAAATTGATACTTTTGATGGTTAGTTGGTAGGCAGATAGATATCTGTCTGCCTGAAATTCATCCATAATGACTGTCTATGTTCTCAATTATTTTATTCTTATTTAATTTATTAACTCGTACAAAGAACCGTTCTGCCCCTCTCCCTCCCCCCCAGGCCGTAAGGCTAGGGCTCTCGTCTGACATCACCCTGGCACAGTCGCTATGAGTAGGGTTACCAGGACTTAGAATCGTAAAGCCGGTTGCAAGTGTTAAAAAATCCTGATTTCTGTAAAAAAATCCGGTCTTACGCCGAAAATAAAACTCAATAGATAGATTATAACTATGTTTTATTATACTTTATTATAATGTCACTTGTATTAATTATACTATTTGTACTTATATTTCTGTCCACTAGAAAAGGCTTTAAAAAAACTTTTTTTGTAGAAATTTCACTGTGAAATTTTTTACATTCGCGCGGGCGGCACCTGTTATTTATGGACATGACGAATTATCCGGTCTCGAATGAAATCCGGGGGGAGTCCAGTCTATACTCTTAAAATACGGTCAAGACCGGATATATCCGGTAACCCTAGCTATGAGTAACAGTATCAAGGTCGGTCAACGGGGGTCACAGACAACCCACCCGGGGTTGAAACCTTGACACGATCGATGAACCAACTCAACTCACAACACGACCTTGAGCGTACCTCGTCTCAGTCAAGTAAATAAAGGATGTAAACAAACCATTCCAAAACTTCCATTGCTTCTTATTTAAACGTTTTCCATCCAATCGGCAATTTCATAGGTCAACTACAACTACATGTGCATTACAGTCCACAATTAGGGCTAGCAATTTTTTTTTTATTCACAATTGTATATCACCTGATGGTAAGTGACGATGATGCCGAAGATGGAAGCGGGCTTACCTAGATTCCCCAACCCAATGGAGAACTGGCTATCTTATCTTCAAGTCGAAACACATCAATGTTATTAACACTGATGTTTAGCGGCAAGACAGATAAGATGGTGGTAGCTAGCCAGGTGGGCTTAGAAAATGCCCTACCACCAACCAAACCGAGTCTTACAAATTGACCCCGCCGGGAATCGAACCCGCGACCTCCTAGTGTGAAGCGAACGGACTAACCATTACGCCACGGAGGCGATTATAATAATTAATATACGAATGTTCTTGATATTCGATCTACGATCTTTATTCGAGTGATATTCGAAGTACATATAAAGTCGTCGTAAAGCGTAGGTGGCTCAACCGGTAACGACTCGGTCCTCCTAACCAGAGGTGCCGGGTTCAAATCCGGACGGCCAATGTACCAATGCGTTTTTCAAAATTTACGTACATATACTCACCGATTGCTTTAACGGTGAAGGAAAACATCGTGAGGAACCCTGCACATACCTTCGAAGAAACTCGAAGGTCGTGTGTGAAGTCGACCAACTCGCACTAGGCCCGCGTGATCGACTAAGGCCCGGTCGCCCTAATTCAGGGTAGGCTCGAGCCCTCGGTGGGGACGTATATGAGCTGGTATGTATGATGATTGTTTGAATGAAGTTGAGATGGAGCTTGTGAGGGTACGCCCTCAGAAGTTTAAGAGATGAACCTTAGAACAACTTCGTTCCATTTATTTTGCACTGGTAGAATCTCATCTCAGGTACAGTATTTTGTTGTGGGGCAATAGTTATGATTATAATATAAGGAAAGCCTTCGTTATACAAAAAAGAGCAATTAGGACTATCGTTCGTATTCCCCAGTGGGAGTCCTATAAAGACCATTTTCGTAGGCTGAAAATTGTAACTGTACCTAGTCTGTATATCCTTGTGCTGCTCACATATTTAGTAAAATGACCAGGAAAATATGAAACACCAGAGGATAGGCGAACTCGTTTGTGTTGATTTTTACCCCGATGTGTTGTTTAGGTTTTTTCTTTTCTAGAAATACCTAATTGAACTAATAAAAAAATACAGAAGATAAAGACAAATTAAATTTCTCAAACGAACAATTTTTACTAAATTGATTGGAAATAGGAGCATAGCTCGCTCCATCGATCGGCTATAAATACTATACCATAACTAAATTAAAAATGTAATAAAAACAATTGCATAAAACATCACCCCTGTTTTTTGCGAAGTCGGGTCAACAAGACCAATCTAAAGACACGTCGTACTATAAAATTCACCAAGTCGTTTAGAAGACATTCGTTGCACTGACCAGATTCATCAATCAAATATATATACACATATTACCTGCCATATTAATCTGAGCAAGCCTTTCAGTAATATCTAAACAACTGAAAGCTAATAAATATCTGTACTATTAATTTAAAAAAATATTTAATCAAGTGAAATTCACATATTTATGAACTTCTACTTGTTCACATAAAATTGAAATTCGTTAGTACTGATATTTTTTGTGCCACTACATGTTTACTAATATTTGAAAAAACCCTTTCGTAGATATTTACGTACTCTCACTTGCTTAAATAATTTTGAAAAAAATTAGTACAGATATTTATTAGTTTTCAGTTGTTTAGATATTACTGAAAGGCTAGCTCAGATTAATATGACAAGTGATATGTCTATATATGTTTGATTGATGAATCTGCTCAGATATATTCGTCTTTGACACGAAGGATATGAGGGATGTGGAGGGATAAGAAGCCTTGGTAATGCACATATATTAATGAACTCGACTTTACTACGTAGCATAAATAGTTGGTAGCACTGTACATGCGGTTTCGACGCATTACTGAACATACTTAATATGTCTAGCTAGACGGGCGTTCGGGATGGTTCGGGTGGGCTCGGAGTCTCGGAGGCTCTTACTCTGAGCTCGGAGGCAATTTCTTTCTGCGCAGTTTCATCGAGTGTTCTCAGAATTGCTAGAGGGGTGTTGTGAGATAGATATTCGTTTGTTTGCTTTGGAGACAACGTGTAGGTTGTGGCACAGTAGCGAAAGGTTACTGCACTGGAGGCACAGTATTACAGTATAGCGGCTTACAGTAGCGCAACGAATGTACTTACGCAGAGCAACGGAAGGGTACTTGCGGGGCAGCGGGCGGCGGGGCACAGCCTGGCAAACTCCGCGAGTTTTCCAGGCTGGCTAAATAGTACAGTGAAATTAGGTTTTAACTTGGACATTTAAAATTACTAAACGGGATCTTTTGGAATATGTTCGGACACCTTCCGGGATGATGCTCAAAAAAGTCCCAGGACCTCCTTAGTGGGATACCCTGGAAATCCTGGAAAAACTGGAATTTCAAGGAAATTCTTGGAGCGTACCTAAGATTGTTATAAATAACGCAATTTTTTTACATACAAGACATCTGAGTTTTTAATTTTATTATCCAATACATTTAGTGTCAAAAAACCTGGAAAACCTGGAACTGAAAGGAAAAAGTTAGGATTGGTTTAGAGCAATGGCAGAACGCCGTTTTTTAATCCTAAAGGTCTTTCTATTTTTCTTAATAATGTTGATGTCAAATATTTTCCATTCCAGGACACCTGGAAGTTACCTTGGAGCGAGATAAAAATAGTCAAAAAATAAGCTGCTTTAAAAGCTTTTTTCATTCTTATGCATTTATTGCGCTTTACGCAATCCATTGCCTCTACAAGTACAGGATTCCTGGAAATCCTTGTTTGTCACGTTTAACTTTTCATATTATAGGTACTTATTATTCGTCTGAAATGAGTGAGGAATGTACTGATATGATATTTTATTGTAAGTAAGTAAATCCACTTAATTCTAAAAGATTTATTTTTATTACAGCTAGCAGAAGTCTCCAGCACTGCTCAGTTCCATATCAGTGTCTGAAACAAATAAGTATATTAGAAAAAAAAATAACACATCCTGTAAAAGAGGAAAGAGACGTGTTGTACCAGCACACGGGATCGGCTCAAGGTCTCCATCCGGATCGTCGTCGTTGTCCTCGTCCTCTTCTCTTAACGTATTACTACATCCATGCCCCGCGCAGTACCCACAGATGTTCGAGCATACCACCTTGTGCCTTCTGCATGAACAGTTTCTGGTTTCGCACCCTTGTGTGCAGTTGCATGAGACCATCTCGAGAAGGCGGTCTGGCGCCGGCTTATTTCGGTTAGTCACGTCTCTTTCCTCTTTTACAGGATGTGTTATTTTTTTTTCTAATATACTTATTTGTTTCAGACACTGATATGGAACTGAGCAGTGCTGGAGACTTCTGCTAGCTGTAATAAAAATAAATCTTTTAGAATTAAGTGGATTTACTTACTTACAATAAAATATCATATCAGTACATTCCTCACTCATTTCAGACGAATAATAAGTACCTATAATATGAAAAGTTAAACGTGACAAACAAGGATTTCCAGGAATCCTGTACTTGTAGAGGCAATGGATTGCGTAGAGCGCAATAAATGCATAAGAATGAAAAAAGCTTTTAAAGCAGCTTATTTTTTGACTATTTTTATCTCGCTCCAAGGTAACTTCCAGGTGTCCTGGAATGGAAAATATTTGACATCAACATTATTAAGAAAAATAGAAAGACCTTTAGGATTAAAAAACGGCGTTCTGCCATTGCTCTAAACCAATCCTAACTTTTTCCTTTCAGTTCCAGGTTTTCCAGGTTTTCCAGGTTTTTTGACACTAAATGTATTGGATAATACAATTAAAAACTCAGATGTCTTGTATGTAAAAAAAATTGCGTTATTTATAACAATCTTAGGTACGCTCCAAGAATTTCCTTGAAATTCCAGTTATTCCAGGATATCCCGGTTATCCCACTACGGAAGTCCTGGGACTTTCAGGAGCGTCATCCTGGGAGGTGTCCAAACATATTCCAAAAGGTCCCGCTTAGTAATTTTAAATGTCCAACTTTGGTCAAAAATTGCCCTAATATGACTGAGCTAAAAGGCTAGTACTGCTGGTACCTACGCTATGACGGCATCAAAGGCGTTGCGCTACTTTAAGTCATACATATTATAGTAATACTGTGCTGGATGCATGTAACTACGACATTATTTTGGGATCATTTATTTCCTGGCATTTTGATTGGTAGATTAGTTAGGTAGTTTATTTCATCATCATCATTGACCTCTACGTCTGTTACAGACGATTCACTACAGTACCCTGGTCTAGAGGCAACGCTTTCGGTGGCTTACCAACCCGAAGCGCGAACGCAGACTCGCCCGAAAGCCTGGCAGGGAAAGTGCTGCCGATGGAGAATGGCGGCTCTGGTGGCGCTTTTCCCTCTAGGCAGCGAGCGCCCCAAAACAGGCCTCGTCGCACAGTTTGCGACCCCCGCAATACGCTTTTGCCATTCCAGTCGCTTTTCTGCTAGCTTCTCCCAGTCGCGGTTGTTTATTTACAGATATGAAAATATGTATGTTCATTCATTATACTGGTGAATCTGTGTACTGGTGTTTTTTTAATCCAAAATGGTAAACCTGATGGTAAAGTGACGATGATGCGGAACATGGAAGCGGGCTTATCATGATTCCTCAACGCTATGGGTTAACTGGCTATCTTATCTTCAAGCCGGAACACATCAATGCTGTTAAGATTGATGTTTTGCTTGCTTGCTTGTTTTGACTTAGATAAGATGGTGGTAGCTAGCCAGGCTAGATGGCCTGGCAAGGCGGGGTCAATTGTAAGACTCGGTTTGGTTGGTGATAGGGCATTTTCAAAGACCGCCTGGCTACGACCACCATCTTATCTAAGTCTTGCCGTCAAATATCAATGTTGATATCATTGGTGTGTTCCGGCATGAAGATAAGATAGCCAGTTTCCCCATTGCCTTCTTTTACAGGATGTGTTATTTTTTTTTCTAATATACTTATTTGTTTCAGACACTGATATGGAACTGAGCAGTGCTGGAGACTTCTGCTAGCTGTAATAAAAATAAATCTTTTAGAATTAAGTGGATTTACTTACTTACAATAAAATATCATATCAGTACATTCCTCACTCATTTCAGACGAATAATAAGTACCTATAATATGAAAAGTTAAACGTGACAAACAAGGATTTCCAGGAATCCTGTACTTGTAGAGGCAATGGATTGCGTAAAGCGCAATAAATGCATAAGAATGAAAAAAGCTTTTAAAGCAGCTTATTTTTTGACTATTTTTATCTCGCTCCAAGGTAACTTCCAGGTGTCCTGGAATGGAAAATATTTGACATCAACATTATTAAGAAAAATAGAAAGACCTTTAGGATTAAAAAACGGCGTTCTGCCATTGCTCTAAACCAATCCTAACTTTTTCCTTTCAGTTCCAGGTTTTCCAGGTTTTCCAGGTTTTTTGACACTAAATGTATTGGATAATACAATTAAAAACTCAGATGTCTTGTATGTAAAAAAAATTGCGTTATTTATAACAATCTTAGGTACGCTCCAAGAATTTCCTTGAAATTCCAGTTATTCCAGGATATCCCGGTTATCCCACTACGGAAGTCCTGGGACTTTCAGGAGCGTCATCCTGGGAGGTGTCCAAACATATTCCAAAAGGTCCCGCTTAGTAATTTTAAATGTCCAACTTTGGTCAAAAATTGCCCTAATATGACTGAGCTAAAAGGCTAGTACTGCTGGTACCTACGCTATGACGGCATCAAAGGCGTTGCGCTACTTTAAGTCATACATATTATAGTAATACTGTGCTGGATGCATGTAACTACGACATTATTTTGGGATCATTTATTTCCTGGCATTTTGATTGGTAGATTAGTTAGGTAGTTTATTTCATCATCATCATTGACCTCTACGTCTGTTACAGACGATTCACTACAGTACCCTGGTCTAGAGGCAACGCTTTCGGTGGCTTACCAACCCGAAGCGCGAACGCAGACTCGCCCGAAAGCCTGGCAGGGAAAGTGCTGCCGATGGAGAATGGCGGCTCTGGTGGCGCTTTTCCCTCTAGGCAGCGAGCGCCCCAAAACAGGCCTCGTCGCACAGTTTGCGACCCCCGCAATACGCTTTTGCCATTCCAGTCGCTTTTCTGCTAGCTTCTCCCAGTCGCGGTTGTTTATTTACAGATATGAAAATATGTATGTTCATTCATTATACTGGTGAATCTGTGTACTGGTGTTTTTTTAATCCAAAATGGTAAACCTGATGGTAAAGTGACGATGATGCGGAACATGGAAGCGGGCTTATCATGATTCCTCAACGCTATGGGTTAACTGGCTATCTTATCTTCAAGCCGGAACACATCAATGCTGTTAAGATTGATGTTTTGCTTGCTTGCTTGTTTTGACTTAGATAAGATGGTGGTAGCTAGCCAGGCTAGATGGCCTGGCAAGGCGGGGTCAATTGTAAGACTCGGTTTGGTTGGTGATAGGGCATTTTCAAAGACCGCCTGGCTACGACCACCATCTTATCTAAGTCTTGCCGTCAAATATCAATGTTGATATCATTGGTGTGTTCCGGCATGAAGATAAGATAGCCAGTTTCCCCATTGCGTTGGGGAAACTTGGTAAGCCCGCTTCCATCTTCGGCAACATCGTCACTACCACCAGGTGAGATGTTGTCAAGGGCTTACCAATTGTGAATAAAAAAAAAAAAAAAAAAAAAATACATAATTAGATTACAATCTCTTTTTTATTTAGGAACAAAAAACCTCCTAATTATATTAACGTAAAACTTTAATTCAGTATTAAACTATATATAGTTGTATTTTTCATTCGACTATTCTTAAATTTAAGAAAGAAAATTTTAAAACTCTTAATACTCAATAATATTTATTACACAAAAAATGTTTGCCTCGTTTGTTTTTTGTTTTTCTGTATTTTCTTATTATTATTTTTTTATCGTGTTAGTTAAGTAGTAGAAATATAAACTTTTTATGTAACCATAATTTAGGGATCTACTTGGTCTTTAAGTTAATCAATATTTTTCATTCGATGTATGTATGTGACTGTTTGAATCCTGAATATAAATAACCAAAATCCAAATTATTCGAGCGGGAATATTTGGGTCAAGCCGAGAACTAACTTCGCGGTAAACAAATGCTTACTTACGAGGCTGCATAACTTTATAATAAGTTACCCACAATTGTAAAAAAAAGTGAATCATTTGGTCAATTTAAAAAAAATTTAGTACTTACTACATATTCTTCAAAAAGATAGTTAACTCACGTCTTAAGATTAAATCAAATCACGGAACGACGATTGTTTACCTATTTGCGTTGTTTATTTTGTTTTTGTTTTCTCATGTAAGTGGCATATGTCTTGAATGAGAATAAAGTATATTTAAACCTAGCACTGTTGGACTGCACTGTATACTGACTTGAAAATCAATTTACATTAAATCAATACCGGATCAGCACTGACTTGTCTCCCTCCAATTTCAAGTCAGTCACTAACCCAATGTAAACCTGCCGCAGGACGTCCACTGCTGAACATAGGCCTCCCCCAAGTATTACCGCACGAGGACCGGTTCTGCGCTATCCGCATCCAGCGGCTTCCCGCGACCTACCTACACCAGGTTATCGGTCCATTGAGTGGGAGGTCTTCCAACGCTACGTTTTCCGGCACACTGTTCTGCCCGTTTCTAGGCAAAATCTTTACCCATTGCTAATTTTGTCTTAAATAGGAACTTGAACAAATTATTATTTATTTTATTTATTAGTTTTATTACCCATATTAAACAAAAAGAACACACTGCCGTTGGTTTAACGTGAAACGTCGGCGAGTCGCTTTTAGCTTTTAGTGTTAAATATTGAAATGGTCAGTGACCTTGCACGGCCTTGAAATTAGGCGATATGGCTATGGAACATTTGCATTTTCGGTCCGGTTTTCTGACCTGGTACCCCGTAAGACGTTTGACGTCAAACATCGGATGAGGCTTGTCGGGGCACACGGCATGACACGGCCGTTGGTTTTAACGTGAACGTCTCTTCTAGGATTAGGCGGTATGGGTGTGGCAGCTATACAGGGTGTAACATAATTGGTGAAGGTCCCGTTAACTGGGGCTTCTACTCATCATACTGAACAACTTTTGTTATACGACTTTGCTGAAAACGTAAAAATTTTTTTTACCCTTCATACAAATCGATCAGCTGATCGACCGATTTTGTGCATTTCAGTATGGAGGGTCCAAATTTTTTTTTTGAGAATTGACTATGGGTTCCTTGGGGAAAGTTGTTCAGTATGATGAGTAGAACCCCTAGTTAAAGGGACCTACACCAATTTTGTTACACCCCTGTATATATATTATATAAACGGTAAGCAAATTGTAAAATGCTGTACCTACGCAGATTGTAAAATGCCGAGCCAAGTTAATTGTAAAATGTCATATGCAGATTGTAAGTTAGCGAGCGATGCTAGGTTTGATTATACAATCAAAGAGCCTCGCGAACCCCCCAGGGGGTAGCAGAAATCTGCGTATGAAATTTTATAATTTGCCTGACCATTTGTAAAATGACGAATTACACTATATGCCTGCGACATAGCCATGGAGACTTAGCTTCGTCTTGAACAAATTTAAGTCTCTTTCGTTACGGTTGTGGTAATCGGTTTTTTGACTTGGTATCCATAGTTGATTTTAATCACGTCAAAAGAAAAATCCAAATGAGAATATCACTCATAATAACTTTTAACTGTACTGTTTATTCACTATCTCTACTGTCCGTCCCTGTACTGCAATCTTCTCACCAATTTTCCACGAAACGAAATTTTCCTAGAACGGAAGGAGGGGGACAGGGGGTTGCGGGTTGACTGGAGTCGCTAAAGTCAACATTTATGCCGAACACAGACGAATGTGAATTAAAAATACTACGCCTTTGATTCTTTTAATTACTTTGTCTGTCTTAAAATAAAAAAGAAAGTTAGTGACTTAAAAGTCAAACAGCTTTCCCCCAAGGACCCATAGTCAATTCTCAGAAAAAAAAATTCACTCTATATTCATAAATGCACAAAATGAGTCGATCCAGATCGATTTGTATGAAAAATGAAAATTTTGTTTTGCTATTTCAGCAAAGTCATAGAACAAAAGTTGTTCAGTAAGATGAGTAGAAGCTCCAGTTAACGGGACCTACATCAATTTTGTTACATCCTGTATACGTCCCCACCGAGGGGTTCGAGCCTACCCTGAATTAGGGCGATCGAGCCTTAGTCGACCACGCGGGCCCACTTGGTCGACTTCAAAAACACAAACTTCGAGTTTCTTCGCAGGCGTGTGCAGGTTTCCTCACGATGTTTCCTTCACCGTAATAGCGTCAGATAAACGTACATATGAAATCGAAAGTCGAAAACACATTGATACGTGGCAGCTCGAACCCCACATCCCGGACAGGAGGTAGCGGCCCTAGCCGTTACACCACCGACACTAGAGAGAATACCTACATAAATTGTCGTAAATTACAGTATATATGCAAAAACTAACCGCCTCCGTGGCGTAATGGTTAGCCCATTCGCTTCACACCAGGAGGTCGCGGGTTCGATTCTCGGTGGGGTCAACTTGTAAGACTCGGTTTGGTTGGTGGTAAGGCATTTTTTAAGCCCGCCTGGCTAGCTACCACCATCTTATCCAATCTTGCCGCCAAACATCAGTGTAAACAACATTGATGTGTTCCGGCTTGAAGATAAGCTAGCCAGTTCTCCAGTTGGGGAATCTTGGTAAGCCCGCTTCCATCTTCGGCATAGAGATCCACGCCGCGGCAAAAAAATTCAGCGGCGGCGCGCTGGGTTTTAAACCCGGCGCGGCGCGGCGTCGCCGGCGTGAGGACTTTTTTAGGAGGAATAATTAAAAAAACATAACTATGCTAGGAATAAACATTTATTTCTTATCACCAATCACTGACTAAAAATTGTTTACAGTACAGCTACAGTGGCTGTAATTATCGTGAATAAAAATTATTTTGTTCACCTTTGCCGGATTTAATCGCGATCGCTTAGCAGTCAAAACCATCCCAGCTACAGAAAACACCCTTTCACTGGGTGTACTTGTAGCTGGAATGCTTAAAAGTGACCGCGCCAACCCTGCAAGCCAAGGAAACATTTTTTTTTGCCGCCCAATACCTCAGAACATCATTATCTAAGTTTTCCATATCGGATGGACTAGCAGTGGCTAGGTATTTCCAGCATTCCTGTGAATCTTCTTCATTATCGTCAAAAAATCTGCTGGAATGCTTTTTTGCCAACTTTTGGAGGAGATTTTCTTGCGATGTTCAGACAATTCTATGTCAGCATTTTTTACAAATTTTCTCGCAGTCTGATAAAAAAAACGGTAGTGATGCATGCAGCGCCCAGTCGCTAGCGCACGGAATGGCAACAGCGCATTGTTTGTTTTGGCCGGTTTGAATAAATAGGTTAAATATTTATTCGAATTTCGAGGTCGGCGCGAAATTTTGAACGACCCGGCGGCGGCGGCGGCGCGCTGAGGTAGCTCGGCGGCGGCACGCCGGCGCGGCGTGGACCTCTACTTCGGCATCATCGTCACTTAACATCAGGAGAGATGATGCCAAGGGCTTACCAATTGTGAATAAAAAAAAACTAGGATACGACATAAACGTCACAGATACTCATGTCGCGACCGCAATAAGTTTGGAACACAATTTGGTGAAGTTTATTTTATCAGTTGATGAAACCCGTTGTTAGAAGTTTCAAGCAGTGATAGCAACGAGCACTGATGCCAACGGCGCTCGAGATAAATGCCACTAACAGTGATAGCAACGAGCACTGATGCCAACGGCGCTCGAGATAAATGTTACTAACAGTGATAGCAACGAGCACTGATGCCAACGGCGCTCGAGATAAATGCCACTAACAGTGATAGCAACGAGCACTGATGCCAACGGCGCTCGAGATAAATGTTACTAACAGTGATAGCAACGAGCACTGATGCCAACGGCGCTCGAGATAAATGCCACTAACAGTGATAGCAACGAGCACTGATGCCAACGGCGCTCGAGATAAATGTTACTAACAGTGATAGCAACGAGCACTGATGCCAACGGCGCTCGAGATAAATGCCACTAACAGTGATAGCAACGAGCACTGATGCCTACGGCGCTCGAGATAAATGTTACTAACAGTGATAGCAACCAGCACTGATGCCAACGGCGCTCGAGATAAATGCCACTAACAGTGAAACCATCAGGTTATGACCGCGCCTGAGTCAGTTAACACGCATGATCACAATATTATGTTCACGCAAGTCCCACTGTGCTGCGCCCGCGAGTGCATTCCTCTGGACATGAAATTTGATATGTTATTTATTTATTTTATCTATTGTTATTTTTTTATTTTGGGACATGGTCGCTTACTATGGGCCTCATACGAATTTACTTCTACTATGTAAGAAGGCTCAAGGCAAAGTATATATATAAGTACATACAGTATGGACACTCCCTGCCGCTCTCTAGATTGCGACGTCACCCCCTCGTCTCCAAGGTTGATACAGATTGGTTTAAGTTTGGTTCTCTAACGTATAGGATTTTGCCGTGATTTCATTTGTTCCGTCATTTGTTTTTAGAAATGTCATTTCGCGCCCGTTGTATGAAGTGTCCGGGGTGTGCTCAAGGTCACCCAAAGGGCGACGAAGCGAGCTATGCTCGGAATATCTCTACGCGATCGTATCAGAAATGAGGAGATCCTTACCAAAGTAACCGACATATCTCACAGAATCGCTAAATTTAAGTGGCAGTGGGCAGGGCACATAGCTCGTAGAACAGATGGCCGTTGGGGAAGTAAAATTTTCGAGTGGTGACCACACCGGAAGACGAAGCGCAGGGCCTCCCACTCGGTGGACCGACGACTTGGTGAAGGTCGCGGGAAGTCGCAGTATGCGAGCAGCGCAGGACCGGTTGTTGTGGACATCCTTAGGGGAGGCCTTTGTCCAGCAGTGGACGCTTTTCGGCTGATATGATGATGATTTTCATTTTATTTTCTTGCTGGATTTGAGTATTGAATTTTAGCACAGTGTGTAGTTGGCCTGTTGCGCAGTTGGTAGTCAGTTTCGGGGAAAGCCTCTTAGTCTCCCTCCACACCACTCTGTCTACGATGGAAAGAATTCCTGGAAATATAAATATACCTGTTTTTATATCATGCAGTATAAGTTAACTAAACGAGCCCACTAGAAAATGAAACCGCACACATTTTGTGGAGAGAAAAGCATGATTTTATTGTGCAACTTTGTCGGCGTTACATCGAGCTATGCACTCGTAGTGCGATTTTGATCCATACGCATTCGGCATAAGAACGGTACAAAGTCCAAAGTGTGTAGCTTGATGTGCTGGCCTGTGTACAACCAAAGTATATAGTACAACCATGCCAAATTACAGCTTCCTATTATGTAATAGTGTCTGAGCTGAGCCGCGGACAGAACGGACACTAAACTTTAAGGGTTACTTGTTGACCTCGGAACCCTAAAAAAAGGAGGAGATTCTCAATTCAGTAACCTCCAAATTTTGCGTTCCCGTTACATTTCGTTTCATTTATTTATTGCTTACTATGTTAATTAGATAAAAGAATTATATGGAAAACCGTACGATAAACATGTTGTTTTGAAATTACAGAAGGAAATTAATTTTATTCCATACCTTAATTTTTAATGCAGACATCTAAAATTTTAATAATTTCTTAATATAATTTAACTTCGGGGTGGTCCCATGTACTTACGTTACGTCAAAATCGGTTTAGTAGATACAGTTTCGTTAGGTGCTTACTTTTTTCGAAAATTAACAAAAACAAAAAAATTTAGTAAACATGTAATTAGTGCTATTGAAACTTCGACCAAATGTGATGGACCGGCCCTATCCGTACATTAATCTCATCGAAAATGAGTTAAATACAACTACACACAAACACACGCTCACACCACTAAAATCTACCGAGTCTCGTTCAAATAAAAATAATGACAGTAATAGAATTTTCTTCCGGCATCTGTATTCCCGGATTCGTATAATTTAAGAATCCTCAAGACGAGAGAGAATAGGCACTTTTTGAGCTTGCGTGTTACATCGTCGGCTGCGTCGGCACTTACCATCAGGTGAGGTGCAGCCAAACGCACTCAAATTTTTTATAAAAATAAAAAAAGAGACGTACTGAGATTGTAGCACGAATGAGATAACTTTGAACCCCATACCAAAAGTATGGAAAATGTGGTTTCAGTTAAATATTTTGAGATTTTGATATAATATAGATTTTAACGTCCTGAACAAAAGTCTTTATGGGGGCTACCACTGTTGC
This sequence comes from Coleophora flavipennella, assembly GCA_947284805.1. NCBI lineage: Eukaryota > Metazoa > Arthropoda > Insecta > Lepidoptera > Coleophoridae > Coleophora > Coleophora flavipennella. The sequence continues at coordinate 10,770,271 of OX369303.1, read as the reverse complement.
CGAGTCCCTTTCAGAGTTACGACTGGTTTTGTACCCTTAAGGAAATCGGCTCTAGTAGCAATTCGCACCTCGTCACAGTGACAGTAAAATCAGTAATATGACACCCCCAGCGTCTTTCTCAAGTGCAAAGTAAATCGTTTCATAAATATTTTACTAAGTTTTTATTACAACGACACACAGATCATTGGAACATATATTTGTGCATTTTAATGCACGCATATTTTTACAGTAGTACCAGACAAAACAAACAATTAATAACGGGTATAATAAAAGAAAAATAGTGTTACTCGTTAAATCTTATTTAATTGATAAGAGTCAATTGTTTAAATAAATAGTTGGTAATTGCATCTAATTAATGATTTGTTGTCTGATACAAAATCAGTCGTAACTCTGAAAGGGACTCGGCAACAGTGGTAGCCCCCATAGAGACTTTTGTTCGGGACGTTAAAATCTATATTATATCAAAATCTCAAAATATTTAACTAAAACTACATTTTACATTCTTTTCGTACGGGGTTCTTTCACTAAAAAAATTTGCAAAAAGTTCATAGGTTTTTTTAATACAAAATGTTATATTACCAACTGCAAAACATATAACTTTGTTTTTAAAATTTACATTTATTGTTCGAATAACCCTTCTTTGTGCTAGTCGGACTTGCACTTGGCCGGTTTATTTTTCAATTACGTTTGGAGTTTGGACACCCGTCGCCCGTCGTCCGTCGCCCGTCGCCCGTCGCCCGTCGCCCGTCGCCCGTCGCCCGTCGCCCGTCGTCCGTCGCCCGTCGCCCGTCGTCCGTCGCCCGTCGCCCGTCGCCCGTCGCCCGTCGCCCGTCGCCCGTCGCCCGTCGCCCGTCGCCCGTCGCCCGTCGCCCGTCGCCCGTCGTCGTGGGCTTTTTCAACATTTTTTATTTTGTTTTTTTTTTAGGTTAAAAACGGGACACTATTACTAAGACTTCGCTGTCCGTCCGTCTGTCCGTCTGTCACCGGGCTGTATTTCATGAACCGTGTTATCACGGTTAGCTGTCTATTATTAGACAGTTGAAATTTTCACAGATGTATTTCTGTTGCCGCTATAAGAAGAAATACAAAAAAAAATTAAAAAGTGAAAATAAATAAAATACAAAAAACGTGCTTTTTTAAACATGAAGAAACTAGCGCCATCTAGTATGATGGTACGGAACCCTGTGTGCGGTTCTGACTCGCACTTGGCCGGGTTTTTTTTTTCAATTACGTTTTAACACCCAGCGGCGTGGCCTTCATTTTTTTTTGTAAGTCAGCTACCTTAACTACTTGACTAATTAGATTAGACTATAATAGATGTCACATTCCAAACAATCGATCTCTCCATCAATTTCGCTTTAAAGTTGTCTCGTGTGACGGAGCACGTAGCTGGCGACGATTTAAAAACTATTAAGTATACGTTTCGATTAATAGTTAATTAACTAATAAATAATTCCCATCATAACGTTTGTTATTCCTTCACAGAAACTTTGTACTCAATCAGTAGGTGTACGGGCGCGGCGCGGTCGAATTATTCGTAGGAGGTTACATCATCATCATATCAGCCGACGACGGACGTCCACTGCTGGACATAGGCCTCCCCCAAGGATTTCCACGACGACCAGTTCTGCGCTACCCGCATCCACCAGGTCGCGCTTCACCAGGTCATCGGTCCACCGAGTGGGAGGCCTGGGTAAGGTACGTTTTCCGGTGCGCGGTCGCCACTCGAGAACTTTACTGCCCCAACGGCCATCCGTTCTACGAGCTATGTGCCCCGCCCACTGCCACTTAAGTTTTCCAATTCTCGTCGGTAACTTTGGTTCTCCTGCGGATCTCCTCGTTTCTGATTCGATCCCGCAGAGAAACTCCGAGCATAGCTCGCTCCATTGCCCTTTGGGTGACCTTGAGCCTTCTTATGAGGCCCATAATAAGCGACCATGTCTCAGTTCCGTATGTCACCACTGACAACATAAACTGGTCGAAGACCTTGGTCTTAAGACACTGCGGTATTTAGGACCTGAGGGGGGATTACAACTTGCATTTATTATGGAAGGTGAGTATTGACTGCATCAAGGAAGCGCGGTGCGCGAACTTCAAGCGGCTACCGGCTCGAGAGTCGCAAAGGTGGAATAATTTTTTTCAGGTAACTCATGCAGGGAATGAGCATTAGTTTCAAAGCTATCTATAAGTAAGTAGGTACCTCCGGTATGTTCGCAAGTTGGTTTATGTTTTGCGAAAATAACTAAAATCATTTAATTGGGATATCTTGCTACATTGGTAGCTTACATTTTAGTACGGAACCCTTTAGTGAGTTAATTACACAGTAATATAGAAGTCATTGGTTAATTAGGAATTTGTGTGAGTGTGACTCGCTCTTGATCATTTTTTTACCTTTTCATGCGAGCCGATCTTATAAGCCTATGTTGACATGGAATCCATAGGACTTTTATCGTTATTTTGTTAATCAGACCACGTTTAGTATAAGTTTTAGTTTATACCAGCTGGGGTACCTGGTTTCGCTCAGGGAGTAGTCCCACCCACACAAAAAGGCTTCGAATGATCTAAAATGTTCCAGAACACTCCACAACATTCGAGTGTTCTGGGATGTTCCACAATGATCTGGGGAATGCTCTCGAATGTTCTGGACTGTTCTAGAAATTGCTAGAAGTTGAAACGTCCAGTCTTTTTATCTTTAAAAGCACGCCCTGCAGGTAAAAACGGTAACCTTCTTCATGGACGGAAGATAGAGGGCTCCCACACCTTATAATAACTCCCTTTCATTTCAGACTTTTAGCCGCACGCATATTGTAGACTTTGTTTTATTATACAGAACTAGTGGGTGCTCGCGGCTTCGCCTGCGCAGTTCCCGTTTTTTGGTGTTCCCATGGGAATTTCCCGTAATCCTTTCTTAGCGGATGCCTACGTCATAACATCTACCTGCATGCCAAATTTCAGCCCGATCCGTCCAGTAGTTTTGGCTGTGCGTTGATAGATCACTATGTCAGTCAGTCAGTCACCTTTGAGTTATATATATTTAGATGTATCAAAATTGGTGTAGGACCCGTTAACTGGGGATTCTACTCATCATACTGACTGAACATCTTTCCCCAAGGAACCCATAGTCAATTCTCAAAAAAAAATTTGGGCCCTCCATACAAAAATGCACAAAATTGTTCGATCAGTGGATCTATTTGTATGAAGAGTTTAATTGTTTTTTTGCGTTTTCAGAAAACTTGTAGAATAAAAGTTGTTCAGTATGATGAGTGGAAACCTCAGCTAACGGGGCCTACACAAATTTTATTACACTCTGTATATTATATATTGATTGATGAGTAAAAACAATTTTCAAAAATATCTCGACATTGAACCATCGCGACCAACCCGCCCTCTGTCAAAGTCACCGCTAAATCAAATTCCTGCGTTCCTTACTTGTACTTTCCCTTCTAAAACTAACATAATGTTTATGGGTCAAATGACAATATTCAATTCAAATTATTGATAGACCGTGTAAAAAATATATAATATACTTAAAATAATAAAAAATATATGTAATTGAAAACAATTTTAAAAATATTACCACCTATGATGTCAAAAAATATACTGTATAGACCCTGTTTTTGGCATTAATTGCAAAATTTCTCGAAAACAAATAGTTAATGTTGAATGAAACCAACACGCAAAATCGGTGACTTTAAGACCTTTCATTTCAATGGAACATATTTAATTGAACAAACTTATTTGAAAGTGAAAACATATTTAATTGAACAAACTTATTTGAAAGCGTCGGTGGCTCAACCGGTAACGACTCGGTCCATCTAACCAGAGGTACCGGGTTCAAAACTGGACGGCCAATGTACCAATGAGTTTTTCAAAAACTTACGTACATACTTACCGATTGCTTTAACGGTGAAGGAAAACATCGTGAGGAAACCTGCACACGCCTGCGAAGAAACTCGAAGGTTGTGTGTGAAGTCGACCAACCCGCACTGGGCCCGCGTGGTCGACTAAGGCCTAGTCGCCCTGATTCAGGGTAGGCTCGAGCCCCTCGGTGGGGACGTATATGAGCTGCAATGATGATGATTTGAAAGTGATGAAAAGTAATAAAAACATGTAAAAATCAAGAATTATTGGGCTTTCGGTTTCAACGTAACAGCCGCGTTGAAGCCCGCATTGATTTAAACTTCAAATTAATAGACTTTCTGTGGTAGTGGCTAAAAGACGCTGGGGGAGGAAGGTAGCCGGAGTAGGGACACTGCGCGAGCCGTAATATAAAAAAATATATTATTATATTAAAAGTAGGTACGCCTGAGAGACGTATAGGTCGTCAGTTAAAAGTTAATATACAGTGAAGGGTTATTATATTAATTAGAAATGGCAACATATCGTGAAGTGTTTTCTTAAAACAAACTATTTTCAGTTGGTATTTAAGTCTCAAATAAATAAATAAAATACTCTGAACATGCTCGATATCCAAAGTGTGATATGATTAGCGTTGCCAGGCGTCCGGATAAAGCCGGACAGTGTTAGGCTTTTTGGATGCGTGTCCGGCCAAATTAGAAGGTGTCCGGCCTGTCCGGCTTTTTAGGTTTAATGATTTTTCCAGTCACCTGGACATTCGGGTGAGCGCTGTCGTATTTATGAGACTATGGCGGCGTTTCTTTGTCTGATTAGGACCTCGCTAAAGGCCAGTATACTACAGTGTGCTACGAGCTATGTGCCTCATAAGAAGGCTCAAGGTCACCCAAAGGGCAATGGAGCGTGCTATGCTCGGAGTTTCTCTGCGTGATCGAATCAGAAACGAGGAGATCCGCAGGAGAACTAAAGTAACCGACATAGCTCACAAAATCGCTAAACTGAAGTGGCAGTGGGCAGGGCACATAGCTCGTAGAACAGATGGCCGATGGGGCAGTAAAGTTCTCGAGTGGCGACCGCGCACCGGAAAACGTAGCGTAGGCAGGCCTCCCACGCGGTGGACCGATGACTTGGTGAAGGTCGCGGGAAGCCGATGGATGCGGGCAGCGCAGGACCGGTCGTCGTGGAAATCCTTGGGGGAGGCCTTTGTCCAGCAGTGGACGATTTGTGGCTGATATGATGATGAAAGGCCAGTAAACATGACTGATTGATTTAGGGGTGTCTAAAGAGGGTTAAAGCCTAAAAATTTAGGGAGTCCGGCTTTTTTACCCAAAAGTCCGGCTAAACTGGCAGGTATTTCCGGATATTTAGTTTTAGGACCTGGCAACCCTAGATATGATTAAGATAAAATGTAACTAAAAATGTTTTACGTGTTTGACTAAATTTTTCAAACGATTAGACTTTACTGTGATCTCCTTTTTTGAATTTGGAACCGAGCCGTGTCCGTGTGCCATTTATATTCATTTGAGCATTTGTGTTTTTGAGCATAAAAACTCTTTTCAAAGAAAAGCTTGTAAGACCACAAATGCTATTAGGATATTTCAAAATTATTTCAAATTTGATTTGCGCATACCTTTACAAGTCTCTTTTTCCTAATCTGTTAAGATGGGATTCTTATAGGATTCTTATTGTTGAAAATATTTGAAACGCTATCTTTGTCAGATTGTAAAGGAATGAAAGGGACTTGTATTTTGCACAGCTTCCTTGCTGGTTTCCGAACCGCGACGTGTGCGGAAACGCTAGAACTGCAGACAACAGCAGATCAGTATGTGCTGCCCTCTATTCAGTATCATAGTACTCTGTGTTTTGTGATACGATTAACACACTAGCGCCGATAATTACTCGCTGAGTAGGTACATCAGATGTTGAAAATTTAGAATAATAGTAGTTAAAATAAATACCTAGTTCGCTGTAGTCATTGAACTTCATTGTAGTTATCAATAGCATATGTTGTGCCACAAGTGGCTACTTTTAAACACATGCTCATATCTGTAACTACAGCGAACTATATATTTGAAACAGATTCTTAAAATAAACTAAGTACAGTGCCCACCTATTCTTAAAATTTATTTAAGTATATGTATATTGGGGGAGGCCTATGTCCAGCAGTGGACGTCCCATGGCTGATATGATGATGATGATATTATGTAGATTTTCATTTCATTTTCATTTTCGATCGACTTGCCTACCTATTTCATCATCATCTTATCATCTCATATACGTCCCCACCGAGGGGCCCGAGCCTATCCTGAATTAGGGCGATCGGGATTTAGTCGACCTATTTAATGAAATCAAAATATTTCTTTAAACTACAGATACATATTGGACAACGTAGGAGTGGTAAAAAACCGCAACGTCCTGGACATCGGTTGCGGCTGCGGAGCGGGGTCCATAGCTGCTGCTAGAGCGAAGGCCAAACGTGTGTTAGCCAATGACATCGACTCTTGTAAGTCCGGAATATGAGGAATACCTTATATTTAAATGATGTATTTAGGTATTTTGTATCAAAACCCAGATGAGAAAAAAATTTAAGCTTAGTTTTTTAATGTTGGTTTTTGTTTTAGCGCTATCAAGCGGCGAGTAGAAAATTTATTAGTATTGTGATTGTGTCGTAGTGCTGTGTTGGCTGTTGTTCGCGTTGTGACTCGTGATTGACAGCAGAAGTTGGTAGATGGCAGCACTAGTCTTAATAAACGAATAATCATGTCCAATTTCATTATAATTATTATATAGGTTGTAATGTAAAAACTAAGGTATAGGTACAACAATTTGACAGAATACACGGTTTACAACTGTATCTGGGGGTCCCGAAACGAATTCTTCAAAAAGTTGGAGATGCCGGGGATCGAACCCGGGGCCTTTCACATGCAAAGCGAACGCTCTACCACTGAGCTACATCCCCTGTTGAAGTCAGTCTCAAAATACACGTTTTAATTCCACAGTTGCCTTAGCTGCCACGAGAATCAACGCAGATTTAAATAAAGTTAGCTTGGAAACAAGTGATCAAAACTTTATTGGAAGAAAAATGGCGGATTTCGATACAATTTTAGTTGGCGATATGTTTTATGATGAAGAATTTGCAAAGTTTTTATTTGATTGGCTGACAAGCTTAGCAAACGAAGGGAAAACCGTGAGTATTTTATATTTGGTATGCGTAATATAACTATTTACTTACCACAGTATTAAGATATAGACAAAGATAACAAAAAAAAATTCTTCTTCTGCTAGGTAAGTACCTACCTACTTAACGAATTACCTTTTAAAGACACGGCCAAAGCATTCTTTTGGCCAAAGCATTTCAGGTTCAGAAGTCAGAACCTTGTTGCTTAAATTTACAGTTATAAAATACCAATTAATTAATAGTTGCCTCCCCCCCCCCTATAGGCGCAAAATATTCAACGATTTCGATTAAAGTCCTTATGAAAGAATAATTTATTTCTGTTGGCGGCGCTAGTGTGCTAATCAAGCCAATTTTTTTAACAATAATAACACTTACCTAGTAGCTAAGTAGGTAGGTACTTACCTTTTCTACAACCAAAAATTATATTTACAATTCTGATTTTTGAGCCCCTGTATCAGGCTGTATCTGGACACTAAGGAAAGATCCATCATCGTAAAATCAGCCAAAGGACGTCCACTGCTAGACTGCCTCCCCCAAGGATTTCCACGACGACCAGTCCTGCGCTGCCCGCATCTAGCGGTTTCCAGCGACCTTTACCAGGTTATATCGGTCCGCCGCGCGCCGAGTGGGAGGCCTGCCTACGCCACGTTTTCCGGTGCGCGGAACTAAGGTCCACAAGAACAATAAAAACAACGAAAATATCGCTAACGTGTACTTAAAGGACCCTAGATTCTGACAGTGGGGTTCGCTCTAGCCCTACAAACTCCACCACCAGGACTTGGCCCCGTGTGTGGGTGGAGTATGGCCAAACCTTCCCGTGTTTAGAAAGATAACGGTGTCCCAGCAGTGGGGGCGTTTATGGATTTTTAGGGTTCCGTATTACAACAAGGAAACCTTACAGTTTCGTCATGTCTGTCCATCTGTCCGCGGCCTAGCTCCTAGACTATTAGTAGTTAAGAGCTGAAATTTGGAAAAGATATAGTATACTTAATAATAACGCGGAGAGAACTGTAAAAAAAATGAAAAAAAAAGTAAAGTGGGGATGTTTTTTTTTCGTCAAACCCAGTCGTGTGGGGTATCGTTGGTTAGAGCTTAAAAATAGTTGTGAGTCTTCTAAGACCATTTCATAATTTAGGGTTCCATTTTCGGAAAAATTGGGTTCAAAGTGCTTTTAACCGCCTCCGTAGCTCAGAGGCAAAGTTCACTGGCTTTACACAGGAGGTCGCGGGTTCGATTCCCGGCGGGGTCAATTGTAAGACTTGGTTTGGTTGGTGGTAGGTCATTTTCTAAGCCCGCCTGGCTAGCAACCACCATCTTATCTAAGTCTTGCCGCCAAATATCAATGTTGATATCATTGGTGTGTTCCGGCATAAAGATAAGATAGCCAGTTTCCCATTGCGTTGGGGAATCTTGGTAGGCCCGCTGGCCGCTTCTATCTTCGGCAACATCGTCACTTACCACCAGGTGAGATGTTGTCAAGAGTTTACCAATTGTGAATAAAAAAAAAATTGTTGGAGTCGAGTGACCCCACCCCCTTACAACTAAACCGCTGCATTTGGAAATTTGAAAAAGTTCATGAAGTCGTATAATCAATTTAAAAGGAAAACTATCACGGCTAAGTACCTACAGTACCTAGGCTTTCTTAATTTATGAGAAATAGTCGACCAACTTAAGATGTGCAGTTCGATTTGTAAAAAGTTCATAGATTTTTCATACAATATATTCTAATACCAACTGCAAATATAATTTCGTTCTTTAAAATCGACATTTATTTTTTTAAAAGACTACGGAACCCTACTTGGCGCGAGTCCGACTCGCACTTGGCCGGTTTTTTAATATTTGCTATTATTGTTCCAGGTGCTCATAGGAGACCCGGGGCGCCACGGACTGACGGCGCAGCGGGAGCGGGGCATCACACAGCTGTGCCGGTACCAGCTGCCGTCGCAGAGCTGTGAGGAGAACCACGGGTTCACCGACACCGCTGTTTGGATGGTCAATAAAACATGAAACAGTAAAATTTATTTTTATTTGATTATCGCCCCTAGCCCTACCCCAAACGAAACACATGTCATACTAATGTTTAAACCACTAAATTATTATATGACACCTCAGATTAAAAATAATGTAGATGTTGAGTTTCATACATCAATCATACATAACAAAAAGTGGGGTAGTAACGCTTGTTCTATTATATAAGTATGCATTTTTACCTTAATCAAAGTATATATACCTTAAGAGTCTCTAGGAGGCTCGAGTTTCCATACAAACGTAGTTCCGCTTTAATACAAAAACACCATGCCGGATTTAATCCAAACTTTGCGAATATATTGAGTAGACACATATCGTTGTTTGTAATTAGTTTTTGAATGTCATAAAACAGGAAAAAATAAGAGCAGTTTGTACAAAACTAAGTTTAGCCTTCGTTTAGTTAAGTTATATTTACTACGATGAAAACTAATTATTACAACCATCGATATGTGTCTCCTCAATATATTCGCAGTTTAGATTCAATTCGGCATGTAGTTTTTTTATTTTTATTAAAGCGGAACTACGTTTGTATGGAAACTCGAGCCTCCTGGGGACTAAGGGGTGACCGCGAATAACGTTTCGACACGTCATAGGTCCGATCCTTCACTGTGATTGAGACATGTGCATTTGAGACATGTCACACACAGCATATCGGCATGTTGACGGTAAGTCTGCCAACGCGTGACTGTAAGCAAAACTCTGTTCCGTCGTGGTTGGAGCAAAGTTTTTTTATACTCCATCTTCAAAGCGCTAACCACAGAAATCAATAATTATTTCGATTTATGTGGCGCTAGCACTAAATGTATCTACCTTTTATTTTTGATCCGAGTATGACACGTAGATTTTCAGTAAAAAAAATCGTTATCGTTAGCTTGTGTAGAGCAGGCTTTTATTATTATAGGTGCGAGTATAGTAGAGTTTAGTTTATGAGGCGCCCGTCCGTTACAGAATGAGTCAGTGAGTCAGTCAGCGACGTGCTTAAATATACATACAGTGAGGCCTCGATAATCCGGACACGGAAAAAACCAGGCTCTGACAGATTATAGAGACGTCCAGATTATAAGTCTGCAATATTTGTTTCTAATAAAATAATAGTTTAAAAGAGGAAAACCCCGACTACAGAAAATCTTTACTGAAAAGTATGAGAACAAGAGTTTCCTGTCTGAAATCATAACCTTTACTTTTCCCTTCACCTGGGTAATAGCCGCGCTCGCAACGCAAGCCATAATGAAAGAAAAATAAAGGCTATGGTTTTGTCCGGGTTGCAGAGATCACCGGATTACAGCGGGACCGAATTACATCGGGGTCGGATTACATCGGGGCCGAATTACTGAGGCAGTTGCCCGCGATTTTCAGTATGTTTCTTTGGCTGATCCTGGAGCCTAAACGGCTTGATCCCCTAAGTGATAGGATACTTTTTCAGTTTCTTTGGCTGAACCTGGAGCCTAAACGGCTTGATCCCTAAGTGATAGGATCCTTTTTTCAGTATGTTACTTTTGCTGAACCTGGAGCCTAAACGGTTTGATCTTCCAAGTGATAGGATACTTTTTTCAGTTTCTTTGGCTGAACCTGGAGCCTAAACGGCTTGATCCCCTAAGTGATGGGATACTTTTTTCAGTATGTTTCTTCTGCTGAACCTGGAGCCTACACGGCTTGATCTCCTAAGTGATAGGATACTTTTTCAGTTTCTTTGGCTGAACCTGGAGCCTAAACGGCTTTATCCCCTAAGTGATAGGATACTTTTTTTAGTATGTTACTTTTGCTGAACCTGGAGCCTAAACGGCTTGATCCCCTAAATGATAGGATACTTTTTCAGTTTCTTTGGCTGAACCTGGAGCCCGTTTAGGCTCCTTGCTTTTTGGCTTGATCCCCTAAGTGATGGAATACTTTTTTTCAGTATGTTTCTTCTGCTGAACCTGGAGCCTAAACGGCTTGATCCCCTAAGTGATAGAATACTTTTTTTAGTATGTTTCTTGGGCTGAACCTGGAGCCTAAACGGCTTGATTCTTTAGGTGAAGTGACAGGATACTTTTTAATCTTAAATTGCGACTGCAATAACCTGACTAGGTTTTTATTTCAGACTTTGATCCTGAAGGTCCATTCGTGATATTGATGAGAGTTTTTGGAATCCGACGAGCAGTTTCAGTAGGTACCTCTTTATACTATTAGTATAGATAAGAGTGATATAAATACAAACAGAGTAGACAACAATAACTAAACGAATTAATTACAAATTAACAACCCAACTGCATAAAACTTAACCCCTCTACTTTTTTTGGCCAGTCGGGTAAAAATGTATCCTGTGTCACTCACGCACGGGACCGAGACGCATCTAACGTCACATCACACCCCAAAATCCATTGAGCCTACTGAGCGTGCCAAACAAATATACATGTCGCAGCCGTTACGTAGAATCCGCCCGCGCCGGTTTCCAAAATGGCGAAGTTTTGCAAATCGGCGGATTTTGCGCCGCTTTGTAAACAAGGCACTGAGTAAAAAACCAGTGGTCTCTTCTTCTTCGAAGCATTCTGCTACCCAGGAGGGGGAATCAATCAAACCTGACCGAACCCAACATCGCTCGCTCATTTAAATATGTTACTCAGTAGTTTTGACACAAAGCGGCTCCTCATACAATGCGGAGTACTTTCTTTCAGAAGAATTGCAATCCGGCTGAACGTGACGTCGCCGCATTAAAAAACGCCGCCATTTTACAATCCGGCGTTGTTCGGCGCGCTGTTTTGGAAACCGGCGGATTGTACAATACGGCTTCCACATACATACGTCCACTCGTAAAACATAAGTCGGCGCAATCAAGTAAAAATACAAACGTTTATTTATATCAAAATCTTATTTAATTACAGTGTACTCGAGTTACAACAAATATATTATTATTATACAATAGTTATATTTAAGACACCATTCATACAGTTTTTGTTATTCGTTGCATTAAAATTTATAATCGTTGCTTAATTCACTTATTAATATTAAGAAAATAGCTTAGCGACCATAAAGAAGGTAAGTAGGGTACATACATTAAAAAAAATCCGTACATATACGAATTAGATATTTACAATGCACTGTTGAGAAAAAATCATTTCTCATACAAACTTTAAGTAACTACTTCTTGAAGATGGACGGGCCGATGCTAATTAAACTTAATACACATACTTAACTAATTAATCAAGTCACGAAATTCTAGTTTGTTGATAGACTACATTTTCAAAATACTTTATTTTCAAAAATATTGGCGAATTTTAAGATCAATGTGAAAACCTTAAATCACTATTATTTAGTGACACTATTTAAAAAACCTAATCACCCTAGGAGTGCCGACAGAAGTGAAAACTTTTTACAATTTTATAAGTTTTGACCTTACCAGTGTTCCTGGTAAGGTGCCGTCTTTGTTATGTACACGTCTTCTTTTCTCTTTCCAAGGTCTGCTGGAAGAAATTTCTCATAGAAATAAGCTGTACCTTTTGTATGTTCTTATCTAGTTTAGTGTTTGTTTGACCTTATTTCTGTGCACGATAAATTGTGTCGGTAACGGTAACAGTGTCGCAAGTTCAATGGTTGACAAAGTTTTGACCCTGCGAGTGTTCCTGTTACGGTAACGGTAACAGTGCCACGAATTCAATGGTTTTTCCCCATCTCGAAAAATTCCCAACGCGCCTAAAGAAGTTTTCACTTCAAAAATGTAATCTATCCACAAACTATAATTTTGCTTACGTGTATAAATTTTCATCAGAATCAGCCCATCCGTTTTCAAGTAGTAGTAATTGTAAGTTCGTGTGGGGAACGATTTTTTTAATACGCTCTAAATAACTTTTAAAAATAATACTACTGAATATAGTAAATTAACATAATTAATCTAATTATTGGTATTTTAATGAAATTTCCTATTCCTTCCGTTTTTTACCTGTAGAAAAACAATTTTATTTTATGTGTCTTTGATTCCTTTGTTAACCAAAGAACCGATGTAGAAATAGTTTTATATCGATAATCGGATGACGTATATCTGTGTCGGTATCGAATTACTTTTTTTAAAAACGAAACAGGAATCCATTTAATACCCATAAACTTATTTTCCGTCTTTTACCTTAAAACAAGTTTCTTAATAATGGATTAATAATGGATTCCTGTTTCGTTTTTCAAATAATTGAAAACGCTAAACACGTTAAAAACCGACTTCCATCGCAATAACTTAGTACATTTTGCATTATTATTTTTAGTTTTTGATAATTTTCTAATAAAGTACTACACCGATTCTGATAAAATTTATATGGGACCCGTGTGGGAAGCTTTCAAATAAAAAAAGAAACATAAAAATCCGTTCACCCAGTCAAAAGTTCTGAGGTAACAAACATAAAAAACATACAGTCGAATTGAGAACCTCCTCCTTTTTGGAAGTCGCTTGAAAAGTAATGCGGTACAGATACAGCTATACGTCATTTCGAGAAACGTAAATTATTTAACAGTATGGGAATACAACATTCGGCAAATTCAACTTTATGACCCTAACGGTAATCGTAGTTTTTTTTATTCTAATTGGTAAGCCCTCGGCATCATCTCACCACTCACCTGGTGGTAAGCCGAAAATGGAAGCAGGCTAACAATGTAACGCTGAGAATGCGCAGTGCCATCCACAATTTAAAAAGAGCCAAGTGCGAGTCGGACTCGCGGAACGAGAGTTTTCGGTACCACCACACCTTTCCATACAAAACAACAATTATATATATTTTTTTCAAAACAAAAGATATCAACACGACCGACATAGTTTTTTTTTCATTCAGGTTAGACTCCTTAGCGCGATTGCGACTCGCACTTGGCCGGATTTAACTATTTGTAGTTTTACCTCAGGATTAGTACCAAGTTTCAAGCTATTATGTATTACTGTTCATGAAAAAATAAAACGTTTCTTGTATGGCAGTCCCTTATTTAATGCTTTTTGTAATTCTTATTATTTTTCTGTAAATCTCCCATTACAATACATACTTACTAAGTATTTTGTAAAAAATTCAGCCGGCCGGCTACCTATAACGATTCAAAAGACGGACGGCTTAGTAATAGGGTCCCGTTACTCAACTGTTACGGAATCCTAAAAAGTGACCTAATTTTTTTAAATTATGTTAGTTACCAATAAAAGTACAGAAGTAATAATAGGAAGTATATAAGTATAGTATAGTATTATAGTACAATATAATAAAAGCATGGGAAGAAAAGTATTTAATTCTAAATCCTAGTCTAGTCGATCGCTTGCCGCTTGAACATTTTGTGGTAAATCTTTGCCGGTATGAGGCTGAGCACCCCTGCAGCAGCAGGCAGGTAATTAACTAACACTAGGAGGCGTAGCTCATCATGGAGCGCGGCCGCATCACCAGCACCGGCTGGAGGGCTGGCGACTTCCGGGACCCTGAGTAGGAGGCGCCGTCCATTATGTACGCGTTGTTCACTTCACCTGGCAACAAAAGAAACCATAGTTTAGACTAAAAAAAGATCAGAGGAGTTTCAGGAACGAGGAGATCCGCAGGAGAACTAAAACAACCGACATAGCTCACAGAATCGCTAAACTGAAGTGGCAGTAGGCAGGGCACATAGCTCGTAGAACAGATGGCCGTCTGGGCATTAAAGTTCTCAAAAACGTAGCTTAGGCAGGCCTCCCACTCGGTGGACCGACAAACTGGGGAAGATCGCGGGAAGCCGATGGATGCGAGCAGCGCAGGACCGGTCGTCGTGGAAAATCTTGGGAAATCTTTGTCCAGCAGTGGACGATTTTCGGCTGATATGATGATGAAGGAGGCAAAACTTAAAATGCCCATATCTCCCAAGTATCCATTGTAGATCCTTCGTGTTGGACTCATATGAATTTTCTCGAACAGATAAAGGCGCTTGTTCTTTAAAATATTTTGATGCCTATGCCTATATTGTTATTTCAATTACTTAGTAAAATATTTAAGGCCTTAAGATGGGTCAAAAGACAATACATATTCCATTTATTGAAAGACTGCGTAAAGCTATCATTGTGGAAAAAAAATTAAAGTAATAAAAAAAAGATTTAATTGAATACAATTTAAAAAAATATTTCCACTTTTGATGTATAAAAATTTTTTATATTTTTATTAAAAATATACTTTAGACCCTGATTTTGGCATTAATTGTAAAATTTCTCGAAAAAAAATAGTTAATGTATATGAAACCAACAGACAAAAATCGGTGACTTTAAGACCTTTCATTTTAATTGAACACATTTTTTTTTAAACTTCGAGAATTGTGCGTTCAGTTTCAACATAACAGCCGCGTTAAAGCCTGCATTGATTTTAACTTAAAATGAATAGTTAGTTACGACTGACGTTCCATATTATTTTAACACGTATCCACCTGCTCGGATTGAGGCATCTTAAAGCCTTAATAATTCGAAAACACACTATTTATTAAGTATTATATAAAATTTTCTAAATTAAAATTATTCCTACAATCGTCCCGTTGACACATATACGTTATACCAACAACGGCTGTGTGCCCCCTCCTGCCGATTTCGTTTCTCAAAAATGGATCTAATGATATATGAAACTCTGTAGGTGCGTTACTATATTACTTTATGGTCTTTTTAGTAAC
The DNA here is from genome assembly GCA_947284805.1 of Coleophora flavipennella. NCBI lineage: Eukaryota > Metazoa > Arthropoda > Insecta > Lepidoptera > Coleophoridae > Coleophora > Coleophora flavipennella. The sequence goes on along the minus strand of OX369303.1, from coordinate 10,754,598 downwards.
AAACCAGTTAGGTTTTTTAAATAATTTGTCTATTTTAATGAAACGTTGTGAGTAACTAGAACTTATAATATATTACAGGGTAGTTCATTATTGTAGAAAATATCGTAACGAGGTACCAACCTCCTTTTTAACACTAGATTATTTGTATGGTTTTCATCAAGCAAAGCTCTGTTCTTTGCTACTAGATAAATGGACTTTTATAATGTTGATGTCTTTATGCCAGCAGCCATGCACAGATAGATATTATGCACAGCGTGACTGTACAGTTTATTAATCTAACATTGATGCTCCAGCATAACAATTGACATCAAATCATTTGTATGGTATATGACAAGGCATAGATGAAATACTAGTTACTTGTCAACACGAGTTCAGCGCCACCTAGCGTTCGCAACTTTGTTGGCTCTGACGTTTTGACATTTAACACGACATTGTAACAAAATATTATTATAATCCAAAATTATCTATTAATTTATTTCCAAAATAACTGTGATACCTTGATTTGGGTGGAGAAAGGGTTGTAAAATCATTTTTGGTCATTCAAATCAAATGAGGTAAGTAAAATTTATTCAAAAAGTGTGTTTTATTTTGAACATGTCAGGGTTTGTTTACATCGTTTTCAGTTGTAGTTTTAGAGTAAAACAAGAAGATAAATCTACTTTAATGGTTTCATTCAATAATAATAAACATATATAATTGTTCCTGTATCCCTAGTGATAATTTAAATATCGTTTTCAGATCGAAATGAGTATTATTTTAAGGCATGGGTTTTATTAAAATTAGTTAACCAAGTCTAAACAGATTACTACGAGATATGACGGATGACAGCGCCAACATTATTTCTATTTTTGACCACTATGAGCGCTGCGATCGATTATATTACCCCACCTAGTACTTCGCACCCAGCGATTGAAGGACGCTCGAATCGCTCGATGCTATGCTCATTTTGCGCACTGTTCGAACTGTCATACATACATCGTCCGTCATATACATAATCGTAACTCGATATAACGTTTCCGACCTCATCGTAACGGACTGGTAAGTGTGTCGCCGCCGCGCCGCCGTGTGCCGCCGTGTCGCGCACCCGTTAGCATATTCATGACGTCGTCGTGTCGTGTGGGGTATGGGGTATGGGGTATGGACCGGCGGGCGCGGCGCGGCGACAACTCATAGGAGCCAGTTTTAACGGTATCCGATGGAAAAAGGATACAATTACAAGTGTTAGGGAAAAAGTTTGTTTGTATGTTGTAAGTATACATTTGTTATCTATAAAATCTCTTTGCTTGATTAATTAAAAAAATTAAAACCGGACGTGAACATTCGAAATTTTAACAAAAAAATATTGTAAGGTTTTTAGTTTTAGGTTTATTGTTCTAGTATATTTTTTTTTATTTCTGTATAGATAAAAAAATATTTTTAATTTTATTTTGCCCGCAGCCCGCACTAAACTTTTTCGCCATTTTTTACATTATTTTTCCAAAATTGAAACAATTTTGATGAATTCATATTTCATGTCATGACCAAATGTCATACTTATTCGTAAGACAGTTCAATAGCTCCAACCATTTGTGAATAAATCGCAAGTTTCAATTTCATTTGTAAGAGAACCATACAAACATGATTTTTCCCAGACCAATGGTTATTACTATGTAATTCATAAACATAAGCGAATCCGACATGCAAAGTTTCATCAAAATCGTTAGAGCCATTTTTGAAAAAAAAAACTGTTTATGTATGACAGCTAGGTACTCTTTAGTTTGATGTTACGAAGACGGACGCACGGACGCACGCACGCACGCACGGACGGAATTGAGATATTCGGTTCCTTTTTCGGTATATGTGTTAATAATATAAAACAATTTTTCAATAAAATTGTAAAAAAAAAAATTTTCGCGAAAACAATACTTCCTCTACCATGCGTACGTACGTACCGTACTACGGGGTCGAGAAAGTAACAAATTGTACAGCCACGCTGTGCTTACTTTTTCGCGAAGCGTTCACCGTTCACGTATGAATAAACATTACACTTGCTTAGAAGCAAAGAATGAAGCTAGGTTATATCAGACTTGATACAAAAATTATAAATAATTTGGGTTTGTATGGGAGGTATACCTACTTAGAGCGTTAACGATTTATCGATTTGAACCAATTTTTGATAGGTTGTCAGTCAGAACAAAAGCTAGCTAACTTTATCGAAAAAACAAAAAACGTATGAGCCTAGCTTTTGTTTTGACCGACAACCTATCAAAAATTGGTCCAAATCGGTTAACATTTAAGAGGTGAAAATCGTTAACGCCGTTTGTATGAAAAGTCGCAGCTTTACAATTCTCATAATATTCTGTAATGAATGAGTATCTGAGGCCTCTGGATTATGAATGAAAAACGAAATCGCAAAACACAGAATCATTAATTCAACAACCAGCGTTATCAATTAATCTGGCGAATACGCACAATCATAGACGAACCAGAATACAAAGTCACCAGACCAAAAACGAGAATGACGGTCCGTCTGTCAAACCACGTGTCAAATGTATGTCGCGTGCGTGACATGTAAACAAAACAGTGAAAAGAAGAACAAAATTCACTTTTGCGCTCGCTCTGCGCATCCAACCGAAGATGTAACTATAATGAACAAAGTATGTGTGTACGTTTGTAGTGTACGGCGTATAATTCTAAAAGGAATCAGGGCGTAACCTACTGTGCTTCATGCTCATACCGGGCGTGTACTTAATACTTATGTAATTTAATTACAAGAATACATGCTGATTGAGCCTTGTTATGAGGCCCATAGTAAGCGACTATGTCTCGTTCCGTATGTCATCACTGGCACACACACTGGTCAAAGACCTTAGTCCTGAAACACTGCGGTATTTATTATGTGAAGATATTGCGAGGCTTCCCAGACTGGCAGGAAGCCGCTGGAAGCAGGCAACGCAAGGACCGGTCGTTGTGCAAAGGAGGGGAGTTTTTTTCTCCAGCTGTGGACGTCTTTCGGCTGTAAGATGATGATGATGCTGGTTATTGTGCAATAAACTCATTATGGCATGACGTCATGATAGACAAAGATGAAGACAAATAGCTTGAACAATTTAAATGAAAATTTAAATAACCCGACTGCATAAAACGCTCATACACATTGGGCACCGCTGAAAATCAACGCTGTGAAGCCACACACGGCACATGCTAAGTCGGGGTCGTTTTCTGGCATCACACCACTTCCTGTTTAATTTAGTTCATTACTCTTCTTTTTGAGCGTCGGTGGCGTAATGGCAAGGGCCGCTACCTCGTAGCTCCTGTCAGGGAGGTCGTGGTTCGATCCTGCCACGTACCAATGTGGTTTCGAATTTCGATTTCATATGTACGTTTATCCGACGCTCTTACGGTGAAGGAAAGCATCGTGAGGAAACCTGCACACGCCTGCGGAGAAACTCTAAGGTTGTGTGTGAAGTTGACCAACCCGCACTGGGCCCGCGTGGTCGACTAAGGCCCGATCGCCCTAGTTCAAGGTAGACTCGAGCCCCTCGGTGGGGACGTATTTATGAGCTGATATGATGACTCTTCTTTTTTCTTTTTTCACCTGGTGGTCAAGTATGCAGAAAGAGATCCAGAGCGAGAACCTGTGTACACAGACAAGCCAGAATAGAACTCTCTGGCGCAAGCGTACAAGGAGACCAGACCCCAGATGAACTGGGAAGAGGGTTGGACAAAGAAGAAGAAGATGATGACTTTTCTTTTTGAGCAGTCGGGTAAAAAAGCTTCTCTTGGCTAGGCATATCTTATAACTATTGTCAGGGTACAGCGGAAGAGGCAAAGGTATCTTATCAACCAGAGAGTGTAATAAACACTGTTTGGGACAGAATGAAGGCAAGACCCAAGTAGCCACGAGCCATCCTATAATCGTCATTAGCTTTGTGCATCTTTAAAAAAAAATTGAGTGCGTTTTGCTGCACCTCACCGGATGGTAAGACAGAAGAGGCTTTAGTCAGTGTAGCGGAAGGAGTGTCCTCTCCACAGACACTGCGCCGCCTGGGACGCAATCAAGGAAATGCCTACCCAGGTCCCGCGCCACGCTGCTGGCACAACTGGTTGAACCAGCAGGGACCACGGGCCGACACGTGCGGTGCGGAGCCAGCTCATTAGCTGTTTGCGCCAGGACTCCATGGCAAGTTTGATTTTGATGTTGCAAGAGTGCAGATCAGTGTCAACGGAGGCCATCTCCCTGATCCAACCATTTCACTCACTCTAATTCAGTTCAGTTGAAAGGCTCGAGGCGCTCGATGGGGACGTATATGAGCTGATATAACAGTTACATACTTACTTCACTGGCTCAGCGACCCAGAGGATCTTGACCTCCAACACCAAAAGTCGCCACTTGTCCCTACTTCCTGATATAATGATGAATTTTTCCCCATTCCACATTTCGTTAAAAACCCATAAATGTCCCCAGTCCCCACTGCTGGGGAACAGGTCCCTTCCTAAACTCGGGAAGGTGAGGCCATACTCCTCACGCGGGGGCCAAGTCCGGTTGGTGGAGGTCATCAGGCTAGTAGTTAGCCCCAATGCCAATTTACAGGCCGCCTTATAAGGGACTTGGCACGGCTTAACGACTGCCATCTAGTGATGGCAACTGGCACCAGCGGCTTAACGTGCCTGGCGAAACACGGAAACGGTCGAGAAACATGCTTCTAACAGTCAAACCCATCCTAGTATGACCGTGCTTCAGGTCAGTTATAGGTATATAACAAAATACCGCAGTCGTTTAAAGAACTGCCTTTTAATAGATTTAAGAAAACCCTACATGAATGGCTTCTTCATAATATGTTCTATTCTCTTGATGAGGTTTTGGGTCACAAATTATGGTATTGTCAAGGATTAAATTTGAAGTTTTGTTTTGTTTCTATCTATTTATTACTATAATAACATTTACATGCTGTTGTTCTATATGGCTAAACAAGTGATTCCTATTTTAATAACTAACATCAATTTACTTACTGTACCTTGTTTAAAAGCAAATAAATACTTACTTACTTAACCTGCGTGATGGACCCAACCACGCAAGCCGCCAGAGACGTTCAGCCGTTGGTATCGTGTTGAAAACTTCTGTTATTGGACAAAAGTTCTCACCTTTATAAAGGGAAGCGGGGGGATATCCACTGTCAGGCTGCAGACGCACATGCCTCGTGGCCAGTATGAAAGCCAGCGCAGCCAGCACGATGCCGTCGAGACAGCCTATGATGGCCAGCAAGTACGCCCAGCGGATGTGGCATCGCCCTGAAAGACCACGACCAAAATATTTCACAATTTGTTTTATTTTATAAGGGAAGTTAAATATTTCAAATGTACGTTAATCCGATCGATGGTCTTACGGTGAAGGGAAAACAGCGTGAGGAAACCTGCACACGCCTGCGGAGAAACTCGAAGGTTGTGTGTGAAGTCGACCTACCCGCACTGGGCCCGCGTGGTCGACTAAAGCCCGATCACCCTAATTCAGGGTAAGCTCGATACAATGAGGGAAGTTAAATAGAATGTACTACTAACTTCACAAAACCTACGAGCTAATGAAAAACTTCAACATAATAAAAAATCGGTCAAGTGCGAGTCGAGTACTGTACTTACGAAGTAACTATTTAGTAATCTGTGAGTGTACCGCCACACACAACTATTACAATGTTTTTTATCACGCTTTTATTAGCTTCACCTGTATGTGTTTGTAGCCGACTCCTTTGCGCTCAAATTTGACCCACTTTAAACGGACAGACTTAATTCAAACTTTGTACATTTATCAAGAATCGGTGTCAATACAATTATTTCATAAGTTTATCTCAATATCCTGATCAAGGTCGCCAGGATTAAATGCACATCAAACTAAAAATTTAAAAATAAATACAGTTAAAAAAACTAAAAAACACGCTTTTAAAACACAACAAACTAAAAAGTGAAAAATAATTCTTAATATAAGCTGAAAACAATAATGAACGAAAAATACTAATAATATTGTGAAAAAAGCGTGGGGGGGGAAATAGCCTTTGCAAGCAAAGAGAACATAATACTACCGCATTGGATTTACTTTTAAGGCATTGGTCTTTGTCTATCTATGGTCCTTAATAAAAAAAACAAAAAATCTCGGTAAAACCAAAGTACATATATTAGTAGTAACATACAGTATGGACACTCCCTGCCGCTCTCTAGATTGCGACCTCATCCCCTCGTCACCCAGATTGATACAGATTGGTTACAGTTTGGTAGTCGAACGTTTAGGATTTCGCCGCCATTTTGTTTGTTCCGTCATTCCTTTTTTTTTTGGCCCGTTTGTATGAAGTGTCCAGGATGTAGTTAAACTTAGTAAATACAATCCATGGCACCATCTAGTGTTACTAGTTACAAGTGATAGAAAAACGCTGTTTAAAATGATACATACCAATGTTATACTGATCAGCCGCAGGTCCGCAAGTCTCCTGCACAACGGCTTCGCTCCAAGCAGCTGGGTACACGGCGACACCCGCCACCATGCATACAGCTGGAATACAAAATAAAATTAATTAATGGCCATTTTTAGACAATAGACAACAAAATAGTACAGTATATATATGACAATAGACAGATTTTTATTTGACATAGAAACAAAAACAAAAAACGAGATATATGTATAAAAAAAACAAATAAAACTAATGGAATCGGTGTATGTTCTCGCAGGTTCTACGATGCTTACTAGATGTCGCTATTGTCGATCTTAAATTTTATACCACTGTAAAACAAAAACATTTTCTTGACCTAGGTAAAAAAAATCTGAGAAAACAATTATTTAACATTACAAAGAAAATTGAAAAATCTTACTTTTCATGACGGAACATTATTAAATTATCGGTAAGAGACGAAATTTTTTTATGGTAGTTTTCCGTTTTATACTTGGCAACTGGCAACAGTTTGTTTTAGATGTCTTGTCAACGTAACGTTTGTTTGATTACGTTTCGTTCGTGAATTTGTGAATATTTTTTCTTCTGGTGTATTAAAAAAAAAAAAAACAGCTCGTAAAAAGCAACTTAAAAGTGTTCCATGTTGATTTTAGTCAGTGAAGTAAATTAAGTTATGTTGTCTAAGTTTTTTTGTTTGCGCGGGATAGGATTAAATACAAATGGCTGAAAGACCATGCGCAAATAGGAACGTGAATCAAAGAACGACCGAGTCGCCATCCATTGGCGTGGTAGAGAACCAAAAGAAGAAAAATAATTAAATTCGGAAAAAGATAAAAAAGTACGTCAAAAAGCATTTGAACAATCTACCTATAACAAAAATGGAGGATTTCTTAAATTAAAAGTTTGAGTGCGTTTGGCTCTCACCTGATGGTATACTTAAGTATTAAGTACCTATGCAACCAAGGATGTAAAGTTCGTTCGCTCATTAAACTGCATCTTTGATGAATGCCGCGAGCCGGCAGCGGTGACAGTCAAACACTCCGACAAAGGGGCCGCGCTGAGTTCAATCGTGACGGCGCGGCGTCGACGCGATTGAACTCAAGGCGGCCTCTTTGACAAAGTGTTTGTCGCGAGCCATCAAAGCTGCAGTTAATACAGCAAACGAACTTTAACAACCTCAAATGGTGCTTATTCACTCTCGTTTTGGGAGTGAAGAAGGTCAAGAAGGCATTGTGTGTGATGGCGAAAAAAAAACGAAGTTGAGAATTTGATGGGGATCGATTGCCAAACACCGATAGAGTTTAAATAACAAAAAAAATATATGTGTGTTTGAATGTGTGTGTGTGTTGTGTACGTACGTCCGTTCAAACTATTGGACGGATTTAGGTGAAATTCAGGTTAGGGCAATATTATTTTAATACCTCCAGTCGTTTTTTTTTTCGAATTTTCCTTATTTTAATTTTTTTGGGTCGCCACCGTAATAACAAAATGATTTATTTTTTATTTTTTCTCAAAAATGGCTCTAACGATTTTGATGAAACTCAGTACGTTACCATAATTTTACATAGCCTAAAGCACGCAGAAGTTTGTTATTCTGAGAAAAATCGGAATAAGGTCCATACAAATCCAGGTAGTTCATTACTCTTTCTCAAAAATGGCTTTAATGATTTTAATAAAACTTTGTGAATAACTAGGACTTAATAAGACCTATTGCACTGAGTACTTAATTATTTCAGGAAAAATCGGGTTAAAGTACGTCCCATACAAACCTAAATTATTTGGAAATATTTCATCGAGTGTGGTATACCTACCTTACTGTAATTGTTTGCTACTAAGTGTAATGAATGTTTATAGTTGATATGTGTACGCCCGACTACAACACACGGTCAAGGCTTCGCGAGAAAGTATTCACAGCGCGGCTGTACAATTGATTAAAATTATACTTAGAAGCCATAATATTTTTAGTTGTCTCAGTCGTGAAACAAATCTAAGCAATATGAAATTTTGCGCTCCATTTTACGCATCAGCAAACGAACGAAAGCTTTCATAATTCGATTTTACCTCAGGCACTGTTCGGTAAAAATTAAACCTACTTATTAATTACAAGTTTCTAACAAAGTTATTAAGAGCAGGCTGCCCGCGCGGCACTGGCGAACAACCTGATATTTAATCTTACGACATCAGTTATACAGTTGAAATTCGCGTGAGTGTCTTAAATACTTAAATGCAAGCAGTTAGATTTGTACAAAATTTCAGAGATTTTCTGTACAAAATGTTCTTTAATATGGAAATGAGACTCAAGCTGTTATCTTAAAACTTTTATAACAGTAATTTTCACAAAATAAGTATAATTATAATTGTAAAACAAAAAATAATAAAAATCGGCAAAGTGTGAGACGCACTCGCGCTAAGGAGTCCGAACTGAATAACAAAAAAAAGCATTTTTGTGTCGCTCGCGTTGATGGGTTTTACTTTTGTAATGTGAACAAGTATCATTCTTATTATACTATGTACTAGCTGTTTCACGCGGCTTCACCCACGTGGACAACTTTTCTATGACTTCTCGAGAGTGCGCAGTTAGTGAGCCGCACGAGCGTGGAAAAAAGTAGCCAATGTGTTAATCTAGGTCCTAATCTGTCTACCTATCAAATTTCAGCCAGATCCGTTCAGTAGTTTTTGCGTGAAAGAGTAACAAGGATAAGGGATAAGTCCGCCTTTGCACTTAAGTTTTTTTTTTAATATTATTTTAAGTGTATATTTTGTACAATAAAGAGTTTACAAACAAACAAACATACATCCATACATTCTTACAAACTTTCGCGTTTACAATATTAGTAGGATTTGTGTGGAGAGGTGTGGTGGTACGGAACCCTCGGAATGATAGTCTGCACTTGGCCATTTCTTTTTAATCATTTCATCAATTAAATCTTTTTCTTTAGTACAGTAACGGATGCTACGAGTATTAATGCTAAATTAATCTAAAGTAATCATCAATTAGGCTAAATCTTATTATTGGTAATTAGTTAGTCACTAGTACAGCTGGGAATAACCGCTTGAACTAAAATTGGTTGAATTTAATTAAATTAAATAATCAACTTCATCTTTACGAAGTCTTTACTTCTTTTTTGTGCAGTCGGATATAAATGTATACTAGGTCACTCAGGGATCGAGACATAACTAACGACAACTCGCACTCCGAAATACATCAAATATAAGCCGTATATATGTCACCGTAATATAGTAAAAACCGTTAGATTATAATCTAAGGGGATCTATCTCGCGAGATTGTAAACTGTCGAAAGGTCGTTAACCGTAACATACTGCTTACAATTTCACTAGTGTCACTGTAATCTCACTAGTGACATTACAATAACACTAAGCGAAGTGAATGAAATTAAATAAATGAGCGAGCGAAACGAGCGAAGTTAGGTTCGGTCAGGTTTGATCAATCAAACAGTCAAAGAGCCTTGCGAAGCTTCCCTCCACCCCCTCCTGGGCAGCAGAATGCTTCGCAGAAGAAGAAATCATCGGTTTTATTCGGAGATACAAGAATATGCCGTGCAATTTTAAGCCGATTGACAATTTACCGTGATATTATAATCTAACTGAATTTAGTGTAGTGAGATTGTAATATCGCGGTTTTGAAAATATCCCGGCGACATATACATACACACACACACATACCCGAAAAACAGTGCCCTCATTTTTGGGTACAAAAACCCACTCATTTTAATGTAAGTTTCGAAACATCGTCGATCGATTAATAATTAGCTGAACAGGTAATGTTAGTTTTAATTAGTAAGGTAATGTTTAATTTCCTCTTTAAACGCGCACTTCCCACATTAAACAAACTCCTTGTTATAATTAAAGTAAGTAGATTGCTTTAAAATTGTAACGGGGACCGGATCTGTTGGTGCGATTTCATAGGATATTTAGGACACGTTAGAAAGAAAAAATACAATCAGACTGCATAAAAACTCAACTCCTCTTTTTTGGCCAATTTGGCAAAATATATCCTATGACACTCACGGGATGAAGTCGAATCTAACGTCACACTCCAAAATCCATCGGCTTGATGGATTAGTAGGTACTTAGGTAGCTACGAGTATGTGTGGTAGGGAGTAGATGAAGAGACAATAATACTAACAAAATAATAATAATAATAATAGGTAATACTGACATGTGGCGAGTGGAATCCACCGAAATCATCCCCGTAGACCTATCCGTGAACGGGCTAATTCCAGCCGACCTTGAACGTCACCTAAGGCGGCTGGATCTCCGAGGCAGACCAATAATTGCACCAATGCAGAAAGCAGTCCTCCTCGACAATGCCCGGATAGTCCGACGCTTTCTCTCCCCGTCGCACTGAACTCCAGCCGACTGTGCTTCCGCTGGAGGTGCTCCTGCCACTTCGCCTCGTGCCAAGTGAGCGGAGTAGCTTAGATTTTGTATGTTACAATAATAATAGGTAAATTACCTAGGTACATTTTTTGAAACGTATTTTTTTTAAAGTAAAATCTTCTTTAGGCGCATTGGGCATTTTTTGAGATGGGAAAAAACCATTGAACTCGCGACACTGAAATGTAACTGCCACCGTAGCAGGAACATTCGCAGGGTCAAAACTGTGTCAACCTGGTCGTTCGCCTGGAACACTCGAAGGGTCAAAACTTATAAAACTGTAAAAAGTTTTCACTTCTGTCGGCACTCCGGAGTGGTTCATCATCATCATATCAGCTCATATACGTCCCCACCGAGGGGCTCGAGCCTACCCTGAATTAGGGCGATCGGGCTTAGTCGACCACGCGGGCCCAGTGCGGGTTGGTCGAGTTCACACACAACCTGCGAGTTTCTCCGCAGTGCAGGTTTCCTCACGATGTTTTCCTTCACCGTTAAAGCAATCGGTAAGTATGTACGTAAGTTTTGAAAAACTCATTGGTACATTGGCCGTCCAGATTTGAACCCGGTACCTCTGGTTAGAAGAACCGAGTCGTTACCGGTTGAGCCACCGACGCTTTTGTGGTTAGGTTGGTTAGGTTTTTTAAATTTATTTCTTTTAACATTGAAAATGTTTATTCGCTGGTATGTTTAAAAAAAACAAATATTTTTTTAAGTGGACACCTCTCTGTGTGGTTGATTTGGGAAATCCCCTTTAGTAAATGTAAACGTCATTGAATGTTGCCAATATATTCGTGTGAAGTGTGGTAGGTTTTAAAATGAACAGAAAACTCTAATGGTGAACTCCTAAGTATTAATCTTTAGCGAAAACTACCTTCGTAATTTTGAATTCTGTATTTTTGAAAAAAAAACATGCTTAAGAATAATCTTGTTTTTTTTTAAGTTTTTTACTAGGACTGCATTGTCTGAAAATAAACTTTATTACTAGGTATATTTATTTTATAAGAATTTAATAAATTTCAAGGACATGAAAAGTTCATTTTTTTTCTCATTGGTCAGGTTTGACTAACAGCATTGTTCTCTATCTACACAATTGTATACAGTAGAGGAAGATACTAGGAAAGGAAAACCTACTACTCTTTTCGTGAGGAAACCTGCACACTCCTGCGAAGAAACTCGAAGGTTGTGCGTGAAGTCGACCAACCTGCACTGGGCCCGCGTGGTCGACTAAGGCCACTAGATGGACAAAACGTCTTTATTGCCCTAATTCAGGGTAGGCTCGAGCCCCTCGGTGGGGACATATGAGCTGATATGATGATACCAAGTGTGCCGACATTAAATTAATCGTCTTAAACTAGCATAAAGTTCATTTTACATACAAATTAGGAATCTTCCTACTTAAAAGTGTATTTGTGCGAATGCTTTTGGCTTCAGAAATGTAAAGGTGTAACGTATTTGGACTGTTCCATAACTTAAGTCTGTCTGTCTGTTGTAGTTTCTGAAGAATTTATATTAAACATGCACTTTTATTCTGATGGCGTTAAAATAAAAGGATACCTTAATAATCAATCTTAATATAATAAAACTGTAACGGGGCCGTGTCTGTACATAAAATATTTTTGGAAAATAATTACTGTGGTGGACATTACTAACAATACAGAGGCCAAAACAGCAACTTTTGGAATTTTTGTCTGTCTGTCTGTCTGTATGTTCGCGCATCACGCAAAAACTACCGGGCTGATTTTGATGAAATTTTGTATGGTGGTTCCTTATAGCCCGGGTTAACATATTGGATACTTTTTATCCCAGAAAATTCAAGAGTTCCCGTGGGAAAATCAAAAGTATTCATTAATATAATGGCTCACCACGCAAATGTGGCTTGACCCATTACAATCAAATTTTACACGTTGATACCCTTATCGCGAACTAAAACTGGGACATTGTGAATCCCAAAAAAATTAGGGTTCCTACAGGAATGCAAAAAATTGTATCTTTAGAATGACTCAACGTAACAATATGAAACCTTTACATTGAGATGGGGTGTTTTTGACCATCATTGTATAGTCGGGTATTCTTTATCCCGGAAAACTAAAGAGGTCCCGTAGGAAATTATCTATCGATACTTACAATAATATCAATAGAGTACTTTTTTCTATATATTAGCTACACATAATCATAGTAGCAGAATGTCAATAGATGGCACTGCAGGGATAATAAAACGCGCTTAAGTTGTATTAAAACATTAAAATATTAGTTCATACTTTTGAGTGTTCATACGTTTGATGTTTATGTATTTTTCAGCATACGCTACTTTAAACTCTGGAACTATGGTACGATAGCGATGTGTTTCATAGACGAACAGAGAGGTATTTTTTTACAGATTCCAATCGTGTAAAAAAGTAAAAACACATAAATCGAGTTTAGCATCTTTTAACAGGAGGCACAGCTGACGGCGACTATTTGCGTGTGGCAGTTGCTCTCCGCCTGCAATATCAATATCTGTGAACCTCATCAATGTATGTGCGGGTCCACGGCGGAGGCAATTGGCCATCACTCACTGAGTTGCAGTCGTGTTAGTGAAGATTCCCACGTCACCAATTCCTTAATGACCTCACTCGGAGGGCACTGGTCTCGGCCAGATGGAATTGATTCCATACAGAATGGAATATTCCATCTTTGATGCAGCCGCCGGCCGGGCTTTAGTCGATCTGATGGCAAAAGGCCGGACGGTTTAAACAGGTGCTATGGCAGAGAGGAACGCGTCTGCTTTCGGAAACCACTTTTTCTGCGTCAGTCCTCACCCGTACGGTACTGCTGCTCAATTTGCGGTGAGAAAGAAGCATAATAAGTACTCGGTCTTGGAGGCAAATTACTGCTTTGTGCCGCTGGTCTGTGAGACAACCGGCTGCTGAACCCTTAGAGGCCTTTGCCTTCACAAAGGAGATTAGCCTTCGCCTTCGAGAGAGGAGATGTGACGTGAGGTCCTACCTGCTGCTAAAGTTGTCTATTGCCATCCAGCGCGGCAACGAGAAGTGCATCTTGGGCTCCTTTGGAGCTGATACGACTCGAGGATTTGACCCAAATTAATATTGTTAGGAAATTTTATTACTAGATTGATACCTATAATGATTTGAATTAGTTTTTTGATAATATAGGTATATGTGTTATTTCATATCAGTTTATATACGTCCCCACCAAGGGGCTCGACCTGCCCTGAGTTAGGGCGATCAGGCCTTCGACGATCACGCGGGCCCATTGCGGGTTGATTGACTTCACACATAAGCTTCGAATTTCTTCGCAGGCATGTGCAGGTTTCCTCACGATGTTTTTCTCACCGTAAGAGCGTCGTCGGATAAACGTAAAAACCAGTATGAAATCGATATTCGTATAGATATTGGTAAGTGGCAGGATTCGAACCACGGCCTTCCGGACAGGAGGTAGTGGCCCTAACCGTTTTGCCACCGACGCTCTATATTTTATTTAAGATTTAGAAATCCTTACTTAATATTATAAATGTGAAAATGTGTTTGTTTGTTTGTTACCTATTCACACTTCAACACCTCTTCCAATCTTAATGAAATTTGGCATGCAGGTAGCCTGTATCACTGGGAATGAAATAGTCAACCTTTTATCTGTGGAAATTATCATAGCCCGATGCAGTTTCTGAGGAAACTAAAACAATAGGTACTCTTTGTTTGTTTTATTTAAAATCGTAACGAAAAAATGGATTGGTGTGATTTTTAGCACAGAGATGAGGTGGAAAATGATATAATTTACTAATAAGTATATCCTGACATAGTTCCCGAGGGATCTGGGGACAACTGTATTCTACGCTCGCGCACGTCGGAGGCGTCGCTACGGAGCAACGGATTAAAGTGATTTTTTGTATAGAATTTGTTGAGGGGGTGGGAAGTGACAAAGACTGCTAATCCGAATAGCCCGATCCATGTCCACGCTTGCGAGCTGATTGCGGCTGGCGCACCACTCACCCTCAAAAAGAGTCATAAAAGCTATGTCCACGTGGGCGAAGCCGCGGGCAAAAGCTATTAAATAATATAAGTATACTAGCTGTCCCGGCGAACTACGTACCGCCTTACATTACATTACACTGCCCTACCCTACCCTTACACTGCCCTACCCTACCCTACCCTACACTACACTACCCTGCCCTACCCTACACTACACTACACTACACTACACTACACTACCCTACCCTACACTACCCTACCCTACCCTACCCTACCCTACCCTACATAAAAACCTTCCCCTGACAATAACGAACTCGACAAAAAAAGAATTAGCGTCAGGAAGGAAATCCCGACTTATTTTTATATAGTAGATTTTAGAAAATAAATAACTACAAAAAGATCTTAAATTAGCAAA
The DNA here is from genome assembly GCA_947284805.1 of Coleophora flavipennella. Classification (NCBI taxonomy): domain Eukaryota; kingdom Metazoa; phylum Arthropoda; class Insecta; order Lepidoptera; family Coleophoridae; genus Coleophora; species Coleophora flavipennella. The sequence continues at coordinate 10,739,407 of OX369303.1, read as the reverse complement.
CAAAACTGTAAGTTTAAGTAACATAAGTTTGCTTTTATGATAATATCATTTCAATCTTTATAAAAATAAACTGTACATATTGAATAAAGTAAAAATAATAAAAAATATACATTAAAAACTAAATTATAAAAAAAATCACAAAGACTTGTACCGCGTTTGTATGTAAAACAAAACATAACACAGTATTTATTATCAGAATCTAATGTCCAGATAATTCCCAAGAAGTGGGATAATGCGATCGCACCATACTGCATCTGTCCCTGTCTATACTCAACGACATCCTTTTCGATGCTATTGCCATTTCTAACTCCCTGCGTTTCTTCATCAGTTCATCCCGCATTCTATTCGCGTTACTCAACTGGCCTAGCAGTGACGTCACCGTCTCGTGGACCATCTTCACCTCGTGAATCAGCCCCAAGTGTGGCTGGTCGCGCACGCTCTCGAAGTGGGGACGCCCATTGTTTCTATTATCGAGCCGCGTCTGAGCCAATTTCATCGCTGCGTCCATCTTCAATATCGAATCGTGGAGGTTATCTATCAAAAGTTCTACATCGGCGATTCTTTTCAAAGCATTCTTGAGCCTCTCTTCTAATTTCATGCAGCACTCTAGAGTCATGGCGAGAGATTCGGCTAACCTCATGTCAGTTGTCAATCTCAAGTAACTCTACTTCTTCAGTAATAGCCTTGCAATCTTTCTCTACTTCCACTTTCCATCTGTAAATGTCTCTTGCTTTCTGCTTCAGTCTTTTATTATTCTCATTTTGTTCTCCATCAATAGTTCCAAAAGCCTTCATAACAGCTGTTTGAGCACTATAATTTAAGATATTGCATTCATCAAGTATAGAGTGATCTAGTACTCTTTCATTTTGTTTTCTCCATTCGTCAAGCGAGTATCTGCCTAATGAATACTTGCTGAATGGTGGTCTAGTGCCCGTCAACTGACCTAAAGGTGTCCAATCTACTTTCCCATTGGGGTTTGGTTTCAGTTGTGTTAAATAAACATCTTCACTTAGAAGAAGTCTTTCCGATATTGGTGGTTCAGCCTCTGATGGCTGAACAGCTATAGCGTAGTCAGATGGTGATGATGTTTCTTTCATGGTCGATATGGCGTCTTCAACCCTATACGAATTTACCTCTACTTTGTTGAATGCACCAATATCGTTGCAGATTTTAGGACATTTATCTTCTTCTGGGAACGACGTATCCTTACGTCGTAATAAAGGCAAGTGTAAAAAGAGGTTGTAAATAAATATCAAAAACAGAAAATGTCGTGACTAATGACACTTACTTTTCGGTGTCAATTCTACGTCACTCATAGGTATCCCACAAAGGTAACATCAGTCATCCATCACTAAACAAAAAAGTTTCAATTCACTGATTTCATCTATTTTTCGCTTATATCGATCTTTTTGGCTCATCAACTTTTGAAACGATTTTTTTTCTTTTTAGGGTTCCATACCTCAAAAGGAAAAAACAACACTTATAGGATCAATTCGTTATCCGTCTGCCTGCCTGTCTATGTGTCTGCAAGACCCTTTTTATCAAGAACACATGGAGGTATCAAGCAAGTTGAAATTTATATTAAATGAAATAGTTATAGGTCTACGATCCCTTGGAGCTGTAAAAATTCAAGCTTCTAAGTCAAAGCAATAGAAAGATACGGCCATTTATGTGACATATGATACTCGCTAATAAATCAAAAACAATAGGTTACTTTCCGTTAACCCATAATAATGAAATTTGGCAATAATTGAGGTCCCACAGCACAAGTAAAGGAAAAAATCCTAAAATTGTTTTGTTATTATATCACATAAAAAATAATATTTTTGTGATGACAAACTTACATTTGCAGTTGGAGAATTGACCGTGACGTATATTGATACTTATGAGAATATTTTTTAACTACAAATTTAAGCTTGTTCTTCAATTCGATTTTTGTATGTACTCATTGATGTTTCTAGGGTTTCGCACCCAAAGGTGTTTTGGTACGAAACCCTCAGTGCGCGAATCCGACACGCACTTGACCGGTTTTATTTAATAATAAGATGCGCTTTTGTTACTAAAATACTTTTTGACGTTCCTTGTGAAAATATAACGGATTTCTTAACATTTTTTATTGCAATAAATATCAATCGAATATAACTTATTCATAAAAATAACCATTCACAATAAAAACCATGAGTGTTCTTACTTCATTTCCAGATGACGACAAATGCCCCAAAGTTTGCACCGATGCTGGAGGTTTCAAGAAACTTGATTTGACTCTTCCAGAGTTAGAAGGCAAGGAAACAAAGATAACACCTGCTGAAGACCAGCATGAAGACGATAAATCTCCTGAAGAAATACCTGAAAAAGAACCAGACATGACTCCTAAATCACTACCACCTCAAGAGGAGTATTTACCTGGTTTAAAACCAGAGCCAGATGGAAAAGTGAACTGGACACCATTAGCACAAATGACAGGAACAAGACCCAGTGTCAACAAATACTCCTTGAGTAGATACTCACTAGACGAGTGGAGGAACCATAACGATAAAGTTTTGGACCCTGCTGTGCTTGAGGAGTCAAACATAATAGACTATAATGCTCAAACGGCAATTATGAAAGCTTTTGGCACCATTGATAAACAACAAAGTGAAAATTACAAAAGACTGAGACAAAAAGCTAAAGATATATACAGATGGAAGGTGGAAGTTGAAAGAGCTGGTAAAGCTATTACAGATGAAGTTGAATTACTTGAGATTGAAAGGCAAAGGCTCAAAGGGGCGTCTAGAATCCTAATGCTGCCTGAATCTATTTCCAAGGAATGCTTAGATCTTCGCTCGAATAGATTTGAACCAGAATTGGTTGCAGATTTGGCTGAGCAGGAACTTATAAAAGAAATGAACCTTGTCAAAGAAGTACGAGACACGTTTAACAAAACACTGCAAAAGATTGAGGAACAAATGGCTATAAATAAAGCGGCCAAAGAAAAAATAGAATACGATTGGTGCGACAAAGATATGGCTTACAATACTGAAACTAATAACTTGAACTTAAATACTAAATCTCCAAATATTTTATTCAGACCAGGAGCCACAAGGTTTGGTGACTTTTCGGCGCCTTTGGAGTACTGGGAGTATTTTTGTAGAGAAAATATTTCACAATGCGAAGCAGCAAGACAGAAATCTGCCGATCTTCGAGGCAGTCTCGATGCAATTCTCACAAATGGAGGAAGAAAACTCCGAACTCAAGCCGACAGAACCGACATGGCGTTAGCCGAAACAGTAGCTATCACCCAAGAGCTATGCACGAAGTTGGAAAAACTTCTACTAGAAACTCTGCAAAGACTGGCCGATATGGAAAGTTTGATTGAGGACCTCCACGATTCGATAATGAAGATGGATGCAGCAATGAAGCTGGCTCAGACGAGACTCGACAATAGGAACAACGGGCGTCCGCACGGTGAGAACGTGCGCGATCAGCCTCATCTAGGGCTGATCGAGGAAGTGAAAAAGATCCACGAGACGGTGACGTCACTGCTGGGCCAGCTAAACAACGCGAAGAGGGTACGCAACGAGCTGATGACGAAACGGATCGAGTTGGAGAGAGACATCGCATCTAAGAGGAAGACTTTGAACATAGATAGAGACAGATGTGGTATGGTGAGATTGCATTACCCGTCTGCTTCGGAATTGGCTGGGTACACTTAGAGCTATTGTTTACTCCAATGAGGTTTGAGGTAGGTATATTAATTTATTCCCTAAAGACGATCACAAGAACATCCTTAAACAAAGCGACTTACTTATCATTGTTTATTAATTAGGTTTGTAGGTAGTTATAATTTAGAAACGTACGTTTATGAAGACAACTTCAGTGTTGAATGCATTCTATTATTTTTATTGTTATCTATTCTATGTTCTTTTAACTTAAAATTTTAGAATGATCTTACAAGTAATTTATATTTATTAAATGTATTTTGTTTAACATAAATAATCTACTATAATTTCGTGTTTTTGATTTGATTATTTGGACCGAGAATTCAACACATTATTTTTTTACTTAGAGGAGAAGGTTTTGTTATCGCAAAAAAACCACAGCGGGGATTTCAGATACAAGATTACTCTAATTCAAATTATCAACCAGCTGTTGCCGGCGACTTCGTGCGCGTGGATTACTGAACATCACAAATTGTGAAGATTACTAGCTGTTTCCCGCGGCTTCACCCGCGTGGAGAACAATTCTATGACCTTTCGCAGCAGCTCGCAAGCGTGGAACAAAGTAGCCTATGTGTTAATTCAGGTTCTTATCCGTCTACCTATCGAATTTTTGCCAGATCCGTTCAGTAGTTTTTGCGTGAAAGAGTAACAAACATACATCCATACATTCTTACAAACTTTCGCGTTTATATTATTAGTACTCAAGTTTACAATAAATATTGAAAAAATAAACCGGCCAAATACGAGTCGGACTCGCACACCAAGGGTTCCGTACTAGTCGCGCCCCCATTCGCGCTGTCACAGTTAAGCATCTGCCTGCCCCTTGGCTTACTGAGGAAATTAAATCACTTATGGTTAAAAAGAACTACGCCAAGTGTAAGTTTAAAATGGAACCATCAGAAAAAAAAATCAAATACCATCGCCTTAGAAACCGCTGTAACATGATGTGTAGGGATGCTCAAAGACGTCATTATCCATCAGTCTGTCGAACAAGGTGACCCTGCCAAAGTTTGGAAATTCCTACGTTCCTTGGGTGTTGGCAAATCTCGTAGCGACACTACACCTCCTAACGTTAATCTCGATTTGCTGAATAATCATTTTTCTTCATCTTCTGACATTAATAGTAGTATCAAAACACGCACACTTGATTATCTTTCAACTCGTCCTACCCCAAACTACCCTCCTTTTTCTTTCGATCCTTCCTCGGTAGACGAAGTTGAGAAGAACATTCTCGCTATCACTTCTGGTGCCGGCGGTGGTGATAACATCAGTCGTAATATGGTCTTTCCTTTAATTGATATTCTATCCCCCATCATAACCAAAATCCTAAACACATGTATCTTATCTGGCTCCTTTCCAAATATCTGGAAAGAGGCCCAAATCATCCCTCTCCCTAAGAAGTCCAATCCATCAAGTCTGTCCGATTACCGTCCTATTTCTATTCTCCCTTTCCTTTCCAAAGTCCTTGAACGCCCTATCCACTGCCAACTTAGTCATTTCCTGGTCAAAAATAGTCTTCTGAACCCGTTCCAATCTGGTTTCCGTCCTGGCCATAGTACGAATACTGCACTTATCAAAATCACTGACGACATTAGATTTGGTATGGAGAATCAACAACTCACAGTACCAACTTTGCTGAACTTCAGCAACGCATTTAATACTATTGATCATGACATACTGCTTGGGTTGTTGAGTTCCCTCAACATGTCGCCGCCGTTAATTGATTGGTTCCGCAGTTACCTGCAAGGACGCCGACAACGCATACGCATTGAAGATTCCTTTTCATCTTGGTTATCCACTAGTGCTGGCGTGCCGCAGGGTGGCGTTCTCTCCCCTCTTCTATTCGCTATTTTTATTAATTCTGTTTCCCTTAAGATCTCCTTTTCCTATCATCTATATGCAGATGATCTACAAATTTACACACAGGCACCTTTAGATGACCTTTCATCTGCCATTAAGACTACTAATGCTAATCTTAACGTCATATCAGAGTGGAGCAAATCTTACGGCTTAAAAGTAAATCCAATGAAGACGCAATATATCCTGATTGGCAGTCCGTATTTTGTCTCTAGGATAGATTATTTTAATTTGCCTACTATTACTTTCGACGGTGTTACTGTTCCTTTCAGTACAAAAGTAAAAAATCTAGGAATTTTCGTTGACCAAACCCTGTCTTGGGTCCCCCAGATTGCTGTGGTTAGTAGGAAGATGTTAGCTTCAACCCGTTATCTCAATCAACTGCGCAATTTCCTTCCAACAGCCACCAAAATTGCTATAGCCCAATCCATTCTTCTTCCCATTCTATATTACGCTGACACGTGTTATCTTGATCTCAATGTTGATCTCCTAAATAAGCTAGAACGATTACAAAATCTAGCCATTCGGTTTATTTATGGACTGCGCAAATATGATCATGTATCCGAGTACCGAAGGGAGCTACAGTGGCTTTCAGTACGTTGTCGAAGGGACGCCCATTCTCTTGCTCTTCTCTATTCAGTGCTTTTTGACCCTCGTACTCCCTTTTATCTTAAAAACCGTTTCCAATACCTCTCCTCCTCTCATAGACGACCTCTACGATCTGAAAATTCACTTCGCCTTGTTGTACCTACTCATTCTACCAATTTCTACTCTGATTCCTTCACTATACGTTCCATAAGCCTGTGGAACTCCCTGATTCAATTCGTAATTCTCCTTCCCTTATATATTTAAATCTAAAGTTAAAGATCACTTTCTAGCGCTATAAATTTCATAAATCTGTTTAATCTCCTACATATTATCTCTAGTTGTTCTCATCATCATCATTTATGTGGTTATGTATGTACTTACTATACTATATATGACGTTATGTATGTATGTTTTATGTATATGTATTTTTTATGTATATGTATTTTAGTTTATATCATTTATATCAACTTATATATTTACGTGTATTATGTAGTTTAAGATTGGATATTTTTTTTATTTTTTTTCTCTATGAATTTGTTTATTGCCCACTACTACCCCACAATAATGATTTCTCATATTTCCTTCACCTAAAGGTTGTCTGGAAGAGATCGCTTGTTAGCGATAAGACCGCCTATATGTACAACTTCCTTAATCATTGTATCTTTTTTTTCTCTCTTTATGTTGTGCAATAAAGTGTTTTCAATCAATCAATCAATCAAAAAAAGTTACATGTATTTTTTATTTGAATTTTATATTTGGATATTTTAACCCCTTTAGTAATTTAATTTAATTTAAATTTTATTAAGTATTTGTTGTTATAGCGGCAAAAGAAATACAATATACTCTGTGAAAATTTCATCTGTCTACTTATTACGGCTCATTAAAATACAGATCGCTGACAGACAGACGGACGAATGGACGGCGGAGGCTTAGCACCTAATAGGGGCCCGTTGGCACCCTTTGGTTACGGAACCCTAAAAATAGCAGAAGGTAATGTGATTGTCAAAAAATTAATAAGTACTATAAAGCATCTGGTGAAGATCGCGGGAAGCCGCTAGATGCGGGCAGCGTAGGACCGGTTGCCTATTACCGAATTTGCTTGGAATTCCTATCTCGGAAACGCTTGAAGATAGCGAAATGGGACCACGCACACCATTGTTTTTTTATGTGTTTTTTATAGGAATTAATTTCAGCCATTTCCAACTTGGAGACCCCACTTAATTTTTTTAATTTTTTTTTAAATTTTAGTATTCCTATTACGGTTCAAGAAACAGCCCGCTGACAGACTAGACCCATAACGCAACTGAATATTTGGTGAGTTTTAGCATAATTGTCATGAGTACAACTAGTACTTTCATTTCATATCTTACTCAGCCATTTCCCTTATAATTTTTTTGGTCACAATAACTAGTTTTTCAGGCGCTATAAGTACATAACGCAACCACTTTGCGCAGGCAGACCGACATATTTAACATCAGAGGGTTGCCATTTATCCTCTTAACCTAAGTTTATCCATTTCTGTTATCGTTACCTAATTTGTCGTTATCTGCTAGTATATTATATTAGACAATAGACAGATTTTTATTTGACACAAACACACACCGATTACACAACATAAAAAAGAAATAAAACACATAGAAACAGAAAAAAAACAAAAAAAGTTAACACAAAAAACAAATAAGAAACTTAAACTTTAAGGGCCAAGACATATCTACTTTTTAGCGTTTTTTTTGTCGGGAGTTTTTAAATTTTAGTTTTATTTCATGCTTTGTAAACATTACGTATCCCAATCACGATACATTTGCTGTAAGTTGGTAAGAAGTTGGTTACCCTGCAAATACCAGGAGATGCTGCAGCATCAAGTCAAGGTTACCATGTTCTATCTAAAACCTATTCATTGAGACTATTCCAATGAGCCCAAACACGATTCCTGGTGACGGACGGACGGACAGACAGACAGACGGACAGCGAAGTCTCAGTAATAGGGTCCCGTTTTTACCCTTTGGTTCCGAAATCCTAAATAGGGAATTTATTTAGAGTAAGTAACATACATAGTATAATAAAAACATAAGATATTTAATTTTGGATTGGAATGATTGTCTTGCACTAAGTATTAGAGTCCAAAGAAGTAAAAAATAATAAAAGTCTGTTGATCGGATTTGGATGAAATTGAGATAAGGGATTTTTTTTATTTATCCAGCCAATGTTTTCAAATTTATCCAAATTTAATATCTTTTGGTTGCTACCATAGTAAAAAAACCGGCCAAGTGCGCAAAGTATAGGGTCAATTCAAAATTCAAAACACTTTATTTCAAATAGGTGTTTACACACACTTTTAAATAGTCAAAACAAAAAATAATATATTGTATAAACATTTTGTATGGAAAATCTATGAACTTTATACAAATCCAACTGGACACCTTAAGTTGGTCGACTATTGCGCTTATACTAAGAAAATCTATGAACTTTATACAGATCCAACTGGACACCTTAAGTTGGTCGACTATTGCGCCTAAACTAAGAAAATCTATGAACTTTATACAGATCCAACTGGACGCCTTAAGTTAGTCGACTATTGCGCCTAAACTAAGGAAATCTATGAACTTTACACAAATCCAACTGGACACCTTAAGTTGGTCACGTATTGCGCCTAAACTAAGAATATCTATGAACTTCATACAAATCCAACTGGACACCTTAAGTTGGTCGACTATTGCGCCTAAACTAAGAAAATCTATGAACTTTATACAGATCCAACTGGACGCCTTAAGTTAGTCGACTATTGCGCCTAAACTAAGGAAATCTATGAACTTTACACAAATCCAACTGGACACCTTAAGTTGGTCACGTATTGCGCCTAAACTAAGAATATCTATGAACTTCATACAAATCCAACTGGACACCTTAAGTTAGTTGACTATTGCGCCTAAACTAAGAAAATCTATGAACTTTATACAAATCCAACTGGACACCTTAAGTTAGTCGACTATTGCGCCTAAACTAAGGAAATCTATGAACTTTACACAAATCCAACTGGACACCTTAAGTTAGTCGACTATTGCGCCTAAACTAAGAAAATCTATGAACTTTATACAAATCCAACTGGACACCTTAAGTTGGCCGACTATTGCGCCTAAACTAAGAAAATCTATGAACTTTATACAAATCCAACTGGACACCTTAAGTTGGCCGACTATTGCGCCTAAACTAAGAAAATCTATGAACTTTATACAAATCCAACTGGACACCTTAAGGGTTAACTGGAGGGACGAAATCTGTGCAGCACGAAGCATGCAAGGGTCGTGGCGAAAACAGAAAACAACGATATTGAAAATAACGTGTCTATTGTCCAAACCAAAACAAACAGCATACGGCGAGCGACTGAACGAACATAATTCAAATTCACAGAGCGATTTCGCGTCTAACCCCGCCTCACCTCACCCCTAACGACTGTCATTGGCTAACGGCCACGCGTCGTTTTGCAAAAGAAATTCAAGTCCTTATTTGGTAATAAATTAGGTGTCCCAGGGGTGAGGCAAAGCATCGTCGCGGGGGGAAGGGGTATGCATCCGTAACATTTCTCCCGCCGTGCACCTGCAATGTGCATAAAAAAATTGTCTAAATGAAATAAATTAAACGTGTTACCGATGCATACTACCATCCCATCCCTAAATACATAACCAAGTACATAGGCTGTTAACAGTCACTACGCAATAAAATAAACAGTTTTTACTTATTACAAATAAAATAAATGTAAGTTATTTTTCCTTAATGTGGGATGGTCAAGGCCTTTACAAATAATTTATAAACAGTTTTACATCTGTGTAAATTATACTAATTGTACATAATAAAATCCCAACATAGAATCTAAAATACAAGTTTGACTATTATTTTAATTCAATTTAGAGTTGAAGCTAAGTCATCAAGATCTAATGTAAGTCAAATAAAATTAAATTTCTGAGATAGTACATTAAATCTTCCTTGATAGTACCTAATAACAAGTTGTAATTAATTACACTGAGTCTTACTAATTGCCAAGTTTAAGTAAAATTTATAATCACAATCACAAAGTATGAAATCCAAAATCAACCAAACAATCTAAATAAACAAACAACAATAAATCTACAGGGTGTCCTATATTATCTGTAAAATAATATGTTGTCACATTGACTTTTACATTTCTAAATATGAATAATTTTGATGATACTGATGCCATAATTGAAATTAAGATTTACATAATTTACATCAAATATTAAATTTTTCTTTTCTATTCCAAATTGAAATACAATTAAATTGGCAAATCTATTCTGTAGGTATTATTATTACACGCTTTGTTGCCCTACGCATCACACCGTTTTTCGTTTTGACATCTACAACCCTTACAATCCCGTCTGTACCTGGATGAATCCGCTCAACTCTGCCCTTAGGCCAGACGTTCCTCGGGAGTGTCTCGTCCACAATGACAACTAAATCACCCACCTTGATGGCTTCGCCTCGACCATGCGGCTCCCGCCGGTTTTGCAGTAGCGGTAGGACTTCCCGTACCCAGCGTTGCCAAAAGAGATCCGCCAGGCGCTGTGATGCACGCCAATGTGAGCGTTTGAGTTCATCCTCCCTTACGAATGTCCCAGGTAGCGGGACTTTTGAAGGACCGCCGAGTAGAAAGTGGTTCGGGGTGAGAGCAGCATCATCTTCCGCCGAAACTGGTACATGGGACAACGGTCTTGAGTTAACCGTAAGTTCCACTTCTGTCAGTAAAGTGTGGAGCACGTCTTCGTGAGGGTGTCGGTTGTGGAGCGTAGTACTTAGTGCAGTCTTTACAGAACGTACCAACCTCTCCCATGCACCGCCCATGAATGGTGCACCAGGTGGGATAAATCGCCAATTAATGTGTCGTACGTCGGCCTCTCGCTGTAGTGACGATAGTGCTGCCCTGCGTAGCTCGGCATCCGCACCATGGAAATTGGTTCCGTTATCGCTCCATATAGTGTCCGGACTCCCCCGGCGCGCCATCATTCGTCGAAGTGCAAGAATCGCAGCGTCGGCGGCTAGAGAAGAAGCAACCTCTAAATGAACGGCCCTGGTTGTGAGACATGTGAAGAGGGCGACGTAGCGTTTCTCATGGTGTCTCGCTACGGTGACAGACAGTGGTCCAAAGTAGTCTACGCCTGTGTGTGTGAAAGGACGCTGATGATGCGCGAGGCGGCAAGGTGGCAGGTCTCCGGTTGGCGGTACGGGAGGAACAGCGCGGCGTAGGCGGCAGGGCTGGCACTGCTTGATGACTGATCGAACAGTAGGCCGCAAGCGCAGCGCCCAGTGTCTCTGGCGCACTTGGTTGGTTACGTGCTCGACCCCACTGTGGTGAAGCTCCCGATGGATCCAGTCGATGTACAGTCTACAGTATGCGTGATCGCCATCCAGTATTGCCGGTGACTGTGTCTGTCCGTCTATGTCTGTCGCGGCAGTAGTTCTTGAGCGTAATCTCAGTACGCCGTCCTCGTCGATGGACATGGAGAGTTGGCGTAAGCGACTATTGTTCGATACCTTTCTCCCGCCGGCGACATCTCGTAGCTCAGTTGGGAAGCTTTGTTCTTGCAGTGCGCGTATCCATAGTATTTCAGCGCGTCGTGCGTATTGCGCCGGCAGTGGCACATAGGTGGCGCTTCTCGTGTCTGCACGTGCGGGCGCCCCAGCTCTAGTAGGCGCGGCGCGACGGGTACCTTTCCATTTTGGATCGGTTGGGTCGACGCGTCGATTGTGAGTAGCCGCAGATGTAGTCATGTGGGTTCTGCAGCGGTCGATGAATTGCAGTACTCGCGCCGTACTCCTTATTAGTCGCAGCCAAGAGGAAAGCGTCTTACCTCGGGTAAAGCTTCTTTCAGTTGTGTGTGGGAGACTGTGGATGCAGTCGTAGTGCGTTCTTCGCCTGTTTCTATGAGTGTGAGCGGATTATCATTCTGTGGCCATAACGTTTCCCCTAGGTAAAGAAAGTCAGGTCCAGTGAACCAACGGTGTGATGCTGAGAAATCGGATGGTGGTTTACGCGTAGCGTCATCGGCTGGGTTATGGGCGGAGGGAACCCAGCGCCATTGTGCCGTGTCGGTCGTCTCTTCCAGTTCAGCGACGCGATGCGCGACGAACGGTTTGAAGGAGTGTGAACCCGCGCGCAGCCACGCGAGCACGGTGCGCGAGTCGGACCACATCACGCGTCGGACGGGGCGCCGCTCATGCTCCCTCTCGACGGCGCACGCCAGTCGTCCTCCCAGCACGGCCGCCTGTAATTCCAGTCTAGGTATTGAAACTATCTTGAGGGGCGCTACGCGCCCTTTCGCCGCCGCGAGTGAGATAAATACTTTGCCTTTACCATCTATTGATCTCCAATAAGCTGCAGCAGCGTAGGCAACCTCACTCGCGTCCACGAATACATGCAATTCAAGTTCTTTTGCGTCACTGTACTTGGGGTAACAACGGGGCAAAGCAAGTCCCTTTAAGTTTTCTAGAGCCTGTAACCATGAATGCCAGGTTTGCAATATCTTTGGTGGAAGGGGCTCGTCCCAGCTAATATTGTTACGCCAAGTATCCTGGAGGATCTGTTTAGCTTGTATACTTATAGGTGTCACTAAACCCAGTGGGTCAAAAAGTGACATCGCAGCCTTCAAAAGCTGTCTCTTCGTCGGGACTTTACAATCAAATGTAGAAATATTAGAAGTATTAAAACTAAGGGTGTCGTCGGCAGGACGCCATACAAGCCCCAGCACTTTTTCCTCTTTGAGTATGGTGACGTGTGCGCTCCCAGCTACCGCGGCGAGCCCCGCGATGGCAGCACGGTCGTTCGATGCCCACTTCTGCAGCTGGAAGTTTCCACGGCGATGCACTTCGTCCACTGCTCTCGACACACAGTTGGCCTCCTCCGGCGAATCGAAGCTCTGTAAAAAATCATCCATATAGTGATTGTTTATTATGGAGCTTGCGGCTTGAGGGAACTCATCTTCACACCTATGTGCATTATAATTTTTGACAAATATAGCCGTACTAGGGGAACACGTAGCGCCAAAGAGTACCGATGTCATCCTATATTCAGTGGTTGCAGTACCAGGCTGATCACGCCAAAGGAAGCGTAAGGCATCTCTGTCACACTCCCTCATCTTTATCCTCAGGAACATATCTTTGATATCAGCACTTACTGCCACCCTCTTTTGTCTAAATCTCATGAGAACCCCTAGTAACGACTTCAATAAATCAGGACCAGTCAACAAGTAATCGTTCAGACAGACGCCATTAGTACAAGCAGCGGCGTCGTGGACTATGCGCACCTTATCAGGCTTTGCTGGATTTAATACTGGGAAATGTGGTAAGTACCAAGTTTTGTCTGTAGGCGCTGGAGTTGGTGCCAGTTCAGCGTACCCATTGTTCAACAAATAATCTACCTGTTCCTTGTATTTTTCCTGAAGTTGTGGATCCTTGTTGAGCCGCTTTTCCACACCTTCCAGTCGTCTGAGTGCTGCAGTATAATTGTTCGGGAAGGGCTTACCTTCTTTCTTCCACAGCAAACCTGTTTCATAACCACCTTGTTGTAGAGGGCGTGTCGTGTTCTGTAGAATCTGCAAGGCACGGCTCTCTGGGTCCGAGTGTGGCTTGCGCGGTTCTACCCCAAGGGCATCCATCTTAAAGTGGTCTTGGACCAGCCGCTCCAGGGAACCAGTGCGGCTTATATGATTGCAGCGGTGCCTTAAAGTTAAGGAGGGTACATAGCTATGTCGTTGGCCATGCAAAACCCAACCTAATGGTGTCAAGGAAGCCACAGGTTGACCTTTAGCGCCCTGGCGTACCTCAGTTGTCAAGAGGAGTTCCCAGTTATCCTGGCCTATAAGTATTGTTGGCTCACCGACCTCATATATAAGTTGATGAGACAGATCCCTTAGATGTTCACAACCCTGAAGCGCCTCAGCCTTTACAGACTGTGCAGTTATGTCCAGCTTGTCAATAGTCCGCGCTTCAATTTCAAAATTATTACTACTATGCTGTCCACAGATGCTAAATTTCACCCGACATGAAGTTAAGGCTTCCACACGTGCTCCACCAACTGCCTCGATATAAAAGGGAGCAGCTGGGCCCTGTGCACCTATTTTCTGGGCTATGTCTGCAGTCAGCAGGGTTACAGTGGAGCCATCATCAAGCAAACCATAAGTGTTTACAGTACCTTTTGGACCTGTTAATTTAACAGGTAATACTTTTAGGAAAGTGCTCGCTGCCCGTGGTGCCCATGTGGATGTCACCGCTGCAGGCTGCCAAGCTGCGTCGCAGGCATGCACGTCCATGGTGCCAGTGAGCGCGTCCATGCCGCCCTCGGACACACGCGCACCACCGTAGAGTGGCAGCGCGCTACAGCCAGCCGCCTGGGTGAAGGCGCAGTCTTCAGCTGTCCTCGTGCAAGCACTGCTCTCCGCTGGTCGTGTAGAAGTGCCACCCTCGGCACTCGGCGAGTGACTACGTTGTGGCTGCGGTCCGTCATCGTTGTGCAGTAGTCGGTGGTGGTAGTATTCACACCCACGCACCACACACTTAACACTCTTACACCGGTGTTGCCACTTTCTTTTAGTCAGGCACCTGAAACATAGTTTTGTTTGTCGAGCTACTTCCCATCTTTCAGACACAGGCATAGCCTTAAATTTTAAGCATGTAGTTGGTGTGTGGCCAGTTTCACTACAGGCAGCACATACATTTTTATTTTTAAAATGTGTAACTTTCATTATTCTATGGGGTCTTGGATGGATATTATTGTCTATCACCTCAGCTTTAGCGTGTCTCGCATTCAAATCAGCCTCTCTTTCCAGGAAGCGTGATAATTTAATAAGCCCCGGATCGCTATCTTTACTATTGAACTCAAAGTCATACCATCTGTTCCTTAGTACGGTGGTTAATTTGTCAGTTATAATATTTATGGCGTCTGTATTATATAAATACTCAGATTTATTTAATGCCCGTACAGTGCTGATAATATTATCTACTCGGGATGCAAAGATACACACATCTCTAGGATTATCTGTCAATTTTGGTAAACTCCGCAGTTTTTCCAATTCACTTGTCACAAGTGCGTGAGGCCGGCCAAAGCGCGCCTCCAATTTATACATTATGTCTTCCGCCTTCATGTTACAAATAAATGAACCCTTCACGGCTTCGAAGCCTAGTCCTTTCAGACTCTTCCGTAGTCGAGCAACATTCTCATACTCCGAGAAGGCAGCCTTTGACTGATCGAAAGCCGCTTTGAAATACAGCCACTCACTACTGCTACCGTTAAAGTAAGGTAAATCTGGGTACCTGTGACTCGCGGGGGGCCGGTCCCCGCGAGCTACCTTTAATATGGCTGCTGCTAGATCCATCGCTGAGTCGTCGCAACCATGCTGTCGCAGCGGCGGCGATGGCGGCCGCAACGGTTGCTGCGGCGTCGGCGGCGGCGCTGTGTAGTAATGCGCAGCCGTGGGCGGCGCTGATGGCGGTGGCCTGTCACCGCGCATCGCGTCGCCGTCGTGTGTGATGTTAGCGTACGGTGCCGTGATGGTACGCTGGATGCTTGTCGGTGTACTCGTACTGCTTTGTGATGGTATGCCTGCCAATGGAACAGTATTCTCGTACAAAGTTGCAGGTGTCGAGTCGTCTGCAGCTTCCAGTAGAGCTAGCTTTGCCGCGGCTAGCTCGAGTCTCGCGCGGGCTAGCGCAATTTTCGATTGTCTCGTCTTTGACCCTGTGTCGAAGTTCTCGTCCTCGCGCCTGTCCCCAGGTTGTGTCAGCGTCGATAGCGGGAACGCGAGTGTCGTGAGCGTAGGGGTCAATGGCCGTGTGGACTGTAATGCGTCGTTGGAACCGCCGTTGAGGTCGCTGGTGACGGTGGGAACCTCCTGTCCCTGGAGCCCCACGCCCGGGAACTGATGTGACAATAGCCCCATGCCGGGGGTCTGTTGTTCGGAGGACTCGGGCGTTACTTCTCCGTCTTGTATCGCCGCGTCGTCTTGGCTTCTTGTTTTCACCATTTTTGCACACTTTTAGGTACACACGCAACACAAATAATAAATCCGGTACGATAGGACCAACTGTGCAGCACGAAGCATGCAAGGGTCGTGGCGAAAACAGAAAACAACGATATTGAAAATAACGTGTCTATTGTCCAAACCAAAACAAACAGCATACGGCGAGCGACTGAACGAACATAATTCAAATTCACAGAGCGATTTCGCGTCTAACCCCGCCTCACCTCACCCCTAACGACTGTCATTGGCTAACGGCCACGCGTCGTTTTGCAAAAGAAATTCAAGTCCTTATTTGGTAATAAATTAGGTGTCCCAGGGGTGAGGCAAAGCATCGTCGCGGGGGGAAGGGGTATGCATCCGTAACAAAATCCCATACAAACGTACTTTCGTTTTAATTTCGAAACCATAAAACTCATCGTATTCAAATTTTTTACAAGCATTAAGATGATAAATATCTAGATCTGTAATTAGTTTTGGTTCGAAAATAATAAACAAAAAAAAGTTACTTATATTACTCGATTTCGTCGATAAAAAGGGCAAATTTTTCAAGTTGCTATAACTTTTTTTTTGTTTATTATTTTCGAACCAAAACTAATTACAGATCTAGATATTTATCATCTTAATGCTTGTAAAAAATTTGAATACGACGAGTTTTATGGTTTCGAAATTAAAACGAAAGTACGTTTGTATGGGATTTCGTCCCTCCAGTTAACCCTTAAGTTGGTCGACTATTGCGCCTAAACTAAGAAAATCTACTAAGCCGTGACAGTTTCCCTTTTAAATTGATTGTATGTCCTACTATTTTCATTTTTTTTTCAGATGTCCTTAAATTGCGGTTTAACTGGTACAGGGGGAGGGGGGGGGGAGACCGGGGGAGGGGGGGACTCTTGACTCTAACAAAAATTAGTACTTTAAAGCTTCATATTTCACAAACCGGTCAAAAAATGTTTTTAAGATTTTGTCTACGTGATTAATATGTAACCCATGCCAAATTACAGCTTTCTAAACAGTACATACTAATAGTCTCTGAGCTAAGCCGCGGACAGACGGACGGACAGACAGACAAAGCAAAACTATAAGGGTTCCTTGTTGACTTCGGAACCCTTAAAAAGTACATATTTAGTATTGTTTTTGTCAAAAATGGCTCTATTTGGATGAAACTTTGTACTTACGTTACTACAATTATTTTTATACGGCCAAGTATACTGGGTCTGGGTGTTTGTTATTCCAGAACAATTATTCGTTTTTTCATCGATATACGTATAAGGTATGTTTATTATTAGTTCGTGCATGCTCGAGTCTTCGTGAGAAAGTATGTACAGATTGGCTGTACAATTATAATCCTATTACTATTGCTAGAGATAGTGAAAAAATAAGAAATAATGAAGAATTTGTGGTACTTAATCCATACTTTTTGATAAACTTCAAAATATTGGGTACTCTTTGGGCTTTGACTTTTTGTAAACAAAGAAAAAAGGAAGTATGTTTTGATACTTGACTGACATTTTATAGATTTAATTTATTGCCGTTTGGCTACATAATTTTTTAATTATTTTTTATTTCCCTTTTTTCTCCATGTATTTTTTAATTACATTCAATTTTTAATAGTCATATTAAAGTACCTAGTAATATGCAAACTCTGATTGTAGCAAACAATAAGTGCCCAAAAATATGCAAAGACTACGGTGTCTTCAGAAAAGTTGGTAAACCTGAAGAAAAACCAGTAGTAACAAAGGATGTCAAGAAAAATAAAGATATAAAAGGTCATGTTGAAGAACCACTTATAACTCATGCTGATGCATCTCAGTCTTTACCAATTCACGACGTATCATCTTCTTGTTCGAAGGAAAATCAAGAGCATTTCCCAGGTGTGATCGTAGCAACCGATGAAAATGTGGATTTTACCAGTTTATCAAAACTAGCTGGTATTAGGCCAGGTGTCACAAAGTATTCATTTAGCCGATACTCCTTAGACGAATGGAGGGAACACAATGAAGAAACACTTAGCTTTGAAGTTATTAACAAATCTAAAGTTGTAGATTATAATGTTAATAACGCTATAGGTGCTGCCTTTGAAACAGTTGGTAGGCGACAAATAGAAAATCATAAGCAACTAAAGCAGAAAGCAAAAGAGTTATACAGATGGAAAAAAGAAGTTAAGAAATCTTGCGAAGAGATTACTAAAGAGGTCATATTGCTTGAGGCTGATAGACAGAGACTCAAAAGCGCTTCAAGAACTCTAATGCTTCCTGAATCGATTTCTAATGAATGCCTGCAATTACGCTGCCTAAGATCCCAACCAGATCTCGTTGCTGACTTGGTAGAGATTAAACTAAAAAAGGAACTAGAAGTTGTTTCAAAAGTAAGATCAAAGTTGTCAGAAACTTTACAGAAGGTCGAAGAACAACAGAATATAAATAAAAGAGCAAAACATAGAATGGAAGTCGATTGGTGCGACAAGTATACTGCTTACAATGTTGAAACAGTTAATTTAGGTTTGAATACTAGATCTAACACTATAATGTTTAGACCTGGGGCAACAAAATTCAGCGAATATTCTGCACCTCTAGAATATTGGGAAAACTTTTGCAGACAGAATATAGCTGACGTTGAAGCTGTGAGACAGCGATCAATGGATCTTAGAGGAACAATCGATTCTATACTCAAAAGTGAAGGTAACAAACTTCGAATGGAAGCTGACAAAACTGACATAGCAATAAGAGAAAACGTAGCTATGACTCAAGGGCTTTGCAGAAGTTTGGAAAAAACACTTCACGCTACTCTCCAGAGAATAGCAGACATAGAGAAACTGATTAAAAAACTGATGGATTCTTTGATAAAAATGGACGCTGCAATGAAGCTAGCGCAAACTAGACTCGACAATCGAAATAATTTTCGCGCAAAAAACGAACGTGTTCAAGATAAGCCTCACATAGGTCTCATGTATGAAGTAAAGATAATCAGTGA
Source organism: Coleophora flavipennella (assembly GCA_947284805.1). Taxonomy (NCBI): domain Eukaryota; kingdom Metazoa; phylum Arthropoda; class Insecta; order Lepidoptera; family Coleophoridae; genus Coleophora; species Coleophora flavipennella. The sequence continues at coordinate 10,720,272 of OX369303.1, read as the reverse complement.
GGCAGTAACCTCTCTGAAAAATGAACTGAACAGCTCAAATAGAATAAGAGAAGAGTTGATGCAGAAGAGGAAAGAGTTAGAAAGAGATATTGCATCGAAAAGGTTGACTCTTTGCATTGATAGAGATAGGTGTGGTGTAGTCAGATCGCACTATCCTTCGGCATTAGAACTTGCTGGGTTTTGAACATAAATATGAAGAAAGTTTTTTAAACAAATTATCGGAGAATTAATTATCTTTGAAAATAAATATACTGTAAAATTGATTTGCAAAGTAAAAACCATACTTATCTCAAAATACATAATTTAGAAATCTTGAAATTTACTAATTATTTAGATAGCAGTAGCACATGCTGTTTTCTATTTGAAAGTTTACGTTTTGCAAGGGTTTTTTATTCTTTTGAAAACAGTACTTTTGAAATAAATATACTTTTTATATGTATTTGTTTGGCGTTATGGGTTAGTCCCATATGTCCCCGCGCGCTTGTCCCCGCGTGGGGACATGTGGGACTTTAGTTTTGTATGTCCACGAATTTTTATTTGGGGACATATGGGACTTTTAAAGTTTTGTTTGTCCCCGAATTTTATTTTCATGCAAAATTTAAGTCACGTGTATGGTGACAGCATTATTGTTATTTATTAATTCATTATTGTTATTTATTTATTCTTTATAATAATAATGACAGGAGAATTTTTATTTATTTAGGAATAGCAAATAAAAATCAGTTTTCTAGGTAGTCAACAATTGAGCGCTTTTAAAATTTCTTAATCTACAAAATACTAAAACTTAACACAACACAGTCTTGGGACTTTTTAAGTTTTGTTTCTCCCCGAATTTTATTATTTTCAGTTATAATTTAAAAAACACGTGTACGGTGACAAGATAATTGTTATGTAACTAATGGTAGGAGAATTAGTAATTTATTTAGGAATATCAAATAAAAAAAACCTGCTAAGTGCGAGTCGGACTCGCGCACGAAGGGTTCCGTACCATTATCTATGAAAAACACCTTTGTGGTACGGAAGCCCCCTTAAATATTAATTTTATTTTAATTAAATTATTTATTTTTAAAGTGAATATATAATTAAAAATTCTGTGAATATTTCAAGCGTCTAACTGTTGCCGTTATCAATACGTTAGTAAAAAGTTAGGTTAATTAAACAAAGACTGAACATTATGATCAAGAGCAGTTAAGTTAATATAACATAATTTTTGTCTTTTTAATTTTAATTGGAAATAATAAGTTCGGGGACAAACAACTATAAAACTGTTTTTAGGGTTCCGTACCCAAAGATAAAAACGGGACCCTATTACTGAGACTTTGCTGTCCGTCTGTCTGTCTGTCCGTCTGTCACCAGGCTGAATTTCAAGAACCGTGATAGCTAGACAGTTGAAACTTTTACAGATGATGAACGAACGTGATTTTTTGCTCTAAATTAGTAACGGCAACTGCTAGACGCTTGAAATATTCACAGAGTATTAAGTTAAATATTCACTTTAAAAAAAAATTAAATTAAAATAAAACAAATATTTAAGGGGTGCTCCCATACATAAAATGTGATTTTTTGCTCGATATTGATAACGGCAACAGTAAGACGCTTGAAATATTCACAGCATTTTTTGGTAATATAAGGTGTAATAAAATTAGCTGAAACTATTTTAGTCAAAATAGTTTCAGCTAATTTTGTTAGACCTTATATAGTCACTTTAAAAATAAATAATTTAATTAAAATAAAATTAATATTTAATCCATACCACAAACTTGTTTTCATAGATAATGGAACGGAACCCTTCGCGCGCGAGTCCGACTCGCACTTGGCAGATTTTTTTTATTAGCTATTCCTAAATAAATTATTAATTCTCCTATCATTACTTAATAAATAACATGTATCTTGTACACGTGGTTTTTTTTTTAAAATTTTAACTGAAAATAATCGGGGAGAAACAAAGCTTAAAAAGTCTCAAGACTGTGTTTAAGTTTTAGTATTTTGTAGATTAAGAAATTTTAAAGGCGCTCAATTGTTGACTACCTATAAAAACTGATTTTTATTTGATATTCCTAAATAAATTATTAATTCTCCTGTCATTACTTAATAAATAACATGTATCTTGTACACGTGGTTTTTTTTTTAAATTTTAACTGAAAATAATCGGGGAGAAACAAAGCTTAAAAAGTCTCAAGACTGTGTTTAAGTTTTAGTATTTTGTAGATTCAGAAATTTTAAAGGCGCTCAATTGTTGACTACCTATAAAAACTGATTTTTATTTGATATTCCTAAATAAATAATAATTCTCCTGTCATTATTTAATAAATAACAATTATGCTGTCACCGTACAAGTGTCTTTTAAATTTTGAATGAAAATAATAAAATTCGGGGACAAACAAAACTTTAAAAGTCCCATATGTCCCCAAATAAAAATTCGGGGACAAACGAAACTAAAAGTCCCACATGTCCCCACGCGGGGACAAGCGCGCGGGGACATACTCGTATGGGACTAACCCGGCGTTATCAATTTTAACCATTTCAGAGAGTTGGGCTTCTATTGGGTATTATGAGCACTAAAACATTAAGGTTTGTATGTATATGTTCTCAGATCAGAAAATTCACAGAGCTCAGTTTTTAAACTCCTTTATGGGCGGGATTTTGACAAATAAAATAGGGGAGTTCGGGGCAATTTGGCTTGTTTACTAAGACCATATTACCAACCAACTAGGCCGATTGTTGGTTTGGAAAAAATATACTAACCGTCCACCTAGGTGGACAGACTGTTTTGTCGGCTAGTATAGACTTAATTTAAAGCTTTTATTTAAATTGCAATGTATGTATGATTGTTCGGGTAAAATCTTGCAAGTTAATTTTGACCCACTTCCCGGTTTCCGATTGAGCTGAAATTTTGCATGCGTATGTATATCGCGCCACAATGCAATATTAAAAACTTGAACCTAAAAGTTTTTAGGTTTTTCGAAAATTATTTTATACTCGAAAAGGTGGTTTGTATTCAACTGATTTGAGCACTATTAGATTAAAACCTTATTTTGAATTCAATACTCAATTCAAAAAATAAAGAGAGTAATGCAATGTACCTACCTGTTTGCGTAATTTCATTACAAAATAAGATGTTACAACTTACAACAATACGTACAATGAACGAGAGCGTTGATCCGACACGGATGGACTGAACAATGAAATTAATTTTAACAAAGCAAACTATCTTATTAACTACACAGCACAGCTATTTCATAGGCTGTGGGATGGGAAATGAAAACAATTAATTTGTATTTAGAATTTGTGTAAGTCATAATGATTACTTAGAATTTCAAATGATAGTAATAAAAACAGTCTAAGGCTCCAGTCTCGCTTTTTGTAGGTGTTTTCAATTTAAGGCTTTTGCTCTCTGGAAACAGATTGAATGTGTAGCAACTAATTAAATGCAGAATAAAGCATAACTCGAAAAAGAAAGAACAGCATTAAAGAACATAATAATATGAATGAACGATTTTAGCACGATCAGTTTACACTTTACAGTGTCTGACATTAAAGTCAATATGAAATGATTAAATAAATACTATGATTGAATATTATTACAATTTGCATTTGCACAATACTTTAAGTTTTATTCAAATACTTTATTACAAGAACAAAGGACAAGATTAAAATCCTTAAAAGAAATATTTTTATCGTCATCATTATTGTATTAAAGTCAAATAACTAATGAGATGAAATTTGTAAGAAAAAAACCCCAACAAAACATAAATGTAAAAGGGAGCCAAGTTCGATACACAAAATTTACAGAGATCTAAATATGTAGGTATCTAGTTCTATATTGGTTTTTTAAATCATAGCTACGGCAAATTTCTCTTCATAGCTACTTAATGGTTTACTTGGCAAGTTTAAATAGTCCATCCGCCAAGCAAGCAAAGTTAACTTATTAAAATAAACGCCAGTTTAGGATACTGTTGGATAGTGAAATCTTGTCAAGTTACATCATTAGTAGCACAAACAACAAATTTTCTTTTAAACAACTGAAAACCGTTGTAAATTCTCTAACATTTGAAGAAGTCTCAAATTAAATATTTCAATTTGAGGTGGCGTAGCTATGATTTAAGAAAACCCTGAGTGCTAGCCTGACTCGCACTTGGCCGGTTTTTTATTTTTCTTTTGAATACGCCCAATAACCTACCTAAATGTCAAACAAGTTTCTAAGTCACCTGGAAGTGGTCTATAATTTTGATGAATAGTAGTGGTAAGGAACCCTAACTTAGCGTCTCATTCGCATTTGGCCGGTTTTTCGTATATTTTTTGTCGTCCATTTCTTTTAGAACTTGGCTGTCACACTGCCGTGTGTCTAGATCCCAACAAAAACATTTCATGTAAATTTTGTTGTAAAGACTCATAATTTCAAAGTCCTTAAACTAAAAAAAGTTATAAGATCTCGAATAGAGCCAAGCCCCTAGCTGAGCTCCGACTTGTGCTGCGCATCATAGCCACGAGGCCTGTCCTAAAACATCAAATTCAAACAGATCGTTTAATGAGGTCTGCGGGTAGCAGACCCTTGGAACGGAATCGTAATGAGATTAAACGGTACGGAACTGATGCTGGACGATTTCGCCAAGTGCCAGTGAGGTGGAGCGAACCGAACGATTGGGCCATCAAACTAATTTATTAATTACTACTATTACATAAAGTTTGGAGAAACTGTTACTGAGGCGCCACTACTGATATCTACAATATGGGAGTTTTGATTTTTTTCTAGTAGTAGCGTAGAGTCGGTGGCGTAATGGCTAGGGGCCACCGCCTCCTGTCGGGGAGGTCGTGTTTCGAACCTGCCACGGACCAATGTGATTTCAAATTTGGATTTCATATGTATGTTTATCCGACGCTCTTACGGTGAAGGAAAACATCGTGAAGAAACCTGCACACGCCTGCGAAGAAACTCGCAGGTTGTGTGTGAAGTTGACCAACCCGCACTGGGCCAGCGTGGTTGACGAAGGCCCGATCGCCCTAATTCAGGGTAGGCTCGAGCCCCTCGGTGGGGACATATATGAGCTGGAATGATGATGATGACAATTAGTAGCTGAATTTTTTTAAATTAAATTAATAGAAACACCTATGCTCGCAGTTACCCTACGCCAGGGATGGCAAACCATCGGGACGCGACAAAATATTTTAGGCACGCCAGCGATCGAAACGGTTTGCATTCTAGTTCCAAGTGACAAATTTCACGATGAAACGAACGCTATTTATTGAAACAATGAAAGAGTTGGAATTGATAGAAACAGAAATATAGACAAGGAAGGACCTTCCATACTAAAATGCAAAAAATCGGTCGATCAGCTGATCGATTTGTATGAAGAGTAATACAATGTTTTTGTGATTTCAGCAAAATCATAAAACAAGAGTTGTTCAGTATGATGAGTAGATGCCCCAGTTAACGGGCCCTACACCAACATTGTTACACCTGTATACATAAGTAAAAATTGGCATAGGTATATCTGGCTCTTCTCATAATAGTCTAAGAGCGGGCCGTATGCATCCCTATACCTCATCGAGTAGCAAGATGCGACCTATAGAGACCATAGGGTGGTAGGATGCGACTATAGGGTGTTGCATATTAAAAAGGTAAGTCTTAAAGTACAGCCTGGGCGTAACCTGGAACTTTTTGTACAGTAAGCAAAAAAAGTATCATTTTTTTGGGTGTAAATTACCTCATCGCGTAGCAAGTAGGTACCTAGTACATTCGATAGTACTCATCAAGAAGTACCAAAACCTACAGGGTTGCCTCGCCCAAACCTGGCACTTTCGTGAGTCAGCCTAATTTTAGGGTGCTAAAAATCATAAAAATTACGTCATCGGGTAGCAACATGAAACTCATGCCGTTCGTTAGTTCTAGTGATACTGTTAATAAAAAAAATTCGAGCGAGACCTACAGTACTCGCATATGATGTGTAACATGTGACAAAATACTTTATAAAAGGACGGCAAAGATACGGCAGACTAGGCTGTATGGTCATAGGTACCTTAGCCTTTTTCGCGCTTTTAAAGCCTGAAAAAAGGACGTCCGTCCCATTTCACGAAATCACTCCCACAAATTGCAGGAAAGCGAGAGCAAAGATGTTACACATCAAAAAATTGGGTTGCCGGCCCTATACCTTGGAGCTTTTTTTAGTCGGCTGAGTTTTATGTTCGATCTTAAATATTGACTGATGTAAGAATAACGTAGATATGAGTCGGATTGAGATTGATTTGATGTGATTATACATTACAGGTATAAATTTGAAGCAACATCACCTTGAAAATTATGTACGGTTAGCAAAAACCACGCCTCAGAAAGTTAAAAAAATAATTTTGAAAGGCGTGTTCGAACATTTTTACATTCTTTTTTATTTGAGACTTTGATAAAAACTAAATGTTTAGAAACGGAAAACTACCTAAAATGCATGGAAAACATGGGAAGTGATTCTTCCTACGTTTTTGAATTAGGTCTACTGTACGAACACCCCAGTACAAAAAGTTCCAGGTTACGCCCAGGCTGTACTTTAAGACTTACCTTTTTAATATGCAACACCCTACATAGGTCGCATCTTGCTACTCGATGAGGTAGGGTTGCATACGGCCCGCTCTTAGACTACGAGTATAACTCACTCACTGTGTCACTGCGCCGCGCCGTCTTAGCACAAATAAAATGCCTAAACATAATTGAAAACGCCAAACACGTTAAAAAACCGACTTCCATCGCAACAACTTAGTACACTTTTGCATTATTATTTTTGGTTTTTGTTAATTTTCTAATAAAGTACTACACCGATTTTGATAAAATTTATATAGGACCACACGGGAAGCACTAGCTTTCGAATAAAAAAAGAACCATAAAAATCCGTTTACCCAGTCAAAAATTCTGAGGTAACATACATAAAAAAAAAACATACAGTCGAATTGAGAACCTCCTCCTTTTTGGAAGTCGCTTGAAAATGAAACAATTGAATACGAAGTTTCATAAAAAGGACGACTCATAAGAAGCCAGGGAGGCAAGGAATCGAAAAGCTTCTACTCTCGATTCACTGAACCCACTGACGACAACGGACCTAGGTGAACAAGTATACAAGATTTTTTTTCACTTTATCATTATCATAACAGCCAAAAAACGTCAGCTGCTGAACAAAGCCTCCCCCAAGGATTTCCACGACGACCGCTTTCGATCTTCAGTCTTCACCATGTCGTCAGTCCACAGAGTAGGTGGCCTGCCTATGTTACGTTTTCGGGTGCGCGGTCGCCACTCGAGAACTTTACTGCCCTACGGCCATCTGATCTACGAGTTAAATTGTATTAACAAGAATTTTTAGAGTTTCGTGCCCAAAGGGTAAAAACAGGACCCTATTACTTGAACTTCACTGTCCGTCTGTCTGTCTGTCACCAGGCTGTACATTTCATGAACCGTGATAGCTAGACAGTTAAAATTTTCACAGATGTTGTATATCTGTTGCCGCTATAACAAAAAATACTAAAAACAGAATCTAGTACAATGCTACGGAACCCTATGTGCACGATTATGACTCGCACTTTACTCGGTCTTTTTTCACTTCGTAAGCAAATGATGTGATTTCACATTGTAACGTAAAATAAGTGGAATTGTACCAATTGCCGCGACGATGATCGCTGCGGTTTTAAAATGTTGGAATTGTGAAAGTGTGTAAAATTATCTATCTACCATCCGCAACTCTGCACTACCGGACTACCGGGTGGTGCCCAAGCGATGATTAAAATCGATTTCACAATAATTTGGTAATAAAGAAACTGACAGCGATGAGTGACACAGCGTTGAAAAAAGTGGCTAAGTGCGTGTCGGAACTCGCGCAAATTAGAGTTCCGTAATCCTTTCAATAAATAAATGTATGTTTTAAATAATTCTAAACAAAAAAACCGACTTCAAACGCACTACGATAGTCGCCACTACGATTTTTGAAGGTTCCCCTCGATTTCTCTGGGATTCCTTATCATGGTTCCTTATCATCCTAGGGATATCTCCTTTCCCACAAAAAAGAGTCATCAAAACTGCTCATAAACGACGAAGTTATCCGCGAACACACATAAAAAAATGTATATACGGTCGAATTGAGAAACCTCCTCCTTTTTTTGAAGTCGTTTAAAAGCAAAGCTATTTTTGCAGTTAGTATAGAGCATTTTATATAAATAATCTATGAATCTAAAACATTTTGATAGGTAAGTAGCGGTGTGCTGATACCGACCTAAAAAATTGTAGGCCCCTAATTTTATTCCTACCTACCTTTGATTCCATTAATGTTGATTAATTTGTGTATTCATGTATTTTTTTTATTTATTCACAATTATAAAATATTATATTATATCATACTTTTGAGTGAGTTCCTTTTTGAATGTCACAGGATACACTTGAAACGTGTTTTACCTATTTGTCCCCCACAATCCGTATAACATCATAGCGTATATTCCGTGATTCGCGAATATAGATATAATTCACCTAATTTCACCTTTTTTCGTCTAGTAGATTCAGAGAAAATCGGGTGAGAAATACGGACACATGAGTGATCCTATAAGGGTTCCTTTTTATCGGATTTATTACGGAATCCTAAAAAATATAATTGATGACTAAAATTTGAAAATTATTTAAATAAATAATATTAATTTAATTTTAAAAATGTTTGTTATCGATCATATTTTTTTCTTCTTTATTTTAACTTTTATTTTCTTAATTAATACATTAATTTAAAATGTATTGAGATAAAGATAGGACGGTAGGTATAGTGTTTTCAATCAAAATGGCAAAAAAGTGCATGTTAATAATAATTAACCAATAAAAAGTTGTTTTGGGGGAGGTCTATGTCCAGCAGTGGACGTCCTTCGGCTGATATGATGATGATGATGAAAAAGTTTTTTTTTTTTAATAGTTAGCTTCTAGTTTGTATGTTCATTATAATGAAACAATAATAACTTATTAATTAGTTAATGAAATCCAGAGTTTTTCTTTAGATATTTTATTTTAATCTAGCCCTTTTGAACACACAAAATAATACGGTATGCTCCCATAGGTGCGTGTAAAAACCACAATTCTTATATTACCATCTCTTTGTCATAATACTTTGTCTTTTACATATACGTGCATGCTGAAATCCCTACTAATATTATAAATGCGAAAGTAACTCTGTCTGTCTGTTACGCTTTCCCGCAAAAACTACTGAACGGATTTGGCTAAAATTTGGTAGGTAGACAGATAGGACCTGGATTAAGACATAGGCTACTTATTACCACGCTCGCGAGCCGCTTGCGGCTCGCGCACTGCGCACCCTCGAAAAGTCATAGAAACGTGGTCCACGCGGGTGAAGCCGCGGGAAACAGCTAGTAAAAAATAATTATTTATTATCTGGGGTACGGAAGTGCCCCCGTCAAGCCAAGCACGGTCGTACCATCCTTTTCTCGCAGCAACTCACGATAGTACTTTTAAGACCCCAGTATTATCCTTCTGGATATAGGGAGAAGTCTGAAGTTCAGTAATACCGATAGTACTTACTGAACTTACGTCTACCCCCATATTACAAGTTTGTTTTTATCTAATAAAGTTTGCGAAATACACACTCACCGAATCTCACTTACAAACTTGAAAATTGGTAAAAGGATTTAGTACAAATGGAAAACTTTTAAAATGAGGATCAGCCCATATTTTATAGCTGATAAAGAACCATAGGGGGAACAGCTTAACTATTGGAGTAAGAGAAATGCCGCCATAGCATAGGTTGTTTATTGTAATGTGCATTTTTCAACAACATAATCATAATAATAAAAACAAAAAAGATCCTCCAGAAAAAAGTACTGTTCGTACAAAAATAAGTGAAATCCCAACAAAAATATTCTGTAAAAACACGCCAAGTTTCGATTAAGTTTACTTGACCATAAAAAGTATGAATAAAAGAAAATTTGTGACTTGACTGTTAAACATTTTATAATAATAGTAAACCTAAGTAAATATGTTAGAAAAAGTTAATCTTATAGATATTTTTCTATAATAAGTTAATAAGCATAAGAAAATAAAAGCATCTAAGTATCTACCCAGGTCTCAGACTTACTACTCCAAAGGGCCAAGTGAGTAGTTTTCTTTTATTCACTTAGACTTTCTCATTACTTTTAATTACCAAGTAATCTTAATCGTGACTTGGCACATTTTAACAGAACATTTTGTTGGGACGTATTTATCTGGAGATCTTCATATAACATGATTTCTGAGTGTCGTCGGCCAAGTACTGGATTAATAATTCTCTCGACTCTATTTTGGATATCAATTCAATAGAAATTACTTCTGAGACAGTTTTTAAATATTTAAAAAGTATTGATACCAACAAAGGGGCAGGACCTGATGGGGTTCACCCAGTTTTGATCAAGAGATGTGCTTCTGCTCTAGTATTACCTATCACATTGTTGTTCAATAAATCTCTAAAAGAAGGCTGCGTTCCTAAAGTCTGGAAGCAGGCCTGGGTAACACCAATTCCTAAAGGTACCGTCAGCGAAGACATTGAGAAGTACCGCCCTATATCTAAATTATGCCAATTTAGTAAAATTTTAGAAAAAATTGTAACGAATAAAATTTTTGACGTCGTTCGTCGGTATATTGTACCTAATCAACATGGATTTGTAAGAGGTCGTAGTGTTGACACTAATTTATTGAGTTTTGTTAATGTTATTCTTGCAGCAATGGATGATAATTGTCAGGTGGATGCTGTGTATACCGATTTCGCCAAGGCATTTGATAAAATCTGTCATAACACATTATTGTTGAAACTGTGGCGACTCGGCATACACGGTGACCTTTTGCGTTGGATCAAGTCGTATGTTGAGAATAGGAGTCAGGCTGTAGTATTAGGTGGATTCTCGTCACAGTACAAAGACATTGGATCTGGAGTCCCTCAAGGATCGCATTTGGGTCCCCTGTTATTCACTTTGTACATCAATGACGTTACTTCGGTAATTAATAACTCTAGTGTCCTGCTCTACGCAGACGATACAAAAATTTTTAGAGTTATTCGTAACCTGGAGGACTGTGATCTTTTACAAAAAGACTTAAATTCATTTGATATGTTTTGCAGGTCTAATAACTTATTTTTAAATCCGGACAAATGTTTTATTATAAGTTATTGCAGAAAAAAGAAATCTATTAATTATTCTTACAATCTCTGCAGCACAGTTCTCTCACGTGTTACACAAATCCGGGATCTGGGTGTTACCATGGACTCTAAATTAACATTTGTACCGCATATTGATAAAATTGTAGGAAAAGCATACAAGCAGCTTGGTTTTATACTTCGGGTGACTAAACCCTTCAAAAATCCTTCTACGTACAAGCTCCTTTATAACAGCTACGTTCGTAGTCATCTAGAGTTTGCTTGTACTGTCTGGCATCCATTCTATGAAATTCATAAGAATAGGCTGGAGAGAATTCAACGCAAATTTGTCAAATCACTAGATTATAGAACAGGTTTTTACCACAATGACTACCAAACATCTACTAAAAGGCATAACATTCATATTCTTGATCATCGTCGTGACTGCGTTGACGCTGTACTACTTTACAAAATAGTAAATAACTTGGTCGATGTCCCCTTGTTGTTAGAAAACATTTATCTTCGTGTTCCTCGCCGACAGGAGAGAAACTGCCGTCACAAGGCTTTATTTTTAATTCCAAAATGTAAAACATGCTATGCTAGTAATAGTTTTTTAAGACGTGCTTGCAAGCTGTACAATAATCAACTGAGTAATGTTGACATTTTTAATAGCACTCCAACTAATATTAGAGGGTTGGTCATGTCTGCATTGTCTGGTGGTGGTGTTGTGGTGGCTGATGGCAGTGGATTGTAATGGAACCTTAGCTATGAGTACCTACATAGTTGAGGTTTTGTTGCTGTCTGCTTCTGGTTGCTGTCGCCACTTCTGTGGTGGTGCAGTCATGACCATCTTATCTTATCTCATTCATAGTGTTATTGTTACTTTTTAATATAATTATACGATAATGAACTGCTTTATTTAAGACAGGAGACTATAGGTCTTTAAGTGATAGTGTAGTAAGTTTATATCTGTAAATGACTGTTTGTCTCTAATAAAAAAAAAATAAAAAAAAAATAAAAAAAATAAAAATAAATAAATAAATAAATATTCTGGGACAAATCACACCTGGTCATCTGGCCCTAAAGTAGGATTCCCTGTGTTATGGGAACCAGAGACTGATATACATACTTATATACGTTTAAATACATACATATATAGATATTTAACACCCAGACACAGAGCAAATCTGCTAACAAAGAAACAAATGCCCTGGGTGGGGATCGAACCCACAACTCTCGGATCAGCAATCAAGAGCACTAAACCACTGAGCCACCGAGTCAACATACGGTATGTTGGCTGGCATAGGCTAGCTAACAATAGTTAAAAATAAGGTGTACCTACTTACTTGTAATAAAATTGTATGTCACGATTCCAACGTAACACAATAGTCGGTCTTTATTTAGAAAGGTAGCCCGACCTTGCACTGAACGAACTTGTTCACCAGTATACTGGTACTGGTACTTACAATATCAAAGTTATTGCACTTTTTTTTAGTCGAATTATAGTGTCCTGAAGTGTATGTATGTAGTGTAGTGTACAGGTGGAGCCCACATTTAGGCAAACATAATGTGAGACCAAAAAAAAGCGTCGGTGGCTCAACCGGTAACAACTCGGTCCTTCTAACCAGAGGTACCGGATTCAAATCTGGAGGGCCAATGTACCAATGAGTTTTTCAAAACTTACGTATATAAGGTGTCACAAAATTAGCTGAAACTATTTAACTGGTGCCCATGAAACTCAATAACTTTCCCCATGGAACCCATAGTCAAATCGCAAAACAAAATATGGCTCTCCCATACCAACTCGATCAGCTGATCTGCCAACTTAGTATGGGAAGTTCAATTTTTTTTTGAGATTTGACTATGGGTGTCATGGGGAAAGTTGTTCAGTTTCATGGGTAGAAGCACTAGTTAAAATAGTTTCAGCTAATTTTGTTAGACCTTAAATACATACCGATTGCTTTAACGGCGAAGGAAAACATCGTGAGAAAACCTGCACACGCCTGCGAAGAAACTCGAAGGTTGTGTGTGAAGTCGACCAACCCGCACTGGGCCCGCGTGGTCGACTAAGGCCTGATCGCTCTAATTCAGGGTAGGCTAGAGCCCTTCGGTGTGGTGGACGTATATGAGCTGATATGATATGATGAATGTGAGACGCTCCCTCGCTAGGTGGGGGGATGGTTTGCGCAAGATTGCTGACGACATCTGGATGCGCAGACGCAGGGCCAAAGGTACAAAGTTTGGTGTACCTTGGGGGAGACCTATATCTAAGAGTTCACCAATATGGGCTGATTGTTTTACTCATTATTGCATCACGCACACAAGACAAAAACAGTTCAGTAATAGCACTCGATACGGATGGTACAATTTAGATTTTAGGTGATATTACCGCTTAAAGCAATTTCTAGACAACGCGGTGCTTGAAAAATATAATTGTAAACGATAAAGATGTTTTTTTTTTAATTATGCAATAAAGTACTAAACCGATTTTGATAAAATTTATAGGGACTACGGACCAACCTGGCAACAAGCACACCCTGTCGAATAAAAAAGAATCATGAAAATCGGTTAACAATCTGCGAAGATATCGCGTAACAAACATACAAAAACGCATTGAGAACCTCCTCCTTTTTGGAAGTCGGTCGGTTGAAAATAGGGAATAGCTAGTTCCTATAAACTTAAACAAACTTATGAATTCGATATTATGATATCTAAGGGCCTATACACGTAGATTTTCAATAAATTCGTCTACTCATTTAATTATACTATTATTTTTTACCTCTACATGACAATAATGTTTAAATGTTAAGAAGCACCTTTCACCTGTTCAAATAACCGGTTCATGTCTTCTGTAAAACATCTTGTTTGTTGGGATTTAAAAATAATTGGTGAGCCGACACATTGCATTGTGATTTGTGGTTATGTGTGGGCGAAGTAACACGTTAAGGCTCCTCCGTTTAAGGCCTAAAGATGGGTCAAATGACAATATAGATTTAATTAAATTATATCAGCTCATATACGTCCCCACCGAGGGGCTCGAGCCTACCCTGAATTAGGGCGATCGGGCTTTAGTCGACCACGCGGGCACAGTGCGGGTTGGTCGACTTCACACAAAAAATAAAAAATAAATAAAAATAAATGAATAAAAAAATATAAAAAAATTTAATTGAATACAATTTTAAAAATAGTACCACTGTTGATGTAAAAAATTTACTGTAAACCCTGTTTTTGGCATAAATTGCAAAATTTCTGGAAAACAAATAGTTAATATTCAATGAAACTAACACACAAAAGTCAGTGACTCTAAGACCTTTCATTTTAATTGAAAACTTTTTTAAAAATTTATTTGAAAGTGAATAAAAGTAATAAAAAAATGTAAAAAATCGAGAATTGGGTGTTGAAGCCCGCATTGATTTGAAATTAAAATGAATAGACTTACGTTCGATATTATTGAAACACGTATCAACCTGCTCGGATTGAGTGGTCTTAGCCTGAAATTTGCAACTCGATTCACGATGTTTCAAACATCGAACAAAAAACCAAGCTTGGAAATAAAGTTCTTGTAAGCTCGTACTGCAATGTGGCTGTAACGTCAATCGCTGCGGACGAATCGTGCGGTGGTTTTTAATTCATTACGAATAAAATAAGAAGAATTTCCAAAAAGTAAGAAAACAACCATTTTATATTTTTTTGTTGAGAAATTTTTGTTAATTAAAATTGCAGCAGTTCTATGGTTACAACTAGAAATAATTTACGAAAAACCTAAAAACTTTTAGGTACAAGCTTTTATTATTGCATTGTCACGCGATATACATATACATGCATAATTTCAGCTCAATCGGAAACCGCGAAGTGGGTCAAAATTTACTTGCAAGATTTCACCCGAACAAACAGACATACATTGCCAGTTAAATAAAAGATAGACGAAAAATATGGCACAGAGCGCCCCACGCTTTTCACAATAATACTAGTAATTTGTTAATTATTATTTTCAACTTATATTAAGAATCATTTTTTACTTTTTAGTCTGATGTACTTTAAAAGCGTGTTTTTAAGTTTTTTTATACTCTATTTATTTTCTTTAGTTCTGAGCATTAAAATAGAAATCGAGGAAATCAAAATCACACCTTATATCCTGTAAATTACAAAACAATTTTTTTCGATAAAAAATCTTTAAAGCGCTAAGATCACTCAATCCGAGCAGTGAGCAGGTTAATACGTGTTTCAATAACATCGAACGTAAGTCTTTTTTTCATTATAAGTTCAAATCAATGCTGGTTTCAACGCAGCTGTTACGTTGAAACCGAACGCCCAATCCTCGATTTTTACATGTTTTTGTTACTTTTATTCACTTTCAAATAAGTTTAAAAAAATGTGTTCAATTAAAATGAAAGGTCTTAAAGTCACTGATTTTTGTGTGTTGGTTTCATTGAATATTAACTATTTGCTTTCCAGAAATTTTGCAATTTATGCCAAAAACAGGGTATACAGTAATTTTTTTACATCAAAAGAGGTAATATTTTTAAAATTGTATTCAATTAAATCAATTTTTTATTACTTTAAGTATATTATATATTTTTTCTATGGTGATAGCTTTATACAGTCTTTCAGTAGTTTAAATTGAATATTGTCATTTTCCCCAATAGGCCTTAATTGAAGTAAAAAGTGCTTACAAAGTTGTTCGTTGGCGGCGGTATAAGCCTTAATTAGGTGTGCCTACTTATATTAAGTACACGCTCATATACAGAAGCACTTGGTTTTCTCTAGCTTTCCACAAATTAACACTTTCCTGTCCAGATCTAGTTCATTATACATACAACGAACTCCGACAGAACGTGAGTATAGTAACGTGTAACATTTTTCCGGTCAGATAGCGGTTTTTTGAACTCGCACGTAGATGAGGTCACGTCTTTAGGAGGCACAAGATTACACCAAGACAGTTAATTACGACAAAAATGGATTTTTATGCGAATAATTTGTGGTTATGCAAGCGAAAAATGGTCATTAAGCCTCTAGAAAACTTTCCCTAGATTATAATTTTAAAATTGATACCATAACGTAAGAGTTTTCTAATGATCAAGTCAGCAATCATTATATACATACGTATGGAGACTGGTTGTGTTGGGACGGCCGGCCCTCTAAGCCAAGAGGACTGATGGTCATGATTATGTTCTACGACACCTTCGGGAAGAGACGAGGTCGCACTATTCTAGGGCCGCAGCACCCACTACAGGCCTTACTAGTTCTTCTATTGTATTATAGTGTAAAGCGTCGGTGGCTCAACCGGTAACGACTCGGTCCTCCTAACCAGAGGTGCCGGGTTCAAATCCGGACGGCCAATGTACCAATGTGTTTTTCGAAACTTACGTACATATACTCACCGATTGCTTTAAGGGCCGCCAAGAGGCTCGAGTTTCCATACAAACGTAGTTCTGCTTTAATACAAAAACTTTGCCAGATTGAATCCAAACTTTGCGAATATATTGAGGAGACACATATCGATGTTTGTAATTAGTTTTCGATGTACTAATACTATAATACGATGTACTAGTACTAATATTAGTACTAACGGAAAAAAATAAGAGCCGTTTCAAACTTTCAGTACAAAACTAATTTAAGCATTCGTTTAGTTACGTTAAAATTTACTACGATGAAAACTAATTACAAACATCGATATGTGTCTACTCAATATATTTACAAAGTTTGGATTCAATCCTGCATGTAGTTTTTGTATTAAAGCGGAACAACGTTTGTATAGAAACTCGAGCCTCCTGGAGACTCTTTAACGGTGAAGGAAAGCATCGTAAGGAAACCTGCACACACCTGCGATGAAACTCGTAGATTGTGTGTAAAGTCGACCAACCCGCACTGGGCCCGCGTGGTCGACTAATGCCCGATCGCCCTAATTTTGAGTAGGCTCGAGCCCCTTGGTGGGGACGTATATGAGCTGTAAGTGTACCCCCCCCCCCCCGCGCCCGTGATTCTCTTGCACCCCGACAACTTGACTCGCCGCGCGTGTAGATAGGCAAGTTCAGGCTTGCCAGGAGAGGTTCAAAAGTTTGGCGCGAGCTGTACAACGATTTCATAATATGTACGTTTACCCGACGCTTTTACGGTGAAGGAAAACATCATGCGGAAACTGCTCACGCCTGCGGAGAAACTCGAAGGGTGTGTGTGGTGAAGTCGACCAACCCGTCCTGGTACCGCGTGGTCGACTAAGGCTCGATCAATCTAATTCAGGGTAGGCTCGAACCCAGAAAGTTTTTAGATTTTGCGAAAGTTATTTTAAATAATTCGCTGGAGCATCTCGGCACACCCCGACAACTGCATACAAATGGTCGTAAAATGACATCGCTAAAAACAAATGACAGAGCAAACAAAATCACGGCAAAATCCCATACGTTCGACAACCAAACTGTAACCAATCTGTATCAATCTGGGTGACGAGGGGGTGAGGTCTCAATCTAGAGAGCAGCAGGGAGTGTCCATACTGTATGTTAGTACTATATATATATACTTTGATCTCGGTTTCTGTGATGTAATGTAATCGGAATTTATATTGCATGGCTGTTGACGACCACGTTCTGCCGATGTTTGCGGTTTAAGTGTTGTTGCAGATATTGAGGAATCGTGAATTATTTTATTGTTAAGTACGTTGAAATGATACTCCTTTGAAACAAAATGTATCACGTAGTTTGGCACATTGCAACTTGTTTAGGCACGAAGGCAGCTTCACTTGAATCTCCTGGAGACCCAGAGCATACCCCTTACCAGCCCCTTTATGATGCTCCCAAACATGACTCAAATTCGAACTAAAGAGAAAGATAATGGATAGGAGATTTATAAGAATGAAATGGATACACATATCTAATTCTTGTATATGTATATTATAAGGTGTAACAAAATTAACTAAAACTATTTTATCTGGTGCTTCTACCCATGAAACTGAACAACTTTCCCCATGGAACCCATAGTCAAACCGCGAAAAAAATTTGCTCTCCCATACTAACTCGATCAGCTGATCAGCCAACTTAGTATGGGAAGTTCATTTTTTTTTTGAGATTTGACTTTTCTGAATCTCGGAAACGGTTCCAACGATTTGCTTGAAAATTAGTATATACGGGGATTTTTGGGGGCGAAAAATCTATTTAGTTAGGTCTCATCTCTGGGAAAACGCTATTTTCCGAGATTTTCGCACTGGAAATATGCCGCGCAAAGTTATCATAGACATCGTATTTTAAAGTATACAATTCCCCGAGCAAAGCTCGGTCGGTCGGTCGCCCAGGTACTATTTTTTATTAGTGACAGTCATTCATTAAACAGAGAGTTTAGGAATAAAATAAATACATCTTTATTTTAGGCAGATCTAGCTCGTTCGTATTAGCGACGCTTCTTCCTTGCGGATAGAAATTCTTCCGTGTGATGTCCAACAAAATTTATAGGCACAACTTTTCTTGTGTAATCTCTTGCCATAAAGAACAGTCGCCTGGCTCAGGGTGTGAGAGTCTCCGAAATATTGATTTGATTGACTGACTCGGTGGTTCAGTGGTTAGTGCTCTTGACTGCTGAATCGAGAGTTGGGGGTTCGATCCCCACCCAGGGAAAACATTTGTGTGATGAGCAGATTTGTTTGCTCTGTGATTGGGTGTTAAATATCTATATTTGTATGAATTTAAACGTATAGGCATTATTTGAGTTTTCGTGTACCACCCTCGACTACATCGTCACTTACCATCAGGTGAGAATGAGATATAGTCAAACGCACTCAAAAAAATTTAATAAAAAAAAGTATTTATATCAGTCTCTGGTTCCCATAACACAGGGAATCCTACTTTGGGGCCAGATGACCATGTGTGATTTGTCCCAGAATATTGATTTATTTATTGGCAGAGGCGGCACTTCCTGTTGTCGTTGTTGAACATTTTACTTCTGTTGTTTTTGTTAAACTCCTTGTTTCCTTCCATACCGGAGCCAGGAATATTATATATCCAATATCAAAGATGCATGCAAGAATACAAGAAAGTTAAGCAGACCTTCCGCTCCGTGGAACGACGACCTGGTGTGAAGGTCGCAGGAAGCCGCTGGATGCGGGCAGCGCAGGACGAGACATCGTGGAAATCCTTGGGGAGGCCATGCTCACAGCTGATGTGATGATGATGATGATGTTTTCCTACATGATTACACTGTTGTATTCGACTACTATCGGATGACTGTTTTCTTATCTGGTTTTCACTGCGTAGACTTCCCTTACGGAGTGCTGTAAAATGAATTCTTTATACACCTATATTGTTTACTTTCTCCATAAAAACAAACCTGTTAGTTAAGTAATGCTGATGTGATGACTGTTAATGAGATTCCGATATGTATGTATGTATGTATGTATGTATCTTTATTGGTTCGTGCCCGGCCTTAGGTCTATTCTTTCCCATGCCATTTGCCGCCATGGCCTGGGACTCTCTCACCTATTGTCTTACACCGCTTAACGATTGTGCGGTGCGCGCGCGCCGAGCGGTGCGACCATGGATCTTGCGTTATCCTTATTGCTTGCTTTATCACTTGCAAAGGCGAGGTATTGATTAGAACAGTTGTCTCTGTCTTTTTATCTACGTGTAAAGAGTAAAGAAAATAACCACGGTATTTCACTTTTTCACTGGTTTTTTCGTTTCAATCATAAACTACAATAAAAGTATTAAAAAAAATAACATTACTTACTTTGTATTATCATAACAAATAATGTCGGATATTTAAAAAAAAAATATTTCGAAATATTAGTCGTAACTAGAGTTGAAAGTAACGGTGTAGACCTATCTTTGGGATTTTTTTCTATCTAGCTAAAACTGCTCAATTGTGTTTCTATAATAGCTTTTGACTTTAAGGAACATCATCAACAATAAGGGTTTTTTTTCAACCCTGGGTTTTCTATCGTTTAGGAGTACTTAACGTCAAAAATAACGAAAATCTGTAACAAAACCGCCTTAAGTTTTGTTTGGCTCGAACCTTTTTGATAGTTATAAGGCGGTAATATTACAGATTTTCGTTATTTTTGACATCAATTACTCCTAAACGATAGATAAGCAAAGATTGAAAAAAAATAACCTTACTGTTGATGATGTTCCTTTAAGTCAAAAGCTATTAGAAACACGATTGAGCAGTTTTGGCTCAATAGAAAAAAATCCCTAAGATAGGTATGTAGCTACACCGTTACTTTCGACTCTAGTTATGACTAATATTATGAAGTTTAAATTTAAAAAAATATACAACAATATTTGTTACGGTAATACAAAGTGAGTAATGTTATTATTTTTTATACTTTCATTGTAGTTTTTGATGGAAACGAAAAACCATTGAAAAATGTGGTTATTTTCTTTACTATTTACACGTAAAGAAAAGACAGAGACAACTGTTCAAATCAATACCTCGCCTTAAGGACATCCCCTTAGCTAACTAGCGCTGCCGTCAGTTAACAAAAAACGGCCAAGTGCGTGTCGGGCCACGCATAATGTAGGGTTCCGTAGTTACCATTATCGCGTCCATATCTAATTTTCAAATTTCAAATACAGCGGTTTAGTTGTTAGGGGGCGAGGACACTCGACTCCAACAAAATTTAGCACTTTTAAGCTAATTTTTTTCGAAACAATAATTTAAACAATGGTCTTAGAAGACTCACAACTATTTTTTAAGCTCTAACCAACGATACCCCACACCACTTTGACGAAAAAAAACCATCCCCACTTTACTTGTAGGGGAGGTAGACTTAAAAAGATTTTTAACCCAAATTTTTTTTACAGTTCTCTCCGCCTTATTATTATATATCTTTGCCAAATTTCAGCTTTTACTCGTAACTACTAATAGTCTAGGAGCTAGGCCGCGGACAAACAGACGGACAGACAGACATGACAAAACTATAAGGGTTCCTTGTTTTACTACGGAACCCTAAAAAGAGCGAGCCCAGTAGTTGCATATGACGTGTAACCTCTGACATAAGTAAAAAACCTATCAGCCTCCGGCCACGCATTAGGCGGCAAGGCCATGTTTCCTTAGCCTTCTTGACTGAAAAAAAAAGAGGTGTGGCACTCGGGGACTGCCGCGGTAAAGCTATTGCATACCTTTTTTTATTAACTTATGGAATTATAATTATTTATTTATTTTTATTTATGCAGTATTTACCAGTACCATATAGTCCTTGGGGCGCGGGATGTTTATGTAATAAATGAACACTAAGAAAGTTAATCATCATCGTCATCGCCCACAATCACGACCACCATCGCGACCACAGTCACTGACACCGTCACCGTCACCTTTGCGACCGCCATCGCGACCGCCATCGCAACCGCCATCGCGACCGCCATTGCGACCCCCATCGCGACCCCCATCGCGACCACCATCGCGACCACCATCGCGACCACCATCGCGACCACCATCACCACCACCATCAGCATCATCATAATGATGGATAGATAGATGGCACTGTAAGTTTTTTAGAACTCAATATATTTATTTTTTTGGGATGTCAGGTTTTTTTCGTTACGAAATTTCTTGATTCGGTCCCCTCAAAGCCCGCGATAAAAGCTATACAATAGCTTAAAAACTTAAAAACCTAACCTAATCTAACCATTCCGGAAGTGCCGACATAAGTGAAAGCTTTTTACAGTTTTATAAGTTTTGACCCTCCGAGTGTTCCTGGCGAATGACTAGGTTGACAAAGTTTTCACCCTGCGAGTGTTCCTGGTACGATGTCGCGAGTTCAATGGTTTTTTCCCATCTCAAAAAAGCCCAACGCGCGTAAAGAAGTTGTCACTTCAAAAATATAAGGCGGCATGGACATGTTTTTTCTTAGCCTTCGTGAATGCATTTCCTGTTACAAACTTCCGGCCCTTTTCACGAAATCACTGCCATAGATTGCAGGAAAACGAGAGGAAAGATGTTACACATCAAAAATAATTACTCGACGAGTAATCGAATATAGTGTGCGGTTCTGACTCGCAGTTGGCCGTTTTTTTTTCTAACTGACGGCATTGCTAGTCTGGCAGGGCCCTTTTCAGGAAAACTAGCAAACAAAGGAGAAAGTCTTCAAGATATTACAGCAAAAGTTTAATTCATCAGTCCTTTCATTCAATGCATTATTTATTTCTTCTTAGCCAGTTACTATTATCAAAACCAATACGTTAACGTAACGACCTTCTTCGTTTTTGCAGTAGGTTCAAAAAAAGAAAAAGAAACATATTACCCGGACACTTCATACAACGGGCCAGAAATGACATTTCAAAAAAGGAATGACGGAACAAACAAAATGGCGGCGAAATCCTCTAAGTTCGACAACGAAACTGTAACAAATCTGTATCAATCTGGGTGACGACGAGGGGGTGAGGTCGCAATCTAGAGAGCGGCAGGGAGTGTCCATACTGTATGTCAGTGCTAATCCCTACTAATATTATAAATGTGAAAGTAACTCTGTCTGTCTGTTACGCTTTCCCACAAAAACAACTGAACGGATTTGGCTGAAATTTGGTACGTAGACAGATTAGGACCTGGATTCAGACATAGGCTACTTTTTACCACGCTCGCGAGCCGCTTGCGGCTCGCGCACTGCGCACCCTCGAAAAGTCATAGAAACGTGGTCCACGCGGGTGAAGCCGCGGGAAACAGCTAGTATATTATATTTTGCTATTATCGTACTTATTCCCAATAACATGTAATTGAATTTCTTACTTCATATTGGTTTCAACACATTCACTTATGTCTTTGTGACTGATTGACGTAACAATTAGACTACTGGCTTACGAGTGGCACATTTGTCGACACTCTAATGCCAGGGAACTGCTGACCTAGCTAGTGTGTCTGTCTACACAATCAATATATGTAATTTAAAACGCTTAACACCGAAATCAATCGCAACAACTTAGTACAATTTTGCTATTTTTTTTGGATTTCGGTAATTGTCTGAAAAAGTACTGAACCTAATTTATATGGGACCTAATAAGCGGTATACCCTTTAAAAAAAAACATGAAAATCGGTTCACAATCTGCGAAGATATCGCGTAACACATACAATCTTGGTAAGCCCGCTTCCATCTTCTGTCAGTTACCATCAAGTGAGATGATGCCAACGGCTTCTAATTGTGAATTTTAAAGAAAATCGAATTGGAAGTCTCCCTTTTGAAAGTCGGTTGTAAATGTGATAAAAGTATTTCTCTTGTAATCCTTACTAATATTATACTCGTAAATGTGAAATGTGTTTGTTACCTTTTCACGCTTCAACGCCTTGACCAATATTAATGAAATTTGGCATGCAGGTAGCCTGTGTCACGAGGAAGGACATAGGCTACTTTTTATCCCATGAAAATAGCATAGCCCGATACAGTTCGTGAGGGAACTGAAAATATACTCTTTTTTGGTTAATTTATTTAACATCGCAACGGAACAATGGATTGTGTGATTTTTTGCACAGAGATGGTTAAGGGGTTGGGAAATGACATGATTTACTAATAAGCATATCCTGACATGGTTCCGGAGGGATCTGGAGAAAATTCATGTCCACGCTCGCGAGCCGCAAGCGGCTCGCTCACCGCGCACCCTCTAAGACAGTCATAAAAACGATGTCCACGCGGGCGAAACTGATATCTCTACTCATTCAGCAATCGCTTACTTCCCGGCTTTGCAGTAATGTACTATTACTACAAATCAGAACTTTTTTAACAGACTTAAAAAAGGACGAGGTTTCTCAATTCGACTGTATATATTTTTTATGTGTGTTCGCGGATAACTTCGTCGTTTATGAACCGATTTTGATGATTTTTTGTTGTTGGAAAGGAGATAGATACACAGACTTATACTTTACAATGCGCATTCTCACCCATCCCTTAACAGCTGTTTAAAGTTTAAAATTTACGTATGAAACCTTTTTTGGCCTGTAAAATTGTATTTAAAATTCAAATAATAAAATTGTATGCTGTAGGTTTCATTAAGGAAATAAAATAAAAATAAATAAATATCCCAAGGGTGGTACGATGATAAGGAAACCAGGATCTGATGATGGCATCTCAGAGAAATCGAAGGGAACCTTAGAAAATCGTAGTGGCGTCTAGTCTATTTAGTAATCTGTGGTCTACTGCGTTTGAAGTGGGTTTTTATTTGTTTATCATTCAAATGAATCTAAATTATGGTGTTATTTTAATCTTTTTTTTTATTTTATTTTATTCACAATTGGTAAACCCTTGACAGCATCTCACTTGGTGGTAAGTGACGATGTTGCTGAAGATGGAATCGGGCTTACCAAGATTCCCCAACGCAATGGAGAACTGGCTATCTTATCTTCATGCCGGAACACACCAATGATATCAACATTGATATTTGGCGGCAAGACTTAAACCGAGTCTTACAATTGACCCCACCGGGAATCGAACCCGCGACCTCCTGTGTAAAGCCAGTGAACTTTGCCTCTGAGCTACGGAGGCGGTTATCGTTTCGGATACTCGTTGGTATTTGCGCGTGCGCTGCCTTTCATTTCTGCCGGCGCGGCGCGGCACGGGGCAGCCAGAGCGACGGGAAAGGAAAATGTGTAAAACTAGAACTTGGTCGTAGACCACAACAGGTGAGTGTGGCCGGATGTTTCGAACATACGAGACACGAGTACACCTGCCGGGTTTCTTGCTAGTCTTCTCTGCCATACATTACTAATATATGTATATACTGTGGCCATACTCGCCAGTACTAATATAATATATATATTAGTACTGGCGAGGCATTGATTGGAACAGGTTGTCTCTGTCTTCTTCTTTACGTGTAAAGAGTAAAGAAAATAACCACACTTTTTCACTTTTTCAATGGTTTTTCGTTTCAATTAAAAACTACAATGAAGGTATAAAAAATTATAACATTACTCACTTTACTCATAACAAATATTGTTGTTTATTTATTAAATTTATACTTCAAAATATTAGTCTTATAGAGTTGAAAGTAACGGTGTAGACCTATCTTTGGGATTTTTTTTTCTAACGAGCCAAAACTGCTCAATCGTGTTTCTAATAGCTTTTCACTTTAAGGAACATCATCAACAATAAGGGTATTTTTACCTTGGGTTTTCTATCGTTTAGGAGTCATTGACGTCGAAAATAACGAAAATCTGTAATATTACCGCCTTAATATACTTGGTCGGTAAACAGGGGGTCTTGTTATCTTGCACATACACTTGTGTGTTTCCTCTTGGTATTTTTAGGGCTCCGTACCAGGTAAAGGTCTATGATCCTTGTTATTACTAAGCCTAATCTGTCTGTCTTGTCGGAATTTTAAAAAGACGCAAAAAATTTCCCCAGAATATAATTAAGTTATTATTAAGGCGACGCATTGGAAACGTTGATCGCAGGGATCTTGATTTTTCTCAACAATTACAAAACATACAAAACCTGTTTTTTTTCATTTCAATGACTTGATTTTGTCAGTTGCAGAAACACGATTCATTAACTTTTATAACAGAAAAAATATATCAGAGAAACCTCTTTTAAAACAGAGATTTGCATTCTACAAGCAAACCAGACCGATTTAAACCTCTAAGATTTCTTAGTCGATTAGTCTATACACACACTTCAATATACCAGTTGGATTTTTTAAAATTAATTCTAGTTTTTAATTGAAACGAAAAAACACTGAAAAAGTGCAAAAGTGTGGTTATTTTCTTCACTCTTTGCACGTAAAGAAAAAGACAGAGACGACTGTTCCAATCAATGCCTCGCCTTATGAACAATTTATTAAAAAAACCGGTAAAGTGCGAGTCACAACTGCGCACAGAGGGTTCCGTACCATCATACTAGATGGCACTAGTTTCTTCACGTTTAAAAACACGTTTTTTTGTATGGAGACTTTCACTTTTTCTAATTTCTAGTATTTGTTGTTATAGCGGCAACAGAAATAGGTAGGTACATCATCAGTGAAAATTTCAATTGTCTAGCTATCATTCATGAAATACAGCCCGGTGACAGACAGACGGACGGACAGCGGAGTCTTAGTAATAGGGTCCCGTTTTTATCCTTTGGGTACGGAACCCTAAAAACTACAAAAAGTCGCCATACAAGAAACGTTATTTCTTGAGGTATTTTGTTTTTGCTCTCTCGTACAAACGATAATACATACAAACATAAACATTAGTGTGATTATAACAATGATGAATAAGATTATAGTAATCGTATGGTAAAACAACAAATAATTAAAACGTGAAAAATATAACTTTCCTTTTTCGTAGTCGGCTAAAAATAGTGTAAGCCGAATTCTTGCCAAGGAATTCAAAATGAATGAAAAAAAATAATCCTGTCGCTCGCGTTGATACATTTTATTGGAAATGAATAGACAATTAGATATCACTATAGTACTTGTGTGTGGTGGAGTTGTGGTGGTACCACATTTCTTTTTTTATTAAAAATTTTAGTGCGTTTGACTATATCTCACCTGATTGTAAGTGACGATGTAGTCGAGGATGGTACACGCAAACTCAACTAATGCCTATTCACTCTCACCTTGAACATCCCTAAATTGTAGGAGTCGGGAAACAGACGCAGGCAAGGAGGCTCCATCGCTGTCGGCATAATAAATGAGGAAGCGCAACGCTTCGTGCGTATAGGCTAAATATCAACAACAAAGGGGTGGAACCTCCCCCTGCGTCTCGTTGACCGAAGGTGGAATGGAGCTGGGGGAATGAGGTCGTAAAGTTCTTGAGCACACTCTCCGAAATGAACTCGATAGAGTACCGAAAGACAGGCAACTTTGCGGCGATGCTCAAGGCTTTGGAGCTTGTTTTTGACAAGCTCATCGTCACCAATGAGTCTCCGGGCGCGCCGGTCGATAGCGTCGAATAGAATAAAATAATTTAGAGCGCCAGCGGTTTTTTCTTATCCGTGTGTGGTAAGGGAACCCTCGGTGCGCGAGTGCGACTCACACTTGGCCGGTTTCTTTTACCATACTAATAGCAAGTTAAATAGTACTTTGTTTAATAAAAATTAAAATACTTTTCGTACTAACACAATAACAGATTTTTTAAATATTTGTATGGTAATTTGACAAAAATATAAAAAGTAATAAAAATAATATATAAAAAAACGGCTTCGCCTCGGCCAACATTTACACGTACACGTTCGTCCATCAATGCCTCTTTCGCTGGCCACTGCAGTAATATACTATTGTGGTTTTGGTAAAAAGCAACATCTCTATAGGTAAATTAATCTTTGGTTGACTATTTTATTTATTACTGCCTAGATACGAATAAATCCGTTCGTTCAATGGACTTGTTTTCCGATCGCGACACCGCAGGCCCGAAGCTTTTCAAACTTTCGCTAGCAACCACAGTCCACAAACTTCACCAAGACAGATTACTGGTTTTACTATAACACGAATAGTATGATTGGTTATCGCTTTCCAAGGTTTCTTTGCTTGTTGTTATCGGAAATCGTGGCTGGCTTTGGTTGCAGTTTTTTAAACAATCTTTATCATTGCTAGTACAACTGCCAGATTTGTATACATGCATTTGAATGATCTGGGGGTACGGTAGTGCCCCCGCCAAGTCAACCGCAAAGCTAGCACTGCCGTACTACCTTTTCAAAAACCATTTCGGGCGATTTTCAAGCCCCTGTATCTTAGTACAAGGAGTGATTAAAACGATCAAAATATCGCTATCTAATAAGCTACGTATACTTAAGATAACTAACCTACATATTTTCGATGGTAAAGTTCAGTTAATTTGACACTCGCTTGCTCTGTGAAACATCCATAAATCATCAAAATAGAAATAGTACTTCCAATATACCTAGAGCTGAAATTTGGTATAAAGGGATAGGTTTTAGTACCCACACAAAGGGAAAATTTTCAAAATGAAGATCAGCCCTTATTTCATCCCGCTAAACTAGGAACAGCTAAACTATTACAATGCCACCTTAACAAAAGTTGTAAGTATAAAGGGCATTAAAAAAACATTTTTAAATGTCTAAAGGAAAATATAAAAAATAACGAAATAAAAACCGGTCAAGTGCGAGTCGGGCTCCGTATCACCACACAATATATTTGTGTTGTGTATTTATAAGTCAGGTTAAAGGACAAACTTAACTGTGAATTTTAAAAAAATCTCCCATACATCAATATACGTCACAATCAATTTTCTAACTGCAAATGTAAGTTTGTAATCGAAAAAAAACTACAAATTACAGACTTTTTTATTTTATCCATTACTTGTGCTGTGAGACCGTGCTTCTAGCCAAATTTCATGATTCTGTCAACGGGAAGTACACTATAGTTTTGATTTACTGTCAGGTGTATAAATATGCGACATAAATGACCGTACCTTTTGATTGTCTTGTGTTAAATTGTGTCAAAAGAACTCTTTGTAAAAAGGTTATTTGTTATAAGACATCCAAATATTTAAATGACAAAAATGTATGGGTAGACAGTGTTTCTTCTATCAACACTACTAATCATGTTTAAAAGTAATATAATGATGACCAAGCTAAAAATTGATATGGAAGCGACAAGTCTAGTACTTTTTTAATTAACATTTTTATCTTAGCATTGAAATGAGTGGTAAAATAATTAAATGTTCGTGCGGATAGTGGGGCATCGGGAGCCGGGTCGTTCCTTTCCCTCATATGGTTGATGGGAGCGATGGTTGACTCTCGCGTTATTCTCGTGACCGGGTGCTATCCGTGTGAACTGGCCTGCTCTTGTCAAAGGCATGACATTCAATGATTTTGAAGTATAACTTCTCGTGTCATATTGTTTTCATGTTCTAATAACATAATTTGGTTTATATTAAGGATTGGATTTTGACGTTTTATTAACTAAAGAATGTTTATTTCTTGATTTTTCACAAATGACATTATTTAATTTCTATTTTAAGACTATCAGAAAGAGCACCTATTTCCAACCGACTTCAAAGAGGAGGTTCTCAATTTGACTGTATGTTTTTTTTTGTATGTTTGTTACGCGATATTTCCGCCGATTGTAAACCAATTTTCAAAATTCTTTTTTTATTCGACTCCCGAGGGGTCCTATTGTCACCAAGTCAGGATCTGATGATGGAATCCCAGGGAAATCGAGGGCAACCCTCAAATTTTATAGGCACGTTTTACGTGTTTCATGTATTTTCTAAAATTTGTAAATAATTTGCATCTGGTAGTCATCATCTAATGTTAGTGAGCTCATGAAGGAAGGTATAACTCCTTAACGGTTAGGAGTTGGAGGATAATTCTTACGTAGTATTTTACGTAATATAATATTTTACGTAGATACGTAGGTACGTATAGACCGATAGTTGTATTCTTTCAGATTATTCAGATGAGCAGATGATGGAAGATTTAACTCCTTAACTTTGATGCTGTCTAGATGATGATGGAAGCCACAGGAATCTATATCTGTTAATAAAATACATGCATTATGATTTGATGGTTCCTATTGCCGAGTGTGTGATTGAGTTTAACGTTTTTTTGACAAATAGCAATATCACTAAAAATAAAGAAAATAAAAATAAAAGTTTAAAAAACTAAAAACCGACTTCAAAATGAATTTCACTCAAAAGTAAATATTATTGTACTTAGATACACGACATTAACCAACAATAACGAAATCAAAGTGCGTAGATTTATATTAGGGGCCTAAATTTATTTTTGAGGTCGGTACCAGCACATAGCACATTTTACTTAAAGCATTGCTGACACCGACCTCAAAAATAAATTAAAGCCCCTAACTTAAATCGTACCCACTTTGATTTCGTTATGGTTGGTTAATTGTTGGTAATATCTTGAATCTTAGCTTGGTTTTTTTACAACTCCAAGGGACAATTAACTTAAATAATTGATATTTATTTCAACTTGAAACCTCCACGCGTTCCTGACAAAAATGTTCTTGACACACAGACAGACAAAGAAGTGATACTGTAAAGGTTCCTTGTTCCTTCTTTAAAAACTTAAAAACACAATAACCAAAATAGTTATTTTAATACAAGTGAAATCTCAACGAAAAAATGTTGTCTGCAAAAACGTGGCAAGTCTCGATTAAGATTACTTGGCCTTAAAAAGTAGTGGGATAAAATTAAAGAGCCGAGTCGAAGCAAAGAAAAGAAAACAACTGACATGGCCGTTGAATATGTTGTTAGTAGTTAGTCTGGGCAGATATGTAGAAGCTTTTATTTTCTTATAATATTAGGCACCTATTGTACTAATCTATAAGTCACTGTCTGACATATACTCCTAGATTTGAGTGACGAAATTTCATTATCGAAATTAAATGTTTAATCCTAATCAACAATTATTAATTATGAATGAATCCTTACGATTATTTACTAAAATTTAGGTAAAGAAATACATCTGCTATGCTCTGTGCTTCGTTTTTGAACACATTGCAGATTCCCTATTCGTCTTTGGTTAACTTTGGTGTTGTAAACAAGCACAAGGAATAGGCTATGCCCAAACAATGTACAAATGTTGTGTTTTTTGAATAAAAACTTGTCTGCCATTAATTTTGATTATTAATAAATAGCTTGAAATAATTATTAATAAGTGATTTTTCTAACTGTGGTGGTTATAGTAAATAAATCTTTACTTTTCTAAGTAATCGTAAACCTAATGGCCAAGCCACTTGTTCTTTTGCAAATATCTTAAGCCGGAATACATCAATGCTGTTAATGATGGTGTTTGGTGGTAAGACATAAATAAGTTGGTGGGCTTAGAAAAATCCCTTCCACCAACCAAACAGAGGCCTAAAAGTTAGACTCCGTCGGGAATCGAACCTGCGACCTCCCGATGTGAAGCTAATGGACTAATCATTACGCCACGGAGGCGGTTTCTTTTATTCACATACATTTGGCTCTTTGATCTCACTACTTTTTATAGCCTCTTGATCGAGACTTGGCACCTTTTAACAGAAATCAGAATGTTTTTGTTGATTTCTTCACTTAGTTCACTTACCGGATAAGAGCTGCATCCATCCACAGATGTGGAAAACAGTCGTCGAGTGGCAGAAGAAGAACAGAAGCATCGCACATATCGTAAAGAGGGCCAACGCGACCGCTACTCCCACCAGCACAGTGGCTATCTTGAACACGAGTCCATTGATCGACGTGAACTCATCCAGTCTTCCTTTACAGTCTTCGATCGCCTCATCCGCCCTACAGACTTGCCAAAGACCAAACTTCCTCGGATATTCCGTCTCCAAATCACCGATCCATTCGGGCGTTACAAAAGCGACGACACTGATGATCGCATAGCAAATCGTGAATATTGCCCAAAGCACACCGATGGCTTTCGAATTGCGGACGTAGTTCGTAGCGTATAGATGTGACGAATCAACGTACTCGATTTTTGAGCCCATTTTGTTTAATCCGGTTCGGTTTGAAACACTTTGAAAAGTAAATTGTTAATTCTTCACTGACACATTTTTGTTATGAAATAGTTCTGGAAATGTTTTTCACTTCACTCACGTAACGCATGTCACAACGCGAAAGTATATTTTGTTTTAAAGAAGGACACATGAAACTCGACAAACGAGCAACAGGCCAACGCGAGACACAACTAACTAACAACCAACACAACCTCTCACGCCGCGCGCCATTCGAGTTCGACACTGACTAAGGAGAGGAGAGAGGAGAGGGGAGGGATAAGTAACAAAGCCTCAACTCAAGTTTGACCTATTGCCACTTCGTATACTTTTGGTTTCAACACCGTACAACCTTTTCTTTACTCATCGGTGCATTTAGGTAATATAATAGGTGTAGTTCCAAATAGAATTAATTGTTACGTCACTTATTAATGCGTTAAATGTCTAAAAAACTAACTCAGTTTATTTCAAGTAAATTGTAAGTTGTAACATGATTGCTTAGAAAAAATACGTAAACAAAGGATTACAGCGCCCTCTAGTCTTAAGAATTTGTGTATATTTGCATTGCCATCTATTGTAAAAATTTTAAACCTTTGTTAAAACAAATCAGCTTTGAGCTTTGAGTATACCTACATGACTCTGGAGGCTTTGAGTAAAGAGCAGTGCATGACAGCAGGGCGTTTTTCCAAAAGTTTTAAAAAACATCACTAGATGGCGCTATATTTAACTTCACCATCCACTTTTTCTCCAAAGCGAATCAAACTAACGAACGTTTTGTTTCGTTTTCTATTCGCTTTGTGTTTGTTTGTATGTAATGTAATATATACATACACCGTACCGTACAAATTACAATTGTTTTGTTTGGTGGTGGTTCAGTTTAACGTGTTTGGATTTTTGTAAATTTTTCGCGTTTTCCTCGATTTACCACGAGTATGTTTACCGACCGATGACTTTTAGCTGTGCTGTTATTTAGTGTTTGATCGTGATAATATTTTGTGAAAATGTCTCAAAAAGACAAATGGGTTCGCCGGTTTTCAGTCGACGAAACATCTCGCCACAAAAATGGTTTCACAATATACAAAATCACTTCGATTGTGAGTATTTTGTATCTTATTATTAAGTACATACATATAAGTAATTTAAAAGTGGGTTAAGGTGCACACAGAAGGGCTGCAGAAAAAATGTCTGAGCAAAAAAAATGCTTTGTAAACTTATCTGAAATTGAGATAAATACGAACGTGGAGGGGTGGGGTCCCTTGCGGACACTTGGGGTCCTTCTTGGCTTGAACAGATTATAATAATAATAATAATAAATTCTTTATTTGCAGCCAAAAAGCCATAGTACAAAATTTAATATAAAATTATATAAAATAAAGTAAAATGAAAACAGTGCAGTACTGTATAAAGGTACTTTGTTATTTATATTACGTATAACCTATTTTCGATTCTCGTTCTGATGAACGGATAGCGATTAGCTAAAGATTAAAACTTAACTAAACTATCCTTGCTAATAATATTATAAATGTGAAAATGTGTTTGTTTGATCATTGAATTATACGAAGTAGTAGTAATTCAATGTGTTTGATTGTTACCTTTTCACGCTTCAACACCTTGACCATTGATCATTGAATTATACGAAGTAGTAGTAATTCAATGTGTTTGATTGTTACCTTTTCACGCTTCAAAACCTTGACCAATCTTAATGAAATTTGCCATGCAGGTAGCCTTAGTCATGGGGAAGGACATTGGCTACTTTTTATCTCCTGAAAATAGCATAGTCCAATAAAGTTTCTAAACGATAAAAATACTCTTGGTTAAATTCTTTAACATCGCAACAGAACAATGGATTTTGATTGTACAGAGATAGTTGAGGGTATGGAAAATGACATAATTTACTAATAAGCTTATCCTGACTTAGTTCCCGATAGATCTTGGGAAAACTCATTTCAAAGATCGTGCTCGTCTGAATTGGTTGAGGGGGTAGGAAGTGACATGGACTGCTAATCAAAAAAGCCCGATCTAGGAAAGGGATCTGGATAAAACTCATGTCCACGCACAAGCCGCAAGCAGCTCACGCACCTCTCACCCTCAGACAGTTATAAAAAAATGTCCATGTAGGCAAAGCCGCGATCAAAAGCTAGTGTATATAAAACAAAATTTGTCCTTTTCTGGCATTGTCAGGCCTCCCACTCGGTGGACCAATAACCTGGTGAAGGTTGCTAAAAGCCGCTGGATGTGGGTAGAGAAGAACCAGTCATCACGGAAATCCTTGGGGGAGGCCTATGTCCAACAGTAGATGTCCTTCGGCTGATATGATGATGATGATGATGATGATGATGATGATGATGATGATGATGATGATGATGATGTAGGTAGGTATTCTTGAGTCTTTTATAGAGTATGCATTGAATTACTTTACATAAGTACTTGTTGTTTAACTGTTTCACATTGTTTTGCAATGCATGATTCATACACAACTATTCACATTTAATCTCTATCAGGAATTCTTTCCTTTTGAATTTAAAAATAGTATCATCCATCAGGTATGTCCTAGGTATTATTTTTTACATACTTACACCTATGATAATGGATTAATTTATATGGATTAGTTTTATTAGCCTCCAGCAATGCTAGCCCTGGTTCCATTTATTGTTGAACTTAGGTGGACTGCAACCAATGAAACTGATTGAACTTTGAATACATAAAGGAACTCCAGCAGTGAGTATTTGATACACAGAGCAGAACACATTTTTTTTTTCTCTGTGTATATTAACAATAAATTGAAAACATAGATGCATATGTGAAGCGTTTTATAAATATTTTTGAAAATGGTATTATTGCTCAAGTTTTGGAGGAGGAAATAGGGGACTACAAAATGCTGTTTTGGTCAATTTTAGTGCCTATTATCGGTCTGCGCTGCAGTTCTCCCTTTCTTGCTGTATATGGAGAGGTTTGGGGAAGGGAGACAGCAACATTTTATTCAAATACCTATAGCTATCCTTTAGACCGCATTTCCTCTTAAACATTTTATATTCCATGGCTTTGCTGACACCCACATCATAAAAAGTTGTAGGCCCCTAATTTATTTCTTACCTGCCTTTGATTTCCGTATTGTTGGTTAATTTCGTGTATTTATACATAAATATATATATATATATATATATATATATATATATATATATATATATATATATTTGCGAGATTAGATCGCACCTAATCCATAGAACCCAATACCTGACTTGTCAATCAATATCTGTCTGTCTACTCTATATATAAGGTCTAACAAAATTAGCTGAAACTATTTTAAGGGCAAGTTCAGCAAACGAAACTGAACAACTTTTTCTTCAGCGACCATACCGATTTCTAAAAAAAAATCGCCACATTCCATTACTGCCTACTTAAATAAATAATATTCTCGTAGTACGGTCCTGGTTTTTGTTTACATCGCTGGACTCGTGACGTGTCGCAACAAAACTGTGCACTGTGCCCGGCCGTTGACCTTTGCTAGTTCTCTCAATCAATTCTTATTTAAAATACTTAAAACCTTACAGTTCCTTTTAGCTGTAGGTAGTAAAATACAATCTAACAGGTATTTACACTTTAGGAAAAAGAAGAAATTGAAATTGAAGGCAGTTGCTACTTCCTTGAGGCGCTTGAAGTCGTTGAACGAACCACGCGAAATGTACCTACGGGCAAGCGCCTACAAGCAACTGTGAAGTAAATAAATATCCCAGTTACTCTCGCGCACTCATTGAGTTACGTTGCTCAAAGCCTAACCTATGACATTTTGTGACCTAGTGCCTAAGTCACAATAAAATTTTTGTATTGTGACTAAGTTAAGTGTTTCGTAGTGAAAATGCCGTACAAAAGTATTTGGACATGGCGGTGTGCTATGAAGTTTGTAACCACAGGTTTGGGATGTAAGAAGGAAGGCTGCGGGTAAAGGGTCGGAATGATCGGAGCGGAGGCACAGATTACTAAATAGGCGGAGGCTTGTGCTACTATTATCATCTGTGGCGGAGGCACGTGGGCTGCGGCTGCTACGAGTTACGGTACGATGGCCAGTGCCGCATTTATTAAGATTTCTTATTTTTTTATTGAAGATTTTTTTTCTTAGATTTCAGTATGGTCGCTGAAGAAAAAGTTGTTCAGTTTCGTTTACTGAACTTGCCCTTAAAATAGTTTCAGCTAATTTTGTTAGACCTTATATATGTATATTATTTTCATAATTTCGAATGAATTTCTTGTAGAAAACAGTTTTTGTTTTTTATCACTAACAACGTTAAAAATAAACCCAATCACCTACTCGTCAATAGGTTATCATCAAATCATAATGCATGTGTTTAATTAACCGATGCAGAGTCCTGTGGCTTCCATCATCATCTCGACAGCGTGAAAGTTAAGAAGTCAAACCTTCCATCATCCAATTCCAATTTTATGTCTGAATTTTATTTAGCACTTTTTCGTCATTTTATTTAGTATCAGAGTTCCTTTTGTAGCATAAAAACGTGTTAGGCCAATTGGAAACTCAGTCCCCTGGCAATGGTTTTTTAAAATTTTTATTTATGAAATTGGAAATAGTCTCCCAAGTAACACATGAAACCCGTATAGCAACTGATTAATGCAACACATGTACGCTTAAAGCTGACTAAGCATGCGGTATAACAGCTGAGTAGCCAGCTACTCAGCCACTAAAACTCTTAAATGGGCACAAATTACTCAGCTTTAAGTTCACATGTGAACTTTATTGCCGTATTACAGCAGCATAACAGAGTTATAGTTGCGTAATAAAGGGTAACAGCAGCTTAAGTCTGAATAAGATATCAGGCGTGACCCGTTAATCGGGCTATAACGTAAAAAAGAGACAATACGTGAAGTGTTACTCATCTCAACCCGTACAAATACTTCTTTAGATATCATGCATAACTGTAGCAGCAAACGTTCATCTTTTTATTCATTCGCGCAAATTACACAAAGTGTTTTAAAGTTTACAAAGGACTCAAGAAAATGGACAGTAACTTTGGGAGAGTTATGCGATTTTGCTGTTAAGTCTTGAAGAATGATTGGGAAAGCAAGTTTACTGTGAACGTTATATATATTATCTAAGAAAATTTTCATGCGCCCGAAGAATATTAAGCTTTTAACAAAACTATGAGCAATATCTAAAAACAACAAAATAATATAGTTGTTTTATTTGTTAAGTTTAAAGTTATTATAATAATAGATCAGTCATTATGTTTATTTTGGAACTAAATCTTGGTGAATTACATTATTTTTAATTCTGAAACATCATAAAATACAAAGACATGTGTAGGAAATTATTAGGTTAAACTAAAACAATATGGTGTCCATCGCAAGCGTCGATGTGAAACGTAATAACTTCGTTATTTTGCTGTAAGCTGCATAATGCTTCACAGGACTCCCTATATTCAGTTTTGCAGTGTAATACCTCACACTTACACCATTATACATTTACAAGTTTAATAATGGTACACAAATACTCTCTTAAAAAGCAGAGTAATAAAGGTTCACATGTGGAGTCCTACGCTGCTCTTATTCAGCCAATAGTAGCAAAAACTGCTTATAGCTGGATAAAACCGTTGATAATTGCCATTATTACACACTAGCATTATAATGGTAAAAAGATACCCCATTATAACTCCCTTACACTGGTTTTAGCGTAGTACGCAGCTTTAAGATCACGTGTGAACTCTTATAAGTGATTTAAATTGCTTTAAGTTCTAAAAAGAGGTAACAAGTGAATCATTATACAGAAATCTGTGTTACTTGGGCTGTATAATTTAATAATGACTGACTCGGTGGCTCAGTGGTTAGTACCCTTGACTACTGATCCGAGGGTTGTGGGTTCGATCCCCACCCAGGGCAAACATTTGTGTGATGAGCAGATTTGTTTGCTCTGTGTCTGGATGTTAAATATCTATATATGTATGTATTTAAACGTATATAAGCATGTATATCAGTCTCTGGTAACCCATAACACAGGGAATCCTACTTTGGGGCCAGATGACCATGTGTAATTTGTCCCAGAATATTTATTTATTTATTTATGAATATATTGATTGTTAACTCTTAAATTTAGAAACATTATGATGTTTTAGTTAATATTTCATAATTAAGTCCAAATAAACAGTGCCCTGGCAACAGTCCCCTGGCTTATAATATGGCATTAGGCCGTCTTTCGTAATTTAAACTTTATAAATCTTATCTTTTAATTTCTACTTTAATGATTACGTCGAGCCTACAAATTTATTAATTATTTAATGAAAAAAATATTCAAATGTTAAGAGGTACAGGCATTGATTACTTGATGATAATTCTATTATTGGATTTCATTTGAGGTTGAAAATTAAATATTTTAATTTTAGAGGTGACACCTATGTGACGTATCAAAATTAATTGTTATAAACATAATTTTAGAGTATTTAAAAAAAATCCTCCAACAGTCCCCTGTCATTTTTCTTAAAAACGTTAATATTCCAAAAAATAATTATAAATTCAATTGGCTTTTTATCACTTCTTATTTTATTGTTACTTTTCTAGTCCCGAGTAGGTTTTTTTTAATAAAATAAAAATAATTTTTGATCATACACTTTTGTACTGGTTTAAAGCATCCCTACAGAGAATTGCCCATTTAAAGAATTATCCCCCAACTCTTAATGGTTAAGGAGTTGTACCTTCCATCACCAGCTCATGAATATGAGATGATAACTATCAGATGCAAATACTTGAACAGCTTTAGAAATTGTAAACACGTAATACGTGCCTATAAAATTTGAGGGTTGGCCTCGATTCCCCTGGGATCCTATCATTAAAGACTTGTTGACAATTGGACCACCTCAGAAGTATACTCTTTCGATTAAAAAAAGTATTTTAAAGATCGGTCCAAATCGGTGAAAATAGAACCTCCTCCATTTTTAGAAGTCGATTAAAAAAGGTACCTCCCTCTCATACAAATTGAATATTGTAAGATGATCCTGCAGAAAAGTATGTTCTCTGAATGAGAGTACGTCAGTACTAATATATATACTTTGATGAGAGTGAAGTTTTTTTGAGACGAGGTTTTGCCCGCTGCTTCGCCCGCATTGATATCTTTTCCATTCGAATCGTGAGTCTTGAATTCATACAAATATCCCATTGAAGAGAAACACTTACCAATTCTGCAATTTTCCATTCAATTACTCCAATTTCTTTCCTTAAAAACTTTACCTATACAGACATTTGTATTTGTATTTATGAACTTTATAAACAGTCAAATCGGTCCAGACGTTCTCAAGTGATGTGTTTACCAAGGAACAGCAATGAAAAAAAAAAACACTTTTCCAGATTTCCCAATATTCTGGCCAATTTGTCCAATTTTTATTTCCCGAAATACCTTATACGGACTATCTGATTGTTTTATAAACAGC
Organism: Coleophora flavipennella; assembly: GCA_947284805.1. NCBI lineage: Eukaryota > Metazoa > Arthropoda > Insecta > Lepidoptera > Coleophoridae > Coleophora > Coleophora flavipennella. The sequence continues at coordinate 10,681,376 of OX369303.1, read as the reverse complement.
CAAATCGGTCCAGCCGTTCTCAAGAGATGTGTTTGCCAATGAACGACATTTAACAGCATTATTGTATAGATTACTTTACATCATCATCATCATATCTGTCGAAAGGCCTCCCCAAGAATTTCCACAACGACCAACCGGTCCTGCGCTGCCTGCATCCAGAGGCTTCCCGCGACCTTCACCAGGTCGTGGGTCCACGCCTCGTGGGAGGCCTTCCCACGCTATGTATTCCCGTGCGCGGATAACTGTACATACACCTTTGTTATTCCAGCTGTTCCCTATCGAGTCTCCCGAGACTATGACCGTCATCTCGGTGTGGAAGCGGTACAGCGACGTGCAGCGCCTGCACAAGAGCATGCGCTTGCTGCACGCCGGCCTGCACTTACGGGGAACGTTCCCCGCTCTCACGCGGTCCAGTTACTTCAAGAGGTTTCAGCAAGAGGTAAGCCCTGGTATTTATTTATTTCCCTAGAAAGAATCCTAGCAGAGATCCCAGTAAGGTCATTCTAATGATAACGTATCATTGTAACAATATAGAACACTAAACAATTAAACATGTAAAGGGTGCTACTGGTGACCTGGTGAAGGTCGCGGGAAGCCGCTGGATGCGGGCAGCGCAGAACCGGTCGTCGTGGAAATCCTTGGGGTAGGCCTCTGTCCAGCAGTGGACGTCCTTCGGCTGATATGAAAGGGTGCTAACCCATCCCATCTCTTCTCGAGGGTGTCGCAAGAGACGACTAACGGAACAAGCTGGAGGATAGGCAGCAGTATCCTTTCCGCGTCATCATCGTCATATCAGCCGAAAAACGTCCACTGCTGGACATAGGCCTCCCCCTAGGATTTCCACGACGACCGGCTCTGCACCACAACCGGTTTCCGCGTACTGTGCCACAACACCTAAATGAAATCTCATGAGTCATGTGTCTGCACTTATGTATAAGGTGTAACAAAATTAGCTGAAACTGAACAACTTTCCTAATGAAACCCATAGTCAAATCGAACAAAAATTGGCCCTGCCATACTAACTCAATCAGCTGATCAGCCTATAGTATTGGAAGTTCAATTTTTTTTTAGACTTGACTATGGGTTCCATGGGGAAAGTTGTTCAGTTTCACCAGTTAAAATAGTTTCAGCTAATTTTGTTAGACCTTATCTATGTCGCAACCATATTGTAGAATAACTTCCAAAAAACCTCAGGAAACCGGGAAGTGGGTCAAATTTAACTTTCAAGATTTCATTACAGACACAGGGACAAGTGAAAATAAATAATAAAAGTTTGTAATTAGCTAGCCGCTTGAAACTACTGATTGAAAAACTCCGAATAAAGGCGAGTCGGATTTTTTAACCTAACCTAACCGCGAAGTGGGCCCCATGTTTTTATCCGGAGTTTCTTACTCAGTAATTTACAAAGCGGCTAGCTGTTTTGTAAAACGGCTTATTCTACAATTTGGCTGCATCATTTACACAGTATTGGGGTGTTTTGCCGTAATCGCCATGCCACGGGTTGACGATCGCAGTGCGGTTGAAGTTTTTTTATTTCTTATTATTCACTATTGGTAAGCCCTTGGCATCATCTCACCTGATTGACGATGTGACGATGATGCCGAAGATGGAAGCGGGCTTACCAAGATTCCCCAACGCAATGGAGACCTGGTTGCAAGTACGCGCAATGGACGCTGCTGCTGCTGCTCATCCTCCGGCTTATGTCTCTTAGTTGCCTCCGACAGCCACGGGAAGAGATGGGATAGGCTTATTCTGGACCGGAAACCATACGGCATTACGCAGCGTAGGCAGGCCTCCCATTCGGTGGCCCGACGACCTGGTAAAGGTCTACAGGGTCCTTTACAATTTGCTGTCTGAATGTTATCTGGGTTTTCTAAATAAACTGCACTTCCACACGGAGAAGACACCTTCTCTCAGTAGTAGCGTCTGCATATTGTATGGGAGGTACCCGTAATATTTGGAAAATCAAAAATCTTAAAATAGGCATTGCTGACAAACAATTTCATACATTTAAGCAAACATTGTCATCAAAATCAATACAGAGTTTCTCTGCAAATCAGGAAGGGACATACACACTTTTTTGTAGAACACTTTTACTGGATATATTTCGGCTCATAATAATATGATGGATGATGATGAAGTGATACAAGTGCTTTTTTTGAATTGAAGTCTTTTTTTTGACAATCTAATCTATTTTACTCTTTTGTCCATCGTCGTTCGAAGACGATATTATCAACAGGTTTTTTTTTCAGGTGATAGAAGATAGAGCTAAAACTATAAAAAGCCTGCTGGAGTTCATAGCAGAACACAAGCTGCTGTTCACCAGCACTGATTTTGTCAATTTCCTGCAAGTGAGTATGGAAACAGACTTCAAAATATTGTTGTTACACTGGCATTTGATAGTTTGTTTTAGTGTATGTATGTATGTTGTATATACAAACACTTTTGGACTTTGTTAAAGATAAGCAATAAAAAGTTCATAGAACCCGTTTTTTTCCATAATGGGGAAGTCCTTGGCATCATCTCACCTGAGGGTAAAGTGACGATGATGGAGAGCGGGCTTACCAAGCGTCCCCACCACAATGTGGGGAACTGGCTATCTTATCTTATCTTACGTAAAGTTCCTGCAGTGTTACTAGTCTTTATATCATTATTATCAATAAAACAAGAATGTTTGAAATTTTAACTAAAAGTCATTTAAAATGTAATGTCTTAGCCTTGACCGAACATTGGTTAAATAAAAATCAACTCAGCTGTGTGTATCTCGTTAACTATGAGATGGCGTGTAGGAAAACGTTATCCCACGGGTAATGCTGTTTGTTTGTATATAAGAAACTCAATAATGTTCAAATAACTAAGTAGATTTATTGTGTTCACTTTCAATTGAACAAGTATGTGAAATTTCAGCAATAGAACTACTCGAATTCAACATTATTATTGTATGTATATATAGATCTAATTTAACAGCGTAAAAGATTTTCTTATTGTTTTTGAGAGCTTGCTGACCAAATTATGTACCTATAATAAAGATTGCATTATTGTAGGAGATATAAATATCGACGGTATAGGCGAAATAAATTCCGGTCAAAAAAATCTGAACGACCTTCTTTCTACACACGGGTTTAGGAATGAAGTGGATTTTCCGACTAGGGTGACAAAATCTTCCTCGACGTCCCTCGATCACCTGTACTCTAACTTGGCAGGCGGATGTGTAAGGACTGCACCTGTGATGACTAATGCCAGTGATTACTATGCAGTGCGCGCACAGGTCGAGTGTGCTGTGCGCTCGAGTGCCCCGCGCATCCGCCTAGCGAGAACTTACTCGTCAACGAACCTGGACAGCATCTTCCATGCTTTAATGAGTGTACATTGGGCCGACGTAAGCATGTTTCATTCATAAGAGATCCCCTGCAGATTTAGCTCAGTGTAATAAATATTATCGCCAACAAAACTGAGATATGTTTTCCTTTGAAACATATAAATGATAGTAACGACTGTCAATCTTAGGTCAACGATGAAATAAGTAACGTAAGAGGACTTATGAATGAGATGACTAATGTAGTAATCTAGCATACAAATGTCCGGCTGATCATAAAATCAATGAATACCTCAGTATATGGAAAGAAAAATTCGATTTATTAACTAAAGACAAGGGAACGGACTTTTACACCGATAGGATTTCAAGATCACGGAGCACTGCCAAATCCATGTGGCAGGTAGTGAATACAGAAATAGGTAGAAAATCGATATCCACCACTGACTATACTGCATTATTAAGAGATTCAGATGAAAACTACTTTAGCACCGAGCAGGAATCGGCCAACGGGGTTAACGAAAGGTTGAGATATTGTTTTTTGACAAGATAAAAACTAAATCATTTTAAAAGCTTTTATTTAACTTGCAATGTATGTATGTTTGTTCGGGTGAAATCTTAAAAGTTAATTTTGAGCTACTTCCCGGTTTCCGATTGAGCTGAAATTTTGCATGCATATGTATATCGCGTGACAATGAAATATTAAAAGTTTTTAGGTTTTTCGAAAATTATTTATAGTTCGTAATAGAAAATTGTGTATGGAAAATCTATGAACTTTTTACAAATCCAACTGCACATCTTATTTTGGTCGACTATTACTCCTAAACTAAGAAATCCTACTTAGGCGTAATAGTTTTCCCTTTAAATTGATCATATTTCCTACTATACACAATTTTTTTCAGATGTCTTAAATAGCGATTTAGCTACTTGACTCTAACAAAAATTAGCACTAAAGCTTAATATTTCGTAAACGGATTCCTGAACCGAAAATTGGTATTAGTAAACCTTCAGTAGTTAAAAAGACCTATTTAGCTGTAACTCGCACGATTGGGTACGTCAACGAAAAAAAAATACCCCTTCTTTGCATGTAAGGGAGGTAGTATAAAAAAAAAATCAAGATTTTATTTTACCACTTTGTCGGCGTGATTAATATATTGTATACCCATGCAAAATTACAGCTTTTTAGTACTATTAGTCGCTGAGCTAAGCCGCGGACAGACGGACAGACATGGCGAAACTATAACGGTTCCTTGTTGACTGGAAGGGTGACTTTATAATCGGACACTTTTGACCGCGTGACCTTAAATCTCGTTCTTTTTTACAGGCTGTAACAAAATTGGTGTAGGTCCCGTTAACTAGGGGTTCTACTCGTCATACAGAACAACTTTTCCCAAGGAACCTATAGTCAAATCTCAAAAAAAATTGGACTCCTTACTAAAATGCACAAAATCGGTCGATCAGCTAATCAATTTGTAAGAACAAAAGTTGCTCAGTATGATGAGTAGAAGCCCCAGTTAACGGGACTTACACCAATTAGGTTACACCCTGTATAGTGATAATGCAAATGTGGTATCCCCTCAGTAACGCTGTGGGTTGTCAATGATTATGTGTTGTCAACAGACAGGCTACCCTGAACCGGAGACAAGTAGCGGCAGCGTGATAAACGCGATCAGGTCGTCTCTCCACCTACCCATAGAAGAGACTCCTCCCCTGGAGTACCAGACCTCGGATGATGACTGCAGGAGCCCAGCGCACAGTGGTACGGTTTTTTGAAGTTGATAATTCTTTGGTCGCTTTTCGCATAGCCCCAACCTTGTACGTCACTTTCGGACCAATTGATTTCTGATTATACATTTGGTTTTTTAATCGTTCGTTATTTGTTATTCAAGGTAATTATAATGTTTGTTTGATCAAATTATATACAAACTTTAAAATACCTTAGAAGAGCCGAAGAAATAATTATATGGGTTTGGGATCGAGCCCTTTTGAGCTAGTCTTCAATAATAGAGTATCTGCGGAAAGATAAAAAAACCGGTCAAGTGCGAGTCAGAACCGCACATATAGGGTTCCGTACCATCATACTAGATGGTACTAGTTCCTTTAGTTCCGTACTATCACACTAGATGGCGCTAGTTTTTTCAGTTCCGGGCTATCATACTAAATGGCGCTAGTTTCTTCACGTTTAAAAAAACACTTTATTTGTATGGAGACTAACTTTTTCATATTTTTTTGCATTTTTCGCTATAGCGGCAACAGAAATACATCATCTGTGAAAATTTCAACTGTCTGGCTATCACGGTTCATGAAATACAACCTGGTGACAGACGGACATTCCCTCTCGTATATCTACCAGATACGCTAAACTACCAGGTTTATGATATAGCGTCCCCACTCACCGACAGCTAGGTCATATAGTGAGGGCCGCTATTCCTGCCAACACCACAAGGCGAAGGCAAGGACCAGTTGCGGTAGTTGCGGATGGTCAGCGATGTTTTAGTAATAGGATCCCGTTTTTATTACCCTTAGGGCACGGAACCCCAAAAAGAATGCCAGTGGTAAATTTTGTCAAGAGGCCGTACAAGTAGCTTGAAAATTTCTGACTGCGGGGTTTGCCACTAACCCTACAACTTCCACTAATCCGGACTTTGGCCAAAGAATAAAGACTATTTACTACCTAAAAGAAGATTAACTCCGCAAAATCATTTGAATGAATGGCGACTCTTGCTACGACACAATAAAGTGCAAATTCAAGTCACACAGCGCTAATTACCTACAGTTATATTCACCTACAAATTGCCTCTCTTTCTATCGCGTAACTCTTATCTCTTCTGACTACTGAATTTGCACCTTGCAAGGGGCCGCGCAGCCTTGCAAAAATGTACAACGTCTAAAACTGTACGAACGATGGTCAGATTTTTATACAGTGTGGATTATCATATCAGCCGAACGAAAGAGGTCCACTGCTGAACCCCGCTGCCTTCCCTAAGGATTTCTGCAACAACCGGCCTTTCGTTGCCGCATCCAGCACTTCCCGCGACCAGGTCATCGGTTCATAAATTTACTCGGCGGTTGCTTGCTATGTGACTGCATGTATAACCGACTTTAAAAAAAATAGGTTATTGATTACGTGCAACACGGTAAAATTGTCTGTGCCCCTCGCTGGAATGCGACGGATCGCGCGCCCCGCGCTCGAACCCGTCGCTTCAGTATGGTTAGCATGTTCGTTGCCGATACGCATCTCGATATTTGGTTATTTTGGCTGTTGTCATCATTTCGAAAGGCATAGAACGAATTATTTATAGTGACAATGACCTTTAGTTCATTTTGTAAGAAAACTTTTTATCGATTTTAATAGTAAATATTTTTTGTTACGGTGAAGGAAAACATCGTGAGGAAACCTGCACACGCCTGCAAAGAAACTCGAAGGTTATGTGTGAAGTCGACCAACCCGCACTGGCCCCGCGTGGTCGTCTAAGGCCCGATCGCCCTAATCGCTCTCGGTGGGGACGTATATGAGCTGAAATGATGATGATGATGATTTTTAGTTATCTTTGTTAAAGTTATTAATATTTTTGTGGTGCTTGTTTTTCACACCGTACCAGAGCGCCTAGATATACTCTTGGTGTACAGATATTTTGACCGTGTTGTATCTTTTTACTTTCGTCAAAATCGGTTCAGTAGTTTTCAAGATACGGACTGTTGAGTGTGTACCAATCACTGTAAGAACACGTCAGTTTAACGCCGCAGTTTTGTAATTTGGTTATTTTTAGCATTTTAATTTTTTTTAATTTATTTATTTAGCCTGATGGATGCTATAAATAAAATATAAAATTGATAAAGCTGTAATTTTGTTCGAAGACTTCGTCATATGTGTGGCTATCGGTGGCCTCCCCCAGCCGTTTCCATTATCTTATTTGCGCATATTAAAAAGAAGTAATTTCTTATTTCAGCTCGATGCCAGCCCTCTACAAATCTAGTAACAACTATAGATGAAACAGATTTCTCCCAAATACCAATATTCGAGGCATCAGATGTAGAAATACGTCAGCCCTCACCTAAGGACCATAGACTAACAAAATCTGAGAGCTTCGAGAGTATAAACTCTTTGGACAGCATTGGCAGCGACCTCTACAGCGAACTTGACAAAATTTCCGAGAAAAGTAAACCGAGCGTCAGAAAAACAGTGTTGCCAGATTTAATAAACTTTGACGCGCCATCGACATCTAGATTTGAAGACTACCACACTATGCCCAAAACGAAATCGACTAAATCTAATTCTGAAACAACCTCTTTGGATTCTACGTTGGAATCCTTTGACGGGAGCTATAGGCGATCTAGTTCGCGAGTGTCAATCTCTAAAAGTGTTGCGTCTCTTTCTAACGTGGAGTGTAAGACAAAGACAGAAGATAGTTATGTGTTCGAAGCCGGGTATGCGTTGAATTTAGCTCGGAGGTACGAAGATATGAAGGAGTATAATAGTGCGTTTGAGTGCTATAAAGCGGGTATTGAGAAAATGCTGATTGGTGTTAAATGTGAGTATTCACCTTAATTATTTTTTTATTTTGATTCGCTTGATCCATATTTGCAAAACAACAAACAAAAATTTTAGTTTTGAAAAGTTTCAAAAAGTATTGCTGATTTGCATCAGGTAAGATAATGTCAAGGGCTTCATCACATCAGCTCATATATACGTCCCTACCGAGGGGCTCGAGCCTACCCTGAATAAGGGCGATCGGGCCTTAGTCGACCATGTGGGCCCAGTGCGGGTTGGTCAACTTCACACACAACCTTTGAGTTTCTTCGCAGATCTGTGCAGGTTTCCTCACGATGTTTTCCTTCACCGAAAGAGCGTCGGATAAAGGTACATACGAGATCGCAATTCGAAATCACATTGGTACGTGGCAGGACTCGAACCACGACCTCCCGTATAGGAGGTAGCGGCCCTTGCCGTTGGGTTGTTGCGCTGTTAACTGCATTGATATGTTTAGCCAGATCCCCATCGCGTTGGGGAATCTTGGTAAGCCCGCTTCCATCTTCGGCATCATCGTCACTTACCATCAGGTGAGATGATGCCAAGGGCTTACCAATTGTTAATATTATTATATTATATTATAATAGGACATATTGACCTAAAGGGTCCTCTGGCAAATGCCTGACTATGGTCCGCGGCGAGAACGAATCAGCTGGCGCTGCCAGCTGCGCCATTTTGTTTCAACTGGCGGGGCTCTTCGTGGGTGGCCGCCATTATTGTCAAGGGTTACAAAAACAATTATTTCTCAATGTTTTTGTATGGACACTATATATAAAACTTATAACGGTAAAATCGTCATAAACTGACTATCTGACTAAAATATTTGTGTATTAAACTTTGTGAAATATAATTCAACAGTCTCAGCCAAAGATAGGGTAAGTAGGTATTAGTAGGTATTGCACTTGAACGTAAAAAAACGTGAACTGTGAATGCTACAATAACAATAGATAATATAATAACATTGTATTGCTTACCCGGTTAATTGGGAATTTCAACAACACCGAGTTTTTCTATGCAAAACAACAAAACAATCACTAAACAATCACTTTAAAAACACATACGCGCACCGCCAGGGCGCAGGCGCAGCTAAAAGCACTGACTGATTCGAAGGAGATTTCTATCGAAAATCATTCACCGTTGGCTTTGCACTCATTCCTAACTCTATCCTTGTCTTATCAAGGAGCTTTAGCAAACGTTAGACCGACGCAGCAATAGTTTTCGCTCCATTCCCGCGTAAAGGGATCTGTCCCGATTCAGGCGTTTCACATATGCGTCAAATTCCCGCCGCGCCCGATAATGGACAAACACAGATCCGCATAATCTGCCAAAATGGCGCGCCAGCGGAGTGGTTACCGAGAAATTTTGAGTTAAAGGGCCACGTTACTGAGATATTTTAAGTTAACGGTTGTCAAGTCGCTGATTTCCTCTGTGGATTTCCCTCTTTATCTGTCATCTCTCAAATTATAACGTGACACTAGGTCAAAGTATTCTAGTATATTATTGGTTTGTACCTGCATCCCCATCGAAATGTATTGGTTTAATCGCGTGCGGAAGATGTCGAAAAAAAATATCTGTATGTATTCATGTAGTAGCAATATCAAAGAGGTTTTGAATGGGAATTGGTCTATGAAGTTATGAATAGCTATACTTATGAATATGGTGTAGGTTGTGTTGGCGGTGAAGGTGAAGGTGGTGTACATTTTTGTTGGTATTTTTCTCAAAACCATCGGGTCAGATTTTGATGCCATCTTGCACAAGAGTTAAAGCTGAGCCATAGTTAAAAAAAATCCATACAGGCGTCCAACGGAGACTGGGCGGAGACAGGGCGTCATGCGGGGGCCGAGAGGCGAGACGGGGGAGGTCAAGCCCTTGCTATCGGCACAGTATTACAATATAGCGACTTACAGTAGTGCAACGAATGTACTTACGCAGAGCAACGGAAGGGTACTTGCGGGGCAGCGGGCGGCGGGGCACAGCCTGGCAAACTCCACGAGTACTGCTAGTACCTACGCCGTGGCGGCATCGTGCGACATCAAAGGCGTTGCGCTACTGTAAGCCATATCGTAATACTTTGCTGTCGGTCACCGTGTCGGGACAATTCATTATACATCGAAGCGGCGCAGCGGGAGGACGTGCCCACTGCCCAGTGATTAGTGATGAGGGCTTCGATACAAACATCAATGGCGCGGGGCCACTGTATGATACGTACACCATGGCTGAGCTTTCCTCACCCTGACACCATAGCCGTATCGCTGTGGCTTCAAAGACCACTCTCGCTTATCAAATCAAAATAATTTATTTTAAATAGGTGTTTACACACACTTTTAAACAGTCAAAAAAAACTTATTGTAAGTATATTATAAATAATGTCATGTTCCAGATTACAGTCTCAGGTAAAGAATAATAAAGAAGAGTTTGTTAAAGAATCAACATATACATCTTTGTCATTTACATAATCTATTATTTTATAATACCCTCTAGAGCAGAAGCATTTTTTGACATGAGTCTTGAATTTATTCTCTGACAAACTAGTTACATTTTCTGGAATTTTATTGTAGAATCTTATACACTGCCCCACAAATGACGTTTTAACCTTACTCAGTCTCGAAAAGGCTATCTCTATTTCATTTACATTTCTTAAATTCAAATTATGCCTGTCACTGTTTTTAGGAAATAAATGCAAATTCTTACGAACGTACAGGATGTTTTCATATATATATTTATTTAGCAACAGTTAAAATATTGATTTCTGTGAATTTATTCTGTAATCACATGTGATAGATTGCGCGGATAGCTCTTTTCTGCAGGATGAAAATATTTTCTTTTCACCCTGTAATTATTTTCATGAGGTAATTCTAAAGATTTTCTAACTAGTTTTTTTTATTTTTTTATTCACAATTGGTAATGTATTGGTTACGTATTTTGTTGTATTGCAGCGGACACAGACGTACAAAGGCAAGCTCTTATAAAACAGAAGATTAACAAGTACCTGTCGTACGCCGAAGCCATTTATAAGGATCACCTTGTTAGCGACGCCGACGCCCAGCAGAATGTAGACAATGTGAGTGTACGCTCAATACTCAAAGCATTTACTGCATGCGACATTGTTGAAGAAGGTGTTTATACAAAGAGTGGCCAGCTCAGAACAGCTTATTATTCTATTTACGGAACCATAACCGAACGTGCTTCAAACACCTCCGTGGCGTAATGATTGAGTCCATTAGCTTCACATCAGGAGGTCGCGGGTTCGATTCCCGGCGGAGTCTAACTTTAACTAAGACTCGGTTTGGTTGGTGGAAGAGCATTTTCTGAGCCCGCCATCTTATCTAAGTCTTGCCGCCAACCATCAACATTGATGTTTTCCAGCTTTTTTTATTATTATTATATTTTTATGAAGATAATATAGCCAGTTCCCCATTGCGTTGGGGAATTTTGGTAAGCCCGCTTTTATCTTCAGCTTCATCGTCACTTACCATCATGTGAGATGATGCCAAGGGCTTACCAATTGTGAAATAAAAAAAAACATCAGTCTCTGGTTACCATAACTGGGAATAACTGGGAATCCTAGTTTGGGGTTAGATGACCATGTGTCCATTGATTAGTCCCTGAATATTAGTATTTTTAATATTATTAAGCTATTGTATAGCTTTTATAGCGGGCTTTGAGGGGACCGAATCAAGAAATTTTGTAACGAAAAAATCTTACACCCCGCGTTCTAAAAAAAACTTACAGTGCCATCTATTAGCAATTTGCGGTACTAAAAGGACTTAGTCAATTTTACTGGTGCAACTTTCTTAGTGTTAATATATTACATAAACATCCCGCGCCGTAAGTACTAGCCGCAAGTGGCCGCCATTTTGAACTTTTAGTTATTGGACCGATTGCTTCCAAAATCGATATCTGAGGGTCCCTCCCTGAGGTCCCTTATCACGAATCCGCTGCCCGAATTGAAAAAAGTGGCGGCCATTTTGAACTTTTTAGATATTTTTTTATTTTTAATCCATTTCCAGCTCAACAGCTGGTATCAGCCGATATCAGACAGCTGTTCCCGCCTCCAGTGCCCGCCCATCTCCATGCTTCGGCGGCCGTACTCGGAGCTCGCGCAGTACCGCGTCTTGGCTGTGTTGGGCTCTACGTTGGCCCTCGTGTTGCACGGCGGAGCCAGGACCTGTCGGGCTATGAAGGTATGTCATCATCATCTCTTCCTTTATTCACTCCCTCCACTGTTGAATATAACACCCCTCCCCCCGCCCCGTAGACCTCCACCACACCCTGGACACTTCATACAACAGGCCAGAAATGACATTTTAAAATGACGGAACTAACAAAATGGCGGCGAAATCCTATACGTTCGACAACCAAACTGTAACCAATCTGTATCAATATGGGTGACGAGGGGGTGAGGTCGCAATCTAGAGAGCGGCAGGGAGCGTCCATACTGTATGTTAGTACTAATATGATATATATACTTTGCCTCCACTCAGCACGTGATGAGATCTAAGTCGTGAACTCAAATGACACACACAACCGTTTTGAATAGATTATATTGAGGAAAATTAGCTACTTTTTTACCGGAATTCGTTTGCAATGAAATATAACAATTTCTTGAAAGTAGATGTGCCGTCAGCAAGAAAGGAGTTTAAAGTATTGTAGGGACACAAAATGTTGACCAAGCAAATTAGCAATGTACTAGTGTGTAAGCACGACTAGCCAGTCGTTCCCGGTAACCCTACTCGCCTGCCCGCGCTCGCGCCGCTGCGCCGGTGCAAATAAATTACTTTGTTACATAACCAATATATTCTACAATTAAAGTGTTAACCGTATTAGACTCTTTCTATATCACACCCTCCGAAGTACACGCACCCCTACAGTGGCAACAAAACCTACAAGTATATTGACTAGTTTTTGAAGTCCTTTATTGTAAAAAAGACTACAAAGACTATTATTTAATCACAACACTATTTTTTGAAAATTTAGTCTAAATATGTAATATATTAGCTTTTGTTTGGACATCGTTTTTATGACTGTCTTTGAGGGTGAGTGGTGCGCGAGCCGCAAGCGTTTCGCAAGCGTAGATATAGCCTATGTCACTCAGGAATAATGTAGCTTTCTACTGATGAAAGAATTTTCAAAATCGGTTCAGTAGTATCAGAGATTACTTCCTACAAACAAACTTTCAATATTTACCTCTTTATAATTGCAGTGTAGATAGTAGCTTAGTTATTTGAGTACATGTCTGCTATTCCAATTGAAACTAACTCTTTCCCGGGTTGGCTGGAAGAAATTTCTTATTAGAAATATGTAATCCCACCAAAAACATCCTGTAAAAACTAGCCAAGTCTCGATTGAGCTGCTTGTTTTTCTATAAAAAGTAATGAAATCTCTAAGCAAAGCCTAGCCTAGTCTAGGGTTCTTTACTGCGATTTCTTTATTATTATGGTTAGATTTTATGTGACCTGCCGTTGAACATTCTTTATGCATATTTACTCCTTGAGACATCTAAGTCAACGGCCAAGTCACATAAAATCTAACCATAATAATAAAGAAATCGCAGTAAAGAACCCTAGACTAGGCTAGGCTTTGCTTAGAGATTTCATTACTTTTTATAGAAAAACAAGCAGCTCAATCGAGACTTGGCTAGTTTTTACAGGATTTTTTTGGTGGGATTTCACTTATTTTTGTAGAAAACTACATTGATTCATGAACTGCGCCTTAAAAACTAGTAAATCAAGGAGTTCGGTCCTGCGACTGCATAAATAACTTTGTAATCCTATATATTTTATATGGGATTACAAAGTTATTTATGTAGTTTGTGTAACTAGAAAACTAGACCGAAATTGCAAAATGTTTGAGTTTTTCCTTGCTTTATACACTAAAGACTAATTGTATTCTAAATTTGAATCTTCTATGTCGGCTAGAAGTGCCTTGAAATTTTGATGATCTGTCAGTCAGTGAGTGACAAATTAGGAAACTTTGACTAGTTATAATTCTTAAAGTACTGGTTCAAATTGAATGAAATTTGGAATATACCGTGCTTATATGATGCCTGCTTGGGTACAGAAAATTCAGGCTTCTAGGTTTATCTAGAACGAAGTTGTGGGGGGGTCGAAAATGGCCTGAACTGCTTCGAGAAAAGGATGGTACGGCCGTGCCGCTTTTTTTTCTCGACTTGGCGGGGCCACTGCCGTGCCCCCAGATACCCAGTGTATTGTTTACTTTTTTCGTTTTGTATTTGTACACAATAAAACTGTTAAGAGAATTGCGCTGATAACTCAGGTTAACTGGCCTGAAGCATTATCATTAACTGGATGGGTTTAAATGCTACTGGCATTTTTATCTACAGTTTCCTTGCTTTGCAAGCCACGTTAAGCCGTGTCAGGTGCCATAAAGGGGGCTTGAACTACTTCGGACAACGGGGATCGCCACTAGCCCTATAACCTCCACCAACACGCACTTGGCCTCAGAGTAATTAATATACTACGTACCTCCCGAGTAGTGGACCGACGACCTGGTGAAGATCGCGGGAAGCCGAGTGATGCGAGCAGCGCAGGACCGGTCGTCGTGGAAATCCTTGGGGGAGGCCTTTGTGCAGCAGTGGACGATTTCCGGCTGATATAATGTACCTTCCCGAGTTTGGGAGGAGACACGTGCCCAGCAGTGGGGAGGTTTTTGACGTTTATTCACAAATTTTCAAGGAAAATTGCTTTTTTCAGGTCTTGGAAAAGGTGCCGCACAATTTAACAGAATTCGACGAGTATTTCCTGGCAAACACACAAGAGACGAGACAACCAGTACTGCCCACCGTTATACCTTACATGGTGCCTTTACATTGTTACATAGAGACCAACAACCTCATATTCTTAATACTCTCGTATGCACCCGGCGAGAAACTATTCGACTACATTAAAAATTACGCGAAATCTGTACCGAACACACCGGCTAGAGAGGTGAATCTAGAAAATGTATTTGCTGAACCAAAAACAGAGAGTAACGATGTGAAAATCGATAGTTTAGACAGTATTATTAAAATTAAAGACTTGGATATAGAATTGAGAGTTGCAAATGAATTGGATACTGAAATTCTTAATTTAAATCAAAATATAAGTATTAAAGATAAAAATATAACCATTATTGATAGATTGGAGCAAAATATTGAGAATAACAATAAGAGTATTCATAATGAAGTTAAGACTGATGATGTAGTGACCTTAGAGGTTAACGATTTAGTTATAAATTCGCAAAAGTTACTTCTAAACGTGGATAAAGTGTTAAAGGAGGTACCAAAGAGTGAAACGACAATAAGAGCCAGTGAAGAGGACGAAACAGTTGAGAAAGCGAAGACTGAAATTGTTGAAGAACTAAGAAATATTGTGCAGAGAAGAGTTGATGAACCGTTGAAACAAGATATTGTAAAGGTAAGCCTAAGTAGTCCGTGTTATGAATATTAATTATGGAACTCCTTGCCTGCGTCTGTGTTTCCCCTTACAATTTGGGGAGCTTTAGGGCGAGAGTGAATACGCATTATTTGAGTTTGCGTGTACCGTCCTCGACTACACCGTACAGGTGAGATGTAGTCAAACACACTTATATTTAAAAAAAATATATTTGAAGCCCGTTTTTGTTAAAGAAAATTGAATATTTATTGATTTAGGGTTTCGTTCCTCAAAAGGAAAAAAGGAACTCTTATAGGATCACTTCGTTGTCCTGTCTGTTGAGGGCATTTTTGTCGGAACGCGTGCGGACATCGTGTTAAAACGAAACGGTCCTTTGGAACTCTGAAATAAACTGTACGGCTGCCCGCACTCAACTAATACGACATTTTCTTGAATGGTCGCTAACCCAGTAATTAAGAGAACAACTTAGTTTTTCAGAAGACAAAATTGCAATTAAAAAGATGGCGCATTAATTAGCAATAACAAAGGTATTCATATCTTAAACATTGTTCCAGCATGCATTGTATGTTTGCTTACTATTCTATTCTCTTATTGTGCTCGCTTGTTCGATGCCGGAAGATAATGTATTCGTGCCCCGGGTTCCTACTATACTACTACAGCCTGGCTAAAAAGAGTTTGGTGAAAATGAAGGCGCTTCTTTCACACCTATGGTAGTCTCATTCGCTATTAAGAAGTCAGTTCAGCGAAAATAATTGCGAAATTCAATGAAATTTATAAAAAAACGACAACCACTAAGCGGCAGTGACAAATCCGTTGACTTGGTTGATTAGAATATATTAACGTCTCTGGGTACAAGCCCTTTTGAGACAGTCTCATTTCTTTTTAGATTTGAAATGCTAGTGCCAGTGCTTCACGTCGTCTTCATTTTATTTTTTTCTTCTCTACATTGATCGCGTGCACCAGACGATTTTCTTCAAAACGCACTATTTATGACACAAAATTCTAGAAGAAAACAATGCAAAAACAATAATATAAAACTACGAATGCGTTCACCACAAATCCCGCAAAAAAACCCAAATCCGTTGACAGCAAACTAGTGTTGCCAATAAAAAATCTATTATTTTCATCTGTCACCACCTCAAACTCTTTTTTGCCAAGCTGTATATTTCTCCTAGTGATTCTGAAACAAAAACAAAGTTTTACTTCCCATACTAAATTAGTCGATTTGTTTGAGCGGTCCAAATCGTTATTTACGTAAGTGAAAGTGTTTCAGAATCATTTGTTGAAACCCTGTATAAAATAGGTATTGATTAAAAAATTGCAACCTCTTTCCCGACTGCCAACTAGGAGAATAATGTTTTTCGGGTATATTTATGTCTTTTTATTCGGCTGTGCCGGTAGCCTAAGGCTTGATGATTGTGGAGTGCGAGGTGTCGTGAGATTCGTCTCGATCCCCTGAGCGACATGGGATACAATTGTAAGCTCTTGCGATTTTAATTTTTAATGAAATTGGTTCGGTTATTTTTCCACAATTAGCGATCCCTTGGCACCATCTCATGTGGTGGTAAGTGGCAATGATGACGAAGACGGAAGCAGGCTAACCAATATTCCCCATATCAATGAGGAACCGGCTTTTTTATCTTCATGCCGGAACACATCAATGCTGTTCACATTTTATTATTGTTTAACTCTTTATTTATTATGTCATTTTCAAGCGACTTCCAAAATGGAAGTATGTTTTTTTGTGATTTTACGCGATATCTTCGCAGATTGTGAACCGATTTTCATGATTCTTTTTTTATTCGATTGTTTACGCTCCCGAGTTGGTCCGTTATAAATTTTTTCAAAATCGATAGAGTACTTTTTAGAAAATTAACAAAAACCAAAAATAATAATGCGTGTTGTAATGGAAGTCGGTTTTTAAGGGTCCGTAGTCAACAAGGAACCCTAGTTTCGCCATGACTGTCTGTCCGTCCGTCTGTCTTATCCCGCAGCTTAGCTTGGAGACTATTTGTACTAGAACGCTGTAATTTGGTACGGGTATACATATTAATCACGCCGAAATTTTTACGGTGACCTACATGTAAAGAGGGGGTGATTTTTTTTGTTGATGCACCCTGTCGCGCGGGTGTCCTTGCGCAGGTCTTTCAAAACTACTGAGGGTTTGCTACAACCATTTTTCTATTCAAGGATTGGTTTGCGAAATATTAAGCTTTAGTGCAATTTTTTTTTCCTATTTTAGGTGTAATAGTCGACCAACTTAAGGTGTGCAGTTGGACTAGTAAAAAGTTCATAGGTCTTCCATGCAGAATGTTCTATTACCAACTGCAAATGTAATTTAGTTTTTTTAAAATATACATTTATTTTTTGAAAAGAATACGGAACCCTACTTTGCGCGAGGCCGACTCGTACTTTACCGGTTTTATTAACGTTTTTAGCGTTTCCAATCATTATAATACTATAACATTCTACCATTATAATATTATAACTACTTTGCGCGAGGCCGACTCGTACTTTACCGGTTTTATTAACGTTTTTAGCGTTTCCAAACATTATAATACTATAACATTCTACCATTATTAGCTATTTATGCAACTGTTGCATAATGAGGGGTATTTAACACGAGTGTGGTTTATGAAACTCGCTGCGCTCGTTTCATAAAAGTATACACGAGTGTTAAATACTAATTATGTACAGTTGCATACAATAGTTTATCTACACTCATACAACAAATTTAAATTAAAGACAAAATAAAGTAATCATTGTTTATATACAAACTGCATAAGGAAAAATACAAACGTTAATGGCGCGAAAATAAATTTGCAGTAATATCGCACCGCGCATGCGCGCCGCCAAGGTTGCGTTCCGAAACACGCTAGTGTGCTCAAATAGCAAGCATCTGCGTAATTTTTTTTTTAAAAAACTTCATTTTGTTACAACTTTGCGATAACGAAATGAAATTTGTATGGATCCTTAGTCACGGCTCCATCGAAAGGTATATCATTTGCTTAGCGTTTCTGATAAGTAAATAAAGGATTTACGACATGAGTGTAGATAAAATATTATAACTACTTTGCGCGAGGCCGACTCGTACTTTACCGGTTTTTTTTAACGTTTTTAGCGTTTCCAATCATTATAATACTGTTTTATTGAACTTTTATTAATTGTAACACTAGCTGTTTCCCGCGGCTTCATCCGCGTGGACAATGTTTCTATGACTTTTCGAGGGTGGAAAAAAGTAGCCTAATCCAGGTCCTAATCTGTTTACCTACCAAATTTCAGTCAGATCCGTTCAGTAGTTTTTGCGTGAAAGAGTAACAAACATACATCCATACATTCTTGCAAACTTTCTCTATTTATAATATTAGTAGGATACATATTTTGACGGTCATGTTACGTTCTGACATCCTTACTAATGTTATAAATGTGAAAATGTGTTTGTTACCTTGTCACACTTCAACGCCTTGACCAATCTTTAAGAAACTTGGCATGCAGGTAGCCTGTGTCACGGGGAAGGACATAGGCTACTTTTTATCCCGGGAAAATAGCATAATCTGATGCAGTTCCTGAGGGATTGTTGTGATTTTTTGCACAGAGATGGTTGAGTAGGTGGGAAACGACATAATTTACTAATCACCTTTAAAGACAGTAATTAAAACGATGTCCACGCGGGTGAAGCCGCGGGAAAAAGCTAGTTTTAATATTTTTTGTATAAATGTGTAAGTGATATCGAGTATATGAAATTAGTGATCTAATATAATGTATATTAACTCTATTTCAGGCGCATGCGCCGGCGCGTCGCGTGAGAGACGTGATACCCTCGGCCACCATTTGCAAGTGGGGCGCCGAGATGGTCACAGCGCTGGAGAGCTTGCACAACTGCGGCGTTGTTTGCATGTAAGTCATTATTGAAGGTCGCGGGAAGCCGCTGGATGCGGGCACCGGAGCACCGCGGGACCGGGTGTTGTGAATATCCTTGGGGGAGTGCTTTGTCCAGCTGTGGACGTCCTTAGGCTGATATGATGATAACGGGTCATTGTTATCAATCCACTAGCTGTTCCCCGCGGCTTCACCCGCGTGGACAACGTTTCTATGACTTTTCGAAGGTGCGCAGTGCGCGAGCAGCAAGCTCGGTTTGGTTGATGGTAGGATATTTTCGAAGCCCGTCTGGCTAGCTACCACCATCTTATCTAAGTCTTGGCGCCAAACATCAGTGTTAACAATATTGATGTGTTCCGGCTTGATTAACTCATAAAGTTGCATTTTTTTATACAGGGTCTTAACTTTACAAAGGTACGCATTTTTTTTTGACTGAAGCATGTACTCATGAAACTGAACAACTTTCCCCAAGAAACCCATAGTCAATTCGCTTTTGTTTTTTAATTAAAATATTAAATTGCGCGGAATACGCCGCGGCAGCGTGGCGGGCCGGCGCGGTCATTGAACTTTGTCAATACGCGGATACCAGTTGATAATTTAATCAAAAATAATAATTGCGAATTGTCCACGGGTTTCTTGGGGAAAGTTGTTCAGTTTCATGAGTACAAGCTCCAGTAAAAAAAAAGAACGCACCTTTGTTAAGACCCTATATTATAATAATAGTAAATTTATATTATACGAATACATTTGTTTTTCCGTCGATAGATGCTTTTTATTCTGCCACATTAAAAAAATGAATATTTTTATTTATTGCCTCCCGCTTTGCGACATTTTTTCAAAATTGTAAAATTATGAAAAAGTCGTATTGTAAAAAATCTACTTTAGTGTCGACTATGTAGTATGTATAAGTTATGGTACCTACCATCGTCACTCAAACAAACATTTTCTGTGCCAATGCAATGTTACCGTTATTATTAAATAGTTCAAGAAAATTCTAATAGATGGCGCTGTTAGAATTTAAAACGCGGCAGCGAGTCGCACGTTAAAAATAGTAGTGGATCAAAAAATGAAATTTTCCGTTGTCGACCAACTTAACGACTAGAAAGCTGAAATTTGGTAATTTTTAGAAGGCATCGTATTTGATGAAATTCAAATCGATGCCTCATTTACGTCAAAACGTAATGTGACCCTTTCTATTTAAGCTCAGCTCTGTTTACGTTTTGATTAGTGACAAGGGTTAAGTGTGAATGTGAAGTGTTAAGTGTCAAGTAGGGTGTCCAATATCGATCAGTGCTAAGTGTTTAGTCATAGTATATAATATTAGAACTAACATACAGTATGGGACCACTCCCTGTCATTCGTTTTTTGAAATGTCATTTCTGGCCAGTTCTATAAAGTGTCTAGGGTTTAGTAAAGCTCTTAAGTTGCCGGATATCGATTAAAATGGACGAGCAAATACGCCTTATTCGCGAATCATATCCTTCTACGTATCACTTTCTGACCATTTTGCCATGATAAATCGCAAAAAAAATAAAGTTAGATTAACCAAAATGGCGCGCCGGTTAATCACGCACGTGTAGCGTGGGCGTGGGCTGGGCGAGTAAGGGGAAAGCGGGGGTGCGTGGGGCAGAGCTACTTGTCAGAAAATATAACGGCCGTCTATCTACTAATCACTAATCACTTGACAGTTTTACTCGTCACTTGCACTTGTCAGTGCCTGTCCACACTTACTAAGCACTTATTACTTGTTACTCGCGCTTGTCACCAATTAAAATGTAAACCGGGCTTTAGGCGCTTTGCACACGACGGGGCGGGGCGGGCCGGTCAATTTCAGCGGTCACCGCGGTCTTTTTGTCCTCCATGTGCGTCGTTGGTGGTATAGGATTCCCTTTGTGCTATCGTACGTATGGCGGCGAAATTGACCGGTCCGCACCGCCCCGTCGTGTGCAAAGCGCCTTATGGACGAGGTAACTAGTATCTCATCTGTGCTTATGGTCTCATATTAGTAACTAGTGGCATGTAGATAGATAGATAGATAGATAGATAAGCGTTTATTTAGGATTTCACCCAGCACACACAATACATTTTTAAACAGTTACAGTACAAATTAACAATTTGGTATATATGTCTTTCTTGTTCCGATCCCCTGAACTATGTACCATTGAATGGAACAAAGGCATTTTCTTAGTGGTTAGATGGGATTTAGACTAGTTAATTTTTCGTCACTTGTATGAATTTTCCTACAAGTGACGAAATTTTATGCGGGGTATATGACGCATACGGGGGATTAGTAACGAAGAAACTGCTGCGATAATCCAGTTAAAAAATTGTATTTTTGGCCTCAATAAAGGCGATTTTTTCAGGTGAAAAAACTCGACTTCATGGGGTTAAAGCCACCGTGCTCTCAAAATATCTAAACAATAGGCATATGTTTACCACCATTTAATTTGTAATAGTCTAATGCTATTTTGAGAATGAATTTTGTTTTAATAACTATTGTTCTTAATATTAATTTTTATCTTTAAACTTTTTTATACAATCGGCAATTTCATAGGTAAAGACCTAATATAACTTACGACTTCTTATTCTTACATCATCGTGAATAACATGAGCAGTGTTGCCAGATCTACTGATATATCCGTAGATCTACGGACTTTAGGTCTTCTCTACGGACATACGGATTTAAGTTGCAAATGGCTGCTCCTCTGACCTATTGGCAATCGATGCCGGGGTACCTCAGGGGTATGTTCTTTCCGCCACTCATGTCTTGCTACACATAAACGATCTGCTGACACCGGGTATTATTGGGTGTGCAGACGATAGCACAGTTGTGGAAAGATACCTATCCAGTGCACGAGCGAACGGCGCTGAGACGCCAATATAGAGCGCATGAACCTATCGCTTCAGGCAGTGTTTGATTGGGGTGATTGCCTCTAAGACACAGGCGTGTCTCTTTTTCGCTAAAAGGAGTCCTTTCAACTTGACTCCTACTTTCTGGAATGAATTCATTCAGATATCCGACCACCTTGAGCTTCTTGGCGTGGAATTAACACCTAATCTCAATTTCGGTCGATACATTGAGTCCAAGGCAAAAATTTCTGTAATGAAGTTGGATATTCCCTCTATATTGGATGAGACGGTACTTCACACCTGGACAGCTTCTATCTTTATATCAAGCACAAGTCCGATCTTGTATGGAGTACTGTTCTTACCTATAGGATGGATCAGCCCGCTATCAGCTGGATACCTTGGACGCTATCGACCGACGCGCCCGGAGACTCATTGGTGACGATGAGCTTGTCAAAAACAAGCTTCAAAGCCTTGAGCATCGCCGCAAAGTTGCCTGTCTTTCGGTTTTCTATCGAATTCATTTCGGAGAGTGTGTTCAAGAACTTCACGACTTCATTCCCCCAGCTCCATTCCACCTTCGGTCAACGAGACGCAGGGGAAGGTTGCATCCCTTTGTTGTTGATATTCAGCCTATACGCACGAAGTGTTGCGCTTCCTCATTTATTATGCGGACAGCGATGGAGTGGAACTCCTTGCCTGCGTCTGTGTTTCCCGACTCCTACAATTTGGAGATCTTCAAGGCGAGAGTGTATAGGCATTATTTGAATTTGCATGTACTATCCTCGACAACATCTTCACTAACTATCAGGTGAGATATAGTCAAACGCACATAAATTTTAAATTAAAAAAATCCACGGATTTTTTTTAGATTTCATCCACCAGACCCAAACAATAGTATAGATATCCAAATGAAATAAAATGGTGCGTAAAACGAAACGTAACTCCAAAAAAAGGTCCTGCGACCTGCGTTTCATTTTATCATATGTGTGTACAGATAAGTAAAAGTGACTGTATTTTTCACAATCTAGGGCTTTGTTCACTAATAAATGTGAATGTTCCTCTTCCTTGCAGAGATCTGAACCCCTCGAACATCCTGCTCGGCGACCGCGGGCAAGTAATCCTCACCTACATGTACCACTACCCCGGCCTGGACATGCGTCTCTCCAAGATACGAGCGAAGCCGCGAGGGCGAGACGTGTATATAGCGCCCGAGCTGTACAGGGACGTGTGCGTGAGCGAGAGGGAAGATGGGGGCTTGGAGGCGGTTTGCGATTTTTGGAGTTTTGGAGCGGTTATGTATTGGCTGATTTGTGGAGTGGTGAGTCATTAACTTTATTCGTAATAAACACATTGTAGTCACGACTAGTTAATCCTCGCCTTTACATCAGGAGGTCACGGGCTCGATTCCCGGCGAAGTCTTACTTTGTAATGGACCATTTACCAGTGCCAGTACCGGAGCCATTGCTTGAGACAATCCACCGAGCCAGGCCACTAAGCCAGTGAAATTTGAAAGCATTATAATTCTGGAACAGTCCATTGTACTGGATTGTCTCTGTTTACACAATGCCAATGTTGGACTGACTTAGTGGATTGTCTCAAGTATTGGCTACGTGTAAATGGTCCATTACACTTAGTTTGGCTGGTGGTAGGACATTTTCTAAGACGGCCTGGCAAGCAAGCTAGCTACCACATCTTATCTAAGCCCCACAGCCAAACTTCAATGTTAACAGCTTTGATTTGTTCCGGCTTGAAGATAAGATAGCCAGTTCCTCATTGCGTTGTGGAATCTTGGTAAGCCCGCTTCCATCTTCGGCATCATCGTCACTTATCATCAGGTGAGATGATGCCATGGGCTTATTAGTTGTAGAAAGAAAAATAAGTAAGTAAACGATATTTCATCATCATCATCAGCCGAAAGTCGTTTACTGCTGAACAAAGGCATCCTTCAAGGATTTTCACAACGACCGGTCCTGCGCTGCCCGCATCCACCGGTTCCCGCAACCTTTACCAGGTCACTGATCCACCAAGTAGAGAGTCCTTCTCTATCACCTTGATTAATTTTGTATGGAGTAAATTCTATTAGGACCTCAGTGTTGGGTTCCTTGGGGTAACAGTGAGTGGAAGCCCCAATTAGTAGTAGTAGCTGGGTAGTCCCCGACTGAAAATGTTAATGTTGACTACGTGTCGTGGGCAAAGTTGTTCGGTATGATGAGTAGATAGATAGATAGATAGATAACTCATTTATTGAGTAGGAGCCCCAGTTAACGGGACGTACACCAATTTTGTTACAACCTGTATAACTCGTATAATTACCAGGTGGCCGTTGGGGCAGAAAAGTTTTCGAGTGGCGACCGTGCACTGGGAGACGTAGTGTAGCCAGACCGCCCACGCGGTGGACCGACGACCTGGTAAAGATCGTGTGTAGCCGATGGATGCGGGCAGCGCAGGACCGGTCATCGTGGAAATCTTTGGGGGAGGCCTTTATGCAGCAGTGGAGGTCTTTCGGCTGATATGATGATGATAATGTTGACACAAATTTTGTCACACCTGTATAAGTAGAAGAAGCCCAAGTTAACAAGTTCTGAATTTTAACCTTTTAAGCTCGAATTCAAGGTAGGCTCGAGCCCCTCGGTGGGGACATATATGAGCAACACTTAAACGTACTCTCCCCAGTGTTTGGTACGGATCCAAATTACAAAATATTTATTTCAAATAGTATAAAAAAATATTGTCTGTTACATTATAATGTCATTATTCAGAATACAGTCTCAGGTTATGGTATTTGCTGGAGTATCCTTGTAATTTACGTAATCTATCCTTACTAATATTATAAATGTGAAAATGTGTTTGTTTGTAACCTTTTCACGCATCAACACCTACTTACATCTATATAATACCCTAGTTCGCCCTCATCTTGAATATGCTGCTCAAATCTGGAATCCATTGTATAACAAATACAGTGATCAACTTGAATCAGTGCAAAGAAGATTTCTTCGTGGTACACTTTATCGGTGCTCCAGGAATAAAATGTCTTATGCCAAATTGCTCGATAAATACTCAATTCTACCGCTTGTTGCCCGACGAAAACTCATTAACATGATGACGCTTTATAATATCTGTAACCATAAATTTGACTGTCCTAAGCTTACAAAATACCTTGCGTATCAAGTACCTTGTAGTAAACCACGCTTAGTTAAGCACGGAAAACTATTTTTCACCCCTGCTTGTAGGACCAATGCTGGTGTTCGGTCTCCTCTTAGACGTATTGTCAGTGCATACAATGAAGATTTCTCACACATTGACATATTTGTTTTATCTCCTGGTAGATTTAGGAATTTAATAATAGAGTGTTTAAAACAATCCCTTTAAAAGCCTCATGTCCATTAAAACCATTTATCTTTTAATACTGTTCTTATATTTAGGTGTGTTCTTATTTTTATTTTACCTACTAATGTTTGATGAAAATAAGTCATAAGTATTTCATTTCTGTGAGATGAGTTGTAGTTGTATTTTTATTTTGTTAATGTTTCCATTCACTATTTGTGCCTTATGTTTAATATACCCGTGGATTGCGTTGTGGGTTATGTACACACCAACTTATGTAATGTTTAACAATGATTGTATGTTACTTTGTGCATAACTGTTTGCTATCCCAAATAAGTAAAATAAAATAAAACACCTTAACCAATCTTGATGAAATTTGGCATGCATGTAGCCTGTGTCACGGGGAAGGACATAGGCTACTTTTTATTCCGTGAAAATAGCACAGTCCGATGAAGATTCCGAGGGCACTGAAAATATACTCTTTTTCTGGTTAGTTTCTTTAAAATTGCATTGGATTGCTGTGATTTTTTGCACATAGATAGTTGAGGGGGTGGGAAATAACGTGATTTACTAATTAGTATCTACAGAAAACTCATGTCCACGCTCGCGAGTCGCTTGCGGCTCGCGCGCCACTCACCCTCAAAGACAGTCTAGAAACTATTATGCCGTCGGCAAAAGTTAGTTATTTTATAAACATCCTTTAGACCGCAGGAAATTTTGACATGAGTCTTGCTTGAACTTATTCTCTGGCACACCAGTTACTCATTGTATTGTAGAATCTTATGCACTGCCCCACAATCTGTCCTGCCCCACGGTCTCTTTCTAAACTCGAGAAGGAGAGACCATACTCAACACACGGCGGCGGCCAAGCATGGGTTGGTGGAGACGTAGGGCTACTATCGAAGTTTTTGTAGCCGCCTATAAAGCATCTAATACGGCTTGACAACTGCCATCTAGCGATACCAACTGCAACCAACAGCTTAGCGTGTCTTGCGAAGAAAAATACCACTAACAGTCAATCCTATCTAGGTACTGACCTTGCTTCAGGTCAGTTAGCCTGCGTGATCGACCCAGCCAGGCAAGTCGTACTGTATGAACTACGAGCGCTTCAAGTTCCGACTGCTTGAAGTTCTGATTTGGGCTTACCAATTGTGAATTTAAAATAAATCGTTTTTTTTTTGTTCAAAAACAAAAAAAAACCGACTGCAAACAGGAAACTAAGGTTTCCTCGATTTCTCTGGGATGCTATCATCAGATCCTGATTTCCTTATCATTTTGAAGTCAGTAAAAAAAATGAATTAGTAAAGCGTCGGTGGCTCAACCGGTAACCACTTGGTCCTCCTAACCAGTGGTCCCTTGTTAAAAATCCGTACTGTTAATGTACCAATGAGTTTTTAGAAAACTTACGTACATACTTACCGATTGCTTTAACGGTGAAGGAAAACATCGTGAGGAAACCTGCACATCTGATTGCAGATGTGTATGAATGTCGCGTTACACACGTCCGTAGGTGTAAATCAGATGTGTATGAATGTCGTGTTACACACGTCCGTAGGTGTAAATATAAATGCATTACACGTGACCGCGGGTAATGCTAAGTGCAACACCAGGCAACCGCCGTCTATCCCTTGGATAGCACGGTTAATTGTGCCACACGATAAGAGAGAGAGACAACGAATAAGTAAAATGTTAAACGTATGTTTTTTCTTGTTACTGCAGCCGCTGTCATACTACCATCGCAGCATGTTTACGTCGCACACGATTCTACAACTACCTGACACGCTGCCCTTAGAGGAACAGTCGCTTCTTACTCAGGTATTTATTTATATAAATAATTTTCGAAAAACCTATAAACTTTTAGGTACAAAATACATACACGCTATATACATATGCAAGCAAAATTTTAGCTCAACCGGAAACCGGGAAGTGGGTCAAAATTCACTTGCATAATTCCACCCTAACTAACATACATACATTGCAAGTTAAATAAAAGCTTGTAAAAAAACATTTATTATATTTTGAGTACTAAAAATTAGTATTCAAACTTTGACTTTCCATTTCACAGCCTCGGGGGTCGCCAAGTTTCCATACGAAGGTACATAAAAACCAGCTAAGTGTGAGTCGGGCGTGCGCTCCGAGGTTTTCGTACCACCACACCACTCCACACAGTTATGATAATGATAGGTGCCTATTTATTACAAACAAAAGACATCAACGCGAGTGACAGATAAATGTCGTTTTTAGGGTTCCGTACCCAAAGGGTAAAAACTGGGGTGTTACTGACACTTCGCTGCCCGTCTGTCCGTCCGTCACCGGGCCGTATTTCATGAACCGCGATAGTTAGACAGTTGAAATTTTCACAGATGATGTACTTCTTATGCCGCTATAACAATAAAACAAATATTTAAGGGGGCTCTCATACTACAAACGTGATTTTTTTGCTCGTTTTTGCTCGAAATTGATAAAAAGCGTCGGTGGCTCAACCTGTAACGTCCTCGGTAACCAGAGGTGCCGGGTTCAAATCCGGATGGCCAATGTACCAATGAGTGTTTCGAAACTTACGTACATATACTCACCGATTGCTTTAACGGTGAAGGAAAACATCGTGAGGAAACCTGCACACACCTGCGAAGAAACTGGAAGGTTGTGTGTGAAGTCGACCAACCCGCACTGGGCCCGCGTGGTCGACTAAGGCCCGATCGCCCTTATTCAGGGTAGGCTCGAGCCCCTCGGTGGGGACGTATAAACTGATATGATGATGATAACGGCAACAGGTAGACGTTTGAGATATTTACTGAATATTGTTTTTGTATTATTTACTTTAAAAAAATATTAAATTAAATATAATTAATTATGATATCAGCTTATATACGTCCCCACCGAGGGGCTCGAGCCTACCCTGAATATGGGCGATCGGGCCTTAGTCGACCACGCGGGCCCAGGCATTATTTTATTAATATAATTAATACTTAAATTAAAATTAATTAAAAGTGCGATCGATGATAAATTCAGTTGCTTACGTTTTTCTTCCAGCTTTTAACTTACGAGCCCTCAGAGCGACTCGGGGCCGGCAAAGAAGGCATCAACGAGATAAAATCGCATCCCTACTTCAGGCACATCGACTGGGGGGACGTGCACGACAGCTGGGTAGTCCCCGACTGAAAATGTTAACGTTGACTACGTGTCGCGGGGAAAGTTGTTCAGTATGATGAGTAGGAGCCCCAGTTAACGGGACCTACACCAATTTGTTACAACCTGTATAACTCGTATAATGAACAGATGGCCGTTGGGGCAGAAAAGTTTTCGAGTGGCGACCGTGCACTGGGAGACGTAGTGTAGCCAGACCGCCCACGCGGTGGACCGACGACCTGGTGAAGGTCGCGGGAAGCCGCTGGATGCGGGCAGCGCAGTACCGGTCATCGTGGAAATCCTTGGGGGAGGCCTTTGTCCAGCAGTGGAAGTATTTCAGCTGATATGATGATGATGTATAACTCGAGCTCTTACCTTCGCATCTCACGGCACCCATCCGAATCATATACAGGCCGTAACAAAATTGGTGTCTGTCCCATTAACTGGGGCTTCTCTCATCATACTGAACAACTTCATAAAGACTTTGCTGAAATCCCAAAAAAACACTTCATACAAATCGATAAGCTGAATGACCAGTTTTGTGCATTTTTGTAAGCAGGGTCCAATTTTTTTTAGAGAATTGACTATGGGATCTTTGGGGAAAGTTGTTCAGTATGATGAGCAAAACCCCCAGTTAACGGGTCCTACACCACTTTTTGAAGACCGAAATAAAATTACACTGAAAATTTAAACTACTCAGTGACTTTTAATTCGTTGAAGGGCAGAAAATGGTACATCCTTTTCTTTTTTATATTTACAATTGATAGGCCCTTGACGTCATTTCACCTGATGGTGGGTGATGATGATGCCGAAGATGGAAGCGGGATTACCAAGACTCTCCAACGCAATGGAGAACCGGCTATCTTCAAGCCGGAATAAATCAATGCTGTTAACATTGATGTTAAGATTTGTGGTTACAAGATTAGACGAAGCCGGGATTCGAACCCGCGACCTCCTGGTGTAATGCGAATAGACTAACCACTACGCTACGGGGGTATAATATAAAAAAATAACAAAATTTTGAAACTGAAGTGGGAATTTAATTAATATATTATTTATGCTCAGATATTTATAACTTTTTGTTTTTTTAAAATTAAGTGGTACTAGTGTATTTTATCTTCAAAATAGTCATTTAGCCAAAATGTTTACCTACTATAAAATAATTTCATAGATAGAATCGAATAGATATTTGAACAGTGTTTCTAGTCGGTAAATTAATATAAGTTTTGTTTCGAAAAACAAATACATTACTTAGAGTTAATATTGTGAAGTTATTTAATTATTATTATGTAAAAGTTTGTGCTTATTATTGTAATTGTAATCTAAACCGGTTCTTATATTCATTTTAAAACAATGTCGACTTATGTAAATATCTAAAATAAAGTACGTTTACCCTGAGTTTAAGAAGCCTAACTTCCTAACAAATGGGGCAACGCTATAGGTTAGACGAGAGATGAAAATACGTCCTATTTGAACTTTTAGCGTTTGTTAGGAAGTTTTTTCTTTTTAATTTAAGAGAACGCTCTTCTCTGTGGAGTAATTGTCAATTCTACGAAGTTAGGCTTTCGTAATTCAGAGTAGTGTAATACGTACTTCGATTTTCTTTTTACCGACTTCAAAAAAAGAGGTCATCAAATCGGCCCGTATGTATGTAATATTGTTGGAAATGCACAATATACGGTTACAGTACTCTACGTGCCCTCTCGGTGGACCGATGACCTGGTGACGATCGCGGTAAGACGCGGAAAACCTTGGGGGAGGCCTTTGTCCAGAAGTGCACGACCTTCGGCTGATATGATGATGATAGTCTATGTGGGCTTCTAAACAGGTGTGCCAAATTTTAGTGTATGTTTATCTCAGAAACTAAATTTTAAATCGAAATGTATTTTTTTTTATTGGATTAAGCACCTTTCAACTTGGGGGACAGTGCAAGTTTCATCAAAATCGGTATAGTAGTAGGTATTCAAGATGTGGACTGTTGTGTGTATCAATCACTGGAAAAACTTGTCGTCGGCATCTTGTGAATGAAGATGGTTGTTCTTAGCGTTTTAGCGTTGTCAATTATTCAATGTTTAGGGTTCTTTATTATTAGAATCAACTGAATTAATAAATGTATGTAATGTATGAGTATTCGTGTACATTCGATTTCCTAAAACAAGTACCAAAAAAGTACCCAGGGCCCAGGATCACAATGTAAGGTTAGTTTTTTTTTTGTAGATCTGTAGGTATATCGGATATCTTGATAGATAACCTTAATCTATTAAAAAATCTTGATCACTGATTGAGAAAAATAAACGTTAAGGGGATCCCTCCCTCTGCCTAACTAGCGGCGCCATCAGTTAAAAATAATTACTTGTACTTAAATGAAAATTTTGTAGTATGAAACGCGGCCACTTTTAGCACCTATTCTGTATGTACGTGTAACTACACCGAATTATATTTTAAATTAGGGAGTCAATCATTTCTAAATAAAATTTTCGTTAAAGTACCAATGTACTCGGCGAGTAATTATTTTAACTTTGGAGCGAAGAAGGTATTGTGATGGCAAAAAAAATCGAAGTTGAGATTTTGATGGGGATCGATTGTCTTACACTAATAGAGTCTAAAAACAAAAAAAAATGTGTGTGTCTGGGTGTCTGTACGTCCGTCCGATGCTCTACCGGATGGATTTGGGTGAAAATTTGGTGACGGCAATACTATTTTTGCCCAGGTGTTTTTTTTTTCACATTTCCCCATCTTGATTTTATAGGGTTGCCCCCCAAAAAACTTATTATTTTTTACTCAATAATGGCTCTAACGATTTTGATGAAACTCGGTATGTTACAATAACTGTATATGGCCAACAGTTCGTTATTCCAAGAAAAATCGGTAAAAAGGTATCTCCCATAAAAATCCAAGTTATTTGTTACTTAAAAAAAATTTCTAACGAATTTAATAAAACTTCGTTAATAACAAGGATTTGATAAGACCTACTGCACTGGGAACTTCATTATTCCATAAAAAAATCTGAGAAGGTGCCTGCCATACAAACCCAAATTATTTGTAAAATTTTCATCAAGTCATATATAAGGTGTAACAAAATTAGCTGAAACTATTTTAACTGGTGCTTCTACCCATGAAACTGAACAACTTTCCCCAAGGAACTCATAGTCAAATCGCAAAAAAAAAATTGGCTCCCACACTAACTCGATCAGCTAATCAGCCAACTTAGTATGGGAAGTTCAAAATGTTTTTTGAGATTTGACTATGGGTTTCATGGGGAAAGTTGTTCAGTTTAATGGGTAGAAGCACCAGTTAAAATAGTTTCAGCTAATTTTATTAGACCTTATATACCTAGCTTTATTCTTTGGTACTATAATCAAGTGCAATGTTTATGCCCGACTACGACAGACGATGAAGGCTTCGCGAGAAAGTATGCACAGCGTGGCTGTACAATTTATTTATGTGACGCTAATTAGCTGGGGATAGCCCCTGCCTGGGTACTTTTCTTAGGCAGTTAAATTTTACAGTTTCGACTGTGCGTACATGTGGCGTACTTATACACTCCCTTATAATTATTGTTGTTTAACTATTGAAGCTGTGAGAATCATGTGCAATTTGTTACATGTTAAGAAATAAAGCGCATTTGCACATTACTCAGAAAAGTGCTTATTTTTCATTACTGGCGTAAGGACACGGCCAATACGCGTGACCAATGCTCCCGGCGAATTGGTGCGAAATTCGAAAGTTTCGCACACTCGCGACTCAGTCGTTTGCGGGAAATTGTAGAGTGCGGTGGAAAGATATTCCATGTAAAGATGCCAATAACCTTACATTGTATTTTTTCTTGTAAACAAATTAAATAAACGCATTTTTAAAACGACAATTCTACCGGCCCTTTTAGCGCGGCACTGACGGCCTACGCCAGTTCGTACGAGTTATGTCAGATAGCGCTACTTTTTGCTTGTATGTAGAAAATCTGAGTATAATATGGAGACAGGCGGATCCTTCTGTCCAAATCTGTGTTATTAAGCTATTGCATAGCTTTTATCGCGGGCTTTGAGCGCGGCGACCGAATCAAGAAATTCCGTATAACGAAAATAAAACCTAACAACCCACGCTCGGCCGAGTTCTAAAAAACTAACAGTGCCATCTATTAGCGATTTCCGGTACTAAAAGGAGTCAATTTTACTGGTGTAACTTTCTTAGTGTTAATTTATTACATAAACATCCCGCGCCCCAAGGGCTATATGGTACTGGTAAATACTGCATAAATAAAAAATAAATAAATAATTATAATTGCACAAGTTGATAAAAAATGCTATGCAATAGCTTTACCGCGGCAGTCCCCGAGCCCCACACGTCTTTTTTTTCTTCTTTCTATTTGTACCCGGTCAAAAAGCAAGTCTCTTTTTACTTTCGAGCGAACAAGGAGTGAAGAGGTATTGTGATGGCAAAAAAATCGAAGTTGATATTTTGATGGGGATCGATTTTCATATTCATATTTCTTTATTTGCTTAAATAAGGTAAGTACATGTCGTTATAGAAAAATGGTAAAACATGCCTATTTCTTACACTAATAGAGTCTATAAAACAAAATGTATGTGTGTGTACGTCCGTCCGGTGTTTGGGTAAGGGCTATCGTATTTTAATTTCCAGACGTTTTTAAAATAAAAAACCTCAATTTTTTAAGGTTGCCACAATAGTTAAAGTACTTTTTTACTCAAAAATGGCTCTTAAGTCTTCATACCTAGCTTTAATGTATAATGTTTATTGTTGATTTGTGTTATGCCCGACTACGACAGACGGTGAAGGCTTCGCGTGAAAGTATGCCCAGCGTGGAGCTTGAAAACAGTGAAATCCCTTGCACAGAAAAGAGAGGGACTTGCATTTTGACCAGACGAAACTCCGGAGTCCGTTACCCAGACTGCTTTCTGCGGCTATACCATAAAATAAATTATACATGACTTAGTACTAATACATTAAAGGCCTTTACCTATGAATTTGCCGATTGCATAAAAAAGTTTAAAGATGAAAATTAACATTAAGAACAATAGTTATTTAAACAAAATTTATTCTCAAAACAGCATTAGACTAGAAAAAAAATGATGGTAGACATATACCTATTGTTTAGATATTTTGAGAGCACGGTGGCTTTAACCCCATGAAGTCGGGTTTTTTCATCTGAAAAAAATCACCTTTATTGCGACAAAAAATGCGCATTTTTAATTTTAAAGCTCTAGAGTTATCGCAGCAGTTTCTTCGTTACTAGTGTCATATTTGGGAATACCTCGCATAAGATCACTTTCAGGTAAATTTTAGAAAAACTAGTCAAAAAAATTGCCTCATCTGACCACTAAGAAAACGCCTTTGTTCCATTCTATGGTACATAGCTCAGGAGATTGGAAGATGAAAAACATGCCACTAGTTACTAATAAAAGACCACAAGTAGTGTCACCATAAGGTCAGTAATAAAAAACAATAACTTTTTATTTTCAATAAAAATTGGCATTGAACTTCAAAAACTGATTCGGCAATTTCATAGGTAAAGACCTATTGATATGTACTGTGACATGGCTATGCCACAATAGAATTAATGCTTACCTTTCTACATTCCGAGCAAAGTAAGTGGCTTTATAGGTAGGTGGAAGCACTTGTCACTGGTAAACTCCTAGTAAAGTCTGACGAAGGAAACTAACTGGTAAATTATACCACTTGTCTGTGGCAGGAACTACATCGTATCCGACTGAGTGGCTACAATTTAGTTTCCTTCGTCAGAGATTTTAGTAGGTTCTGATGTGTCACATGTGTTTATTTTCGAGTGGAATGGTTGTGCTACTGATTGAGTGGCGTGTGATTCTAGTGTGTGACGTGTGATTTTTGGTGAGTGGAATAGTTGTGCTAGAGATTGAGTGGCGTGTGTTTCTGATGTCTGATGTGTAGACTGATTTGCATGTGGTTCCGGTGAGTAGCTAGAGAGAGTTGAAGGTGAGAGTCGCGGGAACTGAGACTGGTAAGCGTAAATGTCAACTGTTCTTTGAATGTCATTTCTAAACGAAAGCAACCGTTCTTGTGGAATTTTACGCATATGAGGCAAAAGACTTTTCAAAAATAATAGATGTTCATCGTCTTCAGTTTTTCTCGCTTTTTGTTGCAAGTATTCCAGCTTTTTTCTTTCAATATCTAGCATATTTTGATTAAATGTGTTGGTTGTTTTTTTATGTCGCACTGCATTACTGGCTCTTGTGAAATCAATACTTGTATTGGTGTCATTACTGTTTTCTTCTATTGCATGATGTGTAATCGTATCATGTTGCGCATCGCAAACTTCAGTGTCGTTTAAGCCATTTGAGTCATGTTGGTAAGGATTTGAATTGTCTTGACTATCGTAGGAATTATTGCTCTGTTCTATAGATCTGCTAGATGAAGGACGTTTTAATGATTTGTTGAAATTTCCTGAAGAATTTCTTGGTTTAACAATATCTTTCAGGAACATTAGGGAATGATAATATGGCCATTTTGGCTCAAACGAAGTTATAGCTCCATCTCCTGAGCGTGAAACAGGAATTTTCCCATATTCAGTCGCGAACTGGTCCCTTAAATACTTCCATTTCTTCCTAAGTTTGTTTTCTGAAAAAAAAAACAGTTTTATTATTGCTTACAGGTACCTGGCTACATTTGCACATTTGGCTACTGAACTTAGAATGGGACTTTCCACAATAAAGGAAATTATAGAAGAAACAGTCAATGTATTGTGGGATGAATTACATCCAGTACACACGCACATACCTACAAAGGAGGCTTTCCGTGCAATAGCAAATGACTTTAACATTATTTGGAATTTTCCGAATGTTTTAGGGTCAATAGATGTAAAGCATGTGCGGACACTCTGTCCAGGTGGATCAGGGTCTATGTTTTACAATTACAAAAAATATTTTTCTGTCGTGTTACAAGCACTCGCAGATGCAAACTATAAATTTACAACAATTGACATCGGAGGGTTTGGTAAACAAAGCGACGGTGGAACATTCAAGGCTTCAGAACTATACCAACGTTTAAGTACCGGGCAGATGGACGTTCCAGAACCAGAACATTTACCAGGAACGAATGTAAAAGCACCATATGTTTTCATAGGTGATGAAGCGTATCCGCTGCTGTGGTACTTATTAAAACCTTTTTAGGCAGAAATTTGCCTTCAGAACAACGTAACTTTAATAAGACTCTATCGAGAGCTAGAAAAACTATAGAGTGTGCGTTTGGTATGGCAACCTCGAAATGGCGATCACTTACAAAATGTATTAAACGTAGCGATGACATGCTCAGTGAATGTATTGAAACGAATATTTATGTAGCTGACAAAATAGTTAAGTGTACATGTGTTTTACATAACACTATCATTGATAAAGAAGGCATCGACCGTAACTTAACTCGTGTTCGTTTAGTACGAAGAAGGTGGAACAACTCAGGGCACACCTCAAATGAGGCAATGGATATCAGAAATATTTACGTAAACTATTTTTTACCGCCGCCCTGGAAGATGTTTTTAAGCTTCTGGACTGGGGTGGACTCGGCATCAATATCAACGGCGAGTACATATCCCACCTCCGATTCGCTGACGATATCGTGGACATGGCTGAGACTATGGAAGACCTAAGCACAATGCTCGATGGCCTCAGTAAAGTCTCTCAACAAGTGGGTCTTAAAATGATCATGGACAAGACGAAAGTAATGTTAAATGTCCGTGTCGCACCCATCCCTCTAAAGGTTAGAGACTACACTGAAAGTTGTTGACGAATATGTATACCTGGGACAAATAGTCCAGTTAGGCAGGTCCAACTTCAAGAAAGAGATCAATCGACGAATCCAACTCGGCTGGGCAGCGTTCGGGAAGCTTCGCAATATCTTCACGTCCCAAATACCGCAGTGTCTCAAGACTAAGGTCTTTGACCAGTGTGTGTTGCCAGTGATGACTTACAGAACTGAGACATGGTCGCTTACTATGGGATACATAAGAAGGCTCAAGGTCACCCAAAGGGCAATGGAGCGTGCTATGCTCCGAGTTTCTCTGCGTGATCGAATCAGAAACAAGGAGATCCGCAATCCGCAGGAGCACTAAAGTAACCGACATATTTCACAGAATCGCTAAACTGAAGTGGCAGTGGGCAGGGCACATAGCGCGTAGAACAGATGGCCGATGGGGAAGTAAAGTTCTCGAGTGGCGACCGCGCACCGGAAAACGTAGCGTATGCAGGCCTCCCACGCGGTGGACCGATGACCTGGCGAAGATCGCGGGAAGCCGACGATGGATGCGGGCAGCGCAGGACCGGTCGTCATGGAAATCCTTGGGGGAGGTCTTTGTCCAGCAGTGGACGATTTCCGGCTGATATGATGATGATTTTTTACATAACACATTAGATTACAATAATTAAGTGTTAATTGTCAATAAATTAAGACCAATAAGTAAATAAACTCACCGTCTTCATTCATCTCGGCACTTATTTCTCTCCAACATTTATCAACCACGTATCTGTTTGAATGCTTTTTGTCTCTTTTGTCCCAAACAGGTGGTTTACTAAATACTAAAGAAATCAAAACGTCAATATCCATTTTTAACGTCAATACCTGTGTGTTGTTCCCTTGTAAATTAAGCAGCAAATGGCAGCATACCAGCACACGGAGCAGGTCGGAACTTGTCGGCAACATTCAGCGCTTATCAGCGCTGGTTCTGCGCAAAGTATAGAGACTGCCTGCGCCGACTCCGATAAGCGCTGGTAGCCAGCGTTCTATGTGTCCACACCCTAAAACCCAAGAAGTTTACTTAATTTATGTAAGCTTCTTGAGACCCTGAAGCTGCTCGCGAGTGGTGTCATCTATTAGTATTTTTTTAAAACTTTTGTTAACGCTGCTCTATGCTAGATGGCCTTGTACAAGGACAGTTACATGCGTTTCACAAAACAAACTATGGCACAGTAGGGTGCCTATGGATAGATGTCGCTACCTATATTGGTTACTGCTGGCGAAAATTAAAAAACGTGATACATACATAATAATAGGTGTTGTTAAAATTCTATTTCATTCTTAATTTTTAGTGGTATTATAATTTTAGTACTAATTACTCTGAGCTTTTAGTAATTAATGGGTTGTGGTAGGTAGGTACTTATTATTGTCATCATATCAACTCATATACGTCCCCACCGACGGGCTCGAGCCTACATTGAATATAAGGCGATTGGGCCTTAGTCGACCTTGCGGGCCCAGTGCGGGTTGGTCGACTTCAGATACAACCTGCTAGTTTCTCCCAGGCGTGTGCGTGCATGTTTCCTCACGATGTTTTCCTTCATCGTAAGAGCGTCGGATAAACGTACATTTGACACATTGGTACGTGGTGGCAGGAATCGAACCACGACCTCCCGGACAGGAGGCGGCGGCCCTAGCCGTTACGCCACCGACGCTCATA
The DNA here is from genome assembly GCA_947284805.1 of Coleophora flavipennella. Lineage (NCBI taxonomy): Eukaryota > Metazoa > Arthropoda > Insecta > Lepidoptera > Coleophoridae > Coleophora > Coleophora flavipennella. Next base: position 10,643,520 of record OX369303.1, on the reverse strand, counting down.
CTTATTATTGTACAAAATGTTTTTTCCTCCGTTCATGTATTATTTTTTAATTTTTGTAAAGTTTAAGGTGTACCCTATTGGAGGATGATCAATGACTTATACCTATATTACTGGCGTAAGGATGATTGATTAGTTGATTACTATACGTACATTAAACTCCGCAAAGCTTCTGACGTTAATTGCGCTAAATCCGAACATACTTGCCGACGAGGTCACATATTTTTGTTATAGGTAGGTGTAGGCAGTCAAGAACTATTAGAATCTAGACCTAAGATAAGCTGAAGACCTAGAATAGACAGTACTAATCAATGACTTCTATATTACTAAATCTGTGGTACTAATACATATTATATTATTTGGTATTATCTAGTATCTCATCCAAATCTCATCTGTGCTATGGTTGTGTGTGTCTGCCTGCTTGCTTACAAAAAGCTTCCTCAAGCCTTCAATTTATTGTTTTTGTAATCTCCAACCAAAGCATATTCAATTTTATTGTCAACAGATAAGTATATACTTTTTAATTTCCATTGAACGTGTTCTAACTTTAAAATGCTGGCAAATTAAAATTCCTCGTAACGTGAACACCTGTATTCATGAGTAAGGTTCTTTAAACCGGTTGCGTTACATCACGATCTTTAGAGAATGCAAGACGCTGATTGGCCTACACAAAGGCATAGTGGTTTCTTCGCTCGTATAGGGAAGGCGCGTTCGTTTAGCGCATGCGTGGACCGTCGAATGTTTTTGTAAATTAAAAAACTTGATACCGCCAGACAGAGTATTGAATAAAAACTTTTTCTTCTGTAGCGAAACAAACTATTTAAAAGTGATTTACTTAGTTAATTTTGTGAGAAGTTTAGTTTTTGCTTGCATTAGAAGTTGTGCCAAAGGAATTTCCTAACACGTAAACAGGTTTGGGCCCCATTGACTGTTTATTTATATGGATTTTGTTCTGCGCTGCGACTAGCATAATTTTATAATCTTGACCCGCTTGTGCACGTGATTTGGAATATTTTGTGTTTCGCAATAAAAAGTTTATTGGAATTCCCTGTTGGCAAAGGTGAGTTACAATTTAGTTTAAATTACATACCTACTTACACACTTTTTTAACTTTATGAGAAATAATAATCAAAACTGTTTTCTTTTGATTTTGTTTATGGTATAATGGTTCCGCTTCTGCGCTACCTGCATCCAGCAGAGTAGGAGGCCTGCCTACGCTGCGTCTTCCGGTACTCTTGCAGTACCTACTGTTAAATACCTAGTTATACCTACATATTTCTATTTGTTTACGTAATCTTAAGCTTATGTTTTTGTATTGGTGAAATATCTCTTATTCAATTCAATATTATTTATTCAAAAGAGGTGCAAATCACACTCTTTCTGATAGTCATAAAATAATAATAGCAATGTCATTTGTGAAGAATCAAGAAATAAACAATATTTAGTAAAGTCAAAATTCAATCCTTGATCTTATAACGTCCTTGTCCTTGATATAAACCAGATTATAATTAGAACAAGAAAACAATAGGGACACGAAAAGTTTTACATAAAAGTCATTGAATGTCATTAATGCCTTTAACAAAAGTAAGCCAGTTCACACGTACAGCACCCGGTCACGAGTATTACTCGAGAGTCAGCCATCGCTCCAATTAACCATATTAGAGGGAAAGGAACGACCCGGCTTAAAGACCTATGTTCACATTTTTTTCTAGTACTTATCCTTTCTAGATGTACAGGTATGTGACGCCGACACCGACAAGACAACGGGTTTCTTCAGTGTACCTCCTTACCTTAGGTAGTAGGTACTTAATAAGAATGAGTTTGAGGTCACTCTAAGGTAAACTGGTTAAATCTCGGAAGTACTAATATTTATACTGTGTCTCGGAGCTGACATTCTCAATGTTGTAAGATGTACCAGTTCTTTAAGTCTCCCCCCCCCCCCCCCCCCAGGAGGCTCGAGTTTCCATGTTTCCAAACGTAGTTCCGCTTTAATACAAAAACTACATGCCGGATTGAATTCAAACTTAGCGAATATAATTATTGAGTAGACACATATCGTTGTTTGTAATAATTAGTTTTCATCGGAGTTAATTAAAACTTAACTAAACGAAGGCTTAAATTAATTTTGTGCTGAAAGTTTGAAACTGCTCTTTTTTCCGTTTTATATAAGTACATCGAAAACTAATTACAAACATCGACATGTGTCTACTTACGAGAACTTGTGTTTGAATTCAATCTGGCATGTATTTTTTTATTAAAACAGAACTACTTTAGTATGGAAACTCGAGCCTCCTGGGGACCCTTAACATGAAAAAATATTAGTTAAGGGCTGCCACAAAAAAATAGAGTATATTTTTTTTGGTATAACACCTCTTTTAAGTGCACTCCAACCAAAATAAAATATATTATTTTAGTATTTAAGTAGGTACCTACCTAATATTCAGGGAACAAATCGCACACGGTCATCTGACCCCAAACTACGATTCCTTGTACTACATGGGAACCACAGACCACAGACTATGTTACAGAGTACATTGTTTTTATATACATTTAAATATAACATACTAGCTTTTGTCCGCGGCTTCTCTTGCGTGGGCATCGTTTTTAGGGTTCCGAAGTCAACAAGGAACCCTTATAGTTTCGCCATGTCTGTCCGTCTGTCCGCGGTTTAGCCAAAATAGAAATTTTTTAATTCATTTTTTTATATTGGGTTCCTCCCCTATGTGCAGAAACGGTGTGATTTTTTTTTCGTTGACACTGTTGGAATATACAAAAATAAATACGCTCTCTTTCTAACTACAGGTAGTCTTTCTCTTTTACACAATTTGTTTATATTAACTTCATAATAATAATCCTTTGTTTTGTGAGTCTGGCTCCGATATACGTTACTTCTTTCTCGGCTCCTGGCTGGTTTGACTGTGCACACACCTTTCAAATATAATTAAATAAATAATCTTGAATTCATTTTTACATTAATTCAGGTCTTTCATTGATGTCCATAATTCCTATAGACACCCTATCGTGTGGGGTAGGGCTTACAATCCCGCGTGTCTTTGCGGGATCTCGGTATAGGCGAGACCAAAAATTTTCAATAACGCGGGATCCCGGCATAACGGGATCATGTTCTAAGCCCGCCTGGCTAGCTACCACCATCTTATCTAAGCTTGCCGCCAAAAATCAATGCCAACAACATTGATGTGCTCTGGCTTAAAGATAAGATAGCCAGATTCCCATTGCATTGGAGAAACTTGGTAAGCCCGCTTCCATCTTCGGCATCATCGTCCGTCACTTACCATCAGCTGAGAAGATGCCAAAGTCTAACCAATTGTGAATTTTCTACTTTAACTGCTTATTCGTATCATACTTTTTGGTGGAAAATTATAAACGTTTCATCGATTTCAGAAGCATGATAGGCAACTGGATTTTGTTAGTGAATTAGAGCTACAGGCATATTTGTTTCTCTTTCTGTTAAATAATTGAAAACGCTTCGGTTAAAAAACCGACTTTCATCGCAACAACTTAGTACATTTTTGCATTATTATTTTTGGTTTTATTATAATTTTCTAATAAAGTACTACACCGATTTTAATAAAATTTATATGGGACCACACGGGAAGCATTAGATTTCAAATAAAAAAAGAATCAAAAATCGGTTCACCCAGTCAAAAGTTCTGAGGTAACACACATAAAAAAACACACACAGTCGAATTGAGAACCTCCTCCTTTTTGGAAGTCGGTTGAAAAGAATCAGCTAACTCTTTGGCCAGCGTAGAGTTATGATTTTCTTCTAATTTAGTAGTCATAAACTTCAAAGTAAGTAGTTCACTTCACAGGACGTGCCCGTAATCATTTTCAATCCCGCAAATCCCGCGGACGCAGATTTTTTAATCTTTGCCCGCAGTGAGCGGGATTGATGAAATCATGCAGGATCTCGGTATTTCGAAATCTGGGTATTCCGAGATGTGAAGCCGTAGTGCGGGGCGCGGGGCGCGGGGCGCGGGGCGCGGGGTGTCGTTGAATAGGTCTTTCAAAGCTACTGCGGGTTTGCTAAAACCATTTTTCCAATCAAGGATCGGTTTGCGAAATATTAAGCTTTAAAGTGCTAATTTTTGTTAGAGTCGAGTGTCCTCCCCTACCAGCTACACCGCTATTTTATATATACATGTATATAAAAATTGTAAATAGTAGAAAATATAATCAATTTAAAATTAAAACTATCACGGCTAGTAGGCTTTCTTAATTGAGGAGTAATAGTCGACCAACTTAGATGTGCTGTTGGATACGTAAAAAGTTTGTTTGTTTGTAAACTCTTTATTGTACAAAATATACACTTAAAATAATATTTTTTTTATACTTAAGTACAAAGGCGGACTTATCCCTTGGAGGGATCTCTTCCAGTCAACCTTTGAGATAATAAATACAGGACTTAACTAGGACAAAGAAACACTTAATTACGTACAAACCAGTAAAAGAACATGAATACAACCAATATTACATCTAAACTTAAGTAATCTAATTTTAATAAATACAAACTTATTGTAGTAAATCTAACATATAAATAAATATGAAAAATAATATATAAGTACATGTACAATATTAGTATAAGTTCAGAGTACCCACTGTACATTTATTTTTTAAAAAGACTACAGAACGCTACGTTGCGCGAGTCCGACTCGCACTTGGCCGGTTTGACTGTGTTTGTGGGTGAGTGGAGTGGTGACGTAGACAGGAGTTCACTCCAGCGGCCAGCCAGAGCCCTCGGGAACTATATCGGGCTATTCTCATTAGCAGTCTGTGTCACTTCACATTCACACCCCCTCAACTTTCACGTTCGTTGTACTTATTTTACTGTCTTATACAGTAAAAAATTACATAATTATACATGTCATTTGTGAAAAATAAAAATAAAAACAATGTTAGTTAATAACGTCGAAATACAAACATTGATATTTTTTTTTATTTTATCAGCTCATATACGTCCCCACCGAGGGGCTCGAGCCTACCCTGAATCAGGGCGATTAGGCCTTAGTCGACCACGCGGGCCCAGTGCGGGTTGGTCGACTTCACTCACAACCTTCGAGTTCCTTCGCAGGCGTGTGCAGGTTTCCTCACGATGTTTTCCTTCATCGTTAAAGCAATCGGTAAGTCGTATGTACGTAAGTTTTTGAAAAACTCATTGGTACATTGGCCGTCCAGATTTGAACCCGGTACCTCTGGTTAGATGGACCGAGTCGTTACCGGTTGAGCCACCGACGCTTTGAGCCACCGACGCTTTATCATTGATATAAGACATATTATGTCATTGGAACATGAAAACAATATGACACGAGAAGTTAAACATTAAAATCATTGAATGTCATTAATGCCTTTTAGAACAGCAAATTAGTTCCTTATAGACTATGGCACTTATGTCGTCACCTGTGACGTCACTATGTCAGTGACGCGAACAATTGCAGAACAAACTTTAGTGTTTGACAGTTGATAAAAAGTTACTCAAATGACCAGTACCTGGTAAAATACCGTGATGACCAATTTCGTATGGAGAGCCATTTTTTTTGAGAATTGAATAAGTGTCCGTTGGGGGTAGTTGGTCAGATTCAGGAATGTAACCACCCCCTGAAGTGGGGGCGGCAGACATTTTGAGAGCACCCTTAAATGTAGTAGTCCTACTACGTAGTGTGACAAAAATAATGGAAACTGGGGATAAAAACCCTTACGGAGTTTGCCACATATGATACGTAAGATTTAGAGGTTCGGGCCTAAACGGAGTTTTAAGAAAAAAAAATGTTATGGGGTAAATTAGAATATATGTATTTTATGATTATTTTAAAAGGAAGGAACAATAAACAATATGAGTATAAAAAAAACAATAAAAGGTTGACCGTGTTGAAAATTTAAAACAATGACCTACTTTATTTATGGGCAATTCCCGGAAATAAATTTAAAGTTACAATTTTATTAGTATATAAAAAGGTTATTTTATAGAATGCCGGTAGGCAACGATCGTTACCGTCCCTTTGGTACTTAAATAAGTTACTAAGTTCTAAAATAATTAAATTTCACTTTGGTCTGAATTACCCTATTTTCCTAACATAACACATATCAGATACAAAACACTTTTAAAATTTAAAATAAATAATTAATGGTTAGAAACTGGAAGCAGGAAATCTTCTAGGAAGGCAGAAAAGTCAAAGAGTTAGAGAGACGCTCGGGACAAAAGATAAAATAAATATTCACTTCCCTTGGCAAGCAGCTGGGCGGGCAGTGAAAGGACTGGCTGGTGGTCAGCACAGCTCCATCTCAGGATTAATCCTTAATCAGGTATAGCGTCGGGACGTCAACCTCGCAGGGGGGTGGATGAAACCCTACGGACATATATAAATCTAGTTCGCAGCAGTACCAAAAATACACGCAAAGCGGTTTCCTTATACAAATTACTTACCACAGAATAAAATAGTGGGCCTCAACAAAACATTATAAAACAATTTATCCAAAAAAATTAAATTCACATGAGTGTAGACGGGATCACGGTCAACCTTTGTTTTTCTCTTGTCAAAAAATAACAACTATTTTCAAATTCAAATTCCATAGAGCAACGACATCAAAAAAGAATTTAATTATGAAACGCAACAAAAGAGATCGGCTCGAAACGATAGTTAGCGTTTCAGTAGGTACTTACACAATACACAGGGCACCTACATGTGGTATAGTCTACTCATGGAACTGAACAATTCTGAACAACTTTCACCAAAACCTCTACAACGGGTTCAAATAAAAGATGCCCCTATTTTATAGTCATGAAGTCTGTCGTACCCTTTTTGTATAAGTATCATGAAACTTAAGTAGACTGAACAATCTGATCATTCAGTTTTGTGGGTCCAATGTTTACCTATGTACTTAATTTTTTTCGAATCATACACACACACACACACATCAGCTCATATATACGTCCCCACCGAGGGGTTCGACTCGAGCCGTCGACCACGCGGGCCCAGTGCGGGTTGGTCAACTTCTCACACAACCTTCGAGTTTCTTCGCAGGCGTGTGCAGTTTTCCTCACGATGTTTTCCTTCACCGTAACAGCGTCGGATAAAACGTACATAAATTCGAAAACACATTAGTACATGGCAGGACTCGAAAATTTTTCGAATAATAAAAATAAATAATAATCTACAATTTGCCGCTTTTCAGTGAATTAAAGTTGTTTCTTTTCTAACAAGCATCCATTTGTCGTAGTTGGGTATCAGTGGATAGAAAAAAGAAGGGGTCTAGACAAGCTGCGAATGTTAAATGTATAATACATCTTGCACGTCTCATAAACGCATATTATTATTTCACACTTGTGTTTTCCAAGTTAACTTTCGCTTTGTTATGTAAACGTGTATACACGTCTTCTTATTTTATACCCAATTACCCACCTGTGTTTAACTCTCATCTTCTTAAGGGTACCCAGGAGCCTCGAGTTTCCATACAAACGTAGTTCCGCTTTAATACAAAAACTACATGACGGATTGGACCCAAACTTTGCAAATATATTAAGTAGACTATCGATCGATGTCATTTTACTTACTAATATAAAAAAGAAAAAAAATAAGAACAGTTTCAAACCTTTAGTATAAAACTAATTTAACTTGCGATGTTTGTGTGTCAGTTTGTTTACGTCAAATCCTGCAAACTATTTTAAAAAGACTTCCAGAAGTCCGATTCAGCTGGATATGATGCCATAATATTCCTGGTATTGATGGATGCTTATGGTATTTGGAAGTTGATCTGATGATGAAATTTGGAGGTGCAATCAAGGTCCCACACTCTTCTTTTATTTTCAAAAGGATGGATGGTAGGAAGTGCTCGCCTTTTTTGAATTTGGAACCGTGCGTCTTCATTTGAGCATATAGATTTTTAAGCATAACTCTTCAAATAAAAGTTTAAAACTGTTTTTTTTTGGTTTTTCGAAAACTATTTATGCGGGCTGTACACCTCGCCGAGAACGAGCGGCCTTGTCGCGAGCCATGCCATGTACACTCTCGTCTTCTCTGGTTGAAGATGGACGCGTTAGGACTTAGGACATGTGCAATCTCCTATTATAACCACCCCGAGACAGGCCCAGCGCGAGAGTGTACATGGACGCGCTCGTGATATATGCGAGACCCTTTGGCCAAAGTATAATATATAGTAGTAGGACATTCCCTGCCGCTCTCTAGATTGCGACCTCACCCCTGCGTCACCCAGATTGGTTACAGTTTGGTTCTCGAACGTATGGGATTTCGTAATTTTGTTATTCAATGTCATTTTACGACTATTTGTATGCAAGGTCTGACACGAAAAACCGACATGGAACCGAGACACGAGACCCGAGACTATCCAGGCGAACGAGACGAACGCAAACTCACCATGTGCACTCTCGCGCTCGGCCTGTCTCAGGGTGGCTCGGCGAGAGTGTACAGCCGCCATTATAGAAGCATTTTACCTTGATTTAGCACTTATTATTTATTACGTAGTGGTTCTGATGTCATAGTATTGCGACTTGAGTGCCTATAGGTCACCTCACGCTATAGCGCCTTCCTTGTTTACAATAACAAGCACCTAATAAGTGCTTATTAAGTGATTATTTGTAAAATAACACCCACATACCTAGGACGGTTTAAAAGAACGTTTATAGCATTGAATTACATTATTATACTTTAGTACTACTATACTTTACTATACTTACTTTACTTTTTTGTTTACTATACTTTAGTAATGTAATTCAATGGTTTATAAAAGGAATCTAAAAATCTTTTTCATATTTTTATAGAGTTGTGAAGTTTGTAAATTTGAATGTAAGAAGTAATGTCCGAAACTACTCAACCCATTTTTAGGGTTCCGTAGTCAACAAGGAACCCCTATAGTTTCGCTATGTAAGTCTGTCTGTCCGCGGCTTAGCAAAGATACGTACTAGAAAGTTGTAATTTGGCATAGGTAAACATTTAATAACGCCGAAAAAGTGGGAACATAAAGTATCGAAAAAATATATTTTTAGTGTGTATAAAGAGGGGGTGATTTTTTTGCTGACGTACCCCATCGTGTGCTAAACCGCAATTTCAGAATATCTGAAAAAAAATGTAAATAGGAGAAAATATAATCAATTTAAAAGTAAAACTAAAAACTATCCTTCTACGCCCGCTGTTGGTCCTTAACGCAACCGAATATTTGTTCAGTTATTGCATAATTATTAATCGTCATGTGTACTTTCATTTTATATCTTACTCAGCCATTTCCCTTATCGCCATTCCCATTTTTTTGGTCACGATAAATAGTTTTTCAGGCGCTATAAGTACAGAGGGCAGCACATCAAGCTATACACTCGTAGTGCGATTCTGATCCATACGCGTTCGGCATAAGAACGGTACAAAGTCCAAAGTGTATACCTTGATGTGCTGGCCTGTGTACATAACGCAACCACTTTGCGCAGGCAGACCGACATATTTAACATCAGAGGGTTGCCAACTTGCCATTTATCCTGTCAACCTAAGTTTAACTATTTCCGTTCATCATCATCATACATAATATCAGCCTAAAATCGTCCACTGTTGGACAAAGGCCTCCCCCAAGGACCTCCACGACGACCGGTCCTGAGCTTCCCGCATTCAACGGCCTCCCGCAATTTTCACTAGGTCGTCGGTCCAACGTTATCGTTACCAAAGTCATGACCTCCTAGTCTAATGGGAATACCTGCCAAAACAGAATAATCTCGCCACCTCGAGCAATCAAATCAAGGAAGCTCCACAATAATGTTTACAAAACATGTACGTACATAGTAAACAAACGAACGGACCGTTTTAAATTAATTTCCACTATCGCCGATACCGCGGCGATTGTTTATTGTGTAACGTTCCCACGTAACCTCGGGTACTAGCTGAATACCGTGGGTACGCCCGACCTTCCGGATTCAGAGGCCATCCGAGTGCGCTTCCTTGATTGCCCTCAGCTTATCTGAATAGGTCTTATATCTAGTGTGATGGTTGTGTGGGTGTGGTACTTATGTCTTATTGAATAAAGGCAGCGTTAATTTCATTATCATCATCAATTCAGCCGAAAATTGTCCACTGCTGGACAAAAGCCTCCCCCAAGGATTTCCACGACCACCGGTCCTGCGCTGCCCGCATCCATCGGCTTTCTGCGATCTTCATTAGGTAGTCGGTCCACCGCGTGGGAGGCCTTCCTACGCTACGTTTTCCGGTGCGCGGTCGCCACTCGAGAACTTTACTGTCCCAACGGTCATTTGTTCTACGTTAATTTATTGCAATCGATATTGCGTTGGGAAGTAACTTAGATTTGGACAAACCTCGTTCATTAGTTCATACGAATAATTGTGAAAGTAAAATTTTGATATCAGCAGTCAGTGAATTCACAGTAGGTAACTATGTAAATTTTTATATGCCATATTTCTTCATATCCCTAATAGGACCTACATTCGATGACACATACTAATTTATACTCTAAAATTATTGTTAATATTTAACTATACTAAAACGGAAATTGACAATGTTTGCACAGTATTACGATATGGCTTACAGTAGCGCAACGCCTTTGATGTCGCACGATGCGCCACGGGCGTAGGTACTAGCCCATACTAGCCTGTAGTTAGCCTGGCAAACTCGCGGACTTTGCCAGGTTGTACCCCGCAAGTACCCTTCCGTTGCTCTGCGTAAGTACATTCGTTGCGCTACTGTAAGCTGCTATATTGTAATACTGTGCTATTTGTATGGAAGTTGGACCAAGGGCTGCCCAGAATGAACACATAGCGCGCTATGTTCCTTGGACCAACACTAGTCTGTAAACCAGAGCGCTTCAAATCCGAGGTGTCATGCATGAGAATAAAGCCTCTTTTAGTTTAGAAAGCATCGATATATCGAATAAGAAATATCGATATATCAGTACATCAATACTTATTTAACAAATATATTATGAAGACGACGTAGTTGATCTGTTAAATGAGAATTTTATATTTTTGAGCACAGCCATCTCAAAATGTAATTTAATAGAAAAATCAGCTTCCAGAAAAAACTATAAATTTTCAATTATTTTCTCAAACCGTTTTATTTATTTTTAAACAAATAGGTACAAGGAAATTACTGGAGGCACCTTCACTCCGGGTCAGCGTAGTTTTTAGGTCTAAGTCCTCTCAATGTCCTTTGTGTGTATACTCATTTTAAACGTTAACAAAACAAAAAAATGTATACTAAGAAGTTGAGAACAAGTAAATTACTATTTGTTATTGAGACCGAAAGCTGAATTCCTCCTCAATTTTACTAATACATAACTTAATGTCAAACGAGACACGACCAGGGCAAAGTATATAATAATATGTTAGTACTAACATACAGTATGGAGAGTCCCTGCCGCTCTCTAGATTGCGACCTCACCCCCTCGTCACCCAGGTTGATGCAGATTGGTTACAGTTTGGTTGTCGAACGTATAGGAATTCGCCGCCATTTTGTTTGTTCCGTCATTCCTTTTTTGAAATGTCATTTCTGGCCCGTTGTATGAAGTGTCCAGGGTGTGACCAGGGTTGACAATGTTAAACAATTAATTATTAGTTAATTTTTTAACAAGCGTTTAAAACACTGGAAAAAATACAGACCTATTTAAAACAATGTATATAAACATTTTGTTTTAAACACGTTTAAAACGAGCCTTTTGAAACCATTGAATTACACTATGTATGAAACATACTCGTATTTGTTTACTGTACGTACACAGACCAGGCCCAGGCTCTATACAGTTATAAAAAAAACTCCTTTATCAGATTTGTTATGGACCATATAAGACATTTGTTTAAAACAAGTGTATAAAACACTGAAAAAATACAGAACTGTTTTAAACAAATTATAAAACAGAACATCAATTTAATCGTAAAATGTGTTTAAAACAATGCTTAAATCTTGTTTAAAACACTTAGAATAAAACAATTAAAAAAATGATTTTAAACATGTTTTGTACTTTTTGAATTAAAAACTGTTTTTTTTCCAACCCTGGACACGAAAAAACGTTTAAACATTAAAAACCAACAAGGGAAACCGCGTGATTTCAAACAATTACAGTACGCACTCAATGAATAACAAAACGCGTACGCGGTTAGATAATGTCATTCGTGAGTCGTAAATAATCGCCGCCGCCGCCGCCGCCGCGCCGTTTGGTTATCCTATCCGTTTTCAAAAGTTACGTAGGCTAACAGCTGGTATGTAATATTTGTTCAAATATTTTCAACGCGTTGAAATAAATGTCGTGAGGTTTGACGAAATCTTTGTTTGTAGTTAAATGGTTTTGCACAATCAGTTTTAAAATTGAAATGTATTTGCATATTATTTACTTTGATATCTGAACTTTGGATAAAGATAAGTTAAGGTAAATTACTATGAAAAAGTTTACAAGCTTCTTATTTAACTTGCACTGTTTCTATGTTGTTTAGGTTAAATCTTGCAAACGGTTTGAGAGGGACTCCCAGCAAATTTGGTATGAATGGCGTAAACATTCCCGGTGACAATAGATCGTTTTGGTATTTTGAAGTTGATCTTATGATGAACTTTGGAGTTGGAATCTAGGTCCCAGGATCGTTTTCAATAGAGTCGTGGAAAATACTGCGTTCGTTTTGTTTAATTTGAAAACGTGTATTTATTATATTCACATTTGGCATTTTCGAGCATAAAAACTCTTTTCAAATAAAAGCTTGTACCTAAAAGTTTTTAGGCTTTTCTTAGGAAATAAATGTAATTTTTTACGAACGTCCATAATGTTTTCATATACATATAAATTGACTAGCAACAGTTAAAATATTGATTTCTTTGAACTTATTTTTTAACGACTCACTCACGTAAACACTTGCATCTGATAGATTGCGCGGATAGCTCTTTTCTGCAAGATGAAAATAGTTTCTATATCAGCCGCATATAAGATGCCATACGACATTATACTATGGAAGTAACTAAAATACACTAGTCTCGCAGTACCTACATCCGTTAACTGTCTTATTTTCTTAACGGCATAAGCAGCTGAACTAAACCTTCGCGCTAAAGTTTCAATGTGTGGTCCCCATTGAAGTGAAACATCCAAAGTTATACCAAGGAACACCGTAGTATTTACTAATTCTAATTTATTACTGTCTGATATTACACTATTATTGACCTTTTTTACATTTGGCAAACAGAATTTTATACATTTTGTTTTCTTAGCATTTAATAATAAATTAAAGTAAACCAGTTCAGTATCTTTGAGAGAGTGTTGTGTGTGTTAATGTAATAGTTACTACGTAATCCTTACTTATATTACTAGTGCCTCTGTGACCTGTAGACCATGCGAGTTTTTGTAAATGGCTGAAATACTATATTTTTTACATAAATTTCCATACACTGAATCAACAAAAAAATCCATTAATTATCGAATCTGCTCACACAATTTCACGAGAATCGGAGAAATGCGATCTGTAGAGGAGAACAGCCGGACATCGCCGGACAGACATACGAAAGCAATTTTTGCCCAAGCTGAAGCGGAGATGCTTCGCTCGTTCGGTCAATAAATGTGAAATTGCATTTGTTTCTTACTTCCTGACGCTTCAACACCTCCATCAATCTCAGCAAAATTAGTCACGCAGGTAGTCTGTGTCATGGTGAAGGATCCCGTAAAATAACTTAGTCCGAAACAGTTCCTGAGGGAACTGAACATAAAGAAAGAAAGAAAGAAATGAAGTTTATTCGGCAAAAAATAAATGGATAAATAAGCACAGTATTAGGTATTTAATATAAATAAGCTAAAAATTAAAACTAAAATGAAATTTTATGCCGAATAGGTCCAAGACTCAGCATGGTGCTGTGGTTTTATTATTACTAAAACCATAGCGCTGATATTCTGTCCGGACCCAAAGGAAGGGAGAAAAATGAAAAGGGGTGGGCCTACGAACAAAGCGGACTCACTAATCACATTGTAGGATTTAATTGGTGTAAAGATAAGTCTTTTTACAACTTAGCAGCTTGCGGCTCGAGCACCACTCACCCTCAGAGAGAGTCATAAAATCTATGCGCACGCGGGTTGCACAGCTAGTTGATCAGTAATTATTTGTGGAAGTTTTCTTTTGCATTTACATATTCTCTAGTTATACAAGTTTTGTTTTCTTTTACTAGTGGTCAAGATGATATTATTCATTGTTGAATTAACACTTTCTCACATAATTTACAATAAGTATTTAAGTAGGTTTTCTTTCATTCTAATAGATAAAATAATGCTTATTATCGACATTATAATCTATCCTAATTTGACCACAATCATCAATCACGTATTGTTGATAGTACGCGTATACTCTGTAAGAGACGTGTAAAATACAAATTCTTTAATTCTTGGAAGTATATAATATAAACATATTATGCCTGTGTAGGTAAGAGATTCGATCCTTAATTGGGACTGAACTATGTAAGTATTGTACTCGAAACTCGTACGCTTTTCTTTTCCCAAGATACTCGTAATCATTTATTTTAGTTTTTCAATTTAATGATCTTGCGTTTTTACATTTGCGCTCTGTGTAACAGTACGCTTTGTCAAAGTATATGTGTATGTTACTGTAAAAGCCAGTATATTGGTATATCTTAGATTTTACTAGTATATCTTAGGATTTACCAACTTGCGTTGGTAGATGTTAGGATTTTATAAAAAAGAGACAATATTTCGGGCTTTTACTATTACAGTTTGGTACATGCTAGGTTTTACCAATGATGGTTGGTAATAATAAATGAGCGAGCGAAGCGAGCTATTTTAGGTTCGGTCAGGTTTAATTGATTAAACAGTCAAAGGCAGCATGGGTAGCAGAATGCTTCGCAGAGGAAGAAATCATCGATTTTAGGTATTTAGAGATACAAGAATAGGCCGTGAAATTGTAAGCCGCTTGACAATTTATCGTGATATTATAATCTCACTAAATTTAGTATAGTGGAATTGTAATATCACGGTTTTGACAATATAACGGCGACATAATATATTTAGTATACTAATCGCGCCAACACTTCTTAACATGAGCATTTTTCAACATTTACCATGTCTCTAAGGTAAAAACCAAAGGTTTACCGAGTGAATGGTGGTAAAAGTTCGAAATGAACGATGATCACCAAGCAGTTCGGATTTTTACCATTAAGAGTTAGTTAATCTTAGGATTTACCGAAGTTTGGGGTTTTACAGTAACATATATGTATATATAATTATTACTAACGTAGCTGTGTGGTGTTACGCTGAAAAAGTGAAACTTAGTGTGGAAACACACTATGCCGAAAATACGCGACCGAAGTTCCGTGGCCGATTTTACGTTCCTACGCTTTCGGCTGATATGACATACGATACGAGCTGAAATTACGCGGCCGAAATTCAGTTGCGTAACTTTGTTTGAGTATTCAGTTTCTCGAGCGCTGTCGTGGCGTCGTGCCGTGTATCTGCACAGAGACAGACGCAAAACAAAGTGATTTTTGTTAAGATTCCGTACTATTGAGGTGCGACACCCGAAAATGGACTATTTTATAGTAATAGCAATTGCTGAGGCTTTAGAAGAAGACAAATACAGGAAAGAATATTGGGTGCACCCATTGAATTCTACGAGACTACAAGATGGCCAGTTTCAACGTTATACAAAATACAGAGCCTTTCCCGATCATTTTTTCAAGTATTTTCGCATGACAATACAGTCTTTCGACGAACTGTTATTTCTCATCAGTAACAACATTTTGAAAAAAGACACTACATTCAGAGACTCTATTTCACCTACAGAACGACTGATGGTCACTATAAGGTAAGTAAATAAAATGAGAGTCAAGAAGGCGGGTGTACCTATACAGATTGGGATGAAACGTATATCAAAAAAATGTTCCACCTAATTTGTACTATTTTGTACCTCACTTGAAAAAAAATGTACCTCTTTCAGTGCAAAGTTATAAGCGAATTACACCTTTATTCTCATTTACTCCCTTAGATTTCGCCACCCCGGTGGTAAATGGGAATTTTTATTCCCATTTACCCCCTTCGTGGTTATAGTACAGGGTGTTTATGAGAAGAAAAACATTAAATTTACCAGTTGATAGAGATCTTCCTAATACAAATGGACCAAAGCTTCCATTTGTAATAGTAGGCGATGAAGCTTTTGCTCTTGACAAACATATAATGAGACCATTTCCAGGTAATAATTTAACCAGAGAAAAACGCATATTTAACTATCGTCTCAGCAGGGCACGAAGGTGTGTAGAATGTACATTTGGTGTTTTATGTAATAAATGGAGAATCCTACATACTCCAATTTTGACTTCTCCTGATTTTGCAACTCATATTGTAAAAGCAGTTTGCGTACTACACAACTTCGTCAGAAAACGTGATGGATACAACTTTAAGGATCAATTATTTGAGCACGACTTAGAAACAATATCATCAGAATCGTCAGATCAAAATATAAGTAATGCCTATAATGTAAGGCAAAAGTTTACAGAATATTTTAACAATGAGGGTAGAGTAGCTTGGCAGGACCGCATTGTACATTGAATTGACTTAATACATATGGAACATTTCAAGCAAACGACGACGCACGCACAAACGGCCTCTATTTTTCATGAGAGTCGAAGTCTACCATTTTTGGTAGACCTTTTTTTGAGGACATTTTCAGGCATCTAATTATCCGTCTAGACATGTAGTAAGTCTTTGATTGGATGTTTGTGATAAATAAGTAATAAAAATATTTAATAAAATCAATAAACCTACTTGTTTCATTTTTCTTTTTGGCACTAAAAGTACTCCAATCTTCGTTAAATTCTTCACCTATTTCTTCCCAAGCATTTCTTTTCATTGGTCGATTACTATAATTTGCATCTCCATTATTCCATAAGCACGGTCGCGACTCAACCGCGATAATTAATTTTTCTGAATCAAACATGGCGTTCCTATGTTGACACAACAAAGCACGTGCCTCATACGCAGACAGGAGCGAAATGAACCACAGATTACTATATTAGTAGCAAGAAATGAACGAACACTGGGTGGACACGCGGGGGGCGCGCTCCCCGCCCCCGGATCTTTCGTCGACAATCGAACCGAACTTCATTTCGAACTTAATTTCGGCGTGGTGTGTCATCAGTAATTTAAAATACATTGCAGGCGTAATCATGCCGAACTTCGGTCGCGTATTTTCGGCCTAGTGTGTTTACTCACTTAGAAGTGATCGATCAGTTACTTAAACTGTATAATACCGACAATACGTAGTTACATCTAGGCAGGTAGAAATCTGTTGCCGAGTAAAAAAAATATCCAAAATCATAGAAATAGTTTCATTTTGATTGTTTAGTAGGTAGGTAGGTATATGTTCAATATAATTTGGAAGCGCAATACACGTGGCAATACAGAATGTGAATTAGTATTTAATCCTAGATACTGCCAGCGCGAATCGTATTAAAAATATAAGTTCAAATTCAAATTAGTAAGTCGTTCGAAAGCTTTCCAAGACAGTGGAGATTCATTCTATAGTGGTCCGTGAGCCAGGACAGAGGTCCCTATTAATCTATTTTTTGGCAAGAAAGTATTTTCAATAGTTTCGTGTAAAGAACTAATAATCAGTCAGCTGACAGAGCTATTATCAAATTCTACGAATTTAATAAATAAAGGCTCTCCAGCCATATTGAATTCGTACACCAAATTTTTTATTTGTTACGGTGCCTGTTCTACTATTGCTAACCCCCAGACATCGTGTAGACGGACGTCACAATACCTACCTATATTCCTAAGCCACAAAGATACACAAATCTGCACGCCGTCAACGAATACTAATAATACATGTTATTTATACATGTTATTATTATAATGAGTACATTTTCTCAGGCTGTGGGTACATGCTATAGACGTTGCGTTATGCATGGGAGCAAGCCGCGTCGGACAACTTTTCCGCATTTTTCCACATCGCATTCATTTAAAAATGTACTGTTGCTTGCTGTTGTGAATTGTGGGGTTTCTTTGTTAATAGTTTGTGATGCAGTCACATGGTTTGCTGTATGATTGATTGTATTCTAGCGGATTTATAAGATGAATATGAAACCAGATTTTGTCAGTTTATTATAATCTAGTAATCGAAAGTGCATCGTTCGAATTACGTTAATTAATATGAATTATTAAATTATGGCCCAGAGTTCATACATAGTCCCATATAAAAAAGGACTTTTCAATTTTCAGGGTAACTTTTAAATTTTTTCTTTCCCTAAAAGCCTTATTCGGACTATTACCACATATGAGATTTGCTATTACGAACGTTATTTATTATACGAAAAAATTACCAAACGCACTAGTCGCCACTACGATTTTCGAAGGTTCCCCTCGATTTCTCTGGGATGTCATCATCAAATCCTGGTTTCCTTAAATTATCATGGTACCACCCTTGGGATGTTAACCGCCTCCGTAGCTCAGAGGCAAAGTTCACTGGCTTTACACAGGAGGTCGCGGGTTCGATTCCCGGCGGGGTCATATGTAAGACTCGGTTTGGTTGGTGTTAGGGCATTTTCTAAGCCCTCCTGGCTAGCTACCACAATCTTATCTAAGTCTTACCGCCATATATCAATGTTGATATCATTGGTGTGTTCCGGCATGAAGATAAGATAGCCAGTTCCCCATTGCGTTGGGGAATCTTGGTAAGCCCGCTTCCATCTTCGGCAACATAGTCACTTACCACCAGGTGAGATGTTGTCAAGGGTTTACCAATTGGGAATAAAAAAAAAAAAGAATCATCAAAATCGGTTCTTAAACGAAGAAGTTATCCGCGAACACACATAAAAAATAAAATATATACGGTCGAATTGAGAAACCTCCTCCTTTTTTGAAGTCGTTTAAAAATTATGGCACTTATGACGTCGCTGTGTCAGTAACGCGAATAAATGCAGAACAAACTTTCGTTTTTGATAAAAAGTTACTCAAATGACTAGTTATTATATCAGCTCATATACGTCCCCACCGAGGGGCTCGAGCCTGCCCTGAATCAGGGCGATTACGGGCCCAGTGCGGGTTGGTCGACTTAAATGACTAGTAAAGTAGTCAAATACCGTATTGGTAAATTAATTCATTTTATTCAATGCTAATGCAAGCAAAGCCGCGGAATTAGCGAATAGAAGTGATTACGCGAGCCCATACAATAGAGTATCCGTCTTCATCCATCATCCAATTCATAATATTTTTCATACATCTTAGATATACTTTATCTGTAGATGATAAAATTAATTTATGAGGAAGTGTTGTAATTTTACATAAGAACTCGCTTAGTTTTTGCATCGTCTTTTATCTTTAAATTGTTGATTACGTTATATGTTCTTTGTTTTTTTGTTTACAAAGATAAATAATAAACTGTACAGCCACGACGTACATACTTTGTACCTTAATGTAAACTTGGTAGCATGTGGTCGGGCAATTCAATTTAAATAGTAGCAAAGAATAGAAGTTTAAAATACCTTAATATCGATGAAGAGTTTGTATGAAAAGTCCTTTATTTAGAATTTTCCTGGAAAAAAACGGCTTGAGATATTGAAACGATATTTCTCTAACCCAAGTAATGTATGTAAACCCGTCCAACAGTTTAGGCGCTAGATCACCTGATAGAAGTACATACACACATAATATGTTTTTACAAGCTTTTATTTCACCTGTCCCGATGTCTGTAATGAAATCTTGCAAGTTAAATTTGACCCGATTGAGCTGAAAATTTTGCATGCATATGTATATCGCGTGACAATGCAATATTAAAAGCTTGTACCTAAAAGTTTTTCAGGTTTCAAAATTATTTAGTTTTAGGATTCCATATACCCCAAGGGTGACCAACGGGACCCAATTACTAAGCCAAACGAAGACAATTTATAAAAATAGTAAGAATAGAATAGATATTTACAACTTCACCGGGCAGGGGAGGCGAGTGCGGAGGGCACTCAGCCTAGTGCAAAGCAAAAAGATGCAACTGCGTAAGGGCGCCCAGGTGGGCACGGACCTCGGCTTAGGTCGTTGCTTGGACGGGGGAGGATCGGAACTAAAGTCACTAACAAGGATGTCCCTCCATACGAACTTGAAAATCTAGAAGCAACCTTCGACCAATCTTCCATGAAGCCGCAGTAAGCCTTCGTAGGATCCGCTAAAAGTTATCTGGGGTCTCCTGAGAAACACTTTCAAGTTATGAAGTAACTAGCTGTTTCTTGCGGCTTCACCCGCGTTGACAACGTTTCTATGACCTTTCGAGCGTGAACTAAAGTAGCCTATGTGTTAATCCAGGTCCTAATCTGTCTACCTACTAAATTTTAGCCAGATCCGTTCAGTAGTTTTTGCGTGAAAGAGTAACAAACATACACACTCACAAACTTTCACGCAGAACCCTACATTGTGCGTGGGCCAAGCCATGCACTTGGCCGTTTTCTACCCGACTGCTGAAAAAGGAAGTTTTTCGGGCATAATATGTAAATAAAAAGTGTATGATTTCTTTGACTGAGCCGGTTAGCCTGAACGATTTTGGAGCGTATGATACTTTTGTGCAGTCCTGTTTTAAGTATTTCTTTAATCAAATTGGTTAGGTTTTTAACCACCCTGTGGCGTAGAGGTTAAGAGGACTGTGAAAAGCGAAAATTGTTCTTTTCATACAAACGACGTTAACGATTTTCACTTCTTAAATGTTAACCGATTTGGACCAATTTTTGATAGGTTGTCAGTCAGAACAAAATCTAGCCTTATACGTTTAGTTTTTTAAATAAATAATTAATTATAAATTTCTAAACAAAAAATGGCCGAAATTAGTCGGTTACTAAAATGTAATAATGTATGTATGAAAACACGTGAATGACAATAAAATTAAACTTTATCGAAAAAACAATAACGTATGTAAGCCTAGCTTTTGTTCTGACTGACAACCTATCAAAAATTGGTCCAAAGCGGTTAACATTTAAGAGGTGAAAATCGTTATCGCCGTTTATATGAAAAGTCGCAGCTTCACAAAGTCTTATTAGATTCACATCAGGAGGTCGCGGGTTCGATTCTCGGCGGAGTCATATTTGAGACTCGGTTTGGTTGGTGGAAGGACATTTTTTAAGCCCGCCTGGCTAGCTACCACCATCTTATCTAAGTCTTGCCGCCAAACATCAATGCTAACAATATTGATGTGTTCCGGCTTGAAGCTAGCTTGATAGCCAGTTCCCAATTGCGTTGGGGAGTCTTGATAAGCCCGCTTCCATCTTAGGCATCTTCGCCGACCAAGGGCTTATCAATTTTGAATGCCATAAAAAAAGGTTATTTTAAACTAAAATCGAAGCTTCTCTGACTAAAACAATTCAAAATTGGTTCTAAATAGTTTTGACCTTAGACTGCTCATGCTAATACCAGCCTATTGAAAACCTTCTAACCAAATTGACCTGCCAACGGCGATTACCGTTGCCAAAACACCTGTCTCCCAGTACCCAGCCTCTTGAGATCTTGCAATCAAGCGCTATTGTCCATCTGAAGCATAAAGAGCCATAACAGCGCCGAAAAGAACAATGGGATGGTACGGCCGCATCTCATCATCACACTTTGGTTGCACAATCGTATATTGATATTGAATTGAATTTGAATATTCTTGTGTGAAAGATGTGTATGAGTAGTTGATCCGCCCGCGCCAGTGTAACAAAAAGTCATACATACATTTGATTTCATAAAATTAAAATTAAATACTGTAGGTTAATAATAGTGGCGTCAGTGACTAAAAGTTTACGAATCAGTACTGCTAAACAGAGGTCATGGGTTCGAAGCCGGATTTTGCCCATCAAATCTATTATTTAAAAGATTTGTACGAAAACAAAAACGAAATCTCGATTGTCCACCGATAGATCTTTAATCAATCTTTACTTCAAGCCGGAACACATCAATGCTGTTAACATTGATGTTTGGCGGCAAGACTTAGATAAGATGGTGGTAGTTAGCCAGGCGGACTTAGAAAATGACCTTCCACCAATGAAACCGATACTTACATATTTAGACTCCGCCGGGAATCAAACCCGCGGCCTCCCGATGTGAAGCTAATGGACTTGACCATTACGCCACGGATGCCAAGTAAAACCCATGCAAGTGAAAGCCGTGGTTCTGGTCAGTTAACATGCGCGATCGACGCGACGTAGGGTACCTTGCTAAACCCGGGAATACATATGGCAATTTTTAGAGCCTCATGTAACTCTTATAATACCGACTTGACTCCTTCAGTCCCGTTGTGCCTTCCCCGTCAACGGGTATATGGGAAAAATGTCCCATCGCCCCCCCTCCCCCCTACTCTAATCAGTTACTGATAGAAAATGGTAGTTTGACTAGCAAACGAACCTACGGAAAACACATTGGTTCATTAACTGTCAGCATAGGTGAGAGAAACGCCTCCGTAGCGTAATGGTTAAGTCAATTTTGGTTGGTGTAAGGTCATTTTCTGAGCCCGCCGGGCTGATGTATCGAAGTCATAAGACACATGGTAAGTTAGTTAAGTTACGTTAGAAGTGGCGTAACATTATAATTTGCCGCGCCACGGTGCGTGGTGCGGTGTTAAGCATTTATGGGCGGCATTCTTCACGCGTTAACGCGTTTAGTTTATTTGGCAATCTGTTGGAGTGTCGGAGAGGCCATCACAGGAGAGAGTTCTTTTCTCAACTGACTTCAAAAAAGGAGGAGATTTTCGATTCGACTGTATGTTTTTGTGTGTTTACTACGGTTGTTACACGATTTCTTAGTTGGAATTTCAAAATAGGTGCAAATTACACTCTTTCTGATAGTCGTAAAATAGTAATTACATATAAATAATGTCATTTGTGAAAAATAAAAAAGGAAACAATCATTAGTTAATAACTTCAAAATACAATCATTGTTATAAAACAAATTATGTCATTAGAACATGAAACCAATATGACACGAGAAGTTATACATTAAAATCATTGAATGTCATTGATACCTTTGACAAGACTAGGCCAGTTCATACGGACAGCACCCGGTCACGAGTATAACGCGAGACTCATTGCAGCCACCGATTTTGATGATTCTTTTCTCAATTCATAGATTATGCCTCATAGTTAGTCCCATATAAGTTTTGTTAATAATAATTAATAATAAATTTCTTTATTTAGGCAATAAACCCATTACAATGCAATATTAAAATATACAAAATTATAATCATAGTACTCTGTAAAATCTGGCTTTTTTATTTGGGTCTCGGTGAACCAACGTAATGTAAGCAGGCCTCCCACTCGGTGGACCGATGACCTGGTGAAGGTCGCGGGAAGCTTCTGGATGCGGGCAGCGCAGAACCGGTTGTCGTGGAAATCCTTGGGGGAGGCCTATGTCCAGCAGTGGACGTTCTTCGGCTGATATTATGATGATAATTTAATTTTATTCAGGAAATTATGAGCAATCCTTTTTTAGCTAAGATCAGCCCTCAACCTATAGACTACTATGGAGATACCTGGTAGGAAATTAGCATACACTAAAAATATTATTCTTTGTAATTTTTAAATGGTGTGTATATCATATCCTTCATTCAGGCCTTCTCATTACATAGCCAATAGCCATGCCACCTTTTAAAGAGTGTGTAGGTACGAGTATATCCTTCAGGCCTTCTTATTAGGTATAATAGCCATGACAACTTTTAAGCGTGCTTCGGAATTTTCTTCAAACGGGCGGATTTTTCAACTGTGCCGTCCAATCGTCATGATATATTAGAAATTTAAAGAACGGATAACATCATCGGAATATTGCATTACACCATGATGTAGTGCTATAAACGATCGGGCGCACAGCGTCAAACACTTGTTATTGGCGATGCGATGGCGAGTGGCCAGCTCACCAACCAACCAGTTAGTTAAGGCTTGCGACATACCTGTTTCTCGTTTACACACTCCTCGTTGTAACCGGTGCTGACCGGACCGGACAGTCTACTGTCAGTGGACCTACCTACCTACATACCAGTATGCATACAGCCTCCAATGTGTGAGGTATGGTTCTTGATTTTTAGGGTTCCGTAGCCAAATGGCAAAAAACGGAACCCTTATGGATTCGTCATGTCTGTCTGTCTGTTCGTCAGTATGTCACTAAGAAGAGAATAAGAACTATAGTACTCTTTATTGTACTGTGACTATACTGTTGAAACTTGGTAAGTATAGATGTATTCTGTGAACCCATTTAAGATTTTCACACAAAAATAGTAAAAAAACCAATAAATTTTAGGGGTTCCCCATACTTAGAACTGAAACTCAATTTTTTTTATTAAACTCATACTTGTGGGGTATCTATGTATAGGTCTTCAAAAATGATATTGAGGTTTCTAATATCATTTTTTTCTAAACTGAATAGTTTGCGCGAGAGACACTTCCAAAGTGGTAAAATGTGTGTCCCCCCCCCCCGTAACTTTTAAAATAAGAGAATGATAAAACTAAAAATATATATATGATGTACATTACCATGTAAACTTCCACCGAAAATTGGTTTGAACGAGATCTAGTAAGTACCTAGATATATTATAGATAATGGTGCGGAACCCTTCGTGCGCGAGTCCGACTCTCACTTGGCCGGTTTTTTAATAATGTAGATATTTAACCGCCTCCGTAGCGTAATGGTTAGTCCATTCGCTTCACATCAGGAGGTCGCGGGTTCGATTCCCGGTGGGGTCAACTTTGCAAGACTCGGTTTGGTTGGTGGTGGGGCATTTTCATAGCCCGCCTGGCTAGCTACCACCATCTTGCCGCCAAACATCAGTTTTAACAATATTGGTGTGTTCCGGCTTGAAGATAAGATAGCCAGTTAAGATAAGATAGCCAGTTCTCCATTGCGTTGGGGAATCTTGGTAAGCCCCCTTCCATCTTCGGCATCATCGTCACTTACCATCAAGTAAGATGATGCCAAGGGCTTACCAATTGTGAATAAAAAAAAATCTTAACATTATTGCAAACTACTCCATACGTATCGTCCTAACATAAGCCTATTCTTATTTCAACTACTAGAACGTGGACATTCAAGACTATGACAACTTTGCTCGGGAGCTCACTCAGTGCGCCATAACATTGACTATTGTTAACTTTGCCAATATAAATATTGTACATAAAAGATATCATGGCTTGTAGTGCCACAATACGATAAGAAGAAAAACATGTTTCTAAACGATACCTTTTTTTTATTCACAATTGGCAAGCCCTTGGCATCATCTCATCTGATGGTATAAGTGACGATGAAGCCGAGGATTGAAGCGGGATTACCAAAATTCCCCAACGCAATGGGAATCTGGCTATCTTACCTTCGAACCGCAACACATCAATGCTGTTAACGCGCATGTTCGGCGTAAAGACTTAGCTAAGACGGTGGTAGCTAGCCAGGCAGGCAATTAAAATTCCCTACCACCAACCAAACAGAGTCTTGGAAAGTTGACTCCACCGGAAATCGAACCAGCGACCTCCTGGTGTCAAGCAAATGGACTAACCATGACGCCACGGAGGCGGTTAAAAGCTAGAGCTAGAACCACACACCTGCCACATAGCGGCGCACACGCAGGCAATTTCCCCAAGTGGTTAGCACGGCACGCGATGACGCAAGCGACGCGAGCCACCTGACCGACATGACAGGTCTCTTTATCCGAGACCACTGGTTATATTTTTTAAAGAACATAAGCTTTAAAAACACTAAACACGTTAAAAAACCGACTTCCGCCGCAAAAACATAGTACATTTTTGCATTATTATTTTTGGTTTTTGTTAATTTTCTAATAAAGTACTACACCGTTTCTGATAAAATTTATATGGGACCACACAGGAAGCACTATAGCTTTCAAATAAAAAAAAGAATCATGAAAATCGGTTCACCCAGTCAAAAGTTCTGAGGTAACAAACATAAAAATAAACATACCTACAGTCGAATTGAGAACCTCCTACTTTTTGGAAGTCGGTTGAAAAGCCGCCAAGTGCGTACATGATCACGAACAGAGTGGGTTTCCGTAGTCTTATATAAAAATAAGTGTTAAAGTTAATAATTGAAAACGCTAAACACATTAAAAAATCGACTTCCATCGCAACAAATTAGTACAATTTTGCATTATTATTTTTGCTTTTTGTTAATTTATTAATAAACAACTGCGCCGATTTTAGTAAAAATTATATGGGACCAACTCAGGAGTATACTCTATCGAATGAAAAAAGAATAATGAAAATCGGTTCTCAATCTGCGTAGATATTATCACGTAACAAACATACAAAAAAAACAACATGTAGTCTAATTGAGAACCTTCTTTTTGGAAGTCCGTTGAAAAAACAAACGGTTTTTTTCAGTTTGTATTGAAAATTTTGTATGTACAATGAACTTTTAACCGACTTCCAAAAAGGAGGAGGTTCTCAATTCGACTGTATGTTTTTATGTTTGTTACGCGATATCTTCGCAGATTGTGAACCGATTTTGACGATTCTTTTTTATGCCGCCCCAGAATCCTCCCATGAAAATTGATGTAGTAATAATTTTTTTAGAATATTAACAATAACCAAAAATTATAATCCAAAATTGTAAGTTTTTGCAATGTAAGTATTTGCTTACTTTTAGGATTAGGAAACCTTATTTAGCCGTGATAAAGTTCCTTTTTAATTTCATTATTATTATCACATAGGTACTTGGCGTCGAATGGGCTGTTGTTTCCCACTCGTCACCAATGGGGTCAAGGCCAGTGATGACGACTGGGATTGAGCGTCAGATTGGCTTCCAGAAATAGCGGTTTAGCTGGTAGGTGGTGGGGTTTTGTAACATGGACATGGACTGCCGACTGGTTTCTGCTTAATCAGTGTAATTTCATTAAATAAATAAATATTCGGGGACAAATCACACATGGTCATCTGGCCCCAAAGTAGTACTCCCTGTGTTATGGAAACCAGAGACTGATATAAATACTTATATACGTTTAAGTACATACATATACAGATATTTAAAACCCAGACACAGAGCATTTAAATCTGCTCATTACACAAATGCTTGCCCTGGGTGGGGATCGAACCCACAACCCTCGGATCAGTAGTCAAGGGCACTAACCACTAATCAATTTATCATCATATCAGCTCATATAAGTCCCCACCGAGGGGCTCGAGCCTACCCTGAATTAGGGTGATCAGGCCTTAGTCGACCACGCGGGCCCAGTGCGGGTTGGTCGACTTCACACACAACCTGCGAGTTTCTTCGCAGGTGTGTGCAGGTTTCCTCACGATGTTTTCCTTCACCGTTAATCAATTTATATTTATATTTTCAAATAAAACTCAAATGGTATCGATAGAAACCTCAATGTCATCACGTCATCTAGTTCGCTCTCCCTCTACTCCACATTGCGACAGAACGCTCTGACATTTTTTGTGCGCCGGTTTGGCAACTCCCGCGCAATGCAGAATGCCGATATGGCGACATGTGTGGCATGGTGCTCACAGTAATTGTGTCAATATTTTAATTAATCAACTTTTTGCTGCACTCTTAATTTAGTCCTTGTAAAATCTCTGTTAGGGCTGATAAATGCGTGTCACAAATTTTTGCAATTTGTGGTTTGTGGATGGAGATTTTTTTGTTTATTAAAAATTCACAACATTCACAAATTACTTATTGTATCCGGCTCGTTTTTATAGATACTTACATTGTTTTTAGGGTTCCGTGTGTGCACCCAATGGGTGACCGACGGGACCCTATTACTAAGCCTCCTCTGTCTGTCTGTCTGTCCGTCTGTCAGCGGGCTGTATGTCATAAACCGTAATAGGTAGACAATTTTGTGTTCAACTTAAAACATCCGAGTTGGGGTGCTCCGAACTCCCGAGCGCGCTTCGCTCGCTCCCGCGTTATGTAGCTTGCCGATCACTAACGCCTATATAGCATTAACGTCACCTCGTGATAATTACTTTAAGTGCTTTTTTTATTCACAATTGATAAGCCCTCGGCATCATCTCATCTGATGGTAAGTGACAATGATGCTGAAGATGGAAGCGGGCTTACCAAGATTCCCCAACGCAATGGGGATCTGGCTATCTGATCTTCAAGCCAGAACACATCAATGCTGTTAACACTGATGTTTGGTGGCAAGACTTAGATTAGATTGTGGCGCAGATGAGATACTAGTTACTTAGTATTGTTGTGGCTAGTAGGCGGGCTTAGGAATACTTACCGCCAACCACCAACCAACCGAGTCTTACAAAGTTACACTCCGCCTGGATGCGTATTATATCCTAGCTGTGCCCGCGACTTCGTCCGCGTGGAGGTTTTGAATTTTCCCAAGGAAACTCTTGAATTTTCCGGGATAAAAAGCATCCTATATGTTAACCCGGGCTATAAGGAACTACCATACAAAATTATATCAAAATCGGCTTGGTAATTTCCAAAAAAAATTCCAAAAGTTGTTTTGGCCTCTATATCGTTAGTAATGTCCACCACAGTTATTATTTTCAAAAATATTATCAAAGATATCCAGTTCCCCATTTCGTAGAGAAATCTTGATTAGCCCGCTTCCATTTTCGTCATAATCGACACTTATCATCAGGTAAGATGATGCCATGGGCTTACCAATAATTGTAGATTTAAAAAAAAGTTTGTAACACGAATGTTTGCCCTGGGTGGGGATCGAACCCATGACCTTCAGCCAGGCCTCCGTCACTCCATGTACTTGCGCGCTATAATTACCTACCGCCCGGCCCAGCGTTCTCGGGCCGTTTGCGGACCCAATTCAGAGCGGTTTTCACAAACGAAGCGCACGCACGTAGTTTAATTTAAATCGTTTTGTTCGTTCGTACGCGTACCTACGATGCCGTCTGGTGCCTTATGTGCTGTAGATGGGTGCAAATCAAGCAAAAGAAGAGATAAACACCTAAAATTTTTCAATTTACCTGTCAATCAAGAAAGGAAAGTGATAAACTATTACTATTTTTTGTCGTTTTAAAATTATTTTTAATACTAGGTATACTAAGCAATAGCTAGTACTCTTTATTACACTGTGGCATTAGCTTGCCTTTCAGACACAGATTTTAATTTTTTTGTTACATAGAAACGTCATACTTACCTTAAACACTATTTTAACAACGTTTAAAAAGCTATTTTTATTAAAATAAAATTGTGATAATATGTGAGTCGCAGGCGCGGCGACCTTTCTCAACTTGTCGTGCTGTTAGCGCACACAAAAACTTTTGACATAACTATTTAGTAATCTGTGCTTGTGATTCGGTTTTATGCGATTTGTAAAAAATATACATGGTGAATTTTTTCTATGAGGAATTTCTAAATTATAAGAGATAGAGCAAAGCGCTCTTAAGAACCGTGATCTCAATTTTAGAGAAAATAAAAATTGCGTGTTAAAAAATAAAAAAAATTATAGGTCCTGGAGTATGTACTCCGGAGATATGACTTTTTCTTAAAAAAATTTTTTTGTTATTTCGATTGTATATCACTATACAAACTAAAAATTGTACGGAGACCATAGGTCTAAAGTTGCTAGAAGTTGTTGAAATAAACGTTTTAAATAGTATGTGGAAACTGAACTTACAGACCGATTTTCAAATGATAAAAAAAATATAAAAACCAATTTATAAAAAAAAAAAATATGTTGCCCGCGGCTTCGCCCGCGTAGGGGTATGAAAAATAGATAAGAACCTATTCTTAGGCCTACCCGATATGCACACTATATATATACTTGGTTTTATTAGGAGTTTTCTACTCCATAGTATCCAATTTTCCTAGGATTTTCGCGAAACGACGGATTATCAAATTATCCTGCGACATATATATATATAGATAGATAGATAAATGATACAATTTTAAACTACCACCTATAAGTCAAAACATATTCACAGTTCTCAATAACATAGACACAAAAAGTAATGTTAATTTAATTTTATCGAAGAGGCAGCCCTGCGATCGCGCGGTGTGAAGCAAGCACTGCGGTTGCTGACGCGATGGAGTAGGCTATTATAGCAGTAGGTATTGGAAATTTACTACTGAGTGAAGTATCTGTTACGTAGTTTTTATTATTATTATTCATCGTGTAAATGAATCATCCATTTTAAAATATGAATGTGAAATGATTAGTACTTATCTATAATTTTGAACCAAAAAAACTGACTTCATACAGGAAATTAAGGTTCCCCTCGATTTCTCTGGGATGCCATCATCAGATCCTGGTTTCCTTATCATGGTACCACCCTTGGGATATCTCCTTTCCAACAAAAATAATCAATAAAATCGGTTCATAAACGACGAAGTTATTTTATTTCATTTTATTTTATCCGCGGACACATAATTTATATATATATGTGTGTGTGTGTGTGTGTGTTCGCGGATAACTTCGTAGTTTATGAACCGATTTTAATTGAGACACCTCATCCTTTTTTTAAGTCTGTTAAAAAGAAGATTAACTTTTACAATTTACACTCGGTGGGCCGACGACCTGGTGATGGTCACGGGAAGCCACTGGATGCGGGCAGCGCAGGACCGGGCGTCGTTGTGGAAATTCCTGGGGGTGACCCTTGTCCAGCAGTAGACGTCTTTCGGCTGTTATGGTGATGATGATGATGATGAAGAAAGTTCATGTAGCTATTGATCGAAAAAACCTATTTCAATAAACCTTACAGAATAATATCCTCCTTGTATAAGGTTCAAAATCGTTTGTATTTTTACCCGTCTGCACCAGAAAGAGGGTTATCTTTTTCGAGTATATGTATATTATGTATGTATGATGTATATTAATTTTTTGGCACGATCTTTAGCCTAAACATTCGGAAACACTTTTTATATCTTTTTTGTGATGAAAGAAAACAAAGTCTATGAAGGAAACGTTATCATTTTACTTTTCCATTTTAATAGTCAAATGCAATCAGTAATTTCAGTCTTTTGATTTAGATTTCTTAAAAACATATGTTTTTTTTTATTTCGATAAGCCAGCATTCATAGTTTCGGAGATGTTTAGATTTTTCTGACTACTTTTGCTTGCCAGTATATTTTATTTTTAACCCCCGACGCAAAAAAGAGGGGTGTTATAAGTTTGTCCGCTATGTGTGTGTGTGTGTGTGTCTGTGTGTCTGTCTGTGGCACCGTAGCTCTCAAACGGGTTAACCGATTTGGATGCGGTTTTTTTTATTTACAAGCAGGTTTTTTGGCGATGGTTCTTAGATACGTTTTATCAAAATCGGTTCAGCCGTTTCAAGGTCATCAGCTCTTTTGTTAGCTGCGGTAGGGTTCTTAGACTCTTAATGTGTATTTACTTTACTTTCAAACATACATGTGACCAAAAACTTGAAACACTCATGTATGCTTAATAACTATGCAGGATTATGGAACTCTTGGTCTGATGCTGCAGCCAGGATATCCAGAACACTAGCACACTCTTAAAAAAATAATAGCAGATATGTCGTGTTTGGACTCGTTTTGATCAGTATTTGATTCTGCATACAATGCAATGGTGGCAACACGGTGAGCTGATGCTGCGGCCAGGATATGCAGCACACTAGTACACTCTTAAAAAAATAATAGCAGATATGTCGTGTTTGGACTCGTTTTGATCAGTATTTGATTCTGCATACAATGCAATGGTGGCAACACGGTGA
The DNA here is from genome assembly GCA_947284805.1 of Coleophora flavipennella. Lineage (NCBI taxonomy): Eukaryota > Metazoa > Arthropoda > Insecta > Lepidoptera > Coleophoridae > Coleophora > Coleophora flavipennella. The sequence continues at coordinate 10,611,925 of OX369303.1, read as the reverse complement.
GCTGATGCTGCGGCCAGGATATCCAGAACACTAGCACACTCTTAAAAAAATAAAAGCAGATATGTCGTGTTTGGACTCGTTTTGATCAGTATTTGATTCTGCATACAATGCAATGGTGGCAACACGGTGAGCTGATGCTGCGGCCAGGATATCCAGCACACTAGTACACTCTTAAAAAAATAATAGCAGATATGTCGTGTTTGGACTCGTTTTGATCAGTATTTGATTCTGCATACAATGCAATGGTGGCAACACGATGAGCTGATGTTGTTAAAATCCGTTAAATTTTTGACATACCTACTACCTGAAACTATGACTAACTGTGAACTAAATATTATTGAGATAAACCTTCGCTTTGATTTCTTATATAAACCCCCGACGCAAAAAGAGGGGTGTTATAAGTTTGACGCCAATTTCTGTGTGTTTGTGTCTGTTTGTCTGTGGCATCGCAACTCTCGAACGGATGGACCGATTTTGATGCGGTTTTTTTTACGTGAAACAAGTTTCCTTGCGGTGGTTCTTAGCTATAATCGATAAAGATCTGTTCAGCCGTTTGAGGGTTATCAGCTCTTATCTAGGTGACTAAGGGATCTGGGCAACTTATACAGGTCTGATCGATTCAAAATTTGGTGCCCTGTTAATGTAAAAATATTGCAAAACCATGATAACCTTGAACTGTTGATGCAGCATCTCCTAGAATCTACAGAATACCCAACTCCTCAAAAACTTTCAGTAGAAGTATCGTGTTTGGGCTCAAAAAAAATATTCAAAACAATTTATTTCAAATAGGTGTTACACACACTTTTAAATAGAATTAGAATAGAAATTATTAGAATAGTCTCAATGAATAGGTGTTAGATATAATATGGTAACCTTGACCTGATGCTGCAGCATCTCCTGGAATCTGCTGAAGCAGCGGTTAAAAAAGTAAAAAACTTCCATGGGTCCATGGATTTGAAGTTTAGAGTTATAACACATTTAATTGCAGCTTCAAACAAGGGAGGTGAGCAACTTCCACAGGCTTGATCGATTCAAAATAGGCTAGATTTTGTGTCGCAGTATCGTGTTTCGTCCCGGAAACTATTTGTATGAATGTGGGGGTAGAGTTTCGACTGTATGTAATAGTTATGTAAAGTTTAAAAAGCACGAAATAAAAATTAAATTAAAAATTTAAAAAACCCCCGACAAAAACCTCTAAAAAGTAAACAATAATATGTATTGACCCTTTGAGTTTAATTTAAGTAGTAATATTTTGATCCAAGAGTCGTCGCGTAGGGGGACCGCTAAGTAAATAAAATAAAAACAGAATACAACTGATTTACTTTACTACAACTAATTAGTAATAACTTCACGTAATAACTTCACAACTTAGCGGTCCCCCTACGCGACGGCTCTTGGATCAAAATATTACTACTTAAATTAAACTCAAAGGGTCAATACATAGTATTGTTTACTTTTTAGAGGTTTTTGTCGGGGGTTTTTTAAATTTTTAATTTTATCTGCACGAACGTGTCGAGTCGATACGTAACTTAAGTATTAGGTTCGTTATTATTTTTACACTAATTTTGACATTATTTTTGACTTAATTTTTGACATTGTGATCAATGATGTGATGGATGATGCTGCCAAGGGCTTCTTACCAATTGTAAATAAAAAAACGACGGGTTGCACTCCGGGAGTGCCGGCAGAAGTGAAAACTTGAATATTAACGTTGTGCATTTATATTACATTAAAAAGTTTATATCTCAGAAAAATCAACAAAAAATCAACTCCATCCGTCTTACGAATTATCGATCAGGTCACGTGTCCTGACGCGAGTTTAACATTTTTTACCCATTACAAAAAAAAGTGCACAACGCCGCTAAAGAAGTTTTCACTTAAAAAAAATGTGTTGTGTTATTATTTTTAATTTTCTTTTGTTTATCTTTTTATGTTTGACTTTTATACTTTATTACTATTCGGACGATCATATTATCGTTTGACAAAATATTTAATAAGCTTTATTGTAATGTGACATTGATAATATGAAATAAATAAATCTAATCTTATCAAAATGAAACAGACTTTACGTGTGAACATTCTTAATATTCTTTAATTCTTATTTTAATTATTTATTATTTATTGACATATTATATTTTTTCTAAAAAAAAGACTTCTTAAAATTTAAGTAAGTATAGGGGAAATCTCGTAATTGCACCACAGCATGTCACTAAAAGGAGGGGATGGTAGATTTTATAAATACCTTACGTACGAAAAAATTGGTGCCAGGACCCGTTAACTGGGGCTTCTACTCATCATACTGAACAATAATTTGAGGTACCCATATTCAATTCTAAAGAAAAACAGACCCCCATACAAAAATGCATAATAACAGAGAGATAAACACGTTAAGAAACCGACTTCCATCGCAACAACTTCGAACAATTTTGCATTATTATTTTTGTCTTTGTTAATTTTATAATAAAGTACTACAATGATTTGCATAAAATTTATATGGGACCACACGAGAAGCACTAGCTTCATCATCAAAAGAATCATCAAAATCGGTTCACCCAGTCAAAAGTTCTGAGGTAACAAACATAAAAAACATACAGTCGAATTGAGAACCTCCTCCTTTTTGGAAGTCGCTTGAAAATAGGCAAATACCTATTAAAAATTAAAACAGTTTAAAAAAATTACAAATACAAATACAAATATTCTTTATTTGCCATTAAACAAGGTACAAAATTGATGTTATTTTAAAGACCGTAGACTCTCTTGTTTAGCCATTTTATGTTATAGCATGCAAATTTATAACTAGGAACATTAAAAAAAGCAAGAAAAGAATAGATTAACAAACAAACAAACAATTAATTTCACTCCACATGTAGAATACGAAAACATGTCAATATTTTAAATAAATTCACATCATGTCATGTTTAAATATAGTTGTAACAATAATTTCTATTTATGTGTCAAAAATTCATTGACCGAATAAAACATATTTTGAAGCAGCCACGCATGCAATTTGTTCTTAAATTTATTAAATGGTAATAATGTAATATCATCAGGTACTTTGTTAAATATTCTTTGTCCCATCCAAAAACAGTTTTTTTGAAAACTAGTGCTCTGGGGTATGTCCTCTACAGTTAATCTGTTGGGGTTTTTCCTATTTCTTTGCACTCCATCTCTAGCCTCTTTATAAAATATCTTACAATTTATTTTAACGAATTTAGCCATTTCGAATATGTACAAGCAAGGTAACGGTAATATATTAAGCTTACTAAATAATGGTCTACATGGAGTGTCAGTCGCTACACCAAATATGGCCCGTATGCATTTCTTTTGCGAAATGAAAGCTTTGTTCACATCTGTGCTATTACCCCACATTATTAGGCCATATCGAAGCACAGATTCGACGTAAGCATGGTAGGCTGCTACTGCTGTAGGTCTTGATGCCACTTTTGTTAATTTGTAAAGGACGAAAGTAAAACTATTCACTTTAGCACATACCCTTTCAATTTGACCTTTCCAATCTAACTTATCATCTATGATAATACCGAGAAACATAGTCTTTTTAGTGCTCTGTAATGATTGTCCATTGTAATTAATATGTAATGAGTTTTTGGAATTATTGTAAGTAATGTAATATGTTTTATTTAAATTAATTTGCAAATTATTATTTTGTAGCCATTTAACTATTTTAAATATTGTATTATTTACTTCTGATTCATGTCTCTGTAATGTCATTTGTTATCAGTTGCAACTATTACTGCAATGTCGTCAGCAAATAAGATAGTTTTATGATTGATCAAGTCAGGTAGATTATTAATATAAATTAAGAATAATAGTGGTCCAAGTACACTACCCTGTGGTACTCCGAATTCATTTTTCTGGAACCCAGATTGGTATTTTTTAGCCATGCCTTGTTCATCCAGTTTAGTGATTTCAACGCATTGCTTGCGATTTTGTAAATACGTTTTTAACCATTCATAGGCAGGGCCTCGAATCCCATTGCTTTCTAGTTTATCTAATAAATGCCTATGCGAAACAAAGTCGAAAGCCTTAGATAAATCAAAAAAAAGAGCCGTTGTAAATAATTTCGAATTTTTCTTTTGTAAAACATCTTTTATTAGATTAAATATAGCAAGGGTAGTTGACTTATTTTTTTGAAAGCCAAATTGGTTTCTATTTATAATATTAAAACTAGTGAAGAAATTCATTAACTTCATGTGCATGACCTTCTCAAAGATTTTGGAGAAGATAGGTACCAGCGTGATTGGTCGGCAATTGCCCATTTCCGATTTGCAACCTCTCTTATACAGAGGCTTTATAACAGACAGTTTAAGGTCATCTGGAAATGTCCCCGTCTGTAATGAGAGATTTACAAGATAAGCCAAAATCCTACATAGTTGATTACTGCATGACTTAACGACCTTTGTGCAAATATTGTCACAACCTTCGGAGGTAGTTTTATTTAGTGATGCAATCACATTTTTGATACATTGTTCATCTATGGGAGACAGGTAAATCGAGTTTGGTTGTATGTTATTAATTTCCGTAGAAACTATGTGGCTATTTTTCTTGTTAGTCAATTTAATATAAAAGTCATTGAATGATTCAGCTATTATTTTTGGGTCACTAATTGTAATGCCATCAACAACTGTTGTCTCTAAATACATAATATCTGGTCTCGTATTACCTGCCTCACTATTTATTACGTCCCACGTGGCTTTCGGCAGGTTTTTACTATTTAGAATGTAACTCTCATTTTTATGCTTTTTTGCATTATATATACACTTTTTGAAGAGTCTGTTGTAATCGAGATATGCCTTTTTATTTTCCTCATTCTTACATACATAGTATTTATAGCGAAGACGTTTTTTAGTAATACAACATTTCCGAAGTCCTCGGGTAATCCAATTAGAAAATGGTTTACCTTTGTTCTTAACCTTCATTAAAGGAAAACAAAGGTTATATAATAATTTAAACAGGTCATAGAATTTATTAAACGCTTTATTTAAGTCATATTCAGCATAAACCTCCGAGAAAGATAAGCTTTCTAAGCATTCTTGTAATTTTAAAATATTATCCTGACTATAATCACGCTTTAAGGTAAATATAGTTTTTGGCATCACTTTTTTAGATTCCACCGTAAATTTTAATAATTGAGCTGTGTCATGATCCGAAAGCCCTAAAGGTAGTAATGAGCCCATTGCTCCATTCACGTTACTTACAATTTGGTCAATACAAGACGTACCTCTAGTAGGCTCTGTTATGTGTATTCTGAAATTAAAAGATTTTACCACATCCACAAAGCGAGTTACTGAGCTATTACAGCCCTTTGTTGGTTGGTGGGTTAGTCTTTGAAGAACGACCGACTACCTACCTGCGTGTACAAAAGTAGAAGGCTTTAAAATGCCTCAATCCGAGCAGGTTGATATACGTGTTAAAATAATATCGAACGTAAGTTTATTCATTTTAAGTTCAAATCAATGCGGGCTTTAACGCGGCTGTTACATTGAAACCGAACGCCCAATTCTCGAATTTTACATGTTTTATTACTTTTCTATACTTTCAATTATGTTTAGAAAAAATGTGTTCAATTAAAATGGAAGGTGTTAAAGTCACTGATTTTCGTGTGTTGGTTAAGTAACTATTTGTTTTCGAGAAATTTTGCTATTAATGCCAAAAACAGGGTCTACAGTATATTTTTTTAGAGATGAAACGGATATCCGGTTATTATCCGGTATCCGGCCTATCCGGTAATATTTTACTATTCGGCCGGATACCGGATAACAGGACACTATCCGGTTCGGCCGGATACCGGATATTAATAAATACGCAATATTAAATTTAGGCAAGTACTTTATTTATAATTATTTAATACTTTACTAAAACTAGCACAGAATTTTCATTTGACAACTTAGAAAAGTAATTTAATTAATTAGTACTCGTACTGCACTAAGGGCAAATTATGGTGAATGAATACTAATTTCTCTCCATTAATTTCTCTCCGATTGCTTTCATAAACAAGGCCAGCTTCAGAAAACAGTCATTCGCTGTACGAAAAGACCCGAATTCGCCCGAGTCCGCCCGATCGTTTGTGCACCACCTACACAAGCTCGCTTCTTGCGATGCACCAAACGACAATGTTCGTTCGGATATCCGGTGGCCGGATATCCGGCATGATAAATGGCCGGATATCCGGTATCCGGCCAAACCACTATCCGTTTCATCTCTAATTTTTTTACATCAAAAGTGATACTGAATATTTTTAAAATTGTATTCAATTAATAGATATTTTTTTTACTTTAAGTGTATTATACAGGTATAACAAAATTGGTGTAAGACCCGTTAAGTAACTGGAGGTTCTACTCATCAAACTGAACAATTTTCCTCAAAAATGCACAAAATTGGTCGATCAGCTGATCGATTTGTATGAAAAGTTAAAATTTTATTTCTCGATTTCAGCAAAGTGATAGAACAAAAGTTGTTCAGTATGATGATGAGTAGGAGCGCCAGTTAACAGAACCTACACTTTTTGTTACATCCTGTATTTTTTTTTAATAGTGTAGTAATAGCTTTGCACAGTTTTTCGATAATTTGAATTAAATATTGTCATTTGACCTATCTTAAAGCCTTAATGGGGGAACTCACACCAATTTTGTGTATATTAGTAAGTAGTGTGACAAAAATAATGGAAACTGGGGATAAAAACCCTTACAGAAATTGCCACATATGATACGTAAGATTTTGAGGTAATGAATTAAAATATATATTTAGAGGTAATAAATTAAAATATAATTTAAAATTTGTATTTAATAACAGCTAGTATCAAAAGGAATTGGTCACCGCGAAATATAAAATGGTACTTATAATAATATCAATTTTCAATAGGTTGAGAGACTATGACTAAAATTGAACATGGAGTACAAACGTGTGATACCCTTACACTTTTAGTTATTGTAAAACCTTAATAAATAGTAGAAGGGACAATCCATACGTATAGATTGTTACTCTTAATTCTGTGATAGATAATACCTTAAATTATACGTAAAAAGGCACACATACAATAATAACACTGTTCAATTTCTAAAGTTCATGAAAACCAAAAGGAATCTTGACCGGGGAATAGGGAAATGTGAAGAAAAAAGGTGACTACTTCCCTTCGCAGGTGGCACGACGGTGGTAGATGCTCAGGCTGACGAAAAAGGTGTTCGAGCTGTACCAGCCAAGACTCGATCAGTTATTTGCTTAGCCTGCTGATGTGATACGTCGGCTATTACGCTGTTATTATATTAGTTGTCCATTAGGTACTCGGTAAAAACCCTCGAAATATCGGCAAAGGATCTGTAATATACTAAAAAACTGCACCATACAACTTTGAAAACAGCAAAAGGCAACTTATTAAATTTATAATCTTATTTTCGGTCAAAAATAGGTTTTGCGGTGACCACCATTCGGTTGTTATTTTTTTTCCTATCTTCTTGTCAAAAAGAAACAAATATTTTCAAATTTTTCCATAGATGAACAAAATCAAAAGAGAATTTAATTATGAAACGCAAGAAAGGAGATCGGCTCGAAACGATAGTTTGCGTTTCAATAGGTACTAAGTATTATTTGTGGTATTACAATACAATACAATACAATACAATACAATACAATACCTTGTTAAAGTAATATTTTTTACTCTATGGTCTTACTGAGGTTAGGAGTCTAGGCTTGGTGACCGTGACGGTATCCTATAAAAAACTAATTTTAAATGAGAAGTAACTGCAATTTCAATCGTATGGTTTTTGGAACCGCTAACACATAAATTTCGATACAAATATTACACAAGCAATTTAGACTATGCTTTTATATAATCTAGAGGTACTTAACAATAACAATTAAACTATCAATCAATGAATCAAATATGCTAAAGCATAAATTTAACCGCCTCCGTGGCGTAATGGATAGTCCATTCGCTTTACACCAGGAGGTCGCGGGTTCGATTCCCGGTGGGGTCAACTTGTAAGACTCGGTTTGGTTGGTGGTAGGGCATTTTCTAAGCCCGCCTGGCTGCTACCACCATCTTATCTAAGTCTTGCCGCCAAACATCAGTGTTAACAACATTGATGTGTTCCGGCTTGAAGATAAGATAGCCAGTTCTCCATTGCGTTGGGGAATCTAGGTAAGCCCGCTTCCATCTTCGGCATCATCATCACTTACCATCAGGTGAGATGATGCTAATGTGAATAATGATAAAAAAAAAATCGAGCGAGACCTACAGTACTCGCATATGATGTGTAACATGTGACAAAATACTTTATAAAAGGACGGCAAAGATACGGCAGACTAGGCTGTATGGTCATAGATACCTTTGCTTTTTCCGCGCTTTTAAAGTCTGAAAAAAACGCGACTCCCTGTTACACATTTCCGTCACATGGGACACTTTTCCGTCCCATTTCACGAAATCACTCCCACAAATTGCAGGAAAGCGAGAGCAAAGATGTTACACATCAAAAATACATTGTATAATTACAAAAATATATACAGATAATAAGTAAGTAGGTAGTACAGAATAAACAGTATTATTGTTGTCATCTAGGTAGCTATGTTACTTTACAGTTTTTTTGTATGTCAAGTAACCTACCAAACCTACTAATTAGTTATATTTTTGTAGGTTATAAATAAATTTGGCGTTAACTTACGAAAATCCGGGTACCTGGGTATCATCATTAGCCCTTATTTGTCAAACATGCAAAAAAACCAGAAACACGCACCATCATTATAGAGTGAGATTCAAAATGGCGTCGTCGTTTGTATCTGAGCCGCGCGGATTAGGCTAGCCACACGTTTGGATGAACCCGACCTTGTCCGCAATACTGATCTAAGCGCGATGATGACATCGGGCAAAAACTTAATACCATCACTATTCTGCACACAGGATGTAAAACTAATATAATGTTGATTTTTTGAGTGACTGAATATGAAGTTTATATGATACTTACGGCACAGGAACACTATTATGTATTTGAAAAAAAAAACATTCGCAATTCTGTACACCACGGCTGGTCCCAAGTCCTAAAGCCACCTCGCCTGGTGGCTTAGCGTAGGAAGCGTTTGGGTAGCTTCGCAATATCTTTACGTCCCAGATACCGCAGTGTCTTAAGACCAAGGTCTTCGACCAATGTGTGTTGCCAGTGATGACGTACGGAACTGAGACATGGTCGCTTACTATGGGCCTCATAAGAAGGCTCAAGGTCACCCAAAGGGCAATGGAGCGTGCTATGCTCGGAGTTTCTCTGCGTGATCGAATCAGAAACGAGGAGATCCGTAAGAGAACCAAAGTAACCGACATAGCTCTCAGAATTGCTAAACTTAAGTGGCAGTGGGCGGGGCACATTGCTCGTAGAACAGATGGCCGTTGGGGCAGTAAAGTTCTCGAGTGGCGACCACGCACCGGAAAGCGTAGTGTAGGCAGGCCTCCCACTCGGTGGACCGATGACCTGGCGAGGGTCGCGGGAAGCCGCTGGATGCGGGCAGCGCAAAGGACATCCTTGGGGGAGAGGCCTTTGTCTAGCAGTGGACTTCTTTTGCATGATATGATGATGATGACGAGCCACTTTTTACGGACTTCCAAAAAGGAGGAGGTTCTCAATTCTAAGATCGAAGTATAACTACTAATATTAAACTTAAAGGGCCAGACAAAATATTATTTAGCGTTTTTTTGTAGGGGGTTTTGATAAAATTTTGATAAAAAATAAAGTTTTGATAAAAAAAACCGCTTAATAATAATATTTTGTCTGGCCCTTTAAGGTTAATATAAGTAGTTATACTTCGATCTAAGAGTCGTCGCGTAGGGGGAGCGCTTAGATCAATATACTACTACTTACATTATACTTAAAGGGCCAAAACATTTTATTTTCTAACTTTTAGCGGTTTTTAATCGGGTGTTTATTTATATTTTAAATTAAATTTTTACTTCATGCTTTTTTAACTTTACGTATCACAAACACGATACCTTTGATGTAAGTTGGTAAGGAGTTGGGTATCCTGCAGACACCAGGAGAAACTGCGACAGTAGGTCAAGGTTACCATGTTCTATCTAAAACCTATTTTTGAGACTATTCCACAACGAGCCCAAATACGATACCTGTGCTGTAAGTTGGTGAAGAGTTGGGTATCCTGCAGATTTCAGGAGATCAGGTCAAGGTTAACATGATTTTGCAATATTATTACAGTAACAGGGCACCAAATTTTAAATCGATCAGACATGTATTACGTTGCCCACATCCCTTTATCACCTAGATAAGAGCTGATGATCCTAAAACGGCTGAACAGATCTTCATAATTTATAGCTTAAAACTACCTCGATCACGTCAGCATTCAAACAAAAAACCGCATCAAACTCGGTCCATTTGTTTAATTACTACGATGCCACAGACAGACACACAGAAACACACTATAACACTCCTCTTATTGCGTCGGGGGGGTTAAAAATCAGTACGTTTTAACTACTAAGTTGTTGCGGTTGAAGGCGGTTTTTGACGTGTTGAGTGTTGTCAATTGTTTTACTGTAGCTCTTGTACAAGTTTTCAATTAATCCATAATTATATATACCTTTTTTTCACGTCCCATAATAATACCGCAGCGTATCAAGAGTTCAAGACCAGTGTGTGTTTTGCCAGTGATGAATGACATACGGATCTGAGACATAGTGATTTACCAAAGGCCTCATAAGAAGGCTCCAGGATGGAACGTGCTATACTCGGAGTTTTCCTACATGATCCAATCAAAACGAGCAGATCCGTAGGAGAACCTAAGTAATCGACATAGCTTTCAGAATCGCTTAAGTGATAGTGAGCAGGGCACATAGCTCGTAGAACAAATGCAAGTTGGCGCAGCAAACTTTTCTATTGGCGACTGCGCACCGGATGACCTGGCGGCGTAGAAAGCCCGCCCTTTGGTGTACGGAACCCTATAATATAATTATTTTAATTAACTTCTTTTCATCGACTTCAAAAAAGGAGGAGGTTCTCAAGTCGACTGTATATGTTGTTTTTTTTGCAAGTTTGTTACGCGATACCTCCGCAGATTGGGAACCGATTATCAAAATTGTTTTTTTACTTGAAAGAATATATTCCCGAGGGGGTCCCATTGTCACCAAGTCAGGATCCGATGATGGGATCCCAGGGAAATCGAGGGCAACCGAGGAAAAGTATTTGCGTCTAGTCATCATCTCATGTTCCTTTTGATTTGGATGATAATTCTTTAAGTATTATACGTAGATATTTGCATACGTATATATGTACGCATAGATACCTGAAAGAATACAACTATCGGTCTTATAGGTACCTACGTATCATGATGATGGTACGTAAATAGATACATAGTTACGCATAGACCAATACTTTATTCTTTCATGTTATTAAGATGAGCTGAAGATGGAAGATTTAACTCCTTAACTTTTATGCTGCTGAGATAATGATGGAAGCCACAGGACTTTGTATCTGATAATGAAACACATGCATTATGATCTGATAATTCCTATTGGCGAGTGGGTGATTGGGTTTAAAGTTGTTAGATAGATAGCATTAACACTAAAAATTAAACTTTAAAAACTAAAAACCGACATCAAAATGAAATTCACTCAAAATTATGAAATAATATTATTATACTTAAATACACGACATTAACCAACAATAACGAAATCAAAGGTGGGTACGAATTAAATTAGGTGCTCAAATTTCTTTTGATGTCGGTAAAAGTACACAGTTACTTACGTACTTATCTAATGTTTTAGATTCGATGGTTTGCTGACACCGACCTCAAAAAAATGTGAAGCCCCTAATTTACGAAGTAACTAGTGTCTCATCTGTGCCCTAATTAAATTCGTTCCCACCTTTGAATGCCTTTTATTTCGTTATTGTTGGTTAATATCGATTGTCGTGTATTTAAGTATAATAAATAAATAATATTATTTCATAATTTGAGTTAATTTAATTTTGAAGTCGGTCTTTATTATTATGATATTGAATCATTTGTTTCGTTCGGTTTTTTTTCCACAGAAATTGGAGTAATTCGGAGGTTTGCTAAATATGTTGTACTTACTATAAATATACAAAAAACTGGGCAAGTGCAAGTCGGACTCGCGCAAAGTAGAGTTCCAAAGTTTTAAAAAAAAAGATCATTTTAAGAAACAAAATTATATTTACAGTTGGTAATAGAACATTTTGTATAGAAAATCTATGAACTTTTGGACAAATCGAACCGTACGTCTTAAGTTGGTCGACTGTTACTCCTTAACTAAGAAAGCGTACTTAGACTTAGACGTGATAGTTTTAAAATTGGTTATGTGTTCTACAATTTTTTTTTCAGATGTCCTGAAATAGCGGTTTAGCTTGTAGGGTGGGGGAGGGACACACACACACACTTTACTCGAACAAATATTAGCAATTTAACGCCTAATATTTCGCAAACCAATCCCTGAATAAAAAATGGTCTTAGCAAACCCTCAGTTGTTGTGAAAGAGCTATTCAACGATACCCCACGCCCCACGCCCCACGCGATAGTTACATCAACGATACCCCACGCCCCACGCCCCACGCGATAGTTACATCAACGATACCCCACGCCCCACGCGATAGTTACATCAACGATACCCCACGCCCCACGCGATAGTTACATCAACGATACCCCACGCCCCACGCGATAGTTACATCAACGATACCCCACGCCCCACGCGATAGTTACATCAACGAAAAAAAATCACCCCCCTCTTTACAAGATTTTTTTGTACAACTTTGTCGTCGGCGTGATTAATATGTATAACCGAGCCAAATGACAGGTTTCTAGTATTAACCTTCAACTGGTGACGTGAATGTGAGTCACAGTATTGGAGAGGTGACGTCATTATGACGTATCAATAAAAAGCCATAAATACTGAAGATTAAGTGTAAGGGAAATAAAAGAGATGATGTTATGTAAATGTTGGTTAGTTTGTTTCTAAAATAAAACACACTTTTGACATATTAAACGTAAACTTAACTTTATTCATACACTTGAACTTAATACTGAATTTTGGTCTGTGTTTTGGTAGACATGAGATCTATTGACATAAAATTAATGAAACTGAAAAGAAAAATAACAACCAGCCTTATTTTCTCATTAAGACTTAGGTAATTAATAAAAAAAACAATTTTTGCATATTGGTTACACACAAAAAATAATTTGGTTCATTTTGAATGAAATTTTACAACAACAGCTCACAAATAAAACATAACACTAAAGGTGACGTAACGTCAAAATGACGTCGGGTACCATCTAATACCTAAACTGTGCGCGTGCGACGTCCGTTCTGTGTATCGGCCGACGCCAAACTGCACACGAGGCAGCTACTAGGGGGCGCGGTCGCGGGGAGCAAACCGTTTCTGAGAAATACAGTGTTTTTGTCGTTGCGACGTCAAATTGACGGTACGTCACCAGTTGAGCTAAGCCGCGGCAAAGTATATACATAATATATTAATGTACTAACATACAGTATGGGCACTCCCTGCCGCTCTCTAGATTGCAACCTCTCCCCCTCGTCACACAGATTGATACACATTGGTTATGGTTTGGTTCTCGTTCTTGGTTGGGATTTCGCCGTGATTTTGTATGCTCCGTCATTTGTTTTTAAAATTTCATTTCACTACCGTTGTATGCAGTGTCCGGGTTGTGGCCACGGACAGACAGACATGACGAAACGAATAATAAATATAAGGGTTCCTTGTTGTTCTACGGAACCCTAAAAATGCTAGGCCCACGGCTGATACTAGAATGAAGTATTAAACATTACGTGAACATTATCATAATTTATCATTATCACTACACAATACACCATAGCAAAAATTATTATCATTATAATTATGAAGCATTATGTTGCTGACTCTAACATGGAGAGTAAATGTTGTCGAATACTACACACACACACACACACACACACAGTACAATTAAGTGTTGAAAAAGATGATGGATCATCATTAAATCATTATAACTTACGTATCTTGTATAGTACAGTCTGCGCAAATGTATAGTTCACTTTACTGACTGAATAAGTAAAGCTTCGATAGCTCAATCGACTCGGTCCTCTAAACCAAAGTCCCGGGTTCAAATCCGGACGGCCAATGTTCCAATGCGTTTTTCTAAATTAACGTACAAATACTTACCGATTGCTTTAACGGTGAACAACGTGAGGAAACCTGCACATCTGATTCCAGATGTGTATAAAGGTCGCGTTGCAAACGTCCGTAGGTGCAAATCTAAATGTCCTACACGTGACCGCGGGTGATGCTAAGTACAGCACCGGGCAACCGCCGTCTATCCCTTGGATAGCATGGTTAATTGTGCCACACGATAAGAGAGAGAGAGATAGAGAGAGAGTATCGGGAGGCAAACATGATGAAAACGACAAAAAATAAACTGTACAACCACGCTGTAATACTTTTTCCGCGTAATCTTCACCCTCTGGCAAACAGATATAAATATATAAGGTGTAACAAAATTAGCTGAAACTATTTTAACTGGTGCTTCTACCCATGAAACTAAACAACTTTCCCAATAAAACCCATGCTTCTCATACTAAGTTGGCTGATCAGCTGATCGAGTTAGTATGGGAGAGCCAAATTTTTTTGCGATTTGACTATGGCCGGGTTTCATGGGGAAAGTGGTTCAGTTTCATGGGTAGAAGCACCAGTTAAAATAGTTTCAGCTAATTTTGTTAGACCTTATATAAGGTGTAACAAAATTGGCTGAAACTATTTTAACTGGTGCTTCTAGCCATGACCTTATATAAGTTTCAGCTAATTTTGTTAGACCTTATATAAGGTGTAACAAAATTGGCTGAAACTATTTTAACTGGTGCTTCTAGCCATGAAACTGAACCACTTTCCCCATGAAACCCATAGTCAAATCTCAAAAAAAAATTGAACTTTACATACTAAGTTGAATGATCAGCTGATCGAGTTAGTATGGGAGAGCCAATTTTTTTGCGATTTGAAAATGGGTTCCATGGGGAAAGTTGTTCAGTTTCGTGGGTAGAAGCACCAGTTAAAATAGTTTCAGCCAATTTTGTTACACCTTATATATACATTTTTTTTAAATCCACAGTTGATGCCTTGACATCATCTCACCTGATAGTATGTGACAATGATCCCGAAGATAAAAGCAGGTCTATCAACATTCCGCAAAGCAAAAAATCCCCAACCCTCCATACTAAAATGCACAAATTGGTCAATCAGCTAATCTATTTGTAAGGAGTAAAATTTGAAAATCGAAACGCGAATATCTTATTGAAAACCGTGGACTTCCGCGGAACCAGAGTAAGAAATATATAACTTTAAAAAGACGGAACATACATGGGGTTGTTTTGAATAGCCCTTGAGGTACTCTATCAATGGTTTTTGTTAGACACCCTGTATACAGGGTGTAAAATATTTGGTGTAGGACCCGTTAACTGGGGCTTCTACTCGTCATACTGACTAACTTTCCCCAAGGGCCTTATACCCAATTCTCAAAAAAAGATTTGAACTCTCCATACTAAAATGCACAAAATTCGATCAGTTGATCGATGTTTTTGCGATTTCAGCAAAGTCATAGAACAAAAGTTGTTCAGTATGACGAGTAGAAGCCCCAGTTAACGAGACCTACACCAATTTTGTTACAACCTGTACTCGTATATGTAGGTACTGAGTTTTCAACTGTACCCACATCGCTGTGGTGGGCGTTAAAATGCTTAAATTATTTAGCTGCAAATTCAAGCCACAAAAAGATGAGGCCTCAAGCCTGCGTGCCGCGGCCTGCGTGCACCAGACTCTGGGCACAGATTACTAATTAGTGCTCTGGGTGTCGAAACGGTTTTAGATGTTAGTCATCATACAAAAAAGGGTTTAACGATAAAAGGTTTGAGTCACCTGTGGTTCAGGTTTTAGGTTTAGCTGTCACTCTTGGTCTGAGTGAGTCGTGATAAAGAACAACAATTTTAAACAATTTAGTACTTGCTTAAGGGGATAGATAACCTATTTGAAACGCTTAACTTTGAGCGTCTCTGGTGAAACTTAAGCACAGCGTGGGGCCGACAATGTTAGTCCTACTATCCTATCCTACTAATTATTTTAAACGTGAAAGGAATCTTCAAGACGAGAGTGAATAGGCACTATTTGAGCTTGCGCGCTACATCCTCGGCTGCATCGGCACTTACCATGAGGTGAGGTGCAGCCAAACGCACTCAAATTTTTAATTCAAAAAAAAGTTTGGAAGAATCTATGGATGTATGTTTGTTACTCTTTCACGCAAAAACTACTGAACGGATCTGCCTGAAATTTAGTAGGTAGACAGATTAGGACTTGGATTAACACACGATGGGCTACTTTTTTCAACGCTCGCGCACTGCGCACCCTCGAAAAGTCATAGAAACGTTGTCCACTCTGGTGAAGCCGCGAGAAACAGCTAGTTCAAAATAAAGTTAACTTAATGCTCGATGTCGTGAGGTTCTATTTTATTTAGTTGTAGTAGGAAAAACTAGGCCCGTCGTATAGATGTTGTTGACAGACATTATTTACGAGTATAAGGAAATATTCCTTGTAGTTTTCTTGAAGTTACGAGTATGTGATTCAACTATATATTATATGAGTTTCACAGAATATTGCTTTAAAAATATACAGGGTGACTGATAAGTAGTGCAAATCCTTTTAAGGGGATAAACTATATCTAATTTGCAGAAACAGAAAAAGTCATACTAACTGGGGGTCGGAAATCAACGGTTTTCGAGTTAAAGCCTATTTAACTTTTCAATTTTGTATGAAAAATTATTTTGTTCAAATGTTTTGTGATTTTTTAACAAAAAGTTGTAATACAGTTGGCATGCAAAATACGGTAAAACCTACCTCGTTTTATCACGCTTTCGAACAAAGTAAAAAAGTTAAAAATGTACAAAATTAATTGCAACAAAAAAAAATTGTTGTCAAAAGGGGGCCTAAAATCCCATACTAATTATCCAACAGTTAGAATTTTTTGGATGAGCTTGTGAATCAAAGTTAGTCATGATGCTAGAGGGTCAGAGATGTTTGTTTATGCGAAAAATATGATTAATTATGAAATTTAAAAAACATTAAAAAAATGTTTATTGAAAATTAGTATGGGATTTGATGCACCCTTTTGACAACAATCATTCTTTTTTGTTGCAATCAATTTTTATTTTTTAACTATTTTACTTTTTTGGAATGCTGATAAAATGAGAAAGTTATAACCGTATTCTTCTCGCCAACCGTATTATAACTTTTTTGTTGTAAAATCACAAAATATTTGAACAAATGCCTTTTTCATACAAAATTTAAAGATGAAATGGGCTTTAACTCGACTACCAAATTCCGACCCTCAGTTAGTATGACTTTTTCTGTTGCAAATTAGATGTAGTTTATCCCCTTAAAAGGATTTGCACTACTTACCAGTCACTCTGTATATATTGCTCACAAAGGTCGTAACCACCACGTCACGGTGCGCACTATTATGACCGTGTTACAGTGTTGTTTCGATCGAAGTTTGTAGTGACGAGTATCAAGTTGCTAATTTGAGGTTGGTTAAAGTCTTAAGTAAGGTATGCAATAAGTCGATTCACAAACTATTTACGCCAATGTTTCTCTAGTTATTGTAGTAAAATGCATTATCTGTCACGTTGAAAACAATTTTTTTGGTATGATAAATGTTGATAAGGAAATTGCACTGATACCACAGCCTGGACACTTCATACAACGGGCCAGAAATGACATTTAAAAAAGGAATGACGGAACAAACAAAATGGCGGTGAAATCTTATACGTTCGACCCCCAAACTGTAACCAATCTGTATCAATCTGGGTGACGAGGGGATGATGTCGCAATCTAGAGAGAGGCAGGGAGTGTCCATACTGTATCTAAGTACTAATGTACATTGTACATACTTTGCTGACACGGGTAGTTTTCACTTTTTTAAATTAAATTGATCTTATTAAGAAAAGACTAAGCATGATCGAATATTCCACTTCTTACCACTGGCTCCGTTATCACTGGGGACGAATGGGAATTTTTTCCCATTCGTCCACAGTGGTAACGAAATAAAAAATTGCAACAATAAACTTGCAAAATCTAAGTATTTTTAAGTTAAAAATATGTATTACTAGCTGTTTGTTTGACCGTCTTTGAGGGTGAGTGGTGCGCGAGCGTGGAAATGAGTTTCCTCCAGATTCTGATTAGCAGTAGAGATGGGCCGAACATGGGTTTCACCGAATACGAACATTCGGCCGAATATTCGGTAAAACTTTTACCGAACCGAATATTCGGCCGAATATTCGGTACATTCATCGATATACATGTACTTACTAGATTTCGCGATCCGAACACTGAGTTAGTTCGACTAAACTTGACTGCGGACAGTACACCTTACTTTAGTGTGGGTTCGACATTCAAGCTGTGTGGGCGCGTACGGAGCGGTACTAATAATACCAAAAATAACTTGGATGTAAACAAACAACACAATGCAGTTGTCAAGTAAATACAATTATTTGTTGGTCATGTGAATAAATAGCTTATAATATCGTAATACCACAATATAAAAGATTGAGAAAAGAATATTTCTTCATTTAATATCTTACGGATTTTCGGCACGTTCAGTTACATCCACTTTGTCAAGCTAGGTACGTTCACGGATGTTAATTGTTTAGCAGATTCACGAAACTTCAATTTTGCCGGGTTATAAGTACCTACATACATTTCCGAGATATGACGAATGATACGTCTAACTAATTTGACAACCCGGCAAAATTAAAGAGACTTGAATCTGCTAAACATTTAAATTCCGTCACTGTACTTGACAGCCATCTACAATCATAGAATAAAACACGCAGATGTAACATTATAAAACCGATAGTAGGTAAAAAAAAATGTGCCTGAACACAAACTGGACGTGGTGATTTTAGAAAGTGTTTTAATTTTTTTAAATCCAGTGTGATATTTTTGAGTATTTATTTTATGTTCTTTCTTTTTAGTATATAATATCAACAAATATTTGTCAAAGATCAGTAAATATGACATCGTGCGTATTTCGATACTGCAAAAATACATCAAGAAATATCAGCAAAACATCAGGTGTACACTGTACACTATATTCACACTCTCTACAGCAGCCAGCTACACTAAATCACAGAACACATTTGATCAGAGCAGTGATTGAAAAATACGCCATAATAAGATTACACCACGAGGCAAAAACAGATCCCGATAATATACATTATTCTACAAAAAATAACAGTTAAAACTTTGTGTATCACTTTGCCGAATATTAGGTGATTCAGCCGAATATTCGGCCGAATATGAATATTCGGTAAAGCTGCCGAATATGCCGAATACCGAATATAAAACGAATATTCGGCCCATCTCTAATTAGCAGTCAATGTCACTTCAAAAATTCTTTCAAAATTTTTTTTTTAATTCTTTGCTTTTGCAATTTTGTATATAAAACCAAACAGGATACACAAACAAAACAAAAAGAAAATTGCGAAGTTTCGATTTCAATGCGCCTTACTCATTGGGCATGAACAGACGATTTCGACGACATAGAATCACGTACCTAGAGCTATCTAATCATCGGAGGGGCATACTAACTGCCATGTTTACACGTACGGTACGCGTCACGTAATAATGGCGAAGAGCTAACTTTTACACTCTATTCCTTAGGCGTAAGGGCGAAGAAAATCGGCCAGGCAAAGAGTTTGATAGTACAACATACTAACCATTACACAAACGTGCCTTCTCACTTTCACTCAATTATAATGTGCTCGCGAACTTAGGGAGGGTTATTTTCTTCCTATGGTCTTTTACCTTTGTATATACAGGGTGTAACAAAATTGGTGTATAGGTCCCGTTAACTGGGGCTGCTAGTCATCATACTGAACAACTTTTGTTCTACAACTTTGCTGAAATCGCAAAAAAATCGATCAACTGATCGAAAAATTTTGTGCATTTTAGTATGGAGAGTTCAAATCTTTTTTTGAGAATTGGGTATAGGGCCCTTGGGGAAAGTTAGTCAGTATGACGAGTAGAAGCCCCAGTTAACGGGTCCTACACCAAATATTTTACACCTAACAAAAACCATTGATAGAGTACCTCAAGGGCTATTCAAAACAACCCCATGTATGTTCCGTCTTTTTAAAGTTATATTCCTTACTCTGGTTCCGCGGAAGTCCACGGTTTTCAATAAGATATTCGCGTTTCGATTTTGTAATTTTGCATAAAAAATATCTTTGCTGGACTTTGACGTCAGTTAAAAAAAAACATTTTTCTTAAGTCAACAAAATTCTTTTGAAGCCAACAAAATACAAGTAAAAATTTCTTATTTCATCAACTTTCCAAAGAGTTGAAAAAAAATTGAAAAGTCGGACTCGCACACGAAGGGTTCCGTACCGTTATCTATATAAATCACGTTTGTTGTACTGGAGCCCTCCTTAAATATTTATTTTATTTTAATTTAACTATTTATTTTAAAAGTGAATAATGCAACTCAATATTTTGTGAATATTTCAAGCGTTTACCTGTTGCCATTATCAATATCGAGCAAAAACGAGCAAAAAAATCACGTTTGTTGGAGCCCTCTTAAATATTATTTACTAGAAATGTCTTGTTTCTCAAAGCTACAAATAAAAAAAAGTGGCAAAGCAAAAAGCACGTGTGCGGTAAAATCAATTTTGCGCACAGAAAAATAGCATATAAAGTACCTACCACTTTTCGAGCAACTGCATTGAAAAATTTATTTATATCCTACTATTTAAAAAAAATCATAGGGGTTTAGCTGGTAGGGGAGGGACACGTACTTGACTCTAACAAAAATGACCACTTTAAAGCTTAATATTTGGCAAAAGGAACCCTGAATCGTAAAATGTTTTTTGCTAACCCACAGACCACAGTAGATTTAAAAGACCTATTCAACGATACCCCACACGATAATGTACGTCAACAAAAAAAATCACCCCTTTTTACATGCAGGGGAGGTAAGTACCCTAAAAATAGTTTTTCTAGTTTTTATTTAACCATTTTGTCGGTGTGCTTAATATGTATATACATATATGTCAAATAACAGCTTTCTAGTATACTAATAGTCTCTGAGCAAAACCGCGGACAGGCAGACGGACAGACATTGTTCCTTGTTGATTACGGAACCTAAAAATTAATTGCTGTTCGTTAGTCTCGCTAAAACTCAAAAACGGCTTGACCGATTATGATGAAACTTTGGTGAATTGTGCATTATTACAAAAACACAAAGGTGACTTATACTCATACATAACTAATCGTAATCACACTAATATAATAAAGGCGAAAGTTTGTGAGTGTGTATGTTTGTTACTTTTTCACGCAGAAACTACTGAACAGATTTGCCTGAAATTTGGTAGGTAGACAGATTAGGACCTGGATTAATACATAGGCTACTTTTTTGGACGCTCGCAAAGTCAAAGAAACGATGTCCAAGCGGGTGAAGCCGCGGGAAACAGCTAGTGTATCTACAAAGCACTCAAATTTTTAATATAAATAATAATATATAACGGTCTATTCCGGCGGTTCCGTCCGACGCACCAGGCACCGTGCACGCCTCACCAAAACCTGACGATGAATGAATTATAATATGAAATAAAGTTTTCGTTCATTGATTTTTATGTATAACTTTTCGTGTCATATTGTTTTCATGTTCTAAAGACATAATCTGGTTTTTTTCAAGGATTGAATTTAGACGGTATTATCTAGTGATTGTTTATTTCTTGATTCTTCACAAATGACTTGTTATTATTATTTAATGACTATCAGAAAGAGTGTAATTTGCACCTATTTTGAAATAAATACCTTGAACCTTGTTTGTTCAAAAGCGGTTTTTTATTAAAAATTTGAGTGCGTTTGACTATATCTCACCTGATGGTAAGTGACGTTGTAATCGAGGATGGTACACGCAAACTCAAATAACGCCTATTCACTCTCGCCTTGAAGATCCCCAAATTATAGGGGTCGGGAAACACAGACGCAGGCAAGGAGGGGCAGGCAGGCGGTGTGCCATTATACTATTGGGTGACTTTTAATTAGTTCTTGATAGCAAAGGATATGATTGTACTCGTGATTACAAACAACTTTCCCAAATGAAATGAAATGAAATTATTTATTAGTAACAAATTGTTATACGTCAAATGAGATTATATATGTCAAATATGAAAAAAAAATTTTTGGTCCTTCATACATTTCTGCCGATTTGATAACTTATTTATTAGGTATCGAGGACCAAAAATTTTTTTTCTGATTAGACATATAGTTTCTTTGGGAAAGTTGTTTGTAATCACGAGTACGTTGCTATCAAGAACTAATTAAAAGTCACCCTATATACAAAATCAAAAGTAAGGTAATAGCAAAGTAGGTTATCTTTGTAACACAAGTGACACAGGCCAGGCAGGACACTGGTCGGTTTAACAATGACTTATAGTTATAAACATAGATTACTGTGAGATAGATAACCTAGGCAGGCGGTAGGCAACCCTATCATATAAGTAGGTACTTGCAAAGGCCTATGCAATCTGAAAAAAAAACTTAATGTATTTTACAAGCTTTTAATTAACTGCCAATGTATGTATGTTTGTTCGGGTGAAATATTGCAAGTTAAATTTGACCCACTTTCCGGTTTCCGATTGAGCTGAAATTTTGCATGCATATGTAGGTATATCGCGTAACAATGCAATATTAAAATTGTGCCTAAAAGCTTTTAGGTTTTTCGAAAATTATTTTTATTCACTATTGGTAAGCCCTTGGTACCTATCATCTCACCTGATGGTAAGTGACTATGATGCCGAAGATGGAAGCAGGCTTACCAAGATTTTACAACGCAATGGAGAACTGGCTATCTTACCTTCAAGCCGGAACACATCAATGTTGTTTGACGGCAAGACTTAGATAAGATGGTGGTAGCTTGCCAGGCGGGCTTAGAAAATGTCCTACCACCAACCAAACCGAGTCTTACAAATTGAACCCACCGGGAACCGTACCCGCGACCTCCTTGGTGTGAAGCGAATGGACTAACCATTGCGCCACGATGTAGTTATGTTGTTTCTCGTTTATTTTCCTTTATTTTCTTTTCAAATTACTTATTTCTCTCTGCTGGCTAAATAATTATTATTTTCTCTGCTGGCTAGCTGATTATTATTATCTCTCTGCTGCTGGCTAGCTGATTATTATTTTCTCTCTGCTGGCTAGCTGATTATTATTTGAGATTAAGAACTAAAGAGTCCAGAAGTTCCTCCTGATGATGAAGTGGCTCGGAGAAACTCCTCAAGAGCTCTTTTCAGATCAAGATCTAAATAAATAATGATGTATCTACAAAAATCTTGACAGAATTCCAAACGCGATTCTTTAAAATTTAAACGAAGCTTTCGACCAGACATAGACTGCTAATCAGAAAGCCAGATCTGGGATAGGGATCTGGAGAAATCTCATGAGCGGCTCGCGCACCACTCACTCTCAAAGACAATCATAAAAACGATACCAACGCGGGCGACGCCGCGGGCAAAAGCTTATTCTAAGTATACGTGTCCAGGCGAGGTCCAGCCATATACACGAGCATACCTTTGAACTAAATTGGTGTAAATGTTCATCAGAAAGGACATATACGAGTGGGTTGTATGTTGCACCGCAACATTCCAAGATACTTAGTTTGTCAGAACTCGGATTGAATTAATCAAATGAGTTAAATAAAATACGTTTGTATGGCGTTATCCGTATTTAGATTCAACCATTAGCAGTTGCCAAATACATCGGTCTATTTAGCTAATATAGCGCTGTTCGCATTTTATGCATCGTAATCATATGCGAATTGGTAATGCCAAAAAGGCGTTGAACTACATTACTAGCGTACATAATACTTAGGGCCCATTGTCACCATGTTATATCGAGAGGGAACGTTGACGGTGCGCGGGAATATACGCAGGTTCGCTAATTGCACAGATGATGTGAAGGTCACTTTGTCAAATCGTACTGTCAATCATTCCATACTAAGCGTCGCCTGTGGGCTAGCACACCCTTCGGGCTTTCAATGCGCTACGGGTCCAGTACAATAATGTGTTCAGGATGATGTTGAGGTTGCCCAGGTTCTGCAGTGCTTCAGGCATGTTTGCCGCAGCCCGAGTAGACGGGTTTCACGCATTAATGCGCTTAAAAATAGACTCGGTCCGCAGTAGAATGCTGGGCGGCAACAACACCATCCTGAGGGTGCTGGCAGACAGACCAGACAGTGTGCTGCAGAAGCACTGGGTGTCAGCCCCGACCCACCCACACGCTGGGCAGGTTTATTTTATAAATTGATTTCTTTGTATTTTTCTTGTTTTACTAACATGGTCAATAAGTTTTTTACTAACATATCATGGGCAAAGAATATAATAATATACACCACTGCCACTTAAGTTTAGCAATTCTGAGAGCTATGTCCGTTATTTTGGTTCTCCTGTGGATCTCCTCGTTTCTGTTTCGATCACGCAGAGAAACTCCGAGCATAGCACGCTCCATTGCCCATTGTAGAACGGATGGCCGTTGGTGCAGTTAAGTTCTCGAGTGGCCATCGCGCACCGGAAAACGTACCGTAGGCAGGCCTCCCACTCGGTGGACCGATGATTTGGTGAAGGTCGCGGGAAGCCGCTGGATGCGGTTAGCGCAGAACCGGTCGTCGTAGAAATCTTTGGGGGAGGTCTATGTCCAGCAGTGGACGTCCTTCGACTGATATTATGATGATGTTGAGTTTTAACAGGGAAGGTACCATTATAATATATTATTATAATATCTTACCGAGATTTGAGCGACTTGCTAAACAGGAAACCATATCGGACGATTTTCGATAAACATCTTTTCAGCGAGATATTTGTATGATGTTAAGAAGCTTTTTATTTAATTCTTGTCACCCCAAAAGAAGCTAAAAAAAATTTAGCTTTATTTTATTGTTTATTTATTACAGTACCTACTAGGCTGTTGCCCGCGACTTCGTTCACGTTAAAAAGAATAAAAGTCGCCTATATATTAATCCAGATAGGTACTAATCTCTCTACCTACCAAATTTCATCAAAATCCGTCCAGCCGTTTATGCGTCTAGTGAAGAGGTAACAAACACATACACACAATTTATAATATACGTGTGATTTATTTATTACAGTAATACTTGTTGCTCGCGACTTCATTCGCGTTAAAATAGTTATAAAGTAGCTTATATGTTAATCCAGGTCCTAATCTGTCTTGTCTACCTAAGAAATTTCATCCAAATCCGTCCAGTTGTTTATGCGTCAAGAGGTAACACACACACTCACACGCAAATTTCGCATTTTAAATATTAGTGTGAGTGATAAATGATAATGAACAATGATAAAACACGTTACCACACGTTACATACTAAATTTATTAAATATTTATTGTAAGAACATGTAACTGTTAACTTTCTTTCAAAATTTGTACGTAAGTATATAATATATATTTTTACACACATACATTTAAATACTTATGTAGTAACTTACCTACTGTAGCGAAAATGAATAACAGTTGGCTAAAACACCACTATGGATTTCGCCACTTATTACGTTTAATTTGGATTAGCTGGCGGTTAGAGCCCGCTGGAGTTCATTAATCCCATACAAACGTAGTATTTGATTCATTTGATAACCAAAGAACCGATTTTAAAATAATTTTATATTGATAATCGGATGACGTATGTCTGAGTCTGTACCGCATTACTTTTTTGAAAAACGCAACAGGAATCAATTTAATACCAATAAACTTGTTTTCCATCTTTTACAGCTCCGCTTCCTTCATTCTTCTAGTGCGCCCAGGTTCATACACACAGACTGCAATCCAGCTGCAAATTTGCAGGTGAATGCAGTTACAGCGCAGCGCAAGAAA
Organism: Coleophora flavipennella; assembly: GCA_947284805.1. NCBI lineage: Eukaryota > Metazoa > Arthropoda > Insecta > Lepidoptera > Coleophoridae > Coleophora > Coleophora flavipennella. The sequence goes on along the minus strand of OX369303.1, from coordinate 10,585,991 downwards.
TGCACTCTTACGTCTGTGTCTGGACTGAGCCCAACCCCAACTCAGATAGAATATCCTGTGGACTGTAGATGACGAGTAGGTTGAACTATTTCAACTGCCGTCTTATCGCCTCGGTAGCGCAGTAGGCAGCGCGTAAGTCTCATAATCTTAAGGTCGTGAGTTCGATCCTCACCCGGGGCATAGTTTTTGCAAGACTATTCAATTTTTTAAGCTTTTTTGTATTTAGGTCAAATAAATAATGATTCATATTCCCCGTGCATTGGGCGGCTGACGAAACCGTTCGAATGCAAATCTGTATTCTAACAATGAAATGTACCTGCTAGTAGCAAACCTACATATTCTCGCCTTCTGTCTATCATTGTTTTGTGTACCTATGTAATGTTGCTCTAGTAGGTAATTAAATAATAATTGTGGGAAGTTTTGCAACTAGCGTGCTGTGCGACATTTCGAAACTAATGGGAGAATTTCAATTTGTTACAGAGATTGATTTTAGCGCCATCTATTGTTGAGTAGTTAAATTAAAAGATATTGCGTAAGTTGACACCTCTGCGGATTTTTTTGATAGGCAATTAAAAATAAAAGTAATTATTAGAACCTTTATGTTGACTATAATTTGTTTTTTTTACTCAAATTATTTGTTTCGTTTCAGGTGATTGGATTTGACCTGTCTTGCTGGAGTCATACCGTACAACGTAGGTAAGTGACATTGAAATATTACCTAAATTTTACTCATTATTTATTGGCACCTGGCTAAAAGCATCGAAGTATTCTAAAAAACAAGGCCAAAAATGGTTATTTTTTTGTAAATATTTTTTGTATAAAATATTAAGTGACTATTTTGGTAAAAAATGGTTTGCTATGCTATCAACGATTGTTTAATTATAAGTTTTACACGGGGGAACCATTGGCTGCACTTTTTAAAGTAATATTTTGTACTCATTGGCTGTACTCAAAACAAGGTTATCTACATAGATATCGTTGTTTAGTCGCAAACAATTTAAACTTCTCAATTAACTTTTTTTTTGTGATTAGAGTATAACAGATCAAAAACCTAACAAAAACGTATGAAATGAAAAAAATAATAAACATGCACGAGTATTGGCCCTTTAAGTTTAATATAAGTAGGTAATAAGTTTAAGTTTATTACCTTTTCACGCTTCAACACCTTGACCAATCTTGATGAAATTTGGCATGGACGTAGCCTGTGTTACGAGGACGGATAGTCGGATGCCCGTTAAAATAGCATAGGCTACTTTTTATCCCGTGAAAATAGCATTGTCGGATGCAGTTCCTGAGGGAACTAAAAATACGTTATTTTGGTTGGTTTTTTTTATTCCGTGAAAATAGCATATAGTCTTAGGGCTTAGCAAAATGAAACTGCACTTCCGGCGGATTACAAGCCGCTTTGCACAGTGATACTAGGGACCAATATGAATGATTTCATTCGAGTAAATGAAAATTTCATCCACTGGAATTCAAGATGGCGGACCTTTTCCAAAATGGCGGCGGCATAATTTTAAAATAATTATAGTGTCAAAACAGCTGCACCGATTTTTGTGATTGTGGTGTCAATTGATTTGGATTGAAAAGCTCTTATCAAAAAAAAAAAACCATTTCATAAATAAAAGATGGCGGCCGAAGATTACCAAAATTGTGTAAAATTTCAATTGTTTTTTTTTCGTTCTATTGAAAATAATAACGAAATATTCTATGATATGGTTACATAGTTTTTAATTTAAATAAAACCTGATAATATTATCTACAAAATAAAATAAAATGCTTGAAAATCCGACGAATAGTTTTTGAATTATACGCATTACAAAAGAAACGCGTGGTTTTGAAAGCCTTCATGTCACGTGATGTGATGGCATCGTAAAATCAAAATGAGAGCACTGATTTCAGTTTTTTTCATTACAGATGATTTGTATTTAATCCTGTATTATATGGCGTCTCTGTGAAAACGGGCTAAGTGCGAGTTGGACTCGCGCATAAAGGGTTTCGTACCACTACACACATAATTGTTTATTTGTTTTAATTACAAGTGTCACAACTTACTAAAATGTCATTCTGAATCAACAGTTTCAGTTATATGTTTTTTATGTAGTTATGACTATGTTTCTTTTATTACCCATGTAGAAATCTCAAATCCTACCTGGTTTAGTTTTAGGGGATATTATATTAGGCCCTCGTAACAAAAACACAACTTTGATGGCCCCCTTTTCTTTATTTTTAGACGTAAAGCAGAAATGTACATATGTATGTATGTGTGTATATATATTTTTTATATATATTATATATATAATTACACTACCTTCCCGCCCAAGATAATAAAAACTTATAATCACCAACCAAACTTAGGTATTTATTATCACTCCTCGTCCGATGTGCTTAAACTGAAAGAAGAGAAAATTCATATGAAATCAGAACAAAATATAACTAATATAATTTATAAATAGTATGTTATATACCTTTCGTTTTTGCAGCTGCCTTTGCATATGCTGCATTGCACTGTGCAGGGAAGACCCACCCGCCGACATGTGCAGCGCATTGTTTCGCAACCTTTTTTACAACCGCAATGATCCAAATATGACAACTCACGCCATATCTCCCTGGCTTCAGACCACTGCGGTACCCAGCTATCGTTCAAGGTCTTCCAACCCCAAAAGGATGGCAATGGCACAGAGGCATCATCAAGTGTTAGAGCATTGCCCCATAAGTGGCCCGCTTGATAAACGACACGGAGCGCGTGTTTTTCTAATGCTGCCGCTGTTGGTGGGATGCTGGTTACTGGTTTATTTTTTGTGGCAAACAGTTCCTTGCGTACCAAGTTCACTGATGAATGTGCTGTTTGCGGATCATACAGGTAGCAAGTGAACTTTTCCAGCATAGCCATTGTTTCTGCAGAAAGTCTTTGTAATGGCTGCGATATTTCTTTCAAAGCCGGAGTAACTTCAGGATGTGACAACCACGTTTTAAAGCACGACCTTTTTCCTTTTGTGTGGAAGTAAGAAGTAGTGTCACACCCTGTAAAGGCGTGAAAACCACGAAGAGCAGTCGATCTGTCAGGACCCAAAGTTTCAGCAATTTTATGGACTTCGACATAACGGCGTTTATTTGCAGTTCCGGTCAGTAGCCATACCTCTTGCAGGCCGCTCTCAATTGACATTTTATGAAAATATGAGATTAATAACACCAAAACATCTGTATCGGAAGATCTGATCAAAATGCGCGTTATTCCTTGTTCCGCCATATCTTTTACGTGAAGTACAATGCGGCCATCAGCTTGATGGTGCTGCTCTTATACAAATGATTCGGCCAAAGAACTCTAAAACTTTTCAAGAGTATTACTCATCAGATCTCAGGCCTCATGTTCTCCAACTAGTGCAAAAAGTAAAGGCAAAGAGAATAGACCTAGTATGGGATCTCTATCTGCCGAATAGCCTAAAGAGACAAGAACGAGAAGGTAGAGGAGCTGGCATTCGTCGTCAAGTTATTGCTAATAATAGCTTACCTTCTGATTGGTCAGATTTTCTGCGTAATGAAAAAAATAAATCAGAGCTTTTTCAGTTACTGGGGCAAGCCTTCCTAAATGACTTTGATGGTGCTAATGTGGTGACAAATGTTGATAAGCAATTGACTTCCTCAGACTACACTTGCACCACGATTGCTGGAAAAACAATTGGAACGCATGCGGAAGAAGCTGATGGCCGCATTGTACTTCACGTAAAAGATATGGCGGAACAAGGAATAACGCGCATTTTGATCAGATCTTCCGATACAGATGTTTTGGTGTTATTAATCTCATATTTTCATAAAATGTCAATTGAGAGCGGCCTGCAAGAGGTATGGCTACTGACCGGAACTGCAAATAAACGCCGTTATGTCGAAGTCCATAAAATTGCTGAAACTTTGGGTCCTGACAGATCGACTGCTCTTCGTGGTTTTCACGCCTTTACAGGGTGTGACACTACTTCTTACTTCCACACAAAAGGAAAAAGGTCGTGCTTTAAAACGTGGTTGTCACATCCTGAAGTTACTCCGGCTTTGAAAGAAATATCGTAGCCATTACAAAGACTTTCTGCAGAAACAATGGCTATGCTGGAAAAGTTCACTTGCTACCTGTATGATCCGCAAACAGCACATTCATCAGTGAACTTGGTACGCAAGGAACTGTTTGCCACAAAAAATAAACTAGTAACCAGCATCCCACCAACAGCGGCAGCATTAGAAAAACACGCGCTCCGTGTCGTTTATCAAGCGGGCCACTTATGGGGCAATGCTCTAACACTTGATGATGCCTCTGTGCCATTGCCATCCTTTTGCGGTTGGAAGACCTTGAACGATAGCTGGGTACCGCAGTGGTCTGAAGCCAGGGAGATATGGCGTGAGTTGTCATATTTGGATCATTGCGGTTGTAAAAAAGGTTGCGAAACAATGCGCTGCACATGTCGGCGGGTGGGTCTTCCCTGCACAGTGCAATGCAGCATATGCAAAGGCAGCTGCAAAAACGAAAGGTATATAACATACTATTTATAAATTATATTAGGTATATTTTGTTCTGATTTCATATGAATTTTCTCTTCTTTCAGTTTAAGCACATCGGACGAGGAGTGATAATAAATACCTAAGTTTGGTTAGTGATTATAAGTTTTTATTATCTTGGGCGGGAAGGTAGTGTAATTATATATATAATATATATAAAAAATATATATACACACATACATACATATGTACATTTCTGCTTTACGTCTAAAAATAAAGAAAAGGGGGCCATCAAAGTTGTGTTTTTGTTACGAGGGCCTAATATAATATCCCCTAAAACTAAACCAGGTAGGATTTGAGATTTCTACATGGGTAATAAAAGAAACATAGTCATAACTACATAAAAAACATATAACTGAAACTGTTGATTCAGAATGACATTTTAGTAAGTTGTGACACTTGTGATTAAAACAAATAAACAATTATGTGTGTAGTGGTACGAAACCCTTTATGCGCGAGTCCAACTCGCACTTAGCCCGTTTTCACAGAGACGCCATATAATACAGGATTAAATACAAATCATCTGTAATGAAAAAAACTGAAATCAGTGCTCTCATTTTGATTTTACGATGCATCACATCACGTGACATGAAGGCTTTCAAAACCACGCGTTTCTTTTGTAATGCGTATAATTCAAAAACTATTCGTCGGATTTTCAAGAATTTTATTTTATTTTGTAGATAATATTATCAGGTTTTATTTAAATTAAAAACTATGTAACCATATCATAGAATATTTCGTTATTATTTTCAATAGAACAAAAAAAAAAAAAAAACAATTGAAATTTTACACAGTTTTGGTAATCTTCGGCCGCCATCTTTTATTTATGAAATGGTATTTTTTTTGATAAGAGCTTTTCAATACAAATCAATTGACACCCCAATCACAAAAATCGGTGCAGCCGTTTTGACACTATAATTATTTTAAAATTATGGCGCCGCCATTTTGGAAAAGGTCCGCCATCTTGAATTCCAGTGGATGAAATTTTCATTTACTCGAATGAAATCATTCATATTGGTCCCTAGTATCACTGTGCAAAGCGGCTTGTAATCCGCCGCAGGTGCAGCTTCCGATGACCAGATCGCCGTAAGCCCTAAGACTAATAGTCGAATGCAGTTCCTGAGGGAACTAAAAATATTTTTTTTTGGTTGATTGTTATCCCGTGAAAATAGCATATTCGGATGCAGTTCCTCAGGGGGGAACTGAAAATAATTTTTTTGATTATTTTTTTAATATCGCAATGGAGCAACAGTTTCTTGTAATTTTTTCTCAGAGATGGTTGAGGGGATGGGAAATTACATAGACTACTAATTACCATAGCCTGAGACAGTTCCCGAGGGATCTAGGGAAAACTCATTTCCAGGCTTGCGCAAGTCGGCGCAGCGTCGCAACGGAGCAATGGATTGACGTATTTTTTTGCATAAAAATTGTTGAGGCGGTGGGAAGTGACATAGACTACTGACACAGATTACTAATTAGTTACTACGCTACTGATCAGAATAGTCAGAGTTCCCGAGGGATCTAAAATAAACTCCTGCCTATACTCGCGAGTCGCTTACGGCTCGCGCACCACTTACCCTCAAAGTCAGTCATAAAAACGATGTCCACGCGAGCAAAGTCGCGGGCAAAAGCTAGTTTATAATATTTATTTATTTATTATAATTTACAAACATGAACTTAGAGTCTAAACCAAAACTTAGTACTAATATCTATACTGTGCCAAAACGTTCAAGAGTGAGGATTTAAAAAAATAATAATATTGCATTTTCCCAGTTGGATTGGAGTGCAGTTATTAGGGCTGCCATACTAAAAAAAATCGAGACCACAAAAAAAAGGGTTTGATTATTTAGATTTCTGTATCCATGAGGTTTCCTGTTTTCCATATTCACGAGGCGAGCCGGCACTTAAAATACCCCCCCACCACGGGTTCCAAAGTAACCAGCATGTTGTGTGTGCCACAGGAGCTTAAGTTTTTGTCTCAAAGTTAGGTCCCTTTCAAGGGCTTACCAATTGTATATGTAAAAAAAACCACTCCGGGATTGCCGACAGAAGTTTTATAAGTTTTGACTCTCCGAATGTTCCTGGCGAACGACTAGGTTGACAAAGTTTTGATCCTGCGAGAGTGTTCCTGGTACGGTGTCGGTTACATTACAGTGTCGCGAGTTCAATATTTTTTTTCCTATCACAAAAATGCCCAACGTGCCTAAAAAAGTTTTCACTTTAAAATAAAATACTACATAATTTACGTCACTATCTTAAATACCATCTTCAAAATAAAATTTAAAAACAACAAATCACTTTGGTAATAAACTTAATCGAATCACAAACTTACGTTTTCTGTTGCTCCACCCACTTTTCACCGTATTTCTCAGCAAGATTTTCTTTTTCGATTGCGTTTATAATTTTGCCTGATCGGTCGAGCGGTGAGCCAAGCCAGGCATTATGTGGAACTGTAAGGTCGTGTTGAGGTCGGTCTGGTGTGACCATGGTTTTATTTTAACTTTTGTCGAGGAACATGTTTTTTATCTTGGTTAAATTTAAAGGATAAAGGTAACCCAGTCTTAATGAGTGTTTTAACCGACTTCAAAAAAAGGAGGCGGTTTCTCAATTCGTATAATGATATGATATATATGATATGATGATAATATCGGCTGGTATGATGATGATGATATTTATGTGTGTTCGCGGATAACTTCGTCGTTTTTGAACCGATTTTGATGATTCTTTTTTTATTGGAAAGGAGATATCCCAAGGGTGGTACCATGATTAGAAAACCAAGATCTGATGATGGCATCCCAGAGAAAACGAGGGGAACCTTAGTTTCCTGTTTGAAGTCGGTTTTTTTGCTCAAAATTATCATTAAATTATTCTCAGTACCATCATCATATCGCCGAAAGATGTCCCCAAGGATTTCCACAGCGACCAGTCCTGTGCTAACCGCATCCAGCGGCTTCTTGCGACCTTCACTAGGTCCACAGTGACGGAGGCCTGCCTACGCGTCTTCTGTTGCGCGATCGTCGCTTAAGAACTTTACTGGCCCAACGGCCATCTGTTCTACGGGCTATGTGCCCTGCACAGTGCCCCATGGAACATGGAACATTTATGAAAAAAACTTTGTTTTACTTAAGGTGATTCCTGACCATTTCGGTCGTTTTCATGTGCTATAAAGTATACCATAAGATTACTCAAAAATTATCAAATAAATATATGTTGTAACTTGGTTTCAGTTTATAAATTTGACAGGAAGATAATTGTATAAAACCTTCTAAATAAAGAGAAAGAATTATTTTCATAAACCTCTTTTACTGACTCAATAGGGGTCTTTAAGGTCGTTTTAGTTAAATTATTCTTCCATAGACAGGAATATACAGGGTGTAACAAAATTGGTGTAGGACCCGTTAACTGGGGGTTCTACTCATCACACTGAACAACTTTCCCCAAGGAACCAATAAGCAAATCTCAAAAAAAATTACACTCAATACAAAAATGTACAAAATTGGTCGGTCAGCTGCTCGATTTGTATGAGGAGTGAATTTTTTTTGCAATTTAAGCAAAGTCGTAGAACAAAAGTTGTTCAGTATGATGAGTAGAAGTCCCAGTTAACGGGAGCTACACTAATTTTGTTACACCCTGTTTATAACATAAATTGTACAGCCACGCTGTGCATACTTTTGCGCGAAGCCTTCATCGGCAAGCGTAGTTACAAGGTTACATAAATCAACAATAAACATTACGCTTACTTAGTAACAAAGAATAATGGTGGACATTTGTAATTTATCACTCATAGTCTCTCAGCTAGTGAACCATCTCCCGAAACTGAACATTATCTATTTTGGCGTCATCTTATCAGCTCATATACGTCCCCACCGAAGGGCTCGAGCGTACCCTGAATTAGGGCCAACGGGCCTTAGACGACAACGCGGGCCCAGTGCGGGTTGGTCGACTTCACACACACCTTCGAGTTTCAGGCGTGTGCAGGTTTCCTCACGATGTTTTCCTTCACCGTAAGAGCGTCGGATAAACGTACATATGAAATCTAAATTCGAAAATAATTGGTACGTGGCAGGATTCGAACCATGGCTTCCCGGACAGGAGGTAGCGGTTCAAAAAAATTTCAATTATTTTTTCGCTAACTTTGCATGGAGAGAAGTTGTAGAGAGTAGACTAGACCGGTACACGTAGCGTAGGCAGGCCTCCATCATCACGGTGGACCTGGTGAAGGTCGCGGGAAGCCGCTGGATGCGGGCGCGCAGGACCGGTCGTCGTGGGAAACCTTGGGGGAGGCCTTAGCAGTGGACGTCCTTTAGCTGATATTATGAATTCATGACGATAAAGTAAAGTTTTTTTTTTGGTTCCGATTGTATAGGGTCCTTGGAGAAAGTTTCTAACTTGTTATCCACAATTGGTAAGCCCTTGACATCATATTATTATGTCACCTGATAGTAAGTGACGATGATGCCGAAGATGAAAGCGGGCTTACCAAGATTCGAATGCTTGCATTGGGTAAACTGGCTATCTTATCGACGAGCCGGAACACATCAATGCTGTTAAAATTGATGCTTGGCGGCAAAACTTAGATAAGATGGTGGTAACTAGCCAGGCGGGCATAGAAAATTTCCTTCCACCAACCAATCCGAGTCATACACAGTTAGACTCCGCCGGGATCGAACCCGCGACCTCCGGATTTGAAGCTAATGGCCCATTACGCCACAGAGGCAGAATTGTTCAGTCTCATGAGTAGAATCTGCCTTTTGTCGGTTTTTGGAGAATTAAAAGTCAACCTGTACTACTGACAATACCTGCTGACATTCATCAAGCCTTATATAACAACCAGCTTAAGGCGAGGTACATCTTTTCTCTTTTTTCTGATGTAATGTAACATAAAAAAAAACCTGTTGCCATGCCCTTAATACTTTTGCGGCAATCTTGTAAAGGCTCGTTTTAATCGAAACCAGTTGCAGCAGCAACAGTTACCTACTTGGTCAGGCGAGAGGAGTTCTTGACGTTCAGCTGCTTTTGAATGTAGCTTTGTTCTCGTGCTAGTGATGATGATGACGTTGCTAACCGATTTCGGCTACAGCGACCACAGCGATGCAGCATGGCTCAGCTGCAGGCACCCCCCCATTGATCCACCCTCTCGTGCGCCCGGACACATATGAGATACTAGTTACTTACCCGGATATGGCTGATGTAGCCAATCGTCGCACGAAACTTGCGAACGCTCTTGGGGCACGTCAGAATACCGTCACTGCTTGGACGAATAAACCACTTATTCGTCCAAGTGTCACTGTGATTGTAATTAATAGCCGCAGGTGGTCGGGGTTTCAGCTTGTCAATATAACAGCTAAGTATATTGACCAAGACGGTTCTTATATCTTAAGGCCGTTAGATAGGTCAAATGACATTATTCAATTCAAATAATTGAAAGACAGTGTAAAGCTATCACTATGGAAAAAATATATAATACTAGCTGTTTCCCGCGGTTTCACCCGCGTGGACAACGTTTCTATGACTTTTCGAGGGTGCGCAGTGCGTGGTAAAAAGTAGCCTATGTCTGAATCCAGGTCCTAATCTGTCTACCTACCAAATTTCAGCCAAATCCGTTCAGTAGTTTTTGCGGGAAAGCGTAACAGACAGACAGAGTTACTTTCACATTTATAATATTAGTAGGGATATTAGTAGGGATACTTAAAGTAATAAAAAAAATATTTAATTGAATACAATGTAAAAAAATATTACCACTTTTGATTGAAAAAAAAATATACTGTAGACCCTGTTTTTGGCATTAATTGCAAAACTTCTCGAAAACAAATAGTTAATGTTGGATGAAACCAACACACAAAAATCGGTGAGTTTAACACCTTGCATTTTAATTGAACATATTTTTTAAAACTTATTTGAAAGTATAGTGTAACGGCATGCGATGTCACTTACTTTATCTATATAAGCTTATATAAAATTATATAAAATGTAACATGAAGCATTTTTATGTATCTACCTGTTGGTATAGCCAGTTTGGACTCGGACACAGCCACTTGTACAACTGTCAAGGCAATATACATAGTATAGGCCAAAAAAAAACCAAAATCCCCATACTTGTAGGTTTAGAGATCCGCACTAGTAAATCTATTTTGGTTGGCGGCTTTTCTTCTTTGGATGGGTTTGTAGTAGGGGCTCCGCGAACATGACTCTTTCGGAAGCTAAGCCTATATAGAAAAGCAATAAAAACATGTAAACTTAACGGTAACAATTCCTAAAGTTATTTAATATACAGTTGATGGTAATTCATAATTCTGTTCTACAATTCTGCCTGTTGCCCTCCGAGCCCTTTCATCGTGCTAGCTTAGACGCGGCACGGAGGGCGTGTCGGGGCCACAAAACAAAGAGCTCCTCAAAATTACACAAAAGTACGCATAGGTTCGTGTGACGCAACAGGCCCTTTCTTCATCTCCCAAACACTTGCGCCACAGACCGCAGCCGCGGTGCGATCGTCAAAGTAGTTGACAAACAATAGGTACCGGCTATTAGACCGATGTGTCGCAACACCGTTTAAGACGAGTGTGCTAATAAGTGAGCAATTATATTTAAATACTTGTTCTGTGTCAAAGATGCCGGTCTTTTTTTAAATAAACGAAAAGTTAGGCAATTCTTCGTGTTTATCATGAATTTCCATATTCTCTTTAAATACAAAGGAGTTTACTGCTTACTCCGCTGACTCATAGATCTGAAGTGTGTCCTAGTCATAAATGGAAACGCTAAACACGTTAAAAAACCGGCCAAGTGCGAGTCAGAACTGTACACAAAGGGTTCCGTACCATCATACTAGATGGCGCTAGTTTCTTCATGTTTCAAAAAAACCTCGCTTTTTGGGTGTGGACAGTGGGTCACCCCCTTATTATTATTTTTTTTCTATTTTTTAGTATTTGTTGTTATAGCGGCCACAGAAATACATCATCTTGTAAAATTTCAAGTGTCTTTTCATGAAATACAGCCTGGTGACAGACGGACAGCGAGGTCTTAGTAATAAATAGGGTCCCGTTTTTACACTTTGGGCAAAAAATTACAATGCTAGAACGCTATTTTACTAATCTATCGAAAGATTCTCCAATTACCACTAAGTTGACCCTGTCTCATGTCTCTGTGCGATTGCATGGGAAGGCAAAATGCGATCAAAGTTTTTGCGGGGTAGATGTCCTGTTTCTCGGCGGGGCATCTATCCTAAACGTTATTTACATGGATTAGGGAACTATCCCCTATGTGGGATAGATGCCCCAAATTATAGAGGTACGTTGTGTGGTTGTGTTACGTACGCGATATCTTCGCAGATTGTGAACCGATTTTCATGATTATTTTTTTATTCGATTGTTTATGCTCCCGAATTGATCCCATATAAATTTTATCAAAATCGGTGTAGCTAGACACCGATTTTGATAAAATAGCGTGCGATTCATCCGCGAAACTAGAGTAATTACAATCGGGGCAACTATACCCCTGGGGAAACTACCCTGGTTTTACCCTATTTTAGGTGTTTGGGTATTTTCTGTGTTTTTTTAGGATATTTTAGGTGTTTTATTTAAGGTACGAGTATGATCTGGCTGAAATTTGGTAGGTAGACATATTAGGACCTGGATTAACACATAGGCAAATTTTTTTCTCGTTGCGGCTCGCGCACTGCGCACCCTCGAAAAGTCATAGAAACGTTGTCCACTCGAAGGAAGGCGCGGGAAACAGCTAGTTTTTACTATTTACGACATGCCCTATGATTTACGGCTGGTCATAAAAGCGTTACATGCAATTTGCAGATTTTCCACCTTTTAACGGCGAAAGTTGTATGTGTAAATGGCAGACATTATCTATGGAAATTCTATAGTAATAACAAGAAATCATAGGGGCTATTAACTGTATAAGTGAAGCGTGCTTTAACGGCTCTTTGAAAATTAAATGTTGATTAGAATGCGGGCAGCGCATGTGTGGTCGTTGTGGATTTCTTGGGTAACGCCTATGTTCAGCAGTGGACGTCTTTCGTTAGATATGATATTGATGAACTATGTATGTAGTCATTATATCAGCTCATATACGTCCCCACCGTGGAGCTCGAGCCTACCCTGAATTACGGCGATCGGGCCTTAGTCAACCACGAGGGCACAGTGCGGGTTTGTCGACTTCACACACAACCTTCGAGTTTCTTCGCAGGCGTGTGCAGGTTTCCTCACGATGTTTTCCTTCACCGTTAGAGCAATCGGTGAGTATGTGTACGTAAGTTTCGAAAAACAAATAAATTACCACTTTTGATTAAAAAATATGTACTGTAGACCCTGTTTCTGGCATTAATTTCTAAATTTCTCGAAAATAAATAGTTAAGTAATATTTAATGAAACCAACACACAAAAATCGGTGACTTTAAGACCTTTCATTTTAATTGAACAAATTTTTTTAAACTTATTTGAAAAAGATGAAAGTAATAAAAACATGTAAAAATCGAGAATTGGGCGTTCGGTTTCAACGTAACAGCCGCGTTGCAGCCCGCATTGGTTTAAACTTAAAATGAATAGACTTACGTGAGAGTTTGTTCAGAATAGTCTGCTAAAACACACACATACACAAACACACACACACACACATACACTTTAGCACACCTACACTCTCATACAAACACGCAATCATGCTCACATATTTCTGCAGATATACCTACACAATAAATTTAATGCATGATATATTTTGCCCAATCGATTTTATTAATATTGTGTTTAATTTAAGCTTTTATAAGTATATAATTTAACTTGTTTCCTTTTGTTACGTGTCGAACAATTTACTTTACCATGTTTAACCGCATAAATCAGCCGCATTTTTTGTAATCTGGAAATCGTACTAAATCAACTGCCACGATACCACAGATTACTAAATAGTTACTGACGATACAGGCAAGTTGCCTAGTGTGGGGTTATTATTAAAAAAAATAGTATTGTGTTCTTTCTGCAAATAAACATTTTGTACTTTTTTACTTTACTTTTATATTATTGAAACACGTATCAACCTGCTCGGATTGAGGGATCTTAGCGCCTTAAAGTAATTTCGCTATCGGTATTAGTGGGTGAGTGACATTGACAGCGCGTGGCGTGCGTGACTGAAACGTAGCTCGCAGGTGTCATGTGCACATAATGTATATTAGTTAGCGACACCTACCTACTGCACAATACGTCACAATAAGAAAGATAATTAATCACAGAATTTTCAATGTTAGGTATCTTTATCAAAGTAATGACTATGAAGTGCATAAGCAAATATACAGGGTGTAACAAAATTGGTGTAGGTCCCGTTAACTGGGGCTTCTACTCATCGTACTGAACAACTTTTGTTCTACGACTATGCTGAAAACGTAAAAAAATGTTTTACTTTTAATACAAATCGATCAGTTGATCGACCGATTTTGTGCATTTTAGTATGGAGGGTCCAATTTTTTTTTTTGAGAATCGACTATGGGTTCCTTGGAGAAAGTTGTTCAGTATGACAAGTAGAACCCCCAGTTAACGGGACCTACACCAATTTTGTTACACCCTGTATATATTATATTATATTTTTCTATAAGCGTCATGGGCACGTCTGGGCAGGGGGCATTGCGGGGAGGGCTTTTTGACTAGCCGGGAGTTTGTTGAGACTGAGCCTCTTCCCTAAGAATTATCTTTAAGAAATTGTATTTTGGTTCACTCTGAAGATAGGTAGTGAAATATATTTTTTACAAGCTTTTATTTAACTTGCAATGTATGTTTGTTTGTTCGGGTGAAATCTTGCAAGTTAATTTTGACCCACTTCCCGGTTTCCGATTAAGCTCAAATTTTGCATGCATATGTAATATATTCAAAGCTTGCATCTAAAAGTTTTTAGGTTTTTCGAAAATTATATACAGTTTAAATTAGTTGGGTGGGGTTGACATAGCTCTCAGAATTGCTAAACTTAAGTGGCAGTGGGCGGGGCACATAGCTCGTAGAACAGATGGCCGTTGGGGCAGTAGAGTTCTCGAGTATAACCGCGCACCGGAAAACTTAGCGTAGACCTCCCACTCGGTTGACCGATGACCTGGTGAGGGTCGCGGGAAGCCACTGGATGCGGGCAGCGCAGAATCGGTCGTCGTGGAAATCTTTGGAGGACGCCTATGTTCAGCTGTGGACGTCCTTCGACTGATATGATGGGTGGGGTTGGTGTCAGTGTAACATTTACCTACAGAGAAAGTAGTAAATGATAGTAACATTTTGAACGAACGTTACGACTGTTTAGAAGAAAGCGTTACCACAGTATTACAATATAGTGGCTTACAGTAGTGCCATGTAGTGCAACAAATGTACTCACGCAGAGCAACGGAAGGGTACTTACTTGCGGGGCAGCGGGCGGCGGGGCACAGCCTGCCAAACTCCGCCAGTTTGCCAGGCTGGCTACAGGCTAGTACTGCTAGTACCTACGCCGTGGCGGCCTCGTGCGACATCAAAGGCGTTGCGCTACTGTAAGCCCGATCGTAATACTGTGCCGTTACTGTGATTCACAGTTCTTAAATCTTTTGTTTTGCAAAACAAGATTTTAGAAAACTCACTCGAGGGGCACATCTTCAGACAGACACACAAATGATCCTATAAGGGTTTCGTTTTGTCCTTCTAACATATGGAACCCTAAAAACGACAAAATGTTACATAATGTTTTGACACAGCGCTAAAAATGTGTTCTTCGACCTGACCACTCAAGACTTGTGACCTCGGAACATGTTTGTTACAGACAGACAGAAGTAATTATTAATGTCAACCGTACTGTACTGTACTGTGCGCAAGGCGTGGAGTTGCGCTTAGCGGCGTGCTAAACAGTTTGCGCAGCCGCAGTTACGGCAAAGTCATATCAATTATACGGTGCGAGCACACGAGGACGACGTCTTTACGTAGTTTACCTTAATTTCGAGCTGATTTTATTATTTATATAAATCACGACAAACCTTAAAAAATAGATAAGTGCAATATGTTTCCAACTTCAAAAAAATTCGACTAGAGTTAGGTGCGGGTGCGCCATTTCGTACAATTCGATTGATAACAATAAACGATCCTAGTGACCTTGACCACAAAACAGATATCTGTTTTGTGCCTTGACTCCACCGCCAAAGCAAAGTATATATATTAGTACTAACATACAGTCAAATATATATACTTTGATACGGTATGGATACTCCCTGCCGCTCTCTAGATTACGACGACCTCACCCCCTCGTCACCCAGATTGATACACATTGGTTGCAGTTTGGTTGTCGAACGTACAGGATTTCGCCGCCTTTTTGTTTGTTACGTCATTCCTTTTTTGAAATGTCATTTATGGCCCGTTGTATGAAGTGTCCAGGGTGTGGCCATAGTTCTATGTATGAAGTGTCCAGGGTGTGGCCAAAGTTAACACTTGGATTATTTTCCGAATACCAAATGGATATATCACTGGGAATAGGCTTCACATCAAATGGAAATCGCTCTATAATCGATCACAAGATTTGTCCCGTATCTGAAGTTCGTTCGCTGAATTAACCGCACCTTATCGAAGTCTTACCGCCAAACATCAGTTTTTAACATTGATGGGTTCCGGCTATCGAGTTCCGGCAGTTCTCCATAGCGCTGAGGAATCGTGGTGAGCCCACCTCCATCTTCGGCATCATCGTCACTTAAGTGACATAAGTTACCATCAGGTGAGATGATGCCAAGGGCTTATCAATTGTGAATTTAAAAAAAAATGTTTGCATCAACGAGCCGAACGAACGAACGAGTAAAATTGTTTTATCTTTCAATACATTTCCAGAACTCTGTTCGGGTGTACTGCGGCTAACTTCGCGAACGAACTATACATATAAATAAACAAGATAAGTCGCGAAGTAGAATAAAGCAAGCCTGTATAATAAAGTGTAACATTATTATAATTTATAATATTATTAGGAGGCGCGAGTTTCCATACAATCGTAGTTCCGCCACAGATTACTAATTAGTTACTACGTGTTCCGCTTTAATACAAAAACTACATGCCGGATTGAATCCAAACTTTGCGAATATATTGAGTAGACACATATCGATGTTTATAATTAGTTTTCGATGTACTATTAAAAAACGGAACAAAATTAGAGCAGTTTCAAACTTTTAGTACAAAACTAATTTAAGCCTTCGTTTAGTTATGTTAAAATTTACTATGATGAAAACTAATTACAAACATCGATATGTGTCTATTCAATATATTTACAAAGTTTGGATTCAATCCGGCATGTAGTTTTTATGGAAACTCGAGCCTCCTGGAGACTGTAAGAAATAAGTTGCGGTAAAACAAAATGAAAACAAACCATTCGGTGAGTGAGATGGTGCAAAGGGCGTACCAATCGTGAATTATAAATCTTATAAAAAGTAACCTTACCACTCCGGGAGTGCCGGCAGAAGCGAAAACTTTTTACAGTTTTATAAGTTTTGACCCTGCGAGTGTTCCTGGTAAGGTGTCGGCTACGTTACATGGTTACAGTGCCGCGAGTTCAATGGTTTCTTCCCATCTCAAAAATGCCCAACGCGCCTAAAGAAGTTTTCACTTAAAAAAAACTGATATTCTCTTCAAAAAATAACTAAAAAAAAATTGCAACTTTCCAACTCATACCAACAATAAAAGATAATCATCATTTTCTTTTTCTGACTGCGCGTACTTGTGCGCGTGCTCGTGCGCGTGCCCCATCGACAATTCTCATTATCATCTGCGTATATAAAGTTGGTATTCCTTTACGATTCCTTTCACACGTTTTGGACCTCCTGCGTCGTTCGATTTGGTCGAAATCACATTTCTCTTTTCAACCGACTTCCAAAAAGGAGGAGGTTCTCAATTCGACTGTATGTTGTTTTTATGCGTGTTACCTCAGAACTTTTGACTGGGTTTGTGATTCTTTTTTTCTTTGAAAGCTAGTGCTTTCCGTATGGTCCCATATAAATTTTGTCAAAATCGGTGAAGTACTTAATTAGAAAATTACCAAAAACCAAATTAATAATGCAAAAATGTACTAAAGTTGTTGCGATGGAAGTGTGTTTAGCGTTTTCAACTATAAGCAAACAATGCGGAGCCCTAGTGACTTACCTTTTTCTTTTTAGGGTTCCGTGCATCCAAAGCAAAGTATATAATATTAGTGCTGACGTACCCAAAGGCCTTTTAAGCCTCCGCTGTCTGTCCGTCTGTCTGTCTGTCAGCGGGCTGTTTTTCATGAACCGTTATAGATAAGACAGTTGAAATTTTCACAGAATGTGTATTTCTATTGCTGATGTAATAGAAAATACTGAAAGTTAGAAAAACTGAAAAAGTTAGGGGGGTCTCCATACAAAAAAACGTGTTTTTAAAGGTACTTTTGATTTAGCTCTATCGTCAATGTAATACATACAAGCGTGAAACTTGGTGCGATTATAGTACTAATACTGAAGTAAAATAACAAATAATAAGCCAAGTGTGAGTCTTACTCGCGCTAAGGAATCCGAACTGAATGACAAAAATCATATTTTTGCCGCTCGCGTTGATGTTTTTTATTTGTAATGTAATAGGTATCATTATCATAGTTAGGCCTATATTGTAATACTGTGGTTGTGCGGAGAGGTGTGTTGGTACGAAAACCTCGGAGCACTAGTCCGACTCGCACTTGGCCGTTTTTTTATTGTTAACTAAATAAATAGCATGTCGACTGGTGATCTTTCTAGTAAGACTAGCAGGGAACCGTTGGTGTGGTTGGTACTCGTAAAGTGGAGGAGGCCTATGTAGCTACCGAAGTACGGGATGGTTCAGAGTTCAGAGCGTCGTCGGTGGCGTAACGGTTAGGGCCGCCACCTCCTGTCCGGGAGGCTGTAGTCACAGTATATATATTAGTAATAACACACAGTATGGGCACTCCCTGCCGCTCTCTAGATTGCGACCTCACCTTCACGTCACTTCTCGTTGATACAGATTGGTTACAGTTTGGTTGTCGAACCTATAGGATTTCGCCGCCTTTTTGTTTGTTCCGTCATTCATTTTTTTTTAGTGTCATTTCTGGCCCGTTGTATGAAGTGTCCAGTGTGTGCCGTGGTTGCGTGTGAAGTCGACCAACCCGCATTGGCCCCGCGATAGTCGACTAAGGCGCGATCGCCCTAATTCAGGGTAGGCTCAAGCCCCTCGGTGGGGACCATGAGCTGCTATGGTGAGGTGCATACCTATCTAGATTATGTCAATCATCATATCAGCTGAAAGACGTCCATTGCTTCTGGACAAAAACCTCCCCCAAGGATTACCACAACGACCGGTCCTACGCTGCCCACATCCGGCGGTTGCCCGCGACCTTCACCTGGTTGTCGATTCACCTAGTTGGAGGTCTGTAGACGCTACGTCTTCCGATGCGCGGTCGCCCCTCGAGAACGTTACCCTAACGGCCATTTATTTTACGAGCTATGTCCACTTTCTGTGAGCTATGTCGGTTACTTTGGTTTACTGGAAACTCCAACAATATGAGTAGCTCGCTCCGTCGCTGTACTCCGTAAGTACTTATGTATCCATATGTACTTACAGATTTTCATTATCATCTGTTATAAAAATTACATTGCAGTCATTGCATTAGGCATGATATTTATCATTTAAATTTCTGCAGTGTTAGTTTAATTAACCCTGCAGTGGTCGTGCCCCCAAAAGTCACTTGAGTGGTCGCGTGGATTACATCAAATTGTTCTCAATTTTTAAAATAAAATTAATTTATGTTATAATTATTTTATTGGAAAATGGCAAGTGGCCTTATCTGAAATTAAATTATAATAAGAAACTGAACATAATAATTAACAGTTTTGTCAAAATTAACCAAAACACAACCTTCTTATAAGTCGTCTTTGAAAATTTACTTTGGATTATATGAGACCTTAATACGCGTTAACGCTTATTGTGAAAACAAATCAACTATTATTTTCTAAACGGGAACTACATACATATTTGGAATGAACAGAGCGGGGGTGGGGATTCTGTGTAATACACTTGAAATGTTTACGAATAATTTTATTTTTTGTAATTTCCATGGATTACATAATGTAATTCGCGCGACCACTGCAGGGTTAACTAAACATTACATTTTATATCTATTATTGTCTATTGACCATGAATATAATTTATATTACTAACATAGGTACTTAATTATCTACCTGCTTGCGAAACTTTCACAATCGATAAAATCAAACAAATGAATTGATGATCGCTCGATAAACATCTACACCTCTATTTTGGGCGAGTCATTGATTTCTCTTGTCATCAGGGACATCCCTATTCTTACGTCACAATTATTGACATTTCGAATATATTTTTTTTTTTTTTTTTTATTATTCGCAATTGGTAAACCCTTGACAACATCTCACCTGATGGTAAGTGACGATGTTGCCGAAGATAGAAGCGGGCTTACCAAGATGCCCCAACGCAATGGGGAACTGGCTATCTTATCTTCATGCCGGAACACACCAATGATATCAACATTGATATTTGGCGGCAAGGCTTAGATAAGATGGTGGTAGCTAGCCAGACGGGCTTAGAAAATGCCCTACCACCAACCAAACCGAGTCTTACAATTGACCCCGCCGGGAATCGAACCCGCGACCTCTGTGAAAAGACAGTGAACTTTGCCTCTGGACTACGGAGGCGGTTAAAAGATTCAAATATTTTGCACTCGACCACACCGTGTATTTTAGTCTGGCCAGGCCACACCTTAGAATGACACTTTGTTACAGTACAGTCGGCTTAAAACTTTTGACTGTCAAAGAGGATCTTTATGTCAACTGAATAAAATGCAACATAAGATGATTGTATATTGGGATGGCTTGTATGAATGAATGTATGAGTTGTATGATACGGTATAAGTGGTAAGAATTCGTCACGTTACGCCTTCAACGCGGGAGGCGAAACGTGTTATGTTTGTATGCTATGTTTATGTAACTTTCCCTTTTATGTTTTCACGTTTAAATTGTGCATCTTTTTGACTTGTCATTGTTTCTATTATGGCCATGATCTAAATGGGCAGTAAAGTATTTAAGTGGTCTGTTAAATACAATTATTGTCAGGAGAAGGTTTTTATGTAGGGTAGGGTAGGGTAGTGTAGTGTAGGGAAGGGTAGGGTAGGGTAGGGTAGTGTAGGGTAGGGTAGTGTAGGGTAGGGTAGGGTAGTGTAGTGTAGGGTAGTGTAGTGTATGTAGGGTAGTGTAGTGTAGGGTAGGGTAGACTAGTGTAGTGTAGGGTAGAGTAGGGCAGTGTAATGTAATGTAAGGCGGTACGTAGTTCGCCGGGACAGCTAGTCTTAAATAAAAATCCAGTCGATGTTGTCCCTTCAGTCACATATGAACTTTATTTCAGTAAATAAATCATATTATCAAATTACTTATTTTAAGAATAAAACCGAAAATAGACGATAAAATGGCTCGAAGAGAGGTAACTTTGCGAATTTATTGCAAAGTTACCTCTTTCGTGTTGCCAGTCGATATAGTCCCTCGTAACTATTCTCAATAACACCAGTATGTTTTCCTAGATTTTAAATTTACTGTTATCTACTTCAAAAATGAATTCTAAAAACCTGTTTAAGTGGATTTTTAGGTACCACGGGGCCTTAACATTTGGGCCGGGTATGAGTCGGGATCGGGATGGGATTTCAACGTGACGAAGCTATAGTGGCCGATTTATTGTTCGTAACATTTATTAATTTGTTGATGTTATGTAATATTTATTTTTTAATTTATAATCATTTTCTGTACAAACGCAAAGGTAGTTAATGAAAATTGGATTCTGCCTCGGTCCTACTTTAGATCAATAATGATTCAATCTGAACCGCTCATCCTGGTTTCCTTATCATGGTACCTTGGGATATCTCATTTCCAACAAAAAAAGAGTCATCAAAATCGGTTCATAAGAATTATCCGCGAACACACATTAAATATATATATATATATATATATATATATATATACGGTCGAATTGAGAAACCTCCTCCTTTTTTGAAGTCGGCTAAAAGGTTTCACATGTCCTAAGTATTTTTATAAGTATTTTATAAAACACATTTTGTATGAAAAATCTTTAAAAAAATCCTTGGGCAACGTTGAGCAGTGTATAATGGCGTTAACATTGATATCTTTCAGTAAGACTTACATGAATTGCAGGTAGCTGGCAAGGGTATGCTTGGTCAAGTATTTTTACATAGTGACTTAAGAAGGAAAGTTCTCAACAACTTCTAATAGTCAGGTGAACATTGAGAACGAAAGAGACAGTCAAGTCACGAGCTTGTTGTAACACTTGAATTTTCAATGGCGAACCAAATTAGCGATGCACGCCGCAGCGAATAGTATTTGCAACTAAAGTGTTTACGTTACGTTTGGCCGTAGAAAGTGGCATTTTTTTTCTAGTGGCATGAAACTTGAAACTACCCTAAAATATGTAGATGATAAATCAAGTGATAGTGACCTCACACTAGGCAATGTTTATTACTATTACTGCGTGCGTGCGTGCCTGCGTGCTTGTGTGCGTGCAGCTCTAAACTTGGATTCCCTGTACTATGGGGAACCAGAGGACTTCACACACAACCTTCGAGTTTCTTCGCAGGCGTGTGCAGGTTTCCTCACGATGTTTTAACCGCCTCCGTAGTTCAGAGGCAAAGTTCACTGACTTTACACAGGAGGTCGCGGGTTCGATCGATCCCCGGCGGGGTCAATTGTAAGACTCGGTTTGGTTGGTGCTAGGGCATTTTCTGAGCCCGCCTGGCTTGCTACCACCATCTTATCTAAGTCTTGCCGCCAAATATCAATGTTGATATCATTTGTGTGTTCCGGCATGAAGATAAGATAGCCAGTTCCCCATTGCGTTGGGGAATCTTGGTAAGCCCGCTTCCATCTTCGGCAACATCGTCACTTACCACCAGGTGAGATGTTGTCAAGGGTTTACCAATTGTGAATAAAAAAAAATAAAAAAAAAAGATGTTTTCTTTCACGTCGGAGCGTCGGATAAACGTATATATGAAATCTAAATTCGAAATCAGATTGGTACGTGGCAGGTGCGAAACACGACCTCCCGGACAGGAGGCGGCGGCCCTAGCCATTACGCCACCGACGCTCTCCTTATACTTACATAGACATCATAAATAGTAAATTACTGCAGCGGCGGCAGATTAAGTCCATCAATGCCTAGTTGTGGCCAAGGCTTGTATAGTAATTTTCTCAAATAATGCGCGGAAATTAAAACTAAGTAGTGCCTATAGGCAGAACTTGTTATTTGAAAATTCAGTTTGTCAAATACAATTGCTTTTCAAAATCAATGAAGATTATCGTATACAACGATAATTTTTCAAGTGCCAAAGTGTTCATTTGTTTTTTTATCAATATACAGCTTTCTATTTGCAAGCCAGTTCAAAATTTAAATAAAACCTTCGATAAGTTACCCCCTTGGTTGCCATGTTTCGGAGTAAAAGATCGTTCCAATTTTTAGTGTTTCATTGTTCCAGTGTCCAGAATTACTACTACTAACGGACGTCGCTCCATAACGCAACTGAATATTTGGTCAGTTTTAGCATAATTGTCATGAGTACAACTAGACCTTTCATTTTATGTCTTACTCAGCCATTTCCCTTTTCGTTTTTTTTTGTTGACGATAACTATGTAGTTTTTCAGGCGCTATAAGTACATAACGCAGCCACTTTGCGCAGGCAGACCGACATATTTAACATCAGAGGGTTGCCATTTATCCTCTCAACCTAAGTATCCATTTCCATTACCAAAATTTGTCGTTACTTCCTAGTATATCTGGAGCACAGTTGCAGTCATTGCATATTCGAGAACCCAGGTAAGTGAATTCTTGTACTGTTTCTATGCCTTGGATGTTATGACTCCCTGTCAGTTTCTCAGCAGGATCGATCACCATTAATTTTGTTTTCTGTCGATTTAATGCCATTTTCAAACTCTAACCTATTCAGAATGCTCTTCATGTCTTCAAGGTATGTGTTGAGGAGAACAGTGTCATCAGCGTATCGGAGGTTAGAGATGGTTTTTCCTCCCACAACAACATCTCTTTCCCAGTGATTGATTGAGGGTTTTACGGATAACATACTCTCCGTAAATGTTGAATAACAACGGTGACAATATGCATCCCTGCCGAACTCCTTTCTTTATGTGGAACACGCTTGAGCGGTCTAAGTCAATTCTGACAAAAGATCGATTTTTAGTATAGAGGCTTCGAATAAGATCAGTAAGGTGTTCAAGTCCCATGTCCTTCAGTACTTCCCAGAATTCATCCCATTTTACGCAGACGAAGGCATAACATAATCGATGAAGCATAACACAATCGGACTGTTGAATTCGCGGCTTTCTCGATAATTCTACGTACGTTTAGAATTTTTTCTCTCGTCTCTTGCCTTTGACGAAACCCGCTTGTTTTTCTAGGATTTGACTGTTGAGAAAATGCGTTAGCCTTCTTTCGGCTGATATGATGATGATGATGAATTATTATAACCTTAAATTGCACTAAAACAAGTTTCGTCGCTTTCACGTCACTCGATAAAAATCGATAGGTACTCTACAATGTGTGGTACAGTCGGCTATAAATCTTTAGAACACTTAGTTAAAAGTACACTCTTGCATTTTTTAACAGAAAATTATAATTTTATTTCAAAATAACAATCAAAAGATTTAAACGAATAACTATGAAAGAGTTAACTCATAGAGTAGACTTTTTCAACCGCAGCGATCTGCTGCGAGCCAAAGTCTATCTTGGAAGTAAAAATTGTCATTCTTTCATGATCGGAAACCGACATTATTTCCACTAATTCAGTACAGTAAATCGACCTTCTTTCAGGACTTCATTGTTTCTTTGTTCTGATTACTGACACCGATATTCTTTAAGGACCAAAAACCGACATTCTTTCAGAACCAGTAAACAACAGACTTTCAGGACCACAGACCGAAATTATTTCAGGACAAGAAATCAACAGATTTTCAGGACCTAAAACCGGCATTCTACTGGAAAATGGAAACCTACATTATTTCCATTTGTAAATCGACACTCTTTCAGAACTTGACACCGATATTCTTTCCAAAAACCGACAGTCATTCAGGACCAGAAACCGACATTCTTGTAGGACTGAAAACTGGCTTTATTTTAGGACCAGAAACCGACATTCTGTCATGCCCTTCACCGGTATCTTTTTCCAATCGGTTACATACCGGCGGGAGTAATGTGACAGTCAGTAAAATCCGCAGTCAACTGTATATTTACTAAACAATGGCCCGTCGCGATACACATCGCACTATTCGCGATCCAATTAGACTTATTCGGCGCCATTGTTCCCCCTGTCGGCGTTTTCATGGTGTTTTCTATTCCTATACTTTACCATAGATAAAGTGAGATACATACTCTACAATGCGGTGGTTATTGAATTGAGAATGGCACATGGCAAGCCGAAACAAAACAATAGAGGAAAATGTACAAGGAATACAGAAATTTAATTAAAAATCAGGGATCCCCAGGAGGCTCGAGTTTCCATACAAACGTAGTTCCGCTTTAATACAAAAAGTACATGCCGGATTGAGTCCAAACTTTGCGAATATATTCACTATACACATATCGATGTTTCTAATTATTTTTCGATGTACCTTTACAAAACGGTAAAAATAAGAGCAGTTTCAAACTTTCAGTACAAAACTAATATAAGCCTTCGTTTAGTCATGTTTAAATTTACTACGATGAAAACTAATTACAAACATGGATATGTGTTTACTCAATATATTTGCAAAGTTTGAATTCATTCCGGCATGTAGTTTTTGTATAAAAGCGGAACTACGTTTGTATGGAAATTCGAACCTCGTGGGGACCCTTAAGAACCCGACCGCATAAAAACATTACCCACCCCTCTTTTTTGTACAGTCGGTTAAAAACCAGAACCACCATTTATATAGTAGTTTTTAAATTAAAGAACATTAAAGGTCCAAAGATATAAAGTACCGTCCTCGTTGAATCTGAATCTTATCATTTGTGCCCGTGACCGTGGTGGTAGGTATTGCACTTTTACTTTTCACATTAACTGTAAACGATTCTAGATAGATTTTTAAAGAAATTGTTTTTCCCCTAAATTAAAAAAAAACCTTTTTTTATAATTTGTGGTTAGGTACTTGCGTAGGCAGGCTTTCCACGCGGTGGACCGACGACCTGGTGAAGATCGCGGAAAGCCGATGGATGCGGGCAGCGCAGGATCGGTCGTCGTGGAAATCCTTGGGGGAGGCCTTTGTCCAGCAGTTTACGATTTTCGGCTGATATGATGATGATAATGATAACTTACATTTTAATTTTTTTACGTTTTAAACTTGTTGCCATTTCCGAATTTTTCTTTCGTAACATTTGCTGACGATTTTCTTTTAAATTCCCACGTACGCGTATAAGACGCACTTCAGCTGACCGTGCGCTTTCGAATCGATCGCCAAATCAAACTCGCTTTTAAAACAACGCCATCTGTTTTTGAGTAGCTTGGACTAAATTTAGTATCAAAAACTATATTTCAATAAAAGATAAGTATATTATTTTAATTGCGAACGAAGAATTAAGAATTTTTACTCAAAGTTTTCTGGATTAAAAAACTGGAAAGATTTAATTTATAGTCTTTTTTTTTGTTTTTTATTAAAAATTTAAGTGCGTTTGACTATATCTCACATGATGGTAACTGACGATGTAGTCGAGGATGGTTTACGCAAACTCAAATAATGCTTATTCACTCTCGCCTTAAAGATCCCCAAATTGTAGGAGTCGGGAAACACGACGCAGGCAAGGAAATTTCAGACATTTACAGTCAGCAAAGAAACTAAGAAAGATAAATTAAATTCTGACTATGGTTTTTGTGTTTGTTTATAGGTATCATTTTGTGGATAAAGGACAAAGTAGAAGTAAACAGCAAAACAAAAACTTTTATTTGCCAATAATTGATACATGAGATTAGTTTGCCTGCGACAAAACTAAAAAAAACGTTTTTTTCTTTATCTAGCTGAAATAAAAAGTGAATTAGGTATTCATAAGGCGGTAATATATAACAGATTTTCGATATTTTTGACGTCAATTACTCCTAAACGATAGAAAACCCAAGGTTGAAAAACATACCCTTATTGTTAATGATGTTCCTTTAAGTCAAAAGCTATTAGAAACACGATTGAGCAGTTTTGACTCGATAGAAAAAA
The DNA here is from genome assembly GCA_947284805.1 of Coleophora flavipennella. Lineage (NCBI taxonomy): Eukaryota > Metazoa > Arthropoda > Insecta > Lepidoptera > Coleophoridae > Coleophora > Coleophora flavipennella. The sequence goes on along the minus strand of OX369303.1, from coordinate 10,559,236 downwards.
ATCCCAAAGATAGGTCGGCACCGTTACTTTCAACTCTAGTTATGACTAATATTTTGACGTTTAAATTTAGAAAAATATACAGCAATATTTGTTATTAAAATGCAAAGTGAGAAATGTTATTATTTTTTTATACTTCTTATATATAAAATTCTCGTGTCACAATGTTCGTTCCCGTACTCCTCCGAAACGGCTTGACCGATTCTCATGAAATTTTGTGAGCATATTGAGTAGGTCTGAGAATCTGACTGAGAATTTTTTTTTTAGGGTAGGGTAGTGTAGGGTAGGGTAGGGCAGGGTTGGGTAGTGAAGTGTAGGGTAGTGTATGTAGGGTAGTGTAGGGTAGGGTAGTGTAGTGTAGGGTAGTGTAGTGTAGGGTAGTGTAGTGTATGTAGGGTAGGGTAGTGTAGTGTAGGGTAGGGTAGGGTAGTGTAGTGTAGGGTAGGGTAGGGCTGTGTAATGTAATGTAAGGCGGTACCACAGATTACTAAATAGTTACTTGTAGTTCGTCGGGACAGCTAGTTCATTTATAAAATTGAAAATAAACTAAAAAGCATTGAAAAAGTGCAAAATTGTGGTTATTTTCTTTACTTTTCAAACGTAAAGAAAAAAAGAGAGACAACTATTCCAATCAATGCCTCGCCTTAACAAAATAATAATGGGAAAATCGTCATAGAGCCGCCACAGATGTGTGGTATGTCAAAAATAAAATTACTTCTTTTGTGGCTGCACCACCAGGTCCTATTAAAATCTGGCCCTTGAGACTTGGAGATATCTGCTGTCAAATTAAATTAGATTCAGTTTATTTTCAGACATTTACAGTCCATTATATGTAAGTTACAATTTTACTTAAAAGCTCTGTTAGTAAAACTTAAAAAAATAAATTAAAATTCAGATAACAAAGAAATCACTACAGGGAAAACCACCATTATTTTGCAGCCCGATTTGAGGGCGTCATGTGCTTCCTGGTCAAGTAAGCAAAAATCGGCCCATCGACCCTTCCCGCTATAGGGAGGCGATTCTTCTATTTCTTTATTGGTCAATTTAGAATAAGAGCTTACAGTTTCCCTAGACGCTCTATTGTTAATATTTACAATATTATTTACAGTATTACTAGGCCCGATCGCCCTAATTCAGGGTAGGCTCGAGCCCCTCGGTGGGACGTATATGAGCTGATAAGATAATAAGATGTATAAATTTTTGTTCGCTTGCGCATCAAAGCTGGGAAACCCCAACAGCGTCCTGAAGGCATTATATAGAACGAGGCTGCAGGTATAGAACGACTGACAGTATGCCCTAAATAATGTAAGTTTCACTTCTTTCGTACATTTGGCTAATCTGTGAATCAACGTGTTACTCCTCACAGCCAGCGCCCTTCGCTACCGAGTAATGTATAATTATATTCTTTGACCGAGTCCCGTTCAATATCTACGTCATCGTACAGTGTCAAACCTAGCTGTTTCTTGCTAAATTCTGGAAGGCTATTGGTCAACAAACGCAGTTTTAACCGTTCAAACAATTTATAGCCATGTGGGTTGCGTCAATAAAAAAAAATGTTGATGGAATCATTTTCGGCCTACCCACTGAAGTGCACATATGTGGCAGTTCTGGGACTAGGCTAGGCTGCATATTATGCCCACCACTTTATTTAATTTTGTGAGCTGAATCACTAAGTACTTACGTACAAATAAATACGAAGCTATATTTTAAGGTGTCTAATTTTCATGCAAACCTTAGCCCACAATAGGATGGTGTGAGTCAAGGTGCCTTGCCAATCGTTCTGCCCACCGCACCGCACCGTCATACATAATATTATGTGAGTATATTTCTCAATCCAAATGCTTGACAGCTTCAAATTATGAGTTGTGCGTCTATTAATCATGTTACATTAATTGTGATAGCTTTGTTTCTGTTTACCTCGCAGTGTGAAGTTCTTTTTGGTGGTGTAAGTGTAAAACTAGTAATCCATCATCATTACAGTGATTATGAATGAGGGGTATTTATTATCAAAATAGATTTGCTACATAAAGACTTCATACCATTGGGCTTGCTAGTCGGTATAACTCCATTTTTAGGGTTCTGTGTTTTAAATACATTCTTGATTTTCTAGTAGAGACCGTTGGATAAGGGCAGCGCGGGACCGGTCGTTGTTCATATCCTTGAAGGCCCATGTTTGGCAATGGTCGTTTTTCGGTTGATAATAAATTAAGGTAGGTACTTAATGAAACTAATTGATAAAACTTGGAATTGTTATTATCAGCCCACACTATTCTAGTGCTGGGAAAGCCACTCCCCTCGATTTCGACACTCATCTCTATCCACTTATCCCGAAACTTATCCATTTCATTCCCCCATATTCTTCTTCGCCTGCCGTGACTCCGTGACCGCGTCGGCCTTCCGTCTGGCACCCGTCGTCCGTGGTGCTTTAACAAATAGATTATGTGTTTTTGAATTAGATTTAACCGACTTCCAATAAGGAGGAGGTTCTCAATTCGACTGTACCTTTTATTATGTGTATATTTCACGCGACGGAGTTGATGATTATTTTTAAATTGATAGGTTCCTAAGAACCTACTATTTTAGAAAATTAATAAAAACAAAAGGGAAGTAGTCTGCCTGAAGAAAGTGTTCGAAAGTTCAAAACCGGTCGCTGACAAATTATAAACGCAGTTTTATTTGTTTTATGTGGAATTAGTGTAGTATGTGTCATATAATGTTCCACCAAGAATTTAACCTACAATCAAAAGTATCAACAAAAACAAAAAACGTGAGCATAATTGTGCTTAGTTGCTGCAATTGACGATTGTTTTTTTGGACGTTTTAGCGTTGTCAATTATTGTAGAATAGTTTTGTTATTGTAGCGTAATCGCCGATTTCGGGCCTCAAGCATCCATTTATCTAACAATCACGCCATCTTAACTTGTTCGCCCAAAATTGAAAAGTAAGTAACGAAATTTCAAGGCCAACGGCCGAGACCTGTCAAAACCTCTCTCACACACATGTACCATGTACGTACATAAACACGTTTATACATACAAATCGGTACATGACAGTAATGACAGGCTCGCTCTCACGGGGGCATCAGTATAATGAGCACTCGGCACGCATGCGTGTTGAGAGTGCGAGGTGAGTTGCGCAAATCACGCGTTCGGATCACTTTACTATGATTTCGGAGAGTATCGATAGCAGGTTACGATGCAACCTTACTGTCGGGGCACACCCCGGACACTGCACACAACGGTCATGAAATGACATTTCTATATACAAATGACGGAGCAAACAAAATCCCGGCTAAATCCAATACGTTCCAGATACAAACTATAACCAATCTGTATCAATCTGGGTGACGAGGGGGTGAAGTCGGAATCTTGAGAGCGGCAGGGAGTGTCCATACTGTACGAGTATGTTAGTAATATGTATATAGTCGGGGTATTTTTTTATTTATTCACAATTGGTAAGCCCTTGGCATCATCCCACCTGATAGTAAGTGACGATGATGCGGGTAACATAGAATTTATTTCCATCTTGCGATCCCGTGGGTCGTTACACAATAAGCTTCAAGAAATCGCCGCTACGCCCCGAAATAAACGCTGGCTCAGCTCGCATCGGAAACTTCCGGGGTGTAGAAGATAGTGTAGGACCTATTAACTGGGGACTCTTCTGATCATCCTGAACATCTTCCCCCAAAAGACCCCATAATCAATTTTCAAAAAAATATTTAGACCACTCAGATTAAAAATAATGTACATATTGAGTTTCACCCAACAATGATAACAAAATAAGGCTTGTTAGGGTTCCGTATCCAAAGGGTAAAAACGCCTCCCTATACTAAGACTTCGCTGTCCGTCCGTCTGTCCGTCTGTCACCAGGTAGTATTTCATGAACAATGATAGGTAGACAGTTAAATTTTTACAGATGATGTATTTGTGTTGCCGCTATAACAACAAATACTCAAAAGCGGCCAAGTGCGAGTAGGACGCGCCCATGAAGGGTTCCGTAGCAGCGGGTTTGGTGAATTGCGATTTACGATTTAATACGTATTAAAAAAAACTACTAACTAGATCTTGTTCAAACCAATTTTCGGTGGAAGTTTGCATGGTAATGTAGATCATATATTTTTTTTAGTTTTATCATTCTCTTATTTTAGAAGTAATAGGGGGAGGGGATACACATATTTTACCACTTTGGAAGTGTCTCTCGCGCAAACTGATCAGTTTAGAAAAAATGATATTAGAAACCTCAATATCATTTTTGAAGACCTATCCATAGATACCCCAACGTGGGTCTATGAAAAAAAATAATTCAGTTCTAAGTATGGGGAACCCCCAAAATTTATTGTTTTTTTTCTATTTTTTTGTGAAAACCGTAATGCGGTTCACAGAATACGTCTACTTACCAAGTTTAAACAGTATAGTTCTTATAGTTTCGTAGAAAAGTGGCTGTGACACACGGACGGACAGACAGACAGACAGACATGACGAATCCATAAGGGTTCCGTTTTTTTCCATTCGGCTACAAAACCCTAAAAATGAGAAAAAGTTCTGATCTAGTACGGAACTGAAGAAACTAGCGCTATCATGTATGATGGTACGGAACCCTGTGTGTGCGGTTCTGACTCGCACTTGGCCGGTTTTTCTATAATATACCGTATGCATCTTTATCTTAAAGCCTTAAGCAAAGTTTATTATATTTATATTACTAACGTTATGTGGTGAGTGGTGACCTCGAACAATGTTTCGACACGTGATAGGTCCCATCCTTCACTGTAATTGTATGTATTACCGTTTTTACGATAGAGCTAAATCTAAAATACTTCTAAAGACTTGGAAAAAAAACACATTTTTTGTACGTAGACCCCGTAACTTTTAACTTTTTTTAAATTTTTAGTATTTGTAGTTATAGCGGCAATAGAAACACAGATTCAGTGAAAATTTTAACTATCTATACCTATTACAGATCATGAATTACAGCCCGCTGACAGACGGACAGACAGCGAAGGCTTAGTAATAGCAAAGTATATACGAGTATTATTAGATTAACATACAGTATGGACACTCCCTGCCGCTCTCTAGATTGCGACCTCACCCCCTCGTCACCCATATTGATACAGATGGGTTACAGTTTGGTTCTCGAACGTATGGGATTTCGCCGTAATTTTGTTTGCTCTGTCATTTGTTTTTAGAAATGTCATTTCACGACCATTTATATGCAGTGTCCGGGGGGTGTGGTAATAGGGTCCCGTTGGGTGTACGGGACGGGACCCTAAACAACGCCGCATATTTTAACTTCGGTCATCCCAAGCAACACACAAGCGTTGGTAACATCCATAAAACAGCCTATTTAGAACTTATAATGCTTTAAGAGACTTATAATAGTGTCAAAAAAATATTTTTTCTTTAAAAGAGGGGATTATCAGTTAATATACAGCTCAATCTTTATAAAGACTTTATTATGGAATACGCTTCAGCTTAAGGTATTTTAATAGATTATCACAATTCTATAATAACACTTGAAGTATTGTGTGACACTTTAAGTAGTTTTTTATCTTTAAAGGCGTATTTTGCATTTGATAAATTCCTTATTACAGCTTTAAGTGTTATTCTTGTATTACTAGATACTTTTTTCTGCACAATGGTACACTCCAAAACCGTTATAAAACTTCGTTTTACTGGCGTAATTGTAGACCATTGTGACTACATTAGTTTTATAATTTCTGTCAGAGAGGGTACTATAATACTAAAAATATAAACACCAGCTACAGTACAGCTACAGTCTTTTTTACTTACTCGAATCTCAAACTTCTTTTTAATGGCGTAATTATAGACAATTATAAATACACTAGTTTTATAATATCTGTTTGTGAGAATATTATAACACTTAAATAATAAATACCAGTCACAGATACAGCTTTAGTCTTTTTAACTGACTAGTTGTCAGTACAGTTCTTTAGTAGATTCATTCAGTGAAAGCTAGGAGTGAAACTAAATTAAAATCAATATGTGGAAAAAAAGAAAAAGACATGGTGCAGTTAAAAGGAAAATTGAAAGGGAATATTTAAATATTTCTAATTTCCAACCAAGAAACAGCGACAGCTGTGAATCATTACTTATTGACGAAGAAAAAGATGTATTCACGAGTCAGACAACCTGCAGTCAAGTGTCAGTTCCATCAACGTCCAAGGAGGGTTCCGTAACAAAAAACATAAATATTTTTATAGATAATCACGAAAGTTGTGTGGAAAGCGTGAATTCAGTTCAAGTTTTGGAAATTTCAAATGACATTTCATCATGCAGCATCAGCAATACAAGTAATTCGAATGATGAGGATGACGAATTTACTAAAAATCTTTTATTTCGTCAGAAAATAAAAGAATGGGCTATAGAAAAAAAAATATCTCATGCAGCTCTGAATGAATTAACTTTAATAGTAAATAACAGATTTCCAGGATTATTACCAAATGACGCTAGAACAATTTTAGGCACCGTCAGAAACATAAATATCAAAACAGTGGGAACAGGCGAATACTGGCATAACGGTCTTATTGCGTCTCTAAAAAATCTGCTGGAACATTGGACAAATTTCCCAACTAAAATAACTTTAAATTTCAATTTTGATGGCCTCCCCATATTCAATAGTTCCAATAAAGAGTTTTGGCCGATTTTGTGCTGTGTATTTGAAAGACCTGATGTTGAGCCTATTGTGATTGGTTGAGTCTGTGTCGCTATTTTCAACCATGATATCCAGTTCTCTGGCTGCTTCTTCGTATGATGATAATATCCTTTTTACATTACATTTTGACGTAGACCAGTTATTAAGAGGTATGGAGTTTTCGTTTCTCACTAATTTATTAAGATCCAATCTTTTTCTTGGCCACCGTAAGATTCCTTTTGATTCCCATGAACTTGGGATTATACAAAGCTTTTTCTGTCCTTTCTCTAGCGTCTCTATGATTTTAAACGGCATTTTTTTCTGAAAAATATAAAAAGTAAGTAAAACAAAAAGTAAAATCACACTAATAACACTTCAAAATTCTTCACAAAGTTTACTTAATCAAAACCAACATTTAAGTGAAATCACACCAACATAATACTCGATACTTTTCGAAATTCTTACAGTTAGGGTAAAGGCGGTACAGATGCCCCGCATTTTTGAAATATCCTATTTTGAAAGATATTATTTTTATATAAATAAAGTCTATGAATTGTACCGAAAATAATTGTATCCTCAAAAATTCATGAATTAAAGTTTTGTTTATCCACTAGGGTTCACCCGAGGCTACGCCCGCGTTTGTGTCGTTCTTATAGTTATTATAGGACAGTTGTCCTAGAGGCTGTGCAGTGCGCGAGCCGCAAGCGGCTCGCGAGCGAAGGTGTGAGTTTCTAAGGGATAAAAAGTTTCCTTTGTGTTTTATTTTACCTATTATCTATTATTATTATAGACGAATCATCCCACGGATTATTAGTTCCATTTCATCTACAAATATTTATTGAAAAATACCATAATCACCAAATATCCTATACTATCCCACGGGAATAAAAAACCGGGATAAAAGTATCCTATGTTTTAAGTTGGCTCAAAATAAACATTTATATGTGTGCCAAATTTTAGCTTATTTCGTTCAGCCGTTAAAGCGTGATTGAGGAACAAACATCCAAGCATCTAAACATCCAAACCCACAAACTTTCACATTCATAATATTAAGTAGGATTACAATGGAAACATCCCCAGTACTATTATATTAATATAGAAGAACTAACATATAAAAACACTGAAAATACCAGAATCGATTGCACTAAAGAGTAACAATCTATGTCTGTATAGGTATTCGTTCAAGTACATGAAAACAGATGTCGCTTCAAATTAAGATAACAAAATACTCCACGAGCGGGCTCTCTTTTCCTTTTGGTATAATTATTTTAACCTTTGATGTCAACTGCAACGATATGTACATAATATGTACTTATAGCTATGGAAGTGGTTTGTTTTACTTTAGCAATAACTAACCTTAAGCTACTCCGAAGTTGCGTTCTTTTTTAAACCTCGGTGGTTTTTGAAACGTTTTTCATATTTTATAATAATTATAAAATATGAAACACGTTCCCAAAAACCACCGGGGTATTTTTTTTGATACGGTGTTAATAAAAATAAATGGAAAAAATCTGGATGCATACTGATGAATCAGTATATTGACGTCATAAAAAATATAACGGAATCAATGACTACTTATAAAGTTATACAATAGCAAATACTAACCTTTGAAACTGTGACGTGTTCCTAAAGTTTAATAAGTTTAAAATGAGGCATCTATCCCACTGGGGCATCTTTACCGCATTTATCCTATTTATTACCTATATTTATCATTCACGTTTATGTAACAAGTTAGAAGGTGTTGTTTCTATCAAAGTCGTCTCAAGCTCAGGGTTTTTTTAATTTTGATACGTATCTCTAAATAGTATTATAAGTGTTGTGACAGAAACTGATATGCAGCTTAAATAATAAAAATAATTTATTGTAAAACTGATTAAGAACTAATCGCTGCATTGTAGAATTCATATCTTACTTAGTACAGCCTATAAGACTATAATACACTTTCAATACTCTTCAGGCTGTTTACAAATTCTCGCCATTTTGTTACTAAATAAACACAAAAATAAAATAACAATAAAGGAATTTTAGTCATTATTTGGCCACAGCCACATCCAAATCATGATTTTCAGATAAAAATATGTTTATTTGTCCTCTGGTTAGTTATATTAATTACATTTTCTTATTCTAACCTCAAAAACAAATGCACTCACTTACCTTTTTGATGTTTTCTGTAATGTTATCTTGATAATTTTACAGGCCCGTGAAAATTTTGGCAAAATATATGCATAGGTTCACAATAAATATGAATCGGCACTTGAAGTTCACCTGATATATTAACTAAGTGAACTTTAAGTGCCACTACTAAAATTCCGATACTTTACACAGTAACACCATAAACTAAAATGGTCGCCATTCGTCACAATAATTTCCAGAGAAAAATATTGTTTTTATTTTTTTATTTTGTATTCTCCTGAAATTCTCTTCAAAAACCGATTTTGAACTATTATCTTTACAAAGTATTTATAAGGGGTCAACTGTAGTCTATTGGTTTCCTTCGATACCATACAACAGCTCTAATGCAGCTATTAAGCAGCTTATCTTGGCCTTGTACAGCTATTATACAGCTGTACTAACGCGGTAAGCTGTATAATTTGGGGCCCTTTTTACGGTTATAGCGGCTGTATAAGCGCTTATACAGCCTTTGTACAGCCTGACTGTACAGCTTTTAGTTTCAGAGGAAACTCAAATACAGCTCTTATGCAGCCTGTCTGTGCTAGTTGGGATTGCACTGCACGTCAAACACTAAACAGTGCAACGTAATAGACAAGAAAGTAAGAGTGCAGTGCACAGTGTGTCTACCGCATCAGATAGCGGCTGATCTACGAGTCAGCTCCACGCTTGGCTGAACAAAAGACTTTCAGATGATGTAGTGTACGACGTATGAATCATTGGGTAAAAATCGTTATTTACGTTAGCCCATTAGCAGATATTAAGAGCGTCGGTGGCGTAACGGCTAGGGCCGCTACCTCCTGTCCGAGAGGCCGTGGTTCGAATCCTGCCACGTACCAATGTGTTTTCGAATTTCGATTTCATAATATGTACGTTTATCCGACGCTCTCACGGTGAAGTGAAATATGGTGAGGAAGCCTGCACACGCCTTCAAAGAAACTCAAAGGTTGTGTGTGAAGTGGGCCCGCGTAGTCGATTTAGGATCACCCTTATTCAGGGTAGGCTCGAGCCCCTCGGTGGGGACGTATATGAGCTGATATGATTTGTAGATATTGTACAGGTGTAAAAAAATTGGCGTAAGACCCGTTAATGCACAAAATTGGTCAACCCAGCTTAAATAATTGTATGTTGTGGTTGTGTTTAGTTTTTTTTTTGCGATTTGAGGGTGTAGACGATATATCTACCTAAAACCTGTAAAGTAGAACTTAAATCAAAACCCTACCTAATTTAAATAAACGTTGTACTTACCTTTGTTATACAGCGCCATGTGTACCATTATATTTGGACGAATAAACTTACCTGTATACAGGGTTACAGGTTAAGTCGACCTAAATCTTTTAGGACGATAAATAACATCTAATTTGCAACAAAAAAAAGTCATATTAACTGGGGGTCGGAAATCAGCGGTTTTCAAGTTAAAGCCCATTTAATTTTAAAATTTTGTATGAAAAGCGCATTTGTTTTTAAATGTTTAATTATTTTCCAAAAAAGTTATACTACAGTTGGCGTGCAAAATACGGTAAAAACTTCCTCATTTTATCAGCTTTCCAACAAAGTAAAAAAGAAAAAAAAATACAAATTAGTTGAAACAAAAAACAATAATTTCTGTCAAAAGGGTGGTTTAAGTCCCATACTAATTATCCAACAATTTTCTATGGAAAAAAAACAAATTCGAATTTTTCGGATGAGCTTGTGAATCAAAGTTAGTCAATGATGCTAGAGGGTCACTCAGAGATGTCTGTTAATGCGAAAAACATGATAAACCTTGGAATTAAAAAAAAACATAAAAATAATGTTTCTTAAAAATTTGTATGGGACTTGAGCCATCCTTTTGACAGAAATTATTGTTTTTTGTTTCAACTAATTTGTATTTTTTTTTCTTTTTTACTTTGTTGGAAAGCTGATAAAATGAGGAAGTTTTTACCGTATTTTGCACGCCAACTGTAGTATAACTTTTTTGGAAAATAATTAAACATTTAAAAACAAATGCGCTTTTCATACAAAATTTTAAAATTAAATGGGCTTTAACTTGAAAACCGCTGATTTCCGACCCCCAGTTAATATGACTTTTTTTGTTGCAAATTAGATGTTATTTATCGTCCTAAAAGATTTAGGTCGACTTAACCTGTAACCCTGTATACCTAGGGGTGCACCTATGTACATCTAGCTATATGTCTCGCTCTTGCCTTTTAAAGCAAGTGTAAAACGACTAGTTAGTAGTCAGTAGCCAGCCATCGCGCTGTGGTCACACAGGCTCACCCCTACGTACCTGGGTCACAGATGAGATACTAGTTACTTCGTAACCTGGGTGTTTCACGTAATCCGTATTGTCGTTTACTCTTCAAATCCCGATCTAGTCCATTCCCTACAGAGCGTAAGTTGTTCAGTACCAATGTACGTTCAGTTAACAGTGTAAAGAACTGAGGAGAGAAGAGTACTCACTCATTCATATCATACCGGAGCGGTTTGGAGTCGTGCGGATTTCGTCACGCGCGCGGGTTTGCTCCGCATGCGTGGCGTCCGCACTGCACCTTTACATTTCAGATCAAAAAAAGTTCAGATAAAACCTCACGTAAATTCGATGTGAAGCCAATCCAAACCACACTTAACCTGTACGTACACTGTACAATCACACATGGACATCAAAACTACTACAAAATACTCGATAGTACTCGTACGTGCTAGGACGTCGTCGTACGACATACGCACAACACACTGATACCGCACACATGTTTCAAAAAGTGGCTTCAACTTGACAGTTCGCAGCATTCTATGTGACCTTTTTTTAAAAAGCTTTTATTTATCTATGTTTGCTTGTATCTTTGTATGTATGTATGTTTGTTTAATCAAAAAATCGTTCGTCCTTAGTTTTTAGGATCTATAATTTTTATAAAGTATTCACTAACTCCTTATTCATTCCTCCTAGAATAGAAGAAAAACTTGCAATATTCGTAGGGATGTATGTTAGTTTGTTTGTTTAGTAGATTCAAATCTTGCGATCGATTTTAGAGCGACTTCCAGGGGTCCGATTGAGCTGAAATTTAAAATGAATCAATATTCCCGGTTATAATAGATTATTTCGGTATTTTGAAGTTGATTTGATGATGAACTTTGGAGGTGTAATCAAGGTCCCAGAATCGTCTTTTATTTTCATTACGACAACTAGATTTTGTTCATCTTTTTTCGAATTTAGAACCGTGTATTTATATTTATTTGAGCATTTGGCTTTTGAGCATAAAAACTCTTTCCAAATAAAAGCTTGGACCTAAAAGCTTTTAGGTTTTTCGAAAATTATTTGATTTGAGCTTTACAAACAATATTTCATTACGATGTGTGAAACAAAAACCTGCTATATATACGCATGCGAAGCAAACCCGCGTGCGTGACCTGCTCCGCACGCACGACTCTGCATTCACCCTGAATAAAAGAACATTTTTAAAGAGCACGATTAATGGAGACAACAAAAGTCTATTAAAAAACTTAAACAATTATTAAAAAATAATGTGAAATCTCAAGTTAATTTTTAACTGCATAAATTCTGTTAGAATGTAATTACGAAGTATTTATTATCTCATCTGTGGTAATTATGTATTATCAAATGGTGGTGGGTTATTTTAATGACCATTATATTTTAAAATGAAAGAAATCAAATGTTTTTATTTTAGTATGAGTACAATATTTATACATATATTATTTTATAATTTTCTAGTAAATTTAATAAAGATTATTTATATAGTTAACAAAACAATGTATAAAAATATATGTATGTGACTAATACCAAGGCTAGATCTTTTTCTTAGTGTTTTAATTTGTTCACATAAAATTTTTCTTGCAGAAAATAAAAACTGCGGGTTGTGTTGTGTCCGTGATACAACCGTATATTTAAATGGTATTTCTGAATGAATAAAAAAAATAACGATTTAATAACGTAATCCTATTAAAAACAAAGTATCCACTTCAAAAACCTTTGTTTCTCGTAGACTTACTAATTGTTCAAGTTGTAAACGTAACGTATTTACAATTTTGTAACCTTTTGTATAACAAAACAGTGCCGCCGATAAAGCGCATCGAATCGAAACGCATCTGATAACCGTTACAGCGCAGCGGTTGCCATGGTTACCTAACGAAACCGCGAATAAGACAACTCAATTGTAAAATACAACTATTATTGTTATTATTTAATTCCATTACGCCATTCTGTATCGGATACTCGGAATTCCGCAACGATTTTGCGGGCAACATTAAATTTTTAAACGGTTGAAAACTAATGCTTTTAATGCTATTTAATCGATCGACTTCGATCACCGATTACTAAAATCTAAAAATTCCATTATTAATATAGTTTGTAGGTACTAAAAATAATAGATCGGTCACCAATTAAAGTAACCAAACAATAGAAAGGCAATGCCAAATAAAATGATTGAAAAACGTTTAGGTGCAAGCTTTTATTTGAATGAAAAGAGTTTTTATGCTCTAATAACGTACTCAAATTCTTAATAAAAAAAAAATAAAAAAAAATAGCCAAATACTCAGCGCGCCAAATGTGGATAGAAAGAAGTACACGACTTTTCCAAATTCAAAAAAGGCGAGCACAGTATTTCCTACGATTCTATTAAAAACAAAAGACGATCTTGGGGCCTTTAATCCACCTTCAAAGTTCATCATCAGATCAACTTCAAAATACCAAAAGAATCTGTTGTCATCGGGGACACGGCTTTATACCAATTTTCAGCTCAATCGGATAGTACACTAAGTTTTATACTGGAGGTAACGACAAATTTGGTATTTTTTTTTTGTCACAATAACTAGTTTTTCAGGCGCTTTAAGTACATAACGCAACCACATTGCGCAGGCAGACCGACATATTTAACATCAGAGGGTTGCCATTTATCCTCTCAACCTAAGCTTATCCATTTCCGTTATCGTTACCAGATTTGTTATGTATAAAATAAAAAAATATGTAAATGACAAAGACATATATAACAAGTTCCAAACTCCTATTTAAAATAAATAATTTTGATTGATTGATTAAGTGTCAAAACATGCGGCATAAATGGCCGTATTTTTTTATTGCGTTGGCTTTGGAAGGTTGATTTTATTAACAGCTCCAAGGGACCGTAGTCCTAAGTATTTGTAAATTTACTTTTTGACGATCACCTCACCATTGACATATTCTATAATTTAACATGTATATTTTATGAATTTGTGTCGCGTGATGAATAAATCACATCTAATCTATTTGATACTAATTTTCCTTTACGCGTTCCCGAGAAAAAGGGTCTTGACAGACAAACAGACAGACGTACACCGGAATGATGCTATACGGGTCCCTTTATTAGGGTTTCGGAGCCAAAATGGCAATAAACGGAACCCTTACAATGTCATCATCATGTCCGTCCGTCCGTCTTTTTCGACTATTCTCTGCCACTTTTAAACCTGTAGTCAAAGTATATAATACTAATATACAGTATGGACACTCCCTGCCGCTCTTTGATTGGTTACAGTTTGGTTGTCGAAATCCTATAGATCCTATAGTTTGTTCCATCATTCGTTTTTTGAAATGTCATTTCTGGCCCGTTGTATGAAGTGTCCAGGGTGTGCTGTAGTTATAAAATATAGTACGCACATTTAAAATTATGACACAAAATGGAAAATGCAGTTAATATGTAAATGAATATTAAAATAATCCTGAAATGGTCATATCAACTTGACCCACTGACTGCGTCGCGTTACAAAACGCGATCAATGAAACAAATGCGTGTCCAGACTAAATTAAAAACAAAAAGTTGGAAACAACTGTTGCACAATAATGATCTTCTTGATCGAGCCGGCATCGATTCGGCTTTGGTTTCGGTAGTTATTTGTCGTATAGAGACAGCACAACAAGCGCGAAAGTTTTCACTCTTCCTCTCTTTTTTCAAAATAGTATATTTTATATCGAGGGACTAAACAAAGTCATAATAAAGTTTGTAGCGCCTCGGGCATGTTTTTTGATGCCAGATTTAACACTTTTAACGCAATAATGAGGCACCGAATATCATCCTTCCTGGCCAGAGTTGACAGGTCTAGTAATCCTTACTTAATATTATAAATGTGAAAATGTATTTGTTTGTTACCTTTTCACGCTTCAATGCCTTGACCAATCTTTATGAAATTTGGCATGCAGGTAGCCTGTGTCACGGGAAAGGACATAGGCTACTTTTTATCCCGGGAAAACAGCATAATCTGATGCTATGAAAATTCTCGATTGTTGTGATTTTTTGCACAGAGATGGTTGAGTAGGTGGTAAACGACAAAATTTACTAATCACCCTTAAACACAGTTATAAAAACGATGTCCACGCGGGCGGAACCGCGGGAAAAAGCTATACAATAATAAAGGAATTAAATGACAGACTCTTTTATACTGACATGTATAGGTACTGGATGGAAACAGCAGCGTTAAACGCGTTGCTGTTTTCATCTGTACTTTTTTCATTATTCTTTTTGGTTATGATATGGATCATGCATCTGAAATAAAGCATATTTATTAATTTTATTTTTTATTTTATTTATAATATACTAGAGGTGTTTTAAACTCGCACGCTCGGGAGTCAATGAAACCGAGGGTATATTAAGTTAGCCTTTAGTTTCGAGGTGCAAACTGTACTTTTCACTTTTGAGTGCGAGAAAACTAGTCAATTTAGTACAAAAACATTTAATATATATTACTTAATAAAATAAAAATCACAAAATATTTTAAAACACATGGCGCCACCTTCTTTCCGGAAAAACCATGGAACTAAAACTCTCAACATTTTCGCAGTAAAGATGGTCCACACTCCATAGATAATAAGTATATTTATTAGCTGTTTGAGGTTGTCTAATTGTCTATGAAGGAAATTAAAAAAAACGACGGGTTGCACTCCGGGAGTGCCGGCAGAAGTGAAAACTTGAATATTAACGTTGTGCATTTTTGATATTTTGGTATGGTTAGGGAATAATTTTGCACGAATTGCTTTGATTATCAGTATAAAAGCACTATCATTTATGTGGTAGAATACAATATTTATTTTATTGCGCTATCGTACACAAACATGACAATTTATATTACATTAAAAAGTTTATATCTCAGAAAAATCAACAAAAAATCAACTCCATCCGTCTTACGAATTTTCGATCAGGTCACGTGTCCTGACGCGAGTTTAACATTTTTTACCCATTACAAAACAAGTGCACAACGCCGTTAAAGAAGTTTTCACTTCAAAAACTAATTACTTTTTACTCCCTAGAGACTAAAGTGGTCACTTTATTCCCGCTTCGTAGGGCTATATTGGCGTACTTTTAGAGCATTAGAAGTGAAAACGTTTAAAAATAACTTTAACAACCAATTTAAAAAGACGAATCTAACGACACCTCGCACTCCAAAATTCATTAAGCCTGATTAGGTTACCGCCATGTTACGGGCTCAACCAGAACACAGACATACATACACATGAAAACATTACTCTCTTTCTACAACAGTGAGGTGAAAACACTTCAAAGCTTGCTTGTTCTTACAATTGTTAAGTATACCGTCATTCATTGTCATAAAAATTAATAATGGCATTGACAATTATTTTCTTAAAATGACTGTTGAGTTTTTTATAAATATTTTTCAAAATTCAAGATTTAAGATATTTATTAAAAATATATGCAAATTACACTCTTTCTCATAGTCATAAAATAGTGATTAAGTACATAATTTCTTTTGTAAAAAATCAAGAAATAAACATTAATTAGTAAATAGCGCCAAAATCCAATCCTCGATATAAAAAAAACATATTATGTCATAAGAACATGAAAACAATAAATGACACGAAAAGATACATTATAAATATAATCATTGAATGTCATGAATACCTTTGACAAGTGTAGGCCAGTTCACACGGACAGCACCTGGTCACGAGTATAACGCGAGAGTCAGCCATCGCTCCTCTCTACCATATTAGAGGTTTAAAATATTTATTTTCATTTTATCCTTAATTGATAACTTGACTAGTTTTAGACACGTCAAAATTGTAATGTTATGTTTTTGCCGACTCTACGTTATTTACATCGGCAAACCATACGTAACATTCAATTGGTTTATAGATCGATTCTTTAATTAACTTCATTTTTAGGCAGCCGTAATTCATTCTCATTCCAAAGGTACCTATTTATTTATCTGTACTGATTTATGTAACAACTAGTGGATGCCCGCAGCTTCGCCCGCGCAGATCCCGATTTTTGCGGTCCCCGTGGGAATTTCTCAAAACCCTTTCTTAGCGGATGCCTACGACATAACATCTACCTGCATGCCAAATTTGAGCCCGATCCGTCCAGTGGTTTGGGCTGTGCGTTGATAGATCACTATGTCAGTCAGTCAGTCACCTTTGAGTTATATATATTTAGATGTATAAAGCCAAGTCCGTGTTGGTGAGGCTGCAGGGCTTGTGACGAACCCCCCCTCTCAGAAGGCATCCGACACGGCCTAACGACTGCCATTTTTCACATCACTTCCTTCCTGCTCGCGCGATAGATTATAAATTTCCCATGGGAATGGCGCCTTTTGTGGTCATTTGAGTTCGCTTGAGCAAAGAATGTATACACTACGCTTGAGTTCTGCTTGTTCAACAAGCTGTTTTCGAGAGTAATTCATTACGAATCGTCTCGCACGCAGGTGTGACGACTTCCAGCCTCCCGAATAAGTCAGTTTCCGAAAAGGCTTTAGCACCATAGACCACATACATACGCTGCGGCAGATTATTCGGAAGACCGAAGAGTACAATCAGCCACTATGCTTGGCGTTTGTGGACTATGAGAAAGCCTTTGATTCAGTCGAAACCTGGGCTGTGCTACAGTCTCTCCAGCGGTGCCAAATTGACCATCGATACATCGAGGTGTTGAAGTGTCTGTATGAAAACGCCACCATGTCGTTTCGCCTCCAGGACCAGAACTCGAAACCTATCCAGTTGCTGCGAGGAGTGAGACAGGGACACGTTATATCTCCGAAACTGTTCACCGCCGCCCTGGAAGTTGGTTTCAAGCTTTAGGACGGGTGGATTCGCCATCAAAATCAGCGTGTCCTTTGTCCAGCAGTGGACGTTTTTCGGCTGACATGATGAGTTCTGTTTGTACCATGGTTAGGTGCCTTAGTATCAACTGTGAAAAACCACATTTTGTCCTGAAATTGCTCTTGTTACTGGAATAGTGATCTGATTCATCAAATAAGCTAATATCGAGCCTACCCTGAATTAGGGCGAGCGGGCCTTAGTCGACCACCTGAAGAAGTAACTATTTAGTAATCTGTGCTGAAGGCCCGATCGCCCTAATCCAGGATAGGCTCGAGCTCCTCGGTGGGGACACAAGTGGGGACGTATATGACCTGATATGATGACGATCATAATAACCTAACCTATTTAATAAAAAATTCAAAATTCGACTGTATAAAAACATTAGAGATACCTACCTACCCCTTCTTTGGGTAGTCTGGTTAAAATGTATCCTACCTATTTCACTTTCGGGGTCGAAACTAATCTAATGATACCTCACACTCCAAAATCCATCAAGCCTGTAGCTCAGCCAAAGAAACAGACATACATACATACACACACCCGAAAAACATTACCCTTTTTTTTGGCCATCGGGTAAAAAGGAGGTGTTTGCATAATAAGAAGAGGAAGGGAATGTTATCCTGTATGAGTGAGTGAGGACCTATTTTCTGACCACCAATGCTTTGATCACCGAAAGGAGGGGGTTAGGTACCGTTATGTATGAGGGTACCTAGACTACCTAGGTGACCTGAACCGCACATCCATGAACAACCGGCCAAGTCCGAGTCAAACCAGCACTCCGAGGGTTCCGTACCACCACACCTCTACCACAACATGATACTTTTCACATTACGACACTACTTTACAAACAAAAGACATCAACGCGAGCTACAAAAATATGCTTTTCGTCATTCAGTTCGGACTCCTTAGTGCGAGTGCGACTCACACTTGGCCGATTTTTAGTATTTGTTGTTTTACCTCAGTGTTGGCACTATAATCACACAAAGTTTCATGCTTGTATGTATGACTGTTTTTACGATAGAGCTAAATCAAAAATACTCCTAAAGACCTACAAAAACACGTTTATTTGTAGTTAAAGTAGACACCCTTAATTTTCAATTTTTCAAATTTTTGTTATTTCTTATTGTAACGGCAACAGAAATACATATTCTGTGAAAATTTCAACTGTCTACCTAGTACGGTTCGTAAAATACAGACAGACGGACAGACAGCGGAGGCTTAGTAATAGCACAGTATTACGATATGTAATAGCTCAGTCAGAGTAATTAATTAGTATAGCTATTATACTAATTTAATTACTCTGAGGAAATAGGGTCCCGTTGGTCAATTATTGGGTCTACGGAACCTAAAACACAATGTAAACAAAGCTTATCAGAGATTTTACTTTTGTTGAACTTATGCTTTTTTTGATAAATACACAGTTTTCCGTACCTCTCCCTACAGATTAATATATGCTAGCTAGCTAGGTAGTTACTAGGCGTAAATACAATACAATGGGATTTTTCTTGCATATTTATTCGTTACCGTGTTGCATTCGCAGTAACTACCTAGCTAGGCTAAAGCTTGAGCAATTTTATAAAGGCATTATTTCCAAAGAAAAACTGTAATTTGATAAGGAACAATATAAAATGCTTGAGGCTTGAGCTCAAACCATTGTATGCCATTGTGAAAATGCGATATGCGATAAAATGTTCAGATCGCGCTCTTAGATAATAAGAAGTAACGCTACTCTTTAATAGATGGCGTGGCAGAACAATTAGTCACGCGACAGTTTTATATTTGCAGTGGAAAAAATAACGTCGTGATATGAAGCGGCAGTATTTGTCGTTTCTTTATTAGAACCGTAAAATTAAAATTATTACAGTTTCCAAGATGGTTTTCAAATATCAAAGATTCATTTTTTAGAGTAAAATTAGTAATAATTTAGAACTGCTTAAGATTTATTCTTATGAGTTAAAACAAATTGCAATCCTAAATTTAAAGAATTAACTAAAACATTGCAAAAACACTGATCTCTAACAAAAATATGTATTCCGATACCGGGAATCGAACCCGAGCCTCCTGGGTGAGAGCCAGGTATCCTAGCCACTAGACCATATCGGATATTGAAAGTTGTGTTGAAATACTTGTATATGTTTGTAACGTATGTTGTTAGAGCGTTATCTAATGAAATGAAGTAATGAACGTCAACATTTGCCAAATGGTGGTCCGCGGAACCCTGGGGTTCCATGGAAGGGCCACAAGCACAGATATTCCACGTTGCGACCAAATATTTCGTAGAAAAAAATCACAACCGCGCCTCAGTTATTCGCGCGCGCCGGCCGACCTTATTAAGCCCAATTTTAGTGCTATTTTATCAAAATAATGTAAAAAAAAATTATTCATATATAAATGTTTTTTAATACATAAAATAATTGCTTTTCATTAACACATTATAATGTTCCTTCTCTCGTTTACGATTATTTCTTTTTAGGGTTCCGAAGTCAACAAGGTATCAAAAAGTGTCAACAAGTAATGTTTTTATGCAGTCGCGTTTTTAATTTGTTCGATTAGGTTAGGTTAGGTTAGGTTAGACCAGCCTAAGGCACCAGACAGACATACTACTGTCTGGTACCTAAGGCTGGTCTTACACAGCCGGAATTCCTCTCTGAATTCATAATCTGAATTCAGAGAACCCGGATTTGCGTATCATTCCGTTACTTATTATTAACTAGCTGTTTCCCGCGGTTTCATTTCAACCGCGTGGAAAACGTTTCTATGACTTTTCGAGGGTGCGCATTGCAAAAAAGTAGCCTACCTATATTTAACATCCTATATTTAAGGTCCTAATCTGTCTACCTACCAAATTTCAGCCAGATCAGTTAAGTAGTTTTTGCGTGAAAGAGTAATAAACATACATTCTTACAAACTTTCGCGTGTATATTATTAGTAGGATTATTTTTTTTTCTTTATTTCATTTCCATTTATTTATTGTGACTTCCGGCTGTGTAAGGCCAGCTTAAATCACCTAAGTATGAATTTGTTCCGACGTTGTTCCGACGAGGTTCCGACGTGGTTCCGACTCCCGATTGCTCTCGAGTCATAGATAGTAGAAATTTTCACAGTATGTATTTCTGTTGCGTCTTTAAAAAAAAGTTAAAATTAAATAATTAAAGGGGGGGCTCCCATAAAAGAAACGCGATTTATGGAAACGTAAAGAAACTAGCGACACCTAGTACGATGGTACGGAACCCTTCGTGTGCGCCATGCGTGCGACTCTTGGCTGTTTTTTTTACTTAAAATAACAACAAACCGTTGAATTCAATGAGTAACGTAATATAATATAATGTGTGTACATGTACAGTGGCCAGCACATCAAGCTAGTCACTCGTAGTGCGATTCTGATCCATACGCGTACGGCATAAGGACGGTACAAAGTCACAAAGTCCAAAGTGTCTAAGCTCTATGTGCTGACCTCTGTACATTGTACATAAAGCAAGCGTTGGAGCGACTTTTCAGTAGATCCTGTAGGTGGCTTGTTTTAATAAACAACCCCATGAACGTTCCCATAGCTGGGGCACGAGGCTCTTCATGAACTCGAAAATGTTGCCATGCTCCACACATGGGGGCCCAGTCCGAGCTGGTGGAGGTTGTTGTAGGGCTAGTGGCGACCCCCCTGTCAGAGGTTTTTCAAGCCGCCTATCTGACACGGCTTAACGACTGCCATCTAGTGATAGCTACCGGCACCAACGTTACGAAGTAACTAGTATCTCATCTGTGACCAACGGCTTTACGTGCCTTGCGAATAACGGATACGGTCAGTCGAGAGAAATGCTACTAGCAGTCAAACCCATCCAGGTAATGACCGTGCTTCAGGTCAGTTAACCTGCATCACACCCTGGACACTTCATACAACGGGCTAGAAATGACATTTTAAAAAAAGGAATGACGGAACAAACAAAATGGCGGCGAAATCCTATACGTTCGAGAACCAAACAGTAACCAATCTGTATCAATCTGGGTGACGAGGGGGTAAGGTCGCAATCTAGAGAGCGTCAGGGAGTGTCCATACTGAATGTTAGTACTAATATAGATACTTTGCCTGCGTGATCGACGCAACCACGAAAGTCGCACTGTGCAAAGACGGTTTCAATTAGTTTTAAGGCTTATACCGGCGCCAACCACCAACTTTGTAACCACTTCTTCAATTAAGCATTTTTTTATCGGAAAAAAAAAGATGTTTTGTAATTTACAGGATATGAGGAATGATTTTTATTTCCTCGAATTCTATTTTAATACTCAGAACTAAAGAAAATAATATCCTAATGCACCCTTTTTTTAGTTGTAACCATAGAACTGCTGCAATTTTAATCAAAACATTATGGTAATTTATGAACTTCCTAACAAAACAATATACAATGATTTTGTTCACTTACTTTTTGGAAATTTTTCTTGTTTTTTTATAATAAATTAAAAAGTATAATTTTCGCACGATTCGTTCGCAGCGATTAACGTAGGAATAGCCACGTTGTAGAACGAGCTGACAAGAACTCTATTTCCAAGATATTTGGTTCAAAACTTGAAATATCATGAATCGAGTTGCTAATTTTAGGGAATTAACAATTATTTAAAAAAGTAAAAAATATTCTTCTAAACATTATCTGGGGGCACGGCAGTGCCCCCGCCAAGTCGAGAAAAAAAAGCGGCACGGCCGTACCATCCTTTTCTCGAAGCAGTTCAGGCCATTTTCGACCCCCCCACAACTTCGTTGTAGATAAACCTAGAAGCCTGAATTTTCTGTACCCAAGCAGGCATCATATAAGCACGGTATATTCCAAATTTCATTCAATTTGAACCAGTACTTTAAGAATTATAACTAGTCAAAGTTTCCTAATTTGTCACTCACTGACTGACAGATCATCAAAATTCCAAGGCACTTCTAGCCGACATAGAAGATTCAAATTTAGAATACAATTAGTCTTTAGTGTATAAAGCAAGGAAAAACTCAAACATTTTGCAATTTCGGTCCAGTTTTCTAGTTACACAAACTACATAAATAACTTTGTAATCCCATATAAAATATATAGGATTACAAAGTTATTTATGCAGTCGCAGGACCGAACTCCTTGATTTACTAGTTTTTAAGGCGCGGTTCATGAATCAATGTAGTTTTCTACAAAAATAAGTGAAATCCCACCAAAAACATCCTGTAAAAACTAGCCAAGTCTCGATTGAGCTGCTTGTTTTTCTATAAAAAGTAATGAAATCTCTAAGCAAAGCCAAGCCTAGTCTAGGGTTCTTTACTGCGATTTCTTTATTATTATGGTTAGATTTTATGTGACTTGGCCGTTGACTTGGATGTCTCAAGGAGTAAATATGCATAAAGAATGTTCAACGGCAGGTCACATAAAATCTAACCATAATAATAAAGAAATCGCAGTAAAGAACCCTAGACTAGGCTTGGCTTTGCTTAGAGATTTCATTACTTTTTATAGAAAAACAAGCAGCTCAATCGAGACTTGGCTAGTTTTTACAGGATGTTTTTGGTGGGATTACCTATTTTTTCATGTCAATATTGTGACTTAAAACCTAATATTCTTCGAGTACAACAAGAAAAATAATCAAAAACATCCTATGTTTGTGATTTTTTTTATCGAGGCAAGTTAAAATTATCTTATTTTGAACCATTGAATAATCAACAACGTATATTAAAATAAAACATATATTTTTTAAGAATAAAAAAAAACCAATATTACTATGTTTTCAGCTCTATCAAAAAACAGGTGGTTTGGGATATCCTGGGCTTAAGTTTGTGTAATGTTCACTCGTGCAAAATTTCAAACATCTTTGGGAACTAACGAAAATTAAGATAAAAGGTACTTAGGCATTTGCTCTGTAATTATGAATCTCCGTAATTCAAGTTTACATAACAATAGTATTTTGACATAAGCCGGGAGCGCGTATTGTCTGCTGAATGTTGACACACGTCACGTCACACGGCAACCATAAATTCAAACACGATTGTGTTTTGAGTCTACGTGATGTTTCTTAATTGATCTGAGATGTTGCACCAGGCCCGGATTGGCCATATGGGCAAATCGGGCAAATGCCCGATGGGCCGGATGCCCAATGGGCCGGTGTGGTCAATTGGCGGTCGACTTTATTTTGCTATATAAAAAAGTCATCGATGAGAATAACGTCCTCTATCGTCAAGTCGAGGACCTCATTCAATTTACGTTATCTCGTTGGGCTCCATCTCTAGTATTTATTTATTTATTTTGATTTTCTTCCCACAAACATATTTACAAAGTATGGTAAAAAAAAGCGTCGGTGACGTAAATGGCTAGGACCGCCGTCTTCTGTCCGGGAGGTCGTAGTTCGAACCTGCCACGTACCAATGTGATTTCGAATTTAGATTTCATATGTACGCTTATCCGACGCTCTTACGGTGTAGGAAAACATCTGATATGGATGAAAAGAAAAAAAAATACAAAGATAGGTTGGTGAGAGACTGGCGCCTAAAGTAAGATGTAAATCTTTTAGTATGGTCACCTGCCCCCCCCCCCCTCCCTCGGTATACAAGAACAAAACATGAAAAGTGAAGTAGGAGTAAAAAAATAAACAGAATAAAAAAAATAAAGATATTAGAAGGTTAAGCTGAGCTTGCGTGAGTATGTGTGTGTGTGTGCGTCAGTTTGTTTGTGTGTGTGAGTAAGTGTGAGAAGAAAACATATATGATTATATTTGGATAAATTTTTCCATTTCAGAGTAGTCAAGAGTCAGCAACCAAGCAGTGATAGTAGTTTTACATATGTAAGAATTTAGGCCACTAATTTTCATGATTTTAGATATTTTGATAGACAAATAGTTTTCTAGAAAACACAAATGTTGTCGAGCTAGGGTGGTCCTAAAGTATTGCAGTCTAAAGATCATGTCTACTCCTCTAGTTTCAAGTTGGTCAAGATTAAATGCAATAGACTTAAGTCTAGATAAGATTACTTCATAGATGAACAATTGTCTAATCGTGAGTACTTGGCACTGGATGTCAGTGGGATAATAATGGTTTTTAAATGTAGCAACTTTAAGGATCAATCTTTGGGCTCTTTTAATCTATAATAGATTGGCTTTGTAAACACCTCCCCATGAAGAGATGCAATAGCTCACGATTGATCTGCAGAGAGCGTTGTACAACATTTTAACTATTTTACTATCAGCCACCGATCGAATATTTCTGAATAGAGGCGTGAGTTTTATAACTCTTTGCGTATGTTTGTTAATATGTGGTTTGAAAGTGGTATAATTATTGAGAATAACACCCAGATATTTTATATTATAGACCATTTTTAGTTTAGGGCAGCTACATGAAGAGACATAACAACAGATAGAGCAGTGAGCTGTTATATAAAGGGAATCAGGAGGCTGTGTTCTAGGGGTAATTGAAAAGGTTAAATACTTGGATATAAAATACATGCATACAAGGTCAATGTTTATAACATTATTTTTGACACAGTTACGCAAAGCATGGGTTGCCGTTTTCTTACAAATGGAAAACTGTACGCTGATTTCTCGTGAATAAACACATTCATCTAAAACGTTTCCCCGACATATGTAATAATAAACTTTAATCCGGTGAACTAGATGAGTTAAGTAGTAATTTATTGAAATTTTATAAGACAGCTACAGGTGGAAGTTTTCAGATTTAATTAAAAAAATTGGCATGGCATTGGGATAAACTTAAAACCACTGAATAAGAAGATTATAAAATATTCATGGAAGAGAATAAAAGTGAAGAAGGTCAAGAAGTCAACGGTGAAATGCTTTTACAAATTGAAAACCATGATGAAGAAAGATTTGTACCATGTATGACACACCGTACATGTAAAAATTGCGCCATTTGCTGCTTTAAAATTTTGCATAGATACAATCTTTTGACCAACGCCTACACGTACGTGAAAGATCCTTTTCTACCCTAAAAATTATCAAAAATCGCATGAATAGTACTTTATTTTCTGATAATTTAAATAATAATTTATGTTATTGACGGTAGAAAAAGATTCATGAACTTGGATAGCGACGACATTATTGATAAAGTAGCCGAGAGTAGTGAGCTTCTTCGGAAGTCTTTAATTGTTAAAATTGAAAATATATGATTGGAAATTTTCTAGAAGGTAATTTTCCTTTCTCTTGAGGGTAAAGGGCCGACCATCTTTAAAATGCCCGGGCCGGTTTTGGGTCCCAGTCCGCGCCTGTGTTGCACATAATGTTTTCCAAAATATTGTATTACTAGCTTTTGCCCCCGGCTTCGCTCGTGTGGACATCGTTGACTGTGACTGTCTTTGAGGGTGAGCGGTGCGCAAGCCACAAGCAATGGCAATGTTAAAAAAATCACTCAAAAAAGTTTTTTTTAGTTTTCTCAAGAATTGTATCCGATTATGCTGTTTTCACGGCATAAAAAGTAGCCTATGTCCTTTTCCGTGAAACAATCTACCTTCATGCCAAATTTGAAACTTCATGTCAAGTTAAGGTGTTGAAGAGTGAAAAGGTCACCAACAAACAAACAAACAAACAACTTTTCACATTTATAATACATATTAGTAAGGATGGCAAATATTATGCTCGGAATTTCCCTAATGAGGAGATCCGCAGCAGAACCAAAGTAACCGACATAGCTCACAGAATCGCTTAACTAAGGTGGCAGTGGGCAGGGCACATAGCTCGAAGAACAGATGGCCGTTGGGGTAGTAAAGTCCTCGAGTGGCGACCACGCACCGAAAAATGTAGCGTAGGAAGGCCTCCCACGCGGTGGATCGACGACCTGATAAAAGATCGTTGGTAGTCGCTGGATGCGGGCAGCGCAGGACCGGTCGTCGTGAAAATTCTTGGGGGAGGCCTTTGTCCAGCAGTGGACGTCTTTCGGTTGATATGATGATGATGAAGTATTATCCGGAAGCGCAGGACCGGTCGTTGTGGATTTTATAAATCAGCTATTGGTAAGGCCTTGGCATCATCTCAGCTGATAGAAAATAACGATGATGCCACTTCCACTAACCAAACCGAGTCTTACACTCCGCCGGGAATCGATCCCACGACCTCCTAATGAAGCTAACGAACCTAACCATTACGCCACGGAGATGGTTAAAATATACGGTTGGTTTTTCTGGGGGGAGGCCTTTATCCAGCAGTGGTCGTCTTGCGGCTGATATGATGAGTAATTATGATGAGTTGACAGTTATACACATTAAATGTAAAATACTAAGCATGTGTGGAACTTATACCGGTCTGATCGGTTCGAAATTTGGTGCCCTGTATCTATAATAATATTGAAAAACCATGGGAACCTTAACCTGATGCGGCAGTATCTCCTGGAATCTGCAGGATATCCAACTCCTGACCAACTTACAGCAGATAAATCGTGTTTGGGCTCATTGGAATAGTATCAATGAATAGGTTTTAGATAGAACATGGTAACCTTGTCCTGATGCTGCAGCATCTCCTGGTATCTGCAGGATACCCAACTACTTACCAACTTACAGCAGAGGTATTGCGTTTGGGATACGTAGTTTCAAAAGCATGAATTAAAACTTAATTAAAAATTTAAAAACCCGTAACAAAAAACCTCTAAAAAGTGGAAAATAAAATGTTTTAGCCCTTTAAGTTTAATATAAGTACTCGTAAGTAAATACATTTCGATCTAAGAGTCGTCGCGTAAGGAGATCGCTAAGTAAATAAAATTTACTTTTTATACTCCCATTTGGTAATTTGCTTAATACATAACCTCAAATCATATCACTAAAGTATTCATTTCTACAAGTCGTTTTACAATGATCATTTCAAAACGAGACAACTGTACAACAATGAAACTTTTTAAATATTTTTATGGCTTTGGCTTCAAAAATTCAATATGTGATTGTGACAAAATTTCAATGCATTTTGTGCATGATGCCAAGGCCATTTAAAAAGCGCGCGTACCTGCGCCATGGCTAAACATCGCGTGTGATTATGCGGTATGGATGAATTTTTGACGGTTTAAAATTTCATTTTATATATTTCATGGTCGTTGAAAAAGTATTGTATGCCACTGCGCGCAATTAGCCATTGTAACACTCGTGCTGTCTATTGTGCCCATCAGCTTCGCTTCGTGGCACAAAGTAACACTCATGTTACAGTGGCTCTCGTTACTTGGCAGTGGCATAAATAACTATTTCTGCAACTAATCACTAATAATTTAACAATATAGCGGTCCCCCTACGCGACAACTCTTAGATTGAAATATAACTACTTATATTAAACTGAAAGCGCCAAAACATTTTATTTTCTACATTTTAGAAGTTTTTTGTCGGAGATTTTTTAAAATATTTGATAAAGGTAAATCACTTTTCTTCTTATAAGTACACACGTTGTTATAACAAGATAGGGATTCAATGGTAATAGCAAATGGGACCCCTCGTTAATATCCTAAAAATTAGATCTGAAACTGGGTTCCAACGAAAATCAATGAAATTGTCAAACTACGTAATTAAGGTAATTTGTATCAAATTATTCAACCGACTTAAAAAAGGAGGAGGTTCTTAATTCGATAGTATGCTTCATTTTGTATGTATGTATGTATGTTATGCAATTTCTTTGCCGAATGATTCTTATTTACCCAATTACTGAGTAGGTTATGTATGGCTTATGTCTCCAGGGTGGTCCCATATAATAATTTATCTAAATCGTTTAAGGCCTTAAGATGGGTAAAATGACAGTATTCAATTAAAATTATTGAAAGACGTGTAAAGCTATCATCACCATGGAAAAAATATATAATATATACCTACTTGAAGCAATAAAAAATAGATTTAATTGAATACAATTAAAAAAATATTACCACTTTTGATGTAAAAAATATACTGTTTTTGGCATTAATTGCAAAATTTCTCGAAAACGAAATAAAAATATTACCACTTTTAAAATATACTGTAGACCCTGTTTTTGGCATCAGATGCAAAATTTCTCGAAAACAAATAATGAATATTGAATGAAACCAACAACCAAAAATCGGTGACTTTAAGACCTTTCATTTTAATTGAACATATTTTTTTTTTAATCTAATAATTTGTAAGTGTAGAAAAGTAATAAAAACATGTCAAAATCAAGAATTGGGCGTTCGGTTTCAACGTAACTGCCGCGTTGAAGCCAGCATTGATTTGAACTTAAAATGAAAATACTTATGTTCGATATTATTGAAATACGTATCAACCGGCTCGGATTGAGTGATCTTAGCGCCTTAAGTACTTGTTTAGAAAATTAAAAAAAAATGTAGCAAAATGTTAATTGGTCGTTGTGATTGAAGTCGATTTATTGCAAGCTTTTATTTACTTTCACCTATCCCGGTGTCTGTAATGAAATCTAGCAAGTTAAATTTTACCCACTTCCCGGTTTCCGATTGAGCTGAAATTTTGCATGCATATGTATGTATATCGCGGGACAGTGCAATATTAAAAGCTTGTACTAAAAGTGTTTGTTTCTTTAAGTTTTTTTTTCAATAGAATCTTAGGAAATATAATACTGTGCTCACCCTTTGTAAAAAGAAATATCTCTATATAAGAACTATGTGCAAATTTAGAATTTTTTTTAATAAACAATTCGTTTTAGACTTTTTTTAGACGTTTTAGACCTGTTTTTGGGATTTTCTATGATCGAGTAAAGTACACACTATCGTGTAACATATTAGCATATTCCTCAGACAATATCCTTAAGTATGTCCAATATTTTTTGCAAGACCGATATTTAGTAGTAATCACCCAAAAAATTTGATGTAGCAAAAGGGTTTCTCCGCTTCTCCACCGGTGCCTCGCCTTAAGCATTTGGCTTTTTGAGCATAAAAACTCTTTTCAAATAAAAGCTTGTACCTAAAAGCTTTTAGATTTAAAAAAAAATTAAGTTTGAAAGTGATAGTGGAAAACCCGCCCTCATCCATTTATACAGTTATTTTAGTTATTTGTACAGCATGTTTGAGATTCCTTCACAGCAGTTTGCAAACATAGCTCAGGGCGGTGCACGGTGCACGGTGCTTGCGCGGTAATTCATTGCTCTACGTAGCCGTGGGAGTACTTATATATGTACATATATACTTTGCCGTGGGTGAGGCGTTGTGGTATGCGCCCTGGCTATGCCCTGACTGCATTCCGGACTGCACGGTAGTCATTTATTTGTTTTATGGTTCTAAGTTATATCTATGTCGCCGCCATCTAGCTTAATTAGCCATTCAATTAACTGTCTAGCCTTTTTACTAAATGGCGCCGTTCAACTAACTGCCTGAATGATTATTTAGACATTTTATTAAACGCCTAGGCAAATGGCTTGGATCGTTAACGTTTAACTTCTGCTAGCCAGTTAGTTCAAATTCACTTCTCAGGAGGAGGAGTGCTTAAAGGGAGTGCTGGGAGGAAGAAGGGGACATTTCGGGGCTCCTAGTTCTATATTTTCATGTTCAAAATAACACTACGACTGTGCGCAAGCTCGCCTCCTCCTCACGGTCTCCGAACCTAACCAAATGAGTCAGGGGCCGCTGCGCTCGCTCCCGCTCTAGCTTCGATTGTTCCATTTCTCAGTCGACAGAACTCCTTCGGAGCTCCTACTTCTGTATTCGCTCCGCTTGTTTATTTAACCGTTTGCATCAGCCAACTAAGTCATTAAATGTATTATCATTTAGGCAGTTAGTTGAATGCCGTCATTTAATGAACCGGCGAGGCAGTTAATTAAATTGCTAATTTAACCAGTTGGCTGCGACATCTACATCACAGGGTGTGTAAATAAAGTTAAATACAGCCTACCAACCAACTCAAGGGACCAACAATTAATTCTATGACTATGCCAAAATTAGATGGATAGGATGAAACTTTAAAGGCACTAAAAAGGCACAATACATTTTAACAATACACAAACAAATTAATTAAACTTAGTGACAAACATTACTAGTTTATTGAAATATGAAACAGTCTCAGTGGTGCCAAGTTAGCGAAACTGGTCAGCGTAATTGTTGTGGCTCGCAAAGTACTCACAACGCTGCATTTCAGCCAAAACGAAGAAAAACGTACACCCACCTCAGTCACACAACTGACTGAAAAATGACATTTCTAAAAACAAATGACGAAACAAACAAAATCACGACGAAATCCTATACGTTCGAAAACCAAACTATAAGCAATCTGTATCAATCTGGGTGACGACGGGGTGAGGTCGCAATCTAGAGAGCGGCAGGGAGTGTCCATACTGTATGAACTTATTATATATACTTGCAAGGCGGTTATTTTTTATTTCTTCAAAAATCTAGTATAACTCAAAAACTATAAGATTTTGCGGAACATATGTTGTGTTTATTTGGGAGGTCTTGACCTAAGCTATCACCACCTAAATTCTGTCGGTCCATTTCTGGGACACCCTGTATATATACTTTGCCAAAACCAAGAAAAACGTACACGCACCTCAGTCACACCCCGGATACTTCTTACAACTGACTGAGAAATGACATTTCTAAAAACAAATGACGGGACAAATGAAATCACGGCGAAATCCTATACGTTCGAGAACCAAACTATTAGCAATCTGTATCAATCTAGGTGACGAGGGGGCGAGGTCGCAATCTAGAGAGCGGCAGGGAGTGTCCATACTGTATGTTAGTACTAATATATATACTTTGCCTTAGTGGTCAACCATACCTACCTATCCTACTAATATTATAAACGCGAAAGTTTGTATGTATCGATGGATGTTTGTTACTCTTTCACGCTTCAACCACTGGGCGGATCGGGATGAAACTTGGCACACATATAGTACTAACATACTGTATGGACACTTCCTGTCGCTCTCTAGATTGCGACCTCACCCCCTCGTCACCCAGATTGACACAGATTGCTTATAGTTAGGTCCTGGATTAACATATAGGCTACTTTTTATCCAGATTTCTTAAGTGGTTCCCGTGGGATAGCTGTTAACTCTCTCTTTTTTGGGAATTTCTGTCACTTCGCAATGAAGCGAAGGATTGACGTGCTAATTAATATTGATTATCGAATTGACTACTAACTAGCATAGCCCGAAACAGTTCTCAAGGGATCTAGAGTTGACTCAGTTCCTACGCTCGACAGCACGTCAGACATAAAAACTATGTTCACGCGAAAGTAACTAACTACTGAACATATCTGGCTGAAATTTGGTAGGTAGACAGTTTACGGCCATTTTTTTTTTTTCACGCGCGCACCCTCGAAGACAGTCATAAGACTATGTTCAAGCGAGCGAAGCCGCTGGCAAAATCTAGTAATAGTATAGTTATAAAAAAAATAAAATATAATAAGTAGTTTTTTTTGATTTGCGTTTATATACTACCCTTATTAAAACCACAGTGCTGGTGTTCTGTCCGGAGTCCGGACCGAATCATCATTCATCATTACAGCTCATATACGTCCCCACCGAGGGGCTCGAGCCTACCCTGAATCAGGGCGACTAGGCCTTAGTCAACCACGCGGGCCCAGTGCGGGTTGGTCGACTTCACACACAACCTTCGAGTTTCTTCGCAGGCGTGTGCAGGTTTCCTCACGATGTTTTCCTTCACCGTTAAAGCAATCGGTAAGTATGTACGTAAGTTTTTGAAAAACTCATTGGTACATTGGCCGTCCAGATTTGAACCCGGTACCTCTGGTTAGATGGACCGAGTCGTTACCGGTTGAGCCACCGACGCTCTAAGGTAAATAAAATTCTCGTGTCACAGTTTTCGTTCCCTTACTCCTCCGAAACGGCTTGACCGATTCTCATGAAATTTTGTGAGCATATTGAGTAGGTCTGAGAATAGGCCAACATCTATTTTATTTTAGGGTAGGGTAGTGTAGGGTAGGGTAGGGTAGTGTAGGGTAGGGTAGGGTAGTGTAGTGTAGGGTAGGGTAGGGTAGGGTAGTGTAGTGTATGTAGGGTAGGGTAGTGTAGGGTAGGGTAGGGTAGGGTAGGGTAGGGTAGTGTAGGGTAGTGTAGGGTAGGGTAGGGTAGGGTAGTGTAGTGTATGTAGGGTAGGGTAGTGTAGGGTAGGGTAGGGTAGGGTAGGGTAGGGTAGTGTAGGGTAGTGTAGGGTAGGGTAGGGTAGGGTAGTGTAGTGTAGTGTAGGGTAGGGTAGGGTAGGGCAGTGTAATGTAATGTAAGGCGGTACGTAGTTCGCCGGGACAGCTAGTATTATATAGTATTAAGTACACACCGCTCGTAGAATGTTAAACGATGATTGGTTCTTATATAACTGAGCTTCACAAACTATTTAACACTACTTTTTACGAGCTGAACCTGGTCCAAATGAGACTACGACGACGAGACCTCGGTCGTCGCTTGCAGAACGGCTGCGCTATAAAATTTGCTACTAAACGATCTAGAAGAACCAGTTTTATCTAGTAAATAATCAGTTTTATCTATTTTATTTTAAAGTTGAAACACCATAGAAAAACTAAAAATTATGACGTTTTCTTTTACGTGAAAAGGTACCCAAAGTAATATTAGATTATAAATAAATAAATAATATTTAAATATATTCTGTTTTTTACGTAGCCTAATAATTTAATGTTCAGATTAAACGTTTTGTTATGTGTACTTAAAAGGCCTCATCGCCTATCAGGGTAGACTAGAGCCCCTCGGTGGGGACATATTATATATGTCGAAGGGGGGCTTGGGTTATGGAT
Source organism: Coleophora flavipennella (assembly GCA_947284805.1). NCBI lineage: Eukaryota > Metazoa > Arthropoda > Insecta > Lepidoptera > Coleophoridae > Coleophora > Coleophora flavipennella. The sequence continues at coordinate 10,525,678 of OX369303.1, read as the reverse complement.
ACGGCATCGTGGTTCACATTCTTAACTATTTCGGTTGTGGGCTTCGAAATAACAATGCAGCTATATCACAAAGGTCCTCCTCCAATAGTCTTGATCATTCGGCAATCGAAATTGTACAGGATGCCTTGGATTGCAACGGATGCAACCGCGGTGATCACAGCGATGGCGCGACACGTCCGTTCAATTCGATACTCCGTTAAAAAGTGTCTCATGTCTGCCCCAAAGTGGCCCCGAGACTGACGACACAATCTGTTTTGTGCTAACGACCAGCTAATATGGCTTCTCAACTCAGTGCTGCCACCTCAATTACAAACAGCCTACCGTTAATAGGTCATCTTTGCTACCAAACATGATCGGCTCAGGAGTGCAAGCGATTGTCACGCCACCGCCGGTTTCACCCAGGTACTAATACCTGACGTTTGATCCAAATAAAGTGTAACGATCTATGTAAATGTATCTCGAGCTGGTATTAGTCGTGTTTTCAATAACGCTCCGACATACCTATATATATATGAGTTGATATTATGATATGACTTAAAAGGTAATTAAGGTTTCATAGTATATAACCTAACCTACTAACTTAATTGTAACATAACATAACATTTCATCGAAAACCTTATTTCAACAAATAAAAATGACAACAACAGAGAAATCCGACAAAATGAAAATAGAATTGAACGGTCAAATTGTCCGTGAAAATATGTCCGTCCATCTGTTTGACCAAACAATGCGTACATTCGCAGGTGGTCGGACTACTTTGTGGTTTGTGGTACGTTATTCTATGAGCTATGTATGTACTTTCTCTCGAAATGCTTCTGGTGAAATGAGATAGTTGTTACATTTACAGTATGCGGGAGCAAACACCGCCCTATTAGTGTAAATGTAAATAGTAGTTTCGATATCATTTAATTGAATCGAATGGAATGAATTCAGTATTATATGCCACATAGTTTAGATATCGTTGGCTGCTCAGTTCAAAAATAAAAGGTAGATAGATGTAGTGTTAGCGCTTTGAAAACGGGGTACAAAAACTATGCTCCAACCACGACGGAGCAGAGTTTTTCTTACAGTCACGCGTTGGCAAACTTACCGTCAACATGCCGAAACTTGCTGTGACATGTCTGTGAAGGATTACAGTGAAGGATAGGACCTATCACTTGTCGAAACATTATACGAGGTCACCACTTAAGCTAAAGATGCATACGTACATAATAGAACAAGCGTTACCCCACTTTTTGTTATGATTTGAGTATGAAACTCAATATCTACATTATTTTTGATCTGAGGTTGGCTGAGTTGAAAGGAATTATAACGAACCATTGGTCTGTGAAGGAAAGATCAGAATAATTGTGATTGAAAGCGAGCAGTATTCTGTGATTCATTTGATGTAATGGACTTATCAATTATTACTTAATAAAAATACGGGGTGTAAAAAATAATGTAGTACCCAGTAACTGGGGGTTCTTCTCATCATACTAAACAACTTTCCCCAAAAGACTTCATAGTCAATTTTCAAAAAAATATTTGGACCACTCAGATTAAAAATAATGTAGATATTGAGTTTCATACTCAAATCATAAAAGTGGGGTAACGCTTGTTCTATTATATAAGGTCTAACAAAATTAGCTGAAACTATTTTAACAGGTGCTTCTAACCATGAAACTGAACAACTTTCCCCATGAAACCCACAGTCAAATCGCAAAAAAAAACGGGTTGCACTCCGGGAGTGCCGGCAGAAGTGAAAACTTGAATATTAACGTTGTGCATTTTTGATATTTTGGAATGGTTAGAGAATAATTTTGCACGAATTGCTTTGATTATCAGTATAAAAGTACTATCATTTATGTGGTAGAATACAATATTTATTTATTGCGCTATCGTACACAAACATGACAATTTATATTACATTAAAAAGTTTATATCTCAGAAAAATCAACAATAAATCAACTCCGTCCGTCTTACGAATTTTCGATCAGGTCACGTGTCCTGACGCGAGTTTAACATTTTTTACCCATTACAAAACAAGTGCACAACGCCGCTAAAGAAGTTTTCACTACTCCATCCGTCTTACGAATTTTCGATCAGGTCACGTGTCCTGACGCGAGTTTAACATTTTTTACCCATTACAAAACAAGTGCACAACGCCGCTAAAGAAGTTTTCACTACTCCATCCGTCTTACGAATTTTCGATCAGGTCACGTGTCCTGACGCGAGTTTAACATTTTTTACCCATTACAAAACAAGTGCACAACGCCGCTAAAGAAGTTTTCACTACTCCATCCGTCTTACGAATTTTCGATCAGGTCACGTGTCCTGACGCGAGTTTAACATTTTTTACCCATTACAAAACAAGTGCACAACGCCGCTAAAGAAGTTTTCACTTCAAAAAAATTGGCTCTCCCATACTAACTCGATCAGCCGATTAGCCAACTTAGTATGGGAAGTTTACGTTAGATTTGACTATGGGTTCCATGGGGAAAGTTGTTCAGTTTCATGGGTAGAAGCATCAGTTAAAATAGTTTCAGCTAATTTAGTTAGACCTTATATACTTTGACCGAAGCATGTTTACTGATCAGCTTAAAGATCTTTATCATCTTTAAATATTTAAACACCGTTTTATGCCCTTGTAGCATTTTGATTGCCTTCGTAGATAAGCAAATCAGGCTTCGCAGTTTCGAGTCAAGTTTCTAGCGCAATGCTTAAGTCTTAATCCATACAATGTTTATTGTAAATGTGACTTTTTGCTAAATTATTATCAGCTGTATATCAATAATAACTAATAACACGTTTACCTCGTTCTATTCCGATGAATAGTCACCATCCACCACCTTCTTTTGCGCCATTTCTTTTTAGTCACTCTACTTTGATGCACATGTACGTAATAATTAAACGTACTGTACAAATAAATAGCCGCGGCTGCAAGAACTTCTACGTCCATGTTTAACGAAGCGCCAATGCAGAATGATCAGCAAGCCAATGTGTAAACAGCAACATGGGGATGCATCATTTTGGCCCAATTAGTTGGTCCAACACCTTGGCCCCATGTGTACAGCGGGCTTTACATTAAGATAACAAAATATCGATCATTGATAAACGTCATCCTGACGAATATTATAAATGTGAAAATGTGTTTGTTTGTTACCTTTCCACGCTTCAACACCTCAACCAATCTTGACGAAATTTGGCATGGAGGTAGCCGCTATCAAGGAGAAGGACATAGGCTACTCTTTATCCCGTCAAAACAGCATAGTCGGATGCAGTTTCTGAGAGAACTAAAAAAACCATTTTTTATTGGTTTTTTAACATCGCAATGGAGCAACGGTATGTTGTGATTTTTTGCTCAGAGATGGTTGAGGGGGTGGTAAATGACATAGACTATCAATTTACTATAAACTGACTATAATTAATTTAGAGATAAAGCTCATAAGCTTGTATAATATGACTAGCTGTTGCCCACAGCTTCGCCAGCGCAGATCCCGTTTTTTGCCGTTGCCGTGGGAAATTTTCAAAATCCTTTCCTAGTGGATGCCCACGTCAAAGTACGAGTACATATATTAGTATTAACGCCCACGTCCTAATTGCTATCTGTATTCCAAATATCAGCGAAATCCGTTCAGTGGTTATACCAGTCAGTCACATTTTCCTTTTCAACCGTACTTCCAAAAAGGAGGAGGTTCTCAATTCGACTGTTTTTTTTATGTGTGTTACCTCAGAACTTTTGACTGGGTGAACAGATTTTGATGATTCTTTTTTATTTGAAAGCTAGTGCTTCCTGTGTGGTCATATATAAAAAAATATCAAAATCGGTGTAGTACTTTATTACAAAATTAACAATAATATTAGTCGGTTTTTAACGTGATTAGCGTTTTCAATTATATATACAGAAGTTAATGTGTAAGCAGGCTAAGATAATTACTTACATAATGAATTAATCAACTTTAAAATAATATTCCATGTTTAATAGGCAACATTAATAATTACTCAATTGAAATGACTTATGATACTGCTAAAAACGTAAAATTAAACGTAGGTGAAACTCAACGCATAAAAGTAATTATAGATAATGCTGAAAGAGTAGATATGATAGTTTCCAGTAATAAAATAATACATAAACAGTAAATGTTTAATTTAGTTTTCAAATTCTCATTGGCGGTTTGATTTGAAATTGTATTATATTATGATCTATAATAAAACCCTTACTAGTATTAATAAATGTGAAATTGTGTTTGTTTATTTGTTTGTTACCTTTTCACGCTTCATCACCACAAACAATCTTGATAAAATTTAACATGCAGGTAGCCTGTGTCACTGGGAAGGACATAGGCTACGTCCTATATCGCGAAAAAAACTTAGTCCGATGCAGTTCCTGAGGAAACCGAAAAAAATACTATTTTTTTGGTTACTTTCTTAAACTTCGCAAAGGAACAATGGATTATTGTGATTTTTTGCGCAGTATTAAGGGTTGAGGAAATAGGAAATGATATTATTTACGAATTACATTAATGGAATGAAGTGATTTTTCGAATAGAATTGGTTGAGAGGGTGGGAAGTGACATAGACGGCTCATCAGATTAGCCCGATATAGTTCTTGAGGGATCTGGAGAAAACTCATGTCCACGATCGCGCACCACTCACCCTCAAAAACGTTCATAAAAACGATGTCCACGCGGTCGAAGCCGCGGGCAAAAGCTAGAAAGTTATATAAATTATTTACCAAACTGATATCCGCAAAATTAAATTAAACTTAAATTACATTCTGTATCAAATTTCGAGAGTTTATAAGTCCAGCATATTAAGCTAGACACTTGTAGTAGGATTCTGATCCATACGCGTACGGCATAAGAACGGTACAAAGTCCGAATTGTCTAGCTTGATGTGCTGGCCTCTGTACATGTACGTACCCCAATCACACCCTGGACACTTCATACAACGGGCCAGAAATTAGGGAACAAACAAAATCACGGCGAAATCCTATACGTTCGAGATACAAACTATAACCAATCTGTATCAATCTGGGTGACGAGGGGGTGAGGTCGCAATCTAGGGAGCGGCAGGGAGTGTCCATACTGTATTTTAGTACTAATATAATTATATTAGTATAACATACGGTATATATTACTATATACTTTGCCCCAATAAACCCGTAGTTTTAGCGCTAAACGGTTTGTTTGTGTACCAAGAAGCCCTTGCATAATAATTAAAAGTTTTCAAACAAGACGAGCAAAAACTAATGATAACACGAGATCTTTTGTTGGTTGGTAGTGAAAGTTAGAGAGTGGGCACGCGGTGTGACGGACAGACGGACGTAATCGACCTTCGTTATAGTGTTGTTAAGAACAGTTTTATAGATAAAGATAGTTTTGCGTTGGTATGAGGATTTTAGTGTGGTGGGTTTAAGGCGGTAACATTACAGATTTTCGTTATTTTTGACGTCAATTACTCCTAAACGATAGAAAATCCAAGGTTGAAAAAAATGCCCTTATTGTTGATAATGTTCCATAAGCTATTAGAAACACGATTGAACATTTTTGGCTCGTTAGAGAAAAATCCCAAAGATAGCTCTACACCGTTACTTTCAACTCTATTTATGACTAATATTTTGAAGTATAAATTTAAAAAAATATACAACAATATTCGTTATGATAATACGAAGTAAGTTATGCTATTATTTTTTATACTTTCATTGTAGTTTTTGATTGAAACGAAAAACAAAAGTGAAAAAGTGTAGTTATTTTTTTTACTCTTTACACGTAAAAAAAGACAGAAAAACTGTTCGCTAGTATACTCTTCCGTTGCTCTGCGTAATTAATTACATTCGTTGCGCTACTGTAAGACGCTATATTGTTATACTGCGATAATTATATGTTTAATTTAAACATTAATTATTACATTTCAGTACCACATACACGAGCAAAGAAAATTTGGAAATCCTAGAGCTGTTGTCGTTACAACAATACTCTTTTAAAAAGAAACTAAAAGAACATTATATTTCTCTGTCATCTTGAGTAATTTGATTAGCCATGGCATTTTTATGTATTATTTACAATATGTATTTATATTAGTTAATATATATTTATCTAAGTATGTATATATATATATTAGGGATGGGCCGAAGTTCGTTTCACATTCGGTTTAACCGAAATTCGGCACATTAAACCGAATTTCGTCATTCGGCCGAAATTCGGGTCATAATACCGAACTTCGGCCGAAATTCGTTACATCATCGTCATAGTAGTAGGTGGACCAGCATACATACATATCACGCCGATATCCCTTGCGAGAGAGAATGAGCATCGATAATAATTATGTTCAATTAAAATAATTTATTTAATTATAGGTTTAGTTAGGTGAAATGTATTATGAAGTCACAAACTTTATTATTTCTTGAGTATTCAAAGTCAATGGAATTATATTATTTTAATGAAATAAAACTCAGAATTAGGTATGAAAAGGAAATAATTATTTATTTTTAATCATACATAATGTTAGGTAATCATAACATGTAATCAAATCAATCATTTATTTTTAACAAAGGGAACACGAAAAATAATCATAAGACCGAGTAGGTATATCTGTAGGTAGGTTAAATTGAAAACGTTGAAAAAGTAGTCATATTAGTTGTTACTATGAGTAGCAGTCTTAGTATTGGAAATTAACTTTAGGCAAATTATGATGCATGAACACTAGCGCCTCTGCTTTTTCTGGCAAAAGACGGTTTCTCTTTTTTTCATACAAATTACCAGCCTCAGAAAACAAGTCGTGACGTCGTCGCGTAAACAAGTCGTGACGTGACTCATTGAATAAAAGGCGGGAAGATCTGCCGAACTTCGGCCGAACTTCGGCCGAAGTTCGAATTCGGCGTTGTCATGTACCGAATGTTCGGCCGAAGTTCGAATTCGGTTCAATCCACATTCGGCCCATCACTAATATATATATATATATATATATATATATATATATATATATATATATATATATATATATATAGATATATCAACTCGGCAAATGTTGATCATTCGGGTTGTAGCATCAGTTCATTGTTGATCCGTTGGCAATTGTTGATCGCGACAGCTTTTGTTGATCTAATGTATGACCCTGCATACAAATGTGGCTCCGCTCGGATCAACAATCGCTGTCCCTTTAAGAGCACAAATACGATCAATTCATAACATTCTTTATACAAATCCGCTCCATCAAATGTTGATCTGATTCAAATGTACCAATCAGAGGCCACCATTCTTATGATTGGTGGTTTTCTTATGTGCGTTGTTGCCACTTTGTTTCTTTGCTTTGTACAACGTCACAACACGTGTATGAATGAACGTCAATAACTATAGAGGAGAATTTCAATTTTGGCCAGGACTATGTACAGTATTCCAAATAAAAATATATTTTTTTAGAGGTCAGAAAAAAATATAATTTTTATTAAAACCTATTAGATTGTAAAAAATAATATTTTTATAAAGTATGGCAATATTTTTCATGCGTTTATGACAAATCTATACATATAATAAAACAGTAAATTCGCGTGTCTGAACATCCATACTAATATTATAAATGCGAAAGTATCTGTCTGTCTGTCTGTCTGTCTCTCTTTCACGCCTAAACAGCTGAACGGATTTTGATGAAAATTGGTATGGAGGTAGGTACTTTGAGACCCGGGGAAGGACATAGGCTACTTTTTACCGCGGGAAAACTTCTCATTCCCATTTCCCGCGGGAAAATTACAGCTGATAGTTAACGCGATACGTACACATACAAACAAACACAAACACACTAAAAGTCTACGGTCTGCGATCTGCTGTCTGTGTTCTGTGGTCTGCGGTCCACGGTCTACAGTCTACGGTCTACGGTCTGCGGTCTACGGTATGTGGTCCACGGTCTGCGTTCTGCGGTCTACGGTCTGCGGTCTCCGGTCTACGCTCCAGTCTACGGTCTGCGGTCTGCGTTCCACGGTCTGCGGTCTCTGGTCTACGCTGCAGTCTACGGTCTGCGTTCTACGTTCTGTAATCTCCGGTCTACGGTCTACGTTCTGTGGTCTGCGTTCTACAGTCTCCGGTCCACGGTTTGTGGTCTATGGTCTACGTTCTGCAGTCTCTGGTCCACGGTCTATGCTCCGGCCTACGGTCTACGGTCTGCGTTCTGCAGTCTACGGTCTACATCTTACGGTCTGCGTTCTGCAGTTTCCGGTCTACGGTCTACGCTCCGGTCAACGGTCTGCGGTCAGCGTTCTGCGGTCTCCGGTCTACGGTCTATAGTCCAAAGTCTATAAAGTCTATAGTCTACAGTCAAAATATTTTGTTTCCAAGTAAAGGATGTCACATACCTGCGCGGGCATTTCGCGGGCAGTGACAGTCGGTCTGTCATATAGTATGGAACTGCCCGCGACCATCGACAAGCCGATCTTACAGTTCCATATATTCTGACAGGCCACTGTCGCTGCCCGCGAGCTGCCCGCGCAGGTATGTGACACCCTTAAGGGGTAGCCCACATCTGCGCGATCTGTGACAGCGATCTTTGACAGATCTGTCAGAATGTATGGAACTGTCGGATCGCGCGATCTAACCGCTATCACTGCCCGCGCAGGTATGTGACACCTTTAAGGGGTAGCCCATATCTGCGCGATCTGTGACAGCGGTCTGCTGTCAAAGATCGCGCCTTGACCGCTCATATATAAGCCACCCCTGATTTTACAATAGATTAACGTCAAAACTAAGTTTATTCAATACAGTCTATAGTCTACTTTTTTATAGTGGTTTCCAGTGCAAACAATTAAAAAATAAAAATGCGTTGAATGATTTTGTATTTTTAATTTTTAATTATATTATAAATGCAAAAGTAACTGTCTGTCTTTCTTTCATGCCTAAACGGCTGAACGGATTTTGATGAAATTTTCTATGGAGGTACTTTGAGACCCCGGGGAAGGACATAGGCTACTTTTTACCGCGGGAAAACTTCTCATTCCCATTTACCACGGGAAAATTACAGCTGATAGTTAGCGCGGTACGTACTCATACAAACACATACCTACACCAATAGTCTACGGCAGGATACTTTTTACTTCTGGAAAACTTCTCATAATCACGGGAAAACTAAGTTTGTATGAAACTCAGTAGGGTAGGATGGGTAGTAATTTTTGAAAACTATTGCATCATCATCATCATCATATCAGCCACAAATCGTCCACTGCTGGACAAAGGCCTCCCCCAAGGATTTCCACGACGACCGGTCCTGCGCTGCCCGCATCCATCGGCTTCCCGCGACCTTCACCAGGTCATCGGTCCACCGCGTGGGAGGCCTGCCTACGCTACGTTTTCCGGTGCGCGGTGGCCACTCGAGAACTTTACTACCCCATCGGCCATCTGTTCTACGAGCTATGTGCCCTGCCCACTGCCACTTCCGTTTAGCGATTCTGTGAGCTATGTCGGTTACTTTAGTTCTCCTGCGGATCTCCTCGTTTCTGATTCGATCACGCAGAGAAACTCCGAGCATAGCACGCTCCATTGCCCTTTGGGTGACCTTGAGCCTTCTTATGAGGCCCATAGTAAGCGACCATGTCTCAGTTCCGTAAGTCATCACTGGCAACACACACTGGTCAAAGACCTTAGTCTTGAGACACTGCGGTATTTGGGACGTGAAGATATTGCGAAGCTTCCCGAACGCTGCCCAGCCGAGTTGGATTCGTCGATTGATCTCTTTCTTGAAGTTGGAACTACCTAGCTGGACTGTTTGTCCCAGGTATACATATTCGTCAACAACTTCCAGTGTCGAGTCTCCAACCTTTAGAGGAGTGGGTGCGACACGGACATTTAACATTATTTTCGTCTTGTCCATGTTCATTTTAAGACCCACTTGTTGAGAGACCTTACTGAGGCCATCGAGCATTGTGCTTAGGTCTTCCATAGTCTCAGCCATGACCACGATATCGTCAGCGAATCGGAGGTGGGATATGTACTCGCCGTTGATATTGATGCCGAGTCCACCCCAGTCCAGAAGCTTAAAAACATCTTCCAGGGCGGCGGTGAACAGTTTCGGAGATATAACGTCTTCTTGTCTCACCCCTCGCTGCAACTGGATAGGTTTCGAGTTCTGGTCCTGGAGGCGAACCGACATGGTGGCGTTTTCATACAGACACTTCAACACCTCGATGTATCGATGGTCAATTTGGCACCGCTGGAGAGACTGTAGCACAGCCCAGGTTTCGACTGAATCAAAGGCCTTCTCATAGTCCACAAACGCCAAGCATAGTGGCTGATTGTACTCTTCGGTCTTCTGTATAATCTGCCGCAGCGTATGTATGTGGTCTATGGTACTAAAGCCTTTTCGGAAACCGGCTTGTTCGGGAGGCTGGAAGTCGTCAAACCTGCGTGCGAGACGATTCGTAATGACTCTCGAAAACAGCTTGTAGACATGGCTCAGAAGTGAGATGGGTCTGTAGTTCTTCAGCAGAGTGTTGTCGCCCTTTTTGAAGAAAAGCACGACCACACTTCTGTGCCATGCCTTAGGCGTTTGTCCCTCGAGTATAACGGAATTAAATAACTTCTGAAGAGCTTTTAGTACCGGTGATCCACCTGCTTTCAGAAGTTCAGCCGTAATTCCATCATCACCCGGTGCCTTGTTGTTCTTGAGCTGTTTGAGAGCCATTCTAATCTCGTACAGGCTGACGTCCGGGATATCTTCGGTATAGTGTCGGGTTAGTCTGGCTCTTGGGTCTTCAGCCAGATCGCTGACAGGCAAACGTGTGGTCTTGTACAATTGTCCATAGAACTTCTCAACTTCTTCCAGCAACTCAGTCTTAGACGATATGGTCCTGCCGTCCTCAGTCTTCAGCTTGGTCAGTTGGCTTTGTCCAACAGACAGATCTCTCGCGAACACTTTTGAGCCTTTGTTGTGCTCGATCGCCTCTTTAATACAATTTGTATTATATTGGCGTAAATCGCGATTTAGGGACTTAGAGATCTGCCTGTTTAGTTGCCGATACTGAGTAGCGTCTTCAGAGGACTGCAAAACCAATCTGCGTCTTTCTTCCATGAGGTTGCTGGTGAAGTCGGAGATTTTTTTGGTTCTGTTTGAACGGCGAGTTTTAAAAATCTTAGACCCGACCGTTTGAACAATTTCCACGAACCTGTCATTATAATCGTCCACATTCTCGCAGTCGCCTAGGCATTCGAAACGATTGTGCAACTCGAGCTGAAAGCTCTCGGGGTTTTGGAGCTGGATGGGCGCTGGTCGGAGCGTAGACTTCATCAGTCGACATCTTTCTAGCTTGGTCTTTAGATTCAATGTGCCTCTGACCATCCGGTGATCGCGTCCTGTTTTGACTGAATTGATCACGGAGACATCATTGAATATGGCAAAAATAGCCGACAAGATGAAGTCTATCTCGTTTTTTGTTACGCCATTGGGATGCAACCATGTCCACTTCCGCTGTTTTGACTTTTTAAAGAAGGAGTTCATCATAAAGAGGCTCTCCTTCTCCATAAAGTCGGCCAGCATCTGGCCACGTGCATTTCTTACTCCATATCCAAATTGCCCCACTCTCAGCTCACCATCGCTTCGTTTGCCCAGTTTCGCGTTAAAGTCCCCCATAACAACGGTATAATGGGTCCTGGTGCTATGTAAGGCTGTAGAGATGTCCTCATACATAGTCTCTACCTCGTCGTCGGAGTGTTCCGTAGTCGGCGCGTATACCTGTATGACCTTCATCGAATACCGTTTGGTGATTCTGAGTATAAGGTATGCTACCCTTGTCGAAACGCTCACGATTTGGACCACATTGTTAATGAGGGACTTGTGGACGAGAAACCCGACACCACCCTGGGACTGTTGGTCGCCCTCCCGGAAATAGAGCAGGTTTCCGGATTTAAGGATCATGGTGTCCTCTCCCTCTCTTCGGACTTCACATAAACCTACGATATCCTACCGTAACCTGCTCAATACTTCTTCGAGTTCTGCAAGTTTCTCGTCAGTCCGCAGTGTGCGCGTGTTGTAAGTTGCCAGGGCCAAAGGTCGTTGGGTTTGGTAGCCTGGCATCTGCCGGGGATTCTTCGCACCCCCTACCCCGCCGTTACCATGACTGCTACCGGAGCCAGGAATAGCGGGGCTGCCGGGGACTAGGGGCCGTTTTTGGGTGTGAAATTCATTAGGGGGTTTTGCCGTAATCGCCACGCTTGGCAGGCGGGTTGGCGATCGCAGTTTGATTGCAGGTTTGTTGCAATGTACGGAAAGACGCTGCTGCCCATCCTCCGGTTTTAAGTCCCTTAGTCGCCTCTTACGACACCCATTGGAAGAGATGGGATGGTCCTATTCTTAGCCGGGAACCATACGGCCATTGCATCATGTAGTAATTATTTGAAAACCGAAATTAAGTTTCTAAATGAAAACAATGGTGCGAGCAAAGCCGCGGGTATCAGCTAGTTGAATATATTTACAAAAATCTTATTGGGGGCGATGTTAAATTAGTTTATAAAAATAGAACAATTTGCAATGTTTTCTAAAATTTTTGTCTGTCTGTTTATCTGTTTGTCTGTTTGTCCGTGCTAATCTCCGAAAGTACTGGATCGATTCTAATAAAACTTTTTGTAATGTATAGCTACTAATACTGGCCTACATCTGAGACAAATTTTATCAAAATCGGTTGAGCAGAACGAGAGATATTAAACTTACAAATTTATACAAAAGTTCTGACTCCACGCGAACGAAGTCGCGGGCACAGCTAGTCTATTAACTGGAAAAAAATAGAGAAGAGTTGAGGGGTGAGTTACAAATAGAAGTGAGTAAACGAGTAAAAGGATGAGTAGGGAAATAAGAATCCCATCAAAAATATAAATGTAATGTTGGCCAAGGTTCTTGAAAAAGGGTTGAAATCTAAACTACAGCCAAGTTCATAATAATCAGAACCATAATATTACTCACTCAAACTTGGCGGGTTTTCGGCGGCACGACGAATATCAACCAGAAAATTGCAGTCGATTGATCACATTGAAGGGTAGGTAGGTACAGATTTAATTTTATAGGCCATAATGGCCTTCGAGACGGTCATGCTGGACTTTTTTGTCATATAATCATGCCGACAGTAAAAAAAGAAGAACGGTACTTTAGTATTTCTAAAGAGATTAGGTTGATGGGAGATAAAAATAACACTGTTTTTAGAAATGATCTTACCTATGATCTTATGTATTCCGACACAATTATTTTTGTTAATGGAATAAAATAAATGAAATGAAAATATAAATTATTATTGTTGCGTATTTCTCCAATGCGTGTTTCATATTACTACCTTCTTTTTAATAAGCAAAACCTAAATTTTAACAATTATCGGTACCTACTATGACTTTCTACACATTAGTAAAGTGTACCTACGTTATGTAGTTACTCACCCATGTCGTCCATTATCACAATACTTAGTTTCACGCGGGTAGCTACTCGCGCGCGTGTTCTGTGCACGAACACCACATTCTAACTGAGACAGACGAGCGCCCCCGCCCGAGCGAAGCGCACACAATAATCGTGGGCGCAGTATCTATTTCGCTTTACTTGAACATCTGTCTCACTTGTGCAACGTTGCCGTTCTGCAGTATCGGTTTAAAAGTTCACGGCAAATGTTGCTCATAAATGATTTATATAGATCAACAAAGCATTATTCTCTTGTAAAAAAAAAGCCGTTACAGGATCAACAACTGCCGTGCCAGTTGGTGTCAAGGTAGCGACTTTTCCGTAGGCTTGGGTAGTGCGTTACAAGCCGGTGACTAAATGTAAATCAAAAATAAAACGATACCCGCAATAATTCCCTAGTAAACTGCGGACAAAGGTGGATCAACATTTAACGTGTATTTCAGCCTGATCAACAACGGCCGAAAGGAGGACAATATATATATATATATATATATATATATATATATATATATATATATATATATATATATATATATATAATCTGTTATATTATAGTATATTTAAGTACTTATATTTATGTATTTGTTGTCTATATTTGTTAAAATTTAGTATTTATTTATTATTACTTTAAGTATTACTTTTTTTTTGTTTAATTAAGTTGTGTACACTGTACACGTCTGCCATCTCGGTCGAAACTTTCTTCTTTCCCGGGTCTGCTGGAAAAAAATTCTTTAGAAATAAGCTTTGTATCACTTTAATGTTCAAATTCTGTATTTTATGTATCCTGTGTAAAATAAACTAATAAATAAATACTACAATTACTTACTCGTTGATCTCTAATCTCAACTATTATACAATTGCCTACTATAACCACCTCTTTAACTTGTAACCGACGTCCATTACGCTGTTGTCAAAACATTTGACATACAATTTGGTGTGTTGCGACTCTTGCGTCGTCGTGAGGTTGTTTCCACTTGATACTTACAACAAAGACTCAATTGTACCTATGAAACAGATTGATGTAATTCCCAATAGAAAATACTAGGAGGTAATTTGTAGATAATTTGTGAGATTGGTACACAACACAACTAGCTTGTTACATATACAGGATGATTTTTAATTAGTTCTTGATAGCAATGGATTTGAATGTACTCGTGATTACAAACAACTTTCCCAAAGAAACTATATGTTAAATATGAAAAAAAAATATTTGATCCTTTGTACATTTTTGCCAATTTGATGAATCTACCTAACTTATTATGTACCGAGGGCCAAAATTTTTTTTTCCGATTTAACAAATAGTTTCTTTGCTAAAATTGTTTGTAATCACGAGTACATGCATACCTTTTGTTATCAAGAACTAATTAAAAGTCATCCTGTATATACCTCTAATTTACTACACGTAACTACTCGTAAGTGGCTATACGTTCAGTAATACTGATCTTTATAAATGAATTGAAAGAAGTATTAGCACAGATGAGATACAAGTCAGGAGGCTCGAGTTTTATCCATATAATGGTCCAATTATAGCATTTGGGTCACTTTATGACGATGATACACCCTTACTAACTAGACAAAGAAGTAAGAAATGTGAACGTAAAAAGAAAGTAGTCTTGTTAGAATTGACGAGTAATATAGTGTGATTGGCTTGTGGCGTGGCTCTAGAATTTACGAGTAATATAGTGTGATTGGCTTGTGGCGTGGCTCTAGAATTTACGAGTAATATAGTGTGATTGGCTTGTGGCGTGGCTCTAGAATTTACGAGTAATATAGTGTGATTGGCTTGTGGCGTGGCTCTAGAATTTACGAGTAATATAGTGTGATTGGCTTGTGGCGTGGCTCTAGAATTTACGAGTAATATAGTGTGATTGGCTTGTGGCGTGGCTCTAGAATTTACGAGTAATATAGTGTTATTGGCTTGTGGCGTGGCTCTAGAATTTACGTGTAATATAGTGTTATTGGCTTGTGGCGTGGCTCTAGAATTTACGAGTAATATAGTGTTATTGGCTTGTGGCGTGGCTCTAGAATTTACGAGTAATATAGTGTGATTGGCTTGTGGCGTGGCTCTAGAATTTACGAGTAATATAGTGTTATTGGCTTGTGGCGTGGCTCTAGAATTTACGAGTAATATAGTGTGATTGGCTTGTGGCGTGGCTCTAGAATTTACGAGTAATATAGTGTGATTGGCTTGTGGCGTGGCTCTAGAATTTACGAGTAATATAGTGTTATTGGCTTGTGGTGTGGCTCTAGAATAACATTACCCCGTCCAAGGTGTCGTTAGAGGCGACTCGGGGATCCAAACACCAGAGGATGGTCAGCAGCGTCCTTTTCAAGTACTCTGCTACCACACTACACCCTGCGATCGCCAACCCGCCTGCCAAGCGTGGCAATCCCCCAACTTAGAGGAGGCCTATGTCCTGCAGTGGACGTTTTTCGTCTTATACGTATCATCACATCAGCTCGTATACGTCCCCACCGAAGGAGTCACACACAACCTTCGAGGTTCTTCGCAGGCGTTGGCAGGTTTCCTCGCGATGTTTTGTCGGATAAACGTATATGTAATCAAAATTCGAAAACGCTTTGGTACGTAGTAGGATTTGAGCCACTACCTCCCGGACACGAGGTAGCGGCCCTAGCCGTTACGCCACCGACGCTCTCATAGTGAAATTGAAAATATGAAATGTCAGTTTTCTACTCTCGTTGAACAAATATATGAGGCGTTATTTAAGTGGTCTATTTTCGTTCGATGTAGGTAAATTGGATCAATTTTATACCTCATTACTGAAGCACCTTAAGGGTCCCCTGGAGGCTCGAGTTTCCAAACAAACGTAGTTCCGCTTTAATACAAAAACTACATGACGGATTAAAACCAAACTTTGCAAATAGGTATATTGAGTAGACAATATATCGATGTCTGTAACTAGTTTTCATCGCAGTAAATTTAAACATAACTAAACGAAGGCTTAAATTAATTTTGTACTGAAACTTTGTAATTACAGTTATTTTTTCCGTTTTATATTAGTACATCGAAAACTAATTACAAACGTCGATATGTCTATACTCAATATATTTGCAAAGTTTGGATTCCATCCCGCATGTAGTTTTTGTATTAAAGCAGATCTACGTTTGTGTGAAAACTCGAGCCTCCTGGGGGACCCTTAAATATCTCAGTAGAGAGAAAATCTTAGAAAGTTTCACTCTGGAAATGGTGTATTGTACATAATAAAGATAATAATGATAAATTTATTGTTGTCAGTCCGATATGCGTAAATCAATTTAATAGATTAGAAAATCTTGTGCATGGAATGTGAATTATTAGTTAAATTAGGGACGCGGATGTTGACTGAAGCTCCTTTCTAGAGTTTTTTAATTTTTTTTAGGGTTTTTTACACCCAACGGTTGACCAGTGGGACCCTATTACTAAGCCTTCGCTGTATGACCGTCTGTCCGTCTGTCAGCGGGCTGTATTCCATGAACCTTAATAGGTAGACAGTTGAAATTTTCACAGAATATGTGTTTCTATGGCCGCTATAACAACAAATATTAAAAATTATAAAAAGTGAAAGTCCCCATACAAAAAACATGTTTTTATTAAAGTGAAGAAACTAGCGCCATCTTGTATGATAGAACGGAACTGATGAAACTGGCGCCATATGGTATGATGGTACGGAACCCTATGTGTGCGGTTCTGACTAGCACTTGACCGGATTTTCAAGTTATATCATATTTTTTTATTTCTTTGTTCCAGGTACACAAGGACGACGAAGCAACAGTAACTGAGTAAAGTTATGAAGAAAAAATCAAAATGACTTAAATACAAAATATGAAGTGACTTAATTTAACTCAACGAAATAATAAAAGATATGACTAGAACGAAAAACGTTTACCGTGACATGAGGAAAGTTAGGGAGTGAGAAAAACTAAAAATCCAAGATGGCGGCGTTGATAAGGTTGACATGTTTGAGTGCAGTTTTAAGTGCAGTGGTGGTGTGTGTGTGTGGACATGTAGCCTTAACTTACCCGCCGGCGAGGCGGTTCGACTTGGACTTCCTGGACAACTCTAGGACAAAACCACCTTGTGGAATGCCTAAAGGTAATCTTCTTTTTAATTTTGTAGGGGGGGGGGGGCGAAATGTAAATTAATGTACTAGTTTATATTTTTAACCGACTTCAAAAAAGGAGGAGGTTTCTCAATTGGACCGTATATTTTCTTTAATTTTTTTTTATGTGTGTTCGCTGATAACTTCGTCGTTTTTGAACCGATTTTGATTATTCTTTTTTTGTTGGAAAGGAGATATCCCAAAGGTGGCACCATGATAAGGAAACCAGGACCTGATAATGGCATCCTAGGGAAATCGAGAAATACCTTAGTTTCCTATTGAAGTCGGTTTGTTTTTGTTCAAAATTATCTTTTCCAGCAGTTTGCGAGGCTGCATATTGCTAATGCATGTTTAAGTCTGTAAGGATAATTGTTTTTCGTTCTGTGTTCACAATTTATTTTGATTATCTACACCGCAATAACTATAGAACCACAGCAGTGAAACTGACAAATCATACCTGCCAGGGCTGTACCAAGAACAAATTATTTTCAAGCGACTTCCAAAAAGGAGGAGAGGTATATAGATAACCAATATTATCCTGACCAATTTAAATTATTGGCAGTCGGGTAAAAATGTATCCTATGTCACTCAAAAATTCATCAAGCCGTTTAGGCTACAGGCTCAGTAAAAAAACAGACATACATACATACACACTGTCAGGCTCAGACCTGGGGAACGTAGCTTTTGGTATAGTTTCTAAAAACCTATCAAATATAAAAGACTGCATTTTCGTTATACGACCTAAATTAATGCTCTTGGAAACCCCTTCGGTACATCCATTGCTGGACAAAGGCCAAGGATTTCCACGACGACCGGTCCTGCGCTGCCCGCATCCAGCGGCTTCCCGCTACCTTCACCAGGTCGTCGGTCAACCGTGTGGGACGTCTTCCGGTGCGCGGTCGCCACTCGAGAACTTCACTCTCCGAACGGCCATCTATGTGCCCCGCCTACTGCCACTTAGTATTTCGTACGGCGTTTGTCAAAAACGCTAAACACGTTAAAAACCGACTTCCATAGTAACAACTTAGTACATTTTTGCATTTTTATTTTTGGTTTTTGTTAATTTTCTAATAAAGTACTACACCGATTTTGATAAATTTTATATGGGACCACACGGGAAGCACTAGCTTTCAAATAAAAAAAGAATCATAAAAATCGGTTCACCCAGTCAAAAGTTCTGAGGTAACACACATAATAACAAAAACCATACAGTCGAATTGAGAACCTCCTCCTTTTTGAAAGTCTGTTAAAATGAAAAACCAGTAATTTTGTGGATGTGTGAAATTTTGCGAGCCCTGCTTACGCGCAACCAGCTGGAGATTGCAATGCAGTATAATTACCTCACTCGCTAGGCTGGCGGGCTGGCTGCATGTTGCGTAAGTCGCCCATTAATGCTCGCAGCC
Organism: Coleophora flavipennella; assembly: GCA_947284805.1. Taxonomy (NCBI): domain Eukaryota; kingdom Metazoa; phylum Arthropoda; class Insecta; order Lepidoptera; family Coleophoridae; genus Coleophora; species Coleophora flavipennella. Next base: position 10,506,780 of record OX369303.1, on the reverse strand, counting down.
GCATGCGCGTGCACATGCCAGCATCCAGCTATCGCTAGGCAATCGTAGTAGCTATACTGGTTAGTACTCGTACATACAGTCAGGTGGGGTATTATTCTTATTATGTCACTAGATTTTTCCCGCGGCTTCGCCCGCGTGGACATCGTTTTTATGACTGTCTTTAAGGGTGATGAGTAAGTTATGTCGTTTCCCATCTACTCAACCATCTCTTCTCTTTTTTTAGTTCCCTCAGGAACTGCATCAGATTATGCTATTTTCCCAGGATAAAAAGTAGCCTATATCCTTCCCTGTGACACAGGCTACCTGCATGCCAAATTTCATAAAGATTGGTCAAGGCGTTGAAGCGTGAAACGGTAACAAACAAACAAACCAACAAACACATTTTCACATTTATAATATTAGTAAGGATTAAAATTATGTCATTAAAATATGTAAAATTCCAAGGTTAACTGGCAATACATTTGTCCCAAAATTCGTCACTATATAAAAAATATGAAAATATAGTACAATTATAAATTGAGTTACGAAAGTTACTATAGGAGTTGACAGTCACTACTCACTGTCTGCGACGGCCAGCAAAAACAAAAAAAAAACCTTGAAACAACACTTTTGTTTATTTCTTACTCTTGATATTTTTTAGGACACTAAATATAACGTAGTGTAGGCAGGCCTCCCACTCGGTGCACCTGGTGATAGCCGCTGGACGCGGACAGCGCAGAACCGGTCGTCATGGAAATCCTTGGGGGAGGCCTATGTCGAGCCGTGGACGTCCTTCGGCTGATATGATGATGATAAAATACAACAGAACATAACACTAATATAATATATTTTGTGAAAATTTTAACCAGCTATTACTTATGACAGTGCATTCCATCAAAGGTCGGACACACAGACGGGGCGGCAGGACGGAGGGACGGCGTAAGCTTAGCAATAGGGTCACGTTGGCAATTGGCATCTGGCTCCTTTTGGTACTTCTGGCATACTTAAAAAGCTCGTAGAACAGATGGCCGTTGGGGCAGTAAAGTTCTCGATGGGCGACCGCACACTGGAAAACGTTGCGTAGGCAGGCCTCCAACACGGTGGATCGACGACCTGGTGAAAATCCAGGAAAATCCTGGTCGTGGAAATCCAGCGGTGGACGTTTTTCGGCTGATATGATGATGATGATGATGAAAAAGCATTAAAGACTGAACAAAATGTTTCTAGTTTGATCTACACTCCTCCATAACGGCCGAAAACGGAAGCTCTATTTTTAACTACGCGAATTCGTTACCTGTGACAATTTTAAAAAGTAAAACATTTTAAAAAACAAATTGTCGTTGCGAACTGTACTCTTTGGCTCTAAAAGATGGCTAGGATGAGTCAGCTCGGCGCGGTGGCTCGCGGCCAACGACCTAGGTTCGAGGTCGTGTCTAGATGGCTAGATATAACGAGTAACGTAAACACTACATCTTAGCACTATAATCTATACAAGATAGGATAGTAATACCACAGATTACTAATTAGTTACTAGTAATACTTTGAAGTACTTTTGTTCTCTCTAACACCTGTAAAAACTCATGGATGCAGTAAATAATAATAATTGAGTATCACACTAATATTATAAAGGCGCAAATTGTGAGTGTGTATGTTTGTTACTTCTTCACGCAAAAACTACTGAACGGATCTGGCTGAAATTTGGTAGGTAGACAGATTAGGACCTGGATTAACACATAGGCAACTTTTTTTCACGCTCGCGAGCCGCAAGCGCTTGCACTGCGCATTCTCAAAAAGTCAAGAAACGATGTCCACGCGGGTGAAACCGTGGGAAACAGCTAGTTGAGTAATATGTCACAGCCTAAAGAATCCGTACTTACGAAGTAACTAGTGTCTCATCTGTGTCCGTACAGTCGGCCAACGCACACATCTAGACATGACAGTCGTGCGGGGAGTGAAGGAGGGGATAGAGAATGTCGAGCCCAAACTACCATAGTCACCGTTGTTCAGCCGTTTGGGACAACTCGTTGTAGGAGGCGGAGGATGGGGAGGACGTGACAGTGCCAGCGACTAGTGACGTCGGCACACCCTAGACACTTCATGCAACGGGCCAGAAATTACATTTCAATAAACAAATGACGGAACAAACTAAAATGGCGGCGAAACCCTATACGTTCAACAACCAAACTGTAACCAATCTGTATCAATCTAGGTGACGAGGGGGTGAGGTCGCAATCTAGAGAGCGGCAGGGAGTGTCTATACTGTATGTTAGTACTAGTACTTTGAAGTCGGCTTTGACGCCAATATCAAACGCGTTGGACCGCTGTGTAATAAATAACACATTATCTGTCTTTATCTGCGAAAACTTGTTATCAGCTTCTAGATATTTACATATTTTTTTGTGAGCCCTTGACATTATGTCACCTGATGGTAAGTGAAGATAATTCCGAAAATGGAAGCGGGCTTACCAAGATTCCCCAAAGCAATGGAGAAATGGCTTTATTATCATCAAGCCGGAACACATCAATGCTGTTAACATTGATGCTTGGCGGAAAGACTTAGATAAGATGGTGGTAGCTAGCCAGGCGGGCGGGCTTAAAAAATGACCTTCCACCAACCAGGGAAGGAAGGAAGCCGGAAATCGAATCCGTGACCTGCTGACGTGAAGCTAATGAATTTATTAACCATTACGCTACGGAGGCGGTTGAAAAGATATAGCCTTAGGTCGAACAGACAAACAGACAGACTGACGGACGGACAGCGTAGGCTTATCAATGGGTTCCCGTTACCTGGTGTCGGGTAGTTAATAAACAGATGCAAAACAAAAACCTACATTCAACCGCCTTAAATAAAAATAAATATATTGTACAGCAGCATTGCACATACTTTTTCGTAAAAATGTAGAGAAAACAGCACTTTCAACCAAATATAACTGGCAACAAATTTATTTTATATTATAGTTTAAAGTAGGCAAGCAACAACAAGAAGCGGCTTAATAAGACAACGCAGAGTGGGACGAATAGCGATATGTACGAACTGCGTCATATTAAGACACTTGACAAAGTACTGTGATTTTGACGAATCGCGTATTGGAAGTAACTATTTAGTAATCTGTGGTATTGGTCCAACGGCTAATAAATCATTGTCTAAACCAGCGATTCCCAAAGTGGGTTCCGCGGAACCTAGGGGTTCCGTAGAAAAGTCACCAGGGTTCCGCGTCATAATAGTGAGCTATAAAGCTATTATTGATAAAACAGTGAAACAAGTTCATTTTTCACATTGAAAGTTAAATAAAAAATAAAGTGTTTCACTTTAGCGTAACAGTAATCTTGTTAATCGTATTTAAGGTCACCACGATACAGGCGTTGTCTAGTGTGATTTGTGAGTTTTTTTGTGTCTTGGAGCTTCACGACCTCATTCCCCCCTCTCCATTTCATCATCGGACGACCAGACGCGGAGAGCGGTTCCACCCCTTTGTTGTCAATGTTCCATCTTTTCGTACCAACCGCTTTTTGCTTCTTCGTTCATCATGAGAACGGCCAAGGAGTGGAATTCCCTTCCGGCGTCTGTATTCCCCGATTCGTATAATTTAGGAATCTTCAAGACGAGAGTGACTAGGCACTATTTGAGCTAGCGTGTTACATCCTCGGCTGCATCGGCACTTACCATCAGGTGAGGTGCAGCCAAACGCACTCAAATTTTTAATAATAAAAAAAGAATAAAGATTTATCTTGTAACTTTTACAATATTTCTAATAAAAGTTTTAGTTTTTATTTAAATTATGGTGCCTTTGAATAGTAATCATTTGAGGGGTACCATAAAATTAAAGATATATGAGGGTGTTCCGTTAATTTAAAAGTTTAGGAGTACGTCTCTCATTGTTTATATTTGAACGAGACTCGGTAGACTATAGTGACATATAGTGATGTGAGTGTGTCTTTGAGTGTAGTTGTATTAGACTAATTTTTTATAAAATTAATGTGTGCATACTAGTATTAAATTAGTGTGATTGGTCTCTACGGTTTCAAACATGTGTATCATCACATCAGCTCATATATACGTCCCCACCGAGGGGCTCGAGCCTACCCTGAATTAGGGCGATCGGGCCTCGGGAGTCGACCACGCGGGCCCAGTGCGGGTTGGTCAACTTACAAACAACCTTTGAGTTTTTTCGCAGATGTGTGTAGGTTTCCTCACGATTTTTTCTTTCACCGTAAAAGCGTCGGATACATATGAGATCGAAATTCGAGAACACATTGGTACGTTTCAGGACTCGAACAACGACTTCCCGGATAGGAGGTAGCGGCCCTTACCGTTGCGCCACCGACGCCTAAACATGTGTATAATTAAAGCAAATTGAACATTACCCCTCCCCCCTTGCTCTCAGAAAATAAAAATAAAACGTGTCACGACATGTATAGTTGTATACTGTGTATTATATTTGCGCTGCGTATGCAGCTAGCCATTGCACTGGGCTCGGCTCGGCAGTCGCTCCCGAAGTTCCCGAACCACAGATTACTAAATAGTTACTTCGCCCGAACCGCGCCTTGCTATAGACCTAACCTTCCTTCTGTGAAACATTTTATATAACCATAATAAATTCAGATTTTCGTGAACTGCGAACCTGGTCACTTTTCACCTTCTCCACGCAACCTTCAACCGTACAACGCGACACGCGACAAACTGATTATTGAGCCTCATTAGAGTCCGATGAATCTGTGTCTGTCTGCCCGTCCGTCTGAAACTACTAAATAAAAAAAAAGTTTTCAAAATCTATTGTGTGGAAGTATCAAATGGGAATAACGAACTACAGCGTATATAAAGTTATAGTGTTGAAGTGAATTAAAGACATTTTTTATTTTTAGTTCCATTAGAATGTGTAGATGGCGCTTTTTAAAATTAGAACGCGCTATCAAAGTTATTATTTCATTTCGTCATACCATCGCGTAATTTTGTATTGTCAGTTCAAAACCGGTAATTACTATATCGTTTAGATCAAGAGTATTAATTAATAAAGTTTTATATTAGCTCATTTTAGTGTTCATCGTGAGACCCATTGCCAGGTCAACATATAGTAAAGTACAGAGTTTCATAAAAATCGTTGAAACCATTTTTGAAAAAAAAGAAGATATTTTTTGATGTAATTATAACATAAGTAAACATTGAATTACTACTACTACGTACTAGTAATTCAATGTAAGTGAACAGTATAGTACCTACCTGTTACAATCGATCCCCATCAAAATCTCAACTTTTTTTGCCATCACAATATCTTCTTCACTCCTTCGTCGCTCGAAAGTAAAAATATGTTCTTATCTTAGAAAACTCTTCTTTATTTAAAAATAGCTACCTTTTTTTTTGAATTCACTATTGGTACGCCCTTGGCATCATCGCACCTATTTAACAAAATCGCACGCGCAAAATGATGTGTACTGTGTAGTCGAAAACAATTTTTGCAGTCCTAAAATTTTATTATTTAAAATTGAAATTCATACGGTGTAGTATATTAAAATAAATGATTCATTTCAGGCCATAGATGTGTAAAATACTTTTGTGCAAATTTTCATGCAATTTGGTTCAAACATATAAAAGTTATGCTTCTATTTAAGTAGTTGTAAAAGGGATAGAAAGAACGATCTTAATAAAGGCTCCTGGTAATACAACGGAACCTTAAAAAGCTCAAAATAAAACTGTTACCATATTATAAAGGTAGGTGCATTTTATTAAATGGAAAATGAAATCATTAATTTTTTTTGGGAACTATATTTTCTATCACCAAAATTTATATTTGTCATCAAGTTGTATCACCTAATAAATAGATCTATCGCCACGAAATATTTTCGTTCTCAGATAAATAAAAATTGTTCCCAGGTATGAATTATCAAATTAATGTTAATATATGTGTAAAATAAGAGATCGATAACCAATAAAATTATATTGCATTACATGAATATAAACTTCGTTCTTATAATAACAGTTTTGTTACTTAAATAATAGCTCTGTGCTCAGAATGGTAGATCTGTCACCAAGGAAGCGGGAGCGAGCGAAGCGAGCTCGGACTTGCGGAGCACCCCGACTCGGATCCGTTAGGTTCGGAGACTGTGCGGGGAGGCGAGCTTAGCTCGCCTCCCCGCACAGTCGTAGTGTTAGGTTTGACATGAGAACACAGAAGTACGAGCCCCGAAGGGGCTCCGTCGACCACTCAATATGATTTATTGCTGATCTCTTTAAATTAGTTTGGTTAAATACTTATTAGGACACACCTATTTATAATACATACAAAAACATTTATTTGGTACTAGACCTTATATCTAAGGATTTTAGGTGATTTATTGTGGAACTGATTTTGCATTGTTTGGTGACTACATTTTGGTGACAGATCTTCTATTTTGAGGACAAACCCTATTATTTAAGAAACACAAAACTAATTAAATTGGCTTAAATGATACCCATTTTTTTTGGTGTATATTCACCTTACGGTGCCAAAGAAAGTGATCGGTTATTTCGACATTGGCCAATGAGCAGTCGTGGCCGAGTGGTTAAGGCGTCTGACTCGAAATCAGATTCCCTCTGGGAGCGTAGGTTCGAATCCTACCGGCTGCGAATCTTTTTTGATGTTTTTATGAATTATGCATGTTAGTCATCCATCACTCATCAACATCATCCTGACGGATGGTTTATGCGTCTGTGTGAGTGATTGCACACCGATATAAATAGTGTAATCTTTAATCGTTTTGCTACGCGCGGCGCGCCCAGTAACTTACTAACTGCCTGTCTTATCTGTGGCCCCTTGAGGAAATAAAAGGTAAAAAAAACATGTGAGAGTAATTTATTTACCTGTATTTACGTAAGTATGTTTGTGGGTCTTCATACTGCTCGGATTGGAAGGAAACTTTTTTGACAGAAAGCTTGTAACCGGAGAAATTAACTTAGCTACGATTCTCGAAGTTCAGACAGTGGATTTTGTATTGCGTGAGAAAGACATCAACGAGCATTGTACTACATGGTCACAGTATATATATTAGTACTACATGGTACTACTTAGTCAACGACAGTGACACTCGTTAACGAGCCGTGACGTAGTTTTATTTAACGATCCTGAAATCACGTATCTCCCCGTTTTCATTTTACAAGCTTTTGTTTAACTTGCAATGTATGTATGTATGTTTGTTCGGGTGAAATCTTGCAATATAAATTTCAACCCACTTCCCGGTTTCCGATTGAGCTGAAATTTTGCATACATGTGTAAATCGCGTGACAATGCAATATTATGATGACATCGTGCTGATCTGATGATGGAGCTGGAAGATGGCCATAGGAACTTCGCAATGAAACGACACAACCCCATCGAGTTTGGGCTCGTTTGATTCGTATTGACGAGCACTTTGATTGTAAAAAGCTTGTGCCTAAAGGCTTTTAGGTTTTTGAAAATTATTTAGAATGTAAGGCGAATATTTCATAGCGTGTTAGAGTAATACGCTACTGCAAAGGCCGGGAAGTAAGCGATTGCTGGTTAAGTAGAGTTTAATTTCCGAACAGCAGGTGATGCCTATAAACTCGTAATACGAATCCACCAATAGGGATGACGAATGCTAGTCATCTGAGTTACTTTTTATCATCTGTCAAAAACGACATTTTGTTCTTTATAAGTTAGAAATACCTAGGCGTGACGTCATAGTTTAGCAGCGTCATTTATGTACTCATTTTGTGATTTTGGTGAATTAAAAATGGAAGACTTGATGGAAAACAAAACGAGTAAGGTTTTCCGAAGTTTAAGTAGGAGGGCAATTAGTGATCAAGAGTTCATAATTTATTTCTGATGCTGTCGTCATCCCTATTATTGCCTTTCCGGTCGTGGCTTGTATAAACGCGAAAGTTTGTAAGAATGTATGTTTGTTACTCTTTGACGCAAAAACTACTGAACGGATCTGGCTGAAATTTGGTAGGTGGACAGATTAGGACCTGGATTAACACATAGGCTACTGTTCTCCACGCTGGCGAGCCGCTAGCGGCTCGCACACTGCGCACCCTCGGAAAGTCATAGAAACGTCCACGCGGGCGGAGCCGCGGAAAACAACTAGTTATGAATATAATTCCCGCAGATTAAATTTTTACTTTCTCGACCCCGTAGTACTGAAGGTTACGTACGTGCGTAGGAGGGGTTCAAAGGAAGTATTGTTATTGTGAAAAAAAAGTTTTACCAATTTTCGTGAAAATGTTTTCTATACTTTTATATCATTAACACTAGCGAAAAACAGAATATATCAATTTCGCCCGTCCGTTCGTCCGTCTGTCACGCTTGGCTCTGAAAGCTCTATCTTTAGTCCGATTAGGATCAAAGGAACTTAAAAGTGATTTTTTTCCTCGAAAACGGCTCTAACGATTGTGATGTAACTATGCACGTCGAAGTTGCTTATGTTTAACTATTAAATAGGGGCATTAACTATTAGCATTGGTCTGGGAAAGATCGTGTTTGTATGGTTCTCGTTGAAACTTGCGATTTACTCACAAATGATTGGAGCTATTGAATTGTCACGTATTACGTATAAGTATATATTTGGTTACGAATAAGTATAAATGTGGTGGCGTAATGCCAAGTGCCGCTACCTCCTGCCCGGGAGGTCGTGGTTCGAATCCTGCCACGTACCGATGTGATTTAGAATTTAGATTTCATACGTACGTTTATCCGACGCTCTTACGGTAAAGGAAAACTTCGTGAGGGAACCTGCACAATGCACATGCCTGCGAAGAAACTCCAAGGTTGTGTGTGAAGTCGACCAACCCGGACTGGGCCCGCAGGGTTAATTAAGGCTCGATCGCCCTAATTCAGGGTAGGCTCGAGCCCCTCGGTGGGGACGTATATGAGCTGATATGATGAAGTATACGTATACAGGGTGTAAAAAAATTGGTGTAGGAGCCAATAACTGGGGGGTTTCTACTCATCATACTGAACAACATTCCCCAAGGAAAGGAACCCAGTCAATAAAAAAAAAATTACCCTTAGTATGCTAAAACGCACAAAATTGGTCAATCAGCTGATCGATTTGTATAGAGTAAAAAAAAATTTTTGCGTTTTTAGCATAGTTGTAGAACAAAAGTTGTTCAGTACGATAAGTAGAAGTACCAGGTAACGGGACCTACGCCAATTTCGTTACATCCTGTATATTTTGCCACGCAACATGCATGAATTCATCGAAATTATTGAAAAAAAAAATTCAATTTTTGTATAAAAGAAATAAAAAAAATGTGGAGAAAATTAAGTTCGGGTTGTCGGACAGTTTATTTTAATCACTAGTGGTCGGGCTACGAATTAAAAACACCGCAAATCGATGTACACTTGTAAAGGATAGGCGTTTGGTACACGGGTCCTCTAGGTGAAAACAATCATTATGAGCAGTAGGTAGTTCTTAAAAATATTCAATATGATTTTTTTTTCAGAAACCTATCGTGTGTGGTATCAAATGAAAGGGCTTCATGTGCCGGTTCTAAAAATATACTGCACCATTACCTTACGGTCACCTGTATTCAAAAAATCCAAGAAATATTTACATAACATACTAAGTTTGGACTCTTCCAGGTAGGAGACGGCTTAGTAAATTTTTGTTAAACGTACGCCAAATGTCTCTTAATATACTCATATTTAACCTTTAAAAGGCGATTTTAAAAATATTTAGATTTCCTATATTTTTTAAAGAGTCAGAGATTTAGAATTTTTTGATACTTATCGAACTGTACTGTAACAATTACCTATTGTGTTTAATGGTATTATCTAGATTATATTGATGCTCACACGCTTCCTATTCCCAATCCCCCCCCCCCCCCACTCATCACCCTGCACCTGAGCGGAACGAATTGCGCTATCTTTTTTTTTTATTCACAATTAATTTAATTTAATTTATTTATTTTATTTCTTTATTCACAATTGGTACACCCTTGACAACATCTCACCTGGTGGTAAGTGACGATGTTGCCGAAGATGGAAGCGGGCTTACCAAGATTCCCCAACGCAATGGGGAACTGGCTATCTTATCTTCATGCCGGAACACACCAATGATATCAACATTGATATTTGGCGGCAAGACTTAGATAAGATGGTGGTAGCTAGTCAGTCGGGCTTAGAAAATGCCCTACCACCAACCAAACCGAGTCTTACAATTGACCCCGCCGGGAATCGAACCCGCGACCTCCTGAGTAAAGCCAGTGAACTTTGCCTCTGAGCTACGGAGGCGGGTAAAAGTTTTTAGGGTTCCGTAACCAAATGGCAAAAAACGGAATCCTTATGGATTCGTCATGTCTGTCTCTCTGTCCGTCCGTATGTCACAGCCACTTTTTCCGAAACTATAACAACTATACTGTTGAAACTTGGTTAGAAGTAGTATTCTGTGAACCGCATTAAAATTTTCACACCAAAAAAACAGCAAAAAAAAAACAATAAATTTTGGGGGTTCTGAACTCAATAGTTTGCGCGAGAGACACTTCCAAAGTGGTAAAATGTGTTCCCCCCCCTGTAACTTCTAAAATAAGAGAATGATAAAACTAAAAAAATATATGATGTACATAACCATGCAAACTTCCACCTAAAATTGGTTTGAATGAGATCTAGTAAGTAGTTTTTTTTAATACGTCATTTATTATAGATAATGGTGCGGAACCCTTCGTGCGCGAGGGCGACTCGCACTTGGCCGGTTTTTGAAGCTAGATTAGTTAGGAGATTTTGTTTATTAATACCGCTCTTTTATTTAAAGCAAAAGTTATACGGAAGACGAAGTGGAAGACATTTAACTTCCCCTTTCAATTTCAAAAACACACTACAGTTTAGGTTAGGTTTTTGAGGTTTTAGCAAAGTTCTAAAACAAAAGTAGTTCGGTTTCATGATTAGAAGTCTCTCAAATAAATACTTCTATTTTTACCTAACATACTATATGAGAAAGAGAGAGAGAGAGAGAGTGACAATCTAACAAAAAACAACATAAAATAAAGTTAGTAAACCAAAAACTAACTCACTCAACCATCATGTTACGTAACTTTGCTCTAAGGCAATAGAATCCTATGTGAATGTGAATAGAGTCGAAAACCATTTTCACACGTACCGAATAACAACACATCTTGTTGATAATTATCATTTGTAACAGAAAAAGTTTTAACTAAATTTTAATCTCATCCGCGCGAGAACTTTGCGTAATTCTTGCTCAAAGCTATTAAGGCTAGGTATTGATTGGAACATTTGTTTGTATCTTTTTCTTTACGTGTAAAGAGTATAGAAAATAACCACACTCTTTCACTTTTTCAATGGTTCTTCTTTTCGATTAAAAACTACAATAATGGTTAAAAAAATAATAACATTACTTACTTTGTATGATCATTACAAATATAAAAATATTTAGGAGTAAATGACGTCAAAAATAACAAAAATCTGTAATATTACCGCCTAATTAGGTACACTCGCATTAGGTTTTAATCTCATCCCCGTGAGAACTTTGCGTAACTCTTGCTCTAATCTACTAAAAGGTACACTCGCACTAGGTTTTAATCTCATCCCCGTGAGAACTTTGCGTAACTCTTGCTTAAAGCTACTAATAGGGACCCTCGCACTAGGTTTTAATCTCATCCCCGTGAGAACTTTGCGTAACTCTTGCTTAAAGCTACTAATAGGGACCCTCGCACTAGGTTTTAATCTCATACCCGTGAGAACTTTGCGTAACTCTTGCTTTAAGCTACTAAAAGGGTACACTCGCACTAGGTTTTAATCTCATCCCCGTGAGAACTTTGCGTAACTCTTGCTTAAAGCTACTAATAGGGACCCTCGCACTAGGTTTTAATCTCATACCCGTGAGAACTTTGCGTAACTCTTGCTTTAAGCTACTAAAAGGGTACACTCGCACTAGGTTTTAATCTCATCAGCGTGAGAACTTAACGTAATTCTTGCTCAAAGCTACTAATAGGGACACTCGCACTAGGTTTTAATCTCATCCGCGCGAGAACTTTGCGTAACTCTTGCTCAAAGCTACTAATAGGAATACTCGCACTAGGTTTTAATCTCATCCGCGCGAGAACTTTGCGTAACTCTTGCTCAAAGCTACTAATAGGGACACTCGCACTAGGTTTTAATCTCATCCGCGCGAGAACTTTGCGTAACTCTTGCTCAAAGCTACTAATAGGAATACTCGCACTAGGTTTTAATCTCATCCCCGTGAGAACTTTGCGTAACTCTTGCTCAAAGCTACTAATAGGGACACTCGCACTAGGTTTTAATCTCATCCGCGCGAGAACTTTGCGTAACTCTTGCTCAAAGCTACTAATAGGAATACTCGCACTAGGTTTTAATCTCATCCCCGTGAGAACTTTGCGTAACTCTTGCTCAAAGCTACTAATAGATACACTCGCACTAGGTTTTAATCTCATCCCCGTGAGAACTTTGCGTACCTCTTGCTCTAAACTACTTATAGGTACACTCGAAATAGGTCTTAATCTCATCCCCGCGAGAACTTTGCTTAATTTTTGCTCAAAGCTACTAGCACCTAGACAAACCATTCAGGTTTAATGGTGCTAGATGATAAAAAAATTGTATTTAGTTTTAAAATTGGTAAATAAATAAAAAAAAAAAATAAAAAAAAATAGGTACACTCGCACTAGGCTTTAATCTCATCCGCATGAGAACTTTGCGTAATTCTTGCTCAAAGCTACTAATAGGTACATTCGCACTAGGTTTTAATCTCATCCGCGCGAGAACTTTGCGTAATTCTTGCTTAAAGCTACTAATAGGTACACTCACACTAGGTTTTAATCTCATCCGCGCGAGAACTTTGAGTAATTCTTGCTTAAAGCTACTAATAGGTACATTCGCACTAGGTTTTAATCTCATCCGCATGAGAACTTTGCGTAATTCTTGCTCAAAGCTACTAATAGGTACATTCGCACTAGGTTTTAATCTCATCCGCATGAGAACTTTGCGTAATTTTTGCTCAAAGCTACTAATAGGTACATTCGCACTAGGTTTTAATCTCATCCGCATGAGAACTTTGCGTAATTCTTGCTCAAAGCTACTAATAGGTACATTCGCACTGGGTTTTAATCTCATCCGCGAGAGAACTTTGCGTAATTCTTGCTCAAAGCTACTAATAGGTACATTCGCACTGGGTTTTAATCTCATCCGCGCGAGAACTTTGCGTAATTTTTTCAAAAGCTACTAATAGGTACACTCGCACTAGATTTTATTCTCATCTGCGCGAGAAACTTGCGTGATTCTTGTTCAAAGCTACTAATAGGTACACTCACACTAGGTTTTAATCTCATCCGCGCGAGAACTTTGCGTAATTCTTACTTAAAGCTACTAATAGGTACATTCGCACTAGGTTTTAATCTCATCCGCGCGAGAACTTTGCGTAATTCTTGCTCAAAGCTACTAATAAGTACACTCGCACTAGGTTTTAATCTCATCCGCGTGAGAACTTTGCGTAATTCTTGCTCAAAGCTACTAATAGGTACACTCGCACTAGGTTTTAAACTCATCCGCGTGAGAACTTTGCGTAATTCTTGCTCAAAGCTACTAATACACTTTGGACAAACAAATCGATTCGACGTGTAAGATCAGAAACTGTGTTTGTCTGTTTGTTGCTCTTTCAAACTAAAACTACTGACAAAAGTCTGAAATTTAACATGGAGCTAAAGTAAAATGGCGAAGAAAAACAAAGGATACTTCTTATCTCAGAAAAACGCATAGTTCCAAACGGGCCTCAAGCTGCAAGCTATTGAGCGTAGCTGGGCGTTCCACTTGCAAGTTGTGAGAGAAACATGACCTATGATTTTTCAACCGACTTCAAAAAGGACTGTATATGTTTTTTTGTGTATGTCACGCTATTTCTTTTCTCAAGTTTTTAAATTTAAAATTTGAGTGCGGTTGACTGCAACTCAACTGATGGAAAGTTACAATGAAGTCTAATAATGCTTATTCACTGTCGCCTTGAAGGTCCCCAAATTATAGGAATCGGGAAATGAAATGTTTATTTCGCTTTAAATATGGTAAAATAGGATGTTAGATTCTACAATATAAAGTTTCTCATGTTTAGCCTAAGAGAAGCATGCAAAATTATGTACATATTTTTAATATCATTATTATCACACCAAAATATTTATAGATGTCAAAATGTCAAATCATATTCAATATTATTAATCGTATTTTTGTCAAACGTAAAATAATAATTAAATTAAATAGAAGATCGGTTAATGGATGAGATAATAGATTCATGTCATTATTTAAATTATATAGCCTAATATTTTATTAATAGTTAAGTTGGTAAATTATACAAAATAAGTACAGTTTTTTTTTATTTTATTTTTTTATTAAAAATTGGTAAACCCTTGACAACATCTCACAGTATTAAAATTGTGATATTTTAAAATTTAAATATTCCTTTACAGACTAAAAAACTTTCTCAACAAGTTATTTAATTAATTGTATCTTAAATTTATTTATGGGCAAATCTTTAATTGTTGAAGGTAATTTATTATAGATTTTTATAGCCATGGGGTAACAATTTCTTATATTTAGATGTTTCTTTGCCGTGGGCATCAAACAACACACAAACACACTGTGAAACACTGACGCAAGAAGGGAGTTTCTTCGCCAATCGTGAACCGATTTTGAGGGAATTCTTATTTAATTGAGTACGTTATTTCTCCAGATTGGTCCCATACAAATTTTATCAAAATCTATTACGAACTTTTTTAAGGTAATAAAAAAAAATCACACTTGGTTGTTTAAATTAGGTTTTTAACGTGTTTATGTCATTGACACTCGTCCGATTATTAACTCATAATATTTTCTTTTGTTTCAGGCTCAATAAAGACATCGTTCCTGGCTGGTTCAATGTTCACAGTTCACTGGCATTTAGCGTACGCGCATAGGGTAAGCAGTCCTTACTTCCATTTTATTTAATACATATATAATATAAAATATATTATTTAAAAGGTTTAGTAAATTAAATACTTAAATGAAATCATCATATAACACTTTAAACTTTCACGATTATTCATACTGACAAATTGAAAACGGGGCTTGACGTGATTTTATATAATTGATGATGTTTTTACCTCAACGTTTCGACTATGCTTCGATAGACGTGGTCGCGAGTAGACTGAAGCCGCGGTGTTATCGCCGCCGGCCGGCGCATCGCAGGAACACCTCCATCTACCCTCACTTCATTTTGTGAAGGGTCGCCACACATAAGTTAGGGTCACGACACACTACACTGACACAGTCCACAGGCCGCACGGGTGTTTGTTCGCATTTTAGTTGTCTACACTTATCAATCACCGGATTCCATGACGAGAAAAGCTGAAATCATCATGCAAGCATGCGGTGCGTGCACGAGTAGGTACGTGCGTAAAGTGTTTGTGTGTGTCTCTCTTTCTGTGTGTATGTATGTGTGTGTGTGGGTGTGTGTGTGTGTTGTGTGTGTGTGTGTGTTTTGTGAGTGTAAGATTAGTTATTAAAATTTAAATAAAAAAATATAACAGTTCATGTTGTTTGTTCCATCAGGGCGGCTTCAGCCTCAGGATATTGGACCACTTAGAACGACCGGTGCTGGACCTCACGCCACGAGCGGGGGGGTCGGAGTTCGTAAGAGATGATGTCACGTGAGTACCTTCAATTCTATCAAAACGACCTATCAATCAATCTGTCCGACAAGTCTGATTATAACGCGTGATATCCAACAAAAAATGATGATTTCAGTTGGTTTTACCTCAGAGTAATTAGTATACTACGTACGTTTTACTGTTCAATGAAACTGGTGAAGATGAAGAATGTTGTTAGTATTTCATGTTTACAGATACAAAGGTCAGCTAGATGTGTTTATTTATATTTCACTAGCTGTTTTCCGCGGCTTCACCCGCGTGGACAACGTTTCTACACAAGTTTCTATGACTTTTCGAGGGTGCGCTGTGCATGAGACGCAAGCGGCTCGCGAGTGTGGAAAAAAGTAGCCTATGTGTTAATACAGGTCCTAATCTGTCTATGTAGGTACCAAATTTCAGCCAGATCTGTTCAGCAGTTTTTGCGTGAAAGAGTAAACAAACTTTCGCGTTTATAATAGTATGATAGGAAGAAGTAAAATTCTTCCATTTCGGAGGCCAAAATCCACTTAGGTCGCTGCTGCGCCATGATTCATCGCTAGCGACATCTATATTAATTTCAGTAACTTCACAGTACCATTTACTGAAGTGTCTTAAGTTCTTTGACCAGTGTGTGTTGCCAGTGATGATATAGGGAGCTTATACGAGTACTAGGTCGCTTACTATGGGCGTAGATTAGATAATAGTTACTACGTAACAGATTAATCACTCTGCAAGGACTTTTAAATAAAAAGGACCTTTAAATAAATACGTCTTTAAGTGCAGTTGGGCTTGCGCAGCGCTGCCGGGTGTACGGTTTACAACAACAACCTTGAGCTAGTGACGGGGGCCTGCTATAATAGGCCTCACCGGGCCTCGTAACCCGAAGGCCCCGAAGGCGATGGAGTTTCCCTAGATGATCGGGTCAGAAATTAAGAGATCCGTAGGAGAACAGTAATCGGCATAGTAATTGTAGAACGGAGACGGCCGTTAAGGTAGTAAAGTTCTCGATTAGCAACTGCGCACTGGAAGACGTAGCGTAGGAAAGTCTCCCACTCGGTGGAGTGACGCCGACTGGACGCGGGCAGCGCAGAACCTGTCACAGTAGAAACTCGTAGGGGTGGTCTTTGTTCAGCAGTGGAGTCTTTCTGCTGATATGATGATGACATCTTCATTGGTACTGTGCTGTCGTTAGTTAGACATTATGAAAATTTTGGGCGCCTTTACACTTCACACAGCTATGAGCTATCTGTCACTTAAACTTCATATTCCAGCGCCCAGAAGTACGACGTTCGCCTCCCTGCCGACTTCACCTGCGAAAACTGCACTCTCCAGCTGCAGAGAGAGGCTGGCGAATGGGGCTCCAACTACCGGTTCTGGTCGTGCGCCGACATCGACATTGTGCCACGTGAGTCACACTCCAATCATAAATAATCACATGAAGCTCGTAGCAAAACTTTATTAACCGACTTCAAAAAAGGAGGAGGTTCTAAATTCGATTGTATATTTTTTTGTATTTGAGTCCCAAATAAAGCCTATACCTTTTCACACACATCAAAGGCAGCACAGACGTCGGCAAAGAATTCCATTACTTAGCAGTTCGCTTAATGAATGAAGAAGCAGCGTGCTTCGTGCGCATAGGTGAAATAATTAGCACATAAGTGTGGAAGCCCGCCCTGCGTAGGTTTGACACTCCGTTACCCGCGCCCCTATTTGGTACGCAAGTGCTTGCGCGCTCTACATATGTAAAACACTTTTAATCTAAGAGTTGTCAAAGGAAAGTTTTTTTAAATAAGAAATTACTTTTATGTCATATTGAGAAAGGCTTTATTAGGAAACTAAATCAGACAAAACAATATAAATTTAAACATATTAGGAACTAAAAATCAGACTTCTTGAAAAACTTTTAACTCTTTATTTTCAAAAAAAATGCAAAATTTTACCTCTTTATTTTCCAATGCCCATTTTCTTTAGTACCTTGTGTTGTCCACCTCCATTTCTTCATTTTTCGTGTTGTCAAGACATAGAAGAACCTGATGGTCTGGACCAATCCACTGTGAGAATATCATGTTCAGATTCTGAATCTGATTTGGGGCGCTGCATACGTGAATTAGTTCGAGAAAAATGACACGCGAGTGATCGCACGTTATACTATTGTAGAAATTTACTTTTGGCGCGAAATTTCTGTAGCGTGCGGCCGCGTTGATCAGCGCAAGGACATTAATTATGTTCATAAGTTAGTAATAGAGGAATACTATGAGTGTGTGCTTAAGTAACCATCCATTTGCGCTCAAATTCCACTAAATGCATGTACGTTCTACAATGGTAGAACGCGTGACTCCCGGAGTGTTAACGGAGATGAAACGAGACTGGTGGAATAAATTCGTGCAATTCAAGCGCACATTTTTCGAGGCAGGTGACTTTGCGCCTGTGCTCTAGGCTTTGAAGCTTAAAATATGACAGCTCCTCGACGCCTATAAACATCGAGTAGTACATCGATGCCTATCAATCTCCTCCTGACACGGAAGTCGATCGAATCCAATATACAGATCCTTTCCACATGTTTTTTTCCTTCTACACAAAACGTGTCAGGATTTGCTCAGGCAACCCCGTAGCATAGATGAGAAAATAGTTACTTCGTAACCTGTCGATTTGACAAGCATATCCTATTTTAAACCACCACAAACTGGTCCCACCCTGGTACACAGTGACGTTTGTTTTTTGCACCGCGCTCTTGGACTATGAGGTTCAGTTCATCTCTGACACACTTTGCAGTTCCTAATCTCTCGTTGAATTATTGTTAAAATATTTTGAAGTATAAATTTCAAAAAAATTTACAACAATCATCATCATCATCATATCAGCCACAAATCGTCCACTGCTGGACAAAGGCCTCCCCCAAGGATTTCCACGACAATGATATAACAAATATATGATAATACAAAGTGAGTAATGTTATTATTTTTTATACTTTCATTGTAGTTTTTGATTAAAACGAAAAACCATTGAAAAAGTGTGGTTATTTTCTTTACTCTTTACACGTAAAGAAAAAGACAGAGACAACTGTTCCAATCAATACCTCGCCTTGGCCGCTCGATTTTGACCGATTATTATTATTGTCAAATACCGGCGATTTGAGGGCTGGTTACGGTTTGGTTATCGTTATAGTTACCTAGGCTGTTTGATAAGTACCCGTTTACTAAATATATTAATATCACTGGCCGAAAATAAGTATACCACCTTTTTAAGCCATTTTTCAGAGGCGGGAAAAAGAAAAAAAAATTGCATTCTTTTGTTTTTTTTCTCATTTGACAGCGATTTAGTGAAAGCGTGAACTTAAAATTGTTAAAATGGAGAAAGAACAGTATCGGTCTGTAATTAGATTCTTGTTTTTGGAAGGAAAAACATGTGATGAAATAAAAGTAAGAATGCAAGCGGTTTACCATGAATGTGCTCCTTCTATGACAACCGTCAGATATTGGTATAACGAGTTTAAGCGGGGGAGAACAACCGTCTTTGATGAGGATCGCCCAGGCCGGCCAATTGAGGTGACTACAGACGATATGGTTAAGAAAATTGAAAATATCGTTTTAGCCGACCGCCGAATTAAACTTCGAGAAATCGTTGATGGTGTAAACGTTTCAATCGAGAGGGTACAACACATATTAGAAGAAAAATTGGGTATGAAGAAAGTATCGGCGAGGTGGGTGCCGCGTTTACTCACGGAGGAACAAAAACGGAACCGACTGACTACTTCGGAGCAGTGTTTGGCCGTGTTCAAACGTAACCCGAAGGAGTTTCTGCGTCGTTTCGTAACCGTGGACGAAACGTGGGTTCACCACTACACCCCGGAAATGAAAGAGCAGTCGAAGCAGTGGATTTTACCGGGTGAACCTGCTCCAAAGAAAGCAAAAATCGTCCCATCGGCTGGAAAGGTCATGGCGACTGTTTTTTGGGATTCGCAGGGTATTATACATATTTACTACTTAGAAAAGGGGAAAACGATAACAGGGCAGTGCTATGCTAATTTATTGAATGAATTTGACGCCGTCATAAAGGACAAACGACCCCATTTAAAAAAGAACTGTTTCATCACGACAACGCCCCGGCTCATTCGTCCAGAGTTGTGACGGCTAAATTAGCACAGTTACGCTACGAACTATTGCCTCACCCCCCGTATTCTCCAGATTTGGCCCCATGCGATTTCTTTTTGTTTCCCAACCTAAAAAAATCAAACAGCCCTCGTACATGGTGCAACTTACCTTTACTTCAACTGTAGGTATAATCTAGGAACCTGTTATCTGATTACAATAACTATTTAAACTGGAATGTAGTTATGTCTGCTATGATTTAGAGAGAGCAGTTCAAGCGTCCGTCACTTGCTCAAGGCCACTCGTTATATGCCTACCGCTAAGCGTATCGGAGACGATACAACGGACAGTAGGTTGACGCACGCCCGCCTGAGTTTTCGCACGTCACATTTACCGCTCTGACTATCGAAATGCCGACACCACGCAATTATTGTGCAGTGGATGGGTGTCACAGTCAAAAGACAAATGAAAATTTGACATTTTTTTCATTGCCGAGAGACGAACAAAGGTACCTAAGTTAATAGTATTTTAAATCTTTTGTTTTTTTGAATTCCCTTTTCTCATTCCTTTACAAATTATCATCATTTATTCCTTAAACTTAGAACAATGGTGGGTAGGTACCTACTATGTTAATCGTCGTAAATTAAGGATTTCAGGTATTATTTATGGTTTTTTTTTATATATAACAGTTACCTACTTAATGTCAGAACATAGTAGGTACCTAGCGTCGTCGTCGTGATTTAGGTAGGTATGTCATAGAATAGAAGTACTAACGCGCCGGCCACTCGGTAGCTGGGGGGCACTTCTATAGCTGTAAATAAACCGTTTAAAACCAAAATCCAAGGTTTAACTTGTCAAGTACCATTACGTCATCGAAATAACTTCATCAAGCCCCGCCCCCCCGCGCGCGCCGCCGACTTTTATTACCAGGACGAATGTAAACGAAAAAATCTCAAGAACTTAGCACAGATTACTAAATAGTTACTTCGTAAACTATAGCTTGCATTCACAAGCCGTTTTTTGTCATGACTTGTAGATAGTAACAGAAAAACTATTTTCGTTACGTTTTTACCTTACTTACTTTTACTTAAAATAACAATAATTCAAGCTCACAATGAGGCCCTCTTGGGGAATGTTTTTGTATGAATAGTAATTATGAAATTCTCCGTCAACTCAAGTAAAAAGCCAACTTTGATTGATTTTTCTCCGCTTTGCTCCTGTTTCCCTTTTGATAATTTCTTAAAATTATTTACGAGGTTTCGAATATTTTCGACATTAAAATTTATTAATCGGGAATTCAGGGAAGGGAAAAAATGCATCTATCATTTTATTAAACTCTAACATATTTGATTGACAAATATGAAATAATTGATTTTCTACAACATTCGTTTCATTACTAAAATCATCATAGGTACAACCCTAGCACATTCGTTCGATGACGCGCTCGCACGTGGGTCGCACGGCGGGCAAAACAATCTCAACTCTCTGAATGCGTAGTTATGGCACATTTCTTCTCGCTGCAAACAGCTGGTATTATTATGAAGATTTTGTAGGCTAATATAGCGTAGGTATTTAAGGTTTTGTATGGGAGTGATGTATCTGTTACGAAGTAACTATTTATTTAGTAATCTGTGGAGCAGGTTCGCTTAAAGCTGTAATCAGAGCTTGGATGAATACGATTCCATTCTTAGGCAATCTCGATAGCCTTGCAAAGGTAGTTCCAACTTCAGTGCTACTTAACAGGCATATTCTAAGCCCGCCTGGCTAGCAACCATCATCTCATCTAAGTCTTGCCGCCAAACATCAATGCTAACAACATTGTTGTGTACCGGCTTGAAGATAAGATAGCCATTGCGTTGGGGATTCTTGGTGAGCCCGCTTAGCGGTAGGGGATGCAGTACCGGTTCCGTCTCAAGAACCGGGACTGGATTTTCGGTACTGTACTTGGAACCGGGATTTACCGGG
This sequence comes from Coleophora flavipennella, assembly GCA_947284805.1. NCBI lineage: Eukaryota > Metazoa > Arthropoda > Insecta > Lepidoptera > Coleophoridae > Coleophora > Coleophora flavipennella. The sequence goes on along the minus strand of OX369303.1, from coordinate 10,485,135 downwards.
AAATTCGGTACTTTCGGTACTTGATTAAATGTTGCTATTAATTTATTGTTTAAAGGGCACGAGTGCATGCAGTGAGCATATAATTAAGTAAACTGTTGAAAATGGGCTCATTATAAATGGGTTGGTGTTTTATTTTTTTCTATTCAGTGTCTTTTCATCAAAAGCAATTGAAATTAATCACAAAAAGCGTCGGTGGCTCAACCGGTAACGACTCGGTCCATCTAACCAGAGGTACCGGGTTCAAATCTGGACGGCCAATGTACCAATGAGTTTGTCAAAAAGTTATGTACATATACTTACCGATTGCTTTATTGGTGAAGGAAAACATCGTGAGGAAACCTACACACGCCTGCGAAGAAACTCGAAGGTTGTGTGTGAAGTCGACCAACCCGCACTGGGCCCGCGTGGTCGACTAAGGCCTAATCGCCCTGACTCAGGGTAGGCTCGAGCCCCTCGGTGGGGACGTATATGAGCTGTTATAATAATCATTAAAACACAATCAGTATTATTAAACATACAAGTTTTGATATCAAAATAAAGGGTTTTTCAATAAGGGCGGGTAGATTTTGAAACGAAATTAAACAAGCTGCGTATGAGGTATCAACAATTTTTTTTATTTATTTAAAAGGCCCATATATGCCATTAAGTATGGAAGATGACATCATTCAAATGCCCGCCTCGGCTTCTCACAGTGGCACGGATCCGAGTGGTCTTATTTTCAATGACTCTTCCGCATAGATCCGCCTGAATTTGAGCGATGGCATGTGTTATGTTCGCCTTCAGGGCATCGGTGGATTGTGGTTTATTTGCATAGACCTGCGACTTCAAAAAACCCCACAAGAAAAAGTCTAGCGGGGTTAAATCGCATGACCTTGGTGGCCAATTCACATCACCCCTGCGAGAGATAACCTTAGTCTCAAATCGCTCATGCAGAATGTCAATCGTGGCGTCCGCTGTGTGGCACGTAGCGCCATCCTGCTGGAACCACATGTTGTCTAGGTCCATATGGTTCAATTTGGGCCATAAAAAATTGGTTATCATCGTTCTGTAGCGCTCGCCGTTGACAGTGACCGCCTCACCAACGTCGTTTTCGAAAAAATACGGACCAATGACGCCGCCGGCCCAAAATCCACACCAAACCGTAACTTTTTGAGGATGCATTACCACCTGGTGAACCTCGTGTGGGTTTGTGTTGTCCCATATACGGCAATTTTGTTTGTTAACAAAGCCATTCATCCAAAAATGCGCCTCGTCGCTAAAGATGATTTTTCGCCCGAAATTGGGATCCTCTTCCAAACGATTCGATGCCCAGGCAGCGAACAAACGACGTTGTCTATGGTCATGAACTTTGAGCTCCTGGGTCAGTTGAATCTTATACGGGTGTAACCCTAAGTCCCGTCGCAAAATTCGCCAAGTTGAAGTTTGCGAAAGGCCGAGTTCTTGTGCACGGCGAGGAATCGACTGCCTCGGGTTCTGCTGTACACTTTGACGGACCGCCGCGATATTCTCGGCTGATCTTGCGTTTCTTGAACGTACAGGTGTGGGTTGATTGATTAACGAACCGGTTGTTTCAAATTTTTCTACCAAACGCTGAAGAGTCGACTGTGAAGGGCCACCACGTCTACCGTAAAATGGGCGCAATGCACGCAACGTTTGCACTAACGAACACTCATTTTGATAATAAAGTTTTATCATTTGTACGCGCTGTTCAATTGTGTAACCTGCCATGATGATTTGGCATAAGCAACTGAATAATAAGCAAAAGATTTGACAATTGTCACCAAAACAAAATGGCCGCCACGGGCCGCCAAAATCTACCCGCGCCAATTGAAAAACCCTTTAATAACAAATAATCAAATAGAACTAAATTCGAGTTACATTCTGAATTAGAATAGTCTTTGTTCCTTCCACTATAAACTATAATCTCACTAAACATATTGAGCAAAGCAAAACTGAAACGCTTCTTCGAGATCAAAATATTAGAAAATATTAAAAATCAACAAAATTAGAGGTACCTACACACGGTGGCATCTGAAGCTATACAAAACCAGTATACACGGGCCTCACGTATTTTGAAACGCACAGGCATCGCGGCCAGTTTATACTGGTTTTATATTAGCTTGATATGGCTTCGTGTGTATATTTCCAAGTTACAAATAATATTATAATTACAAACGTTATTCTTATAAAAATAAAAAGTTTAAAAAACTAAAAATCGACCTCAAAACGAAATTAACCCAAAAGTATGAAAAAATATTATTAAACTTAAATACACGATATTAACCAAAAATAACGAAATCAAAGGTAAGTACGAATTAAATGAGGGTCTTAAATTTTTTTTGAAGTTTTTGCCAGCACACAGTTACTTACGTTCCAAATGTTTTAGATTTAATGGTTTGCTGACACTGACCTCAAAAAAAGTTTTAGGCCCCTAATTTAATTCTTACCCACCTTTATTTCGTTATTGTTAGTTAATATCGTGTATTTAAGTTTAATAATATTATTTCATACTTTTGAGTGTATTTCGTTTTGAAGTCGATTTTTAGTTTTTTAAACTTTTATTTTTATTTTCTTTATTTTAAGTAATAATGTTATCTATCTAAAAACTTTAAACCCAATCACTTACTCGCCAATAGTAATAATAGTCATAATGCATGTTTCATTAAAATATACACAGACTTCTATCATCATCTCAGCAGCATGAAAGTTAAGGAGATAAATCTTCCATCATCAGCTCATCTGAATAACTTTAGAAATTATTAACTTTTAATAGTTTTAGAAAACATATGAATCACGTAATACGTGCCTATAAAATTTGAGGGTTTTCCCTTGATTTCCCTGGGATCCCATCATCAGATCCCAACTTGGTGACAATGGGACCCCCTCGAAAAAATACTCTTCCGAATAAAAAAAGAATTTTGAAAATCGGTTCACATCCTGCGGAGATATCGCGTAACAAACATACAAAAAAAAACATACAGTCGAATTGAGAACCTCCTCCTTTTTGGAGTCGGTTGAAAAGTAGTTGCAGTAAATACAATTTAAAACTCAACTTTTGGAATAACTGATAAATAAACTCATCATTTACATTTAAGAATAGCCTTTCTATCTCGGTAATAAGTTCTAAGGAAACTTATAGCATTAACGCTTCTGTCACTCAACGATGTTCTGAGCTTATTACAAATTATACATTATTAATTAAGAATAATACTTAAATTTTAAATAAATGTTGGTGTGACTGTAAATGATGCAAGTAAAATTGTGTTACTTTATAACATTGTATAAAAAGTAGATTTTTTATTTGATTTTATCGTATATTGAAAGACAGATAGCGAGAAAATGATATGCACGTATAAAGTACCGAAAGTATCGAAAGAACCGGGATTCGTTCGCTGAAGACCCGGTACCGGGTTGTTAAAAAAAATCCCGGGATTTCCCGGTATTTTCGAGACCGAGATTTCCCGGGAGCATGCCCTAGCCCGCTTCCATCTTCGGCACCATCGTCACTTACCATCAGGTAGTAACTAATTAGTAATCTGTGCATCAGGTGAGATGATGCCAAGGGCTTACCAATTGTAAATAAAAATAGCGTATATCCATTGGATAGCACGGTTAATTAATAAAGAGAGAGAGCTACTTAACCGTATTTGGATTGAGATCAGTTTAATAACTTTGATGTGATTGACAAGTGTTTAATCTTTACTAATATTATAAACGCGAAAGTTTGTATGTTTGTTACTCTTTCACGCCACAACAGATAAACGAATCCGAATTAAATTTGGTAGGTAGACAGATTAGGACCTGGATTAACATATCAGGCTACTTTTTTCCTTGCTCGCGAGCCACTTGCACTGCGCACCCTCGAAGACAGTCATAGAAACTATGTTCACGCGAGCGAAGCCGCTGGCAAAAGCTAGTTTCAATATAAAGTTATCATATCAACGAGACCGACACTAAAAAGTTTATTTTTTAATTTAGTTCGGGATCTTAGGAGCTTAGGCTCTGCGTTTGCTTGCGTCATATATTGGCCTTATTTCTCAATCTTGGTCCAATCAGATAAACACGTTTAAACACACAGCTGACACACATTAAATACATATTGGTTCATGTTAATTATTGACAGTGAACAAAGCTGTGCATTGTAAATTAATGCTAAATGCTAATACACTTGTCAAAATATGTTGCGTGACAGTCGGAGAGGTACAACACTAGCCGGCCTTGACAGACATTTTTCGATATTGCCAATTGAGTTGGATTGCAAATGATGTGGTGGATGGTGAGATGCGACATTTCAAATCGATAAATAAAGGCAAAGGTACACACAGAAGTGGATAAAAATAGAGACACTAGTTTGTAAATAAGGTCATTGTGCATTCCCGTTTGCCCCTGCACTCGGAGGCACAATGGAACAATGAGAAATTTAGACTTATTCAAATTTTAATAACACTCAATTTGTTCAGGGGGTTATATTCTGGGGACGAATCACAAACGTACAGTCATCAGGGGACAAATCCCTTGGGACAAATGACAAACGTACAGTCATCTGGGGACAAATTCCTTGGGTCAAATCACAAAAGTACAGTCATCTGGGGACAAATCCCGTGGGACAAATCACAAACGTACAGTCTTCTGGGACAAATTCCGTGGGACAAATCACAAACATACAGTCATCTGGGGACAAAACCCGTGGGACAAACCAAAAATGTACAGTCATCTGGGGACAAATCCCGTGGGACTAATCACAAATCATCTGGATTCGCCTACAACTATTTCTCTGTTATTCTTCTTCTATATAAGTGTTCTGCTTTTGTTGTACTTAATGTTAGTTTACCATTCTATATTTGCGTTGTGGTAAAGCTAAAGAATAAAATGTTTCATCTATCGTATCGCTGAGAAAATATTTTTTTACGCAAACATAACATTTTTAGTTTTGTTTTAAATACTCACCAACAGATGGCGCTACATGACTAGACAGTGAGCAAAACTCGGTCGCCCAGGTACATGTATTTTCTTTTTTCCTCAGGCAAAGAATACCACGAAACGTGTTCCGGCCACGGGTACCACATCCTCGGACGGTGCAAATGCCACAAGATGTACTCCGGCCCGCGCTGCCAGTTCGCCGACGAGTGCACGGAGGACACCGACTGCGGCTTGAGGGGCAAGTGCGTCGACATCAACGCGACGGAGTCTCCGAGGTCCATGTGCTACTGTCCGCATGGGTTTTACGGGAAAGGATGTAATAAGAGTAAGTATTTCTGCTTTTTTATAAACTAACCTAACCAGTGGGCAGGGCATATTACAGTAAAGTTCTCGAGTGGTGACCGCGCGCCGGAAAACGTAGCGTAGGAAGGCCTCGCGCACCGGAAAACGTAGCGTAGGAACGCCTCCCACGCGGTGGATCCGACGACCTGGTCGCGATCGCGGGAGGCCAAAAGTTAGTTACTTACTATGCCGTGCGCTTCGAGGAGTGCCTTGCTTTACACTATCTGTGAGCAACGACACTAAGGCACAAACCATCTATCACTGATTTATATTTAGTATGCTCCTATTTATTTTTTTTGGAAAATTCACACAAACCACTTTATAACTTTTCTTAACAAAACAAAGTAGACATAACATAAACAATTACCTTACAGAGGCTCCATGGAAGGACAGGACGGTGAACCCGGCGCTGTACAGCCACCGGGAGCTCTCGCAGCAGTTCCACTTGTACTGGAGGGTACTAAAGGAGGACTCGGAACTGGAGGTCGTCATGGTTGTCAACGGCACTTCTTACGCTGGTCAGTATTTCCCAAGAGAGTTTTTTTAACTGACTTTTGTCGGTGGGGACACGTATATGAGCTGATATGATGATGATGATGATATTAGATCTATCATTTTTTTTTCTTCCGCTGGCCATGAACAGCAAGGCAATTTATTATTTTTTAATAAAATAGAATACAATAAAAAACGTTCCCACTGATTAAATTTATTAATAGTGCAAATAAAAACTATATTTGTTTAGTTTATTATAAAAAACTATTTCGCAAAAAATATTTATTAACAAAATATTCGCGTGTATTTAACAGCAGGTTGTATTAGATTTATAGTCGAATCATTTTCTTTTTTTGCTGATCATTATTCGGTGATCAATAATGACTTTTACTGATCAATGTATCAATAGCGAATATCAAAAACACCAATTTTCGTGTGTGATTTTGGTTTTTAAAACTTTACATGCATGATCTATTGACTGACCCGGTGGCGTAGTGGTAAGTGCTCTTGCTTGCTAGGCCGAGGGTCTTGGGTTCGATTGCCTCCTAGCGCCCAAACTTCCTTCCCATTCACTTCCCGAAACATTGAGTTCCTTTAATAGTTCCGTGTGGTAGGAGCTTTATATTAGATTTTATACTAGATATAACATGGATAAGGAAAAAATCCGAAGCTCGATAAGTGTATTTCACACTCTTCAGTTGTATTTATCTATCTATGTGATTTTCACCCACTTCAAGACCCGATGTCTTGAATCGTAAATTTGCACACGTATTGGGGACGGATGACAATATTGGTAACCTTGACCTGATGCTGCATCATCACCTGGAATCTGCAGGATACCCCAACTCCTTACCAACTTACAGTAGAGGTATCGTGTTTGGGTTCACTGGAATGGTCTCAACAGATAGATGGTGAAAAAAGGGTGTCAGGTTTTTTAAATCATCATCATATCAGCTCATATACGTCCCCACCAAGGGGCTCGAGCCTACCCTGAATCAGGGCGATCAGGTCTTAGTCGACCACGCGGGCCCACCGCGGATTGATCGACTTCACACACAACCTTCAAGTTCTTCGCAGGCGTGTGCAGGTTTCCTCACGATGTTTTCCTTCACCGTTAAAGCAATCGGTCAGTATATGTGCGTAGGTTTCGAAAAACTCATTGGTACATTGGCCCTCCGCATTGTACATTGGAAGTCGTGACGTTCCTAAGAGAAAGTTGTTCAGTTTAATGAGCAGAAGGACGACTTTGCATTGACTTATGTGGTACACCTGTAAAAGTAGAGCTGTTTTTATACAGGGTGACTTTTAATTAGTTCTTGGTAGCAAAGGATATGAATGTACTCGTGATTACAAACAACTTTCCCAATGTCAAATCAGAAAAAAAGTTGTTGGTCCTCGATACAATAATAAGTTATCAAATCGGCAAAAATGTATCGAGGACCAAAAATTTTTTTTCATATTTGACATATAGTTTCTTTGGGAAAGTTGTTTGTAATCACGAATACATTCATATCCTTTGCTATCAAGAACTTTAAAAGTCACCCTATATATATTAGCTCAGATAGTTGATGGACGATGGATGTTCCAAGGAGAAAATTGTTCAGTTTCACGATTAAAGCCTGTATACGTTTTTTAAATATTTAATTTAATAGTTATTTTTACTTGCATTAAATTGCTTTTTTATGCAGAAATTGTTTACGTTTCAGTGTCCAATTTCAAATATTTCCAGGTGTCGGCTGGAGGCCTAGTGGTTTGACCAAACAGTGCAAGAACTTTCCCGTTCTAGGACCAGAGGTCGATAAACGTAAGTAATTTTAAAAAAATGGAGGATAGTGAAGCTGCGACTTTTTATACAAATAGCTTTAGAGATTTTCAACTATTAAATATTAACAGATTTTGACCAATTTTTAATAGGTTGTCAGTCAGAGCGAAAGCTTGGTTTATGGGTTTTTGTTTTTTAAATAAAGTTAACAAGTTCAGTTTTGTGGTCGTTCACGTGTTTTCATAAAAAATAATTTTGGCCACTATTTGTTAATTAAAATCAATAATTTAAAAAACGAAACTTACAAACCTAGCTTTTGTTTTGACTGACAACCTATCAAAAAACGATACTATCGATAGTGTTTGTACTGATGCTATCGATAGTATCGATACTATTGGTCTTTAGCAATAGTATTACTTAGCTTTATTAATCGATAGTATCGATAACCTACCAAATTTTATTTGATAGTATCGATAGTATTGTCAAGGGTCGATAGTTTCGATATGACTATCGATGTATGACTGATTTTCATTAGACTATCGCTATCGCAACATCACTATCAAAAATTGCTCAAAACCGGTTAACTTTTAAGAGGTGAAAATCGTTTTCGCCGTTTGTATGATATAATCTAATTTCCGCCGTGGGTTCACTTCACAGTCCTCTTTACGAAAGTCGTTTCTCAAACCTACCAATTTAAAATTTCATGAAAATAGATGGGCTGAGTTTAATGCGCCCTTTCCTTCAATCTGTGGTACGACTGACTTTAAGACCATGTTTTTAATTGTTGCATGTACCTAAGTGATTCTTGATGAACCTCTTTCTTGTTTCCAGTCCACTTTTCCTTCTATTATATTTATTTGAACAATCGGATAAAATAAAGCAGGATAAAAAAAATGGTGGTTAATACAACGCCCCTTAGGTTAAGAGAAGCAGAAATTTTGTATACGTAGGCCATTTTAACCGGCTACATTTGAAATTTCATCAAAGCAACCTTGCTACGGCGGCCCATACAATACTAGCTTTTTCCCGCGGCTCCGCCCGCGTGGACATCGTTTTTATGACTGTCTTTAAGGGTGATTACTGATTAGTAAAATTTGTCGTTTCCCACCTACTCAACCATCTCTGTGCAAAAAATCACAACAATCGAGTATTTTTTTAGTTCCCTCAGGAACTGCATCAGATTATACTATTTTTCCGGGATGGAAAATAGCCTATGTCCTTCCCCGTGACGCAGGCTACCTGCATGCCAAATTTCATAAAGATTGGTCAAGGCGTTGAAGCGTGAAAAGGTAACAAACAAACACATTTTCACATTTATAATATTATTATATTAGTAAGGATTATAAGTTAGTACTGCACAATTAGACAACTTTTTCAGTTACTGGATTTCGTATAAAATTATTTATTTTTAGTAATAAAAAGAAGGCAATTTTACGATTTACTTTGACTAATCATAATCAACCATTCTAAACATAATATAAACACTTTTTATTCTAAAAAAAACTGGATGACGTTGCAAGGTTATCCGTTTTCATCTTGAACACTAGGGATGATACCCGAAACAATCGAACGATTGGTCAGATTTTTGCCAAGATTTGTAGTCAACACGTTCGTAGGTTTATTAAAGTTTTTATCCAGACAGTTTTTGAAGTTTGTTTTGGGTATGAAACCGCGGGTCTAGTTATTTCAAATAATGCAATGTAACCATAACTAGGTGTTCCTTTTCCTTTGCAGCCAGCACACCGAAACCGGAACCACTGCCAGAACCAGAACCAAAATCTGAACCATCGCCCGAACCAGAACCAAAATCTGAACCATCACCTGAGCCTGAACCGAAATCCAAACGAATTTCAGATCTGAAATCCGAACCAAGCCCTGAACCAGAGCCCAAATCTGAACCATCGCCTGAACCAGAACCGAAATCTGAACCATCGCCTGAACCAGAACCGAAATCAGAACCAACGCCTACAACAAGAGCTCCGGAGAATGATAATAGGAATAAGAGAGTAGCGATGCATTCTTTGGATGGTATTGACTTTAAGAGCTTGGGCGACGATGTCACTGTGAAAACCAGTGTATCTTATAAGGTGTCTAGCTCTAAAGGTAAGAATATTGCATTATTTTTTAAGTTATCAGATAATATAAAGAAAAAAAACTAAAAAGAAATAAAATAAATAAATGAATAAATAATTGAGTAGATGGAGTGTTAAGTAATTAATAATCAAGGTATGCATTAAATATCTTAGTGACTAGAATATAATGAACTTATATTTCCTTATTCAAATGTAGCTGCATGACACGTAACGTAGGCAGGTCTCCAACTCGGTGGACCGATGACCTGGTGAAGGTCGCGGGAAGCCGCTGGATGCGGGCAGCGCAGGACGTGTCTTAGTAGGAAACCTGGAGGCCTTCGTCTAGCAGTAGACGTCTTTCGGCTGATACGATGATGACGTATTTCCTTGTAATTGGCTACAAAGTCTACGCCAGTTTCATGTAAAAATAATTATTTCTCTTTCTAGGACGAGGAAAAAGAGCTGCTGAAGACGAAAGTAAGTGTCACATAAAGTTAGACAAACTAACATTATAATTAACTTATTTTAAATAGAGCACATAAAAACCATATAACACAGTCACAGGACACAGCAAGAAGGCAAGGAAGCAATGTGCACAGTATAATTATTGGCTGAATAAAAACTAACTTGAATAATGTAAAATATTAAATTAATGTAAATATAGTCGAAAAGGAAACAATGGTACTTTATCATTACGGTGGTACCATTGAATACCATATTTTAGTTAGTGATGAACAAAATGATATAATGTACAAGATGTAAGGTAATGTATTGCATATATTTAGGGGCCTTCTAGTTACTCATGCAACTAAACAATTTTTGCTTAGCTGCAATCACAAAAAAAACGTAACCACTGGAGTGCCAACAGAAGAGAAAACTTTTAACAGTTTTATAAGTTTTGACCCTGTAAGTGGGCAGGGCACATAGCTCGTAGAACAGATGGCCCATGGGGCAGTAAAGTTCTCAAGTGGCGAACGCGCACCGGAAAACATAGCGTAGCAGGTCTCCCACGCGGTGGACCGACGACCTAGTGAAGATCGCGGGAAGCCGATAGATGCGGGCAGCGCAGGACCGGTCGTCGTGGAACGTGGAAATCCTTGGGGAAGACCTTTGTCCAGCAGTGGACCATTTTCGGCTGATATGATGATGATGATGATGGTGATGACCCTGCGAGTGTTCCTGGTACGGTGTTGGTTACTTTACATCACAGTATTGCGAGTTCAATGGTTTTTTTCCCATCTCAAAAATGTCCAACGTACCTAAAGAAGTTTTCACTTTAAAAATGAACTTAGTGCAAAGGTTGTTTGTTGCACTTACCTTAGAATACGCTCTCAGCGATAAGACCGGCGAAATTGTACGTCTCCTAATTGTTAATTTTGTTTTGTACGTGTATTTGTTTCTTCTGATGTACAATAAAGAGTAAATTGAGTTTGAGATTACTCTAGGATCAATTGCGAATTTCAACTGATTGAGCCGTTCGCACTTTTTCCCATAAACGCAACTAGTTGTGTAGATTAGAAAAACATTTCGAGATGGCGCAACTGTAATTTAAGACAAAAATAAGCTCAATACATTGCTTTTTAATTCAACTAAGGAATTATACTTGCGTAATAACGTGTAAATATGTGTAAAGAGGTATGTAGAACAAAAAAAATCTAATTCCATGAAGGCCTCCCCTAAAAATATGCTCCACTTTACCGAACATCCTGTATAAGATAGAGAACACAAACTAGATATTATGCTTTATACAAACGTGTGGGGACATAATTATAATTAGTTTGTGCATTCTATCCGATAAATAAATACACTCCGCGTATGTTATTCGGTGTAAATATACATTAAAACATTTTTGCATGATAACATTATCTTTGCAGATGATGAAACCTCAACCACTGTTGGTATCCAACAAAAATCCCTATCCGAACCGAACCCCGAACCAATCACAACAACCGAAGCGGCATCGCCTAGTCAACCTAAGTCTACATTTAGACCTAAATTCACACCCAAACCAAAGTATTTACCAAAAATCAGAAAGTTTACAACAAGAACAACAACAACAACAGTTACTACTCCCTTACCTCCTGTTGAGCCAAGTCCAGAACCTGTTTCTGAACCTGAACCAACTCCTGAACCGAAATCGGAACCAGAACCAACAGCTGAACCCAAATCCGAACACAGTAAGAAACTCAAACTTGAACCAGAAACAACTGCAGAACCTAAATCAGAACCTGAATCTACATCAGAACCCAAATCTGAACCTGAACCTACTCTAAACCCTAAACCTGAACCTACTTCAGAACCAAAATCTGAACCAGAACCGACTTCTGAACCTAACTCCAAACCCGAACCTAGTCCTGAACCTAAATCAGAACCCACCGCTGAGCCCGAACCGAAGTCTGAACCTGAGCCTACTTCAGAACCTATTTCTAAACCTGAACCGAGTCCAGAACCAAAATCCGAACCCGAACCTACTTCAGAGCCAAGATCTGAATCAGAAGCCAGTCCTAAGCCAGAACCTTCTTCTGCACCAGAACCTCACTCTGAATCGAACTTAAAACCTGACCCGAGCCCCGAACCAAAATCGGAACCAGAACCAAGTCCTGAACCAAAATCTGAACCTGAACCCTCTCCTGAACCTAAATCTGAACCGGAACCCTCTCCTGAACCTAAATCTGAACCAGAACCAAGTCCCGAACCTATAGAACCCATCATAAAACCCAAATCAGCAGCGGATTCCGAGACATTACTAGTGAAGGGACTAAAAGAAGACGCAGGTAACGCACCGCTTCGCACCCAGATTATATTATTTTGAATTCTTATTCATTCTCAGAAAAATATTTTTACAAAGTCATCTTGAAAATAATATCTCATTCTGTGCAACCCGCAAAATTTTTCGGGTGTTCTTTGACAGTTTTGTTTCTATTTAATTGAAAGTTCTAAAAAGATTTGATCTTAATAACACAGTTGCTTCATTTAGTATTTTCGATTTTAATTTCCCTGAGAATGAATTGTAATGTAATAAATTGTAGTTCGTAAAGCAAAAGTAGCACTTTGTAACTCTTAATATACGAGTAATAACTAAATAACACTTAACTTCATTCTAATACTAATAAAACGTAACTTCTAATTCAATCATTACTTTTTCATTTTATAATTTTTTTTGAATGTATTATTTGCATGTTTTACTTTTCTACATTCGCTAGTGTAGATTCGGTTTCATGTAATGCATGAGTTTAACATTGGAGGCTTTCTTGTGTAACTATTTTACTTTTTATGTATTTTATTTTTTTTCGTTTCACTTTTGCTTTGCAGCAAGCTTAACTGTTCTTACGCATTTCTTCACTTTAAATCTTAATTCTGTTCTTTTATTTCCTTCCTTCCTTTCCTTCTACTATAAACTATATTGTATCTACTTATTAATTCTTGTTTCTTTTAAATTACATGTATCGTTTTAAAACATGATCGATATGGATAAGGCTCTTACTAAATGTTTTCTCCTTTTGGCAGACCCATAAATTATTACTACTTGTATCTTTATAATTAACAGTAATAGTACATTGTGATACAAGGGTGGAAAGTAAGTCATTGTTAACAAGCCCGAGCCGAAGGCGAGAGTTGTTAATGTCACGAGTTTGCAATAACCTACACACCCGTGTATCACACGACTTTTTCAATACAGTTGTGGAAAATAGTAAAAAACAAATCAAACAATGAAGTATGTTTATTTCAACATAAATATTTTAAATACGTACGTAGATAAACAGAAAATGAAAATTTCAGGAAATGGCGCGTTTTTGCAACTGGACTTTTTTTTTAAAACGGATCTAGGTAACGGACTCCCATGCGTATACAGCGTATTTGATTTTTGACAAAAGTTGAGGTGGAAATAATTAAATTAAAACTAGTAATTAAATATCTTAAACAACCATTTAAAACAATTTTTAAAATTCAATGCTAAGACGTACGGAGTCATTCATTTTTCCTTGTATAAAATCTATCCGATTTTATTCTATCTATGAAAACTACTTACAACTAAACTTTTTAAATTGTCTTATAAATTTAAAAATTAACTGCAAAAGTAATGATCAAGCTCGTAAAAGAAAGTCAAAGATGTCTATGCAAAAGATTTAATTTTCGAATCACAATTATAGCCTCTGTAAGTACGCCATGTTTAACAACTGTATTGAAAGTTAAATATAAAACATAACTATATTATAACTTCATACCTGTGTGTGTCTGGAAAAATTTTTGTCTCATCTTAAACGTAAATTTTTATCTTAAGGTTCCCCAGGAAGCTTGAGTTTCCATACAAACGTAGTTCAGCTTTATTAAAAACTTCATGCCGGATTGAATCCAAACTTTGCGAATATATGGAGTAGACACATATCGATGTTTGTAATTAGTTTCCGATGTACTAACATAAAACGGAAAAAAATAAGAGCAGTTTCAAACTTTTAGTACAAAACTAATTTAAGTCTTTGTTTAGTTATGTTTAAAATTTACTACGATGTAAACTAATTACAAACATCGATATGTGCTCCATTGAATTAAATTACCAACGAATGTAATTCAATGGTCTGCTCAATAAATTTGCAAAGTTTGGATTTAATCCAGCATGTACTTTTGATATTAAAGCGGAACTACGTTTGTATGGAAACTCGAGCCTCCTGGGGACCCTTAATGTTTCAATATTTTTGTATCTTAATTTTTGTGGGTATACCCTCAACGAAATTTCGTAATTTTTAGAATACTACCCGGCCCATGACTACGCTCCTAAATACGACTTCAACCCTATGGATTGCACGGACATTGTGATTGGGACCGCTAGAGGGAACTACCATCGCGTTCTCGACTACTACACTAGAGACAGGTTAGTTTTAGAATACTACCCGGCCCATGACTACGCTCCTAAATACGACTTCAACCCTATGGATTGCACGGACATTGTGATTGGGACCGCTAGAGGGAACTACCATCGCGTTCTAGACTACTACACTAGAGACAGGTTAGTTTTAGAATACTACCCGGCCCATGACTGTGCTCCTAAATACGACTTCAACCCTGTGGATTGCACGGACATTGTGATTGGGACCACTAGAGGGAACTACCATCGCGTTCTCGACTACTACCCTAGAGACAGGTTAGTTTTAGAATACTACCCGGCCCATGACTACGCTCCTAAATACGACTTCAACCCTATGGATTGCACGGAAATTGTGATTGGGACCGCTAGAGGGAACTACCATCGCGTTCTCGACTACTACACTAGAGGCAGGTTAGTTTTAGAATACTACCCGGCCCATGACTGTGCTCCTAAATACGACTTCAACCCTGTGGATTGCACGGACATTGTGATTGGGACCGCTAGAGGGAACTACCATCGCGTTCTCGACTACTACCCTAGAGACAGGTTAGTTTTAGAATACTACCCGGCCCATGACTACGCTCATAAATACGACTTCAACCCTGTGGATTAAACGGACATTGTGATTGGGACCGCTAGAGGGAACTACCATCGCGTTTTCGACTACTACACTAGAGACAGGTTAGTTTTAGAATACTACCCGGCCCATGACTACGCTCCTAAATACGACTTCAACCCTATGGATTGCACGGACATTGTGATTGGGACTGCTAGAGGGAACTACCATCACGTTCTCGGCTACTACACGAGAGACAGGTCAGTTTCCATATTACAGCCGTGTTAAACGAAAACGTTAAAGGTAATACTAGTTTTTGAACTGGTTTGATCAAACGACAACGAATCAACCGAAGCGTTGACTAATAACGGCCGAATGACTTGACACTGTATTTCGTTCGCTAAACATTGGTTTGTTGAATATTCTTTGACGGATTCAACTACATAGTTGATCGATTCAACTGGTTTTGCAGTAAAGAGAAAACGTTTAACTCGCGGTTGATAAAAACGGCTCGTTGTATCAATCCTATTTCAGTTGAACCAACGCTCACTCCTATTTCAGTTGAATCAACGCCCACTCCTATTTCAGTTGAATCAACGCTCACTCCTATTTCAGTTGAATCAACGCCCACTCCTATTTCAGTTAAATCAACGCTCACTCCTATTTCAGTTGAATCAAAGCCCACTCGTATTTCAGTTGAATCAACGCCCACTACTATTTCAGTTGAATCAACGCTCACTCCTATTTCAGTTGAATCAACGCTCACTCCTATTTCAGTTGAATCAACGCTCACTCCTATTTCAGTTGAATCAACGCCCACTCCTATTTCAGTTGAATCAACGCCCACTACTATTTCAGTTGAATCAACGCCCACTCCTATTTCAGTTGAATCAACGCCCACTTCTATTACAGTCGAATCTGGATAGACGAGAGTTCAAGGGAGCGCAATGTATTTTTCGCTTACAGAGGTTTTTCACTAAACAAAGTTTTTTGCTTAATTGGCATTTCTGGACTTTTCTTATAATGTGTTTGACCAAGTAGTAAAAATGTTATAGTACTTTATAGATTTGTAATCTACTCACAAAGCCCTTAATTTTATGTTAAGTATGATGAGTAGAAGCCCTAGTTAACGGGACCTACACCAATTTTGTGACACCCTGGCTTCTGGGAAACGGATCTAATGATTTGTATAAAATATTGTATTCAAGTCTGTCTAGTTAGGTGTCATTTCTGAGAAAATATTGTATTCAAGTCTATCTAGTTAGGTGTCATTTCTGAGAAAATATTGTATTCAAGTCTATCAAGTTAGGTGTCATTTCTGAGAAAATATTGTATTCAAGTCTATCAAGTTAGGTGTCATTTCTGAGAAAATATTGTATTCAAGTCTATCTAGTTAGGTGTCATTTCTGAGAAAATATTGTATTCAAGTCTATCAAGTTAGGTGTCATTTCTGAGAAAATATTGTATTCAAGTCTATCAAGTTAGGTGTCATTTCTGAGAAAATATTGTATTCAAGTCTATCTAGTTAGGTGTCATTTCTGAGAAAATATTGTATTCAAGTCTATCAAGTTAGGTGTCATTTCTGAGAAAATATTGTATTCAAGTCTATCAAGTTAGGTGTCATTTCTGAGAAAATATTGTATTCAAGTCTATCTAGTTAGGTGTCATTTCTGAGAAAATATTGTATTCAAGTCTATCAAGTTAGGTGTCATTTCTGAGAAAATATTGTATTCAAGTTTATCTAGTTAGGTGTCATTTCTGAGAAAATCCGTTTTGACGCAAAAAATAAATTGTTTAATTTACATGTCTAGGAGACTCCGAGCAATGCTCGGTCGCCCAGTAAATATATATCTACTTATATCATCATATTAGCTCATATACGTCCCTACCGAGGGGCTCGAGCCTACCCTGAATTAGGGCGATCAGGCCTAAGTCGACCACGCGGGCCCAGTGCGGATTGGTCGACTTCACACACAACCTGCGAGTTTCTTCGCAGGTGTGTGCAGGTTTCCTCACGATGTTTTCCTTCACCGTTAAAGCAATCGGTAAGTATATGCACGTAAGTTTTTGAAAAACTCATTGATACATTGGCCGTCCAGATTTGAACCCGGTACTTCTGGCTAGAAGGACCGAGTCGTTACCGGTTGATCCACCGACGCTTTATATCTACTTATATAGGTATTATAATTATAAACTTTGTCATAGTTTATTTATTTAACCAACATACATCTACCATTCATTACAGGCTTAGCCTAATGCGATAGTGTAGATACAAAATATAAACTCAAAACTTTCACTAATTTAAATTTAATTTCAATTTTTAATTTTCGTAACTAACTGTATATAATCCCACCCTCGTGAATTCTCCAAGAGTGCAAAACAACAAATCAATCTGTTAAGACATTCTTTTAAGAGTGCGCAGTGCTCGCAAACATTATCTATCATTTAAGGACGATTTATCTGAAAACCCCGTACGATTCAATGGTACATTTTCACGTGAAAACGTCTTAAATCAAGGTATCAAGGTATATGGTGTTCATGATAACACAATAGACTTAAGCTATGTCTATTGTGATGATAGTGCCCATCTTTTTCAAATAGATAAATCATTAAGCTTTTATTGTATTTTCATTTTAGTTTTTCGTATAGGTGGATACATATTTCATTTTTTTTAATACTGATATTATGTCATATTTATTTCTTTTTTCTTTTATGTGCTTTATTTTTGATAACATAGGGTAGATAATTCAGCTTAAGTGTATTTTGTCAGCAACGATAGTAACTAGTACACGGATAAACCTGTAAAAGTTTTTGATGTATTAGTATCATAATTTTTTGTAACATTCTTTTTATCAATTAAATAAAAAAAAATCGATGGACCACGCCTGCACGCACGAAAAAGGATGACTCTATTGTCCCGTTACGCTCATTGTCCCGTTACGTTATGACGTTGTCACGTTAAACTATCGTCCGTAAACTGACTTTACAGACAACCAATTTTTATTACAAGCTTTTATTTAGTTTCACTTGTCCCCGTGTCTGTAATCAAATTTTGCAAGTTAAATTTGATCCATTTCCCAGTTTCCGATTGAGCTGAAATTTTGCATGAATGACAACGCAATTTTGTTATGACATGCCCTGATCTGATGTTGCAGCCTGAAGGCTATAAGAACTCTGTAATGAGACGACGCAATCAAATTGGGCTAGTTTGATTGGTCTTGACGAAGTCTATGGTCCTACAATAGATGATTTCCAGGGTCTGATGATGAAGCCAGTAGGTCCACACTAGGCGGAATATAAGCTCGTTTTAAAAAAAAACCTTTTTTTTCTAATTTTAGCTTGTTACAATGAAAAAATATTAATAAATATTTGCAGGTCCACACCTCGAGTGGATACTTTCTGGGGCGGCCATGACGACATAACAGCTGCATCTGGTTACGAAGAGAACGGAGTCACCACCATTATGTTCAGGAAAAAGATCAAGGTCGGTAATTAATGACTAAATAACATAAACAGTTCAAATTAAAAATAAAACCCGACTGCATTTAAAGCTTTAAAAAGTACGCCGTGTCACTCACGGGGTCAAGACGAATCTGACGACACCTCGCACTCCAAAATCCAACAAGCCGTTTAGGGTACAAGTTCAACTAAAGAAACAGACATACATACACACAAAAAGTATTCTTCTTCTTCTTCTGTTCTTGGGCAGTCGGTTCAAAATCATCATTATATCAGCCGAAAAACGTTCACTGCTGGACAAAGGCCTCCCCCAAGGATTTCCACGACGACCGGTCCTGCGCTGCCCGCATCCATCAAAATCTATCCGAATACAATATAATATCTCTTAAATGTATATGTATACGTATCTTTTATGGTTGATTTTGAAATAAAAAAACTATATGTCTCGTAGGTTTGATTAAGACTGCACTTTTAAAACTTCAGCGCAAGTTGTATAATACGAAATATACAGGAGTGACTTTTAAGGGCTGTTTAACACCACGTTTTCCTGCCCGTGGTCGCCACTCGACAACCTTCTCATAAATCCCTTTTATCAACAGGCTAAAGAACCAACCGACCACTCGATCGTCGACGACCTGATGCACGTGATTTGGGCTCGCGGACAAGAGCCCAAGCATTACGTGCACTCCCCTCCCTCCGGCTTAGAGCGGGGTCCGGCTGCTGTGGGCGACTTCTATCGACAGGACGAGCTGAAGTACCACGGCCATGGGGGCCAGAGGGGCGTGACCAGGATCAACTTCTTTGGTGAGTCTGTAGGTGGCGCTAATCAGGATAATGCAACGTCGGAAGTAGCCAAGAAGACACAGGGACAGAAAGGTGTAACTTCAAAAGGTTCAACTTATTTAGTGAGTTGATAGGTGGCGCTAGTGAAGAAACTTAGCCAAGAAGACAACACAGGTTGGTTGTGAATTTTACTTGGCCATGGAAACGAGTCCTTCAGCCGAATTCGTAAATCATTTTCACTTTCTTCATTTGTTTTTGGATTTTTAATGCTAGTGCCGGTGCATTACAAATCTCTCTGAAGTTCTTGATAGCATTTGCAGCAGCCTAATTCTGAGGTAGAACACCCGGTTGCAGTAGGGCGTCTATAAAACTGCACCCAGTGCAAATTGAGTTTTCACGTCCTTTTTCATTTTATTTTCTTGTTCTACACATTGCTCACGTGCACCAGACGATTTTCTCCAAAACGCACCACTTTTTGAAGAAAATCTAGCAGAAAACAATGCAAATACAATAAAAAAAAACTACGAATGCGTCCACCACAAATCCCGCCAAAAAACCTTCACAACACAGGGACAGAAAGGTGTGACTATCTAATATATTGTGTAAGTTAAGTTACTTTATGGGTGTGACCAGGATCAACTTTTTTGGTGAGTCAATAGATGGCGCCAGTTTTGGTAGTAAAACTCCAGTAAACATTACCGCTGACTTAGCGTTTCGGGAAACGGCATGGGAACCGAACAAAATACAAGTCTTTCATTCCTTACAATCTGATTTCAGATATCAACAACAGTAAGAACTCCATCTCTGTCAGATTACATAGGGATGAAAAAACAAACTATTGGAACGACGTCCTTACCGGTTAAATGACCTATCTTAACCGCTAAGAGAGGCGGGCGAACAGCAAGTCTCTTTCATTCCTATACAAACTAACAGAGATAGAGTTCTCACTGTTATAAATAATTAAAACAATATCTCTGTCAGATTGCATTGAGAATAAAAAGATTTGCATTTAGCCTGTCTTCCTTACCGGTTACTTGAGCGTTGGGTGTGCGGCAATGGGAAGATACCAGGCGTGCGTGACCAGGATCAACTACTTTGGGGAGTCGATAGATGGCAGTAGTAAAGTTTTTTTAGATAATGCAAAAAAAAAACGCGTCGTTGAATAGGTTTGATGGCGCCAAAGAAGCTTACTTACCAAATATTGTGCGATCAGGTATCGGTGAGAACGCCGACGGGCAAAATGCAAATAAATCTGTCTATTTACTATGCAATGTGAAGCAGAAGAAGTAGAGAAAGAAGAAGAATGTGCAAAGAGATGGAGATTTCACTGTTGTCAGTTTGTCTGTCAGATTGCAGAAAAAGACAACACTAAACTCGTTAGAGAGACAACACTACACTCGTTATAAAGACAACACCAAACTCGTTAAATAGACAACACTAAACTCGTTAAAAATACAACACTAAACTCGTTAAAAAACCGACTTCAATCTCAATACCCAAGTACAATGTAGCTAAGTAGCTACAGTTAAAAAAAAAAATAGGGACCAGGAAATTTTCTAAAAAGAATCATGAAAATTGTTTCACAATTGGCGAAGAAATCATGTAAGTTACAAACACACATACACAAAAAAAAAACATTGATATAGTCGCATTGACAACCTCCTCCTTTTTGGAAGTCGGTTAATATACTCGCAGTTGGCCGTGGGGGAGCGCTATGGCCACAGATCTTAAATTGGTCTCGGCGCTCGGAGTGGCGTGTGCAGCGTAGCAAGGTTTTTTCACAGTTGGCTTTTACAAAACTTCATCAATGTTAGGTATTATACTAGCATGGGCTGAGGAATTGACTTTGATGGAACATTGTAAGTTTCAAATAAGTCTTCCAAGGCGGTCAGCTGTTTTTTTAATCCACTATAAGCATCATCTCACCTGATGGTAAGTGACGATACTGACTGAGATACGGGCTAGCCAAGATTCCCCAACTCAATGGGGAGCTGCCTATATTATTTTCTAGCCGGAACACGTCAATGCTGTTAACAATAATGTTTGGCGGCAAGACTTAGATAAGATGGTGGTAGCGAGCCAGGCGGGCTTAGAAAAGGCCCTTCCTCCAACCAAGCTGAGTCCTCCAAAGTTATGACTGATTGTTCCAGCTTCTTTGGACAGATCATCACTCAAGTATTTCCCAACAGTTGGGACAACACTGTAGTTACTAGTTACTACACTCCTGTGCAACCAAATCGCCTCAACGTGTAAGCGCGCACAAGTTGAGTCGATTTGGTTGCAGTGTATATTTCGCCAAACGTGTTAAACTAGACATTATTTTAGCGTAGTGGCTGGTCCACTTGCTTCACACACGGAGGTTGTGGGTTCGATTCCCCGCAGGGTCTACTTTGTAGGATTAGGTTTGGTCAGTGGAGGGCATTTCCTAAGTCAGCCTGGCTAGCTACAACCATCTTATCTAAGTCTTGCCGCCAGACATCAGTGTTTACAGTATTGAGTATTCCAGTTCATACCTCACGATATCCGTTCCTCACTGACGATGAGTCATTGTATTGGGTAATTTTGGTAAGCCCGCTTCCATCTTCGGCATCATTGTCACTTACCATCAGGTGAGATATTGTCAAGGGCTTGGCAATAAAAAGTGTGTGTGTCAGCTCCGACGCACGACTGGAGTTTACTCGTTACGAATGATTATAAATGTGCTGGGGGATGCGCAAGATAAGTTGCGCACAAAATTAATAACTATAGTATTGTTACAGCGCCATCTAACCTGTAACTTCTTTTCTATGTCCGTCTCGTAACGCCTACCTTACTATCGATGTACAGTATGTTTAGTTCATTTGTCTTACACAAAAATACCACAGAGGGCGCCTGGTTAACATTAGTATATAAAAACACTTTACTTAGTTGTTTCGTCCATTCTCAATCTGCACCTACCGAACAAAATAAAAAACGTATCTGTATTATCAATACGTGTTTTCTATCTCTTGGTCCCCAATTCTTCAAGCATATAACACATGTACACACATGTGAACACATGGGCACACATGTACACACAATGTGCACATACATACATACACATACAAAATAAAATTTTACTCCTGTTTCCGACGGAGACGTATTAATTATTATACTATACAACTATCACATAACGCATAAAGTTTTGATTTTACTCCCCATACCCATAAATTTTCATTCCCCCTGGCTTATTTATGAAAATCAATTCTTACGTAGGTAAACTCCAAAAACACCTAATCTTTTCTTTTGATTTACAGAAGAAACGAAATCCTCAGTAGCCGGCGGTATAACGCCCCTCGAGAACAAATGTGGTGGCCAGTGGAAGTTGCCAGCTAACTGTAACCCGGCCAACGGCAGTTGCGAGTACCACGCCTCGTGGGAGTACTTGGGGCTGAAGAGAGGGAAGGACTCCGTCAGGTTCACCGTGAGAACGAAAGAGAGCAAATACTGGACGGGCATCGGGTTCAGCAATGATAAAAAGATGGTGAGTTCAAAGATTTTGCCAACAGGTTTAGATTCAAATGTTTTGGACAGTAGGTATACTTATTTTTTCCCACAAAAACTGTTTTTCGTTTAATTGAATATCAATAGATTTTTCAAATGAAATTTATTGACAACTATGTACAAAATTATTTTTGCATCCTTTCAAGCGTTTGCTGTCTTGTATGGAACGAGGCATCGGTTTTACAACTTTTAAAAATATTACCCTGAAATTGTAATCATTTGTTTGAAAAACGAGTAATTTAGTAGAATTTAAATATTTTTTTTTTTTTTTTATTCTCAATGATTTTGCCAACAGGTTTAGATTCAAATGTTTTGGACAGTAGGTATACTTATTTTTAGAGAAGAAAATTTATTACTCGATAGAAAATTAATATTATTTTAAGTCGTTGTAATAGTTTATTAGAACAAAACAATGATGTGTTTTGGTGCAAAATATTCAAGTTTTCTTTGACTAAACCTACGTCATATTTCGTCAAAGAACATCTACTTTGTCTGAAGATCAAAACTATTTCAAAAGGCAAGAATGTCATATTTTCACTGCGAAAGCCAAAGCCTACGATAAAAAAAATATTATTTTTGCAGTAAGAAACCTATCCAAGAAAACAGAATCTCTTAGCCTAAAAAAATTTTCATCTCTTTTTTTACCGTGTACGGAACAAACTAACTCAAAACAAATACCCTATCTATACTATTACCAAAGTATATATATATTAGTACTAACATACAGTATGGACACTCCTTGCCGCTCTCTAGATTGCGACGTCACCTCCTCGTCACCCGGATTGATACAGATTGGTTATAGTTTGGGTGACGAACGTATAGGATTTCGCCGCCATTTTGTTTGTTCCGTCATTCCTTTTTTGAAATGTCATTTCTGGCCCGTTGTATGAAGTGTCCAGGGTGTGCTATCTACACTAATATTATAAAGAGGAAAGATTTGTACCTATTTTTGTATGTTTGTATGTTTGTAATGAATAGGCTCAAAAAGTACTGGGCCGATTTAAAAAATTCTTTCACCAATAGAATGCTACATTCTTCCAATTTGACATAGGCTACAAAATTAGGGATCCTTGGTAAAATTTGAACAATGTAACCGAAGGTGTAGAAAAATGAGTCATAAAATGTCTTTCGTCGAATGCGCTGCCGAAACTATTAGAGATAGAACAAAATAATGTACAACAATATTGAAGAACATCATAATGTCTTTAAAAAACTCCGCGGTAGCATATGTCCAACTATTGTAGTTATGTCACTACAACAACTTTTTTCATTTTAAACATTTATGCAGACCGTATAATGGGGGGCGTGACGTTTGTTTTAGCTGGAGACTTTCGTCAAACATTACCAGTTATAACAAAAGGTACTCGAGCTGACGTTATTCGAGCTTGCCTTAAATCATCAACTTTATGGCAATCGATTGAAACTCTTAATCTGCGCACAAATATGAGAGCACATTTAAGTGACAATGACGATAATAATTTCTCACAAAAACTTCTAAAACTTGGAGACGGAAAATTACCGTCTCCGGCTGCAAACAGTCCCCAGGTATTGTTGGATAACGAATTGGGTCAAATCGTTCAGAGTCTAGAAATTCTTGTGGACACAATATATCCGGACATACAAAATCTTACGGAGAGAAATTTCAATTGGCTCTGTTCGAGAGCGATAGTGTCCCCGCGAAATGAATCGGTTAATGAGATTAACAAAATTATTATGGAAAAAGTACCCGGTGAATTTAATTCTT
Organism: Coleophora flavipennella; assembly: GCA_947284805.1. NCBI lineage: Eukaryota > Metazoa > Arthropoda > Insecta > Lepidoptera > Coleophoridae > Coleophora > Coleophora flavipennella. The sequence goes on along the minus strand of OX369303.1, from coordinate 10,460,619 downwards.
ACAAATCTATTGACACAGTATGCAACATCGAAGATACAGTGCACTATCCACAAGAATTTTTAAATTCCCTGAATCCTTCCGGCTTGCCGTCCCACGAACTACAATTAAAGGTAGGCACTCCCGTAATGCTGCTAAAGAACCTATGCCCTCCCAGCATGTGCAATGGCACGAGACTTCTGGTGAAGGAATTGCGGGAGAACGTCATAGTAGCCACTATAATCACCGGGGCCGCGGCCGGACAGCTCGCCCACATACCGCGGATCCCCATGATTCCTACGGACTTGCCTATATCTTTTAAGAGGTTACAGTTTCCTCTAAAAACATCATTTGCCCTCACAATAAATAAGTCCCAGGGTCAAACATTTTCGATGGTTGGCATCGACCTAAGAAAAGAATGCTTTTCTCATGGACAACTATATGTTGCCCTTTCTCGAGTGGGATCTCCTGAAAATCAATATATTTTGTTGCCATCTACAAATACCACTGCCAACGTAGTTTACAGTGAAGCTTTAAGATAAAAACTGACAAATATAAAAGTAAAAAACGTAAATCTACATTAATATTATATCTGTAAAATAAAAAATACTAAAAATGTAAATTATTAAGTAATAATAAGAATGAAAATGATTAATGACAAACCCTTTTTTAATAAAAAACAAAAAAAAACACAAAAAAATATATACAACCAAAATAAAAAGCAGAAAACAACAAAAACCAAACAAAAAAAAATTAATTTTGTAAGGAAAATACTAAATAATGATAGGCAAGTTTCTATCGACACGAACAAAAATTTCTTTGAAATACCTAGATGTATAGGTAGATACATTTTTAGTTGAAAGTTGTCAACTTTTAATTTAGAATGTATATATTTTATTCGACTCTGCTTTTATTCTAATTACTTAAAAAAACATAGTAAAAATGTATATAATATCCTATGTAAATATTACTTACTAGCTTTTGCCCGCGGCTTCGCCCGCGTGGACATAGCTTTTATTACTCTTTTTGAGGGTGAGTGGTGCGCGAGCCGCAATCAGCTCGCAAGCGTGGACATGACTTTTCTCCAGGTACCTCAGGAACTATATCGGGCTATTCGGATTAGCAGTCTTTGTCACTTTCCACCCCCTCAACAAATTCTATACAAAAAATCATTTTAATCCGTTGCTCCGTTGCGACGCCACCGACGTACGCGAGCGTAGAAAACAGTTGTCCCCAGATCCCTCGGGAATGTCAGGATATACTTATAGTAAATTATATCATTTTCCACCTCATCTCTGTGCTAAAAATCACACCAATCCATTTTTTCGTTGCGATTTTAAATAACTTTACGAACAAAGAGTATTGTTTTAGTTTCCTCAGGAACTGCATCGGGCTATGAAAATTTCCAGAGATAAAAAGTAGACTATTTCATTCCCAGTGATACAGGCTACCTGCATGCCAATCATCAAGATTGGTAGAGGTGTTGAAGTGTGAATATGTAACAAACAAACAAACACATTTTCACATTTATAATATTAAGTAAGGATTTCTAAATCTTAAATAACATATAGAGCGTCGGTGGCGTAACGGTTAGGGCCACTACCTCCTGTCCGGAAGGCCGTGGTTCGAATCCTGTCACTTACCAATATCTATACGAATATCGATTTCATACTCGTATGTACGTTTATCCGACGCTCTTACGGTGAGAAAAACATCGTGAGGAAACCTGTACACGCTGTATGTGTGAAGTCAATCAACCCGCAATGGGCCCGCGTGATCGTCTAAGGCCTGATCGCCCTAACTCAGGGCAGGTCGAGCCCCTTTGGTGGGGACGTATATAAACTGATATGATGAAATAACACATATACACTATTATCAAAAAACTAATTCAAATCATTATATCAATCTAGTAATAAAATTTCCTAAAAATATTAATATGGGTCAATTCCTCGAGTCGTATCAGCTCCAAAGGAGCCCATGACGCACTTCTCGTTTCCGCGCTGGATGGCAATAGACAACCTTAGCAGCAGGTATTATCCGGAGCGGGCATCACGTCTCCTCTCTCGAAGGCGGCGGCCAATCCCCTTAATGAAGGCAAAGGCCTCTAAGGGTTCAAAAGCCGGTTGTCTCACAGACCAGTGGCACAAAGCAGTAATTTGCCTCCAAGACCGAGTACTTATTATGCTTATTTCTCGCTGCTCAATGCAGCAGTACCGTACGGGTGAGGTGTGAGGCAGAAAAAGTGGCGTCCCAAAGCAGGCGTCTCTGCTATGGCACCCGTTTAAACCCTCCGGCCTTTTGCCATCAGATCGACTAAAGCCCGGCGGCTGCATCAAAGATGGAATATTCCATTCTGTTTGGAATCAATTCCATCTGGCCGAGACCAGTACCCTCCGAATGAGGTCATTCAGGAATTGGTGACGTGGGAATCTTCACAAACAACGACCGCAACTCAGTGCGTGATGACCAATTGCCTCCACCATGGACCCGCAAATACATTGATTGAGTGAACCTATCACAGATATTGATATTGCAGGTGGAGAGCAACTGCCACACGCAAATAGTCGCCGTGAGAAGAGTTCCCATATCTGTGCCTCCTGTTAAAAGATGCTAAACTCGATTTATGTGTTTTTAATTTTTTTACACGATTGGAATCTGTAAAATAATACCTATCGGTTCGTCTATGAAACACATCGCTACGTGCCATAGTTCCAGAGTTAGAGTTCTGTAAAGTAGCGTATACTTAAAAATACATAAAAGAAATGTAATCAAAAGTATTTAAATAATATTTTAATGTTTTAATACAACTTGAGCGCGTTTTATTATCCCTGCAGTGCCATCTATTGACATTCTGCTGCTATGATTATAATGTGTGGTATGTGTAGCTAATATGGGGAAAAAAGTACTCTATTGTTATTATTGTAAGAATCGATAGATCTAACTTCCCACGGGACCTCTTTAGTTTTCCAGGATAAAGAATACCCGACTATACAATGATGGTCAAAACACCCCATCCCAATGTAAAGGTTTCATATTGTTACGTTGAGCCATTCTAAAGATACAATTTTTTGCATCCCTGCAGGAACCCTTAATTTTTTTGGGATTCACAATGTCCCAGTTTTAGTTCGCGATATAGGGTATCAAAGTGTATAATTAGATTGTAATAGGTCAAGCCACATTTGCATGGTGAGCCATTCTATAAATAAATACTTTTGATTTTCCCACGGGAACTCTTCAATTTTTCGGGATAAAAAGTATCCTATATGTTACCCCGGGCTATAAGGTACCACCATACAAAATTACATCAAAATCGGCCTGGTAGTTTTTGCGTGATGCGCGAACATACAGACAGACAGACAGACAGACAGACAGACAAAAATTCCAAAAGTTGTTGTTTTGGCCTCTATATCGTTAGTAATGTCCACCACAGTTATTATTTTCCAAAAATATTTCATGTACAGACGCGGCCCCGTTACAGTTTTATTATATTATAGATTTAAGTGCCCGCCACTTAAACCATCAAAGAAATTGAACATAAATAGACTTACATACAAATATAACTGTGGGATATTTTTAAAACAAATAAAAATATTTGTACAAATAAAAAGCGTCGGTGGCTCAACCGGTAACGACTCGGTCCATTAAACCAGAGGTACCGGGTTCAAATCTGGACTGCCAATGTACCAATGAGTTTTTCAAAAACTTACGTACATATACTTACCGATTGCTTTAACGGTGAAGGAAAACATCGTGAGGAAACCTGCACACGCCTGCGAAGAAACTCGAAGGTTGTGTGTGAAGTCGACCAACCCGCACTGGGCCCGCGTGGTCGACTAAGGCCTAATCGCCCTGATTCAGGGTAGGCTCGAGCCCCTCGGTGGGGACGCATATGAGCTGATATAATAATAATAATAAAAATATTTGTGAAAAAAAGTGTTTTATATCCAAATTTCCAAAAATAAATAATTGTCTACCCCGTGCGAAGCCGGGACGGGCTGCTATTTCTTATAAAATCGTTCGCACAGCTCAAACTAGTGGAGCTGAAATTTGGCATCATCATATCAGCTCGTATACGTCCCCACACGTCCTTCACACACAACCTTCGAGTTTTTTCACAGGCGTGAGCAGGTTTCCTCACCATTGGGCAGGGAAAATGGCATTCAGATAGCGATTATGTCATAGGCATCAGCTAATGGCAACAAACGGGATCTGTGCGTGCAACGCCGCTGAGCATTCGCTGGTAAATAAATAAAATGAAACAGTAACATTTTAAAACACCAAGCAACAGAAACTGCAGTGTGATAATCTGATAATGTTACAAGATTTTTGTTTGTAGGGTATGTAATAGTAGGTAGCTTTATCCACAAGCATAGTTCCTTAATTGTAAAATGTGCCAAAGGAATGTGTAGCTCGTAGAACAGATGGCCGTTGGGACAGTAAAGTTCTCGAGTGGCGACCGCGCACCGGAAAACGTAGCGTAGGCAGGCCTCCCACATGGACCGACGACCTGGTAAAGATCGCGGGAAGCCGCTGGATGCAGGCAGCGCAGGACCGGTCGTTGTGGAAAGCCTTGGGGACGTTCTTCGGCTGATATGATGATGATGATGTGTCAAACGAATGTCGCCCCACCTGATGAAAAGTGGTCACCGCTGTCTACAAACAACTGTGACACGAGAGCGGGGCGGGTGGGGTGACCCATTAATGGTTTACCGCCCTCGAGGACTAAGATGGAATGCTTCGTATCTTCGAATCTCACTGGCTATCTCGCCACACTCACTGGAGTCTTACTGGCTATCTCGCCACACCCACCGGAGTACAGTGAGCTGCTTACCAGCAGGTATAGAGCGAGTATCAGTACCAGCCCAGTTGGACCTTGTATCAAATTAATGTCTTGCCGCTGACAAACATACAGGGTGTAATTAAATTGGTGCAGGACCCGTAAGCTGGAGCGTCTACTCATCGTACTGAACAAATGTTCCCTAGGAAGCCATAGTGAATTCACAAAAATAAAAAGCGACGCTCCATACAATAATTACAATACAGTATTCTTTATTGCATCACAACAAAAAAAGATGCAAACAAAATAGAAGAAATACTTAAATGATATTGAATTAATTAAATTACTCGAATCAGCTAATCGATTTGTATGATTTGTATTTGAGAATTGAATATGGGTTCGGTTATGGTTTTTGTTTGGTTCTATTGACTTTTTGTTTAGAAAAGTTGTTCAGTATGAAGCCCACTAGGAAGCCCCAGTTAACGGTCCTTCACCAAATTTGTCACACCCGTATAATAAATAGGTACATTGCTTAAGAATTCATAACGGCGACGTTAAATAAATGACTGCAGGAATGCGATTAACGTGTAAAAGCTATTTAAAAGTTCAATACTTCTAAGAATCATCATGCTTCTAATCTAAACTTATATTATATAGTACCTACTTATTTGTTTTTACGCTAGTCAATTTTATAATAGGGATGATGTGATGACAGCTAGTCATCTGAGTTACTTTTTATCATTTGTCAAATACGACATTTTGTTCTAAAAAAGTTTGAAAGGCATCATGTCATCATTTATGTACTCACTATCGTTTGCCCGCGGCTTCGCCAGCGTGGATATCGTTTTTATGACTGTCTTTGAGGATGAGTGGTGCGCAGGCCGCAAGCGGCATGCGAGCGTGGCCATGAGATTTCTCCAGATCTCTCAGGAACTAATTGGGCTATTCTGATCAGCAGTCTATGTCACATTTCACCCCTTCAACCAATTGTATACAAAAAATCACTTCAATCCGTCGTTGGTCCGCTGCGACGCCGACGTGCGCGAGCGTGGAAATGAGTTTTCCCCAGATCCCTCGGGGTTTGTTAATTAGTAAGTTATGTCATTTCTCACCTTCTGAACCATCTCTGTGCAAAAAATCACAACAATTGTTCCGTTGCGATATGAAAAAATTAACTAAAAAGGAAAATTTTTCACTTTCCGCAAGAACTGATCGGAATATACTATTTTCACGGAATAAAAAGTAGCCTATGTCATTCCCAGTGACACAGGCTACCTGCATACCACATTTCATCAAGATTGGATTGGTTGATTTTTGTGTTTTCGGTGAATTAAAAATTGAAGACTTGATAAACGATTAACGTTTTTCAAAGTTTCTGTAGGAGGGCAAGTTAGATAAGTTAATATTTTTTTTGATACTGTCATCATCCCAATTGTAAGATTGTGTTTATATTATCTGTTGTGAGTTGTGTTACAGTATAAGAAACCATACAGTAGTTCAACGCGTTTGTGTTTGTGTCACCACCTTCTCCTTCTCCGCCTCCTTGAATAAATGGTTGCAAACGGCTGAACAACGGCGACAAGGGCAGTTTGGGCCCTCACGTCTCGCTCCTCACCTCCCGCACGATTGCCCTGTCGAGACGTCTCCATTGGCTTACTGTATAAATTCTTTAGACTGTGTTTGTGTGTTGGTTCGTGAATAAACACCACTTTCTATTCTATTCTATTTTTTTTCTTTCAGTCGCAAACAGACGCGATAATAGGGTGGTACGATCCCCGCTCAAGCCGACCCTTCATCATGGACACCTGGGTGTCAGGCTACTCGGCTCCCAAGTTGGATCCTAACCAACACATCGCGTCTGCTTCTGGTAGCCTGGTAGACGGATTCACCACCCTGAGCTTTGTGAGGAGGAGAGACACTGGGGATAGTCGGGTAAGTCAAAGGATATTCATTTTGGCAGATAGTAATTATAACTACAGAGGATCATAGTCCCGAAAGTGTTATAACTAGATGACGCCTCCGTGGCGTAATGTTTAGTCCAATCTCTTCACACCAGGAGGTCGCGGGTTCCATTCCCAGCAGGGTCAACTTTGAAAGACTCGGTTTGGTTGGTGGTAGGGGATTTTCATAGCCCGCCTGGCTAGCTACCACCATCTTATCTAAGTCTTGCCGCCGATGGGGATCTGGCTATCTTCAAGCCGGAACACATCAATGTAGCTTGGCGGCAAGACTAATTTTAAACAGAAAAAAAACGACTTCAAACGCACTAGTCGCCACTACTATTTTTGAAGGTTCCTCTCGATTTCTCTGGGATGCCATCGTCAGATCCTGGTTTCCTTATCATGGTACCACCCTTGAAATATCTCCTTTCCAGCAAAAAAGAATCATCAAAATCGGGTTATAAACGACGAAGTTATCCGCGAACAAACATAAAAATAATATTAATATATGGTCGAATTAAGAAACCTCCTCCTTTTTTGAAGTCGTTTAAAAAGAAGGTGTTGTGGTAGCTAGCCAGGCGGAATTCCGCCGGGAATCGAACACGCGACCTCCTGATGTAAAGCTAATGGATTCATCAATTTTGTATAGAAAGGCCAATTTTTTTTGCAATTTCGGCAAAGTTGTAAAACAAAATTTGTCCGGTAGAAGTCCCTAAAATGTGTTGAGTTTCTACCTCACCAATAACACATCGTGCTTCGGCCCCAGGACCTAGCCTTCACCGACGAGCAATGCCTGTACATGATGTTCATCACACAAGGCGGCGCCTTCGACCCGGTGAACAAGCGCACCAGCAAGCACTTGCAGACGCCTGTGGTCACCGAGACCAGGGTGTGCATCAAGCCGTGCGGCCCTGGTAAGTTCTTCATCATCATATCAGCTCATATACTTCCCCACCAAGGGGCTCGAGCCTATCCTGAATTAGGGCGATCGGGCCTTAGTCGACCACGCGGGCCCAGTGCAGGTTGGTCGACTTCACACACAACCTGCGAGTTTCTTCGCAGGCGTGTGCAGGTTTCCTCTCGATGTTTTCCTTCACCGTAAGAGCGTCTGATAAACGTACATATGAAATTTAAAATCACATTGGTACGTGGCGGGATTCGAACCACGACAGGAGGCGGCGGCCCTAGCCGTTACGCCACCGACGCTCATTATCATCATCGTATCAACAGAAAGACTTCTTTTACCAAACAAAGGCCTAAGCATCTCCTCTACGACCGGTCCTGCGCTGCCCGCATCCAGGGTCTTCCCGCAACCTTCACCAGATCGTCGGTCCGCTGCGCTTGCGGTCTTCCGGTGCGCTGTCGCCACTCGAGAAGTTTAGATCCGGGTTGGATGACCAGATGATAATAATAATATCTTTTGCATCTTGTCGCGCTGAACTCCAGCCGACTGTGCTTCCGCTGGAGGTGCTCCTGCCACTTCGCCTCGTGCCAAGTGAGCAGAGAGGCTCTAGTTTTATATGTTACAATAATAATATTAACCCTTATTTCTTTGACTCAGATTACATATAGTACTTTGACAAGCTAAAAATAAAAATTAGTTTACACCGTCAACATACACCCAAGTCAGGCTGTCCTTTGACGTAGGCCTCCTCCATACATTTCCACACATCTCTTTCCCGTGCTGATCTCCTCCAGCCTTTGGTTAGATCATTCAAGATTCAAGATTCAAGGTATTTATTCAAAATAGGTGCAAATTACACTCTTTCTGATAGTCATAAATTAATAATAACATAATTTCATTTGTGAAAAATCAAGAATTATACAATCATTAGTTAATAATGTCAAAATTAAATCCCAGAAATAAACCAGATTATGTCATTAGAACATGAAAACAATATGACACGAAAAGTTATACACACAATTATTGAATGTCATTGAAACCTTTAAACCAAGAGTAGGCCAGTTCACACGGACAGCACCCGGTCACGAGTATAACGCGAGAGTCAGCCATCGCTCCCATCAACCATATTAGAGGGAAAGGAACGTCCCCGCTCCCGATGCGCCCTTCTCCTTCTCTTCCCATCTCCTTATTTGTCTACCTTTCCTCCGTTTTCCATGTCTTGGGTACCATACGGTTGACCAGATGAGTTGTCCCTAAATATTATTATCATAAACAACTTGAATAGTTGACCCCCGATGAGAAAGTTTTTTCTTTTCACAGAACCAACAGATGAAGAGCTAGCCACCGAGCCTCCCATCCCGGGTCTGACCTCCTACAATATGTTGATCAAAATCACCAACCTCGCTGACAGCTTCCAGCCTCCGTCCCCCGGCACCAAGGAGTACGAGGAACTCAGCCAGCAAGTGCTGGACAGCATTAAGAGGGAGATACAGCGAGAGAAGGGATTCCACGGGTTGCAAATCAATGGGTTTATGCAGTGAGTGCTTTATTAGCTCCTTTTTTTTATTGTTTCGTACCCAAAGGGTAAAAACGGGACCCTATTACTGAGACTTCGCTGTCCGTCTGTCTGTCACCAGGCTGTATTTCATGAATCGTGAAAGCTAGACAGTTGAAATTTTTACAGATGATGTACCTATTTCTGTTGTCGCTATAACAACAAATACTAAACATAAGCAAAAGTGAAAAAATGAGGGGGGTCTCTATATAAGAAACGTGTTTTTTTTAAACATATAGAAACTAGCGCCATCTAGTTTGATGGTAAGAAACCCTATGTGTACGGTTCTGACTCGCTCTAGACCGGTTTTCAATACATACTGTTGGGTAAAATAGAGCAGATTTTTAATTCTCATTATAAAAATGTTTTTTTTTAACTTTTCTATTTCTTTCCAGAAATGAAACTAAATCTATAATTGCCGAGCTGACCCTGAAATCGATCGACTCCAACACTATCGAAGGCTCGAGCGCTCGCTCGCTCGATAGCACCCCCTCACCGGACAGTGCTGACAGTAGGGAGAGTGAGCAGGAGGGCGATATGGCTAAATGGGAAAGAGTGGTTCGGGACACGTTGGCGCAAGGGCGCGTTGGGAATTTGAACGTCGACCCAGAGTTCTTGGTGTTTGAGCCGCAGAGCTGTAAGTTTATAAAATTTATTTTTTATACACAGGGTGAGTGAACGTCAGACGCATTTCAGGAGGTAAATGAATAAGAAGACAAAACTTAATAACTTTCCTCAAGAAACCTACATTCAATTCGGAAAAAATAAGTCTTTCTTACTTATATATCCGTGGCACAATGGTTATAGATTCCCGGCGGAGTCTTATTTCTTAAGACTCGGTTAGTTTGGTGGAAGGGCTTTTCTAAGCCCGGCTGGCTAGCTACCACCATCTTATCTAAGTCTTGCCGCCAGAGATATGTTACATATATAGCATATCTCTGCTTGCCGCCATACATGTTAACAGCATTTACGTATTCCGGCTTGAAAATGAGATAGCCAGTTTGTTTATCTGTTTTCTTAATTAAAGCCTCGACAGGGTGTATCAAAATAATTGTAGGATCCTTCAACTCGGGATCCTACTCATCATGAACAACATTTCCCAAGGAACCCATTGTCAGTTCGCACAAAAAGATATCCACACACAAAATCATTCAATCAGCTGATCGATTTGTATAAAGCCTGAAAAGAAAATTACGTTTTGACTATGGGGTCTCTTAAGGGTTCCCAGGGCCTCCGAGCCTTCAAGTTTCCATACAAACGTAGATACACTTTAATACAAAAACTACATGCCGTATTGAATCCAATGTCTGCACATATAATGAGTAGACACATATCGATGTTCGTAAATAGTTTTCAATGTACTAATATAAAACAAAAGAATAAGGAGAAGTTTCAAACTTTCAGTACAAAACTAATTAAAGCCTTCGTTTAATTTCAATTTACTCCGATGAAAACTAATTACAAACATCGATTGTGTCTACTCATTATATTTGCAAAGTTTGGATTCAATACGGCATGTAGTTTTTGTATTAAAGTGGATCTACGTTTGTATGGAAACTCGAGGCTCCTGAGGACCCTCGCAAGGGCAAGTTGTTCAGTATGATGAGTAGAAGCCCCAGTTAATGGGTCCTACACCAATTTTATTCCCACATCCACTAGTACTGTCGACCCGCCCCGGCGCCGGCGCCGGCGTCGACTCGGACGGCAACGCGCGAATATTCTTCGGCCTCGCCGAGACGAAGCTGTACGTCGTGGTGGGCTGCGTGGCCGCACTGGTCCTGGTAGCCGTGCTGCAGGCGTTCTGCGCCATCTACAGGAACAGGAGCGGTGAAAAACGGAAGGTGAGTTATGTACAGTTTACTCTATTTACGTCATCATCATATCAGCTCATATATGTCCCAACCGAGGGGCTCGAGCCTACCCTGAATTAGGGCGATCGGGCTTTAGTCGACCACGCGGGCCCAGTGCGGGTTGGTCGACTTCACACACACCCTTCGAGTTTCTTCGCAAGCGTGTGCAGGTTTCCTCCCGATGTTTTCCTTCACCGTAAGAGCGTCGGATAAACGTACTTATGAAATCGAAATTCGAACACACATTGGTACGTAGCAAGACTCGAACCCCGACCTCTGGGACCAGAGGTAGCGGCCTTAGCCATTACGCCACCGACGCCTATTTACGTATATATAATTTACCTACTTAGTTACCCTAGTTGACCTTCGAACCGTGAACAACATCCGACCTCTTTATTTACTTTATTGACTTTCGATGCGTGTACATTCTTGGACCTGAAAAAAAGGTAGTCTTAATTCAGAAACGAGGTAAGTCGTAGAAGAACCCAATTAACCGATATAGTTCACAGAATGGGTGAACTCAAATGGCAGTAGGCGGAGCACATAGCTCGTAGAACGGAAGGCCGTTGAGGCAGTTAATATCTCGATTTGTAACCGCGCACCAGAAGACACAGCGTAAGCAAGCCACGCACTCGGTAAACGACGATATGGTGCTGGTCGCGGGAGGCCGCTGGGTGCGGGCAGCGCAGTACGAGTCGTGGGGAAAATGCTTGAAATGAAATGAAAAAAAAAATGAAATGAAGTTTATTTTTAACAACATTTGTTGCAAGTCTACTGCTACACTCAATGCAGTCAATACTACACAAAACACACATAAACGCTAATGCGAGAACAATAAATTAATACAATTAAATAATTGCAAATAAAAAATTAATAAATTTGATACAAAAAATGATAATTGATATGTTATGTAATACTTAACGTACTAAAATAACTGCAGACCCTACGTGAGCTGAGCTGGAGCTTAGTCTGCAAGAATTATTTTATGTCATAAAACTGTTTTTCTAGAAGCCACTCCTTAAGTCTGTTCTTAAAACAGTGGGTAGAGGGTGCAGCTAACTATTTAGTAATCTGTGGTGCAGCCCTGATGTCGTCTGGTAGCCGACTGAACAATTGGGGTAGGTCTATTTCCAGCAGTGGGATGTCTTTCAGCTGATATGATGAGGTCAACAATTGCCATGATCGCCACGCTTGGCAGGCTGGTTGGAGATCGTAGCGTGCAGTATGGTGGCACAGTACCGGACAAGACGCTGCTGCTCATCCTGTTTGTTCCCTAACTCGTCTCATACGACACCCTCGGGAAGCGATGGGTGAAGCTATTCCACGCCACTTGTAACGCGGCACGCTGTTATGTGTTCTTTTTTCATATGACCCTTCTTCATTCCATCTATTTCTTTTTCACGCATGCGCTGTCATCCATCTGACAATATCACTCAAAAACTAAAAACTCGATCATCCAGCAATATTTCCACAATGAAACTAAACTAATTAATTTAAACTGATATAATTATATTTTCGTGATTTATGTTAATAATTTAACTGTGAAACCCTTTTTTTATTTCCTGTGTACTTTTTTCTAGGCCTTATATTTACTGCATCACCATTAAACTAAATTGTACGCACGCATCTATTTTCTAAAAGCCACGTCCATTACCTAAGTCGCGCTACACACTAGTTCTATTAAATGATCCTCTAATGACATCATAATCATAGTGACATTCGGTCGATATGCAGATCTAACCCAAGTACAAACAGCAAATCCTTCCCCAGGGCCAGCTGATCCCGAACGAGGGGTGGAAGCCGTACTCGACCAACACGAACTACGCGTTCGAGCCGTTCGAGAACGACGACAAGTTCAACTCGACCGCGAGCACGGCGCGAGTGCCGCGGCCGGCCGCGCCGCCGCCCCCGCGGCCCGACAGCGCGCCGCACCCCAGGTGAGAGCCCCACCACAACCACGCCCCGGAGACTGCATACAACGGTCGTGAAATGAAATTTCTAAAAATAAATGACGGAGAAAACAAAATCACGGCGAAATCCTATAGAACCAAACTGTAACCAAACTGGGTGACGAGGGGGTGAGGTCGGAATCTAGATAGCGGCAGGTAGTGTCTATACTGTATGTTAGTACTAATTTATATACTTTGCCTATACTATATAAGGAAGTTGTGGCACGGTACGCGGAAGGGACGTTACTGCCTCACCTCCGGCAAGCTATAACTGGTACTAGTTTAGTACTAACATACAGTATGGACACTCCCTGCCGCTCTCTAGATTGCGACCTCACCCCCTCGTCACCAGTTTGGTTGTCGAACGTATAGGATTTCGCCGCCATTTTTTCTGTTCCGTCATTCCTTTTTTGAAATGCCATTTCTGACCCGTTGTATGAAATGTCGTGCCTCCGGTTTAGTCCCTCAGTCGTCTCTTACGACCTCCATTGGAAGAGATGGGACGTTGTCGTAACAGTTGTTAATTAATGTGATAATTTACAAGAATCCAGAAAGAATGAGACCACCACTTTCTGGATTAGCTTATCATTTTAGGATATAATTAGTCAGCTAGCAAACTCACACCCCCCCCCCCCCCCCCCAATTGGACCTTGTGCTAAAGGTTCTACTTTTAGGAAACTAGGAATTATAATCAGGTCACCGTTGAAGACAATTCCTTACAAGCTGTGATGTCGGCTTTGACGCAAACATTAGAAAGGTTGGACCACTGCATAGATTTTTACACTGTGACCGCACTATCAATATTAAATAACCGACCATTGAGCGACTCAATCCATATGACATAGCTCATACAATCGCAGGGCACATAATTCGTAGAACAGATGGCCGTTGGGGCAGTAAAGTTCTCGAGTGACGACCGCGCAATGGAAAACGTAGCGTAGGCAGACCTCCCACGCGGTGGACCGACGACCTGGTGAAGATCGTGGGAAGCTGCGCAGGTCCAGCAGTGGACGTCTTTCGGCTGCTATGATGAGCGACTCAAACAACGCTAGTTCATTTTACCAACAGAGCAACGCCCAACGGCAACGGCAAGCAAAACGGCAGCGGCAAGCCAGCGAACGGGGCGAACGGGAAAGCGCCCAAGTACCCCAACAGCGCCGCGCAGTACTACCACGAGACGCGTTCGCTGCAGCGGCCGAGGGGGCAGTTCAATGGGTAAGCCGAACATAACTTGAAAATCGTGCGACGGAGTGGAATTCCCTGCCAGCGTCTAGTCCGTGTTCCCCTATTCGTATAATTGTAGGAATCTTTAAGACGAGAGTGAATAGACGCTATTTGAGCTTGTGTGTAACATTCTCGGCTACATCGGCACTTGCCATCAGGCGAGGAGGTGCAGCAAAACACACTCAAATTTTTGTTAAATAAATTGTACGGCAGCCTGCACTAAACTTTCTCGACAATTTTCTTTAATATTTGTTTTCATAAAAAAAAGAGTGTGTGGTTTTATGAAATCACGGTAAAAGTGAAACTTTTTTTCACATTATAGACATTTACAGGCTGGCTGCTCTCGTCTTGGAGCTACGGTACAGAGGACGAAACGATCATTTCGGCCGTCACGCGACACACAGACGAAAAAATTTGAGACGATGTAATAAAAGTTTCACTTTAAAAATTAAATCGTTTTTATGAATTCATCTAAATTCACGCAACATGCGCATGTCCGTGAAAATATATATACTTTTTAGTAAAACATGGTAATTCAATAGCTCTAACCATTTCCGAGTCAATCGCAAGTTTTAACTTCATTTGTAGGAGAACCTTAAAAACACGATTTTTCCCAGCCAGTGGGTATTACTGTGTAATGGACAAACATAAGCAACTATCTACGTTACAATGTTAGTTGTTACTTACTGTTAGTACCGTCCGACCGTGTCTTGAGAAACTTTGTCTTATCTGTGGCCCCTGCCCCTGTGCCGCACTCGACGCATTTCAACCGTGTCTGTTCCCTTGCACTAACACTAATGCGAAATCCGTGTCTCGGTGAATTACACTGTACGTCTCTATCCAAAGCGTTTTGGGTGAAATATTTGTTATAGGTACTTATAATTGCACATCGTTTATAAATTATGGGTTCATCTAGTCGAAAAAGTTCGTTATGTATATTGTATGTGAAATGTTTTTATTTAGATTTAAAACTAGTACAGTATTTTGTAATTTATTTTTTTATAATTGTATGTCTTGTTGATTTCAATAAACGTCTATCTATCTAAAATAGTCAAAATATATCAACAAACACGCTTCAACTGTACGATAGGAGAATCTTAAAAATGCGTTTCTAACCTTTCTTGTTCTTTTAAAATTACGCTTTTAAGTCATCATCCCAGTGCTAAATCGTGTCTAAACGCTCCATAGAGAGCGAAGAATGGGGCTGATTCACCCCTAGACAACGGATGTCGTATTTCGCCCGATACCTCAAGCGACCGTGTGGCCTAATGGATAAGGCGTCGGACTTCGGATCCGAAGATTGCAGGTTCGAGTCCTGTCACGGTCGAGACTTTAAGTTCTTTTTATTTTGTGGCTTGTTACTTTAAATGGCAAATTTGAAATATTTTTTAGCTAGCACAAATTATTTCGGCAATAACTGCAAATGTATTTTTAACATGAGTGGCTTGCTTCATCTTAAAGTTCACATAAATTGCCAATAGAATAGGTCGGGAAAAAAGTTTCTTTGTATTTTGTAGCCGTACATTTGTAACAAATCTCTTTGCTTGTATATAGTTTTTTTTAATATGAACATTCACAATTTTAAAAAAATAAACAAAAATAAAAAGTAACCGAGTATTGGTAACATTTTGAAACTTTATTTAAAATTAAATATAGTTAAAAAAAACACGCTTTTAAAGCATATCAAACTAAAAAGTGAAATGCTGAAAACAACAAAATTACTAGTATTATTGAGAAAAAAGCGTGGGTTGATCGTTATAAGAAATATTTGGCACAAAGCGCCCCACGCTTTTTTCACAATAATGCTAGGATTTTTCGTTCATTATTGTTTTCAGTTTTTATTAAGAATGATTTTTCACTTTTTAGTTGGATGTGTTTTAAAAGCGTGTTTTTAGCAGTTTTTTTTAAATATATTTATATTTAAATTTTTAGTTCAAAATAATGAGATAAACTTATGAAATTTTTGTATTGTCACTGATTCTTGATAAATGTACAAAGTTTGAATTCAATCTGTCCGTTTAAGTGGGTCAAAATCGAGTGCAAAGGAGTCGGTTACAAACATACATACATATATACATAGGTGAAGCTAATAAAAGCGCGATTATCATATCAGCTCATATACGTTCCAACCGAGGGGCTCGAGCCTACCATGAATTAGGGCGATCGGGCCTTAGTCGACCTCGTGGGCCTAGTGCAGGTTGGTCGACTTCACACGCAACCTGCGAGTTTTTTCGCAGGCGCGTGCAGGTTTCCTCACGATGTTTTTCCTTCACCGTAAGAGCGTCGGATAAACGTACATATGAAATCTAAATTCGAAATCACATTGGTACGTGGCAGGATTCGAACCAGTATCTCCAGACAGGAGGAGGGCGGCCCTAGCTAACGTGATAAAAAGGTAAAATTGCAACACGGGCCGCGCATAAAATTTATACTGTCTATGTAATGATGGAGGCGAGA
Organism: Coleophora flavipennella; assembly: GCA_947284805.1. Classification (NCBI taxonomy): domain Eukaryota; kingdom Metazoa; phylum Arthropoda; class Insecta; order Lepidoptera; family Coleophoridae; genus Coleophora; species Coleophora flavipennella. The sequence continues at coordinate 10,443,987 of OX369303.1, read as the reverse complement.
TCCTATACGTTCGACAACCAAACTGTAACCAATCTGGGTGACGAGGGGTTGAGGTCGCAATCTAGAGAGCGGCAGGGAGTGTCCATACTGTACGTTAGTACTAATAATATACTTTGCTAATAGTTTGAGTGGTGTAATCATCTAACCATTGGTAGATAGTTTATTTTTAATCAACAACAAAATACAAAGGGACAGAGAGTTGAATAACCATCAACCATTACCATTATCTGATTTATTTATTTTTAATAATATTAATAGCTACCTAATTCAGGGTAGGCTCGAGCCCCTCGGTGGGGACGTATATGAGCTGATATGATGATGATACCTAAATAGTTTCCTATCTATTTATGTATAGCGTTACTTACGATTAGGTGCCATATAACAGTAAACGCACTTTAGTAGGATTCGAAATTAACCCTGCAGGGGTCGCGCCCCCAAAAGTCACTTGAGTGGTCGCGTGGATTTACATACGTATGCCAAATTGTTCTCTAATTAAAAAAAAAACATTTATGTTATAATTTTTTTTATTGAGAAATGGCAAACTTAAATACTTAAAACTTTATTATAATAAGAAACTAAACAAAATAATTAACAGTTTTGTCATAAACACAAACTTCCTATAAATCGTCTTTGAGAATTTAATTTGATCTTTATGAGACCTTAATATGCGTTAACACATATTACGAAAACAAATCAACTATTATTTTTAGGGATGCATCGATACGCCTTTTGCCGATACGATACCGATACCGATACTCTTATAAAAATATCGGCGATACCGATACCGATACGCTTATTGAATTCAAAAAGGAAGGTAGAATAAATAAAACACAATTAATTAATAGTTTTAGTAATCAAAATTAACATTTATAAGATTTTTATTTAAAAAACAAAGCATTCTTAAGTTTTGCGGGCAAAGGCAATTTTGCAAGTCTGTTTGAATAAGACCTGCGGTGGAAAATAGTCTCTCAGATGCGACAGATGCCTCATTTGCAACGAAATAGATGGGACAACACGCGCGTTTACATTACAAGTTTAAAGCGCGAAATTTGAAAAGTATCGTTGAATCTGCCATAAAAATATCGCCGATACCGATATATCGGCAAACCCGAAGTATCGCCGATATATCGGTATCGGTATCGGATGCATCCCTAATTATTTTCTAAACAGGAACTACATACATATTTGAAATGAACAGAGCGGGGGTGGTGATTGTCATACTTAAAGTACACGGAGTCCTGTATAACACACTTAAACTGTTTACGAATAATGAATAATTTCATTTTTAATTACCATGGAATACATATGTAATCCGCGCGGCCACTGCAGGGTTAATCTGAAAAAAATTCAGCAAAAATAGGGTTCTTCTGTAATACCTCAAAAAAAATTAAGGGGTGCTACATACAGCTCACGAAACTGAACAACTTTACCCAAGAAACCTATAGGTACTCAGTTTGCAATTTTTAGGACCCGTTATGCAAGATTGTACAGTTGATAGCAAAGTTTCTATGGGAGGACCAACTAAACAAACGCAATTCCCATCTGCCCTTAAAAAATCAACAGAAACCTAACAAACTACAAAAATCTCATCTGCCCCCACAGAAGCTACAACGGGAACCAAACAAACTAACGCAATTCTCATCCACAGGAACTACAACGGGAACCCGCGGCCAGAGCGAGCCACCTACTCCCTCCCACGGGGCGGACGCAACGAGGCGCTCTCCACGCAGCCGGACTTCTACTTCATGCCGTCGCAGAGGAAATACGAAGGTGAAGTGGTGCGAGTGTACGTCGACTATAGCGATAGGCACGACTGTGCGAGGCGCGGCAAGAGGGACCACACTCATTGATTATGAGCTCACTGGGAATTTTAAAATTAGCAACTCGATTCACGTGGTTTCAAACATCGAACCAAATGGCTTGGTAATAAAGATCTTGTCAGCTCGTACTGCAACGTGGCTGTTACTTATTGAAGTAAACTGTTACTTATTGCGCTGCGGACGAATCGTGCGAAAATTGCATTTTTTAATTCCTTATATATAATTAAATAAAAAGAATTTCCAAAAAAAAGTGAGAACACGAAATCTATTTATATTACTTTTGATTGTAGGTTCTTGGTGGAACATTATATCACTCATTTTGGTATATATTTACACTAATTCCACAGAAATTGAATAAAACTACACGTTATAATGACTCCTGAGTCTGCCTGAAGATGGTGTTCGAAACCGGACGCTGAAAAATTATAACGTGTAGTTTTATTAAATTTCTGTGGAATTAGTGTAAATATATACAAAAATGAGTTAAATCTTTTTATATTGTTTTGTTAAGAAGTTCATAAATTAACATAATGTTTCGATTAAAATTGCAGCAGTTCTATGGTTACAACTAGAAAAAAAGGGTGGGTTGAGATATTTTTTCTTTAGTTCTGTGTATTAAAATGGAATTCGAGAAAATAAAAATCACTCCTCATATCCTGTAAATTACAAAATCATTTCATTTTCGAGAAAAAAGCCTAAAAGTAATAAGTGGTTACAAAGCAGTCGTCGGCAGCGGTATAAGCCTTAATACTGTTTGGAGGGTAAAAGTGGAATTTGTGTCAATAAATGGACATTATTATTTTAGATTGAGTTCATTCAATGTCGAGTTTTTAAAGCTAATCTCAAAATAAATCATTGTTAAAAAACGTCCCAAGATAATTCTAATAAATCTCTCGCTCCACAAGACTATTTGACAAATTTTTGGTAAGAAAATTATGGGGCAAACGGGAATATTAAAACGATTTTGTGTGGACAATATATAGGAAGTGTTGTGACGTTTTACTTAGCAATAGGCACGCACGACTGTTCATTCATCAGAAAATAAGAGAGGGGAGGTTACTAAAGGAGGATTTTGGTAACTTCAAGTGGGGAGATTAAAAATTTTTTGACTAAAGTGACTAAAGAACTTTTTTGACACAGTTACTAAGCAGTTTCGTCACCATCTTATCTTAGTCTTGCCGCCAAACATCAATACTAGCAACATTGATGTGTTTCGGCTTTAAAATTAGATAGCCAGTTCCCCATTGCGTTGGTGAATCTTGGTAAGGCCGCTTCCATCTTCGGCATCATCGTCACTTATCATCAGGTGAGATGATGATAAGGGCTAACCAATAGTGAATAAAAAAAACAGTAATAACTCTTTTAAAGACATCCTTCAGAAATTATGTGTACTTAAGGCGGTTAGATTCACACCAGCGCCGCCAGTAGAAATATTTAATTTACTCATTCGTAGTGATCACTTATAGCAGTTTTGTACAAAATAACTTGTTGCTGATATTTTTACAGTTACAAAGTAACAATCAAACAATAGTCGTTGCCCCCCTATGTGCGCAAATACTCAATGATTTCGATTTAGTCCTTAAGAATAAGTAATTTGTTTATTTTGACTGGCGGCGCTAGTGTTCTGATCGAACCGCATTGATATTTTTTGTGATCATTTTGATGCCATTTTTATAGTGGGCGCTTTCCAAAGAATAATGAGATTTTCAACCGACTTCAAAAAAAGGAGGAGGTTTCTAAATTCGACGAATATATGTAATGTATATATTTTATGTATGTTCGGGGATAACTTCGTCGTTGATGAACCGATTTTGATGATTTTTTTTTGTTGGAAAGGAGATATCCCAAGGGTGGTACCATGATAAGGAAACCAGGATCTGATGATAGCATCTCAGAGAAATCGTAGTGGCGACTAGTGCGTTTGAAGTCGTTTTTTGTTTAAAATTATGAGGTTTTTAATTTACTCTAGGAAGTTTTCATTAACGAAAACGTTTTTAATAAAAATATCTTAGACACGCCTGAACACTCAAACGTTTACATGCAAAAATAAAACAGATTATGTAGTTGATAGGATTACACATTGAGCCGAGTTGATCAAATGATTTAAGATATTAGTAAATAATTGAATACGGGGTGCATAGCTTTATGGTAAAAATTTATATTACCACATAATTATAAAATTGATTTAGAAATACACTGCTTAACATTTCCTGGGGATATTTTAAGATTTTTCATACAAAACATGTTTTATTGAAAACTATGAAAAAGTACGAAAATTGTGTATATTTAATTATCATGGAAAATAAAGTATGAAATTGTAGAACCCAGTTTTAATTTTTCATGCGTTTAAAACAAAAACAACTTAAAACGAAATTTATGAGAACTGGGAAGGTAAATACAGGGGGCCAAGTCATAAAGTGCACAAACGAAAGGGAGTGAAACTAGACATCGAAAAAAAAAATATTCGGGTTTTTTTTTAAATATTTTTTTATTATTATTACTTAAGTTAGAGCTCCTTATGTGAATAAAGAGCCATAACTTTAAATTATTAGGACTATTGGGTTGAAATAAACACTGAAATAATGATAAATAATGTGTTATGAGAAATAATGAAAAAACAAACCTTAAGAAATCATTATTACTAAGAAATAATCTCGGAATAACGGTAACATAACGCTTGTGTTTTAGTTACTGTTTAATAATCTGCAAATGCATCTGCAATCGTTCCACAAAAAGAAAAATATAGTTTTACCTAGGAATTGTCAAAGATGAGTACATGAGGAGCAAAAGCTTATTTAATAATAATTAAAAATCCAATTAAAAAACACCGATTGTTTCTGATTTTTTTTTACGTCAAATTTAAGTCTAGTTTCATCTCTTTCGTTTGTGCACTTTATGACTGGACACGCTGTATAGCACTTGCCCATTTTTATGACTGGGCCCCCTTGTATAGCACTTGCCCATTTTTTATGACTGGGGTATAAGCACTTGCCCATTTTTTATGACTGGGATATAAGCACTTGCCCATTTTTTATGACTGGGGTATAAGCACTTGCCCATTTTTTACACGACTGCCCTCAAAACAGAAGTGTATTGTTTTCAGATCTAATGTTTTCCACGATACCTTCTAAACGGCTTAATGGATTTTAGAGTGCAAGGTATCTCTAGAATTATGTTGATCTCTATCGCGTGAGTGACATTTTACCCGACTTCCCTAAAAAGAGGGGTAGTGGTAAACGCATTAATGCAGTCGTGTTTTTATTTATTAGTTAACTTGTTTTCATCAAAGTTTTTACCCTACACATGGCCTAACTTGTTTTTATAGCTTTAAAAAAACTTGTTTTGTATGAAAAAATCTTGAGATACCGCTAGGCAAAGCTTAGGCTGTGTATATTTCGAATGTGCCAGTAATATTGATCACTAATAATAGGCTGTACAAAATATTTTTTACCTTACATTGTAAGGTTCAAAAAAGATTTATCCTTACTAATATTATAAATGTAAAAATGTGTTTGTTTGTTACCTCTTTACGCTTTGACCAATCTTGACGAAATTTGGCATGTATGTAGTCTGCACTATGGAAAAGGAACTTTTACCCCGATTTCTTAAGAGGTTTCCGTGATAACTCTTTTTATTGTTAATGTCTTTTACTTCGCAATGAAGCAAAGGATGGGCGTGATATTTTGCACTGAAATAGTGAGGGAGTAGAAAGTGACAGATTACTAACGCAACAGCCCAACATAGTTCCCGAGAAATCTGGAGAAAACTCATTTCCACGCTCCTCGCACCATCGAAGACCAAGTCATAGAAACTGTTCACGCGGGCGAAGCCGCGGGCAAAAGCTAGTTTATAAATAAACAATGTTTTAGTTATTACTCAGTAGGGAAGTATGAATCAAAATTACTTTGCACAAAACAGTAATTATAAAACCAGTTTAAGATTTAGGAATATTATAAGTTATAATATTCCTAAATCATAAAATGGTTTTATAACTTTGTCTTTGATTTATAGACGTTTAACTTACCTATTTGTAAATTTATGGTACCTATTATATTTTTGTTTTATATATTTTTCTGAATTATTGTCTTAACCTTTTGTAAGGGACGCTCACAGTATGCCTAAAATGCTTTTAGAATGCTTCCCACTAATAAATAAAAGTAGAATTTTCCAAAATTTGCTTTTGCACCTAACTTCAGTAGATAGATTGGTTTCGGAGTAATTTTTTTAAATTATTATATTAGTTTTATGCTCTGACCGTCCTAGGTTTTTCTTTAGAGGTTTTTGTATAATTAAATCTTATAAATAACGTCTAAATAGAAAAACCCTTGCTTGCTGTAAAATTAGCTAAGTGAACAAAAATCACAAAATAATTGTAATAGGGATGACGAATGCTAGTCATGTGATTCACTTTTTATCATCTGTCACAAACGACATTTTGTTCTAAACATGTTTGAAATACCTAGGCGTGACGTCATAGTTTAGCAGCGTCGTTTATTTGTGTACTCATTTTGTGATTTCGGTGAATTAAAAATGGAAGACTTGATGGAAAACAAAACGAGTAAGGTTTTCCGAAGTTTAAGTAGGAGGGCAATTTAGTGATCAAGATTTCATAAATAATTTCTGATGCTGTCGTCATCCCTATAATGAATTAAAAACAAGATTATAGATAGGTACAATTGTTAATAGAAAAAAAAAGTTATGTAATTTTAAATATTTTTCCTAGTTGAAGGTAAATATTATTCTTGTATATTGGGGCGCGGTGACGGTGTATCCACTAAGCCATTTAACCTAACATTAAAAAATAACATTATTGTTTCTTAGTAAAGTATAAATATATTACATTTCATCGATTCCAAGCCAAAACTAGTTTCTATTAATTATTTGATAATGGACCGAAATTATAAATAACATTGCATATTACTTACAAATACTTTTAATTGCAATTGGATGATTTTGGCACTAACTATAGAACAAATCACTTTTTTTATTAGAATATTTTTTTCAAATTATGTATGTTTTTTTTGTGTATAAAATAATGTCGTTTTATTTACAGATTTTTGACGGGAAACAGCGGAGAGAACTAACCCTTATTGAGTTACCAACAGAGTTCAATTTGTCTTAACAACGAACAATTTGTACCTAATAAGATTTTTGCACTGTTTTTCCTTTTTTTTTACAAACCAGATCTAGTCTCATGTCACAGTTTTAAAAAATAAGTTATTACATATACCTATTTTAAATAAAACCTCTTAATGCACTTAACATTTTAATTTAATGTAGCAAAGGTGAATTATTTGAATGTAAATAAAATACTTAATATAAAATACTTCTGCTGTATATTTCGCAAATAGGTTATGAATTTTATATAAAAATAATTGTAACCAATACATTCCATCCATATATAGTTTTAACAATTAAAATATAAGCAAAAATAATGTATAAAATTTTGTATGAAACAACAGCAAATTATTTTTAAGAGTAAACATAAATAAATAATACCTTCGTTGTTTTGTTTACTCACCTGAATAAAAATATAAATTAATATTAGCTACTTTAAAGTTATTACTTTTATATCTAAAATGTGACCTAAGAATAAATAATATTTGAAATAAAACCAATAAGATTATTGTACAACTATTATTTATTTCATTTTCATGCCATATAAAGTATACATTGATGTATAAAATAAAATCTCCACTATTTTACTATCACAGATAAATAATATTCCCTGTCATTTTGTAATTTTATAAACATTGCATATTCAACAAAAACTATTTTTCCCTTCACCTAAATATAGATAAAACTTAATGTAAAGTAACGATTTTCCTGCAGTACAATTACAAAAAAAAATGTTTATTTAAACTTAAAAATCTAGGAAAAATGAAGTCCACAAGAAAACAAGAGAAGCCGCGTACAAGAAAGAGGCAGTCAAATTGCGAAAAAAAGTCCATGGTGGTTTATAAAATTAATTTAATTTACGAAAGACAAAAAAATGATTCTACATTAATGTAGAATAGGACGACGCATTTGAAACTTTGGCCGCAGGATCTCGATTTTTCACAGCAATTACAAAACATATAAAAGTGATATTCCGTACCGTGAACACGATTCGTCAAATTTTATAACAGAAAAAAATATATCAAAGAAAAGTTTTTTAACACAGAGATTTGCATTCTACAGGCAAACCAGACCGATTTAATACCTCTAAATTTTCTTAGTCAATTAGTCTAAACACACTAGTTTTAAATTTGAAACGAAAAAACATAGAAAAAGTGCGGTTATTTTCTTTATTCTTTACACGTAAAGAAAAAGACAGAGACAACTGTTCCAATGAATGCCTCGCCTTAAATTATTGTTGTTCTCATGGTTTTCTTTACCATAACCACAAATATTTTCGGATCACCGCCTACCTACATCAACCTAGCACCTTGCCCCCTGTAGTTTCATTTACACACTATGAACGTACCTGTTATACAGGGTTTTTTTTAACACCGAGCAAGCCTTTAAGGTGGGATCTACTCATGAAACTAAACATTCCTTTTTTTTTGTGAATTAAAAAACTTTTCCCAAGAAATATATACTAAAATCGCATTATGAAATTTTTTAGACTTCATAGAAATCGATTATTCCGATTATCCAACTTTGTTTGAGTCAACTTTTTTGCGATTTCAGTATGAGCTTCTTGGGGAAAGTTGTTCACTTGCTCGGTGTTAAAAAACATTGAACCTACAACGAACAACATAGAACCCGTTGCCTGGGGCTGTACCCTTCAATATTTCCCAATAATACTCATTTCACAAAAATAATTGGGACTCTATACAACTCGATAAACTGATTGACTTATTTTGTGAATACTTGTAAAGGCGTCGCTTTTTTAGAGTCCCGTACTCCAAAATGTAAAAACGGAACCATTAGGATCACTCGTGTGTCTGGCTGTTCGTCCGTCTGTCACAGTCAATTTTCCCGGAAACTACTAGACCGATTGAGTTAAAATTTGGTACATTGTACGTCGGTGACCCAAAGATGGACGTGTAATGTAATGTAAATAAATGAGTTCTAAATATGAGGGTCACTTTTATAATTAGAAAATATAAAAAAAAGATTATCAAAATATATTGTGTGACATATCAAAAAAAGGACTTGTAGTGAGAACCTCAAATCTATTTTTTTATAATTTTAAGATAAATAGTTATTTAAGAAAATTGTCGAACATTTACCATTCCCCTCCCCCTTATTTCCGAAACTATTGGCCTAAAATCTTGAAAAAATCACAGTAAATGAGGTTAAATGTACAGAAAAACTAAAGTCCTTTCGTGCCACAAGAAAAATGAAATTTCTAAAGTCCAGAATACGAGTAAGTAGACCCCTATTCACCTAGAGCAAAGTATGTACTGAGAGGTCTTGTTCTGTTGGTACTTTTAGTTTTGGTGCGGGACCCTGTTTGTGTGACCCAAACCCAATTGACTATGGGTTCCCCAGGGAAGTGAATAAACGCCCAATTAACACCAATTTACCCTGTATACGTACAAGCGGTTCATGTTAAAACACCTACAAGTTGGAGCGGGAGCCCCTCACCTGCTTGCTCCGGTAGCGCCACACATCCTGAAACAACAATCCGGTATTTGACTGCTAGACATTTGAGTTACTTTTTATCAACTGTCAAAAACGACATTTTGTTCTGAAATTGTTCGTGTTACAAACTTGTGACGTCATTGTCTTTGACGAACTAATTTAGTGATTTTGATAAATATAAAATTGAAATTAGAATAAAATGTTAAATGAAGAAGTTTTTATGCTTTTGTAGGAGAAATGCTATTTAGTGAATAATATTTTTTATTTTATTTTAAACACTGTCAAATACCCACCCTATTTTATTTTAAGCTTTCTTAACAAAAAGCTCTTGCAAGTAGCTCAATAGATGGCGTTGATATCGGGTTGAATTCTTTGTTTGTGTAACGTAAGTGTCTCGCAATAGAAAATGATAATTATTGTTATTGTGATTCTTCGGGTACTAAATTATAAAACTTATTAAGAGTCTCCAGGAGGCTCGAGTTTCCAAACAAACGTAGTTCTGCTTTAATACAAAAAGTACATGCCAGATTGAATCCACACTTTGTAATTTTATTGAGTAGACACATATCGATGTTTGTAATTAGTTTTCATCGTAGTAAATTTTAACGTAACTACACGAAGGCTTCATTTAATTTTGTACTGAAAGTTTGAAACTGCTCTTATTTTTTTCCGTTTTATATTAGTACTTCGAAAATTAATTACAAACGTCGATATGTGCCTCTTCAATATATTTGCAAAGTTTGGATTCGATCTGGCATGTAGTTTTTGTATTAAAGCAGAACTACGTTTGTATGGAAACTCAAGACTCCTGGCGCCCCTTAAATCCAATGATAGACATGAAATTGACAAAAAAGATATGGATACTGATAAGTTTTCATAGTTTTTCCGGAAGAATATCGAGAGTGCGCGGTGCGCGTGCGACTCGCGGGCTCATTCTTCCTGAATACCTTATTTTAACTACATATTACGAACATGTTAAGGCGGTTCCATGAGCACACTAGCGCCGCCAATAGAAAAAAATAATTTACTCCTTCTTATGGACTTCAATCGAAATCATTTAGTATTAGCATATAGGGAGACAACAACTATTGTTTGTTATTTTATAACCGTAAATATATGCAACAAGTTATTTTTTTGCAAAACTGCTAAAAGTGGCCACATTTAGCAGTTTTCCCAAAAAAAAAATAACTTGTTACTATTTACAGTTAAAAAATAACAATAAAACAATAGATACTGTATCCGTATACGCGCAAAATACTAAATGATTTCAATTGAAGTACATAAGGAGTAAATTATTTATTTCTATTGGCGGCGCTAGTGTGCTCATCGAACCGCCTTAAAACAAAATTTAGCGAAATCGGTCCAGTTATGCGCTTACCAACGAACAGCATTTAATGTAAAATTAACTTTCCATAAAAAAGAGTGTACTATTTTCAGGTCTAATGTATGTATGTTTCTTTATTCCAGGATATCTTCTGCACGGGTTGATGGATATTAGAGTGAGAGGTATCGTTAGATTCGTCTTGATCCCGTGAGTGACGTAGGATACATTTTACCCGACTTCCCAAAAAAGAGGAGTAATGTTTTTATGCAGTCGTGTTTTTATTAAATTTTTAGGGTTCCGTAGTTAACAAGGAACCCCTAAAGTTTCGTCATATTTGTCCGTTTGTCTGTCCGCGGCTTACCTCGGAGACTATTAGTACTAGAAAGTTGTAATTTATATTAATCACGCCGACAAAGTGGTAGGTACAAAAAAATCATAAAAAATACCTAAGACCTCCTCTACATGTATAGAGGGGGTGAATATTTTTTTTTGACATACCCTGTCGTGTGGGGGTTTGTGTACTAATATATATACTTTGGTATTGTTGAATAGGTCTTTTAAAGCTACTGAGGGTTTGCTAAAAACATTTTTTTTAATATTAAGCTTTAAAGCGCAAATTTTTGTTAGAGTCAAGTATCCTCCCCCCTACCAGCTAGACCGCTATTTCAGGACATCTGAAAAAAATTGAAAATAGTAGGACATTTAATCAATTTGAAAAAAAAAAAACTATCACGGCTCAGTAGGCTTTCTTAGTTTAGCACTATTAGTCTACCAACTCAAGATGTACAGTTCGATTTGTGAAAAGTTCATAGATTTTCCATACAAAATGTTCTAGTACCAACTGTGAATATTTTGTTTTTTTAAATATTACATTTATTTTTCGAAAAGACTAGGGAACCCTCCTTTGCGCGAGTCCGACTCGTACTTGGCTACTTTTTTAATTTATAGTTTCAATATGGGCGACCGAGCTGGATCGATTTTTGACCTAGCCGTTTTCGCGAACGTGATGACAAATATACGGGGTGTAACAAAATTGGTGTAGGCCCCGTTACTTGGAGCTTCTACTCATCACACTGAACAACTTTTTATCTTTGACTTTGCTGAAATCCCAAAAAAAATAACTCTTCATACAAATTGATCAGCTGATCAACTAATTTTGTGCATTTTTGTATGGAGGGTCCAGATTTTTTAAAAATTATCTATGGGTTTCATGGAGAAAGTTGTTCAGTATGATGGGTAGAACGGATCCTATACCAATTTTGTTACTACCTATACAAATATTGCTCGTTTAATAGTATAGGTGATATAAATACACGCTTTAGTGGTTTATTCAATTTCCGTAAAAAAAAGGCATATTCCGAAAAGATTTGTATGAAATTTTTTAGCAAATTTTTTACAGAATTTTGTCATTTTTCGGAATCTGAAAAATCACATACATTAGCTTCTAGAACGTTTTTACAAAATTTCAAAAACTCTGCAAGTGCGACACGTTAAGACTGAGTTTAGGAAGAGAAGTAAATACCTATATCGAATCTCACAATAAAGCATACTGAATACCGCCAAGTGTAGGTGCAGATTTTTACCCGACTGCTCCAGAAGGAGGATTATGCCATTAGAGTGTATGTATGTATGTATGTATATTTCTTTGGCATACTCTGTAGCCTAAACGGCTTGATGGATTTTGGAGTGCGAGGTCAGATACGCTTTGATCTGGCCAAAAAAGAGGGGTTAAGTTTTATGTTTCAATTTTGATATTGTATGATTATTACTGAATAAATGTGAATATGAAATATAAATATGCAATCGTTTTTTTTTAATTTTCAATTAATTCGTTTAGTTATTTTTAGGGTTCCGTAGCTTAAAAGGAAAAAAACAGAACCCTTATAGGATCACTTCGTTGTCCGTCTGTCTGTCGAGACTCTTTATCTCGGGAATGCATGGAGCTATCGAGTTGAAATTAAAACCATATACTCCGGTCTAGTCTCTTAAAGTTGTGAAAAATCAAACTTTGAAGTTAACGTAAAAAAAAGATACGGCCGTTTATGCTGCAGAAAACGTACATTTCGACACTCTCAAGGGAACCAAAATTTGCAGGGTATTTTCCGCTGACCTAGAACTATGAAATTTGGCAAGTAATACCGTCTTATACTACAAGTACAGGGAAAAATCTGAAAACTATACATATGTAATTGAATCATAAAAATATAGTCTTTATTTAAAGAACGTAATCAGTTATGCAACGAACGGCGGTCCAAATTTTAAATTGAGTGAACCGTGTCATGTGGGGTATCGTATGAAAGTACTTCATTGGCACAAGCTTAAACAGATTTTTAATTATTTTTATGATATATAATTTTCTATTTATTATTTTTAAGCTTCCTTATCCAGAGATGTGGTGGTACGGAACTTTCGGTGAGCAAGTCCGACTCGCACTTGGCCGGTTTTTTTAGGGTTACTTCGCTGTCCGTTCGTCTGTCACCAGACTGTATTTCATTGAACCGTGATAGCTAGACAGTTGAAATTTTCACAGATGATATATTTCTGTTGCCGCTATAACAACAAATACAAAAAAATAGAAAAAGCTCCATACAAAAACCGTGTTTATTTTGAAACGTGAAGAAACTACCGCCATCTAGTATGATGGTACGGAACCCTTTGTGTGCGGTTTTGACTCGCACTTGGCCGGTTTTTTTTTCATTACGTTAGTTAGTATCACAGAGCAGAACATGGACCGTCATAGATGTGACTTGCATAGCAAGCTACCCCTGGATGATAGTACATACCTGGAACGTGAGGTGGAAGCCCCTCCGCTTGGCCTCGTCGACCACTTCGCTGGCCACTCTCTCCTGCACCGTGCCCTGCACGTCGATGTAGTGGCAGAGACTGCTGGCGTAGTGGCAGGAGATGGATTTGCGGTAGCTCTGCAAACAAAGAATCAATGAATGATTTCTTTTAGGTACACAAACAAAAAATTAAAAATGATAATTTGTATAGTATTTTAGGATTTTTCAAGGTTACAAACTTAGATTTGGCATACCCACTCGATGCCAAACGATCCTAGAATATTTTTTTTGCCGCAATTAATGTAAGCTGAAACCTATATACAGGGTAACTTTTAATTAGTTCTTGATTGCAAAGTATAGAATGTGCTCGTGATTACAAGCAACTTTCGTGAAGAAATTATATTCAAATTAGAAAGTGTAAGTGTGTGGTTTTTTGAAACCACGGTAAAAGTGAAACTTTACACAGGCAGGACGCAACGATCATGGCTGCTCTCGCTACGGTACAGAGGACGAAACGATCATACCGTCAGACGAAAGCGACCGTCACGCGACATGCAACACACAGACACTATTACGACCAACAAGCACTGGGACCGCGTGGTCGACTATGGCCTGATCGCCCTAGGGTAGGCTCGAGCAAGGATGTATATGAGCTGATATAATTATCTACAAAGGAATTTAAAAAAAAAAAAAGTGAAACAAAAGCAATATAAAATCTCAGCGTAATTTTTACCTTAAGCAAAGTATATATATATTAGTACTGACATACTGCCGCTCTCTAGATTGCGACCTCACCCCCTCGTCACCTATATTGATACAGATTGGTTCTCGAACGTACAGGATTTCGCCGTGATATTGTTTGCTCCATCATTTGTTTTTAGAAATGTCATTTCACGACCATTTGTATGCAGTGTCCGTGGTGTGCGCTAAGGCAAAACGCTATTATTCTGCTATCTTCCGGGCCAAGTTGCGCGAGATGTTACTAATAAATTATATTTATGTATGTGTGCATGAGTGTGAGTGATGTATGTGTACGAGGAAGGGTAACGACGGAACAATACAATTAAAGAAAATCCTTATACAAAACAACCGTATACGTAACAAAATAAGTGTAGGTCCCGTTAACTGGGGCTTCTACTAGGGTTTATTCCCGGGAAATTTCAGGTCCTTGTTCCCGGGAAATTCGGCTCGAGAAGTCGAGAAATCTTTAATTAACTTACAGGTTTGAGAAATATCTTTCTAACGGTTTTTATGTCATCCACTCTTGAAAAAAAAAAACGTTTTTTCAGTGTTTACTTAAATATCTAGTATCTACCTTAAGTGTATTACGTATAAGTAAAAAGAGATTACGTTAAGTGTCAGGAGAGTATATGTTGATTTGAATTGAGATTAAGTTAATTTTAGAAGAGGCCATTTTTAGTGAGATCATGTCGATTTTAAAAAGAGATTATGGTGATTTTAGGGGAAACTATGTTTGTTTTTGATTGATATTATGCCGGTTTTAGAAGAGACTCTTGATTGTTAGTAAGATTGTTCATTTCCAAAGATTTTGTGTTGATTCTAGTATCATCGTCATCATTCGGAATCATCGGCGTTTACCATCAGGTGAGATGATGATGATGATGCTTACCAATTGTGAATAGAAAAAACATTTTGTCTGTTTAAAAAAAATGTTTTAAGAAAGACTGAGTTGATTTTAAGAGATATTATGTTGATTTTTGTTCTATTAGAGAGAAATACATATTTTTATGCCTTAATTCTTTAATTAGTACTGAACAAATAAAAATCAAAAATTTCTCGATTTCCCGAGAATTCCCGGGAAATAGGGCTCGAGAATTCTCGAAACCCGAGAAATTAAAAATCTCGAGAAATCATAAACCCTAGTGATCAAACTGAACAACTTTTCCCAAGGAAGCCATAACTATGGTTTAAATAACTAATTGACTATATCTTCTTGGTAAAAGTTGTTCAGTAAGTTTGGTTACAGCCTGTATAATTTTTTCAATACTTTTAAAACAACAGTTTTATCGGATACGTCAAAAATACTTACTTGAGATTATACAGGTGTCACAAAATTGGCGTAAGACCCGTTTACTGGGGCTTCTACTCATCATACTGAACAACTTTCTCCAAGAGACATGCCCCATACATAGCACATACCGAAATCACACCCTGGACACTTCATACAACGGGCCAGAAGTAACATTTCAAAAAACGAATAACGGAACAAACAAAATGGCGGCGAAATCCTATACGTTCGACAACCACACTGTAAACAATCCGAATCAATATGGGTGACGAGGGGGTGAGGTCGCAATCTAGAGAGCGGCAGGGAGTGTCCATACTGTATGTTAGTACTAATATATATTCTTTGCCGAAATGAGAGACAGGGTTCCCTGTCAATACGAACAATATCCTAAAGGCACGGCATTTATAGGAACAGTTGTCTCTGTTTAGTTCTTTACGTGTAAAGAAAATAACCACACTTTTGCACATGTTCAATTTTTTTTTCGTTCCAATTAAAAACTACAATTAATTTTTAATAATCGAACTGGCATATTGAAGTATGTGTTTAGACTAATCAACTAAGAAAATTTAGAGGTTTAAATCGGTCTGGCTTGCCTGTAATGTATATGTATTAAAAGAGCTCTCTCTGATATACTTTTTTCTGTTATAAAAGTAAAAAAATCGTGATTCTGCAACTGACAAACTGAAGTAATTGAAATGAAGAATCAGGTTACAAAATATAACATATTAATGTTTTGAAATTGCTGAGAAAAGTCGAGATTACCTTAGAAAAGTTAGGTCCAGAGCCATGCACCAACAAGGGATGGAGGAACACCGTGTCTCCGGGATCCATACCTTAGAAACATTAGGTCCAGAGCCACGCACCTACAAGGGATGGAAGAACACCGTGTCTCCGGGATCCATACCTTAGAAACATTAGGTCCAGAGCCCCGCACCAACAAGGGATGGAGGAACACCGTGTCTCCGGGATCCATACCTTAGAAACATTAGGTCCAGAGCCACGCACCAACAAGGGATGGAAGAACACCGTGTCTCCGGGATCCATACCTTAGAAACATTAGGTCCAGAGCCACGCACCAACAAGGGATGGAAGAACACCGTGTCTCCGGGATCCATACCTTAGAAACATTAGGTCCAGAGCCATGCACCAACAAGGGATGGAAGAACACCGTGTCTCCGGGATCCATATCTTAGAAACATTAGGTCCAGAGCCACGCACCAACAAGGGATGGAGGAACACCGTGTCTCCGGGATCCATACCTTAGAAACATTAGGTCCAGAGCTACGCACCAACAAGGGATGGAAGAACACTGTGTCTCCGGGATCCATACGTTAGAAACATTAGGTCCAGAGCCACGCACCAACAAGGGATGGAGAAACACCGTGTCTCCGGGATCCATACCTTAGAAACATTAGGTCCAGAGCCATGCACCAACAAGGGATGGAAGAACACCGTGTCTCCGGGATCCATATCTTAGAAACATTAGGTCCAGAGCCACGCACCAACAAGGGATGGAGGAACACCGTGTCTCCGGGATCCATACCTTAGAAACATTAGGTCCAGAGCCATGCACCAACAAGGGATGGAAGAACACTGTGTCTCCGGGATCCATACCTTAGAAACATTAGGTCCAGAGCCATGCACCAACAAGGGATGGAAGAACACCGTGTCTCCGGGATCCATCTCCAGGTTGACCCTCTTGTCGAACGGTGCGACTGAGTGCTCTTCAAGAATACCGTGGTACAGTTTGTTGGAGTCCTGGAAATTAGCAAAATGAACATAGGGTGTAAAACAAATTGTGCAGCCACGCTGTGCATACTTTCTCGCGAAGCCTTCACGGTCTGCGTAGTCGGGCATAACAATAAACATTACACTTACTTAGTAGCAAAGGTATATTAGATTTGGGTTAGGTATATGAAAAATTTACAAAAAATTGTATGTGTTTGTACGGGAGGTACGTTGCTTGGATTTTGCCGGGAATAACTTACTACCCAATGTAGTAGACTTTATTAAGTCCTAGTTATTTACAAGCAAGCAGCAGCAGCACAGCTCATATACATCCCCAGCGAGGGGCTCGAGCCTACCCTTAATTAGGGCGATCAGACCTTAGTCGACCACGCGGGCCCATAACTAACTTTCATTAAAATCGTTAGAGCCATTTTTAATAAAAAATAACAAAAAACCTGAATGTGTATGGGAGGTACCTAATTCCGATTTTTTTGAAACAACGGACTACCGCTTACTGTAGGCCATTTACAGTTATAGTAACATACCGAGTTTCATCAAAATCGTTAGCCATTTTTACAAAAAAAAGGAGATTTTTTACTATGGTAGCAACCCTAAAAAATCAGGATAGGGGAAATTTAAAAAAAAAACGCTTGGAGATATAAATACAACATTGCCCTTACTTACATTTCACCCAAATCCGTCCAGTAGTTTGGGAACTAGAGCACGATATGGACGTACAGACACACACTCACACACACATTTTTATTTTTTTAGACTCTATTAGTGTAAGACAATCGATCCCCATCAAAATCTCAACTCAGATGTTTTCTGCCATCACAATACCTTCGTCTCTCCTTCGTCGCTCGAAAGTAAAAATACGTTTCTTATAATATGTCACCGTACAATTGTAAAAACCGTTAGATTATAATCTCGCGAGATTGTAAACTGTCGAAAGATTGTGAACCGTGACATATTGCTTACAATTTCACTAGTGTCATTGTAATCTCACTGGTGACATTACAATAACACTAAGCGAAGTGAATAACATTAAATAAATGAGCGAGCGAAGCGAGAGATGTTAGTTTCGGCCAGGTTTGATTGATTAAACAGTCAGCCCCCCATGAATAGCAGAATGCTTCGCGGAAGAATGAATCATCGGTTTTATTCGGATGGGCCGTGAAATTGTAAGCCGATTGACAATATACCGTGATATTATAATCTAACTGAATTTAGTGTAGTGAGATTGTAACATCGCGGTTTTGACAATATCCCGGCGACATCTACACCTCTTATTTTTTTACTATTAGTTATTTTTATTATTTGTTAGGAAACCTGCCATAATTATCTCTGTCTAAAAATTTAAACTTAGAGTAGCAACTTATTACGTTTCGAAGGGTTAAGTCGTTTAAAGTTAGAACAAACGGACGGCGTGGGCTTAGTAGATAATAAGGTCCAGCTGGTACCCTTTGAGGAAGGTTGCCTTAAAATTAAATATACATGATAAAAAAAACTTTAAATTAAAAGTTTAAAAAAAAAACACGACTAAGAACAATACGCCTCCTTTTTTGGGATAAATAGTATCCCACGTCACTGCCAGGATCGAGACGAATCTAATGAGACGGCTCACGACAAACACTCCGTCAAAGGGACCGCCCTGAGTTCAATCGCGCCGCGGATCAATCAGGGCGGCCCCTTTGTCAGTGTTTGACTGTCGCCGTTGCCGGCTCGCGGAATTCATCAAAAATGCAATTAATTCAGCGATCGAACTATAACTAGTCACTCCCCCCCCCACATCAATTTCAATTACCTCACCTCGTAAATAATAAAAGAAGAGCTACCAAAGACGACTACGACGGCACGCAGCAGAGTGGTGCGAGACCCTTTCCCCCCATCCCCCCTCCCCCTTCGCGCTATGCTAAGATAAATTGATTGATTGAAAACACTTTATTGCACAACATAAGAGAAAAAAAAAGATACAATGATTAAGGAAGTTGTACTTATAGGCGGTCTTATCGCTAACAAGCGATCTCTTCCAGACAACCTTTAGGTGAAGGAAACATGAGAAATCATTATTGTGGGGTAGTAGTGGGCAATAAACGAATTCATAGAGAAAATATATAACAAAAATATTAATAAATATCCATTCTTAAACAGCGTAATACACGTAAATATATGTATAAGTAAAACTAAAATACATATACATAATAATTACATAACAAGATTAATGATGATGATGAAAACAACTAGACATAATATGTAAGAGATTATACAGATTTATGAAATTTATAGCGCTAGAAAGTGCTCTTTGACTTTAGATTTAAAAATATTAAGGGAAGGAGAATTACGAATTGAATCATAAATGTTATTTGGCTCACCTGCAAGTGCCCGTGCTCATGGAGCGTGTTCAGTTTGTGCGAGCCGGGCACGACGTAGAGGCACCCGTTCTCGACGGTCACGTGGTCGATGGCCGTCCAGCTCGCCACTATCTTGTCGGCGGGACGGAACGGGAAGTAATACAAGTCCTGCAATAGGTAATTTCATTTTTTTTTATTCACAATTGGTAAGCTCTTGGCATCATCTCACCTGACGGTAAGTGACGATGATGCCGAAGATGGAAGCGGGCTTACCAAGATTCCCCAATGCAATGGAGAACTGATGCTAAGTGATGATGATGCCGAAGATGGAAGTGGAATGGGGAACTGGCTATCTTATCTTCATGCCGGAACACACCAATGATATCAACATTGATATTTGGCGGCAAGACTTAGACAAGATGGTGGTAGCTAGCCAGGCGGGCTTAGAAAATGCCCTTCCACCAACCAAAACGAGTTTTGCAATTGACCCAGCTGGGAATCAAACCCGCGACCTCCTGTGTAAAGCCAGTGAACTTTACCGCTGGGCTACGGAGGCCGTGTAAATTGAATAATTAAAAAATATGTATGTTTTAATTCCAAGGCCAAATAAAGTTTATCTATAGTTTCTAATTTAAATAAAGTACAATTACACAACATATGTACACCTTTTATCGAACTATAATATTTTCAGTCCTAAATATTTATTAGTTTTCATTTATTTCCATTCATTCGCAAATAAAAGTTGTTTTAAACCCTGTTTTTATAATGTTTTAAACATGGTTTAAAAATTGTTTTGAACTGTGTTTTTAAACATTACAAAAACATTGTTTAATTTCAGACCGTTTTAAACACTTAAACACGTGTTTTAAAACAACTTGCTCTAACCCATGCCATCCCTGGTTATGACACAAAATGAACCGGATGGCCGCCATTTCGAACTTTTAAGGTACTGGACCGATTGCTTTCAAAATCGATCTGATTTACTAATTTTGTATGGGAAGTCAATTTTTTTTGCGAATTCAGCAAATTTGGCAAACAAAACTTGCTCAGTTTCATATGTTTTTAAGTTTGGCACACAAAACATGCTCAGTTTCATGTTTTTAAATTTGGCAAACAAAACTTGCTCAGTTTCATAAGTTTTCCAATTTGGCAAACAAAACTTGCTCAGTATCATAAGTTTTTAAATTTGGCAAACAAACCTTGGTCAGTTTCTTAAGTTTTTAAACTTGACAAATAAAACTTGCTCAGTTTCATAAGATTTTAAATTTGGAAAACAAAACTTGCTCAGTTTTATAAGTTTTTAAATTTGGCAAGCAAAACTTGCTCAGTTTCATGACAATTTAAAGCCACTTTTAAAAATTCGGGCGAATTCAAAGCAATCGGGTCTCCTGATTATTTTATTTCAATTTTAACCAGATTTTGCTACAGAATGTACTAATGTCGTTTTCATTTTTGGTAATTTAAGTTTGCAATACAGATTACAGATAGTAAAGTTCTCAAGATAGCGTAGGAAGGCTTTCAACTCGGTGGAGTTAATAACTGGTGAAGATCGTGGAAAGCTGCTGGATGCGGGCATTGCAGGACGGGACTCTGTGGAAATCCTTGGATTATGCTTTTACCCAGCAGTGGAAGTCTTTTGGCCTTAGAGTTTACATAAGCTAAGAGCTTATGTATACTCTAAGCTTTTGGCTGATATAATGATAATGATTTATTTGGCTTTGGTTTAACTGTTTACCAAATTAAATAAAAATCGCAAACCAAAAAAATGTATTTTTAACCCAAAAAAGGTAAATGTCTACCAAAATTTGACACCCTATTTTATACTAAAACGCATACATTTATTTAATTTTACATTAGCCAATTAAAGCACATGAGACCCAAAATAAGCTAAGTTTGCCCACATTTTGAATAGCATTTAATTATTCAATAGACTGTCAAATATTAACATAAGGGTACATACCTATTTTAAAGTTTGTCGATTTTAGAACTCCCCGTTCCACACTCTTCCTACAGTGTTGAGTGGTCGACGGAGCCCCTTCGGGGCTCCTACTTCTGTGTTCTCATGTCAAACCTAACACTACGACTGTGCGGGGAGGCGAGCTAAGCTCGCCTCCCCGCACAGTCTCCGAACCTAACGCATCCGAGTCGGGGTGCTCCGAAAGTCCGAGCTCGCTTCGCTCGCTCCCGCTTCCATTTAGAACTCCCCGTACCACACCCTTCCTACAGGTGTACTGAATTTGGTAGACATTTACTAATTTTGGCTTTCGATTACATTTTAAAGTTCGAGCATAACTTTATCAGATAAACGCACTTTTTTAATTGCGTTGCGGATATACTTTTTTACGCATTCGTTTTTTGGTACACTATTATTTTTTTGGTATACCTTGTCGTTTTAAGGTAAACGTGTTTAGGTATTAAAAACTGATTTTGGTATACAATATATTTGTACCGGATTTATTTTAACACTTACCTGGTGTGGAGGATGTCTCCCTGAGCCCGGTGGCTTGTTGATCAACATGCTGTGAGCTGCCGTGATCTCATCTCCAACCAGTTGTGACACGGTGTTCAGGAGTCGAGGGTTCTCTGTGTACTGGCTGAATACGTCGTCGAACAGTATGTCTTGCAGCTGTTAAAGATTAGAAAGAAACATAAAATATATACTTAAATTAAATTTATGTGATGTTTCGATAAGTTTAAGTATGTCATTATAGTTTAGGCTAAACAGTAAGGACTAGGATACCTATCTATCTTACTTATACGTGTGCGGTTTTTTAAACTATGAACTAAATTATGAACTATTGATCACTAAATTGCCCTCCTACTTAAACTTCGGAAAACCTTACTCGTTTTGTTTTCCATCAAGTCTTCTATTTTTAATTCACCAAAATCACAAAATGAGTACATATATGACGCTGCTAAACTATGACTTCACGCCTAGGAATTGCTAACTTATAAAGAACAAAATGTCGTTTTTGACAGATCAAATGACTAGCATTCGTCATCCCTATTGGTAAGCCCATGGCATCATCTCAGCAGTTAAGTGACGATGATGCCTTCAATTCTTTTAGTCAGTGGTGCGACTCTAGCACAGCACCACCCATCTCGAGGGTGTCTTGGGAGGCGACAAAGGAAACAAACCGGAGGATACGCAGCGTCCTTGCCGCGTACTGTGGCACCATACTGCACCCGCAACCCGCCTGCCAAGCGTAGCGATCACGGCAAAACCCGAAGAAGGCCTATGTCCAGCAGGGGACGTGATGTCGTCATCATCATCATCATCACATGTAAAAGCAGGCTGATTAGCAGCAAAAAAGGAGTGTGCTGTTTTCAGGCCTAATGTTGAGAGATGTTTCTTTATTCCACGATATCTCCATAACGGTTTGATGGATTTTAGAGAGCGATGTATCGCTAGATTCCGTGAGTCACATAGGATAAATTTTACCCGACTTCCCAAATAAAGAGGGGATAGTGTTTTTGTTAAAATTTTAATCTTATTTATTTTGATTGTTTTTTTTTCAACAAAGAGGCCAATAGAATATGCAACCCTAGGCTCAAGTAATCGACTTTTAAAAAAATATATAAACTCTGTATAACATTTGAAACCTCAAGTGAACAATCTGTAAAGTTGCTTTAATTATACCTACATGTCATCATCATCATATCAACCAAAGGACGTCCACTGCTGGAAATAGGCCTCCCCCAAGGATTTCCACGACGACCGGTTCTGCGCTACCCGCATCCAGCGGCTTCCCGCGACCAACACCAACCCATCGGTCCACCGAGTGGGAGGCCTGCCTACGCTACGTTTTCCGGTGCGCGGTCGCCACTTGAGAACTTTACTACCCCAACGGCCATCCGTTCTACGAGCTATGGGCCCCGCCCACTGCCACTTAAGTTTAGCAATTCTGAGAGCTATGTCAGTTACTTTGGTACTCCTACGGATCTCCTCGTTTCTGATTCGATCACGCAGAGAAACTCCGAGCATAGCACGCTCCATTGCCCTTTACATGCATGTTTCCTACATCTCATGTTTCCTACTAATTATACAATGACGCTTAGGTATGAAATGCTATTAAAACAGTGGAGGTCGACTCCAACTATGACTCCAGCCGGCGGGTTGCAGGTCAAACTATTATCTACACTTAGCTACCTATGATTACGTGCTGTGACTATACGGTCTTGTTGAACTTGAGAAATAACTGTCATGTTTAAAGATTAATAGCGCTTTGGTTTATAAGTTATGCTGTAAATTAATAAAATAAATTAAAAATAATTAAATATATGAATATTATAACAAATATTCAGGAAAAAATAACACTATAGGCCCCCCTGTAGGTACTTTTGGAAGCAAAGACTTGTAAATACATATAGAATAGATACTAAACACAGACCACAGAGCAAACAAACTTGTTTGTCACACGAATGTTTGCCCTGAGAAGGGAACGAAGCTTCGGTCCAGGCAGGAACGCTGTCTGCTGGACGACTGGGTCACTCTTTATTATAATCGGAGATAAACGCATCCACTTATTATAATTATGCATTTCAGACACTTAACAACACATAACCACCTCCGTGGCGTAATGGTTTAGTCTAAAGCTTAACATCAAGAGGTCGCTGGTTCGATTGCCGGCGGAGTTTAACTAGTAAGACTCGGTTTGGTTGGTGCAAGTGAATTTTCTAAACCCGCCTGGCTAGCTACCACCATCTTATCCAAGTCTTGCCGCAACATCAAACAACATTGATGTGTCCCGGCTCGAAGGTAAGATTGCCAGTTCCCCATTGTGTTGAAGAATCTTGGTAAGTCCGCTTCCATCTTCGGCAGCATCGTCACCATCAAGTGAGATGTGATGACAGCGGCTTACCAATTGTGGATAAAAATAAATAAAAAGAAGGAATAAAGAAACAAAAGAAAAAAGAGTAAAGAACTACTTTATCTGATCAGAATATAAAAATAGGTACGTACCTTATTAATAGCATCCTCCCCTTTAAGTCCTTTCTTAACAAGCGCTGGCTCCTTGACAACAGTGATGTTGCCTTTGTCCACAATACCCTTGGAGATTTGGACGAAGCGCTGTCTGAAACCAAATAACATTTACAAGAAGACCGACAATCCCTCTAGTGACTTGGATTACTGAATTCACTAGCGACATCTAGTGATGACTTTTGAAACGTCATAAAAGCTTTTTAAGTTATTGCATAGATTTTATCGCGGGCTTTGAGCGCGGCGACCGAAACAAGAAATTCCGTAACGAAAATAACTTAACACACCACGAGTTCGAAAAAACTTACAGTGTCATCTATTAGCGATTTGCGGTACTAAAAGGACTTAGTCAATTTTACTGGTGTAACTTTCTTAGTGTTAATTTATTACATAAACATCCCGCGCCCCAAGGACTGGTACTGGTAAATACTGCATAAATAAAAAATAAATAAATCATTATAATTGCATAAGTTGATAAAAAATGCTATGCAATAGCTTTACCGCGGCAGTCCCCGAGTGCCACACGTCTTTTTTCAGAAAATTTTTTGTGCGTTTTGCTGCACCTCACCTGATGGTAAGTGCCGATGCAGCCGAGGATTCTAAAAAAAAGTAGTGTTCAGCCACTTGCTACAAACCTGACAATCCGGGAACGGTCCATGAGCCGGTAAGGTGGCCGGGCAAAATGAGAGTCTCTTTCTCTCCTATACAATCTAACAGAGATAGCGTCATTTGACTGACTTCCTGCCCGGTTCCCGAAACACTCTCGGACCGCCCCAGGTCTGCGGCAATGCTCAAATGTGGTCTTGATAAATAAATAAGTATTGTAGTAAGTTTTGAGGCCAAACATTGAGTTTTAAGCAAATACCTGATTAATTCATAGCGCCATCTAGTTTGAATCGACCCATAACTACCTGAGTCTCTTTCACTCCCATAAAATCTGACAGAGATAGCGTCATTTCACTGACTTTCTGCCCGGTTTCCGTACCACTCCCGGACTGCCCCAGGTCTACGGCAACGCTCAAATGTGGTCTTGATAAATAAAAAAGTGTTAAATACCTGATTAATTTATAGCGCCATCTAGTTTGAATCGACCTATAACTACCCGGCACCAGAAAGTTTCCGAAGTATCACCAGAGGCAAGTTCTACGTCATGTAAATGGCAGGTATATACTCCTTATAGGTTGCTGAAGTGAGAGTGATACAGATGTAGCGTGACTTTCTAACAGTTTGATTTTTCCAGCTACGTCTTTGAATGAACTTTAATTCCACTTGAAAAGGCATTGTCTCGCTCTATAAATTTCGTTTGCTCATTTAACTGCATCTTTGATGAATGCCGCGAGCGACAGTCAACATTCCGACAAAGGGGCCGCGCTGAGTTCAATCGCGACGTCGATAATGTCGGCGGCGGCGGCGCGGCGGGCGGTGCGATTGACCTCAAGGCGGCCTCTTTGAATGAGTGTTTGTCGCGAGCCGTCAGAGCTGCAGTTAATTCAGCAAAGAAACTACAGATATTATAGAAACTCTGCGCCTGGAGCTAACTAATTTTAAGACCAAATTTGGGCGATATGATACTCAGTATGAAGATTAGTAATCTTTTTAAGCTATTGTATAGCTTTTATCGCGGGCTTTGAGGGGACCGAATCAAGAAATTTCGTAACGAAAATAAAACTTGACACACCAAAAAAAAAATATATTAAGTTCTAAAAAACTCACAGTGCCATCTATCTATCTATCCATCATGATGATGATGAGGATCATGATGATGATGATGATGAGGATCATGATGAGGATCAATGATGATGAGGATGATGAGGATCATCATGGTGATGATCATGACGATCATGATGATGATGAGGATTATGATGATGATGAGGACGATGATGGATTAACTTTCTTAGTGTTAATTTATAACATAAACATCCCGCGCCTTAAGGGCTATATGGTACTGGTAAATAAATACTGCATAAATAAAAAATAAATAAATAATTATAATTGCATAAGTTGATAAAAACGTCTTTTTTTAAATAAGAATTTTTACTTATATATTTTTATTTATTTTATTCTATTACTTACATTTGCTGAAACCAAAGTGCTTGGCTCAGTGACTCAGTGTGTTGATCACGCATCTTAGTAAAAGTTTTATTTATTTCACGTCACAAATTCATAATTATACATAAATAAATGTCAATTCAATTCAATTCAATATATTTATTCAAAATAGGTACAAATTACACTCTTTCTGATAGTCATAAAATAATAATAACAATGTCATTTGTAAGGAATCAAGAAATAAACAATAGTTAGTAAACAACATCAAAATAAAATCCTTGATATAGACCAGATTATGTCATTAGAACATGAAAACAATATGACACGAAAAGTTATATGTATACATAAAAATCATTGAAAGCATTTAACAAGAGTAGGCCAGTTCCCACGGACAGCACCCGGTCACGAGTATAACGCGAGAGTCAACCATCGCTCCCATCAACCATATTTGAGGGAAAGGAACGACCCGGCTCCCGTCAATAGTGACGTGCGTGATTGTCAAAGAAAGCAATAAAGAAAATAAACTAATAAAATTAACAAAATGTCACTTAAGTGACTACATACATGGTCATAGCCTTGATAAGTTTGACTGTAAGTGGCATTTATATCGAAAGTTTCCATAGTTCGCATGGCACATTAAGTTGTATGTGGCGGTTGTTTACACAAGATAGCAGTTGTTAAGCCATATCGCAGCCATGTCAGAGGCCCTGCAGGTGGTTTGGAAACTTCTTGAGTCTTCACAAATGACATTAATATTATTTAATGAATATCAGAAAGAGTGTAATTTGTACGTATTAAATATATTGAATTGAATTGAATCAAATACCAAATACTGGGCTACGGCAAAGTATATAATATAGTACCACTGACGCCACGGGCCACGAGCCACGGGTCTCTTCCCAAACTCAATGCTTCTGGTTAGTTAACCTGCGAGATGTCCAATCATATCATCATCATTCAGCCGAAAGACATCCACTGCTGGACAAAGGCCTCCCGAAAGCTACACTGACCGGTCTTGCGCTGCCAGCATCCAGCGGCTTCCCGCGACATTCACCTGGTTATTGGTCTACAGAGTGGGAGGCTTGGTTACGGTTCAGCCAACACCAATCCAGACTTAGCCCACGTTTGTGGAGTATGGCCTAACATTCCTGATATATGGGAGTGAGTAGAGGAGGAGGGGGTGTGCTATGGGTGTTAGTACGCTGCTTAAAAATCCCCTAGCATTGATAACTCCCATGGTGTTGCAGATGCCTATATAGGGGGTGGTATCACCCCTAAAAAAGCCTCTACATTCCAAAATCGATCTCTATTCTAGGCCAGTTCTGGCTTGGTAACGTAGCATAGGCAGCCTCCCACTCGGTGGACCGATAACCTTTTACTAAAAACAACTAAATTATAACTAACTTACTTGAAACTGTACAATGAAGCAAAATCAATCAGTTCTTTTATAACAAAGTAACCATTCACTTCGTAGAACTTTAGCTCCTGTGGTGATAGTTTGTAAGTGTCTGGTAGTTCCGAGAACACACTGAAAGAAAATGGAAATTATTTATAATACTATAACAAAGACATTCAGGACATATAAAGGTTGAAATTATGGCAGGTGACATGGTGCCAAGGGTGTACCAATTATGAATAAAAAAAAGCTTAGTGTCAGTGACCACTGGATCAGTGTCAGTGACCACTGGATCATTGAGTGATCAGTGGATGGGTGAAAAAATTGGTATACCTAATCCAGGCAGGCAGAGGCAGATTAAGTGATGAGGGCGCCCTAGGCAAGCATCTCATTGGCGCCCCTCTAGTGGCCTTAGACTCGTATTATAAATTTTAACTAGTACTTATATAATAATTAGCTGCGCCCTGCGGTTTAACACGAATGATGCCCAATCCTATGGATATTTTGGGATAAAATGTGTAAATCTGCATATTTTATTACATTTGGTTCAGTAGTTTTTGCATGAAGAAGTAACACACACACAGTTATAATATTGAATAAAGTGAAGAAAGCAGAAGGGACAGAACAACCACGGAAATTTATGATGCCTCTCTGGGAAACAGATCTGACTGTGTATGTGTGTTGACAGATTATGGGTGTTATCATATCATTATAATTAATTAAGTAAACGCTTAAAAGAAATTATTAATATTTGATAAATAATAAAACTAAAGTTATAATTTATTTTATTTAAAATGGTACGTTAATAGTTGTGTCACACCCTCGTTCCTGCAACCAAGCAATGTCCAATGTTCGCAATCAATGCTATGAATGCACAACATTGCAGTTTATCTTCTATAATGAAATCAGGCGATGTAGGAATAATCAAGAAGGCGGAGCACGCTTTGGAAGGTCTACATCTTTCTAAAATTAATTGATCCTTGATATGCAAATCTTTAATTAATTATTTTGATTTAAACATTGTGAGGAAACCTGAACACGTCTGCGAAGAAACTCCCCAGGTTGTGTCCCCAGGACCAACCCGCACTGGGCCCACTGGGTAGTTGACCACTCCAACTAAAGCCCGATCGCCCTAATTCAGGGAAGGCTCGAGGCCCTCGATGGGGACATGTATGAGCCGATATGATGATGAATTATTTTCTTTGTTTAAAAACTTACGTGCGCGCGCCCCCGTGTAACCTCGCGCCCCTAAATGCCTAGTTAAAGTTAGTTAGTTTAGTTGCCTTTGAGGCAGTGATCTGATAACTTATTTTTAGAAAACCTTATTGATGTTATTTTTAGAGGTACCAATAGTATTGTAATGATTCCAATAAACCTGTTTAATTATTGCACCCAAACCGGTTAGCAAGCTAAAAATGGGTACATAAGTGTTACTTACTTTTGCGGCATAACTTTGATATAAGAATTCATTTTTCTTTGAATTTTACAAGAATCTAAAAAAAATTAAGTACACTGCACTGTATGTAGTCACAATAATTTTAATTTCAAAGACTGTGTGTGTGATTCGATAGATATCGGATATTTGGTGATTGTGACGTCAGATTGTAGCACGATCAATGAAAAATATTTCGAAACAACAAACAAACTTTATCTAAAACAATATTAAAGATCTTTAAAGTACCTAAAAAACAAAAACAACTTTCGAACATTTAAAGTACTCTGTGTTTCGAACTAAATAGTTTACATACTTTATGATAACTTATCTTTTTTTTGCTTACCTTTTTCAGGGCAGGCTAAGGCTCATAGGCCATACTGCCTTATCTTCTTACGTCTTCTTTCAATTTTTTTAGTATTTTTCAGCATACGTACGGTTTCTTGTCAAAAGTAACGCACCATAAAAGTAATAACGTCCATAGTAACGTTGATATGTCGTGGGTAAAATGAACCATATTTTATTGACTTTACATTTTAAACGAAACTAATTTGTTTGTAGTTTCCGTTCAATTTAACTCAGTTTAAATTGAGTTAACTGTCAGATCTGAAAAAGTAACGTAAAGCTAAAGAGTAGGGACATTTTACTGGAGTAAAGTATAATTTAAGGTCATATTATTATTGTAACGCAAAGACACGAGGGGGTCAACAGTAATGTGAAATATTAGAAAAGTAACGTTCTGGCAACGCTGATTGGCAGCTTGAAACTTTAGTCACTTATGTCTAAACGGTTTTGAATGGTTTTGAGATTGTTCTTCACATACCTAGTTTACAGATGGCACTAGTGTAAATATTTTACAGCAGACATGATTCTTGTGCTATTTGTTGCATTCTTTTAGAAAACTATTTTTAACGCCTGACGCAAAAAGAGGGCCGTTTAAAGTTTAACGTGTGTATCTGTGTATGTGTGTGTCTGTCTGTGGCATCGTAGTTCTTAAACGAATGGACCGATTTCGATGTGTTTTTTTTTGTTTGAAAGCTGACGTATCGAGGTGGTTCTTAGCTATTATTTGTGAAGATCTGTTTTGCCGCTTCTTCATCATCAGCTCTTATCTAGGCGATGAAGGGATGTGTGCAACTTACACCGGTCTAATCGATTCGATATTTGGTGCCCTGTAACTGTAATTATTTTGCAAAACCATGGTAAACTTGACCTGATGCTGCAGCATCTCCTGGAATCTGCAGGATACCCAACTCCTTGCCAACTTACAGCAGAGGTGTCGTGTTTATTATCATTGTAATAGTCTCAATAAATAAGTGTTAGATATAACATGGTAACTTTGACCTGATCCTGCAGCAATTTCTGGAATCTGCAGGATATCCAACTCCTCTCCAACTTACAGCAGATGAATCGTGTTTGGGCTCATTGGAATAGTCTTAATGAATAGGTTTTAGATAGAACATGGCACATGGTAACCTTGACCTGATACTGCAGCATCGTCTGTCTAGGTTTACCGCTTAAACCATCAGTGTCGCCACTCCTTCGAAGCCAAATGTACCAAATG
Organism: Coleophora flavipennella; assembly: GCA_947284805.1. Taxonomy (NCBI): domain Eukaryota; kingdom Metazoa; phylum Arthropoda; class Insecta; order Lepidoptera; family Coleophoridae; genus Coleophora; species Coleophora flavipennella. Next base: position 10,412,955 of record OX369303.1, on the reverse strand, counting down.
AACGAGATCCAGGTTCCTGAGGATCATCACACCTACTTCTACGAATGGTGGGTAAGAACGCTAATCCTGGACGACTTGAGCTACCGGGGGCCGTTGATCAACTCAGCTTGCAATTCCAACAGACTGACAGATCAAGATCTCCTCGTCCATGCAGTCAGTCTTTATAGAAACGCACAGCAGTTGAAGCCACAGGAATTGGTGGACCTGCCGCTCATCCCTCACCAAATGCGGACTGGAGAAACGATGCTGGACTTCCCGTTCTTGGATCTTCTACCTGGTAGTCCTCTGGGACATCCATATCGACGACGTCCACTAGATGCTCCATATCCTGCCGTGGAGGGTAGTGGATCATCCCATCAGGACCGGTAGGAGTACCGAATTACAGGAATTGGACAAGGCTGGAAGTATGTCAACAGGCCAGACAGGCGCTACCCTCGCCTAACGCTGGCCTGACTAGAAAGCTCCTGAAATTCGGGAGACTCCAGCTCCGTAAGGTAACAGCGACCATTACCAGTCACGGTTACTTTAAGAAGCATATTTTTAACCTGGGGATTACAGACATCATGCTGTGCCGCGCATGCATGGCGGCTGAGGAGACAGCCACTCACATCCTCCTGGACTGCAGAGAGGTGGCGGCGTACAGAGCCGAGCACCTCGGAGACCTGAGGACACTCCCGGAAGTCGTCGGCAACCTGCGGGGGCTACTGGGCTTCCTGGAGGAACTGGGCTCGTAGTGATCGGGCGGGCATCAGACACCTGGTTGCGGAAATCAGCCCGTCCTTACAATTACATAAAGTAGCACCTGGATGACTAATCAGATCACTTCTAACTAGAAGCTAATTCGCACCTTTAGTTTCAGTGGATCGTCAGCATTGACAACATCCAGGTCTTGTTCTGTTCGTAGTTAAAATTTTGGCGCGGAACCCTGTTTGTGTGACCCCGAGTCGCACTTGGCCGGTTTTTAGGGTTCCAAAGTCAACAAAGAAACCTTATAGTTTCGCCCTTTCTGTCTGTCTGTCCACGGCTTAGCTCATAAACTATTAGTACTAAAAAGCTATAATTTGGCATCGGTATAGGTATTAATCACGCCGACAAAGTGGTACAATAGAATATTATAATAAATTTTTTTAGGGTACCTCTCTTACATATAAGGAGGGGGTGAATTTTTTCATTGACGCACCCTTTCGTATGTGGTATCGTTGAATAGGTCTTTCAAAACTACTCAGGGTGTGCTACAACTATCTTTCAAAACTACTCAGGGTGTGCTACAACTATCTTTCAAAACTACTCAGGGTGTGCTACAACTATCTTTCAAAACTACTCAGGGTGTGCTACAACTATCTTTCAAAACTACTCAGGGTGTGCTACAACTATCTTTCAAAACTACTCAGGGTGTGCTACAACTATCTTTCAAAACTACTCAGGGTGTGCTACAACTATCTTTCAAAACTACTCAGGGTGTGCTACAACTACCTTTCGATTCATGGATCGCTGTGCCAAATATTAAGCTTTAAAATGTTACTTTTTGTTAGAGTCAATTGTCCCCACCCTGCCATGCCAGCTAAATCGCTATTTCACGACATAAATAGTAGGACATATAATCAGTTGAAAAGGTAATAGTTTACGGCTAAGTGGACTTTCTTAGTTTAGGAGCAATAGTCGGCCAAATTAAGGTGTGCTGTTGGATTTGAAAAAAGTTCATAGATTTTCCCTAGAAAATGTTCTATTAGTCGGGTATTTAGTGTCACCAACCTTGCAAATTGTCAACAAAGAAAGCCGCTTGGCACAGGCATACCTAGTGGTCATCTGAGCTGATTTAGCCCTGTACCCACGTGGTACCACCCTGCAGGTAGGTGGGGGAGGGGGGGGAAAATTCCATCTACCGCGCTGCACTCTTTCGTCCATATCTCCGTAAGTTTAGCAAACAAGTCGTGTTTGGTATCGTTTTCGTATAATTTAAGGACGACAAATTCATTTCTGGAACAATATTTTCACTTGTTCATAGAAGAAAAAAAGATTAGGCGCAAAAATAGAAAAAATAGAAATAAAAATTCTTACAAAATCTATGCTTACAATTAAACCAGGAGACTATGTTTTATAAAAAAATATGATTTTGTAGCCCTGTTTATCTAGAATATATAAATAAACATAAACTTTCTTAATAGATTGAACTAGTAAATGTGTCAAAAAAAATTTATTGCCTCGTGCGGTGGAGCTGCGACGGGAGAAGTAAGTATTTTTGGATAGGATTTGACACTAAATTGTAAACAATTATTAAAAACTAAACTAATGAAACTAATTAGTATAGGTGTATCTATATCTAGAGATAATATTCTTGAAGAAATATCTAGAGTAAATATTGTTAAAAAATAATATTAGAGTTCATAACATTAAAATAAATGTTTTATAATCACTGAGATAACCCTAAATTTCAGCTTATTTTAATCATGTTAGTTGTAATAGGGATTCCTCTTTTAATTGTAATAATGGAATAAAGAATAAAAGGTCTATTTTAGTAAATAAGACAATTTATTGACCGTTTCCGGGTGTAAGTGGTCCAATAAACATCTTTAGAATTTAAGCCGACCTCACCTGCTCGTGGTGCACCCTGCTAGGCTACAAACGAGGCTCTGGCGAAACTGGTTACCTTCGGGGTTTTGGGAGTCAGACGGCAGTATCTCCTTATAATACCTGAAACCTGTCATTTATTGTGAAAATGTCGGACAAAGACCATGGCACAAGTCGGGACAAAGCTAGGTAGAAGAAGAAGATTCACAGTTTCCGCTGCAGCCACACGGTTCGGTGCACCTTATCTCTCTTTTTAAACAATTGCACCTTCCTGCGCATTTTTTCTTGCATTCACATCGTATTAACTCCATGCAAGCAGCGGCTGCTGGCGGTAGGGTGGTCCAAACAGGCTCCCATTTGCCATTATTTTTTGCCCAACCCCAGTCAGCAGGACATGGCAGGTTTTGTGTAGGTTGCAAAAGTTGACCCCATATATGTCCTCCCAGATAATTTGCTCTCAAAATATGGTTGCGCAGGGCATCTTTAGTTGGTGGAAGATTCTCCATCTGTCTGTGCTTTTTCGTAAATAGTAGTTTTCTACACTGATTGATATCAGTGCACGCGCCAGATCTAAAATGAAACAAATTGTACACAACATGCATTCCAATAATTACTTAAATTATTTCAAATCACAAAAGCCAACCACCACTTAAATTACTTGTCATTTATAGAATTGACAAATTTTTCTAGTATTGGTAAAGCTTGTTCCACATTTCCTTCTTTAGCGCTTGTGAACCACTCCGTCGCAGGTAGATAAGCGCCCCAAGCTTCGAAAGCACTCTTTTTCCCTTTACCAGCAAAAGACGAAACGGTATCACACCCGGAAAAGGCGTGGAACATTGGCAATACTTCTGCCTTTTCTGGTCCTAAAAGAAAATAAACTAGTATATAGCTGAATTACTTTCAGATTTTAAAGTGTAAATATATTATATTCATTTAGGTTACCTAATGAAGCTGCCATAGCATGGCATGGCAAGCACTGATTTTTTCCCGTGCCAATATGAACCCACAGTTCCTCAAGCTGTGGCAATTGTGACACACATGAAACCGCAAGGACAACAACATTGGTATCCACTGTACGCACCATGATTTTTATGTCCTTGGGCTGCAGCATCACCAATGTGGACCATTATGCGCGTATCTGCTTCCTCATGGTTGCATGGTTCCAGGGCTTTTTTATCACTGGGGCTGTTGCTGAAAACTGTGGGTCCATCTGTCGTATAAAAGTTTTTGCCAGCTAAGAATTCTGTAGCTTGGCACTGTAGAGCTAGGAAATGGAAAAGTTCCTCTTTATTGGAATTATCCCAGAGAAAATTTGCCCAACCCTTCGGAATTCTAAAATTTGTTCTTTGTCCGGTGCCACGTTTTAGTCTCGTTTTTGAGACTGTCAGTGTCGTATATGTCCCAAATCACATCTAAACTTGATACAGTGACAAGCTCTCTGTTCGCGAAAGGTATAAATACTTTTTCAGCAGTTTTGCTGAGTCCTGGAGCCCTTAAGTTTAGCAATTCCGAGAGCTATGTCGGTTACTTTGGTTCTTCTACAGATCTCCTCGTTTCTGATTTGATCACGCAGAGAAACGCCGAGCATAGCACACTCCATTGCCCTTTGGGTGACCTTGAGCCTTCTTATGAGGCCCATAGTAAGCGACCATGTCTCAGTTCCGTATGTCATCACTGGCAACACACACTGATCGAAGACCTTGAGATAGGTACCTACTATATAATAACTTATAAGTAGAAATAAAACATGGTATTTTTTTTAAGATAACCGGTCGGCTGTCTTCTTCCTGAATCCGTCATCGGACCCTCCTCCCTCACCTAGTGTAATATATGGGACTCGTCAAAACCATCCAAATGAGCCCAAACTCAAGAGGGTTTCACTGTCCACCTCCTGACTTCATCATCAGGCCCAGTTGAGACTACCATAATATTGTTTCGTTACTAGCACCCCACGTGTATGCAAAGTTTCATAAGAATCGATTCAGTACAACTGAAAAAGCTTTCACAAGATTTGAAACAAAGGAAGGCGTAAATATATATACGGGGTTAAGTCAAATAAAATCGTTTAAAAACATAGTAAATCTAAATAAATACTTACAATTCTCATATCCTATGAAAAAAATATACTAGTTTGATAGTTTATCCTCCTGAAAACACTTCAAAAGTTCAAAATACGTGCTTTCGTTATGTAGTGATCACTGAGTAAGATGCGAACCGACTGAACTGAGAACACGCGTGTATGGTCACTGAGCGCTCCGCGCAGCGGTCGAGTTGAACGAGCCGCTAAAACGCAGCTCCGCCGTGCGACGCTAATGATTTTTTTTAAACATTTATAAGTTAAATTTATTAAGAAAGTTTATGTATGTATTATCAAAATAAACAGGGCTACATAATTATATTTTTTTTATAAAACAATCTCCTGGTTTAATTGTAGGCAAAGATTTTGTAAGAATTTTTATTTCTATTTTTTCTATTTTTGCGCCTAATCTTTTTTTCTTCTATGAACAAGTGAAAATATTGTTCCAGAAATGAATTTGTCGTCCTTAAATTATACGAAACGATACCAAACACGACCGAGAGAAACCCTGTATGGACGATTGCCAGCTACCTAGAGAAACCCTATATGGACAATTGCCAGTTACCTAGGGAAACCCTATATGTACAATTGCCAGTTACCGAGAGAAACCCTGTATGGACGATTGCCAGCTACCGAGAGAAACCCTGTATGGACGATTGCCAGCTACCTAGAGAAACCCTATATGGACAATTGCCAGTTACCTAGGGAAACCCTATATGTACAATTGCCAGTTACCGAGAGAAACCCTGTATGGACGATTGCCAGCTACCGAGAGAAACCCTGTATGGACGATTGCCAGCTACCTAGATAAACCCTATATGGACAATTGGCAGTTACCTAGGGAAACCCTATATGTACAATTGCCAGTTACCGAGAGAAACCCTGTATGGACGATTGCCAGCTACCGAGAGAAACCCTGTATGGACGATTGCCAGCTACCTAGAGAAACCCTATATGGACAATTGCCAGTTACCTAGGGAAACCCTATATGTACAATTGCCAGTTACCGAGAGAAACCCTGTATGGACGATTGCCAGCTACCGAGAGAAACCCTGTATGGACGATTGCCAGCTACCTAGAAGAAACCTATATGGACGATTGCCAGCTACCTAGAGAAACCCTGTATGGCCGATTGCCAGCTACCTAGAAAAATCCTGTATGGACGATTGACAGCTACCTAGAGAAACCTATATGGACGATTGCCAGCTACCTAGAGAAACCCTGTATGGACGATTGCCAGCTACCGAGAGAAACCCTGTATGGACGATTGCCAGCTACCTAGATAAACCCTGTATGGACAATTGCCAGTTACCTAGGGAAACCCTATATGTACAATTGCCAGTTACCGAGAGAAACCCTGTATGGACGATTGCCAGCTACCGAGAGAAACCCTGTATGGCCGATTGCCAGCTACCTAGAAAAATCCTGTATGGACGATTGACAGCTACCTAGAGAACCCTATGTGGACGATTGCCAGCTACCTAGAGAAACCCTGTATGGCCGATTGCCAGCTACCTAGAGAAACCCTGTATGGCCGATTGCCAGCTACCTAGAAGAAACCTATATGGACGATTGCCAGCTACCTAGAGAAACCCTGTATGGCCGATTGCCAGCTACCTAGAAAAATCCTGTATGGACGATTGACAGCTACCTAGAGAACCCTATGTGGACGATTGCCAGCTACCTAGAGAAACCCTGTATGGCCGATTGCCAGCTACCTAGAGAAACCCTGTATGGCCGATTGCCAGCTACCTAGAAAAACCCTGTATGCACGATTGCCAGCTACCTAGAGAACCCTATGTGGACGATTGCCAGCTACCTAGAGAAACCCTGTATGGCCGATTGCCAGCTACCTAGAGAACCCTATGTGGACGATTGCCAGCTACCGAGAGAAACCCTGTATGAACGATTGCCAGCTACCTAGAAAAATCCTGTATGGACGATTGACAGCTACCTAGAGAAACCTATATGGACGATTGCCAGCTACCTAGAGAAACCCTGTATGGACGATTGCCAGCTACCGAGAGAAACCCTGTATGGACGATTGCCAGCTACCTAGATAAACCCTGTATGGACAATTGCCAGTTACCTAGGGAAACCCTATATGTACAATTGCCAGTTACCGAGAGAAACCCTGTATGGACGATTGCCAGCTACCGAGAGAAACCCTGTATGGCCGATTGCCAGCTACCTAGAAAAATCCTGTATGGACGATTGACAGCTACCTAGAGAACCCTATGTGGACGATTGCCAGCTACCTAGAGAAACCCTGTATGGCCGATTGCCAGCTACCTAGAGAAACCCTGTATGGCCGATTGCCAGCTACCTAGAAGAAACCTATATGGACGATTGCCAGCTACCTAGAGAAACCCTGTATGGCCGATTGCCAGCTACCTAGAAAAATCCTGTATGGACGATTGACAGCTACCTAGAGAACCCTATGTGGACGATTGCCAGCTACCTAGAGAAACCCTGTATGGCCGATTGCCAGCTACCTAGAGAAACCCTGTATGGCCGATTGCCAGCTACCTAGAAAAACCCTGTATGCACGATTGCCAGCTACCTAGAGAACCCTATGTGGACGATTGCCAGCTACCTAGAGAAACCCTGTATGGCCGATTGCCAGCTACCTAGAGAACCCTATGTGGACGATTGCCAGCTACCGAGAGAAACCCTGTATGAACGATTGCCAGCTACCTAGAGAAACCCTATATGGACAATTGCCAGTTACCTAGGGAAACCCTATATGGACGATTGCCAGCTACCTAGAGAAACCCTGTATGGCCGATTGCCAGCTACCTAGAAAAACCCTGTATGGACGATTGCCAGCTACCGAGAGAAACCCTGTATGGACGATTGCCAGCTATCTAGAGAAACCCTATATGGACAATTGCCAGTTACCTAGGGAAACCCTATATGGACAATTGCCAGTTACCTAGGGAAACCCTATATGGACAATTGCCAGTTACCTAGGGAAACCCTATATGTACAATTGCCAGTTACCGAGAGAAACCCTGTATGGACGATTGCCAGCTACCTAGAGAAACCCTGTATGGCCGATTGCCAGCTACCTAGAAGGAACCTATATGGACGATTGCCAGCTACCTAGAGAAACCCTATATGGACAATTGCCAGTTACCTAGGGAAACCCTATATGGACGATTGCCAGCTACCTAGAGAAACCCTGTATGGCCGATTGCCAGCTACCTAGAAAAACCCTGTATGGAAGATTGCCAGCTACCGAGAGAAACCCTGTATGGACGATTGCCAGCTATCTAGAGAAACCCTATATGGACAATTGCCAGTTACCTAGGGAAACCCTATATGGACAATTGCCAGTTACCTAGGGAAACCCTATATGGACAATTGCCAGTTACCTAGGGAAACCCTATATGTACAATTGCCAGTTACCGAGAGAAACCCTGTATGGACGATTGCCAGCTACCTAGAGAAACCCTGTATGGCCGATTGCCAGCTACCTAGAAGGAACCTATATGGACGATTGCCAGCTACCTAGAGAAACCCTGTATGGCCGATTGCCAGCTACCTAGAAAAATCCTGTATGGACGATTGACAGCTACCTAGAGAACCCTATGTGGACGATTGCCAGCTACCTAGAGAAACCCTGTATGGCCGATTGCCAGCTACCTAGAGAAACCCTGTATGGCCGATTGCCAGCTACCTAGAAAAACCCTGTATGCACGATTGCCAGCTACCTAGAGAACCCTATGTGGACGATTGCCAGCTACCTAGAGAAACCCTGTATGGCCGATTGCCAGCTACCTAGAGAACCCTATGTGGACGATTGCCAGCTACCGAGAGAAACCCTGTATGAACGATTGCCAGCTACCTAGAGAAACCCTATATGGACAATTGCCAGTTACCTAGGGAAACCCTATATGGACGATTGCCAGCTACCTAGAGAAACCCTGTATGGCCGATTGCCAGCTACCTAGAAAAACCCTGTATGGACGATTGCCAGCTACCGAGAGAAACCCTGTATGGACGATTGCCAGCTATCTAGAGAAACCCTATATGGACAATTGCCAGTTACCTAGGGAAACCCTATATGGACAATTGCCAGTTACCGAGAGAAACCCTGTATGGACGATTGCCAGCTACCGAGAGAAACCCTGTATGGACGATTGCCAGCTTCCTAGAGAAACCCTGTATGGACAACGATTGCCAGCTACCTAGAGAACCCTATGTGGACGATTGCCAGCTACCGAGAGAAACCCTGTATGGACAATTTCCAGCTACCTAGAGAAACCCTGTATGGACGATTGCCAGCTACCTAGAGAAACCCTGTATGGCCGATTGCCAGCTACCTAGAAGAAACCAATATGGACGATTGCCAGCTACCTAGAGAAACCCTGTATGGCCGATTGCCAGCTACCTAGAAAAATCCTGTATGGACGATTGACAGCTACCTAGAGAACCCTATGTGGACGATTGCCAGCTACCTAGAGAAACCCTGTATGGCCGATTGCCAGCTACCTAGAGAAACCCTGTATGGCCGATTGCCAGCTACCTAGAAAAACCCTGTATGCACGATTGCCAGCTACCTAGAGAACCCTATGTGGACGATTGCCAGCTACCTAGAGAAACCCTGTATGGCCGATTGCCAGCTACCTAGAGAAACCCTGTATGGCCGATTGCCAGCTACCTAGAGAACCCTATGTGGACGATTGCCAGCTACCGAGAGAAACCCTGTATGAACGATTGCCAGCTACCTAGAGAAACCCTATATGGACAATTGCCAGTTACCTAGGGAAACCCTATATGGACGATTGCCAGCTACCTAGAGAAACCCTGTATGGCCGATTGCCAGCTACCTAGAAAAACCCTGTATGGACGATTGCCAGCTACCGAGAGAAACCCTATATGGACGATTGCCAGCTATCTAGAGAAACCCTATATGGACAATTGCCAGTTACCTAGGGAAACCCTATATGGACAATTGCCAGTTACCGAGAGAAACCCTGTATGGACGATTGCCAGCTACCGAGAGAAACCCTGTATGGACGATTGCCAGCTACCTAGAGAAACCCTGTATGGACAACGATTGCCAGCCACCTAGAGAACCCTATGTGGACGATTGCCAGCTACCGAGAGAAACCCTGTATGGACGATTGCCAGCTACCTAGAGAAACCCTATATGGACAATTGCCAGTTACCTAGGGAAACCCTATATGGACGATTGCCAGCTACCTAGAGAAACCCTGTATGGCCGATTGCCAGCTACCTAGAAAAATCCTGTATGGACGATTGCCAGCTACCTAGAGAAACCCTGTATGGACGATTGCCAGCTACCTAGAGAAACCCTATATGGACAATAGCCAGTTACCTAGGGAAACCCTGTATGGACAATTGCCAGTTACCGAGAGAAACCCTGTATGGACGATTGCCAGCTACCGAGAGAAACCCTGTATGGACGATTGCCAGCTTCCTAGAGAAACCCTGTATGGACAACGATTGCCAGCTACCTAGAGAACCCTATGTGGACGATTGCTAGCTACCGAGAGAAACCCTGTATGGACAATTTCCAGCTACCTAGAGAAACCCTGTATGGACGATTGCCAGCTACCTAGAGAACCCTATGTGGACGATTGCCAGCTACCTAGAGAAACCCTATATGGACAATTGCCAGTTACCTAGAGAAACCCTATATGTACAATTGCCAGTTACCTAGAGAAACCCTGTATGGACGATTGCCAGCTACCTAGAGAAACCCTATATGGACGATTGCCAGCTACCCCTAGAGAACCCTATGTGGACGATTGCCAGCTACCGAGAGAAACCCTGTATGGACGATTGCCAGCTACCTAGAGAAACCCTGTATGGACGATTGCCAGCTACCTAGAGAAATTTTATATGGACGATTGCCAGCTACCTAGAGAAACCCTGTATGGACAATTGCCAGCTACCTAGAGAACCCTATGTGGACGATTGCCAGCTACCGAGATAAACCCTATATGGACGATTGCCAGCTACCTAGAGAAACCCCAATGAACAATTGCCAGTTACCTAGAGAAGCCCTATATGGACAATTGCCAGTTACCTAGAGAAAGCCTGTATGAACGATTGCCAGCTACCTAGAGAAACCCTATATGGACGATTGCCAGCTAGCTAGAGAACCCTATGTGGACGATTGCCAGCTACCGAGAGAAAACCTATATGGACGACTGCCAGCTACCTAGAGTAATTCTATATGGACGATTGCCAGCTACCTAGAGGAACCCTATATGGCTGATTGCAAGCTACCTAGAGAAACCCTATATGGACGATTGCCAGCTAGCTAGAGAACCCTATGTGGACGATTGCCAGCTACCGAGAGAAAACCTATATGGACGACTGCCAGCTACCTAGAGTAATTCTATATGGACGATTGCCAGCTACCTAGAGAAACCCTGTATGGCTGATTGCAAGCTACCTAGAGAAACCCTATATGGACGATTGCCAGCTACCTAGAGAAACCCTATATGGACGATTGACAGCTACCTAGAGAACCCTATGTGGACGATTGCCAGCTACCGAGAGAAACCCTGTAAGGACGATTGCCAGCTACCTAGAGAAACCCTGTATGGACGATTGCCAGCTACCTAGAGAAATTCTATATGGACGATTGCCAGCTACCTAGAGAAACCCTGTATAATTGCCAGCTACCTAGAGAAACCTTGTATGGCCAATTGCCAGCTACCTAGAGAAACCTTGTATGGCCGATTGCCAGCTACCGAGAGAAACCCTGTATGGACGATTGCCAGCTACCTAGAGCAATCCTGTATGGACGATTGCCAGCTACCTTGAGAAATTCTATATGATGATTGCCAGCTACCTAGAGAAACCCTATATGGACAATTGCCAGCTACCTTGAGAAAAACTGTATGGCCGATTGCCAGCTACCTAGAGAAATCCTGCATGGACGATTGCCAGCTACCTAGAGAAACCTTGTATGGCCGATTGCCAGCTACCAAGAGAAACCCTGTATGGACGATTGCCAGCTACCTAGAGCAACCCTGTATGGACAACGATTGCCAGCTACCTTGAGAAATTCTATATGGACGATTGCCAGTTACCTAGAGAAACCCTATATGGACAATTGCCAGCTACCTAGAGAAACCCTATATGGACAATGGCCAGCTACCTAACCTAAACCCTATATGGCCGATAGCCATCTACCTAGAGAAACACTGTATGGACGATTGCCAGCTACCTAGAGAAATTCTATATGGACGATTGCCAGCTACCTAGAGGAACCCTGTATGGACGATTGCCAGCTACCTAGAGGAACCCTATATGCACGATTGCCAGCTACCTAAAGAAACCCTATATGGACGATTGCCAGCTATCTAAAGAAACCCTATATGGACGATTGCCATGCCAACTACCTAGACAAACCCTATATGAACGATTGCCAGCGGAAGGGCAGGTGCCTACTGAGAAGTGGTCGCTAACCTCATCCACAAGCTCAAAGTAGCTCAGCGGGTTATGGAGAGCTATGCTCGGAGTTTCTCTAAGCGATCGAATCCGACTCGAAGAGATCTAAAAATAACTAAGGCCACCGACATAGCTCACAGAATGATCAAGTTAAGGTGGCAATGGACAGGTTAATAGCTCGTAGAATAGATAACCGATGGGGACGAAAGAAAGACAATGTTGGCAGCTCCCCGCCAGGTGCACCGATAATCTGGTTAGATTTGCAGGACGCCCGCAAGATACATGTGGCCCGATATTGTGCTGAGTAGGGGAGGCTCTTATATCACACCCTGGACACTTTATACAACGGGCCAGAAACGACATTTCAAAAAAGGAATGACGGAACAAATAAAATTGCGGCGAAATCCTGTACGTTCGACAACCAAACTGTAACCAATCTGTATCAATCCGGGTGACGAGGGGGTGAGGTCGCAATCTAGAGAGCGGCAGGGAGTACTAATATATGTCGAAGGAAGTGAGTGGTTAGGTTAGGTTATGGATGGCCTCGTGGTTCACTCCTTAACTATTTCGGTTGTAGGTGTCGAAATAACAATGCAGCTATATCACAGAGGTCCTTCTTCAATAGTCTTGATCCTTTGGTAATCGAAATTGTACAGGATGCCTTGGATAACAATGGATGCAAACGCGGTGATCACAGCGATGGCGTGACACGTCCATTTTTCTCACAGATCACCACTGCATGTGTTCTGCTCGACGCTCCGTCAAAAAGTGTCTGCTCCGAGACTGACGTCCAGCTAATCTGGCTTCTCCACAGATCTCATAAATTCTCAACTCAGTGTGGCAGCACAAACAGCCTTCCGTTAATACATCATCTTTGCTACCACAAACGATCGTCTCACGAGTACAAGCGATCGTCACGCCACCACCGGTTTCACCCAGGTACTAATACCTGACGTTTGATCCAAACAAAGTGTAACTATGTAAACTTATCTCGAGCTGGTATTGGTCGCGTTTTCAATGACCCTCCGACACGGCCATCCTGCGAGTCACACGTCCTCGGGTGACTAACCTGAAAAAGAAAAGGGTAGCCAGTAGATTCCATTTCGTTCGGCCAATCCTGACCTTCATTAGGAAGGTCCACAGCTCAAGGAATAAAAGCAACGCTAATAATGTGAAGCTTTAATTCGAGACTACAATCATGGTGACAACACATTTTAACAGCCTCAAAAAAACAAAATAATTTCACTCTCGTAAACTAAATGAACCTCAGCATTAGCATCGTAACTCAAACAATCTCAAATCAGTTTAGGTCTCCAAGGTAAATCACAGCTGCAAGGCTTGAAACCTTACAACCATTTACAACTTTTAGGGGCACATAGAACGGAACATAATCATCATCGCAAATCACAACTAAACATCACCACATCCGGGTGGCGGGACACCACAAAGAATCATCATCACTAACGCCAAGCGACGGAATACCAATCAGTCATCATCACCAGTCCAGGTGACGGAACACCATCACCACCAATCTAGGCAGTGGAACACCATCATCACCAGTCCAGGCAATGGAACACCATCATCACCAATACAGGCAATGGAACACCATCATCACCAATACAGGCGACGGAATACCATCATCACCAATACAGGCGACGGAATACCATCATCACCAATCTAGGCAATGGAACACCATCATCACCAATACAGGCAATGGAACACCATCATCACCAATACAGGCGACGGAATACCATCATCGCCAGTACAGGCGACGGAATACCATCAACAGTTTTAGCCGGCAAACGGGATACTTCTTTTTTACAAAAACACGAATGTACCTGCTACACATCATGACAGAACGAGTCTGACAAAACAAGCAGCAGCCAATTCATGCAAACATATAGCGCCATTCAGCACTCTTCATTTACCGCTGAAACATGTTGGAATACTTCAGTACTACACACAAAAATAAACGATAAAGAAAAAATTACAACTGTACACAATTGATTGAGTTACGATCTGTCAATACAATTAACATTGAAAGGTAGACGCCTCTGCACCAGATTCATCGTCAACATCCGGAGGCAAATAACCTTTGGACATACTACGTAAACGGTCATGGGCATACTTGTAACTTCGTCTCAAATTCAAAGCTTGTAATTTGTATCTGTCACCTTCTAAGACCTCTACGACCCTGAACGGCCCTCGGTATTTGGGATCTAACTTGGTTTGGTTACGCTCCTTATTTTGTATCACCACAACAGTCACCCATCTTGGCAACTCTGGGCCACCTCCATCCGGTGCCCAAACAAACAACAGTCACCCAACCTGGCGACTCTCAGACACCTCCATCCGGTGCCCGCCCAAACACACAGTCACTCGACCTGGCGACTCTCAGACAACCTCTCAGGTGTCCGCCCAAAAACACAGTCACCCTACCTGGCGACTCTTGGACCACCTCCCTCCGGTGTCCAACCACACTATCGCTTCCATGCGGCGATCTCAAACATCACCTCTTTCTGGTCATTGCCAACATCACCTCCCCGGTGATACGCCTGCGAGCCAAACGCACGCCACACACAGTTGTGGCCGCACAGCAACGAGAAAATCAACTCGGTGTTTTACGCCTACGTCTACGAATGGCTGAGGCTATTGGCATCCAGTTGCGAAAAATTGTTTACGTCTAAGGTTCAAAATACAAACTAGTGAACGTTAAAATCACGGTCAAGTACAAAAGTCCTTAATCTGCACTAGTAGATGGTCGAGGTTCAGTCTCTCCATCATCAATTCTGTCCAAGTCAATAATACTGTCACTATCGGGCATTTAACGTAGTCTGTCCTCAATAACTGACGGTATTTGATATCTAAAGTGGTAGGTAACGCTTCTCCATTTGTAACAACACAAAGTTAGGTAACTTGTGAAACTAAGCTTTTGTCTAGAAATCAGCCAGTGGCGCTGCCTCAGAGCAATACACCACCCCATCTCTTCCCAAGGGTTTCACAAGAAGTGACTAAGGGACTAAAAATTTGAGGACAAGCAACATCGTCCTTCACGCTCATACTGTACCGCCAAACAGCCCGCCAAGCGTAGCGTTTTTTTTTTTTTTTTTTTTTTTTTTTTTTACAATTGGTGAAACCGCTCCAACATGGGGGAGGCCCATGTCTATTATCACATCAGCAGCAAGCTGATTAACAACTCCTGTAATAGGATGCGTTACTCTCCGTATTATCACTAGTATGTTGTCGTGCTTCACTTAGATAAAATTACAGCCTGTGTGTGTAATCGACAAACATGACATTTAGAGGTTAGGCTACTTTACTCGTACCTAGAAGCAACTCCAGGAGGCTGTACTTCGTAACTCGGTTAACCCAACAGTTTGGTTGCTGCCAAATGAACATCATGGAAGGACTTGTAACATTGAAATCTCATTACTATACTCGAAGGAAGTGAGCATATTTTAAAGGACACTTAACTAAGAGTACCAACGTTTAAACGTGCTAAGATTCACCTGACCGTTGCCACGCGCCTAAAGCGTTTATGAACGTAAGTTCAAATACAAGGGGGCATTACGTAGATCGAATGACACGTGGACGTATTTGAACAGAGGTTAAAAAATCAGTCATTTCGATTTAATAGGTAAAGAATGCACCTGATGTAACCACTAGCTATGCCTGACGTGGTGAAATAGTGACCACATATGAAGTCAATCGATGTGCTAATCTATCAGAGGAAACAATTTCCGTTCAGGCATGTTGTAATTTTTTTTTTTTCACGGTTATCAACACTTGCGTTCTATGCTAACCTTTTTCTTTACCAGCATGATAAGGCCGTCAAAAAGGGAAAGCTTCGGGGCTTACGACATTCGCAGCCTCCAGCCCATGAATCCTGTATCATCATCACATCAGCCGTAAGACGTCCACCACTGCACTCCGCATACTACCCTGTTATTATTCTCTTTTTTTACAATTGGTAAACAAACTATTTTATTGGGGTCCCCGAAACTCATATACCTACATAGGGTCTATACGATAGCGGGGCATTAAGGATGCCCTCGACAAATTCATCACGAAAGCTACTAAAAATAGGCAACAACTTTGGCCTATGCTCAATGACAATATCAGTCCCAATACTACGAAATCTAATAAGGCTTTTTCACTCCATGTAAAGATGTCAGTCTCAATATTATGAAAGCTTAAAGGGGTTTCAATACTTTCAATTCTGGTTTAAGTTTGTTTAACCGAAACTCTAGTTAGCTAAATGAATCGTCATACTTACAATGAGTCCTCGTTCAAAATCTTCCGTTCAATCACGACGTTGTGTCACAAGTAAAAATCCGAAAGCATGTGAAAGAGTACTTTCCACTAGGCATCATTTTAGCTGCTAATGCAATCACTACTAGAAGGGTAAGGGACTAACTACTCTATTCGCATCCTTACCGACAGTAAAGCTGTTTTGTTATTGACAGACTCGTTTAAGAATACCGTCAATCATAGATTTAAAATATCTGAATCGATCATAATATCGTTCGTACTCGTCTGGCATAACAAGATATGACCATTCTGAACAATGCCCGTCAATATTACCCTCACTCGATATTTGTTCTGTACAGTAAACTTAAGAGTTGCCTACAAAAGTCAATAGTGCGTTAGTATTGAACACACTCCCGAAAGTCTATACACGAAACTTTCTTTAACGAGTGAACACTCAGTACCACCACAGATTAGGTAATAGTACTAGTACCACGTACGTACTACTTCCACTATCAAAACAAAAGGGGTACGACTCACCGGATTTTCGTAGCTCCGCGTACATCACGCACTTCGCTGAAGCTGCACGCGCCGCTTGCGTGGATCTCCGCTGCTGCCAGCACAGCCCACGCTGTCACCTCATTCCAATGGTCGTTCCGTAAGGGAGATATCGACAGTTGAGCGCCGTGCACGTGGATTAGCTTCCGGTATATTCCGGTTGAATGCTGGCAATATGATTGCAGCAGATGTAGTCGATGGTGCTTGCATAACCTCAATCAATCGCAGCATGTTCTGGTTCTGTAGCACGAAGAATTGTTGCCAGTGGTTTTTATTTCGCTGCTCCATCATCAATTTTCACATTTTCCCGTCGTTGTCCACTTGTTGCGAGCGCAGGGAACTATCCAACTTCTGATGTCGAAGGAAGTGAGTGGTTAGGTTAGGTTATGGATGGCCTCGTGGTTCACTCCTTAACTATTTCGGTTGTAGGTGTCGAAATAACAATGCAGCTATATCACAGAGGTCCTTCTTCAATAGTCTTGATCCTTTGGTAATCGAAATTGTACAGGATGCCTTGGATAACAATGGATGCAAACGCGGTGATCACAGCGATGGCGTGACACGTCCATTTTTCTCACAGATCACCACTGCATGTGTTCTGCTCGACGCTCCGTCAAAAAGTGTCTGCTCCGAGACTGACGTCCAGCTAATCTGGCTTCTCCACAGATCTCATAAATTCTCAACTCAGTGTGGCAGCACAAACAGCCTTCCGTTAATACATCATCTTTGCTACCACAAACGATCGTCTCACGAGTACAAGCGATCGTCACGCCACCACCGGTTTCACCCAGGTACTAATACCTGACGTTTGATCCAAACAAAGTGTAACTATGTAAACTTATCTCGAGCTGGTATTGGTCGCGTTTTCAATGACCCTCCGACATATATATACTTTGCCTATGTCCTCCAGTAGACGTCTTCCAGCTAGACGATAACTACTCATATTATAACTAGCCTTTGCTCGCGGCTTCGCGTGGATATCGCGTTATCGAGGGTGCACGTTGCGCGAGCCGTAAGCAGGTATAATATGTGTGCAAAAATCAAGTTGATCCGTTGCTGCGTTGCGACGTGAAGGAAGGACCAATTTAAAATATATTGAGGAGGTTTATTTCCTTATTATTTAGGTACCAATGCCTACATATAATTTTAATGTTGAAATACAAGGAAAAATATTTTCATTCGGTTAGGTAGGTACTATACATCGCACCTCCAGTACGAAAACGACTCAATTCAAAAAAATTGATACAGTCATTTATAGTCATTTATTCACCAGGCAACAATGAACATTGCTTAGAGGCAGGTCAATTTTATAAACTTAAATATTAACATATTAACTAACATACTAATTAATAAATTACATTTAATAGCACATTCATGTTCTCTCGCAATCTATTTGAGAAAATGGGTATCTGTTATTATTTCATTCATGTATTCATTTACTGAGTAATATGCATGTTTTTGAAAAAAAAATCTCAATTTTGCTTTGAACTCTAGCTTAGGGAGATCCATTATTAGTTTAGGTAGTTTATTGTACATCATTATTTTTAGTGGGATTCCTTGTTTGACAGTTTTTGTCAGCCGTACAGTAGGCATCGTCAGTTTGTAATTTCCTCTTGTATTAAAATTATGAATGTCTGATCTTTTAATTAAATTGTCATTGTCCTCGTAAATTTCTAAAATTGATTTATATATGAAAAGGGAAATCACAGTCATAAGTTTATTTTGAATAAAATATTCTCTAGCTGAAGTTCTTTTATGTACTCCTGAAATGATTCTTATGGCCCTTTTTTGTTGAATCAAAACTTTTTTGAAGTCTGCTGCATTACCCCACACCGTTAAACCATATGAAATTATAGATTGAATATAGGCATAGTAAACGTTTATTAATGTTTCCTTGCTAACCAATGATTTTAATTTTAGGAGGGCATAGTTTGCAGACGAAAGTCTTTTGCATACTTTTTCTATATGGATACTAAATCCATAGTTAGTAACTGATAAATGAGTTATATTCGTGAAAAGACCTCAAACAATCGCATCCAACTATCTGTAATTAATAAAAAGCCACATTCGAGCGGGAACAAGACAAAACCGCTGTGTCGGTCTCTTTCCCACTCGGAGAATTTCGGGGCGTGGCCAGTTCTAAAACGACGCTTTTAGTGTTGTGTTGACATTGCTGTGGAGAGGACTTCACGCACACGGAAAGATAGTGACCTAACGCAGATTAAGTCGTTTTTATACCGATACCATCAGTAACTTCACCTTAGTTTATTTAGTAATAGAACGACCGAATTAGATATGTGATTGTTATCTTCCGACATTACCAAAAAATCCGAAGACTTATTTAAGTTTACATCATTTTAGTTTTGAAGTAACTGTTCGTTTTAGTGACCGATTTATATTAAAGTCATTTCCATAACGAATTTATATTTAACTTATGTATGGTGGTCTGATTTGACCTATTCAAAATTTTGTCATTATCGTATTTAACACAGTGTAATTGTATATGTCTCATTGATTATTGGGTCTGTTTCTAAGTAAGCTGAAATAAGAAGTCGGAGGTTCATTAGTAAATGTGTCGTTTTAACAACAAAATAGTATAAGAAATTGAAAAAAAGTTCACCGACAATATCGAAAGGAAGAAGAGGCAACATAATGAAAACAACCTGAGAATGTAATAAAATATTGTTATTATTGTATATTAATCTTAATTTATTTATTTTATTAGATTTATTTGGACAGATAAATTTTATAAATAAAAAAAATATTTAGTTATTAACCCATAACTCCCGAGAAGGTTAACCCTTGATACAAAAACGAATTAATACCTTATCTGCCCAGAACTATTTTAGAGTCTCGATTCTTGTAAATTTTGAGTATGTTTGTGCTACATGTCTTTATTAACGTTTTAACTAGTTTCAAGACTGTAGGTATTGGATAAGTATGTTTTTTTAAGTGTTCGAAAATGAAACATGAGGCAGATATCATACCAACTGTTAGTAAATAAATAACACTAGTTTATTCTACTTATGGTGCTCCGCAACATGAGCCTGCGGACATGCGTACCTAGCAGCGCATCCACCCACCGTGGAACTTCAAACTCTAGATCCGCGAGTTCTAGACCTGTGATCAGCTCTCGCACAACTTTGCCACTTGCCACCACATTGCCCGACACTGCTGATATCGTATGACAACGCATGCCTGGATCAGCTCTAGCGCCGTCAAACTCAAAGATTATGTCAACCTGAACCCTTAGAGGGGCAACCTGTCCTCCAATGCCTATGGCATTTTGCCTCTAAACGTAAGCCTAGCCTGCTCACCAGTTCACTTAAGACGATACACCCTTAAGCTTTTGTATCTGGCAGAGCTCGTACGACATTCTCTTGCCATTTGATCCCCTAGCGCAATTCCTAGTAGTGGGCAAGAATATTGTGACTAGCTGGGCGGCAAGGACGGTAAGTACGGCTAACATGGAACGGTGATAGGGGTTTCAGGCCGGGTTCCATGCTGAAAAGAAGAGCCCCGTACTTACCTGAGCCACCTCGGGGGTCTGTTATATGTCATCGGAATACGACGAAATGGTGGGGGAGCGTGGACAGATGAGAGGATGCTCCGCTAGTTGTGAAAAGATGCACGGGTTCAGATGAGGCGGCATGGTGCTGACTAACTCCGAATACTTTTGAGTAAGGCCCCTAGTCTTGCGTGTATGGCCCCTGGCCCTGTGTGTGTTGCCCCTGACCCAGTGTACAAATGTGGCACCCGCCAGTAGGGTCCCGTGCTTCAGCTTCACGAAGCTCCGATGGGGGGGATCTGTGATAACGTACGTACCTACGCTCATCCTGCGCGTGCGGGAGGAACGTACGTCGGTGAGGGTACGCTTATCCAGAAGCTTATTGTCTTGGTGAAGGAGGTGAACGCTGTCCTCTGCTTTCGCGTTTCAATACGAGAGACTGTCTCCGCTCTTGAGTGGCCACTTTAATCCGTTTCATGCCCAGGAGCTGGTGGTAAAGCCATCGGCAAAACAGAAAGTTCCCAGACGTAGGGCAGTCTCGCACCATATGCGGCCCTAGGCAGCTGAAGCACCACCTGCGTTGCTGGCGACTCCACGGCGCTTCTCCCCCTGCCTGGAAATTAGCACACGCCGACACTCCATGACCTGTATACTTACAGTAGTCACATTCTGGATGTATATGCGGTGTAACGCCTGTCCAACCGACGCACCTCGACTGACCTCTTACCATTCGAGAGTTCCGGGCGGCCAAATAGCATGAGCAAACTTGGCAGACCCGCAAGGCTGTCAATCATGTTTCTCGTATAAGGGCAGATGTCAGTAAAAAAACGAAATTTGTATGTTAGAATCTCCACTCTAGGCGTCAGATACTCTGTCTGTCCCATAAGAGAAAAAAAAAAGTACTAGATTAGAATAGTATAACGCATGCCACATATTTTCTCGATGTATATATTATTTTATTTTTTAAATTTTATTTCTTGTTGCTTATTCTAATAAACCGTAAAAAATTCTATTGCTATAATTATAATATTATTTTAAAAAAACCTTAATTATGTTCAACGACCTCGTGAAGGTTTTATTTCTTGTAGTTAATGCCTATTAAACATCAGAATATTGTTACGGTTTACAATTTATAAATAATAATTTATGGAAAAAAGTAGTGGTTAAAGACCTTGGTTTCATCAAATAAAACATTAAAATTCAAAAGTTGATTTTTTTACAAGTACTTAAAATCTGGAGTGGACTCAGCATCAATATCAACGACGAGTACATCACCCACCTTCGATTCGCTGACGATATCGTGGTCATGGCTGAGACTATGGACGAATTAGGCACAATGCTCGATGGCCTCAGTAGAGCCTCTCAACAAGTAGGTCTTAGAATGAACATGGACAAGACGAAAATTATGTCAAAAACGTCCGTGTCTCACGCTTGGAGGCTTTGCATTCGAAGTTGTTGCCGAATATGTGTACCTGGGACAAACAGTCCAGTTAGGTAGGTCTAACTTCGAGAAAGAGGTCAATCGTCGAATCCAACTAAGCTGGGCAGCGTTCGGGAAGCTTTGCAATATCTTCACGTCCCAGATACCGCAGTGTCTTTAGACAAAGGTCTTCGACCAGTGTGTGTTGTTAGTGATGAAATACGGAACTGCGACATGGTCGCTTACTATGGGCCTCATAAGAAGGCTCAAGGTCACCCAAAGGGCAACGGAGCGTGCTATGATCGGAGTTTCTCAGCGTGATCGAATCAGAAACGAAGAGATTCGTAGGAGAACCAAAGTAACCGACATAGCGGGGCACATAACTCGTAGAACAGATGGCCGTTGGGGTAGTAAAGTTCTCGAGTAATGGTCACCGGAAACCTTAGCGTAGGAAGGCCTCCCACTTGGTGGACTGATGGCCTGGTGAAGGTCGCGGGAAGCCGCTGGATGCGGGCAGCGCAGAACCGGTCGTCGTAGAAATCCATTGGGGAGGCCTATGTCCAGCAGTGGATGTCCTTCGGCTGACATGATATGAACTTAAAATGCCTAAGATTTTATCTAGCAGTAAGGACAACAATGCTCCAAAAGTGTTTGTTATTAATATTTTTGATTGAAAACAGTAATTACTTACATTATTTTTCTAATGACTGTTTTGTTTTGCATGTACTGTACAATGCTGTACATTTTTCATTTTTCATGACCTAATTTTCACAAAGTTAATAGAAATCTATGATTTTTTTTAGAATAATAGAGACTCCATCATGAAAATGTCAAAAACTTACTACAACGTATGTCGTCTCATAAATATTAAAAAGACATAACTCGTAAACAGTTTAAGCTTTAGTCATTGTTTTAAATCAAAAAAGGACTTAACTTCTAATCAGTCAAAATTTTTGTTGTATTTTTCGGTTTAATAAAGACTCAATATTAAAAAACCTTTTTTTTCCTATCATACTCGCTTTTAATTACTTTTTTTCAACAGATTCATAGCTAAATCTTTTCTTTTAAATTTTCAGTTTAAACTTATATGCTAGCTTAAATATTTATAAAATAATCGACGAAAGAATTTATAGGTGCATAAATTTACAATCTTTTTTAGCGATTTCCCGAGAAGTTGCTTTTTTGAATTGAGTCGTTTTCGTACTGGGGGTGCGATATGTTTGTCGAACTTGACAGTCACGAGAGCCAATGACAGTATTCAATAACAAATAGTTTTCTGATAACAGTTTGTTGTTATGTAGGTAGAGTAAAGGAAAGTTTTATCTTCTTTGAATAAAACTAAAAAAACCCCAAAAGATGAATAAGTCTTTTTAATTTCAACCAGTGACAAAACGGTTTTGAACAGGTGGCCAAGTGCATGTTGGATCACACGTAAAGTAGGGTTCCGAAGCCTTTTCATATAATGAAATGTAGGTACCTAACTACAATAGGTAGGTCCAACTTCGAGAAAGAGATCATTCGTCGAATCCAACTCGGCTGGGCAGTGTGTGTTGCCAGTGATGGATGACATACGGAACCGAGACATGGTCACTTACTTGCTAAATTTAAGTGGCAGTGGGCGGGGCACATAGCTCGTAAACAATGCGAATATTATAAAAACACAAGCTAAAAGTGTAAATTACATGACTTATCAAGCTAACCGATAATCCCCAGAGGTCTTCGGTTCTTTTCACTTTAAGAGATTTAAAAGTTTTTACAATAGTTTGTGGTTCAATTACTCTGAAGGAGAATTTTCGATCACAATTACTAACATTATCCTTTAGCAACCTTTGAGCATACATAGGTGATAAGTTTCGTCTTAGTGGAATATTTGTGAAATATATATATAAATGTTAACTTTGAAGTGACACAAAAACAAACTTACACCCTTATACACCCCCGCGGCCCCGGGAAGCGAGCGTGTGGCCAAACATGCGCGTGCGAACGAACGACTCTTCCCGCGCGTTCGTGGGCTCCTGGGAGGGTACACGAAATCGCAATGCGCTGCCACAAAAACTCAGGAGTGTAGCAGTTGAAATCCAAATCGACCCAGGTGTTTTTACACCCATCATCATTACAGCTCATATACGTCCCCACCGAGGGGCTCGAGCCTACCCTGAATCAGGGCGATTAGGCCTTAGTCGACCACGCGGGCCCAGTGCGGTTTGGTCGACTTCACACACAACCTTCGAGTTTCTTCGCAGGCATGTGCAGGTTTCCTCACGATGTTTTCCTTCACCGTTAAAGCAATCGGTAAGTATGTACGTAAGTTTTTTGAAAAACTCATTGGTACATTGGCCATCCAGATTCGAACCCGGTACCTCTGGTTAGATGGACCGAGTCGTTACCGGTTGAGCCACCGACGCTTATACCCACCCACATAGACTTTAAGGACTTTTTTTTTTACACCCATATAGACTTTAAGGACTTATAATTATTGACATTTAATTCCTCTGGCATCCAATTATAATTAGATTTAACTTTATATATTGTTTTTTTAAATCGGAAAATGAATGTCAATGTAAAATGATAAGATTCTGAATGGTTTACTAAATATGTCATTAATATCAAAATTCTCTTCAAATATAAAGTTCCATTCGTAATTAGAAATGTCAATGTAAAATAATTGTATTCGTTCCGCTGCATATAGACGTCATTCAGTATAGTTATTCTATCGTTGCTTACTCACTTTCAATGTAAACAGTCGTGCACGTGATCGCCTATACGGTGGCGGCATAGATGGGGCATGCTGTGACGTCATCGTCGTCTGGAAAAATCAATCCACAATCGAGTGACGTGCAACTTTTGGCAACGCATTGGAAACTTGTTGACAATATTCACAACGCTAAAACTATGTAAAAGGTCAATAAGTCGGCGTCTTTGTGTGTAATCTGTTCAAAAATCAACATTTAAGAGTCACGGGCTAAAATAAACATTTGGTTGTCGTTAATAAGTTTACTTAACAGGATTACAAGACTGTCCATAAATAATTGAAAATCGCCTAAGCATGTCCTACATTGAACTTACTGTCTTGAACTTTTAAGGCACAAAACTCAAAATGGTAGTCGACGGTAAGCCCGTGCAGGTCAGTGCGCTTTTTATACTTTATAGGTCATCTTTTACGTACAGAGCCACCCCACCGGGTTCTCTGCGCGTGCGACAGAACGATGCGGCCAGCTCGTACCCGCACAAACCCACGCGTTGAATCCCGCTGTCTGGCACCAGGTTTCGGAAACAGCCAGCACGTCCGGCTCTTGTTTATTTAGACTGGAAGAAATTTAACCGCAAAATTTAGGGAATTCGTAAATTACACTGAATACTTTTGAAAACTCGATTATTTTTTTTTCTTTGTTGTTCTAGAATGGCGCATACTTGGGCAGTTATCACGCAAAAAACAAAATTTGGATGTGCTGTTACTTAATAAATATTATGAAATCAATCTTGTTTTATTTTTTTATTGTTAATTATTTTTAATCCTAAAACTTCTTCTTATACTTCCTTTTGTTTGCCAAAGCATTTATATAACTTTTAAGTGAATTATATAATGGAATAAATTGTAATTTAAAGAGCTTTTAATTGAGAATTTATAATGTAAAAAGTTTTAGTTCTAGAGCTTTTTGTATTTGGAATAAAAATAGCAAACAAAGTTTAGAAAAACTAAAAATACTGTTAATTTCCTGCAATAGATTCCTTAGAAATTTTTCTACCAGGTTATGGGCCCAGTGGTCACAATTTTCCTGTTTTTTTATAAGCAATAAGAGAATACTAATTTAATAACTAAATTCATTTTAAAAAGAAGAAATTGCTTCTATTCATGAGATCCAATGGACTTCATTAAATCTGCCTTATCGACAGTTACAAAGTTGTAAACAACGCCGCTGTACAAGTGACGCTCCCTTCGTTATCTCAAACAGCCATTTCCTCAAGAATTTGACCAATTACTATTCATTTATATGATAACAATTTTTTTTATAGTAAATTATAGCCTATAGTGAGTCTCATATAGTTCATATAGGCACATAATGACGAGTCATTTTCATGAAAACAAACAAGTTTTGTCAAAATAGAGCGTGGACTTTCTTCACATCTTTTGATTGAGTAATTTCTTTATACTCTTTTTAGTTTTTTGAAATTTACACTGTGAAATGTTGCAAATATTTTGATGCCCGGGTTCGAATCCCGAGCCAAGTTTTCTTTGAATAATAATAGTTTTGAATACAATTATAGTTCAGACTTATTTCGAGTTAGAATCATTTTAATATAAGACACAGAGCATTGATATGAAAAATAACTTTATTTTTGATAGTTTTATATGTTAGTACTAAACAGGAGGACTTTATATTTATATATTATATAAAAAAGAAGTGATACAATTTCGCAAGATAAACAAATGACTGAAAATATAGACTGTGACTCATTTTTTGCGATAGTTTATATGGCAATACTTAAAGTGCCTGTAGATGAGCTTTAAAATTTTTTAAAGCTAATCCTCGACGAATTCGCTGCAATAAAACCCGCAAATATTTTTATAAATTGTAATGTTTCTACTTGTTGGATTTCAAAACTGCAAATAAAAGTTTGAAGTTGAAAAATTATACTAGAAAAATAAATGTAAGAGTCTGATTCGCTTGACCAGTCCTACTTATACACGTGTTCAGTAGTTAGTGACGCTACTGTGTAGATGGCCCCTTTTAAACTTCAGTACACTGATGTATGGTAAGGGTACTGTAGGTTTATGTATGTTCATGTCAACTCATGTCAGCTCAAGTAATGAATCAATTACCCTTTAACTTACCACAATAAACATGGATTAGTTTGTCACAAACATTAATCACAGGTTACGACCTGTTCTCAAAGACTGCGACCGATAGTACTCGAACACGTATCTAATATTACATCATTTGTAACAAATTAGTCATGCTTGAAACAAAGAGTTACTCTTATTAGCTTCTGCGGGATTTCTGGCCTATATATTCGGGTTTGGTCACTTAATTAATCAGTGTGTGATCGGTCATTGGCAATAACAGAACTCTTTAGAAATTATTTCGTTTTGCCCTGGATAAGTTTATTTTTTATAATTTTTTGTTTTTTGAATTTACATTCATTGTTGCAAGATATTCAAACCTATGCACTGATCTAGTTCAAGAATCCTAGTTCAATCCTAGCTTAGGAAATACAGTAAGTAATGCGTTTTCCATTTGCATTCTTATTTTATTTCCTTGTCAAGATTTGAACGATCGTCGTTACTGCGTTGAAGAAGATGCCCTCGTTATCAAAACAAGACTAGTAGTTGATAAGGAAGAAAACATACTTGGTCTTTGCAGAGCAAAAGTAAATAGCAACAGTAGAGCAAAGCTATTTCTTCATGATATCTATTTAATAGTCTTGATTGGTGAGTGATATGTGTTTGTTTGCTTCACATGAAGTCTTGATTAGTTCAATTGATATTGAACAGAAGTATTACTCATGCGAGGAACATGTTACATTGTTTTTTACAGATTTATAGCTCGTGTAACACAAAAGTAGTTTCAAGAAAAAACTTTGTTTAGTCTTTTTGAGGTAGTTTGTTCTGTGTATGTACTTCTGCACATCATAGGCAGTCAGGTTACAAAAGGAAGCTAAGACAAGAGTCACCGCAACGTTGGATTATTAAAGCTGTTAAAGAAGCATTGATCAAGAACCAAATCATCATTTCTTTTTGGTAAGATTTGCCTAGGTCAATGATTCATGTGTTCTCACTAACATGACTCATTGGAGTAGTCGAATTGATCCAAAACAAATCTTCTGTTTAGTCAAAACTTGCAACTGAATCTCCAATTGTCAGAGCTATCATGAGAATTTATGTGTTTTGTAATCATAATCTCGCGGTAACTTTGATAGCTGATGAGTATACCACCATCTCTGCACATCTTGCTCCAATGAAGTTGAGACAGAACCGAATTGTAAGTCAAGAACTAAGCAAAGCATTCTACTAATGAAGCTAATAACCAATTGATTACCAAAGATCTTGGCGAGTTTTCTTCAGGCATTCTGTGTTATCTATGTGTTCTACATAACATAAATGCGCAAAATGCACCTGAATAAGCTTAAACAAGTGTCATAGCAATGCTGAATTATCATTGGATTGAAGAAGAAATCTAATCTTTGTTTCATTTTAGTCTTCTTATGCGGTCAGCTAGAAATTATTACAGAGTTTGAAATTTGGTGATCAAAACTAGAAGAAAGAACTGTTTTAGGTTCCTAATGTTGATATCTATTGCTAGTTATGCTTGTCCAACTAGTTATTTCTGACCAACTCAAGCTTTCCAAGCAATTTTTAAATTTTATTATATTTTCTTCGGCGTAGTCTCTTTTCCTAATATACCAGAATGTTTCCCGACGTTTTTTGTTTGGCATTGGAAACTCTAGCGTTTGACATGTATCGTGATCAGATAGGTACACTTTGTGAACTTTGTATCGTTTTGTATTGTAATTCAAGAAATTGCTGAAACAGAGCAAAGTATTCTACTAATGAAGCTAATAACCAATTGATTACACTAATTAGCAAGTTTTCCTGTTACATCAAATAAACCTTGACCAATTCAAAGAAAACGATAAAAAATGTAAAACATGTTCAAACAAAGGAAAATATGTTCATGTATCGTTAAATAAATGTTAACAAAACCACTATTGTTTTATTTGATCCTTTTTTGAGAAGAAATGATCATACAGATATGAAAAGATGCCTTTGGAAAAAATTCATTACCATGAGCTGTAAAAAACATTTAGTTCTCGATATGAAAAAAACTTTTTTTTTAAATATTTTCATTTATTAGTTAACAACAGGGGGAGTTAATATATATAATAATATTCTGATTCACACAGGAACTATAGTTCCATACTGATAAAAGCATACAGTCATATTTTATCACAACGTCCATTTCCTTCCCATGCGTCATCCACGCTTTCGTAGTTAGTGACGCTACTGTCTAGGTGGCGCTTCTCTGGATGCATTTTAAACAAAATGTCAGTAATTTATATTATTCATCCCAGTTGGGTCATAATGAATCCAAAAGATGAGCTACGACAAGAGACACATTTATTTGTTCAGTTATAAACCATAAATTTCTGGGAACTCTGATAATGCCCGCACGGAAAAATATGTATGTGGAAAATATATGCGATAATAGATGTGAAAATCTATGTGACATACATAAATATATAAGTGATATATATTTCAACATATGTTTTTTTGCGCGAAAATATATTTTGACTTAGATATCGAAATATATACCGACATATATAGTATCATATATGCTCGCATGTATATTTATATATATTCCATATCAAATTAACGTCACCACTCACCCGCTTGGCGCTTCTGAAGCAAAGAAGAAACAGCACTTATAGTCTTTTTCGGTTAATTCACTTTGCGCATGTTTTCATCATGGCAGTGTGACCTGACTGAATGAGTCTAGAGGCAGCCCATCTTATTCCAGAAGAAATCGGACCATTAGAGCAATCTTTGATCTTTCCAGGTTATTTTAATTATATGTTTTCTATCATATATGACTCGCATTACTCAGACAGTTCAATAGAATTTCAAGGAAGAAATGGTTCTTAGTGCTGTCAGCTAACTCTGATAGACTTTTGCGTTTCTTCTAGCAAGTACTTTCAGAGTCAGTATCGATTGCACCAAGAAATGACTACAGAGTTTGAAGTTTGGTGATCAAGACCCGAAGAAATGTCTTGGGCTCCGTATCTTGGTATCTTTTGTGAGTGATGCTTTTTAATCTATCACAAACACTAGGTATCAAAGTATGGTGAAAACACCACATCACAAGAAGAGATTAAATCTTGATTGTTTTAGTTCTTTTAAAATTGCTTACGTTTTCAATTCGTAATAACTTTAAAAGAAGTCAAAATAGAGCAAGGTATCCTACCAGCGAACAAGAATGATTCACTTAAGGCGCCAATGTCAACGTTCTATGTCTTCCTTATTTGATTGACGTCGAATGAATCCAAATAAACAGTAGAACCAGACAAAATTAGAGAATAACTATTGATACTTCTTATTGCGGTTTTGCTTCTTGAAGGTTTGTTTCTGCTCCAATTATTAAATACAAATAAGCAAAATTAATTGCAAGTTATAGTCTTTTTCAAAAGCTTTTTCAATGGCCGCTAACTGTTATTCTAAAACTTTCTATAAACGATAGTTAGAAAAAATGAGTTTTTATTTGAAAATCAATTTTAAATTTCAATTTTAAAA
The DNA here is from genome assembly GCA_947284805.1 of Coleophora flavipennella. Classification (NCBI taxonomy): domain Eukaryota; kingdom Metazoa; phylum Arthropoda; class Insecta; order Lepidoptera; family Coleophoridae; genus Coleophora; species Coleophora flavipennella. The sequence continues at coordinate 10,382,849 of OX369303.1, read as the reverse complement.
CTCTTCCGGTTAGTGAAATATTTAATTATCCCGTTTTTCCGGTAATTGATTGAACATTTGCATGTAACACGGTAAAGTAGAACGTAGATGCTTGTTTTTTGTCATGGGGTTTTGGTGAAGTGATGTGGTAACATTGTGTACAGTGTTGGGGTTAGGTTATCACTTAATCGTTTACGGGACTTGCGCGTTTTTTGGTGTGATAGAATTAAATCTGCGAACTAAAACGCCTTCTGGCCACAACGTTTGACCTCTTCTTAACACAAAAGAATACATAGTTAATATTATAGTGAATAACCATCAAAATCTTGATGTCGGTTCTTTATAATAATTCAATACTCCCCGCTTCCACAGATTAACATAATGAAGAGTAAGGTTACTACGTTTCACTACAATGTTACGTACCAACTGTTAACTACTACCACAAAGTGGATAGGTCACCTAAAAAGCTTAATTTTTACATTTGATCTTTTTAAAACTTTTACTAGATGGCGCTGTATTACCTGATTCAAATTAATACAAGACAATTAAAACTATACTTCAATGTTGCATGCTGTGTTTACCTGTAAAAAGTGGTTGAACTTAGACAATAACTAAGAATTATGCTGTAAATGAATGTGTTGGTGTAAATTACTATTGGTATACCTAATAAATAAATACTGGTTCAAATTGAATGAAATTTGAAACATACTGTGTTTATACAATGTCTGCTTGGTTACTGAAAATTCAGGCTTCTAGTTTTATTCACAACGAAGTTATAGGGGGTCGGAAATGGGCCGAACTGCTTCCCCATTTTTTTGCTCGACTTGGCGGGGCACTGCCATGCCCCCAGATTACACAACAACTTTACAAGACAACGTTTCTATGACTTTTCGAGGGTGCGCAGTGCGCGAGCCGCAAGCAGCTCGCGAGCGTGAAACAAAGTAGCCTATGTGTTAATCCAGCTCCTAATCCGTCTACCTACCAAATTTCGGCCAGATCCGTTCAGTACTTCTTGCGTGAAGAAGTAACAAACTACACACTCACAAAATTTCACTTTATAATATTAGTGTGACTAGTCTATGGTATTGAGTACGGGCGGAAGTATTGCGTGCGGCGGCGTGCGGGTGTAGCACGTAATGCAAGAAAAATCAATTAAGTTCTAGATATTTCCATAAGTTGACAGTCCTACCTAAGCGTGTGAAAGTATGAAGGAAAGATAACAATTCTTTATTGTAAAAATTACAAACAAAAAAATGGGTCGGTTTGACAGATACAAGCACCTTACTAGTACTAATATATATACTGTGACCTTACTGTGTTGTGGTTGAGACTTGAGAGTGAACGTGAACCGCATCGAGTATTGAAAGGGACTACTCGTAGGAGCAGGCGCACCTAGTATCACGTTTACATAGTTGACTAAGACAGACAGACGGCAGGGAAGGTTCCAACGTTAGGGTCCGATTTTTTCACATTTCCCAGAATTAAAAATAAATTGCGTGGTCAACGATTTTCGACACCTGAAGGTGGCATCAACGGCTTCAAAACAGCCATTTTGAGTACTTCGACTTCTGAGAGGAATGAGTGTTATAAAAACTGGTTCCATCGAATGCAAAAGTGTATTAAATTTGTTACAGTATACTTTGAAAAACCATGAATATACTTTATTCTCATAAAAGACAATGTCACTTACACGAGAAGAAGGCTTCATTAAATTGTATGTAGGTGTTTATCGTTCGCACCGCACAGAACACATTGATATAAATGTTTAGTGAAATTTTAATTATAATTATTAACTGCCTTTCACTTAACTGGTGAATTTCTTAATTGGAAAGGATATGCTGAGCTAATTTGCACTTAAATTGATTAATCAATCTTAAGGCGAGGTTGATTGAACAGTTGTCTGTCTTTTTCCATACGTGTAAAAAGTAAAGAAAATAACCACACGTTTGCACTTTTCTAATGTTTTTCGTTGAAAAGTTTTTATCTTATGTTTTTTATTATCGAGTCAAGTTAATCTAATCATGTAATGAACTTACAAGTGCCCTAGGTAATATCCTTGAATATAACATATCTTTTTTTCAGGCTGATAAATTAAGCGGGAATAATTTTCCTGATTTTTTTGCTAATAGCTTCTCGTTGTTTATGTTTACTCTTTGAGTACGACGGAACCCTGAAAACGATATCTGAGCGAACGAAACCGAGGGACTTAGATACAAAATCCACTCACCAATCTCTTTTTCCCTCCTGCATGTATCCTAAGACTCCCTAGGACACACGCTTTCAAAAATTAGCTAATTTAAGGCCCATTGAAGTTAATAAATTGAAAAAATGATGTTATTTCTTATCAACTAAAATACACTACGATAGCGCGTTTTATTTTCACAGTAGCGCCATCTAGCGAGCCCACTTTAACAATTTTAGCCCACTATGCCTGGAATTTAATAAAAATTAGGACTACTCAACTATAATAAAAAGTTAATTAATAAAAAACAAAAAACCCGACTGCGTAAAAAGTAAAAGGAGAATGGGCACTTTTGTATGGACTGTGGGCGGTCGGCGGCCAAATACGATTTTGTTATTTATTGATGTAGTTTATTGTCACAACTAATACTGAGAAGTTTTATTGCCGGTGGATTCTTATAACATGAATAAAACACATTTTTATATTTCAGTATTTTGAACAGTTTTTAATAGTTTTGCTAAGTTTTTTTACTCTATAGTGTGAAAATGGAAAGGTTAAATATATATATCCGTACATACATATATATATATTTAACCTTTACATATATAACCTTTCCATTTTTACACTATTGAGTAAAAAAACTTAGCAAAACTATTAAAAACTGTTCAAAATACTGAAATATAATGGCATGGCATATATTGTAGCATGACGTTATGACTATGTTATATTAAAATGCGTTATGTTACATTACATTATTTATTAGACATTGTTACTATACAATAATATAGATATTTTCTATATAATAGTATCTCTTGGCATTATAATTATTATATACAATAACATTGTATGTTTATTTATTTAATAATAATCCTACTCCCTCTCTATAATGGCATTTAATTCTCCTGCTGGTAATCGTATTTCTTCGGGTTGGTTTTTCGCCCACCCTAGGTACCACACTGTACACATGACATGTGCGCAGCATCCCACTGTACGTTTTCCGCTTAGGCATGAGCAATAATAATAAAAAAAAAAAAAAAGTTGACATACGGTGAAATGCCCATAGTAAAAGTTGATCGTAAATAATAGTATTTTCATTTGATAATAATATTATCAATGGCCGCCAGACGCCCAAAAGTGCCCATTCTCCTTTGAATAGTTAATTTAAAATAAAAAAGAAAGAAATAAAAACTAAAAAGAGAAAAACAAGTCCTGGAGTCTATTTCATAAAGCTACAAGTTACAATTTTTTCAGGTGTAAACTGGCAACACTGGGCACATGTATGGGATCTGATGTACATTTATATAATGTACAGTTATTATTATTATTTATTTTATGTAATTTATTTAATGCGTTGGTGCATTATGAGTTAGCCGGCGCCATCTATGGCGGAATAGCGGTAAACTTATGGTTCTTCCGTTTATTATTTACTAGCTTTTGCCCAAGACTTCTAGTGGAATTTGGGTATCGCTGTTCTCTCGGGAAATGTGTATTTTTCTGGGATGGTAAAAAGTTGCTTAATGTATGTCACTACTAGGCCCTCTAACTATCTCTGTGCAAAATCACGTTGATTTGTTGCTTCGTTGCAATCGTTGCAGTGTGAAAGAAGGACACACCAACAAACACACTTTCACATTTATAATTATGGATAAATAAAGAAGACAGGGGCAAACCGATTGTATACATAAAAATTAATATAAGTATTGTTGACAATTTAAGTGAGAATGGTTGCTAACTATCTTTAAACCTTTATAGATCCAAAATGGTTATTCGAAATGAAAAATGATATGGGAAACCTAAAGTTGATTTTCAAATACCTATTCAATGATACCCTACTTAACAAAGTTCGTCAACTTTCACTTTTTTGTTTTCACAATATGGCGTCTGGTTGCCGCCATATTGAATTTTGATTAATGTCATGTCTTTAGTGACACTCACAAGATTAAGACAAATCGATTGACGTAAGAATCATGAAAATCGGCCCAAGCGTTTGGTCTCTAGAGTGCCACAAAGGAACAAACATACATACATACATATATAGGCTGATAAACACATTACCCTCCTTTGCGTCGCGCAGTCGGGTAATAAACACATTACCCTCCTTTGCGTCGCGCAGTCGGGTAATAAACACATTACCCTCCTTTGCGTCGCGCAGTCGGGTAATAAACACATTACCCTCCTTTGCGTCGCGCAGTCGGGTAAAAAGATGGCCGTTGGGGCAGTTAAGTTCTCCAGTGGCGACCGCGCACCGGAAAACTTAGCGTAGGAAGGCCTCCCACTCGGTGGAGCGATGACCTGGTTAAGGTCGCGGGAAGCCGATGGATGCGGGCAGCGCAGAACCGGTCGTCGTGGAAATCCTTGGGGGAGGCCTATGTTCACCAGTAGGCGTGTTCGGCTGATATTATGATGATGATCTATACAGGGTGTAATAAAATTGGTGTAGGTCTCGTTAACTGGGGCTTCTACTCATCATACTGAACAACTTTTGTTCTACGGCTTTGCTGAAATCGCAAAATTTTTTTTTGCTCTTAATCCAAATCGATCAGCTGATCGACCAATTTTGAGCATTTTTGAATGGAGGGTCCAAAGTTTTTTTTGAGAATTGACTATGATTTCCTTGGGGAAAGTTCTTCAGTATGATGAGTAGAATCCCCAGTTAACGGGTTCTACATCAATTTTGTTACACCCTGTATGTATATATTATTTTGGCATAAAGCACATTGTGTATGAAAAATTATGAAGAATCTATGACCGAATAAAAAAAGAGGTTATCAATTCGACGCTTTCTGTACAGATGCAGGCTTCTAACTAGGTGAACTTACCTAACTTCATTAGTGTAAGTACTTATTTACGCGGGCAGCGTAGAACCGGTCGTCGTGGAAATCCTTGGGGGAGGTCTATGTCCAGCAGTGGACGACCTTCGGCTGATAAGATGATGTATGTTTGTATGTTTGTCCCCGTTTTTTTCAGAAACTAGAAAATAATTTGCAAAGACTTCTTTTTTTATACTTTCAACCTAAGGAACTGTGCAAGTTTTGTCAAAATCGGTTTAATAGTTTTTAAGACATGGACTGTAAAGTTACTAATCACTGGAAAAGCACGTCGTTGGTTTGACGCCACAAATTCGTCATTAAAGTAGTTTGTTTTTAATTAATAATATTTTTAACGTTGTCAATTACAACACCTTCAGTTGGTAGACTACTATTACTAATAAAGTATTAATACTTATACTTTGCCTAAACTAAGAAAACCTACTAAGTCGTGATAATTTTCCTTTTAAATTTTAACTTAATTAAATTAAATTTAATTTTCCTGTACAATTTAACAAATTAACAATTTAGTTACAAATACTAACATAATGTACTTATTTGGTACCTAAGGGGTGACGACAACATCAGAAATAAATTACGAACTCTTGATCACTAAATTGCCCTCCTACTTAAACTTCGGAAAACCTTACTCGTTTTGTTTTCCATCAAGTCTTCCATTTTTAATTCACCAAAATCACAAAATGACTACATATAACATAAATGACGCCGCTAAACTATGACGTCACGCCTAGGTTAGGTATTTCAAACATGTTTAGAACAAACTGTCGTTTTTGACAGATGATAAAAAGTAAATCAGATGACTAGCATTCGTCATCCCTTAGTGTATGTCGCGCGCGCCACCTCGTACCTGGTTCAAAAGCGCCCATTATACTGGCCGCGTTGCCGCGCAGTATAGCCAAGGATACCTGTTGAACCAGGTACGAGCCGGCGCGCGGAGATCACTACGGCGGCGGTCCCTCAAGCGCCTGCCTATTTTCTTTAAAAAATCTTTGGCCGCTGAGCACCACACACCTGAAGTCTCGACGGAAAAACGCAGAAAGTCGTGAGTCCGCATTAGGTCCACGTACCTTTAAATGAATAACCAGTATAAAAGGTCTAACAAAATTAGCTGAAACTATTTTAACTGGTGCTTCTACCCATGAAACTAAACAACTTTCCCCATGGAACCCATAGTCAAATCTCAAAAAAAAAATGATTTTCCCATACTAAGTTGGCTGATCAGCTGATTGAGCCAATTTTTTTTTGAGATTTGACTATGGGTTCCATGGGGAAAGTTGTTCACTTTCATGTGTAGAAGCACCAGTTAAAATAGTTTCACCTAATTTAGTTACACCTTAATACTCTGCCGCTATACCCAATAATTTTTAGATTTTTTGAAATAGCGGTTTAGCTGGTAGTGGGTAGGGAGTTGTAACTCTAACAGAAATGGTATTAATTCGTTAACGAATCTTGAACGATAAATTTATTTTGCTACTTACAAGTTTTCCAAGTGCCAAAGCAACCGACATAGCTCTCAGTATATAGATAAACTTAGTGGCAGTGGGCGGGGCATATAGCTCGTAGAACAGATGACTGTTGGGTTAGTAAAGTTCTCGAGTGGTGACCGCACACAGGAAGCCGTAGCTAGGGCAGGCCTCCCACTCGGTGGACCGACAATCTTGTGAAGGAAAGCCGCTGCATGCGAGCATCGTAGAACCGTTCGTTGTGCCAATCCTTGGGGGAGGCCTTTGTCTAGCTGTGGACGTCGTCCGGCTGATAAGTTGATGATGAATAAATTGAACCCTGGATTTTTGTGTGTGAGGTGTCGTTAGATTCGTCTTGATCCCCTGAGTGACATACGATACATTTTTTAGCGATTCTCTAAACGGAGGGTATTGTTTTTATGCGTGCGGGTTTTTAATTTTTACCCGATTTTCCACACGGAGGGTATTGTTTTTATGCGTGCGGGTTTTAAATTTTTACCCGACTGCACCTGAAGGAGGGTTACTAATTACATTGGTTTGGTAATTTGAATATTAAAGTGCGAGATAATATAGTATAGGGAGGGATACAGGAATTAAACGACCAGCTGAGAGAATTCTTGTATTTTATCTTCCGACCCTTAGTAGAGTTATCAGTTAGATCCACATAATTTTTTCTCAAATACTTTCTTTGTACACTGATGGCTTCGAATAAGCTCCAGTAAACAGCGCTATCTCAGAATCTTTGTCGACAATCATGAATAAAAATGGTCTATTCAAGATGAACTGTTTTATCTGCCCCATAAAAGATCTCGGCGTGATGACCGCGCCAGTGGCCGCACTAGCAACTGTTCCTTCCTCCGTTACTTCAATGTTAGCCTTTTGAAAGAAGTCAGAAACATACAAAGGGTACTCAGATATCCCATCAAGACTTGCACTGACATCAAACATAGATTTCAGTCCCATATCTATCAGGTAATCCTTCATGTTGTCCAAATCAGAGCTTATTTTGAATCTTGGTATCTGTATTTGAATAAGATTTGGACCCTGACTGAACGAAGAGAATATAGTTTTCAAACTTATCTTGCCCAAGTTGTCTAGTACTCTTGATAATGGAATTCCCTTGTTAGGCAAAATAAGGAGCATCGAAAATCTGTTTTGACTCCCATAAGTCAATTCTAAAATTTGCGAGTCTATTTGGTCAATGTTCGCTAGATTGGCTTCTTGCTGTGCAAACATTGAATTCACATGGCCTATTTGATTTTCATTTTCGTCGTAAAACGCTGACTCTTCTGTTTCAGCTGTATCGAATCGATTTGTCCAAGCTCCTTTGAAATAAAGAGCATCTATTAGCACCATAAACGCGCCGGTTAAATCACTCGGTGATACAATGTCATCAATAGTTCCTCTTGTTGCTCTGCTGACATAATCATTGATAGTAGCTGCTACATCGAGAGAATCCTCAAATTTCAACGATTGTATAGTACTCACGCCAATTTTTTTAATTTTCTTGCGAAATTTATCGTTTAGCGGTATCTTATCATCGACGAATAGATTGGAACTCCTTTCAAGAACAGTCTCATTGGTCGCAGCGGTCAGATCTTTGATAATTTCATAGTACTTTTTATTAAAGCATTTTCGTCTGTGCAGTCTTAGTACGCTGATGATTTCTTGCAAAGTGTCTTCTGTAGCACCGAGAGATATTGTTGAAATTAACGTCCAAGGCGATAGTGCCGATGTAACAAAGTGGTAATCCGTTTCTTCAGCTATCCTCTTAACCAATTGCACAGAAAAATCATAAACAGCTCTTCGTAACAATACTTTTGAGGTTTCAATCGTACATTGTGGTGTAATAAGTGGAATCACTAATGAAATAGCAAATAACACGGACTTTAATTTTGCCATGACTGTTTTGAATGAAAGCTTCGGACGAACTGGCGCGATGTGGTGAGTTTGAGACACAGCAATAGTTATCGAAGCGACCTGTGGTCGATAACACAAAAGGTTACAGTTTGAGGACTGCGACGTAAACAGTAACTTTATTTTAATTTTTAGGGTTCCGTACCAGGTAACGAGACCCTGTTACTAAGCCTTCGTTTTTCGTCCAAAAGCTGTATCTTTTGAACCGTGTAAGGTATCCGGCTGAATCTTTCACAGAATATGTCCTACTTGTAATGGGGGATTCAACAACAAAAAATAAAAAAATAAAAAGTTAAAGGAACCTCGTGGAAATCCTTTGGGGAAGGCCTTTGTCGAGCAATGGACGTTTTTCGGCTGATATGATGACGATGATGAAGGGGTCCTCATACCAAAAACGAGTTTTTCTTACAGGTTTTTTTTGCTCTATCGCAATACATATACATATGTGCAAGCGTTAAACTTGATGTGAATATAGTACTAATCCCAAAGTGAAACAACCAATAATTAAAACTGGCCAAGTGTGAGTCGTACTTGCGCTAAAGAATCCGAACCGAATAAAAAAACAGCATTTTGCTGTCGTTCTCGTTACCATGGATAAGTACCAGTGTCATGCTTGTGTGGAGAGGTATGGTGGTGGTGGTGGTGGTGGTACTGAACCCTCAGTGCGCGAATCCAACATGCACTTGGCCGATTTTTTATTTTCCTGCGACTGAGGAACGAGCGGGAGCGAGCGACAGAGGAGTGAAGTAGATATTGTGAAGTTTCAAGATATTTATTCAAAACTAGCTTTTGCCCGCGTGGACATCGTTTTTGTGACTGACTTAGAGGGTGCGCGGTGCGAGCGTGGACATGAATTTTCTCCAGATCCCTCGGGAACTATGTCAGGATATGCTTATTAGTAAATCGTGTCATTCCCCACCCCCTCAACTATCTTGGTGCAAAAAATCACACAATACATTTTTCCGTTGCGATGTTAAAGAAATTAAACAAAAAAGAGGATATTTTCAGTTCGCTCGGGAATTGCATCAGGCTATGCTATTTTCACGGGATAAAAAGTAGCCTATGTCATTCCTTGTGACACAGGCTACCTGCATTCCAAATTTCATTATGATTGGTCAAGGCGTTGGAGCGTGAAAAGGTAACAAACAAATAAACAAACACATTTATAATATTAGTAAGGATAGGTGCAAATTACACTCTTTCTGATAGTCATAAAATAACAATAAAATAATTTCATTTGTGAAAAATCAAGAAATAAATTATCATTCATTAGTTAATAATGTCAAAATTAAATCCTTGAAATAAACCAGATTATGTCATTAGAACATGAAAACAATGTGACACGAAAAGTTGTACATAAAATTATTGCATGTTTTTTATACCTTTGACAAGAGTAGGCCAGTTCACACGAACAGCAGCCGGTCTCGAGTATAACGCGAGAGTCAGCCATCGCTCCCATCAACCATATTTTATTTATGACGGTAAACAAACTAAAGTCAATGTATATATATATTATTTATGATATTACAAAGTGAGTAATGTTATTATTTTTTCAATGTAGTTTTTGATTGAAACGAAAATCCATTGAAAAAGTGAAAAAGTGTGGTTATTTTCTTTACTCTTTACATGTAAAGTAAAAGACAGAGACAGCTGTTCCAATCAATACCTCGCCTTAACCACAGTATATGTATTAGTACTAACGTAACCTTACCTACTTAGTATTGCCTTAACTGTAATAAAATTGAAGGTAAATGTTTGCCTGTGAATAATAAAAGCGTGACTAACGCTTGCAGGAACATAAAGCACAAACAACTAATAATAATGTCGCGATTGACGCAATTAATATATGGCTAATAAATGTCCTTCCTCATTGGCATGCAAAATAAAAACATTACAATAGAATGCCAATTGAACAATGCTAACATATCAATTAAATGCCTAACTAGATTCTCGTGTCCAATTAATCATCACAACAAATTAATCACCATACTGAACAACTTTCCCCAAGAGACACATAATAATAATATTATATCAGCTAATATACGTCCCCAGCGAGGGGCGCGAGCATACCCTGAATTAGGGCGATCGGGCCTTAGTCCACCACCTTAGAGTTTCTCAGCAGGCGTGTGCGGGTTTCCTCACAATGTTTTCCTTCACCGTAAGAGCGTCGGATAAACCTACGAACAAATTCGATAACATATTGGTACGTGGCAGGATTCGAAGCGCGACCTCCCGGACGGACAGGAGGTAGCGAACAACCCATTACGCCACCGATGCTCTTAGAATCATAGTAAATACTAAAAAAAAATCTCTCATACATATCGATAGGAAGTTTGTGACGCAGTCAATCTTTTTGTTTTTTTTATTTTCAACCTGCTTTTATATCATGTTTTTTTCTATTTTTACTTTTGGTTATTGTTTTTTATTGAAACTGTCATTCCTTCTGGTCATCGATACCATACTATTTCCGTATTTTACGTTATTTCTTTTTACATATCTTTTTTAATACTCTCACAAATCTTCTTTAATACTTCAGAATCTTCTGTCTGTTTATTTTTTTTTATACTTTCAGTACTATCAAAAGTGCTAAACTTAAGTGGCAGTGGACGGGGCACATTGCCCATAGAACAGATGGCCGTTTCCGTTGTAAAGTTCTCGAGTGGCGACCACGCACCGGAAAACGTAGTGTAGGCAGGCCTCCCACTCGGTGGGCCGATGCCCTGGTGAAGGTCGCGGGAAGCCGCTGGATGCGGGCAGCGCAGAACCGGTCGTCGTGGAAATCCTTGGGAGAGGCCTATGTCCAGCAGTGGACGTCCTTCGGCTGATATGATGACATTTTTTTATATGTATTCAGTTTTTGTGGATTTTTCTATTTTTAAAAGGACCGTGCGCCTCCCTCCATCACCAACTTCCTTTTTGTGCGTGCATCGGCGTAGTTGGAGGGAGCGCTGACGTTGCAAGTTCTTTAGGAAAAGGTATTCAGTATGACACGTGGAAGTGGTGGTGGTAAAGGGGTCTTACACCAATTTCATTACAACTTTCATCATCTTTTATTTACTTTATTTACTTTTTCTTACATTTCTTTCATCTCGACACACGGCAGTGTGCCAGCCAAGTTCGTAAGAGAAACGATTATATTACACGTTGCCTTGTAAAACCTCTCCGATCATCTAGAATCCCAATTTACATCTTTTTTTACCATTCTTTGTAATATGAAGGTTCTAAAGTCAATATTTTTTATGACCGAGCACGAGCAGATCCCGGTTTTTGGCGTTCCCGTGGGAATTTCCCAAAATCCTTTCTTAGCAGATGCCCACGTCTTAATTGCTATCTGTTCAGTGGTTTCAGCTGTGCGTTGATATACCAGTCAGTCATCTTTTCTGTTTCAACCGACTTCCAAAAAGGAGAAGGTTCTCAATTCGACTGTATCATCAGCACGGCAATTGTGAATAAAAAAAATGTCTTTGTTATACCTCAGAACTTTCGACTAGCTAAACCGATTTTGATGATTCTTTTTTTATTTGAAAGCTGGTGCTTCCCATGTGGTCTCATTAAAATTTCATCTAATACGGTGTAGTACTTTATTATAAAATTAACAAAAACCAAAAATAATAGTGCAAAATGTACTAAGTTGTTGCGATGGAAGTCGGTTTTTAACGTGTTTAGCGTTTTGAATTATATACATATATACAGCAGAAGAAGATTAATAAGCTTACCCGTCAAAATTATAGATCACTCGAGGTGACTTATAAAATTTGATGTTTAGCATCAAGGTAGGTTATAAGCGCACACAAAGGTATAGTTAGGAAAACCAGCCAAGCGGCTTCCCGCGACCTTCAGCAAGTCATCGGTCCACCGAGTGGAAGACCTGCCTACGCTACGTCTTCGGGTGCGCGGTCGTGACTCGAGAACTTTGCTATCCCAACGGCCATCTATTCTACGAGATATATGCCTAGAACAGATGAACGTTAGGGTAGTAAAGTTCTCGAGTAGCGACCGCGCACCAGAAGACGCATCGCGCAATGCATTGGAAAAGACCTGTCCTACGTTGCTCGCAAGCAGTGGCTTCCCGCGAACTTCATCAGGTCGTCGGTCAACCGAGTAGGAGGCCTGCCTCCGCTATGTCTGTCAGTGCGCGGTCGCTACTCGGGAACTTTACTGCCACAATGGTCATCTTTTCTATGTACTACGTGCCTGGGCCACATATCTGGTTGAACAGATGGCCGTTGGGGGTGGTAAAGTTCTCGAGTGGTGACCGTGCACTAGAAAACGCACCGCGCCCCTTATTGGGAACGATCGGTCTTACGATGTCCACATCCAACCACTTTCCGCGACCCTTACCTAGTTTTCGGTCCACCGAGTGGGAGGCCTGTTACGGTCGCTACGACTTCTGGTCTTCATAAAGAAGAAGAAAAACCCGGCTAAGTGCGAGTCGGACTAACACAAAGTAGGGTTCCAAAGCATTTTAAAATGTAAATATATATTTTAAAAACAAAATTATATTTGCAGTTTGCTATAGAAAAATCTATAAACTTTTTACAAATTCAACTGCACATTTTAAGTTTGTCGACCATTACTCCTAACCTAAGAAAGCCAGCCTACTTAGCCGTAAAAGTTTTCCTTCCAAAATTTATCATACGAGTATATCCTACTATATAGATATTTTTTCTGATGTCCTGAGATAGCGGTTTAGCTGGTAGGACACTTGATTCGGACAAAAATTTGCACTTTAAAACCAAATGTTTGGCACACGAATCCCTGAAACTGGTTTAACTAAAAATGGTTTTAGCAAACCCGAAGTAGTTTTGATAGACCTCTTCAACGACACCCCACAATACAATACAATACAATACAAAATTCTTTATTGCATCACAACATAAAAAAAGAAATCAATGATAAAGAGGAGAGCCTATACAATAGGCGGCCTTATTGCTAGGTAGCAATTTCTTCCAGGCAACCCCACCCCACACGTCACCGAAAAAAAATTCACCCCCTCTTTTTAACACGCTTTTATTAGCTTCACTTGTAACTATGTTTTTAACCGCCTCCGTAGCTCAGAGGCAAAGTTCACTGGCTATACACAGGAGGTCGCGGGTTCGATCCCGGCGGGGTCAATTGTAAGACTCGGTTTGGTTGGTGGTAGGGCATTTTTTAAGCCCGCCTGGCTAGCTATCACCATCTTATCTAAGTCTTGCCGCCAAATATCGATGTTGATATCATCGGTGTGTGAAGATAAGATAGCCAGCTCCCCATTGCCTTGGGGAATCTTGGTAAGCCCGCTTCCATCTTCGGCAACATCGTCACTTACCACCAGGTGAGATGTTTTCAAGGGTTTACCAATGTAAATAAAATAATAATAATCTTGGAATGTTAATTTGACCCACTTCCCGGTCTTCGATTAGGATGACGCTCTGAATTCTGATGACAATACATGACTAGCTAAGAAACGTCATTACAAATCCAACATAGCGGTCTCCCCAAGATGGCGGACAGGCTATTTGAAATGCACCCCCATGATATGGGTATCAAATGAAAGGGTTTGCTGCCAGGAATACGAAAAAATAGTCACGTGACTTAAATCCAACATGGCAAACATCCATGATGGTGGATTGGCTATTTTTTTATTTTTAGTGCGTGCTAAAAGCGTGTTTTTAAAACTATTTTAAAGTTATTTATTATGTAGGTAGGTGACTGGGGAGATACCTTAAAATTTTTATTTTTATTTTTTTTTTCCACTTCGTCGGCGCGTGATTAATATGTATGCCAAATTACAGCTTTGTAGTATTAATAGTGTCTGAGCAGAGCCGCGGGCAGACAGACGGAGAGACAAACATGGCGCAACTATAAGGGTTCCTTGTCCACTAAGAAATCCTAAAAAAGGAAAGGTCGATAACTTATTAGTTTAAATTCTTTTAAGTTTGATTCGTTTTTTTTTGCACGCAATATTCCATTTTTTAGGGAGCTCAATCCTGTATGACGGTCCGCTTGGAACTGTAAAACGACCTTTTTAAATGGGGTATATTTGTATAAAGATGAGGTTCTAAATTCGACTTTTTTGTATTCTTTTTATTCACATTTGGTAAGCCCTTGGCATCATCTCACCTGATGGTAATATGTTAGTTAAGCGGTATCTTCGCAGGTTGTTCACCGATATTCGTGATATTTTTTTTATTCAATAGCGCATGCTATTAGGTTGGTCCCATACAAATTTGATTAAAATCAGTGTAGTAATTTTTTTTAGAAAATCAATAAAAAAACTTAAATAATAATACAAAATTTTACTAAATTGTTACGTTGGAAGTCGGTTTTTATTATTATTATTATTATTAATAATTTATTTTCAGGCAACTTAGTACTAAAGCACAGTATATATATTAGTATGACTAAAGTACAGGTCCATAGATATATAAAAACTTATAAAGATAACAAGACATAGATACTATAAATAAAATACATTATTAGGCATGTTAGTATCTACCTTAACCTATGTTAGTAATTTTGGTGACGCGTGGACTGGCATGGTGCCTCGGAAACGCCGAAACACGACGTCCTTCGGCCAGAAATCGGTGCTGGTGATGGTCTCCAGTAGAGGCTTCGGCACGCGCACCACGTACGACGTGAAGTGCACGTAGTGGCGCGACTCCAGCGGGAACACACGAAGGCTGTAGCTGGTTTTCTGGCGGACGTACTCCGTCACGTCCTTGGCCGTGACCGAGTGGTGCAGCCGCGACACGTAGAGCGCGACGTTCGGTGTGGCGGCGCCTAAAACGCAGCCCTCATCCGGTGCGGCCGTACCACACAAGCTTTTGCGAGGTTGCCTGCGGGCTTTGCACATCTTCTGTACCAAGGTGAAACCCTCCTCATCCACCCTGGCATGAGGGGGCTCGCTCGATGTTGGCGGCGACCTTGGTTTACCGGACGCCTTAGGTGGCGCGGGTCGCCGGCAGCCCGTACGAACCGGTGGCGGTGGGTTGGCGTTAACAGGCGCCCGCGGCGGGAGCTGCGCTGGCGCGTGGGCAGCGCTTACAGGTGGCGACACAGGCTGCGACGGCAGTGACGAAATCGTTGACACAGCGGAGCCCGACGTCGGTTGTTTGTCGAGGGCTCCACGTAGCGCGTCGATGTAATTTGACGCCTCAGCTGGCCTAGTTTCAGTGCTGCGTAGCGAACGTACTTCGTTACGCAGTTCGGCGATGGTATTTTGAGAGACTTCAAATTTCACCTGCATGTCGGCCAGACTTTTTTTTAGGGACACGATGTCCTTCAGCAGGCTGGTGACGTCGACGTGGTCGAACGTGACGGGCGGTAGCTTGGCCAGCTCCCGCGCCACAAACGACGGCACGTCGTCAGGGACCGTCTCCTTCAGGATCTTGATGATGTCTTGAAGGGTCCTCTTTCCTTGTTCATCGCCTCTTCTGTGAGGGGCGAAAGTGCCGCAAATCTTCAGCGACCGGTAGAGCACCTCTTTGGCGCTGCAGATGTCACTCACACTGAAGTTGCTGGAGCAGATCTGGATGGCGGACAGCTCGTCCATCACGTCCAACTTCTGCTGCAGGAACGCCAGGAGCTCGTTGACGATGAGCGGCGCGTCGGCGGCGCTCATGATGACGCGAGCCGCGCTCGACAAGTAAATTAATAATAATGTGTCACTATTTATTTATTGACTCGGTAATGCGACCGCATCGCAGCGCGCATTGCACAAGAATTTTTTAACGTGTTAAGCTTTTCCCAATTATTTAACTGCCTAACCGATATTTTAAACAGGGCCACTGCAAGCTGATTCTGAACAACTTTCCACAAGGATGGTCAATTTTGATTTCCCATACAACATTTAAGCGCCAGCTGATCGATTACTATGCGAAGTCTAATTTTTTTTTTTGCAAAAGGACTAGGTATAACATTCATTAGGTAAAAATGATCAAAATCACGCGTCGAACACATGCCTAAAAGGAAAACAACTCATTTTATGTACCAAAAAACTTTAATAATAATACAAAATTTTACTAAGTTGTTACGTTGGAAGTCTGATTTTATTATTATTATTTCGATATATTAAACTTTAGCTGCTCTGCTAACTTCGCACGAGGGAAAGTGGCAGGAGCACCTCCAGAGGAAGCACAGTCGGCTGGAGTTCAGTGCGACGGGGAGAGAAAGCGTCGAACTATCCGGGCATTGTCGAGGAGGACTGCTTTCTGCATTGCTGCAATTATTGCCTTGCCTCGGAGATCCAGCCGCCTTAGGTGACGTTCAAGGTCGGCTGGAATTAGCCCGTTCACGGATAGGACTACCTGGATGATTTCGGTGGATTCCACTCGCCAAATATCAGTAACCTCGTGCACCAGGTCCAGGTACTTGGTCCTTTTTTCGGCATCAGCCTGCACGAGATTTTCATCGTATGGGATAGTGATATCCACCAAAAACACCCTATGCGAAGTCTAATTTTTTTTTGCAAAAGGACTAGGTATAACATTCATTAGGTAAAAATGATCAAAATCACGCGTCGAACACATGCCTAAAAGGAAAACAACTCATTTTATGTACCAATAGGCATAGTAAAAATAAAGAATAGTAGGTTATCCTCATACAATGGTACATCGCGCGGTTTGTATGTGTGCGCGTCAATAGGCACGCACCCACATTACAATAACAAGAACGACTTCTTTCCTTTGACTAAAGAAGTCATTTAATGAAGATAACCCACTATTCTTTCTTTTTACTATGATGTAGGTACGGACCTATAGTATATTTATTCCTATCTAGTGGTAAAACGGTTTTCCTCCTAAAATTTTGGTACAAATACAATTAATAATGTATTATGTGATGGCTGTGAGGCTGTGAGCTGTAAGCATGTTTTATTATTTTAGTGTGCGTGCGTGCCTACTGACGCGCACACATACTACAAACCGCATGATGTACCAATGTATGAAAATAGGCACGCACGCACACTACAATAGTAAGAAAGACTTTTTTCCTTTTACTATAGAAGTCGTTTTTATTATTGTAGTGTGCGTGCGTGCCTACTGGAGCGCAAACATACAAACCGCGTGATGTACCAATGTATGAAGATAGGCACGCACGCACACCTACAATGATAAGAACGAATTCTTTCCTTTTACTTAAGAAGTCGTTTTTATTATAATTGTAGTGTGCGTGCGTGCCACCTGACGCGCACACATACAAACCGCGTGATGTACCAATGTATGAAGATAACCTACTATTCTTTCTTTTTACTATGCTATAGGTATATTTATTCCTATCTAGTGGTAAAACGGTTTTCCTCCTAAAATTTTGCTAGAAATACAATTAATACTGTAAAACGTGATGACTGTGAGGCTGTGAGCTGTAAGCATGTTTTATTATTTTAGTGTGCTTGCGTGCCTACTGACGCGCATACAAACTGCGCGATGTACCAATGTATGAAGATAGGCACGCACGCACACTACAATAATAAGAACGAATTCTTTCCTTTTACTTAAGAAGTACGCACACTAAAATAATAAGAACGAATTCTTTCCTTTTACTTAAGAAGTAGTTTTTTATTATTGTAGTGTGCGTGCGTGCCACCTGACGCCTAAGTACTGAAGCGCACACATACAAACCGCTCGATGTACCATTGTATGAAGATAACCTACTATTCTTTCTTTTTACTATGCTATAGGTACGACCTTCAGTATATTTATTCCTATCTAGTGGTAAAACGGTTTTCCTCCTAAAGTTTTGCTGGAAATACAATGAATAATGTAATATGTAATGATTGTGAGGCTGTTGACTAATTAAGTTACCATTGTATTATTCACGCTGTGTATGCCCACGCCCAGTGCCTATCAAAATCTATCCTACTGCAAACACACGAAATCATAGGTAAGTATGCATCCGATACCGATCATCATATCAGCCGAAGGAATTCCACTGCTGGACATAGGCCTCCCCCAAGGATCTCCACGACGACCGGTTCTGCGCTGGCCGCATCCAGCGGCTTCCCGCGACCTTCACCAGGTCATCGGTCCACCGAGTGGGAGGCCTGCCTACACTACGCTTTCCGGTGCGTGGTCGCCACTCGAGAAGTTTACTACCAAGCACGCAATTTTTCAAGCGACTTCCAAAAAGGAGGAGGTTCTCAATTCGTTTGTATGTTTTTTTTATGTCTGTTACCTCATAACTTTTGACTGGGTCCACCGATTTTTATGATTCTTTCTTTATTTGAAAGCTATAGTGCTTCCTGTGTGGTCCCATACAAGTTTTATCCAAATCGGTGTAGTACTTTATTAGAAAATGAACAAAAACCAAAAATAATAATGCAAAAATGTACTTAATTGTTGTGATGGAAGTCGGTTTTTAACGTGTTTAACGTTTTCAATTATCAATTAAAACCGGCCAAGTGCGAGTTGGACTCGCGCTCCGAGGGTTCCGTTCATCACAACTCTCCACAAAACTATAAAAATTATACCTAGTCAAAACAAACAAAAGACATCAACGTGAGCGACATAATAATGAATTTTTTATTCAGTTCGAACTCTTTGGCGCGAGTACGACTCACACTTGGCCAGTTTTTATTATTTGTTGTTTTACTTCAGGATTAGTACTACAGTCACACCAAGTTATATTATTACCGTTTTTAACGATAAAGCAAGAATATAATAACCACATTTTTTTATTATTTGTTGTTAAGTATGGAGGCAAAAGAAATATGTACACATTAAAAGAGATTTTAAACTATCGACATATTACAGACGGACATACAGATAGAAGGACGGATAGCGGAGGCTTAGTAATTCGGTCACTTTGGTCAATCTTTCGGTGTATGAAACCCTAAAAAGCTTTGTATACAAGGTGAGTTTTTAATGGCGGATATGAACACCACCACGTTATTCATCATCATCATTACAGCTCATTTACGTCCCCACCGAGGGGCTCGAGCCTACCCTGAATCAGGGCGATAACCACGTTATTATTCGTATTTAATTTGTTGAATTTTGTTCTACCACTTTTAAAATAAACGCCAAAATTTTTTGGACTTTCAATACAGATTGATCATTTACGTCGATGACATTTTTGTATGAAGAAAAAAAAAATTCGGCGTCTATACAGGATGTAAAAAAATTGGTGTAGGTCCCGTTAACTGGGTCTTCTACTCGTCATACTGAACAATTTTCTCCGAGGAATCCATAGGCAATTCTAAAAAAAAAAATTCGGACCCTATATACTAAAATGCACAAAATTGGTTGATCAGTTGATCGATTTGTATGAAGAGAAAAATATTTTTTTACATTTTCAGCAAAGTCGTAGAACAAAAGTTGTTCAGTATGATGAGTAGAAGCCCCAGTTAACGGGACCTACACCAATTTTGTTACACCCTGTATAGAAAGTGCTACAACCAAAGTTGCTCATTTCATCCAATTAATAACATGGTGGTATCCGTATTAAACTCACCTTGTATAGGCTGGTTTTAGATTGGTAGGTAACGTCCCTGTATATTAATTCCGTGCTTAAAGAGAGTAAGTAAATAAAACGATTAAATCAGCTAAGACGATTTTTTTATTTTACCTTCTATATCATAAAGTAGGTAAAACATGTATAATTATCCCATTCAAAATGTCCTTTAATTTTAATTGTACACTGTCGGCTTCGAATAACCTCCAGTAAATAGCGGTATTTCAGTGTTTTTATCAACAATCATGAACAAAAATGGTCTATTTAAAGAGAATTCCTTTATAGGCGCAGATAAAGATTTAGCTACGGCGAAGGCAGCAGTAGAAGCAGCAGCAACCGTTCCCTCTTCGGTGACTTCAATGTTAGCCTTTTGTATCAAGTCAGATATGTACAAATCGTATTGAGATATTCCGCCAAGTGTTGCGTTGTTACTGTCAAACATTGATTTCAATTTCATATCTTTAAGGTAATCCTTCATATTTTTCAAATCAGAGCTGATTTTGAATCTTGGTACTTTTATTCTAATTTGTGTAGAACCTTGGAATAAAAAGAAGATAGTTTTTAAACTTATATTCTTTAGTTTTTCTATCACTCTTGATAATCGTATGCCTGGTTTAGGTAAAATGAAAAGCATCGAAAACCTATTTTGACTTCCGTAAGTCAGTTCTAAAACTTCAGAATCTATTTGACCAATCGTAGCTAGTTTCAATTTTCGTTGTGCAGACATTAAATTAACATCGCCGATTTTATGTCCGTTTTCGTCATAAAATGCTGACACATATGTGTGTGCTGTGTCGAATTGATTTGTCCAACTGCCTTTGAAATAGATAGCATCAATGAGTACTAAATACACGCCGTCTAAAGCGTCTGATGATACAACATGATCTATAGTACCTCTTGTAGCTTTGCTGACGTAATCATTGATAATAGCGGCTGCAGAAACAGAATTATCAAACTGTAATTTTTCTACAGTACTTACGTTAATTTTTTTTATTTTCGCAAGGAAATCTTCTTTTAACGGCATTCTGTTGTCGACAAATAGATTAGAACTCCTTTCAAGGACAGTGTTGTCGGTCGCAGCGGTCAATTCTTTAATAATTTCGTAGTATTTACTGTTGAAGCATTTGTGTTTGTGCAGTCTTAGTACGCTGATGATTTCTTGCAAAGTCTCGTCTGTAGCACCGAGAGATATTGTTGAAATTAACGTCCATGGCGACAGTGCTGATGTTACAAAGTGATTATCCGTGTTATGGGCTATTCTTTGAACCAAATCACTAGAGAAATCGTATACGGCTTTTCGTAAAGACAATTTCGCGGTATCAATCGAACATTGCGATGAAATTAATGGAATTATCAGGAAAATAGCAAATAATATACATGCTAGCTTCGCCATGACTGGTTGGAATAAAAACGCTGGAGGAACTGATACAATGTCGTTAATTAGGAAAGTATTTTTATTGAGAGCGACCTACAGATGATAAGACAAAAGGTTACATCGATGACTTTGGACTATACTCGTGTAAACAGATAATGAATTTAGTTAAAAAATGTTGTCTGGTCATAAGAAATATAAGACGGGTGAATATGTTTACTAAATCCAGCGTTTTATCGATTAGCTGTAGAAGACAATGACTTTAGAAGAGTTCTGTGACAGAAAACACTCACTGACAGACAACGCACAGCTTATAGACCCTGAAAATAGACACTTGCACTTTAGAACATAATTTAATCTTCTATCTTCTATCTTTTCTATATATAATATAAGGTCTAACAAAATTAGCTGAAACTATTTTAACTGGTATGCTTCTACCCACAAAACTGAACAACTTTCTCAATGGAACCCATAGTCAAAACGCAAAAAAAATTGGCTCTCCCATACTAACTCGATCAGCTGATCAGCCAACTTAGTATGGGAAGTTCAATTTTTTTTTGAGATTTGACTATGGGTTGCATGGGGAAAGTTGTTCATTTTCATGGATAGAAGCACCAGTTAAAATAGTTTCAGCTAATTTTGCTAGACCTTTATATATAAAAATGAATTGCTGTTCGTTAGTCTCGCTAAAACTCGAGAACGGCTGGACCGATTTGGCTAATTTTGGTATTGAATTATTTGTGGAAGTCCGGAGAAGGTTTAAAAGGTGAATAAATATGAAAATGCTCGGAATTAAATAAAAAAAAATCAAAAAATAAAATATCAGTCAAAAAATAATTGGTTTTAGGGTTGGGTAGTGTAGTGTACTTAGGGTAGTGTAGGGTAGGGTAGGGTTGGGTAGTGTAGTGTAGGGTAGGGTAGGGTTGGGTAGGGTAGGGTAGGGTAGTGTAGTGTAGTGTAGGGTAGGGTAGTGTAGGGTAGTGTAGTGTAGTGTATGCAGGGTAGGGTAGGGTAATATAGTGTAGGTTAGGGTAGTGTAGTATAGTGTAAGGTGGAACGAAGTTCGCCGGGACAGCAAGTGAGATAATAAAAATATGTGTCTTATGAGGTGTAGAGATTAAGATTGATCGATTACGCTTCGCGCAGATGCAAGATTACTTGCACAAACATTGCGCAAGTAAGTCTGTACGATGTTCAGACGACCGCGACTTGCGTGCGCAAGCAAACTTGTGCCAAAGTATATATATTAGCACTAAAGTACTTGTGCAATGATTATGTTGTGCAGTGTTCTCAAAATGTTAGTGAAATGTCTGTGAAATAAAGTATGAAACCCTTGCATTCATTGCGCGGTAAGTGTATATGTCGCAGGATAATCGCAAAATCCGTTGTTTCGCGAAAATCCTAGGAATATTGCACACTATGGAGTAGAAAACTCCAAATAAAACCCAGTCGGACGGAGCCCCGCTTCGTTAGGTAGGTTAGGTTTGGTTAGCATGTCTTTTTCTACCGTAAAAAGGAGCCCCGCATAGCGGGGCTCCGTTCGATTTGGTTTTATTCGGAGTTTTCTACTCCACAGTGTGCAATATTCCTAGGATTTTCGCGAAACGACGGATTTTGCTATTATCCTGCGACATATACACGGCGCCACATCAAGCTATACAAAACCAGTATACGCGGGCCTCGCGTACGTTGAAACGCAAAGGCGTCGCGCGGCCATCTTATACTGGTTTTGCATAGCTTGATGTGCCGCTGTCCGTACCTACGGGTAACTAATTAGTAATCTGTGCCTACGGCAGTATAGTCACAGTGGTATAGTCGGGACGAGTAAGTTTACTTCTACGACAACAAATCGGTTTGCCATTATCGCGCATACTCGTTTGCAAGCCTTTTTGCAAATTAAAGTGTATGCTGTCAGGCCGGAGTGAAATAAATCGAAGCATACAAAGTGACGGCCACCCCACTATTCTAGTTTGTTTGATAAGATAGAAGTATTTTTAACTTTCGAGCGACGAAGGAGTAAAGAAAGTATTGTGATGGCAAAATAAATCAAAGTTGTGATTTTGATGTCAACGCATGTAGGCCAAAGCCTTAAGGCTTGAAAATAGAAATTTCGTACACGTATTCCTCATATGATGAAGGCATCCACTAGGGAAGCACTTTTCTTTCAAAATTCTACCCCTAGGGGGTGAAATACGGGATAAAAGTTTGTTGAAGCTTTTTATTCCTTGGACATATTTGCATGAAATTTCGTACAAATTGAGTAGGCCAAAAATACTGAGTTAAGTATTTAAGCTTTTTCTAAAATTTAACCTCTGAAAGGGTAAATAGGGGATGAAAGTTTTAAATAAAAGCACAGGCCAAACTTTATTACCCCAACGGCCATCTGTTCTACAAGCTATGTGCCCTGCCCACTGCCACTTTAGTTTAGCGATTCTATGAGCTATGGTTACAAGTTTATGAGATAACTTTATTTGTTACCGTCATGTTAATTTTGTTAGGGTGAAGTATTGATTGGAATAGTTGTCTTTGTCTTTTTATTTACGTGTGAACAGTTGAGAAAATAACCACAGTTTTTATCTATTTCAATGGTTTTTATCAAAAACTACAATAAAAGTATAAACAATAATCATATTTCTCACTTTGTTTCATCATAACAAATATTTTTGTATATTTTTTAAAATTTGTTCTTTAAAATATTAGTCATAACTAGAGTTGAAAGTAACGGTGTAGACTTATCTTTGGGATTTTTTCTATTGAGCCAAAACTGCTCAATCATGTTTCTAATAGCTTTTGATTTTAAGGAACATTATCAACAATAAGGCTATTTTTTTGACGTGATAACGTCTTATAAATTGATGACACGGGCTGCATGCACGAAAAAGTGTCCCGTTACGTGACGTCATTGTCCCGTTACGCCAGTACGCTGAGCCAAACGTGCAAGTGAGAGTTGTACTTGAACTTGCTTAGAGCTTGGAGCTTGGGGGTTGGGGCTTCGGGCCAGGGGCTTGGGGCCTGTTAAGTTCATTGTCAAGTTAAGTTAAAAGGATTAAAAGTACTAGGATCCCAGGATCTTACAAGAGGTGTTGCCATGTTGAGGCGTTGAGGTGAAATGCCAAAGATAACTCACACACTCACCCGACTATCTCTATCTCCTTAAACATGGAGCTGCACAAGTTTTACTTTAGTCGTGTGGTCTAAAGCACATGCAGAAGCGTTCGGCTTGTGACACGTTATCACGTAAAATTATCGTCCGTAAACCGACTTTACAGACAACATCGTATTTTTTTACCCGACTGCGCGACGCAAAGGAGGGTAATGTGTTTATCAGCCTATATATGTATGTATGTATGTTTGTTCCTTTGTGGCACTCTAGAGACCAAACGCGTGGGCCGATTTTCATGATTCTTACGTCAATCGATTCGTCTTAATCTTGTGAGTGTCACTAAAGACATGACATTAATCAAAATTCAATATGGCGGCAACCAGACGCCATATTGTGAAAACAAAAAAAGTGAAAGTTGACGAACTATGTTAAGTAGGGTATCATTGAATAGGTATTTGAAAATCAACTTTAGGTTTCCCATATCATTTTTCATTTCGAATAACCATTTTGGATCTATAAAGGTTTAAAGATAGTTAGCAACCATTCTCACTTAAATTGTCAACAATACTTATATTAACAAAGCTGTAATAAAGTTCTTAGGTACACAATCGGTTGGCCCCTGTCTTCTTTATTTATCCATAAATTATAAATGTGAAAGTGTGTTTGTTGGTGTGTCCTTCTTTCACGCTGCAACGATTGCAACGAAGCAACAAATCAACGTGATTTTGCACAGAGATAGTTAGAGGGCGTAGTAGTGACATACCTAGGCAACTTTTTACTATCCCAGAAAAATACACATTTCCCGAGAGAACACCGATACCCAAATTCCACTAGAAGTCTTGGGCAAAAGCTAGTAAATAATAATGTAACGGAAGAACCATAAGTTTACCGCTATTCCTAATAAAACTGGAGGAATCGTTAAAAATTTGACAATCTTGTTAGGATCTCGAGTAATGTTGCAAAAAAATTTGAATGTTAACCACGGTCTTGTCAACGGAGCAATGGGAGTTATTAGGACAATTGAGTGGCCAGCTCTTCGAAGAGACCAGATGGAACCCGGAGAATTGCCACAGGCTGTTTATGTGGAATTTGACGACAAAGCTATTGAAAACAATGTCCCTGGAGTGGGAGTCAGAATCGAACCATCGACGACAGAATTCGATGCACTTCGTGGACAGGGCAAAATAGAGCGAAAAATGTTGCCACTGATATTGTGCTGGGGTGTAACTGTACATAAGTTACAAGGAACTACTTTGGACCGAGCTGTGGTCGATTGAAGTTCACGCATTTTTGCGAAAGGTCAAGCCTATGTAGCTTTGAGCTGGGTTAGGTCCGTAGATGGATTAATAATCAGTACTTTAGACCACCGCAAGCTACTTAATAATCCCCACGATATTAACTCCCTCAATGAAATGACAAGATTGCAAAATTTACCATCTTATACTCCTCACTAAAAAGTTTAAAATAAAAAAGTTAATTAATAAAAAACAAAAAACCCGACTGCGTAAAAAGTAAACTTTGAAAAGTTAATTTTAAATAAAATTAAAAAGAGAAAAACAAGTCCTGGAGTCTACTTCATAAAGCTACAAGTTACAATTTTTACAGTCGGGACCCATTTAAAATTCTAGACCGGGTCATATTTTCCCAATAATGGGTCCCGACTGTAAAAGTTGTAACTTGTAGCTTTATGAAGTAGACTCCAGGACTTGTTTTTCTCTTTTTAATTTTATTTAAAATTAACTTTTCAAAGTTTACTTTTTACGCAGTCGGGTTTTTTGTTTTTTATTAATTAATTTCAACCTTGTGTTTTCTATCGTTTAGGAGTAATTGACGACAAAAAAAAACGAGACCTACAGTACTCGCATATGATGTGTAACATGTGACAAAATACTTATGAAATTAATTAATTATCGGGTCGTACATTCACGGGCCGACCCTTCGAATAGTAGTATGTCATCTTTGCCTTTGCCATCACACTAGGCGGCATGGCTATGACAACCTTAGTTTTCGAGAATTAAAAAACGTTCGCATTTCCTGTTACACATTTCCGTCCCATTTCACGAAATCACTCCCACAAATTGCTGTGCGCGAGTCCGACCCGCACTTGGTCAGATCGAATAGCGCGCGCTTTCGCGACTTCCTGTTACACATTTCCGTCCTATGTTACACATTTCCGTCCCATTTCACGAAATCACTCCCACAAATTGCAGGAAAGCGAGAGCAAAGATGTTACACATCAATAACCATAATATGTAATATTACCGCCTTTATTGTGTGTGCCCGAACTGCCGACCACACAGGCGCTGAATGCCACTCGAGAAAGTACGTACAGCGTGGCTGTACAATTTATTGGGATTAGGTATGAACTTGTTGTTACATATTTTGGAGGATAAATAATTTTAAAGTAATTTTAAGTATGATATATATACATATTTACAGGAATTTATGACTTTAATAATACTTCAATTTTATGAGACGATCTTTACAATTAATCATTGACTAATAAACATTCCTCAAGCATTACATTGACTTTGATGAACATTGATTGACTCATGACATTGAAGTAGAAAAATCGAAGCGGACTATTGATCAAGAATGCCTCCGTGGCGTAATGGATAGTCCATTCACCTAACACGAGGAGGTCGCTGGTTCGATTCCCGGTGGGGTTAACTTGTAAGACTCGGTTTGGTTGGTGGTAGGGCATTTTCTAAGCCCGCCTGGCTAGCTACCACCATCTTATCTAAGTTTTTCCGCCAAACATCAGTGTTAACAGCATTGATGTGTTCCGGCTTAAAGATAAGTTCCCCATTACGTTGGGGAATCTTGCTAAGCCCGCTTCCATCTTCGGCTTCATCGTCACTTACCATCAGTTGAGATGATGTCAAGGGCTTACCATCATATCAGCTCATATACGTCCCCACCGAGCGGCTCGATTTTACCCTTAATTAGGGCGATCGGGCCTTAATCGACCACGCGGGCCCAGTGCGGGTTGGTCGACTTCACACACAACCTTCGAGTTTCTTCGCAGGTGTGTGCAGGTTTCCTCACGATGTTTTCCTTCACCGTTAAAGCAATCGGTGAGTAGTACGTAAGTTTCGAAAAACTCATTGGTACATTGGCCGTCCGGATATGAACCCGGCACCTCTG
Organism: Coleophora flavipennella; assembly: GCA_947284805.1. Classification (NCBI taxonomy): domain Eukaryota; kingdom Metazoa; phylum Arthropoda; class Insecta; order Lepidoptera; family Coleophoridae; genus Coleophora; species Coleophora flavipennella. The sequence continues at coordinate 10,355,428 of OX369303.1, read as the reverse complement.
GTTAGGATGACCGAGTCGTTACCGGTTGAGCCACCGACGCTGCCAATTGTCAAAAAGGGCTTACCAATTGTGAATAAAAAAAATTATTCAAACAATGTTAGGTTATCGTTTTCGCAAGTTCGGGAAGGTAAGGTATACCCATACACGGGGCCAAGTGCGGGTTTGTTGGAGGTTGTAGGAACCCCACTGTCAGATGTTATTCAAGCCGCCTATAAGCCATCTGACACGGCTTGACGACTGCCATCTACTGATAGCAACCGCCACCAAGCACGGAAACGGCCTATAAAAATGCCACTAACAGTCAAACCCATCCTGGTAATGACCGCGCTTTAGGTCACTTAACCTGCGTGATCGACCCAATCACGCAAATCGCACTGAGCTATGACCGGTTCATTATTAGAATACAGTTTTATGAACTGTAATTTTGCTTTGATCTGAACTACGCTAGTACTCTGTGTCTGAACCCATATTAAGTCATTAATTAAAAATAGTTATAACAAATCAAATAAATTTATAGCAGGCCACACAGTCCATAAATGTTAGTGTACTATACAATAACTTACAAATCTAATGTTAGTGACATCACAAAAAATAAAACCGCTCAAGTGCGAGTTCTAGTATGATGGTACGGAACCCTTTGTGCGCGGTTCTCACTCGCACATAGCCGGTTTTTTTCTGTTCTGCAACATCCCTAATTCTTTTCTCTCAATTTCAATGGATATTACGAGGAATAATCACAAAGTGTCAGGTCAATGCCAAAAATATCCAAAAATATCATCAACTGATGCCGGATTACATTATGAGGCGGTCGCGGCTCCGAGCAACTAGCGTGGTTGTGTCGATTACCCAGGTTAACTGACACGAAGCACGGTCATTACCTAGATGGGTTCGCAAGGTACTTAAAGCTATTGGTACCGGTTGCTATCACTAAATGGCAGTTGTAAATAGGTTTGCCAACTTTAAAATACGAATTTGCGGGAAATCAGGATTTTAAAAGGTTTCAAAAAGCGGGATTCAACTATTTTTAACCGATTTCAAAAAAAGGAGGTTTCTCAATTCAACCGTATCGTTTATGAACCGATTTTGATGATATTTTTTTTGTTTGAAAGGGTGGTATAAGGAAACCAGGATCTGATAATGGCATCCCAAAGAAATCGAGGGAAACCTTCGAAAATCGCAGTGGCGACTAGTGCGTTTGAAGTCGGTTTTTTTGTTTAAATTTGTGTACAAAATACACAAACGAAAGATTTTTTTTGCAAATCTGTATGAGGAGTTTAAAACACTTTTTCTATGAAAAAAAAATCGAAAACATTTATAAAAGAAAAAAAACTATCACCTACATAAAGTAAATTGTTCAATAATTTGGAAGCAATTCTACATATTTATGAAAAAAGATAACAATTTCATAAATTACATCAAGAAACTTTTATACCTCCTTTTTTATGAGTATTTATATTGCGATTTGAGTTTCATAAGATAGATACAAGCTTTTAATATTGCATTGGCACGCGATATACATATGCATGCAAAATTTCAGCTCGATCGGAAACCGGGAAGTGGGTCAAACAAATTTAACTTGCAAGTTTGCATTACAGACACCGGGGCAGGTGAAACAAATATGAAGCTAGTAAAAAGTGGGATGCGATTTGAGTTCCAAAAAGCGGCCAAGTGCGAGTCGGACTCGCCCGTAAAGGGTTCCGTAGCAGCGGGTTTGGTAAATTGCGGTTTACGATTTATGATGTATTAAAAAAACTACTTACTAGATCTCATTGAAACCAATTTTCTGTGGAAGTTTGCATGGTAATGTACATCATATTTTTTTAGTTTTATCATTCTCTTATTTTAAAAGTTACAGGGGGGGGGGGGGGCATACATTTTACCACTTTCGAAGTGTCTCTCGCGCAAAATATTCAGTATAGAAAAAAAAGGTTATTGAAACTTCAATATCATTTTTGAAGACCTATCCATAGATACCCCACACGTATTTTTGAGTTTTAGTTCTAAGTATGGGGAAGCCCCAAAATTTATTGTTTTTTTTCTATTTCTGTGTGAAAATCTTAATGCGGTTCACAGAATACATCTACTTACCAAGTTTCGACAGTATACAATTATAGTTTCGGAAAAAAGTGGCCGTGACATACGGACGGACAGACAGACAGACATGACGAATCCATAAGGGTCCCATTTTTTGCCATTTAGCTACGGAACCCTAAAAATGTGTGCTGGGACACATAGTAGAAGTGAAACTTTAACGGACAAGTGGAAAGGGTAACCCAGGCTATATCTCCATCTCAACTTTTCTCTATCTACGAATACAGACGTTGCCCTGTCTCCGCCGCCGCCGCCAGCCTTTCTGTCCACCCCCTCCACGCGGACGTAACGCGACAGAAATAAATCCCAATAACCCCCGTCTATACAGAAGTTTCACTTCAAAAACTGGTTGTCTGTAAAGTAATAAACGATAACGTGTCACAAGCCGAACGCTTAGGTCGATCGTGCCTCTCTCTCGCTTGTTCCGCGCTCTCGCTTGCACGCTCGGCTCAGGCGGGGCGGGACGTGACACTTTTTCGTTAGAGCAGCCGGCGTTCATCGATTTATAAGACGTTATTACGGCAAAATAAAACACGAAGCCATGACCTTAACATTTCCTCCTAATGTTATTTCATTAGCATGATTATGAAACAAAGGAGTGACTGACTCGGTGGCTCAGTGGTTAGTGCCCTTGACTACTGATCCGAGGGTTGTGGGTTCGATCCCCACCCAGGGCAAGCATTTGTGTGATGAGCAGATTTGTTTGCTCTGAGTCTGGTTGTTAAATATCTATATATGTATGTATTTAAACGTATATAAGTATGTATATCAGTCTCTGGTAACCCATAACACAGGGAATCCTACTTTGGGGCCAGATGACCATGTGTGATTTGTCCCAGAAAAAAAAGGAGTGTCTTTTACAAGTTTTTAAGGTTCAAGTAAAGTTCTCGAGTGGCGACCACGCACCGGAAAGCGTAGTGTAGGTAGTGGACCGATGACCTGGTGAAGGTCGCGGGAAGCCGCTGGATGCGGGCAGCGCAGAACCGGTCGTCGTGGAGATCCTTGGGGGAGGCCTATGTCCAGCAGTGGACTTCTTTCGGCTGATATGATGAAGGTTCAACGATGACCAACGGGACCCTATAACTAAACCTCCGCTGTCTGTCCGTCTGTCCGTCCGTCAGCGGGCTGTATTTCACCAACCGTAATAGGCAGATAGTTGAAATTTTCACAGAATGTTTTATTTCTGTAATTGTAATTTAGGGAGTCCATCTTAACTGACTGGTCTGTCCGGCTATTCGGTTTTGAGACCTGGCAACCCTTATATCCTAGGGGGAGGCCTTTCTTAAGCAGCGGACGTCTTGCGGCTGATATGATGATGATGACGATGATGATGATGAACCTTCGTACCCAGGATGCCAGACATCTGTCCTTCCGCCCGTCCGTACTCGTGTGTCCACAAATGATTTACGATGTACATATCTATAGGTACCAATGAAACTTGGCCTCCATGTGTACGTACAGTATGGATAATTTTTAGGGTTCCGTACAGCCAACGGGTGACCAACGGGACCATATTGCTAAGCCTCCTCTGTCTGTCCGTCTGTCGGCGACCTTTATTTCATAAACCTATATTTTTTACAGAATGTGTATTTCTAATCCTGCTACAACAAATACAAAAAATTAGAAAAGGTGAATAATTTTTTTTTTGTTTTTTTTTATTCACAATTGGTAAGCCCTTGGCATCATCTCACCTGATGGTAACTGACGATGATGCCGAAGATGGAAGCGGGCTTACAAAGATTCTCCAACGCAATGGAGAACTGGCTATCTTATCTTCAAGCCGGAACACATCAATGTTGTTAACACTGATATTTAGCGGCATGACTTAGATAAGAAGGTGGTAGCTAGCCAGGCGGGCTTAGAAAATACCCCACCACCAACCAAACCGAGTCTTACAAACTGACCCCCCCGGGAATCGAACCCGCGACCTCCTGGGGTGAAGCTAATGGGCTAACTATTACGCCACGGAGGCGGTTAAATAAGGGGGGTCACGGAGGCGGTTTAAAAAAGTGTTTTTTTAAGGTCTTTAGATGTATTTTTGATTTACCTCTATCGTAAAAACGGTAATACATACAAGCGTAAAACTTGTTGTGACTATAGTTCTAATACTGAAGTAAAACAGCAAATAAAAAAAAAACTCGAGCGAGACCTACAGTACTCGCATATGATGTGTAACATGTGACAAAATACTTTATAAAAGGACGGCAAAGATACTGCAGACTAGGCTGTATGGTCATAGATACCTTTGCCTTTTCCGCGCTTTCAAAGCCTGAAAAAAGGACGGCAAAGATACGGCAGACTAGGCTGTATGGTCATAGATACCTTTGCCTTTTCCGCGCTTTTAAAGCCTGAAAAAACGCGACTTCCTGTTACAATGGGACACATTTCCGTCCCATTTCACGAAATCACTCCCACAAATTGCAGGAAAGCGAGAGCAAAGATGTTACACATCAAAAATCAGCCAGTTGTCGTTCGCGTTGATGTCTTTTGTCTGTAATGTGAATTAATTATATCATTGTCATTACACTATGTAGTTGTGCGGAGAGGTGTGGAGGTACGGAACCCTCGGAGTGCTAGTCCGACTCGCACTTGGCCGGTTTTTATACTTAGGTATTAATGTTTGATGTTAACATGCACATAAAAATTTAATGTATTTTGAGACCTTCGTTTTTAAAATAAGCTACGCTTATGTACTTACGTACATATACCTACACTGGTAAAGAAAACATCGTGAGGAAACCTGCACACACCTGCAAAGAAACTCGAAGGTTGTGTGTGAAGTCGACCCACCCGCACTTGGCCCGCGACGCGGGCCCCGCGCGGTCGACTAAGGCCCGATCGCCCTAATTCAGGGTAGGCTCGAGCCTCTTGATGGGGACGTTTAAGAGCTAATATGATGATGATGTACTGAGTGATGAAGCTGTGGAACTTGCGTTGCCATGTCAGTCAAGTAAGTAAACTGACTATGAACACGGACATAACCTGGATGACTGACTGATAGTTATTTACGGCCTTGACGCGCCCCCAAAACGCGTCTCAGCTCGCACAAGTTTAATACTGAGTGATGAAAAGTTAACTGACTATAAACACGGACATAACCTGGATGACTATGACTGATAGTTATTTGCGGCCTCGACGCGCCCTCCAATCGCGTCTCAGCTCGCACAAGTATAGCTACGCTAATGTACTGAGTGATGAAGCTGTGGAACTTGCGTTCTCGTGTCAATTACGCAAGTTAACTGACTATAAACACGGACATAACCTGGATGACTATGACTTATAGTTATTTGCGGCCTCGACGCGCCCTCCAATCGCGTTTCAGCTCGCAAAAGTTTAGCTACGCTAATGTACTGAGTGATGAAGCTGTGGAACTTGCGTTGCCGTGTCAATCACGTAAGTTAACTGACTATAAACACGGACATAACCTAGATGACTATGACTGATACGTTATTTGCGGCCTCGACGTGCCCTCCAATCGCGTCTCAGCACGCACAAGTATATTAGCTACGCTAATGTACTGAGTGATGAAGCTGTGGAACTTGCGTTGCCGTATCAATCACGTAAGTTAACTGACTATAAACACGGACATAACCTGGATGACTATGACTGATAGTTATTTGAGGCCTCGACGCGCCCTCCAATCGCGTCACAGCTCGCACAAGTTTAGCTACGCTAATGTACTGAGTGATGAAGCTGTGGAACTTGCGTTGTCGTGTCAATTACGCAAGTTAACTGACTATAAACACGGACATAACCTGGATGACTATGACTGATAGTTATTTGCGGCCTCGACGCGCCGTCCAATCACGTCTCAGCTCGCACAAGTTTAGCAACGCTAATGTACTGAGTGATGAAGCTGTGGAACTTGCGTTGTCGTGTCAATTACGCAAGTTAACTTTATATAAATACGGACATAACCTGGATGGCTATGACTGATAGTTATTTGCGGCCTCGGCGCGCCCTCCAATCGCGTCTCAACTCGCACAAGTATAGCTACGGTAATGTACTGAGTGATGAAGCTGTGGAACTTGCGTTGTGGTGTCAATTACGCAAGTTAACTGACTATAAACACGGACATAACCTGGATGACTATGACTGATAGTTATTTGCGGCCTCGACGCGCCCTCCAATCGCGTCACAGCTCGCACAAGTTTAGCCACGCTAATGTACTGAGTGATGAAGCTGTGGAACTTGCGTTTCCGTGTCAATCACGCAAGTTAACTGACTATTAACACGGACATAACCTGGATGACTGACTGATAGTAATTTGAGGCCTCGACGCACCCTCAAATCGCGTCTCAGCTCGCACAAGTTTAGCTACGCTAATGTACTGAGTGATGAAGCTGTGGAACTTGCGTTGCAGTGTCAATCACGAAAGTTAACTGACTATAAACACGGACATAACCTTGATGACTTTGACTGATAGTTATATGCGGCCTCGACGCGCCCTCCAATCGCGTCTTAGCTCGCACAAGTAGTTTACGGTGCCTTGAAGTTGTGCTTAAAGGTTCAATTAATTTAATAAAATGTATTTTACTCCGTCATCAGACGGGAAAGTTCATCCTCCGAAAAAATCTATATATATAAGGTCTTACAAAATTAGCTGAAACTATTTTAACTGGTGCTTCTACCCATGAAACTGAACAACTTTTCCCCATGAAACCCATAGTCAAATCTCAAATAATTTTTGGACTTCCCATACTAAGTTGACTGATCAGCCAATCGAGTTAGTATGGGAGAGCCAATTTTTTTTTGCGATTTGACTATGCGTTCCATGGGGAAAGTTGTTCAGTTTCATGGGTAGAAGCACCAGTTAAAATAGTTTCAGCTAATTTTGTTACACCTTATATAAAAGAATGTCGTGTTAGTTACACCATTTATAACTCAAGAACGGCTGGACCAATTTTTTTGATTTTTTTGTTTTTGCATTTGTCTTCGTCCGGAATAGGATAATAAGTATTTAAATATGATATTCATCAATTTAAAAAAAATATTAGTCAAAAAATAATTGGTTTTAGGGTAGGATAGCCTAGTAGTGTAGGGTAGTGTAGTTTAGGGTAGGGTAGGGTAGTGTAGGGTAGGGTAGGGTAGGGTAGGGTAGTGTAGAATAGTGTAAGGTGGAAGGAAATTCGCCGGGACAGCTAATATAGAATAAATCAAGACAGACAGATAAATAGGTGATGACAGAAATAACACAAACATACAAAAAATAAACATACAGTTGAATTGAGAACCTCCTCCTTTTTTAAGTCGGTAAAAAATTTAGAAAACATAACAACAAAAACAAATTAAAAAAAATAAATGAATCAAAACAGTCAAAACTTTGTCACATGTTTGTCTCGATCTTACCACGACGGTGGCGTAATGGTTGGTCCATTGGCTTCATATCAGGAGGTCGCGGATCCGATTCCCGGCGGACTCTAAATTTACAAGAGTCAGTTTGGTTAGTGGGAGGGCTTTTCTAAGCCCGCTTTGCTAGCTACCACCACTTATCTAAATCTTGCCGCCTAACATCAATGTTAACTGATGTGTTCCGGATTGAAGAATATAGCCGTTCCCTACTGCGGTAAGCCCGCTTCCAACTTCGGAATCATCAGTTGCTGTGATAAGAATTTGCATTTATTTCCTACAAACAGTGACAGGTATAATTTGAATAAATAATTAATTATTTTAAATAGGTGTTTACACACACTTTTGAATAGTCAAAAAAAATTTATTGTCTACTAGCTGTTTCCCGCGGCTTCACCCGCGTGGACCACGTTTCTATGACTTTTCGAGGGTGCGCAGTGCGCGAGCCGCAAGCGGCTCGCGAGCGTGGTAAAAAGTAGCCTATGTCTTAATCCAGGTCCTAATCTGTCTACCTACCAAATTTCAGCCAAATCCGTTCAGTAGTTTTTGCAGGAAAGCGTAACAGACAGACAGAGTTACTTTTGCATTTATAATATTATAGTAGGGATTCAGTATATAACTCGAGGAAGCATTGAGCAGGTTACGATGGGACATCGTAGGATTGTGTGAAGTCCGAAGAGAGGGGGAGGACACCATAATCCTTAAATCCGGAAACCTGCTCTATTTCCCGGAGGGCGACCAACTGTCCGAGGGTGGTGTCGGGTTTCTAGTTCACAAGTCCCTCATTAACAATGTGGTCCGGATCGAGAGTGTTTCGACGAGGGTAGCGTACCTTATTCTCCGAATTACCAAACGGTATTCGCTGAAAGTTATTCAGGTATATGCACCGACCGCGCAGTACTCCGACGACGATATGGAGATCCTATATGAGGATATCTCTAGAGCTCTACATAATAGCTCCCGGACCCAATATTCCATTGTTATGGGGGACTTTAACGCGAAACTGGGCAAACGAAGTGATGGTGAGCTGAGAGTGGGGCAATTTGGATATGGAGAGAGAAATGCACGTGGCCAGCTGCTGGCCGATTTTATTAGGGAGGGCCTTTTTATGATGAACTCCTTCTTCAAAAAGCCTAAAAAGCGAAAGTGGACACAGTTGCATCCCAATGGCGTAACAAAGAACGAGATCGACTTCATCTTGTCCACGAGAAGGCAAATATTTAATGATGTCTCTGTGATCAACTCTGTAAAAACAGGAAGCGATCACCGAATGGTAAGAGGCACATTGAATCTAAAAACCAAGCTAGAAAGATGTCGACTGATGAAGTCCACGCTCCGACCAGCGCCCATCCAGCTTCAAAACCCCGAGAACTTCAGCTCGAGTTGCACAATCGCTTCGAATGCCTAGGAGACTGCGAGAATGTGGACGATTATAACGGTCTAAGATTTTAAAAACTCGCCGTTCAAACAGAACCAAAAAAATCTCGGACTTCACCAGCAACCTCAAGGAAAGACGCAGATTGGTTTTGCTGTCCACTGAAGACGCTACTCAGTATCGGCAACTAAACAAGCAGACCTCTAAGTCTCTAACTCGCGATTTGCGCCACTATAATACATCATCATATCAGCTCATAAACGTCTCCACCGAGGGGCTCGAGCCTACCCTGAATTAGGGCGAACAGGCCTTAGTCGACCACGTGGGCCCAGTGCGGGTTGGTCTACTTCACACACAACCTGCGAGTTTCTTCGCAGGAGTGTGCAGGTTTACTCACGATGTTTTTCTTTCACCGTTAAAGCAATCGGTAAGTATATGTACGTAAGTTTTTGAAAAACTCATTGGTACATTGGCCGTCCAGATTTGAACCCGAGTCGTTACGGGTTGAGCCACTGACGCTATAATACAAATTGTATTAAAGAGGCGATTAAGAACAACAAAGGCTCAAAAGTGTTCGCGAGAGATCTGTCTGTTGGTCAAAGCCAACTGACCAAGCTGAAGACTGAGGATGGCAGGATCATATCGTCAAAATTGAGTTGCTGGAAGAAGTTGAGAAGTTCTACGGACAATTGTACACGACCACACATCTGCCTGTCAGCGATCTGGCTAAAGACCCAAGAGCTAGACTTACCCGACACTATGCCGAAGATATCCCGGACTTCAGCCTGTACGAGATTAGAATGGCTCTTAAACAGTTAAAAAAAAAATTAAGGCACCGGATGATGATAGAATTACGGCTGAACTTCTGAAAGCAGTTGGAACACTGGTACTTAAAGCTCTTCAGAAGTTATTTAATTCCGTTATACTCGAGGGACAAACGCCTAAGGCTTAGCACGGAAGTATGGTCGTGCTTTTTTTAAACAAGGGCGACAATACCCTGCTGAGAAATACAGACCCATCTCACTTCTGAGCCACGTCTAAAAACTGTTTTCGAGAGTCATTACGAATCGTCTCGCACGCAGGTTTGACGACTTCCAGCCTCCCGAACAAGCCGGTTTCCGAAAGGGATTTAGTACCATAGACCACACACATACGCTGCGGCAGATTATACAGAAGACCGAAGAGTAAAATCAGCCACTTTGCTTGTCGTTCGTGGACTATGAGAAAGCCTTCGATTCGGTCGAAACTTGGGCTCTGTTACAGTCTCTCCAGAGGTGCCAAATTGACTATCGATATATCGAAGTACTGAAGTGTTTGTATGAAAACGCCACCATGTCGGTTCGCCTCCAGGATCAAAACTCGGAATCTATCCAGCTGCAGCGAGGGGTGAGACAGGGAGACGTTATTTCTCCGATATCGTGGTCATGGCTGAGACTATGGACGACTTAAGCACAATGCTCGATGGCCTCAGTAGAGCCTCTTAACAAGTGGGTCTTAAAATGAACATGGACAAGACGAAAATTATGTCAAACGTCCGTGTCATACCTACTCCTTTGAAGGTTGGAGGCTCTACACTCGAAGTTGTTACCGAATATGTATACCTGGGACAAACAGTTCAGTTAGGTAGGTCCAACTTCGAGAAAGAGATCAATCGTCGAATCCCACTCGGCTGGGAAGCGTTCGGGAAGCTTCGCAATATCTTTACGTCCCAGATGCCGCAGTGTCTTAAGACCAAGGTCTTCGACTAGTGTGTGTTGCCAGTGATGAAATACGGAACTGAGACATGGTCGCTTACTATGGACCTCATAAGAAGGCTCAGGGTCACCCAAAGGGCAATGGAGCGTGCTATGCTCGGAGTATCTGCGTGATCGAATCAGAAACGAGGAGATTCGTAGGAGAACCAAAGTAACCGACATAGCTCTCAGAACTACTAAACTTAAGTGGCAGTGGGCGGGGTACATTGCTCGTAGAACAGATGGCCGTTGGGGCAGTAAAGTTCTCGAGAGGCGACCACGCACCGGAAAGCGTAGTGTAGGCAGGCCTCCCACTCGGTGGACCGATGACCTGGTGAAGGTCGCGGGAAGCCGCTGGATGCGGGCAGCGCAGAACCGGTCGTCGTGGAGATCCTAGGGGGAGGCCTATGTCCAGCAGTGGACGTCCTTCGGCTGATATGATGATGATGAATTGGCTCAACAAATGCCAATTTCTGAATTTAAACATGAAAATTGACTTAAAGCAACTCGAGAGCATATTGGATTCTTTAAATTTGGTTAAAAAATTAAATATTAATGTTAACAATTTGTATTCAGAATTAATTATGGTGAATGGAATTATTTTAAAAATAAGCAAAGAACACGTATTTGAATCTAAAAATACTGCTGAAAAATGGCAAATGCAATCCTTGAAAATTATATCCTTTCTACTTTCCATACCTGCAACTTCTGCTTTTACGGAAATATGTTTTTCCGACATCAATATAAAAGGAAGAAATAGAGCCCCGATTGATTTAATTAAAAATGAATTGTTATTTTGGTTTAATATGGATCTAAATTGCTCCGATTCCTGTAATTATTTTAAGGACAATAAAACTCTGTTAACCAAAGCTAACAGTAATAATAAATACACATGGAAAAATAAATAATGTATAAAAATAAATGTGTTCTATTTTTTTCCTGAATTTCCCAAAAGTTCTATATTTTTTGCAATATTTTGAAAAAAATACTATTTTACCTCCAAAACAAAGTGGCAGGCTACCCTAGAATTGACTAGCAACAGTTAAAATATTGATTTCTTTGAACTTATTCTGTAACGACCCCCGGGATCGCATCTGATAGGTTACGCATTTTTTTTCCGAGTCAGCAGCATTAGTCTCGCCGTACCTACATCCGTTGACTTTCTATTCTCTTAACAGCTTAAGCAGCTGAACTAACCCCTTCAGCTAGAGTTTCAATGAGTGTACCACATGGAAGTGAAACATCTAGAGTTATAGTTATTTTAGTTTTATTGCTATGCTATCTTGTTTTAAATTATAACTAATGATTTAACTAAAATAAATAATAAATGCCGAAAAAGAGGACCAAGTACCTGGACCTGGCGCACGAGATCACTGATATTAGCATTTATGAATAAATGAAATGAAATATATGGCAAGTGGAATCCACCGAAATCATCCCCGTAGTCTTATCCGTGAACGGGCTAAGACCAACCAACCTTGAACGTCACTTAAGGCGTCTGGATCTCCAAGGTAGACCAATAATTGCGGCAATGCTGAAAACAGTCCTTCTCGACAATACCCGGATAGTCCGATGATTTCTCTGCCCGTCGCACTGAACTCCAGCCGACTGTGCTTCCGCTGGAGGTGCTCCTGCCACTTCGCCTCGTGCCAAGTGAGCAGAGTAGCCGAAATAATACGAAGGAGCACCGTAGTATTTACTATTTCTATTTTTTTACTATCTAGTATTACACTATTATTGACTTTTTTACATTTAATGAATTTCGTTTTCTTAGCATTTGAAAACAAGTTGTTCACCGTGTTGTACATAGTAATACCAGTCTAGTATCTTTGAAAGAGTGATGAAGTATTCTCACGCTGATATTATAATTCAAGTAACGGTGATCTACAATACAGTTATTTTGTATTCTAATTTTACTTTTGTTTGTAACTATAATAGCCACCTCAGTGGCGTAATGGTTTCGTCTATTAGCTTCACATGAGGAGGTCGCGGGTTCGATTCCCGGCGGAGTCTAACTCTGTAAGACTCGGTTTGGTTGCGGCTGAAAGGGTATTTTCTAAGCCCTCCTGGCTATAGCTAGCCACCAACTTATCTAAGTCTTGCCGTGATACATCAATATTCACAAGATTTGAAGATAAGATAGCCAGTTCCCCATTGTGTTGGGGAATTTTGGTAAACCCGCTTCCATCTTCGGCATCATCGTTACTTACCATCAGGTGAGATGATGCAAAGGGCTTCATCACATCAGCTCATTTACGTCCCCACCGAGGGACTCGAGCCTACCCTGAATTAGGGCGATCGGGCCTTAGTCGACCACGCGGGCCCAGTGCGGGTAGGTCGACTTCACACACAACCTTCAAGTTTCTTCGCAGGCATGTGCAGGTTTCCTCACGATGTTTTCCTTCACCGTAAGAGCCTCGGATAAACGTACATATGAAATCGAAATTTGAAACACATTGGTGCGTGGCAGGATCGAACCACGACCTCCCGGACAGGAGGTAGGGGCCCTTGCCATTGCGCCACCGACGCTCGCAAAGGGCTTACCGATTGTGTATAAAAAAATGGTGCTACACTGCACATAAACCTCGCATCATCTACCCAGCTGATCGTCTCATTGTATTCGGTCCAATGATCTCAAATGGGCTTGTGCTCATTCATAGGAACTTATTGGCCGCAGCTTCGATTGTGTCTTCACAAAGAAGTCCACGTTACACGTTGTTGAACATACAGGGTGTTGCCTTAGAGTGCTTGTACTGTAACAGGGCTACTTCAAGAGTTCAAGTTCGACTGGCCAAGCCAATTTAACATACCAGTCACAGTATAAGGGGCAGAGGCGTATTTAAAAATCCGGCGCCCCTCTAAGTAAAAAAAAAAACCGGCCAAGTGCGAGTCGTAGTTGCGCGCGAAGTGTTCCGTACTGCCACACGATAAATGTCATCTTATTTTGCTTCTGTTTTTATGTTCGTATTCATCACCCTTTTTACCGCTAGTCCGACTCGCTACCTTGCTACCTTTATTATTTTTTGGTGAACCAAACGGATCTCTAAAAAAAGAAAACAAATATGATTAAAACTTTTAATTGAAACCAAAAAATTAATGTTCATACCTATAATCGTTTGTTATTAGCACAATATACTTATTGTTTTATTAAATCCTACTGATGTTTATACGAAATTTAAAATACATTTTTCCTTTTAGGTGTCAAAGAAAATGTATAAAAAATTATCGACTATCTAATTCAAATTTTGCTCAATTTTTTTCTACTACGACTGGCGAAAGAACAACCGGAAAAGGGGCGGCCCACAGCCGCCCCTCACCTCGTGCCGCCCCAGGCAAAGTGCCCTCCTGGACATAGGGTAAATAATTGCGTAAAAACTGACATCACTAACATGACCTGGTTGAAGGTAGCAGGAAGCCGCTGGATGCAGGCAGCGCAGGACTGGTCGTCGTGGAAATCCTTTGTCTTTCGGCTGATATGATGATGATGACATCACTTGCAACGGGCAAGTGCTCCTGACCCATATCTGAGCTTAGCGTAATCATCTCCGTACCGTATATGTTTCATGAATTGCTAATTAACCACAGATACTATAATATGATGTAATTAACTTGTTTGTTTCCAATCTTAGTTAAGGTAGGTAAGTATTACACTACTAGTAGTAGGTACGTATCTAGACACATGGCAGTGTGTCAGCCAAGTTCGAAAGGAAAAGGGCAATGGGATACATTACACGAACCAATTCGGGCCACTATCGACCTACCTGTAACTAATATTTAGTATAATTTGAAGTAACTCAATATATGTTTGAATTACAGCAAGACCCCCTCGATGACCAAGAATCCCAAAGACCACTTCGGGGTGACTTAGAAACTTGAAATTTGGCATCGAGATACTTTATTGGACGTATACAAAGAGAAAATTCGAAAAATGGCCAAGTGTAAGTCGTACTCGGGCACCAAGAGTACCGTATCACAACTACTCATCAAAATATAAAGACTACTTCCAGGTGACTTAGAAACTTGAAATTTGGTAAAAAGGTAGTTTATTGGACTTATACAAAGGAAAAATTAAAAAAAGGCAAGCGTGAGTCGTACTCGCGCACCAAGGGTTTCGTATCATCACTAATCATCAAAATATATAGACCACTTCCAGGTAAATTAGAAACGTACAATTTGGCATCGAGATAAGTTAGTAGGCGTATATTAAGAAAAGTAATCGAAAAATCAGCCAAGTGCTAGTCAGACTTGCCAAATTAGAGTTCCTTACCAAAACTATTCATCAAAATTATAGACCACTTCCAGGTGATTTAAAAACTTGTTTGGCATTTAGGTTAAGGTTAAGTTGTTAGACGTATACAATGGCCAAAAAAAAAACCGGCCAATTGCGAATCGGAATCTCAAAATTATGGTTCCGTACCACCACCAATCATCAAAATAATTGTACAAACCACTTCTAGGTGACTTTTTATTCTAAGAATTAGGATAGAAATAGATTATTAAGAAAAAAATAATAGGGCGTATTAAGAAAAAAGAAAAAACCGGCCAAGAGCAAGTCGGGCTTGCGCACTAAAAGTTTTGTACCACTAAAACTATATCATATTATAATATATGTCTATTATTTTTTTAGAGGAAATAATTATAATAATTTTACAAAAAAATATGATATCCCAAACAAAAATAAATGTGAAAGGGAGCCAAGATCGATACAAGAAAATTACAGAGACCTAAATGGGTAGGTACCAAGTTGTGTTGTGATTTTTTAAATCATATTTTTTAAATCACGGCACTTCAAATTGAAATCATCATTATCATCATATCAGCTCATATACTTCACCATTGAGGGACTCGAGCCTACCCTGAATTAGGGCGATCGGGCTTTAGGCAACCACGCGGGCCCGGTGTGGGTTGGTCGACTTCACACACAAACTGCGAGTTTCTCCGCAGGCGTCAGCAGGTGTTCTCATGATGTTTTTCCTTCACTGTTTTTCAAATTGAAATAATAATCTTAAACTTCTCCAAATATTAGAGAATGTACATTCAGTTGTTTAAAAGAATATTTTTTATGGTCTGTGCTACTTGATAGTGTAACTAAACTAGCTTAAACAGTCAAGCCACCAAGCAAGCAAATCTTCCTTTTTAAAATTAACGCCAATGAAAAAAGAATGTAATTGGACAGTAAAAAATTTGCCAAGTTACACCATTAAGTAGCACAGAACATAACAAATTTTCTTTAAAACAACTTGTACATTCTCTAAGTTTAAGATAAATATTTAGATTTGAAGTGCCGTTGCTGTGATTTTAGAAACCACTTTAGAACTTGGTACCTACCCATTTAGATATCTTTAATTTTTTTTGTATCGAACGTGGCTCCCGTTCACATTTATGTTTTGTTGGGATAGTACTTACTTCGTTGGCTTAGCGACACCAAATCATGCTACCTTTTTCTGTCATGCACCATTTCGTGCCCATCGGCTCTTTGGAGAGGGCGTCCAGTTGCCCTTCATTCTAGGGTACCCGGGAAATCCATCAGGGCATTTTCCGGGACGCGTATACTACATTTAGATCAAAATTAAAATGGTGTCAGAAGAATAACGATAAAATCAAAATTGATATTATTGCACAATTACACTACAATAAAAACTTTTCAAAATTCTGGAATGCTAATCTGTGTTATTTATTGTTTGATTTGTTTTTTAATTCTTATTTATAATTTATTATTGTCTGTATAAATTTATTTTATCGACTATGGGGCTACAAGTACCTGAGAATAAATAATTTAATTTCGTTAAAGAATTTGTTACGTAGGTATAATATGTATATATTTTTATTCTACACGAGCCATGGCTTTGTGCGCGTGCGCAGCGGCTCACTATTTTTTAGCCTATGTGCATCCTGAAGGTCCATTTTTTTATTATTATTTATTCACAATTGGTAAGCCCTTGGCATCATCTCACCTGATGGTAAGTGACAATGATGCCGAAAATGGAAGCGGGCTTACCAAGATAGATATTGTAAAATAATTTTTGAAATCGGATGAGTAGTTCCGGAGATTACCCCTTACATTCAAATTGACAAAGTATACCTCTTTTATACATGTCGCAGCCATATTGTAGAATTAGCCATTTGAACACAACTGTGACAATGACACAAACACATTATTACAAACAAAAGACATCAACGCGAGCGACAGTAATATACTTTTTCTATCCAGGATTTCTATCGGATCACTTTGTGCGAGTACGATTCACATTTAACCGGTTTTTTCATGTTTTATTTTTTGATTAGTACCTTATTTACACCAAGTTTCACGCTTATATGTATTACCGTTTTTACGATATAGAGCTAAATCAAAAATACTCATAAAAACAACTCCGCCTATTTTTTCGCTCTCAAAATTGTTTATCATTTGTCCTTTATGCGACAACAGAAAAACATTTTATGAGAAAATTTCAATTTTTTACCTATTACGGTTCATGAAATACAGCCCGCTGACGGACGGACAGACGTACATACAGCGGAGGCTTCGTAATAAGGTCCCGTTGGTCACCCTTTGAGTGTTCGGAACCCTAAAAAATGAAAGCCTTAGTTATTTCTATTGTTAAGTTAGGTTTGTATACCAGTGACGATGGGCACGTTTTGTTAAGTTAGGTTTGTATACCAGTGACGATGGGCACGTTTTGTTAAGTTAGGTTTGTATACCAGTGACGATGGGCACGTTTTGTTAAGTTAGGTTTGTATACCAGTGACGATGGGCACGTTTTGTTAAGTTAGGTTTGTATACCAGTGACGATGGGCACGTTTTGTTAAGTTAGGTTTGTATACCAGTGACGATGGGCACGTTTTGTTAAGTTAGGTTTGTATACCAGTGACGATGGGCACGTTTTGTTAAGTTAGGTTTGTATACCAGTGACGATGGGCACGTTTTGTTAAGTTAGGTTTGTATACCAGTGACGATGGGCACGTTTTGTTAAGTTAGGTTTGTATACCAGTGACGATGGGCACGTTTTGTTAAGTTAGGTTTGTATACCAGTGACGATGGGCACGTTTTGTTAAGTTAGGTTTGTATACCAGTGACGATGGGCACGTTTTGTTAAGTTAGGATTGTATACCAGTGACGATGGGCACGTTTTGTTAAGTTAGGTTTGTATACCAGTGACGATGGGCACGTTTTGTTAAGTTAGGTTTGTATACCAGTGACGATGGGCACGTTTTGTTAAGTTAGGTTTGTATACCAGTGACGATGGGCACGTTTTGTTAAGTTAGGTTTGTATACCAGTGACGATGGGCACGTTTTGTTAAGTTAGGTTTGTATACCAGTGACGATGGGCACGTTTTGTTAAGTTAGGTTTGTATACCAGTGACGATGGGCACGTTTTGTTAAGTTAGGTTTGTATACCAGTGACGATGGGCACGTTTTGTTAAGTTAGGTTTGTATACCAGTGACGATGGGCACGTTTTGTTAAGTTAGGTTTGTATACCAGTGACGATGGGCACGTTTTGTTAAGTTAGGATTGTATACCAGTGACGATGGGCACGTTTTGTTAAGTTAGGTTTGTATACCAGTGACGATGGGCACGTTTTGTTAAGTTAGGTTTGTATACCAGTGACGATGGGCACGTTTTGTTAAGTTAGGTTTGTATAACAGTGACGATGGGCACGTTTTGTTAAGTTAGGTTTGTATACCAGTGACGATGGGCACGTTTTGTTAAGTTAGGTTTGTATACCAGTGACGATGGGCACGTTTTGTTAAGTTAGGTTTGTATACCAGTGACGATGGGCACGTTTTGTTAAGTTAGGTTTGTATACCAGTGACGATGGGCACGTTTTGTTAAGTTAGGTTTGTATACCAGTGACGATGGGCACGTTTTGTTAAGTTAGGTTTGTATACCAGTGACGATGGGCACGTTTTGTTAAGTTAGGTTTGTATACCAGTGACGATGGGCACGTTTTGTTAAGTTAGGTTTGTATACCAGTGACGATGGGCACGTTTTGTTAAGTTAGGTTTGTATACCAGTGACGATGGGCACGTTTTGTTAAGTTAGGTTTGTATACCAGTGACGATGGGCACGTTTTGTTAAGTTAGGTTTGTATACCAGTGACGATGGGCACGTTTTGTTAAGTTAGGATTGTATACCAGTGACGATGGGCACGTTTTGTTAAGTTAGGTTTGTATACCAGTGACGATGGGCACGTTTTGTTAAGTTAGGTTTGTATACCAGTGACGATGGGCACGTTTTGTTAAGTTAGGTTTGTATACCAGTGACGATGGGCACGTTTTGTTAAGTTAGGTTTGTATACCAGTGACGATGGGCACGTTTTGTTAAGTTAGGTTTGTATACCAGTGACGATGGGCACGTTTTGTTAAGTTAGGTTTGTATACCAGTGACGATGGGCACGTTTTGTTAAGTAAGGTTTGTATACCAGTGACGATGGGCACGTTTTGTTAAGTAAGGTTTGTATACCAGTGACGATGGGCACGTTTTGTTAAGTTAGGTTTGTATACCAGTGACGATGGGCACGTTTTGTTAAGTTAGGTTTGTATACCAGTGACGATGGGCACGTTTTGTTAAGTTAGGTTTGTATACCAGTGACGATGGGCACGTTTTGTTAAGTTAGGTTTGTATACCAGTGACGATGGGCACGTTTTGTTAAGTTAGGTTTGTATACCAGTGACGATGGGCACGTTTTGTTAAGTTAGGTTTGTATACCAGTGACGATGGGCACGTTTTGTTTTTTTGAATCTATAAGGAATAGAGTGATTGCAGTTTGTAGCAAAAAAATTTGATGTAAAGTGTCAAAAAGGAAATAAATATCCAGAGTTTGTACATCCTACTAATATTATAAATGTGAAAGTTTGTATGTATGGATTTTGGTTACTCTTTTACGCAAACGCTACTAAACGTATCTGACTGAAATTTGGTAGGTAGACAGATTAGGACCTGGATTAAAATATAAGCAACTGTTACCCACGCTCGCGAGCCGCTTGCGGTTCGCTCACTGCGCACCTCGATGACAGTCGTAGAAACTATGTTTACGCGAGCGAATCCGCTGGTAAAATCTAGTTTTACAATTTGCTTATCGCACATAGAAATAAATATTAGGTATGTATTTAGAGAAAAAAAACTCAAAGTATTTAACGCATACAAAATATGAACTATGAACCGCCTCCGTGTCGTAATGGTTGGTCCATTCGCCTCACACCAGGAGGTCGCGCGTTCGATTCCCGGCGGGGTCAACTTTGTAAGACTCGGTTTGGTTGGTGGTAGGACATTTTCATAGCGCGCCTGGCTAGCTACCACCACCTTATCTAAGTCTTGCCGCCAAACATCAGTGTTAACAGCGTAGATGTGTTCTGGCTAGATAGCCAGATCACCATTGCGTTGGGGAACCTTAGTTAGCCCGTTTCCATCTTCGGCACAATCGTCACTTACCATCAGGTGAGATGATGCCAAGGGCTTATCAATTATGGATTTATAAAAAAAGAGTATAATAGCATCATAAGCGTAGTAGGCATTCAACCGTACATTCGACTTTTATACTGCAGGGCACTAATTGACTAAGATACTATTAAAACGATGGTATAATATTGTGCTATAATTCGCACACAGTCGACCAACCCGCACTGGGCCCGCGTGGTCGACTAAGGCCCGATCGCCCTAATTCAGGGTAGGCTCAAGCCCCTCGGTAGGGACGTATATGAGCTGATATGATGATAATTCGCAAATCTTTACACAAGTTTTGCAATAATCGGCTACGTAACTAAACTAATTACGACATGTGACCTAAAAAATTCTCGCTGGCAAAATCGGTATTACCATTTTGTAAACAACATGTTATGTTAAATCACAGATTACTAAATAGTTACTTGTTAAATGTAGAATGAGTTGGGATAACCTTTGACATGGGACGCCCCTGCTGGGAAAATAGAATGAGTTGGGATAACCTTTGACATGGGACGCCCCTGCTGGGAAAATAGAATGAGTTGGGATAAACTTTGACATGGGACGCCCCTGCTGGGAAAATAGAATGAGTTGGGATAACCTTTGACATGGGACGCCCCTGCTGGGAAAATAGAATGAGTTGGGATAACCTTTGACATGGGACGCCCCTGCTGGGAAAATAGAATGAGTTGGGATAACCTTTGACATGGGACGCCCCTGCTGGGAAAATAGAATGAGTTGGGATAACCTTTGACATGGGACGCCCCTGCTGGGAAAATTGGCTAAGACCATTTCGTAAACAAGTTGTTATGTTGAATGCCACATGCGGGCGCACGAGAAGGCGGAGCAGCGGGACGCTTGCAGCTGAGCCGGACAACTCTGCGGTCGCTGTAGCCGAAAACGGCTAGGACCATCATCATCATCATCATCATGTTGAATGTAGACGCGAGTTCGGATAACCTTTGACATGGGACGCCCATGGTGGGAAAATCGATGACTATTTCGTGAACAACTTGTTATGTCCAATAGGCAGTGACTCAACTTCCACACTTGAGGAGAGTGTAAACAACTTTATCAGCAATGACGTGAGTAAAATTTGAGGAAAGAGTCTCATATAATCTGTTGAAATAATTGTATGGAATGATAGATTTTTTTAAAGAATTTTACCTTTTTTCAATAAATTTATTACAATAAAAAACTTAAAATTAAGATAAAGTGATACCGGTACAACAAAAACCCGTAAGGATTTGTCCGTGCGTCTCAACTAATAAAAATAATTGAAAGCGCGTTTAGGCATCATCGTCACTTACCATCAGGTAATATGATGCCAAGGGCTTAACGATTGTGGATTAAAAAAAATACAAATATGTACTAACCTAATGGGTATGTACCTATGTACCCGTCAAGGAAGGTACGCTTGATGCGATAGTTAAGTACTTATCATTAGGCCATAACTAACAGAAATAAAATGTAAGAACTAACAATAATGTTGTTTTCAACCGATTTCAAAATTAGGAGGTTCTCAATTCGACTGTATGTTTTTTTTGTATGTTTGTTACGCGATATCTCCGCCTGTTGTGAACCGATTCTCAAAATATTTTTTTTATTCGAAAGAGTATACTCCCGAGGGGGTCCCATTGTCACCAAGTCAGGATCCGATGATTGGATCTCAGGGAAATCGAGAACAACCCTCAAATTTTATAGGCAAATATTATTACGTGTTGCATGTATTTCCTGAAACTATTCAAGTTTTGGCGTCTATTAGTCATCATCTCATGTTGATGAGCTTATGAAGTAAGGTACATCTCCTTAACGGTTAGGAGTTGGAGGATAATTCTTCAAATATTTTGCGTAGATACCTACATAGGTTAGTATAGACCGATAGTTGTATTCTTTAAGGTTATTCAGATGAGCTGATGATTTAACTACTTAACTTTCATACTGTTAAGATGATGATGGAAGCTACAGGAATCTGTATTTGTAATGAAACACATGCTTTAAGGCTTGTACATGGGCTAGCGACCTTGAGGGTCTGGGCGGAGCTCTATATCTCTCCCCGCACCACCCGCACCATAACATCGCGCGCGCTGCGTAGGTACACAGCCACACCAGAGTCATAGGGTAATAAAATTACAGAGACTTACACAGACACAAATAGCATCTTCTTTCTACGTACACGGGGTGTACTTAACGTAATATGTCTTCAAGCGTAAAGGCAAAAAAAAAAATTACAGCTCGGTGTGCATACTTTTTCGCAAAGCTGTCACGGTCTGGTGTAGTCGAGAATACACAAAACAACGATAATCATTACTTTTACCTAGTAGCAATAGTAATTGGTGAATACATCCAAATTTTACACATAATTTGGGTTTGTATGGGAGGTGAAATGACAACTAAAAGATTTCATCATGGTAGAGTATGGAAATGACATTTAGTTTGACACATTTGTTCACAAGCAGCGCCCCTCTTGTGTGAAAATATATTTTTCAATACAGTTGCTCCAAAAATGGTACTTTATGTGCTAGTTTACTATGCGCATTTTTTTTTTACCGCACACGTGATTTTTACGTTGCCACTTTTTTATTTGTAGTTCTGAGAAACAATACATTTCTAGCAAATAAAAAAATATAATAACCAGAGATAATGAATCTTCTTTAATATTTTTGATATGAGAATTTTTAAAGAGATTGGTTGTTTCCACAGAATAGAAGAATCATATTTTTTTTCTTATCTGTGGTTTTTTCTCTGTGAGGTTAGTACTTAGTACATAACGTTAAAAAAACGTAAAGTATTAAAAAAACGTTGCATGATACATGGGTGTGAAAGGAAATGACAAACTCGCTAAAATAAAAAACGACAGTGACCGAAAAATAAAATACATGGGTACATACCTATCAAGGTTTCGCCAACCACAGTTCATTTTACGCGAATTTTGGCTTTTTTTAAATGTACGGGGAGTAATCTCACTTTGTTTTTTCCTTATATACATATAAGTATATTTTTTATTGCACGTATATTCATAATTTTGTTTGTATTCTAAGCAATACAATTCAGTTTACGAAAATTGTGCCATATTTAATTTAGTTAAGCACACGTACGCATGCGTAAGTTTTTTTAAATATTAATATAAGTAGATTACAATAAGGCTTGGAATAAAGTTCATGTAAGCATTAAAACCTCCTTGGAAAAGATGACCTATTCCTTCTTGTTACCTATGCGTTTCATTCATATTTATTTTTCTTTCTCACAAAGATATAACCCAAAGAGAATCTAATCTGCTAGTGTTATGTACTAACTTCACGAAATTACAACCAGTCTCTTTTAAAATTCTCCTTTCAAAAGTCTTAAAGAAGATTATGTATCTTTGGTTATTTTTTTTTATTTACTAGAAATATCTTGTTCCTCCCGAGCAAGAAATTAAAAAAAGTAGTAAAGTAAAAGCACGTGTGCGGTAAAATCAATTTTGCGCACACTTGACTGGCATATAAAGTACCACTTTTCGAGCAACTGTATTAAAAATTACTATGTCGATCTTCCATGCGTATACACGACAAACGAAGTGCGAGGTTAAGCAATAAATTTATCAATGATTTTGATATCTGGCTGGTTACAAGTTACAGACCGGAGAGGTAGTGCAATTAAATAAAATCAACGGTATGTAGAAATTAAAATGTTGTGAAAAGGTAGTAATTAGGACCGTTTCGGGCTTTTTATCTGAGGCTTATACTGATCTTAAAAGTTTTTATTTGTTTTGTATTTTGTATTTAAATTTTAAAATCACTGTACTTGATAGGTGATACAAAACAATGTAATTAGACTTGTGGTTAAAATTTAAATCTTTGGAATTCATCAAACTTAGGACTCATGAAACTCCTTAATTCTCCTAAAAACCTATAAAATCTAAAATAGCTTAAGTAGCTTGTAGAATATATTATGGCCGTTGTGGTAGTAAAGTTCTAGAGTGGCACTCACCACAAGACCTTCACCAGGTCGTCGGTACACCGAGTAGGCTTTTCTACATTTCATCTTTCAGTGCCCGGTCTCCACTCGAGAACATCACTGTCCCAACGATCATGTGTTCTACGAGCATGTGCCTGGCAACATAGCTGATAGATCAGATGGCCTTTGTGGTAGTAAAGTTCTCGAGTGCCGACCGTACACCAGAAGACGTACTGTGCACCGTACGGTCACATGTTCTACGAGCTATGTGCCGCACATAGCTCGTAAAATAGATGGCCGTTTGAGTAGTAAAGTTCTCGAGTGGCAACCACACATCAGAAGATGCACCACACAACGCATTAGATACGACTAGTTCTGCGTTGCTCGCATCCAGAGGCTTCTCGTGACCTTCAGCAGGTCGTCGGTCCTCCAAGTGGGAGGCCTGCCTACGCTACGTCTTCCGATGTACGGTCATTACTTGAGAACTTTGCTGCCCCAATGACCATCTATTATACGAGATATATGCCTAGAACAGAATATGATCGTTGGGGCCACAAAGTTCTCGAGTAGCGAGAGTGCACCAGAAGACGCAACGCGCACCACATTGGAAATAACCTATAATGATTTGTTCGAACCCAGTGGCTTCCCGCGACCTTCACCAGGTGGTTGGTCAACCGAGTGGAAGTCCTACCTATGTTAGATCTTCCAGTGCGCAGTCGCCACTCGAGAACTTTACTGCACCAACGGTCATCTGTTCTACGAGCTATGTTCCAGACCGGGCATTCTCAATGCGGTACACGGTGCGTCTTCTGGTAAGCGGTCGTTACTCGAGAACTTTGCTGCCCTAACGATCATCAGTTCTAGTCATATATCTCGTAAAACATATGGCCGTTGGAGCAGCAAAGTTCTCAAGTGGTGACCACACACCGGAAGATGTAGCATAAGCAAGCCTCCCATTTGGTGGACCGACGTCCTGCTAAAGTCGCGGAAAGCCGCTGGATCTTTGTGCTGGCTTATACGATTTCGATGATTATTATTTTTTGAATAGGGTATAATAAAGCTCGGGTAGATTTTAAGCAACAAAAACTGTAAAACAAAAACTTTGTATCAAAAAAATTAAACAAAGAAACTGAAAAGCGTAAATTAAAAAATAAAAAGAATCTAATGTAGTAACCAAATATGTTCATGAAATACTCTCTGTCCGTTACACTACACTATGTACACAAAAAACCCAATATTTTATTTTTATTCGAGAGCTCCCGCAAAGCAGCACAGGTCCGTCTAGCATCGCGACCCGCCCCGCACTGATTTTTAGGACGAGCGCGGGGAACGGCTTGAGAACGGTTGGAATTTTACCCGAAATCAGATGGTTTTAAAATATTTATAAATAAAATACAATAAATAATCAAAAAGTGAGAAATCAGCATCACTCTAGATTGTTTTTTGAGTTATATCATAAATTTTCAAACTGTTTTGTTAAAAATTGCAGCAGTAAAATGGTTACAACTGAAAAAAAAGGGGATGTATTAGATATTTTTTTTCTAAGGTTCTGAAAAATAAAATCGAATTCTGTGAAATCTACATCACTTCTTACATCTTGTAGATTATTATGTATTTTTTTCTGGTAGAAATATGCTATGGTTAACGAATAAAATGGTTACAAAATTCTTCAGTTTTGAGGTTTTTCGAAGGACAAGCCTTAAGATTTGATGGTTCCTATTGGCGAGTGGGTGATTGGGTATAACGTTGTTAGATAGATAGCATTGTCACTAAAAATAAACAAAATAAAAGTTTAAAAAACTTAAAAACCGACTTCAAAATGAAATTCACTCAAAAGTATGAAATGATATTATTATACTTAGGTACACGACATTAACCAACAATAACGAAATCAAAGGTAGTTACGAATTAAGTGAGGAGCCTAAAATTTTTTTTGAGTTCGGTGTTAGCAATGCCATCGAATCTAAAACATTTGATACGTAAGTAGCTGTGTGCTGTTACCGACCTCAAAAATAAATTTAGGCCTCTAATTTAATTCGTACCTACTGTAGCAAAAACGGACAGCGCCAGCGAGAAATGCTGCGGCCCAGGACAGTAATGATCGACGGCTTTTTTCTGAAGTACTTGGAAGCTCGGGAGCAGCAAACCCGAGCGTACCGAAAACCCTACGAAAATAATAGTACATGAAGCTCGCACCAGCACCAACCAAAAACACACCACGGTTTCCGAACATAAATTACTTACCTCCGATTAACAATTAGGAGATCTTTGTAAAAATCCAATTAACTAAAACTTTAAATTTTAAATTATTTTTCCAAATCAACAATGGTTTCCACGGTCATCACTTATTTCTTGTAATTGTAAAATCACTAAAAAAATAATTTTTCATAGACGAACAAAACCAAAGAGAATTTAATCATGAAACGAAAATTTTGCATTTCACTACTTTTGATTACGTCATTGTTGGTTAATGTCGTGTATCTAAGTATATAATATCATTTCATACTTTTGAGTGAATTTTATTTTGAAGTCGGTTTTTAAGTTTTTTAAACTTTTATTTGTATTATAATCTTACCTTGCCGACTGAGTTGGTAATCTAAAAAAATGTTCGTGGTTTTGATATCGACAAATTCAAACAACCATACACTGAACAATGCTGCCGGTAATGTCGTGTCATAATTATCTTAAAATGCGTGAGAAAGCGTCACTCACGTCCGAACGTAACTGCGGGCCACTCGCGACAGTTGCGTGCCGAGATATGCTGAGATTTCGAAGCGCATCGTTTCGACGAGTTTGTATGAAGATAAAATACTATTACTTTTATGTATTGTGGTTCAAGGGTCAAAGTTCAAGGTAATTATTCAAAATAGGTGCGTTTTCTGATAGTCATAAAATAATAATAACTTAATGTCATTTGTGAAAAATCAAGAAATAAACAATCATTAGTTAATAATGTCAAAATTCAATCCTTAAAATAAACCAGATTATGTCATTAGAACATGAAAACAATATGACACGAAAAGTTATCCTTAAAAATAATTGAATGTCATTAATGCCTTTGACAAGAGTCGGCCAGTTGGTTTGTTTCTGCCCAAATACTACAGACGGTGAAGGCTTCGCGTGAAAGTATGCACAGCGTGGCTATACAATTTACTGTCTCGTTTTTTATCTACAATTGGTAAACCCTTGACAACATCTCACCTGGTGGTAAGTGACGATGTTGACGAAGATGGATTCGGGCTTACCAAGATTCCCCAACGCAATGGGGAGAACTGGCTATCTATGCCGGAACACACCAATGATATCAACATTGATATTTGGCGGCAAGGCTAAGATAAGATAGTGGTAGCTAGCCAGGCGGGCTTAGAAAATGCCCTTCCACCAACCAAACCGATTCTTACAATTGACCCCGCCGGGAATCGAACCCGCCACCTCCTATGTAAAGCCCGTGAACTTTGCCTCTGGGCTACGGAGGCGAATGATCTCATCCTGTAGATTGACAATAGCTACCGTTAGTTACCTCTATGGATGACCTCATCTTATCGCAAATTTTTAAAGTATATATTCAATGCTATCAGTACTGCCTGTTCAGTCTCTGTGTGTCCTGAGTTTGAACAGCAGTCACATGAGCAAACAGATCGCTTACTCGCGTGTTATTTAAAATTTCATCCAAATAATTTGTGTCATGGCCTTGAAAACAATAATACTGTTACTTTTTTGCGTGTTTAGTGCAACCTTTTCCGATGGAACCAGTGACGTGAAAATAGCCTCTGAGCGGACGGTGATTAAATCGAAATTGACAGAGTGTACCAAGAAGAATGCATTGTTTTCTGTAAAGAGACCAGTATACGAGTTTTCGGTTAGGCTATTGGACCAAGTGGCAATAGAAACAGATGGACATTTCGTGTATTCACCGCTTTCAACTTGGTCTGAACTGATGGTGTTAGCAGAAGGTGCCATCGGGAGGACTTTGTCGGAAATTATGAGAGTTTCCAGACTTCCTGCACGTCGGAGACAAAAATGTTTCAGGAGAATGTTCAGAATGGTTCTTAATGACGTAGAAAATGGTTTAAATGGTGATTTGAAGAAGATCGGAGCTGTTATTATTGATAAACTGTACAAAGTTAAAAAACATTTTATTAATGAAGTGGAAAGGCAAAATGATATGAAAGTTCTAGCTATGAATTTTGATAAAACTCTTGAGTCATCTTTAAAAGCTAATGAGTTAATCAGTGCTGCTACAGATGGAGTAATAGAAGAGGCTATATATCCTGAAGATTTTAATTTAACCACATTGTTTTTGACAGCAGCTGTTTACTTCAAGAGTGACTGGAAATTCCCTTTCCTGAAAACTGATACTGTTTTACAACCATTTTACAATGAAGAGAAAATTAAAGTAGGAGATGTCAATATGATGAAACAAACTGCTTATTTTAACCTAGCTGTAATACCTTTAATTAATTCTAAAGTATTAGAACTACCATTTGCAAATGATCGAGTGTCAATGTTAATATTCTTACCTCTAGAAGAAATAAGATACAATTCAATAAAAGATTTTTACTATAACGTAAAAGAAACAAACATAGTCGGAATACTAAATCGGCTTAAAATCGAAGATAAAAAGCTAGTCAGGGTTTCATTACCAAGATTTGAAACGACTACAGCTTTAGAAGAGAATGAGATACTTTATGATATGGGACTGAGAAGAATTTTCTATCCGCACACAGCTAAACTTAAAGGCATAAGTAATTACACTACAAATGTCTCTTTACTTAAACAAGTGAGCAAAATAGCAGTCACAGAAGAATCTGTGAGCATAACAATAGCCCAGTCCATTATAAAAGGCAATGAATCTAATATAGTACAATTCAACGCAAACAGACCTTTCGCGTACATGATAGTAGACAAACCGACACACTTGATTCTCTTTGCTGGAATGTATTCTGTGCCGCAATTATCGTGAATTAACATGGACTACAGCAGCGGTATAATAATATGATAATCTTAGGTGTGGCGCCAATTTTAGCAATGACTTGTGAAGTTGTGAGCGCGGAGATCGCAAAGTGAACATGAAGGATATCTGACTGTTTCCATCGCATTAATAGAATAGAATAGAATATAATAATTTTTATTTCACGTCATAAGAAATTCATAGTTACATGGGTTAGTAAAAACACACAAATTATAGGTTAGTGACACTGAAGCAAATAAAAGTTTTCAAAGCTTACGGCTTGGGGCAAGATGGACAGTTACCCAATAATGATGAGACACCTCAAAAACCTAAACCCATCAAGCCGTTTAGGCTCAAGCTCGCTGGTTCAGCTAAATAAACAAACATTTTATTTATACCTATACATACTTTGAAGCGTCGGTGGCTCAACCGGTAACGACTCGGTCCATCTAACCAGAGGTACCGGGTTCAAATCTGGACGGCCAATGTACCAATGAGTTTTTCAAAAACTTACGTACATACTTACCGATTGCTTTAACGGTGAAGGAAAACATCGTGAGGAAACCTGCACACGCCTGCGAAGAAACTCGAAGGTTGTGTGTGAAGTCGACCAGCCCGCACTGGGCCCGCGTGGTCGACTAAGGCCTAATCGCCCTGATTCAGGGTAGGCTCGAGCCCCTCGGTGGGGACGTATATGAGCTGTAATAATAATAATAATAATACATACTTATATACTTACATGCCTACAAACAACTGAAAACCATTACCCTCCTTCTTGGAAAGTCGGGTAAACGAAAAAAAGGTGTTAACAAATCTCTTAGAGCAGATGGCCGTTGGGACAGTGAAGTTCTCGAGTGGCGACCGCGCACCGGAAAACGTAGCGGACCGACGACCTGGTGAAGATCGCGGGAAGCCGATGGATGCGGGCGGCGCGGGACCGGTCGTCGTGGAAATCCTTGGGGGAGGCCTTTGTCCAGCAGTGGACGTTTTTCGGCTGATATGATGATGATGATGATGAATAAACCAATTAAATGATGACCAAAGAAGATCTTAATGTAATTATTTATTATGAGTGTAGAATTATTATTTTTAAGTACGAAGATATTATAGAGAATTTGTATTTTTCTGTTGTCGTATTTTTATGGTTCCGTAACAAAATGTTATGGAGTCCTATTACTACCGGGGTGGTTTCTTTCCCTCTAATATGGTTGAGGGGAGCGATGGCTGACTTTCGCGTTATACTCGTGACGGGTGCTGCCCGTGTAAACTGGCCTACTCTTGTAAAAGGTATTAATTACATTCAATGATTTCAATTTAAAACAACTTATCGTGTCATATTGTTTTCATGTCATAATGACATATTATGACATGAAAAAAAATTTAACCGCCTCCGTAGCTCAGAGGCAAAGTTCACTGGCTTTACACAGGAGGTCGCGGGTTCGATTCCCGGCGGGGTCAATTGTAAGACTCGGTTTGGTTGGCGGTAGGGCATTTTCTAAGCCCGCCTGGCTAGCTACCACCATCTTATCTAAGTCTTGCCGCCAAATATCAATGTTAATATCATTGGTGTGTTCCGGCATGAATATAAGATATCCAGTTCCCCATTGCGTTGGGGAATCTTGGTAAGCCCGCTTCCATCTTCGGCAACATCGTCACTTACCACCAGGTGAGATGTTGTCAAGGGTTTACCAATTGTGAATAAAAAAAATTGTTTTTTTTTTATATGAGTGATTGTTTATTTTTATTTTCCACAAACGACATTATGTATATTTAATTAATATTTTATCAGGAAGAGTGTAATTTGCACTTATTTTGAATAAACGTCTTGAATCTTGGAAAACCCTTGCGCTGTGCTTCCCTCTGTTCTTTTGTTGACCTTTATCGTTTGAACTGTAATTATTGGTAGCCAGTTGAAGTTGTTACAGAATATGTTATTATGACATACTTACTCACTAATAATAACAAAAGAAAGTAATCAGTGATATTAATTAATATAATAATTATTTAATTATAATTAATTATATTACGGGTCTCGATACGAAATCAGTGACAGAAACTGTCCGCCTAATGTTGACATTTGAAGTTAAAGTTTGCATAGAATTTTTGTTTTTTTTTAGAACGAGTTCACACAAAACAGCATCGCGAGGCGAACCTTTTTTCAGTTTTTTTTTGTTTTTTCAAAAAAAACCTTTTGCTTTTAAATATTTTTAAAGCGTTTACCTATACCCACATCTTGATACCTATTCATTAATTACGATAGATCAACTTTCAAAGTGATCGCCATGTCACACTTTAGTTAACAAAGGTACCCGGAAAAAACCGGCCAATTGCGAGTCGGAACCACACACACAGGGTTCCGTACCATCATACTAGATGGCGCTAGTTTCTTCAGTTCCGTTCTATCCAATGACTTATATATTACTGTTCTATCCTACTAGATGGCGCTAGTTTCTTCAGTTCCGTTCTATCATACTAGATGGCGCTAGTTTCTTCACGTTTAAAAAAAAAACAAGTTTTTTGTATGGAGACTTACCTTTTTTTAATTTTTAGTGTTTATGTTATAGCGGCAACAGAAATACATCACGTGTGAAAATTTCAACTGTCTAGCTATTACGGTTCATGAAATACAGCCTGGTGACAAGCTAACAGAGACAGACGGACGGACAGCGAAGTCTTAGTAATAGGGTCCCGTTTTTACCCTTTGGGTACGGAACCCTAAAACATTAAAAAAATTTCGACGCTCTATACAAAAACACACAAGATGTGACGATCAGCTGATAAATTTGTATGAAGAGTTGATTTTTAGGGTTCCGCACTCAACAAGGAATCCTTATAGTTTCGCCATGTCTGTCTATCTGTCCGTTTGTCCGCAGCTTAGCTCAGAGACTATTAGTACTAGAAAGTTTTAATTGGGCATGTGTATATGTCGCCGTCATCTGGTTAATCTGCTATTTGATTGAATGACTAGGGCTTTCATTGAATGACGACATTTAATTGAATGACTAAAGGACAACTCGTCAAGTTGTTTAATGTAACGTTCAACCTCTTGACTGAACGTTATTTAGCCAAGTTGTTAAATGGGATATTCGGAATAAAAACCGACGAAGCATTCTGCAACCCGGGGGAGGAGGGGGGGGGGCTCTATGACTGTATAATCAAAATCATTTTTTAAATAAACATTTTTTTTAAATGACTACGGGACCCTACTTTGCGCGAGTCCAACTCGCACTTGGCCGGTTTTTTTTGGGAGTTGCCTAGGGGTCTTCTGAGAAAAGATGTTTAGTAAGTATGATTGTAGGTTTGTAATGTAATCAGAATTTTTTTAAACTTATTTTTTTTGGTTATTAAGCTGTAAATCTTCCGAATCACTACATAGTATAAAACAAAGTCGCTTCCCGTTCTTTAAAACTA
Source organism: Coleophora flavipennella (assembly GCA_947284805.1). Taxonomy (NCBI): domain Eukaryota; kingdom Metazoa; phylum Arthropoda; class Insecta; order Lepidoptera; family Coleophoridae; genus Coleophora; species Coleophora flavipennella. Next base: position 10,323,139 of record OX369303.1, on the reverse strand, counting down.
CGCAACGGATTTTGATGCAGTTTTTTTAATAGATAGAATGATTCAAGAGGAAGGTTTACATGCATAACACATGCATTATATATTAGAGAAACACTAATAATTTTATAGGTTTCTAATGTGATGTCGTAAATAAACACATTTTTTAGTGCTTACATTGCAAACGCTGGCTGAATCCTACGAGATAGATCAAAATAATGTACTACAGTATTGTACACCTTAAAAAGGTCTACAAAAAAGTCCGGCATGGTATATGTCTATCTCTTAGGAATAACCCACAATAACCATTTTTATCCTTTACTTTTTACGAGAAATAATGGCTTATTTACGAAGCCATTTTAGCAATACAGCATTAATCCTTAACTACTTAAGTACCTTAAATACATTGTGAATTTAATATAGATCAATATGGCCCTTTACAGCATGTAAGTTAAAAGAATATTTTCGAAGATATTACAGATTTAAAATGCAGGGACATAGTGATTGCGGCGGTACCGGCCGGAGCGAGGGGCCGGCGGCGCGGGCGGGGGCCGGCGGCGCGGGCGGCGGCGCGGCGGCGCGGCGGCGCGTGCCTACAAATAGCGCGTCTCGAAGGCTGCGCATCGCCCTCATATTAGCACCTCATAAATGAGAAAATATTTTTGTTTGTTTGTTACCTTTTCACGCTTCAACACCTTCACTAATTTTGATGAAATTTGGCATGCAGGTATACCCCAATCAAATTAGGGGTTCGTGCTTACAAAAGGTCCGGTAGTTCTGATTTTTTTATATGTTGTTAGGACCTAAACGACTACTAAAAATCCAGATTTGCAATTTCCGGAATGCTGTGCGGGGGGAGGGGCACCCCAAAAACCGCGAAATTTTCTGACTTTTTTCAATTTTTGCTCAATTTCTTATTGAAGGAACGGTCTGACGGGTATAGTCACTATAAACTCTTTGAAAGTATACTAAATTACCAACAATTTGAGACAAAAAAAAGTTCTATATTACATGTAATAGTTTCCAAGATACAGATCTTCAAATATTTGGTTTGTATTGAAAAAAGTCCAATTTTTTTTAAAAATTGCGTATTTTGTGAAATATCTTCTAAAATACGAATCGTATGCAAATAATGACGAAGTCAAAGTTGTAGAAAATTTAATTAGCTTTCATTTAATACCAAATTTGTACCCATATGCTAAAAGGTTCTCTTAAAAACAGTAAATAACCAAAAGCATGGCATGGTGTACTAAGCCAAAAATATAATGAAAAAACCGAACGAAATCATACATATTTCACCTCCTGGAGCCGGCATCAGGCTTAATGCCAGGTAATGCTATATGCAAGGTGAAAGCCACATTATGTACTCTCATCACCAGCTGCACCAAATTCCTGAGTACCCCATCTTCATGGTGTGTACTGAGCCGACATATAATTGTAAGATTATGAAAAAATCAGACGAAATCATGTATATTCCACCTCCTGGAGCCGGCGGCAGGTTGAATGCTAGGAAAAGCAGTATGAAGGATGAAAGCCACATTATTTACAAATAAAATACAAAATAACAATCATATAAAGTCACATAAAGCTCTAGATAATATATTATGCAGATAGGCCTATGTCCAGTAGTGGGGATATCCAGGCTATGACTTTCGTTGCATCTTTGATGGCCCGGGCCTGGGCTCGATTGATTCATTGGCCGTGATGGACGCTGAGAGCGGCTCCAAGTCTGTCGAGTCTTCATCATCATCTGAACATCTGAGCTCCATCTCTGGTACGTTAGTGCACGATTTACCCCCGCATAATTGGCATAGGACTGAGCAGTTGAGCCCAGCCTTTCTGCACGAGCAGCTACCAGAGCATCCTTTCTTACACTTGCATGAAATTTTGCGCAGAAGGGCAGGAGGTGCGGGATCCATGGTGGTGGGGATGGGAGTGAGTCCCTGAGAAGAAAGCTTCCACCCCCAATCAGTGGAATTCAAGTTGACTCCTCGCCACTTCTGCACTTGGAGGTAGCACCTTGCTGCATGGTGGCCTGCGGCATCTTCCGTTGGTGGCAAACGGGCAAGGTTTACGTTCTTCGAAGTACCAAACGTCTTATATCTCAGGAAGTCTAACGTATCCCTTGCGATGTCACCACCGTAAAGAGCCACAAAGCACTTGATGCCTGCTTCTCTCGCGGCTTGTGCGGTGGAATCTGGCCGAAGGAAGACTTCCACTTGCTCAGCAAGCGATTCACTCTTGCTCAAGAGTGTGGTGATTTTGGTCTTTCCTTGGCCAAACTGTGCTGAGGTGGTATCGCACCCGGTAAATGCGTGGGTGAATAGTACCGTCTCTGGTGATCGCTGGGAGTTCTGATGGTTGTAAGAGGTCGTAGAATAGTGGCAGTAACCAGTTTCACTCTTCGTGCTCTTCTGGAGAAAAACGTTTGTCTCTTCGGCGCCTAAACCATTGAGAAGAACGAGTAGATCGACGTCTTCTCCCACTATGACGACCCGATCGGCTACTGCTCTTTTTGAAAGTGCCATCATTACAATATCACGGTCCGCATCTTCTTCGGCTACAACCACGTCTACTCCCTCTTTCTTGAAGGCATCACTTAAAAGAGCTATTAGACGTCTCTTGTTGTTATCATTACCCAATACATGCTCTTGCGCAATTTGAATAATGGTTGACTCGTCAAATGTTATTTCATAGTTTATAGTTATTTTATGTGATTGTTATTTTGTATTAACCTCGATTTCCCTTATTGACTATTTTTGCTTATCTTCCGTTTTTGGGAGAAGCGCATATCATATAGGCACTAATTTGGTCTTAAATGAAAGGTAATTAAATTCACTACAACTTTCTTTCCGGAATAATTGACAAACAAGGCATATTTTAGAAGATATTTTACAAAATAAGTGAACCTATCGAAAAAAATGTACTTTTTGCACTTAAAACCAAATGTTCAAAGATCTGTATCTTGGAAATTATTAAATGTATAGAACTCATTTTGGTCTCAAATTGTTGGAAATTTAGTATACTTTTAAAGAGTTTATAGTGACTATACCCGTCAGACCATTCCTTCAATAAAAAATTGAGCAAAATCTGAAAAAAGTCGGAAAATTTCGTGGTTTTTAGGGTGCCCCTCCCCCCGCACAGCATTCTGGAAATTGCAAATCTGGATTTTTAGTAGTCGTTTAGGTCCTAACAACATATAAAAAAATCAGAACTACCGGACCTTTTGCAAGCACGACCCCCTTTTCAAGCCTAATTTGACTGGGTAGTAGATTTTGTCACGGGGAAGGACATAGGCTACTTTTTATCCCTTATAAATAGCATAGTCCGATGCAGTTCTTGAGAAAACTTGAAAAATATTATTTTTTTGGTTCATTTCTTTAACATCGCAACGGATTACTGTGATTTTTTGCACAGAGATGGTTGAGGGGTGACCATTTACAAATTAGCATATCCTGACATAGTTCCCGAGGGATCTGGGGAAAAGTCATTTCAACGCTTGCGCACGTCGCGTCGCACGAAGCCGCAGTTAACGAGTTCTACAGCAATTTTGTTACATTACACAAGTTATTTCGGATAAAGTTTAATTTGTTTGTCATTTGTCAATATTGAAGTTTTAGTACATATTAAAACTAAATTAAACAGAAAAAATATGAATTGTATCTGTTTATATATTACTTAAAATAAAATAAAAAGCTTTTTTTTAAAAAAAAATTTATTCGTTTTGGTAAGCCTGTGACGATGATGCCGAAGTTCGAAGCGGGCTTAACAAGATTCCCCAAAGCAATGGAGAACTGGCTATCTTATCTTAAAGCCGGAACACATCAATATTACTAACACTGATGTTTGGCGGCAAGACTTAGATAAGATGGTGGTAGCTAGCCAGGCGGGCTTAGAAAATGCCCTACCACCAACCAAACCGAGTCTTTCAAGTTGACCCCACCGGGAATCGAACCTCCTGGTATGAAGCTTAAAGATTTAGAAATATTTTAAATCGCTGTATAGAGACAGAAGTAGTCGATATTAGATACCTACTAGACTCGGAATTTAATTTTCACATTGTAACTAGTTTTTATACCATATTAGGTCACCGATTTGAATAAAACGTTTATTCTGTGTCTCCGACAAGTTTGTTATGTAGCTAGCCTTGATGTTAAACATAGAATTTAGTACCTACGTTATACAGGACGATGTTAAAGAAAGATTTTAGTACCAATGTTATACAGGACGATGTTAAAGATAGAATTTAGTACCAATGTTATACAGGACGATGTTAAAGATAGAATTTAGTACCAATGTTATACAGGACGATGTTAAAGATAGAATTTAGTACCAATGTTATACAGGACGATGTTAAAGATAGAATTTAGTACCAATGTTATACAGGATGATGTTAAAGATAGAATTTAGTACCAATGTTATACAGGACGATGTTAAAGACAGAATTTAGTACCAATGTTATACAGGACGATGTTAAAGATAGAATTTAGTACCAATGTTATACAGGATGATGTTAAAGATAGAATTTAGTACCAATGTTATACAGGCGATGTTAAAGAAAGATTTTAGTACCAATGTTATACAGGACGATGTTAAAGAAAGATTTTAGTACCAATGTTATACAGGATGATGTTAAAGAAAGATTTTAGTACCAATGTTATACAGGACGATGTTAAAGAAAGATTTTAGTACCAATGTTATACAGGCGATGTTAAAGAAAGATTTTAGTACCAATGTTATACAGGACGATGTTAAAGGTAGAATTTAGTACCAATGTTATACAGGAGAATTTAGTACCAATGTTATACAGGACGATGTTAAAGATAGAATTTAGTACCAATGTTATACAGGACGATGTTAAAGATAGAATTTAGTACCAATGTTATACAGGACGATGTTAAAGATAGAATTTAGTACCAATGTTATACAGGACGATGTTAAAGAAAGATTTTAGTACCAATGTTATACAGGACGATGTTAAAGAAAGATTTTAGTACCAATGTTATACAGGACGATGTTAAAGATAGAATTTAGTACCAATGTTATACAGGACGATGTTAAAGATAGAATTTAGTACCAATGTTATACAGGACGATGTTAAAGATAGAATTTAGTACCAATGTTATACAGGACGATGTTAAAGATAGAATTTAGTACCAATGTTATACAGGACGATGTTAAAGAAAGATTTTAGTACCAATGTTATACAGGACGATGTTAAAGAAAGATTTTAGTACCAATGTTATACAGGACGATGTTAAAGAAAGATTTTAGTACCAATGTTATACAGGACGATGTTAAAGAAAGATTTTAGTACCAATGTTATACAGGACGATGTTAAAGATAGAATTTAGTACCAATGTTATACAGGACGATGTTAAAGAAAGATTTTAGTACCAATGTTATACAGGACGATGTTAAAGATAGAATTTAGTACCAATGTTATACAGGACGATGTTAAAGATAGAATTTAGTACCAATGTTATACAGGACGATGTTAAAGATAGAATTTAGTACCAATGTTATACAGGACGATGTTAAAGATAGAATTTAGTACCAATGTTATACAGGACGATGTTAAAGAAATATTTTAGTACCAATGTTATACAGGACGATGTTAAAGAAAGATTTTAGTACCAATGTTATACAGGACGATGTTAAAGAAAGATTTTAGTACCAATGTTATACAGGACGATGTTAAAGATAGAATTTAGTACCAATGTTATACAGGACGATGTTAAAGAAAGATTTTAGTACCAATGTTATACAGGACGATGTTAAAGAAAGATTTTATTACCAATGTTATACAGGACGATGTTAAAGATAGAATTTAGTACCAATGTTATACAGGACGATGTTAAAGAAAGATTTTAGTACCAATGTTAAAGAAAGATTTTAGTACCAGTGTTATTCAGGACGATGTTAAAGAAAGATTTTAGTACCAGTGTTATACAGGACGATGTTAAAGAATGATTTTAGTACCAATGTTATACAGGCGATGTTAAAGAAAGATTTTAGTACCAGTGTTATACAGGACGATGTTAAAGATAGAATTTAGTACCAATGTTATACAGGACGATGTTAAAGATAGAATTTAGTACCAATGTTATACAGGACGATGTTAAAGAAAGATTTTAATACCAGTGTTATACAGGACGATGTTAAAGAAAGATTTTAGTACCAATGTTAAAGAAAGATTTTAGTACCAGTGTTATTCAGGACGATGTTAAAGAAAGATTTTAGTACCAGTGTTATACAGGACGATGTTAAAGAAAGATTTTAGTACCAATGTTATACAGGATGATGTTAAAGAAAGATTTTAGTACCAATGTTATACAGGACGATGTTAAAGAAAGATTTTAGTACCAATGTTATACAGGCGATGTTAAAGAAAGATTTTAGTACCAATGTTATACAGGCGATGTTAAAGATAGAATTTAGTACCAATGTTATACAGGACGATGTTAAAGATAGAATTTAGTACCAATGTTATACAGGACGATGTTAAAGATAGAATTTAGTACCAATGTTATACAGGACGATGTTAAAGAAAGATATTAGTACCAATGTTATACAGGCGATGTTAAAGAAAGATTTTAGTACCAATGTTATACAGGCGATGTTAAAGATAGAATTTAGTAGCAACGTTATACAGGACGATGTTAAAGATATAATCTACTAGCACCGTTATACAGGGCGATGTTAAAGAATGAATCTAGTAGCAACGTTAAACAGGACGATGTTAAAGATAGAATCTAGTAGCACCGTTATACAGGACGATGTTAAAGAATGAATCTAGTACCAATTACCAATGTTATACAGGACAAGTAAGTAATTATAGTTTAATCTAAGAGTCGTCGCACGGGGGACTGCTAAGTTAATATAATAAAAACAGAATACAACGGTTTTACTTTACTACAATTAATACGTATCATTACTTTAATATCATAAATGTGAAAATGTGTTTGTTTGTTACTTTTTCACGCTTCAAAACCTTAACCAATCTTGATGAAACTTGGCATGCAGATAGCCTGTGTCACTAGGAAAGACATAGGCTACTTTTTATACCGTGAAAATAGCATAGTCCGATGCAGTTCCTGAGGGAACTGAAAATATACTCTTTTTTTGGTTAGTTTATTTTTTTACATTGCAACGGAACAATGGATTAGTGTGATTTTTTGCACAGAGATGGCTGAGGGGTGGGAAATGACATAATATACTAATTAGCATATCCTGACATGGTTCCCGAGGGATCTGGGGAAAACTCATTTCCGCGCTCGCGCAAGTTAGCGTCGCAACGGAGCTACGGACTGAAGTGGTTTTTTGTATAGAATTGGTTGAGGGGGTGGGAAGTGACATATACTTCTAATCAGATTAGCCCGATATCGTTCCTGAGGGATCTGAGGAAAACTCAAATACAAATACAAATATTCTTTATTTGCCATTAAATAAGGTACAAAATTGATGTTAGTTTAAAGACCATAGACTCTCTTGTTTAGCCATATTATGTTATAGCATGCAAATTTATAACTAGAAACGTAAAAAAAATAAAGAATAGAATAGATTAACAAACAAAAAAACAATTAATTTCACTCCACATTAGAATACGAAAACATGTCAATATTATAAATTAATTCACATCATGTCATGTTTAGATATAGTCGATAATAACAATAATTTGTATTACGGTTATTTATTTGTCAAAAATTCATTGACTGAATAAAACATATTATTTTGAAGCAGCCACGCATGCAATTTGTTTTTAAATTTATTAAATGGTAATAATATAATATCATCAGGTAGTTTGTTAAATATTCTTTGTCCCATCCAAAAACATTTCCTTTGAAAACTAGTGCTCTGGGGTATGTCCTCTACAATTAATCTGTTAGGGTTTCTCCTATTTCTTTGCACTCCATCTCTAGCCTCTTTATAGAATACCTTACAATTTATTTTAACGAATTTAGCCATTTCGAATATGTACAAGCAAGGTAACGGTAATATATTAAGCTTACTAAATAATGGTCTACATGAATGAAGTGTCAGTCGCCCTATGCATAAATAAATATGGCCCGTATGCATTTCTTTTGCGAAATGAAAGCTTTGTTCACATCTGTGCTATTACCCCACATTATTAGACCATATCGAAGGACAGATTCGACGTAAGCATGGTAGGCTGCTACTGCTGTAGGTCTTGATGCCACTTTTGTTAATTTGTAAAGGGCGAAAGTAAAACTTTTCTCCTTAGCACATACCCTTTCAATTTGACCTTTCCAATCTAACTTATCATCTATGATGGTACCGAGAAACGTAGTCTTGTTAGTGCTCTGTAATGATTGTCCATTGTAATTAATATGTAATGAATTTTTGGAATTCATGTAATATGTTTTATTTAAATTAATTTGTAAATTATTATTTTGTAGCCATTGTACTATTTTAAATATTGTACTATTTACTTCTGATTCATGTCTCTTTAATGTCATTTTCTTATCAGTTGCAACTATTACTGCAATGTCATCAGCAAATAAGATAGTTTTATGATTGATCAAGTCAGGTAAATTATTAATATAAACTAAGAATAATAGTGGTCTAAGTACACTACCCTGTGGTACTCCGAATTCATTTGTCTGGAACCCAGATTGATATTTTTTAGCCGAGACGCTTGCGGCTCGCGCACCACTCACCCTAAATGACAGTCATTAAAACTATGTCCACGCCGGCGAAGCCACGGGTAAAAGCTAGTAATATTGTAAATGTGAAAATGTGTTGGTTTGTTACCTTTTCACGCTTCAACACCTTGACCAATCTTGATGAAATTTGGCATGCAGGTAGCCTATGTCACGGGGAATGACATAGGGTACTTTTTATTCCTGGAAAATAGCATAATCCGCTGCAGTTCCTGAGGGAACTCAAAAAAATACTGTTTATTGATTAATTTCTTTTATATCGCATTGGAACAATGGATTGTTGTGATTTTTTGCACAGAGATGGTTGAGGGGAGGGAAACGACATAATTTACTCATTACCCTCAAAGACAGTCATAAAAGCGATGTCCACGCGGGTGAAGCCGCAGGCAAAAGCTAGTTACTAATAATTTCACAACTAAGCCACGTTAAGCCGTTGTTGGTGCCGGTTTCTATCACTACAGGGAGTCGCGGGACGCCGCAAAGTCGCCTCTCTATCGGTGTTCTACAGGATTCATTTCGGAGAGTGTGCCCTGGAGCTTTACGACCTTATTCCCCCTCTCCATTTCATCATCGGACGACCATGCGCGGAGGGCGGTTCCACCTCTTTGTCGTTAATGTTCCACCTTTACGCACGATGCGTTTTGCTTCTTCCTTTATCATGCGAACGGCCAAGGAGTGGAATTCCCTGCCAGCGTCTGTATTCCTACATTCGTATAATTTAGGAATCTTCAAGACGAGAGTGAATCGGCACTATTTGAGCTTGCGTGTCACATCCTCGGCTGCATCGACACTTACCATCAGGTGAGGTGCAGCCAATTAAAAAAAACCTCCACCGAACCTGACTTGTCCCCGTGCGTGCTGGTGTGGTTGGAGTACGGCTCAGCCTTCCCGAGGTTGGATAAAGACCCCTGGGCCTGTAAGTGGTCACTTTATGGGTTGTGAACGAGGTCACAAACCCAAGTATGAAGCGTGTAAAAACACATTCCTTTGTTCCCACTAGTTCAGTTGACTGAACTAGTGGGAACATTTTTGTCACTAGTTCAGACGATTGAACTATTAAATTGGTGTCGGCACCGTTAACTGAAGCTTATCGACTATCGTACTGAACAACTTTTCCCGAGAGACACATTATTAATTCATGAAAGAAAAATATCAAATAATGATTTATTTAGGCTTCGGCCGCTTGGACATCGTTTTATGACTGTTTTCGAAGGTGAGTGGTGAGCGTGGACGAGAGTTTCTTCAGATCCCTATCCCAGATCGGGCTATTCTGCTTAACACCACACACTTCCCCCTACGCGACAATGTAACCACTTACATTCAACTTAAAGGGCCAGAACATATTATTTTCTACTTTTTAGAGGTTTTTCAAATTTTAAATGTGAGTTTCAAAATAACATTACAAAAAAAGATATGATTCCAATTATTACCTGTCTGTGACAGCGCCCGCTTTAGCGCATGCGCGGTGATGTGCTGGGTTTTGGCGCTTTCATACGTTCTCTTGTAGTGAATTTCGTGGGACTTTTTTTCTTACTCTTTTAACTTCGATTTTTTATTTATTCGGTGCAATTCAATGTAAGAGATTAGATAAAGTATAGTGTATAAACCTGCACATAGCTAGGTAGTAAAACACTCATATGATACTATTATATTATTATAGGAGCGTCGCGTCGGTGGCGTAATGGCAAGGGCCGCTACCTCCGGTCCGGGAGGTCGTGGTTCGAATCCTGCCACGTACTAATGTGTTTTCGAATTTCTTTTTCATATGTACGTTTATCCGACGCTCTTACAGTGAAGGAAAACCTCGTGAGGAAACCTGCACACGCCTGCGAAGAAACTCGAAGGTTGTGTGACTGTGAAGTCGACCAACCCGCACTGGGCCCGCGTGGTCGATTAAGGCCTGATATCGCCCTAGTTCAGGGTAGGCTCGAGCCCTTCGGTGGGGACGTATATATATATATATATATGAGCTGATATAATGATACTATTAAAAATTTAATACCCCTCATATTGCAATAGTTACATAAACTATTATTATAAAAGTTCTTTATTTAAAAATATCTATACAAAGACAAGATATTTTTTAGTTATTTAAAATGGAGATCAATACCATTCAGATAAAAAAATTAAAGTTTTGAGTTTTTTAAGTTACTGAGGAACAGACAAATAGAAAGACAGACAGAACAATTATAATAACGGAAGGAAAAACGAAACCCCCAAAATATAAAATTTCAATTGGGACATTTTTATTTTTTGGTTTCGGAGGGAATCATCGAAGAAGTTTTATTTAGTTTTCTATTCATTCTGTAGATTGGGTATCGCTTCCGTTAGTTACCTCTATTGACCTTATGTTATCGCAAATTTTTAAAATATAATTCAATATCAGTACGGCCTGTTCAGTCTTGACGTGTTCGAAGTTTGAACAGAAGTACACAAGCAAACAGTGTGCTTACTCGCGTTTTTACAATAAATTTTGGCTTAATTAAGGATAAGTCATGGACTTAAAAACGATAACATTCATAAGTTTTTTCGTATTTAGTGCAACCTTCTCCGTGGCGACCAGAGACGTAAAAAAGAGAGTTCAGAGGACGTTTTTTAAATCGAAATTGACAGAGTGTACCAAGGAGAATGCTTTGGTTTTGGTAAAGAGACCAGTATACGAATTTTCAGTTAGGCTATTGGACCAAGTGGCAATAGAAACAGATGGACATTTCGTGTATTCACCGCTTTCAACTTGGTCTGAACTGATGGTGTTAGCAGAAGGTGCCATCGGGAGGACTTTGTCGGAAATTATGAAAGTTTCCAGACTTCCTGCACGTCGGAGACAAAAATGTTTCAGGAAAATGTTCAGAATGGTTCTTAATGACGTAGAAAATGGTTTAAATGGTGATTTGAAGAAGATCGGAGCTGTTATTATTGATAAACTGTACAAAGTTAAAAAACATTTTATTAATGAAGTGGAAAGGCAAAATGATATGAAAGTTCTAGCTATGAATTTTGATAAAACTCTTGAGTCATCTTTAAAAGCTAATGAGTTAATCAGTGCTGCTACAGATGGAGTAATAGAAGAGGCTATATATCCTGAAGATTTTAATTTAAGCACATTGTTTTTGACAGCAGCTGTTTACTTCAGGAGTGACTGGAAATTCCCTTTTGATAAAACCAAAACTATTTCACAACCATTTTACAATGAAGAGAAACTCAAAGAAGGCGATGTTTTTATGATGAACCAAATTTCTTATTTCAATATAACTGTTATACCCTTAATCAAATCCAAAGTATTAGAACTGCCATTTGCAAACGATCGAGTGTCTATGTTAGTATTCCTGCCGTTAGAGGAATTAAAATACAATTCCATAAGAGATTTTTATTATTACGTGAAAGAAACAAACATAGTCGGAATACTAAATCGGCTTAAAATTGAAGAACAAAAGCTAGTCAATGTTTCATTACCAATATTTCAAACAGCTACAGCTTTAGAAGAGAATGAGATACTTTATGATATGGGACTGAGAAGAATTTTCTACCCGCACACAGCTAAACTTAAAGGCATAAGTAAGTACACAACAAATGTCTCTTTACTTAAACAAGAGAGCAAAATAGCAGTTACAGAAGAATCTGTGACCATAAAAATAGCCCAGTCCATTATAAAAGGCAATGAATCTAATATAGTACAATTCAATGCAAATAAACCTTTTGCGTACATGATAGTAGACAAACCGACACACTTGATTCTGTTTGCTGGGATGTATTCTGTGCCGCAATTACCGTGATTTAAAATGGACTACAATGGCATTACTGTAAGAGAAATATCAATGCTCCATTAAGTAGTTAAGGAATTCGGGTATTTGACAGCGAATGATAAAAATGGTGGTAGATCTAATTTTTTGTTTAAGCGAATAGAGTTACAACTGAACAACTCTCTGAACTGAACTATCTCAATCCAAATTTTGATGAGGAGAACTGCAAGCGGCGCTGATGTGTGTAAATTGTATTGGAACACAAAATTCAGAATCTCTAAATAAGTGAAAAATTGACAAGGTGATTTGAAATATTAGAAGAAAACATATCCACGTTAGGATTCGGACGACATGTGACAAATTTAGTTTTACAAATTTTGAAGTAAACTAAAAAAAAAAACACCATACATATTTTAATTGACCATTTACCGTTTTTAGGGCTCCGAAGACAACAAGGAACCCTAATAGTTTCGCCATGTTTGTCTCTGTCTGTCCGTCCTGTGTTAGCTCAGACACTATTAATACTTTACAGCTGTAATTTGGCATAGTTACACAAGTTAATTACGCCGACAAAGCTGTTCAATAAAATCTTGTTTTTTTTTATGTTACATGTAAAGAGGGGATGGTTTTGTTTTGCCAAAGTATCCTATCGTGTGGAGTATCGTTTACTCGGTCCCTTAAAACAACTGAGGGTTTGCTAAAACCATTTTTTATTCAGGGATCGAAATTACTAAAACTACTACTTATCTTATTCTTTATATTTATTTATTTTTTGTTATTATAAGTATGTAGCTCGTAGACGACTGTTGAGCACCTAGATGAACCATTCAGGTTTAATGGTGCTAGATGATTAATTGTTTTGTATTTTGTTTTGAAATTGGTAAATAAAAAACATTAAGGTTTGAAGTGCTATTTTTTGTTCACTCCTCCCCCACCCCCTACAAGCTAAACCGCTATTTTAGGACATCTTAAAAAATTTTTGATAGTTAGACATTATTACAACAGCTCATATACGTCCCCACCGAGGGGCTCGAGCCTACCCTGAATCAGGGCGATTAGGCCTTAGTCGACGACGCGGGCCCAGTGCGGGTTAGTAAGACATATACCTGATCAATTTAAAAGTAAAACTATCACGGCTAAGTAGGCTTTCTTAGTTTAGGCACAGATGAGACACTAGTTACTTGTTTAGGAGTTGTAATCGACCAACTTAAGACGCAACTTCCCGCGCGTCCTTGAGAAAAATGGTTAGACAGACGGATAACGAAGTGATCTTATAAGGGTTCTTTTTCTCCTTCGGAGGTACGGAACCCTGAAAATAGTTTCAGGCGAGACATTGATGGGAACAGTTGTCTCTGTTTTTTTCTTTACGTGAAAAGAGTAAAGAAAATAACCGCACGTTAGCAATTTTTCAATGTTTTTTCGTTTAGTTTCAATTTTCTGAATGAACATTTCTCAGTTTGCATTATCATAACAAAAATTGTTGTATATTTATTAAAATGTATACTTCAAAATATTAGTCCTAACTAGAGTTTAAAGTAACATTTGTTTGGGATTTTTTTTCATCAAGCCAAAACTGCTCAATCGTGTTTCTAATAGCTTTCGACTTAACAATAAGGGTATTTTTTTTCATCTTTGGGTTTTCTATCGTTTAGGAGTAATTGACGTCAAAAATAACGAAAATCTGTAATGTTACCGCCTTAAACGGTGGTAGAGCAAAAGTTTCCTAATTCATCCGAATCATAACGTGGACAATAATCAAAAAGTTAATGGTCAATATTCAATACGACGAAGATAAAGAGGTCCAAGGTTGACTTCAAAAATAAACAGAAAGATTGGACGAAGATTAATTAAAAAGCGATTGTTGAATTAATGGCGGAGTTTTAAATAATTACTTAGTAGGTACCTAAGATATTACATCGCAATCAGTAAAAAAATAATTACACACTTGCCGAGTACATTTTTATCGAAAAAGTTAAACGATGAATTTTAAAGTGACTACTTTTTAAGCGATGGTTGTGTTAGGTAGGGGGATCCCCCTTAACAACCCATAGCATCCCCACTGTACTTCCCAAGCCCAGAAAGGTTTTTTCTATCTACAATTCATAGCCCTCGGCATCATCTCACCCACATCTCACCTGATGGTAAGTGACGATGATGAAGAAAATGGAAGCGGGCCAAGATACCAAAATACCAAGCTTCCCCAACGCGGTGAGGAACTGGCTATATTATCTTTACATCCAAACACATCAATGATGTTAACGTTGATGTTTGGTAGCAAGACTTAGATAAGATGGTGGTAGCTAGCCATGCGGACTTAGAAAATGCAGTACCAACCAACAAGTAAACCTAGTTTTACTAAGTTAAACCCCAACGGAAGTCGAACCTCCTGGAAAAGTATATATATTAGTACTAACATACAGTACGGACACTCCCTGCCGCTCTCTAGATTAACCCCCTCGTCACCCAGATTGATACAGATTGATTACAGTTTGGTTGTCGAACGTAAAAGATTTCGCCGCCATTTTGTTTGTTCCGTCCGTCATTCCTTTTTTGAAATGTTTTTTCTGGCCCGTTGTATGAAGTGTCCAGGGTGTGCTCCTGTTGTGCAACGAATAGACTAATCATTACCTACGACATGGAGGCGGTTTAAAAAAGCAACTAAGTGAGAGTCGGACTAGCACTCCGAGAGTTCCGTACCTCCACACCTCTTAATAGTATAATGAAAATGATACCTATTCAAATCACAATCAAAATAAAGCAACGTGAGCGACAAAAATGTGCTTTTTTGTCATTCAGTACGGGCTCCTTAGCACTTGAACGACACACACTTGGCTGTTTTTTTTTTTGTTTTTTTTCAGTATAAGTACTATAATCACACCAAGTTTCACGCTTGCATGTACTACTATTACCGTTTTTACGATAGAGCTAAATCAAAAATATTTCTAAAGACCTTTAAAAAAATTGTTTTTTGTATAGAGACCACCCTTATTTTTTCACTTTTTCAAATTTTTTGTATTTGTTGTAGCGGGATTAGAAATACACATTGATAATATGTTTATGAAGTACAGCCCGCCGACAGACGGACAGACAGCGGAGGCTTAGTAATATGGTCCCGTTGGTTACCCGTTGGGATTCATCACATCAGCTCATATACGTCCCCTCTGAGGGGCTCGAGCCTACCGTCAATGTTTTCCTTCACCGTTAAAGGAATTGGTGAGTAAGTTTCAAAAAACTCATTGGTACATTGGCCGTACGGATTTTAACCCGGCACCTCTGGTTAGGAGGACAAAGTCGTTACCGGCAGAGCCACCGACGCTTTCTTTATCATTAATTATTTTATAAAACAATTAAAGTTCTTTTTAAAAAACATTCATTATATGCCGATAATAACTACCTATAAAAATTAAAAGTTGAAAAAAAAACCAACACACTATTTTTTCGCCATCTATCTAAGCTATTTATTATTCCTATGCGCCCAAACACGATACCTTTACCGTAAGTTGGTAAGGAGTTGGAGTATCCTGCAGATTATAGATGATGCTGCAGCATCAGGTCAAGCTTACCATGTGTTCTCATCGGTCCTCAGTACGTGTGAAAATTTTCGATATATTTCGACGTCTTAAGGTGGTTTAAATCACATTAAAAAATTCCGTTACAAACCGTTTTTAACCACCTCCGTGGCGTAATGTTTAGTCCATTCGCTTCACACCAGGAGGTCGCGGGTTCGATTCCCGGTGGGGTCAACTTTGTAAGACTCGGTTTGGTTGGTGGTAGGGTATTTTCATAGCCCGCCTGGCTAACTACCAAAATCTTATCTAAGTATGGCCGCCAAAACATTAGTGTTAACAATATTGATGTGTTCCGGCTTGAAGATAATATAGCCAGTTCTCCATTGCGTTGGGGACTCTTGGTAAGCCCGCTTCGATCTTCGGCATCATCTTCACTTACCATCAGGTGAGTTGGTGCCAACGGCTTACCAATTGTGAATAAAAAAAAGCTTTTTTTATTTAAAAATTTGAGTACCTATTAATATAAAAGGGTGTATGAATGAATAAATTATTGTCTTTTAAGGTTTCGTTCGGTGATTATCCTTACTATATCTTAATATATAAAAAAGAATCGCAAAATGTGTTGGTAAGCGCATAACTCGAGAACGGCTGGACCGATTTCGCTAATTCTTTTTTTGTCGAGTTCGTTATTGTCAGGAGAAGGTTCTTATGTAGGGTAGGGTAGTGTAGGGTAGGGTAGGGTAGTGTAGGGTAGGGTAGTGTAGGGTAGGGTAGTGTAGTGTAGGGTAGTGTAGTGTAGTGTAGGGTAGGGTAGTGTAGTGTATGTAGGGTAGGGTAGTGTAGGGTAGGGTAGTGTAGGGTAGGGTATTGTAGGGTAGGGTAGTGTAGTGTAGGGTAGAGTAGTGGGGTAGAGTAGTGTAGGGTAGGGTATTGTAGGGTATTGTAGGGTAGGGTAGTGTAGTGTAGGGTAGAGTAGTGTAGGGTAGGGTAGTGTAGTGTAGTGTAGGGTAGGGTAGGGTAGGGCAGTGTAATGTAATGTAAGGCGGTACGTAGTTCGCCGGGACAGCTAGTAATATTATAAATGTGAAAATGTGTTTATTTGTTTGTTACCGTTTCACGCTTCAACGCCTTGACCAATCTTTATGAAATTTGGCATGCAGGTAGCCTGTGTCACGGGGAAGGACATAGGCTACTTTTATCCCGGGAAAATAGCATAATCTGATGCAGTTCCTGAGGGAATTAAAAAAAATACTCGATTGTTGTGATTTTTTGCACAGAGATGGTTGAGTAGGTGGGAAACAACATAATTTACTAATCACCCTTAAAGACAGTCATAAAAACGATGTCCACGCGGGCGGGGCCGCGGGAAAAACCTAGTAATAAATAAATTGTACAGCGGCGGTGGGCATACTTTCTCGCGAAGCCTTCACAATCTGACGTAGTCGGGAATACACATAACAACAATAAACATTACGCTACCCTAGTAGCAATAAAGATAGAATAGAAGAGAATAGAATAAGTTTATTGAGACACCAGGCACATAATAAACAGTTAATGGTACATAATTACTGTTATTTTAAAAATAAAAAAATAAAATTTATACTAGACAAACATGTTAATTTTAAATAAATCAGAAGAAGTAAATACATACGAGGATAACAAGTAATTTAGGTATAAGCCTGGCGACATCAAAAGGTCTCAACTCAGCATATGTAGCAGAGACAAAGCTTCAGCTACGCTGTGATGATTCTGCTGTAACCTTGCAAGAGATGAACATACTTCAATGCTTTTAGATTACTCTGATATACATATATATTATATTTGAGATGTATTAAATGTGAGAAATGTGCATCCCACGAAACCGAGTACCCTTAATTATTAAATGACTAAATGACTGTACACCAAACAAAAATATAATCTTATCTTACGAGGTTTTGTGACCGTAAATGATTAATAATTAAACTTCGCTAATATTTCCGCTACCCGCCTCTTTGTTGGTGAAGTAGTAGATGTTCTTTAAGCATTTAGAATTTAATGTTCGCAAGGGTGGTGGGATATCATTCCAACATTTCGAGGCGAGAAAGCGGAAACTTCAACGAAACACAGCAGTTCTATGAGTAGGAATGCGAAATACGCTTGAACAGTACCCAGCCTCATAACGATGACTTTCATAACGCCATGAAAGTTTATCATACAAATATTGCGGCGTTTTAGTTTTTATGACGCTAAACAAAAGAGATGTAAGCAAGAGATTTAAACGTCCTTCCATTTTTAAAACATTGGCCTTATTTAGATACGGAGTAATGTGGGAGCGAGGAGAAATAGTTAAACAAAATCTTGTACAAGCATTTTGCACCCTTTGAATAAGTTTGAGAGACTTTTTGAATAGACAAGGTCCATATACAGACAGACAATAGTTAAGTTTTGAAAGTACTAATGCTTCAAAGAGTCGCGAACGAAGAGATACATTGATGTATGGTCTAATTCTATAAAGGACTTTGAGCCTGTAGAAGCAATTTTTTATAAGCTCAATTACATGATTTTCGAATCGTAAATGGCTGTCAAAAAGAAGACCAAGATTACGCCCTTCAGAAACTTTTTCAACAGGGTCATCGTTAATTGTGATTCTAGGGTAAGTAGAAGAAATTACTTGCACTTGGTGTTTGGTTTCAAGTATCATTAATTTGGACTTTGTGGGATTTAAAAAGAGGCAATTTCCCTTAGACCAATCAGAAACCCTATTCAAATCATCATTAATGTCATTCACAGCACTATCAACGTGACCCAATTCAACATTAGCATGTATTTGTAGATCATCTGCATACAAATGGTATTTGCAACGTGAAATACTATTTGTTATATCAGCGCTATAGATAATAAAAAGAAGAGGGCCCAGAATAGAACCTTGTGGAATTCCTTTTTTTCACGGGCAATAATCCAGATTCAATGCTTCTACCATCAGATTTACGTAATACTACTTGTTGATGGATGTATTAGATTTGATAAAAATTTTACAAATAATTTATTGTAAAATTATAGAGTTTTATTCAAATCGTTCAAATTTTAGAGAAAAAAATTATAAAGTGACTTTTTACTACGATGGCAACCCTAAAAAACCAACACATGAGAAATTTGAAAAAAAAAACAACTGGAGATCATCATCATCATATCAGCCGAAAAAGGCCTCCCCCAAGGATTTCCAAAACGACCGCTCCTGCACTGCTCGCATCCAGCGGCTTCCCGCGATCTTCACCAGGTCGTCGGTCCACCATGTGGGAGGCCTGCCTGCGCTACGTTTTTCGGTGCGCGGTCGCCACTCGAGAACTTTACTGCCCCATTGGCCATCTGTTCTATCTGTTTATCTGTTCTACGGGCTGGAGACATAAATATTATATTGCCCTTACCCATTTTTTGTTTGTTTTTTCAGTCTCTTTTAGTGTAAGTTAATTGACCCCCATTTAAATCTCAACTTAGATTGTTTGCATCACAATACTTTCACTCCTTCGTCGCTCGAAAGTAAAAATGAGGTGATTAAATTGAGGGATAAAATGTCGTGTCGGTCGGTTGCAAATTAATATTCAAGTTTTTTGTCTTACGTAGAGTTTTATAGATATTTTTTACAAACATCGATAGTTTTATAGAACTAAGATACTTTACGTAAAATTTATACAAACAAATATTTGACTAGTATCACAATTACAGCCCCTTTTAACAAAAAGAAACATGGAAAAATAACTTAAAAATACGTCAACTACATTCTAAACATAATATGTATAGGGTCCTTTTGAAATACCTAAAAAAAATAAGGATGGCTTCAGCTCATGAGACTGAACAACATTCCTTAGATAACCTAGACTAAAATGCGAATTTTTTTTTTAATCTCCCATACAAAGTTCGCTATCAGCTGATTAGCTTAAAGCCCCCCTTAATTTTTTAGATATTTTAGAAAACCCCTATACAGTGTGTAACATTATGGTGGGCTTCCATTTGTCAAATTGAACAACTTTCTCCATGAAACCTTTTAAGAATTCATATATTTTTTAAAAACGTATAAAAAAATAATCGCGACTTTTTAAAAAAAAAATCTAATCACTCCGGGAGTGTCGACAGTAGTGAAAACTTTTTACAGTTTTATAAGTTTTGACCCTGCGAGTGTTCCTGTCGGTGTCGGTAACGGTTTCCCATCTCAAAAAATGCCACACGCGTCTAAAGAAGTTTTCACTTAAAAAAATGTTCTGTTTGACGAGTACAAGCCCACCTTAAAGTATTACCTCACTTTTATGTTACATTCTGTTTAAGAAATCCTTTAAAAAAACATTTAAAATAGAACTTACATTCTACGTAAATAATATAGAAGTCGTTGGCAATATTTTATATTTACGAAGGATCGATCGATAAACTAAACATCTCTGTGCTTGTAACATACAGATTGCATGAATAACAAACCCGGCCAAGTGCAAGTCGGACTCAATCACTGGGGGTTCCGCACCACTGCACACAAGTATACAAGGACACCTCTACATTATAAACATAGCCCGCTTCCATCTTCGGCAATATCGTCACTTACCACCAGGTGAGATGTTGTCAAGGGTTTAACAATTGTGAATAAAAAAAATAAAAAATATGTCGTTTTGCTTCAGGATTCACACCTTTCTAGTGGTTGTATTGTAATAGTGCAAAAGGCCTATGCGCTGCATATATCCGGTACGACACAGTCTCCCCCCCCCCTATAATGGCTTCCATACAACACTGAGTCACATATCTCCTCCACCACACATCAGAAGACATCGAGCGCTGTTAATTGAGCCAAATAACCCAGACCTGCCAACTTACCAGGAATTTACCTGCTCTCCGCGCCTATCAGACAGCGCAGAGCCTGAAGGAACAGCCTTTGAGCATGACCACTATAGCCCGTCAACTTCGTGAGTGATACTCAGGGCAGCTGAGGCGGGGTGTGCGAGAAGATCTCCGCGGGGGAGCTTGAGGCTAGCGGGGAAGGGCACAAGCATAAGCGGAGATCGTGTCATGTCATGCTACCTCACCCCCGCCTACCCGCACTTACCGCAGGCGTACCGCGCACGAAGTTGAC
The DNA here is from genome assembly GCA_947284805.1 of Coleophora flavipennella. Taxonomy (NCBI): domain Eukaryota; kingdom Metazoa; phylum Arthropoda; class Insecta; order Lepidoptera; family Coleophoridae; genus Coleophora; species Coleophora flavipennella. The sequence goes on along the minus strand of OX369303.1, from coordinate 10,302,141 downwards.
GGGCTATAGATGGAAAGAGGAACGGAAGTCAAATCTACCTAAAGAGCATCCTTTGGACTAAAACCCACAAATAAACCCCATGGTCTTATGGCCCCAAATTGGGAACGGTGCCAGATGAACAGACCCCAAACTGAGCATGGACTATGTGAGGAGTACATGTTCCGTGAAACTCCAATGAAACTCAATCAAAATTTACCAAACTCAGATGAAAAATAAAAGGTAGATGTAGTGTTAGCGCTTAGAAAACGGGGTATAAAAACTCTGCTCCAATCATCACAACGGAGCAGAGTTTTGCTTACAGTCACGCGTTGGCAGACTTACCGTCATTATGCCGAAACGTGCTGTGACATGTCTCAAATGCACCTGTCTCATTTATAGTGAAGGGTTAGGTAGGACCTACCACGTGTCGAAACATTATTCGAGGTCACCGCTTAAGGTAAAGATGCATACATTTATAATAAAACAAGCGTTCCCCAGTTTTTGATACTTATGACTGTTGTATGAAACTCATATCTAAGTACATATTTTTATTTGAGGTTCCTAGGCAAGAAGTGCTTTCTAAAGAATTTCGGTTTTTTTTAAATAACTGTATTCGATTTACAGAGGTTTGAAAACCATATCGATTCATCCAATTTCATCGATAATCTTAAGCAAGTCACCTCACCATGAAGCTGAAGCTAGGACTGACAGATGCCAATGGCCTTTTAGAATGGTCTCACTTTAGTTAAAGCTAATATTCGCGAAATGTCATGTCAAATGGCACCTTTCTTAATTACCACAGATAATTATGTCCTCATATCAAATAAAAGTTCAGATAGAACCTCATATAAATTCAATGTGAAGCCAATCAAAACCACTCCAAACCTACAGGTTTGTACAAAGGCTAGCACATCAAGCTAGACACTTGCAGTGCGATTCAGATCCATACACGTACGGCATAAGGACGGTACAAAGTCCAAAGTGTCTAGCTTGATGTGCTGGCCTCTGTACACTGCACACTTACAAATACGCCCTTATAATCATAAATTACAATGTCCCTGGATTGGAAATAATAATCCTTTTTAAATTAAAGCTCTGAAAAGAATGAGTTACAGATATACGAGTAGTGTTGCAGATACAGTGAACTTAGTTTCACAATCTTGGCATTGTGCGTGCCGCGAATATTCAGAGAATCCCAAAAAACCGAAAAAGGGCCATTTACTGGCAACACTATATCTGTAACTCATTAGACATCAAACTATTAATTATTAATTCAAAATACTAGATAGCACTTGATAAGACGTCGTCGAAGACACGCACACACGCAATTTTTTTTCGTATCTGTGCGCACACATACATACATAACACACTGATACCGCACACATGTTTCAAAAAGTGGCTTCAACTTGACAGTTCGCAGCATTCTATCTAAACTTTTATATGATTCAAGGTTATATCTGAATTTTAGGGTTCCGTACGCAAAGGGTAAAAAACGGGACCCTATTACTGAGACTTGGCTGTCCGTCTGTCTGTCTGTCACCAGGCTGTATTTTATGAACCGTGATAGCTAGAGAGATGAAATTTTCACAGATGATGTATTTCTATTACCGCTATAACAACAAAAACTGAAAAACAGAATATACTAAATATTTATGGGGGCTCCCATACAACAAACGTGATTTTTGATAACGGCAACAAGTAGACGCTTCAATTATTCACAGAATATTCAGTTATATATTCACTTTAAAAATAAATAATTAAATTAAAATAAAATACATATTTGAGGGGGGCTCCCATACAACGAACGTAATTTTTATAGATAATGGTGCGGAACCGTTCGTGCGCGAGTTCGACTCGCACTTGGTCGGTTTTTTTGATAATGGTCGAATAAACTTTTCCAGTCCCTTGTTCTTCTTTTCTTTCTTCTTTTGCGATCCTTTAGCTTCTTTTCGTGGCCAACCAGTAGTAACTGTCATTGGAATGCAAACATGAGTATGAGTATCGGCACAGCGACCACGCATGCCAGGTACACCGAGGTTCGAGGCTCGCACTCCGATATTATGACGAACTGTTCGTTCCAGAGGGAGTCGTTGTTACGAAGCGGCACTTCTAGGACTACCTGTGAAGACGAAGAAGACCAATGAATCTATACTAATACTAGTGGATGCTCGCAGCTTCGCCCGCGCAGATCCCGATTTTTGCGGTTCCCGTGGGAATTTCCTAAAATCCTTTCTTAGCGGATGCATACGTCATAACATCTACCTGCACGCCAAATTTCAGGCCGATCCGTCCAGTGGTTTGGGCTGTGAGTTGATAGATCACTATGTCAGACAGTCAGTCCTTTGAGTTATATATATATTTAGATTTTAAAGAGAAAAGATTTGATTGTTTGTTTTGAATAGGCTCCTAAACTACTGGACCGATTTGAAAAATTCTTTCACCGTTGGGAAGCTACACTATCCGCGGTTGCTATAGGCTGTAATAAATTTTTAAAAAAAATAGGGATCCTTATTTAAACTCAAATAAATTAACCCAAGATGTACAAAATTTACCGAAATATTTTTGCAATGTTTACAAAAAGTAGTGCAGTGTAGTGGTAGTGGTAGTGTAGTAGTAGTGTAGTGGTAGTGTAGTGTAGTGTGAGGCGGTACGAAGATCGCCGCGACAGCTAGTATCTAGTAAACTTAGACCAGATACAGTTAACTAATGTCGAATGACAATTAGTTAGTCCATTCGCTCAACACCAGGAGGTCGCAGGTTCGACTCCCGGCGGGTTCAACTTTGTAAGACTCGATTTGGCTGGTGGTAGGGCATTTTCAAAACCCACCTAGCTATTTACTTCCATCTTATTTATTTAAGTCTTGCCTCCAAACGTTAGTGTTAACAGCATTGATGTGTTCCGGATTGAAGATAAGTTAGCCAGATCCCCCATTGCGTTGGGGAATCTTGGTAAGCTCATTGCCATCTTCGGCGTCATCGTCACTTACCATCAGGTGAGATGATGCCAAGGGCTTATCAATTGTAGATAAAAGAGGCACCTTAATGTAGGTTGAGTAGGTACTGTTAGAGGCCTATGCGGACCTCTAACATGGGGTACGTAACTAGATGGAGTATTGCACCTTTTCTTGTCCTTTCAAATTACAGTGTAAACTCTGTATAACGTCACTCGATATAACGATGGTTTACTTTGACGCTAATTTCTCTCTGTATAACGAAAACTCTCAATAACGTCATAAAATTCCCGGTCCCTTGAGTTCGCTATATGGAGTTTACACTGTATTTGACTTTTCGCTCTGCTGGCTAGGTGTATATTATTTGAGATTAGAAAAGAGTCCAGACGTTCCACCAGAGGATGAAGTGGCTCTAAGGAATAAAGAGTTCTTCTCAGATTAAAAGCTAAACGAAAAATGAATCTAGATTTTTTTTTTACAAAATTCCAAATGTGATTTCTTTAAAATTTAAACGGATCTTTTTAAGTAGCGGCCGGCCAGAACGAACGTTCACACAAGGAGATGCGATGTATGGGTGTAATGAAATACTAAGCCTGCGGTGTCGATTCGTCCCTCAGAGAGACGAATACAGCCCGCTAATAGGCGGTAGGCGGACAGAGGGCCCCTCTGTCCACCTACCGCCTATTAGCGGGCTGTATTTCATTAACCGTAATAGGTAGCCAGTTGAATTGAATTGAATTGAAACAGTTTAGTTTTTAAAGCTATTGCATAGCTTTTATCGCGGGCTTTGAGCGCGGCGACCGTATCAAGAAATTCCGTAACGAAAATAAAACCTGACACCCCCCACTCCGCCTACCATGTAGCTCGGCCGAGCGTAACGTAACGTTACCGCGTTCTAAAAACTTACAGTGCCATCTATTAGCGATTTGCGGTACTAAAAGGACTTAGTCAATTTTACTGGTGTAACTTTCTTAGTTTTAATTTATTACATAAACATCCCGCGCCTCAAGGACTATATGGTACTGGTAAATACTGCATAAATAAAAAATAAATAAATCATTATAATTGCATAAGTTAATAAAAATGTTTTGCAATAGCTTTACCGCGGCAGTCCCCGAGTGCCACGCGTTTTTTTATTCACTAATTGGGAAGCCCTTGGCATCATCTCACCTGATGGTAAGTGACGATTATGCCGAAGATGGAAGCGGGCTTACCAAGATTCCCCAACGCAATGGAGAACTAGCTATCTTATCTTCATGCCAGAACACATCAATGTTTTTAACACTGATGTTTGGCGGCAAGACTTAGATAAGATGTTGGTAGCTAGCCAGGCGGGCTTAGAAAATGTCCTACCACCAATCAAACCGAGTCTCACAAGTTGACCCCACCGGGAATCGAACTCGCGACCTCCTGGTGTGAAGCGAATGGACTAACCATTACGCCACGGAGGCGGTTAAATTGAATTGAATTGAAAAGTTGAAAAGTATTGCCGCTACAGCAACAAATAATAAGTTTAAAAAAAATTTAGAGGGCTCCCATACAAGAACTATTTTTGTTGGAAACGTGAAGAAACTAGCGACATCTAGTACGATGGTACTGAACCCTTCGTAAACGACTCTGACTCGCACTTGACCTGTTTTTAAAAGCTTTTATAATTAACTTGCAATGTATATGTATTTCCGATTAAGCTGAAATTTTGCATGCATATGTATATCGCGTGACAATGCAATATTAAAAGCTTGTTCCTAAAAGTTTTTGGGTTTTTAGAAAATTATTTATTTTCTTAGTAACTAAGAGTAACCTTCTGAACTAATACGATACCTATTCGCTGAGGATGATGAGTTGATTAATTACGCTCATCATCATCATCATATCATCCGAAACACGTCCACTACTGGACGAAGGCCTCTCCTAAGAATTTCCACCACAACTAGTCCTGCGCTGCCCACATCCCGCGACCTTCACCAGGTCGTCGGTCCGCCGAGTGGAAGCCCTGCCTTGCCTAGGCTACGTTTTCCGGTACGCGGTCGCCACTAGAGAACTTTTATTATCACAACAGACATCTGTTCTGTGAGCTAATATCTTAATCTTTATATATAAAAATTATTATGTGTCACGTTGTTGTCTTTATATATAAAAATTATGTGTCACGTTGTTTGTCCGCGATGGACTCCTAAACTACTGAACCGATTTTAAATTTGATTTGCACACCGTGTGCAAATCGACCCAAGTTGAAAGATAGGACAGCTTACATTTAAATTTAAAGTCGCAATACTTAAGTCATTAAGGTCTTTAAAGACAGTCATAAAAACGATGTCCACGCGGGCGAAGTCGCGGGAAAAAGCTAGTATATATATAAAACAAAGTCGGGTTTGTTCGAACACTTATAGCTCGAGAACGGCTGGACAGATTTTCAAGATTTTTGGTTTGTTGGATTTATCCCGACCCCGATTAGCAGAATAACTATTAAAACATTGAAAAAAAAGATAAGAAAATTAACTTTCCCGTACATTATCCATACATATATTATGTAGTGTAGTGTATAGTAGTGAAGTGTAGAGTAGTGTAGTGTGCAGTAGAGTTTGTGAGGCGGTACGAAGTTTGCCGGGACAGCTAGTTGCTAATTAACTCTGATAAATAATCAATTCATCATATCAGCCGAAGGACGTCCACTGCTGGACAAAGGTGTCCCCCAAGGATTTCCACGACGACCAGTTCTGCGCTGCTCGCATCCAGCGGCTTCCCGCGACCTTCACCAGGTCATCGGTCTACCGAGTGGGAGGGAGGCCTGTCTACGCTACGCTTTCCGGTGCGCGGTCGCCACTCGAGAACTTTACTGCCCCAACGGCCATCTGTTCTACTAAAAAATAATCAATATATATATAATAATAATCAAATAATCAATTAATTCAGACTAATCTCAGCTTCGGCGACTGCAATTAGACAGATACTTATACAATTTGTAACAAAATTGATGTGGGGGTTCTACTCGTCATACTGAACAACTTTCCCCAAGGAACCCATAGTCAATTCTCAAAAAAAACTTAACCCTCCATACTAAAATGCACAAAATCGGTCGATTAGCTCATCGATTTAATTTTTTTTACGTTTTCAGCAAATTTGTAGAACAAAAGTTGTTCAGTATGATGAGTAGAACCCCCAGTTAACGGGACCTACACCAATTTTGTTATACCCTGTATATGCTGAACTGCTTACCTTCTGACTAGAGAAGATATCCAGTGACAAATCGCAACGGTCCGTGGTGTTGGTGCATTCTCTCAGCTTGGTCCTCGCCACGTCGTACCTCGTCTTCTGGAGGTCGAAGCGAGCTCGTATGAAGTTCACCTGGACTTCGTTCTCCGAGTTGAACACGAAGAAATAATACCCGTTTGCTGGCACCCTGCCGATGAGAAAGAAAAATTTTGGGTGAAATTGAAATCTTTGGCCCAATAGGGATGACGACAGCATCAAAAATAAATTATGAACTCTTGATCACTAAATTGCCCTCCTACTTAAACTTCGAAAAACCTTGCTCGTTTTGTTTTCCATCGAGTCTTCGATTTTTAAATCACCAATATCACAAAATGAGTACAAAAATGACGCTGCCAAACTATGACGTCACGCTTAGGTATTTCAAACACTTTTAGAACAAAATTTCGTTTATGACATAATATGATAAAAAGTAACTCAGATGACTAGCATTCGTCATCCCTACTGAGACGGATCCGTTGGTTCAGTGGCAGGCTCACCTAAGGCCGTGGATTCAAACATTCGTGTTACGAACCGGTTTTTTTACTCTGTGTCTGGATGTTCGTTATTACTATTATATGTATGTATGTATTCAATATAGCGTCGGTGGCGTAACGGTCACGGCCGCTACCTCCTGTCCGGGAGGCCGTTGTTCGAATCCTGCCACGTACCAATGTGTTTTCGAATTTCGATTTCATATGTACGTTAATCCGACGCTATTACGGTGAAGTAAAACATCGTGAGGAAACCTGCACACATCTGCGAAGAAACTCGAAGGTTGTGTGTGAAGTCGACCAACCCGCACTGGGCCTGCGTGGTCGACTAAGGCCCGATCGCCCTAATTTAGGGTAGGCTCGAGCCCCTCGGTGGGGAGGTATATGAGCTTATAAGAAGATGTATTCAAACGTATCCTTACTAATATTCGAAAACACATTGGTAAGTGGCAGGATTAGAACCACGACCTCCCGGACAGGAGGTAGCGGCTCCTGCCATTGCGCCACCGACGCTCATCACAGCATATAATTACGAACATCCTACTAATATAAGCGCGAAAGTTTGTATGTATGGATGTGTGGAGGTTTGTTACTCTTTCACGCAAAAACTACTGAACGAATCTGTGTGAAATTTGGTAGGCAGACAGATTAGGACCTGGATTAACATATAAAGTAGGCTACAATTTTCCACGCTCGCGAGCCGCCCTTGGAGGCAGTCATAGAAACTATGTTCACGCGAGCGAAGCCGCTGGCAAAAGCTTGTTTGAAATAAATTAGCCAAACTGGTCCAGCCGTTTTCAAGTGATACGACTATTAACTGATCTGTGGATGAAGTCACCGACGCACAGCATTAAATTTTATTGAATCATCGAGCGCAAAGTGTACCCGTTTCAGGTTGGGCAAAAATGTTTCGTATGTCTGTCCGGATGTACGACTATTCTTCTCTACAGGTCACATTTCTTAACCGATTCTTGTGAAACTTTGTGAGCAGGTTCGATAACTGTATGAATTTTTTGTCCATTCAGTTTTTGGAATTCTTCCAAAATGGCGGAGCCATGGACGTTAAAAACGAAAAAAAAAAACATATTTTATTCATTGAGAAAAAATCGAAAAGTGTACAGCTCACAACGCCACTAGTATATATAATTTATAATTATTTAGTTTTCTTTATGAATTTCTGATACAATACCTATAGGGGCATTAAAATTCTCGAGTGGCGAGCGCACACCGGAAATCGCAGCGTAGGCAGGCCTCCCACGCGGTGAACCTAGTGAAGATCGTGGGAAGCCCCTGGATGCGGGCGGGCAGTGCAGGACCGGTCGTCGTGAAAACCCTTGGGGGAGGCCTTTGTTCAGCAGTGGACCTCTTTCCGCTGATATGATGACTACTTACCTATAAGTGAGGGCGTTTGACCTGGCTGCAGCGTTTGCTTCTTCTTCTGTAACTCCAGCCCTGCAGTTAATAAGACTTCATTCAGGGATCACGTGTACTGGTTGGATTCCAGGCGGAATCTTAATATAGGCGGGTGACTAGTTTCTTTCTACTAGAGGTACCTAGTCGTGTGTATTCTAGTGCTGCCGATCGATAGTCCGCTATCGATAGCCTATCGACTTCACACACAACCTGCGAGTTTCTCCGCAGGCGTGTACAGGTTTCCTCACGATGTTTCCCTTCACCGTAAGAGCGTCGGATAAACGTACATATGAAATCTAAATTCGAAATCACATTGGTACGTGGCAGGATTCGAACCACGACCTCCCGGACAGGAGGTGGCAGCCCTAGCCGTTACGCCGTCGACGCTCACCACATGGATCACCTAGGTGGAAGAAATTGGTGGACCATGGGAAGGCCCTGGTGTTGATATGCACACCTGACTAGGTACCACCATGTCATCTAAATCATACACTAGGTTGTGTTTTGCGTTCACAGTATTACAATATAGCGGCTTACAGTAGTGCAACGAATGTACTTACGCCAAAGTATATATATTAGTACTAACATACAGTATGGACATTCCCTGCCGCTCTCTAGATTGCGACCTCACCCCCTCGTCACCAAGACTGATACAGATAGGTTACAGTTTGGATGTCGAACGTATAGGATTTCGCCGCCATTTTGTTTGTTCAGTCATTTGTTTTTTGAATTTCTGGCACGTTTTATAAAGTGTCCAGGGTGTGCTCCGCGAGTTTGGCAGGCTGGCTACAGGCTAGTATGGGCTAGTACCTACGCCGGTGGCGGCATCGTGCGATATCAAAGCCGTTGCGCTACTGTAAGCCATATCGTAATACTGTGCCAGTAGGTACCATAAATCTCTCTGTACACTTTCTGCTCTGTACCAGTACCATCACACATGTGATGATGGTACGAGTTTATCATCATCGTCTCAGCCGGAAAATGTCAAATGTTGAACATGGACCTCTTTCATAGACCTCCTACCTACATTATTTTAATGTATATAGTCTACTAGCTGTTTCCTGCGGCTTCACCCGCGTGGCCAACGTTTCTATGACTTTTCGAGGGTGAGCAGTGCGTGATAAAAAGTAGCCTATATGTTAATCCAGGTCCTAATCTGTCTACCTACCGAATTTCAGCAAGATTCGTTCAGTAGTTTTTGAGTGAAGAAGTAACAAACATACACACTCACAAACTTTCGCCTTTATAATATTAGTGTGATAGATATTTTACAGGTAGCACTAGTAGCAATGCAGGTCATTTCCCTACGGCTTCCGAATCCATCTTAGAGTACTTATATATGTATGTAGATAAAATAATGTATGCAACTATTGCAATTAGGTCTTAAAACACTCGTGTGATTCTGTATAAAACACACTCATGTTTTAAGACCTGTCATTACATATCATCATCATATCAGCCGAAAATCGTCCACTGCTCCTGAGCTGCCCGCGTCCATCGGCCTCCCGCGATCTTCACCAGGTCGTCGGTCCACCGCGTGGCAGGCCTGCCTACTCTACGTTTTCCGGTGCGCGGTCGCCAGTCGAGAACTTTACTGCCCCATTGGCCATCCATTCTACGAGCTATGTGCCCTGCCCACTGCCACTTCTATTTTCACTAGAAGTGGCAGTGGGCAGGGCTTCTTCGAGCTATGTCGGTTACTTTGGTTCTCCTGCGGATCTCCTCGTTTCTGATTCGATCATGCAGAGAAACTCCGAGCATAACACGCTGCATTGCCCTTTGGGTGACCTTGAGCCTTCTTATGAGGCCCATAGTAAGCGTAAGATCACTGGCAACACACACAGGTCAAAGACCTTAGTCTTGAGACACTGCGGTATTTGGGACGTGAAGATCATTCATTACATAACAGTTGCATAAACTATGTACTATTAGGTAAGTCAAATAACGTTTCATTCATTTTCAATTCATTCATCACATTCTTCTTCACATACCTGCATCCGCTGTGAGGAGTTAGCGGCAGGTTCAGTATCAGTCCTTCGCACTCCAATAAAGCCTCCTCACTCGAGGAGAAGGATGACCAGAACTCGGAGTTGCTCATGTCGAATGCCGTTGTTTCGTTCACCGTCTCGTGGTGTTCCGCGTAGCCATCTGGCTCCAAGTCCTGCACATGGAATGAGCCAGTATAAAGAAGGTCTTAAAACAGTCTTTGTAATATGAGAAATCATTCTACCAATCAAAGGGAGAAGTAAATGCCAGAGTAAGTAAAAGCCCGCTTCCATCTTCGGCATCATCGTCACAGCATCAGGTAAGATGATGTCAAGGGCTTATCAATTATGAATAAAAAAAAGGAAAAAGAGATCCCAGTAGACTAGTTATGAGTGTCGTTCGCAAGACGAACTGTTATCACAAGAATATATGAATGAAATAGTTTTTTTTCATATTGCATTTTAACTGCCACCGTGGCGTAATGGTTAGTTCATTTGTTTCACACCAGGAGGTTGCGGGTTCGATTCTAGGCGGGGTCAACTTTGTAAGACTCGGTTTGGTTGATGGTAGGGCATTTTAATAGCCCGTCTGGCTAGCTACCACCATCTTAGCTAAGTCTTACCCCCAAACATCAGTGTTAAAGACACTGATGTGTTCTGGCTTGAAGATAAGATAGCCAGATCTCCATTGCGTTGAGGAATCTTAGTAAGCCCACTTCCATCTTCGGCATCATCGTCAATTACCATCAGGTGAGATGATGCAAAGGTCTTATCAATTTTGGATAAAAAAAACAAAAGCCATGTTCAGTTATCTACGCAGATGAAATCGCGGGCTAAAACTAGTGTAGTTACTATGAAATAACACAATGGTTCAGATACATTTCTTTTGAGGCCTTAAGTTAAGTCAAATGGCAATATTCAGTAAAATTATTAAAAGACCGTGTCAAGCTATCACTATGGAAAAAATATGTAAGATACTCAAAGTAATAAGCAATCGATTTAATTGACTACAATTTTTAAAATAATATATTTATATAATTATGATATATTTTTGGCATTGATTACACAATTTCTCGAAAACAAATTAGTATAAATGTTGAATGAAACCAACACACAAAAATCGGTGACTCTAAGACCTTTCATTTTAATTGAACACATTTTTTAAAATTTATTTGAAATTATAGAAAAGTAATAAAAACTATAGGTTTAGTAAAATGTCTTCACGAATGGCTGCTCAAAACAATATGTTTAATTCTCTTGATGAAATTTTGGGTCTCGGGTCGGCGATGTACCTAGTACCTACCTATTCTAACTACAAACTTACATTTTCAGTTGTAAAATTGACCGTTTCGTATATCGATGTATGGAAGACATTTATTTTCACCTACAAAGTTAAGTTTTGGTGTTTTGGTACGGAACCCTTAGTGCGCGAGTATGACTTGCACTTGGCCGGTTATTAGAGTAACAGCCTACTTACCTTACAGCCATGAACATCTGCTAAGGACGACAGATACTTTAAAAATATTCCATAGCTTCACGTTAACGGGGAAGTTGAAAGTAGTTGATAAGTCATCAAGCCAGTTAAGATTACGTTGGCAGAGTTACATTCATTATAATCTTACGTACATATCTTTGTACATTATATTTTTTCTTACTTTACCTTGTGAATATGTTTGTGGGAAGAAAATAAATTATTATCACAGATTTGGACAGAAGGATCCGTCCGTCTCCATATTTTACCCAGATTATCTTCATACATGCAAAAAGTTCGTCTTGCGAACGGCAAGACGAACTGTTATCACAAGAATATATGAATGAAATAGTTTTTTTTCATATTGCATTTTAACTGCCACCGTGGCGTAATGGTTAGTTCATTTGTTTCACACCAGGAGGTTGCGGGTTCGATTCTAGGCGGGGTCAACTTTGTAAGACTCGGTTTGGTTGATGGTAGGGCATTTTAATAGCCCGTCTGGCTAGCTACCACCATCTTAGCTAAGTCTTACCCCCAAACATCAGTGTTAAAGACACTGATGTGTTCTGGCTTGAAGATAAGATAGCCAGATCTCCATTGCGTTGAGGAATCTTAGTAAGCCCACTTCCATCTTCGGCATCATCGTCAATTACCATCAGGTGAGATGATGCAAAGGTCTTATCAATTTTGGATAAAAAAAACAAAAGCCATGTTCAGTTATCTACGCAGATGAAATCGCGGGCTAAAACTAGTGTAGTTACTATGAAATAACACAATGGTTCAGATACATTTCTTTTGAGGCCTTAAGTTAAGTCAAATGGCAATATTCAGTAAAATTATTAAAAGACCGTGTCAAGCTATCACTATGGAAAAAATATGTAAGATACTCAAAGTAATAAGCAATCGATTTAATTGACTACAATTTTTAAAATAATATATTTATATAATTATGATATATTTTTGGCATTGATTACACAATTTCTCGAAAACAAATTAGTATAAATGTTGAATGAAACCAACACACAAAAATCGGTGACTCTAAGACCTTTCATTTTAATTGAACACATTTTTTAAAATTTATTTGAAATTATAGAAAAGTAATAAAAACTATAGGTTTAGTAAAATGTCTTCACGAATGGCTGCTCAAAACAATATGTTTAATTCTCTTGATGAAATTTTGGGTCTCGGGTCGGCGATGTACCTAGTACCTACCTATTCTAACTACAAACTTACATTTTCAGTTGTAAAATTGACCGTTTCGTATATCGATGTATGGAAGACATTTATTTTCACCTACAAAGTTAAGTTTTGGTGTTTTGGTACGGAACCCTTAGTGCGCGAGTATGACTTGCACTTGGCCGGTTATTAGAGTAACAGCCTACTTACCTTACAGCCATGAACATCTGCTAAGGACGACAGATACTTTAAAAATATTCCATAGCTTCACGTTAACGGGGAAGTTGAAAGTAGTTGATAAGTCATCAAGCCAGTTAAGATTACGTTGGCAGAGTTACATTCATTATAATCTTACGTACATATCTTTGTACATTATATTTTTTCTTACTTTACCTTGTGAATATGTTTGTGGGAAGAAAATAAATTATTATCACAGATTTGGACAGAAGGATCCGTCCGTCTCCATATTTTACCCAGATTATCTTCATACATGCAAAAAGTAGCGCCATCTGACATAACTCGTACGAACTAGCGTGGGCGAGAGTTGACGTCAGTGCCGCGCTAAAAGGACCTTGGTAGAATTGCCTTTTTAAAATGCGTTTATTTAATTTGTTTACAAGATAAAATACAATATAAGGTTACTTAACGATGATACGATATTCCATGTTTCTTTTTAGCCTTTCTTTCATGATTTTTTACTGCCTCTCACAACACAATAAGGTATTTATATATGGAGTATCTTTCCACCGCCCTCTACAATTTCCCGCAGACGACTGAGTCGCGAGTGTGCGAAACTTTAGATTTTCGCACCAATTCGCTGGGAGCATTAGTCGCGCGCGTTGGCCGGGTCCTAATACGTCAGTAATATAGAAGTCATTGATTATTATTTATATTTATCTGTTTGATAGTAAAGACCAAAGATACTAGATTATAAAGACAAAGATGACATTTCTAGATGACATTATGAGGATTGTGACGCTGCAACTTTTCATACAAATAGCGTTGGCTATTTTCACCTCTATAATGTTAAGGAGGTAATATTACAGATTTTTGTAATTTTTGACGTCAATTACGTCGTAAATGATAGAAGATCCAAGGTTGAATAAAATACCCATATTGTTGATGATGTTCCTTAAATTCAAAAGCTATTAGAAACACGATTGAGCAGTTTTGGCTCGATAGAAAAAAATCCCAAAGATAAGTCTACACCGTTACTTTCAACTCTAGTTTTGACTAATATTTTTAAGTATAAATAAAAAAAAATACAACAATATTTGTTATGATAATACAAAGTGAGAAATTTCATTATTTTTTATACTCTTATTGTAGATTTTGATTGAATCTAAAAACCATTGAAAAAGTGAAAAAATGAGGTTATTTTCTTTAGTCTTTACACGTAAAGAAAAAGACAGAGACAATTACCAGCATAGCATAAAAATGCGAAACTTACTCCCCCCGCCAATAAAACGTGTCGCCCGCAGGTTAGAGGTCCTCCGTCCCTAAAATTAGCAAATCGATTCACTATGTTTCAAACATCGAACGAAATAGCTTGGAAATAAATTTCTTGTCAGCTTGTACTGCAACGTGGCTGTTACGTCAATCGCTGTGGACGAATCGTGCTAAAATTGTGGTTTTTAATTCATTATAAGATAAAAAAGGAGAATTTCCAAAAAGTAAGAAAACAAAATCATTTTAGTGTTTTGTTAAGAATTTCATAAATTATCATAATGATTAGATTTAAATTGCAGCAGTTCTACGGTTACAACTAGAAAAAAAAAGGATGTATTAGGATATTTTTTTCTTTATTTCTGTGTATTAAATTAGAATTCGAGAAAATCAAAATCACTATTCGTATCCTGTAAATTACAAGATATTTTTTTTCGATAGAAAAATAATCCTAATTGAAGTAAAAAGCGGTTACAAAGTTGGTCGTTGGCGGCTGCTGGTCGCTGTGAGTGCAGCACGTTGACACTGAGGTTAGAAAGAGAACCATCTACATCGCTGTGAGTGCAGCACGTTGACACTGAGGTTAGAAAGAGAACCATCTACATCGCTGTGAGTGCAGCACGTTGACACTGAGGTTAGAAAGAGAACCATCTACATCGCTGTGGGTGCAGCACGTTGACACTGAGGTTAGACAGAGAACCATCTACATCGCTGTGAGTGCAGCACGTTGACACTGAGGTTAAAAAGAGATACATCTACATCGCTGTGAGTGCAGCACGTTGACACTGAGGTTAGAAAGAGAACCATCTACATCGGTAAGAGTAGGTATTTGTTATTGTTGTAAAGTATGTAGTGTGATGGGTGTGACAAAGAAGTTAAATATTTAGTACATACCTCTTCCGCAGCATAGTTTCTTGGCTCATCATCTTCGTTTAATTCTTTCTGGAGCTCTATCTGTCCAAGCATCAGCTCCCTTTTGGCTCTTGCATCTGCTCTGGCATCGCGTCTTTGTTCTGGAAATAAATAAAAAAAATCTTATTTGTTACCAATGAGGCAGTTGGGGCCCGTTGCTTGTTACTTAGACCACAAGCCCGGTCAGTACCCAGATGGGCGCATACAGATTATCGACGTTAACTGATATTGCACATCTCAGGTGTACCAATTATCTTAATTATATTTCGGCTGGTAATACGGGGTCCAAGTTGTAGGAACTTCGTATTTACAATTTTAAAAACCAGCCAAGTGCGAGTCGAACTCGCGCTAAGTAGGGTTTCGTAGTCTTCTCAAAAAATAAATTTAAAATTATATTTGCAGTTGGTAATAGAGCATTTTGTATAGAAACCTATACTTTTTAAAATCCAATTGCATATGTTAAGTATCGATTATTAAGCCTTAAATAAGAAACTAAGCCGTAATAGTTTTTCTTTTAAATTGATTAAATGATCTACTGTTTAAAAAAATCAGATGTCCTAAAATAGCGCTTTAGCTGGCAGGGGGAGGGGGACACTTGACTCTAACGAAAAAGAGCACTTTAAAGCTTAATATTTCGCAAACCGATCCCTGAATCGACAAATGGTTGTAGCAAACCCTCAGTAGTTTTGAAAGACCTATTCAATTATACCCCACACGATAAGGTACATCAACGAAAAAAACCCCTCTTTATATGTAGGGTTAAGGTAACTCTTAAATGTAGGAAAATACCGAGCAGATGGTACAAGTAATAAAAAGTACCAATACCTCTGGCTCTACTGTAAAAATGGGCGTGCCGCAAGGATATATTTTAGGCCCTTTCCTCTTTCTCGACTACATTTTGATATTGGTATTGGTAGTGGGCTCCCGTTTCCGCATTTGGACTCTTTTTAGGTCCTTTATGCGTGCAGGTATGGTTGGCTAGTTCAGCCAACCCAGCTCCTTCCAGAAGCACAGAAGTCTCCTGGGACATTCGCAGGCTTCTCGGAGCGACCCCATATCATTGAGGATTTTTACCCGGTGTTCGATCAGACCAGTGCATTCCAGGACCACATGACCGACTGTTTCATCTGTCTCAAGACACCTCTGCAAAGAGGACTGTCTGTGACCTTCATGATGAATAGTTGCTTATTCAGGGGTAGGAGCCCGCTGATAGTACCCACAAATATACGAAGATCACGTCGGTTAAGGCTGAGGAGTTTTTGGGTCAGTTGTGGTTTGAGTTGCATCAAAACCATTTTGACTGCCTGCAGCTAGTTAGATTAGCCCAGCGGGCATTGTGTTGATGAACTGTGTGAAGCCTTGTCCATGAGCGTATTTGTCTAAAAGGGATTGGCATGAGTGGAACGGGGCCAGCTACTGGAGTTTCGGAACCCTTTTTAGCCAGCTCATTGGCATACATAAATGACTTACCATTGATGGTGCAAAGTCTTTCAGATACTGTGTTGTTTGATGATTATATTACATCCCTTTTTAAGGTTGATAAAAAGACTGATAAAATTGACGAAGTAAACAACACACTGTCTATGTTACTAGAATGTTTTACTATAAACAATTTGCTATTTAATGCCAAGAAATGTATAAAATTTACTCTATCTAATGTTAAAAATTTACAAAATAGTGTATCATCATCATATCAGCCGAAGGACGTCTAATGCTAGACGTCCAAAATAATGTATAGTTAGTAGTAATGATTTGGATTTTGTGTCTAGTACAGTTAGCTTAGGTATATAAATGGTAAAAAAATCAAAAAAAAGATTTCAATCAAATCAAAAATCAAAAATTGTTTATTTTGTAACGGTAGTTTGTACATAATATTTTGTGTTTGGACATCCTTTTAAGTAAAAAAGATACTTGTGACAGGATGCCCAGTTCTTCCATACCACTTAGTACAAATAAACAAACAAACAGATCAAATAGAAGTACATATAACATAACAATGTTCATCCAAAAATTTACATAAAAGAGAAAAAGGAGAAACGAACAAATAATAAAAAAACTATGAATAACGTGTGATGTGTAATGGTAATGGCCCAAATATTGCAACTTTAGCGGGTAGACTCAGCACGGCTGCCTATGCTGTCAAGAAAGTAATGTTATTACTACCAGATTAGTATCATCATCATCATATCGGCCGAAAAACGTCCACTGCTGGACAAAGGCGTCCCCCAAGGATTTCCACGACGACCGGTCCTGCACTGCCCGCATCCATCGGCTTCCCGCGATCTTCACCAGGTAGTCGGCACACCGCGTGGGAGGCCTGCCTACGCTACATTTTTCGGTGCGCCGTCGACACTCGAGGACATTTTAGTTATTTTTATAGTATAATGTCCTATGGTATTCTACTCTGGGGACATGTGGCAGACATTGAAACATTTTTTTTTTATTTTACAGTTCGCACAATTTGTCAACTGCGATCCTGTGAGTCACTTTAAGATAGATTTAAGGAAATAAACATTTAAACTGTTGCCGATAAACTTATCTACGAAAATGACATGTAGGTTCGTAATAGTAGTTTATAAAACTGTTGCATAATAAGGGTTCTTAAAATAAGAGTGTAAGTTAAAAAACCGAGCCGTAGGCGAGTTTTTTTTATAGCATGACACGAGTGTTTTAAGACCAAGTTATGTGCAGTTTCATACACTACTTTATCTAATCTCATGCATTGGAATTGAATCAACTAAAATACAAAGATCGAAGTTAAGAGTAAGAATCCCACGAAATTTAGTAAGTAACTACAACAAAACGTGTCATAGCGCTGAATCCCAGCGCATCACCGCGCTTGCACTGATGCGGACGGTGTCACAAACAGGTAAAACAATGCTTTCACTGATCTCAGAAATTTTTAAACAAGAATGAAAATTATCCACGGAATTCAGTATGTACAACAAAATTCAATGAAACACCAACACATCACCGCGCACGCTTTAATGCGGGCGCTGTCACAGACAAGTAAAATTTGGAATGAAAACTTTTTGTATTGCTGTAAAAATGGCGCGAACCGCATGTGCGTTCCAATAAAAAAAAAAGATATTGAACTTCGTTGGTGATATTATCTCTTTGGTTTAACTTGCATCGTAATGGAAAAAAAACATTATAA
Source organism: Coleophora flavipennella (assembly GCA_947284805.1). Taxonomy (NCBI): domain Eukaryota; kingdom Metazoa; phylum Arthropoda; class Insecta; order Lepidoptera; family Coleophoridae; genus Coleophora; species Coleophora flavipennella. Next base: position 10,283,908 of record OX369303.1, on the reverse strand, counting down.
CATTATTTCTCTAACAAAATAATGTTTTAATGTATTTTATCTATACTGTCATATCGTAAAGTTCGCATTATCAACTTCAAAACGAGTTTATATTGGCATACTTTAAAAACACAATATACCGTAATTTAAAATAAAAATTACATTATAACATTATTTTGTTATAGATTTGTTTTCGAAAAACAGTGACCGGCACCATCGTTAGCTGCGCAGTAAAATTAACCTAAGTAAAGTGAAAAAAATATCTGTGGGGCAGTGTATATGTCACAGTCATCTGGTTAAATCTGTCATTTGATTGATAGGATAGCCCGTTGATTGAATGGCGACATTCAGTTGAATGTCTAAAATACAACTGGCCAAGTCGTTGAATGTAACGTTCAACGAATTCGCTGAACGTCATGTAGCCAAGTCGTTCAATGGGATATATGTCACAGCCGTTATGTAGAGTCCGGCGCCGGTTTGAAAACAGCACGCTGCTCTGGAAAACGGCGGCGTTCGAAACTACGAAACTCCAAATAAAACCGATGTTTTCTTCTTCTGCGAAGCATTCTACTACCCAATGGGGGGGGGTAAAAACTATTTTGTGCCAATCATCGGTTTTTTATTGGCAGTATATTCGAAATATCCCATTCAACGACTTGGCTAAATGACGTTCAGCAAAGTTGTTGCACGTTACATTCAACGACATGGCCAGTTGTCTAAACAGTCATTCAATTGAATGTCGCCATTCAATCAACGGGCTAGCCTTTCAATCAAATAGCAGATTTAACCAGATGGCTGCGACATATACACTACAACAAAAGAATCCCTAATGATGTCAACAAAAGAATACCTAATGGCATCATTAGGCGTTCTTTTGTTGTAGTGTATAAAGTACAGCTGTTGGCACGTACGTACACCAATGGAAAACTATTTTGTTTTCTGATGAAACTAAAATAAATTCGATAAATTCCGATGGCACACGATACGTACGCCGCCCAGTCAACGAGGCATTAAATAAAAAGTACACAATATACTCGTAGTACACTACTGCAGCGGCCAGCAAAAGAGACATTGATGGACGAACGTGTAAATGTGGGCCCACATACTTAAGTCCATCAATGCCTAGTTGTGGCCAAGGCTTGTATAGTACTTTTCTCAAATAATGCGCGGAAATAAAAACTTCAATAATTACTTTTCAAAATCAATGACGAACAACAAACAACAATAAAAAAAATTAAAAAATAATAATAATAATTCTTTATTGCAGCCAAATAAACCCATAGTACCTAATAATAAAACAAATTGAAATAAAAAATATTAAAGATTAGATATATCTGACCTAAAAGTCACGTCACTTCTTATATAATTTTTCACGCGCCAAGGTGTTCATTTGTTTTTTTTTTTCAATAAACAGCGTTCTATTTGCAAGTCAGTTCGAAATTTAAATAAAACCTTTGATAAGTTACCTCCTTGGTTGTCATGTTTCGGAGAAAAATATAGTTCCATTTTTAAATTACACGACAGAAATGAGTATACATAGTAATTTATTTGGCAGCTAAACACGACAGATATGGATTTTCATACAACGTTTGGTGGCCGCTGCTCGCATGTATTTGGCCAGTACAGCAATTTCGAGTTATCTCGAAGAAGACTGTCAAAATAATATTCAAATTTCCAAACATGTTTGGGAAAAATACAGTTGAGCACGGCGGCGGTGGAAATATTGACGCTTTAGATGCCTTAATCCTCGCAGGTTGAAACGTGTTAAAATAATATCGAACGTAAGCCAATTCATTTTAAGTTCAAATCAATGCGGTCTTAAACGCGGCTGTTATGTTAAAACCGAACGCCCAATTCTCGATTTTTACATGTTTTTATTTCTTTTCTATGCGTTCAAAAAAAGTTTAAAAAATTGTTTCCAATTAAATTGAAAGGTGGTAAAGTCACCGATTTTTGCGTGTTAGTTTTATTCATTCACACACAGCCTCCTGGCCACTGTAGCGGGAAGGGTCGATGGACCGTTTTTTGCTCACTGGACCGGGAAGCATGTGACGCCCTCAAATCGGGCTGCAAAATAATGGTGGCTTTGTTTCGACTGCTTTCTTAATTATTTGTTATTTATGTTTTACTAACATAGGTTTTTAAGTGACATTGTAACTAACATTTTATGGACTGTAATTGTCTGATAATAAACTGAATTTGAATTAACTATTTTGTTTTCGAGAAATTTTGCAATTAATACCAAAAACAGGGTCTGCAGTATACTCTTTTTTTTACATCAAAAGTGGTAATATTGAAGTAAAACTTCTTTACGCACGCTTGACTTGGGGAGTAAGCTGGTGGATGCGTGACGAGAGCGTTACGGAAGTGGGATCGGGCGAGGCGAACGGAAATTGAGAGGGATATATAAATTAGGGAAGGTAGAAAAAGAGGTACTATTTATTATTGTTTACCAAAAATATCGGTTGTGAAAACAATCAAAACCAACATATAAGATAAAAAAGATTTGATTATTTTCAGAGCATAATAAAACTCTTTTCGTAAACTGTCTATACCTCCATATGACAAAAAAGATTTGATTATTTTCAGAGCATAATAAAACTTTTCGTAAACTGTCTATACCTCCATATGACAAAAAAGATTTGATTATTTTCAGAGCATAATAAAACTTTTCGTAAACTGTCTATACCTCCATATGACAAAAAAGATTTGATTATTTTCAGAGCATAATAAAACTCTTTTCGTAAACACTCTATACCTCCATATGACAAAAAAGATTTGATTATTTTCAGAGCATAATAAAACTCTTTTCGTAAACTGTCTATACCTCCATATGACAAAAAAGATTTGATTATTTTCAGAGCAAAATAAAACTCTTTTCGTAAACTGTCTATACCTCCATATGACAAAAAAGATTTGATTATTTTCAGAGCATTTTTTTTTTTTTTTTTTTATTCACAATTGGTAAGCCCTTGGCATAATAAATATCTTTTCGTAAACTGTCTATACCTCCATATAACAAAAAAATTTGATTATTTTCTGAAGACTATGTATGTATATACTTTCATACATATACTCGTAGATGGAGCTAAAGAAGTTTTACTTCAGTCATGTGATCTAAAGGACACTCGTATTTCTTTAATTGTATTTAATTAAGTAGATTTTTTTATTACTCGAAGTGTTTTTTTTTCCATAGTGATAGCTTTACACAGTCTTTCAATATTTGAATTGAATATTGTCATTTTACCCATCATAAGGCCTTAAAGTATAAGTGTGGGGATGCTTTTCGGAATACGGAGTTGGTCCCGTGAAAAAAAGTGAAGGGTTAATTCATCAGTATCAGTACAAAAATAAAGTGGAGGAGACCACGATTTCATATTCTGACGACAATTTGCCTGTTACGTTTATATTTTGTTTATAGTATCTATATCTTGTTATTTTTATAAGTTTTTTTTATATATTTAGGGACCTGTACTTTAGTACAGTGTAGTTTTTTAAGTTGCCTGAAAATATGTGTATATGTGGCGAGTGGAGAAGCTTCGCAATATCTTCACGTCCCAAATACCGCAGTGTCTCAAGACTAAGGTCTTTGACCAGTGTGTGTTGCCAGTGATGACTTACGGAACTGAGACATGGTCGCTTACTATGGGCCTCATAAGAAGGCTCAAGGTCACCCAAAGGGCAATGGAGCGTGCTATGCTCGAAGTTTCTCTGCGTGATCGAATCAGAAACGAGGAGATCCGCAGGAGAACTAAAGTAACCGACATAGCTGACAGAATCGCTAAACTGAAGTGGCAGTGGGCAAGGCACATAGCTCGTAGAACAGATGGCCGATAGGGCAGTAAAGTTCTCGAGTGGCGACCGCGCACCGGAAAACGTAGCGTAGGCAGGCCTCCCACGCGGTGGACCGATGACCTGGTGAAGATCGCGGGAAGCCGATAGATGCGGGCAGCGCAGGACCGGTCGTCGTGGAAATCCCTGAGGGAGGCCTTTGTCCAGCACTGGACGATTTTTGGCTAATATGATGATGATGATGAATCGACAACGAAGACTACCCAACTAAATATTGATTGTCTAAAATTTAAAATGTTTGTGCTATATAACCATTATAGTTCGGGTCTTTTACTTAATTCATGTTTATTAATTATTTTTATTCTGTTTCTAATTAGTTGACCCCTGTCACACCCCGGACACTGCATACAACTGTCGTGAAATGGCATTTGTTAAAACAAATAACGGAGCAAACAAAATCACGGCGAAATCCCATACGTTCGAGAACCAAACATCTGTATCAATCTTGGTGGGTTTTCTTTATTTTTTATTTTATATGTTTTTATGTACTTAATATTTTCTAATTTTTTGTTAATTTTCTTTTAAAGTAGACACTGTTGTATTATTATTTTTAATTTTCTTATTTTACTTTATTAATGAATGAAGTTGATTTGAACTAAAAAAATAAGTCGAAGTTGGTGTTTCTACCAGTTCGACCAGTGTGTGTTGCCAGTGATGGATGACATAAGGAACTGAGACATGTTCGCTTACTGTGGGCCTCATAAGAAGGCTCAAGGTCACTCACAGGACAATGGAGCGTGTTATGCTCCGAGTTTCTCTGCGTGATCGAATCAGAAACGAGGAGATCCGTAGGAGAACCAAGGTAACCTACATAGCTCTCAGTATTGCTAAACTTAAGTGGCAGTGGGCAGGGCACATAGCTCGTAGAACACATGGCCGTTGGGGCAGTAAAGTTCTCAAGTGGCGACCGCGCACTGGAAAATATTGCGTCGGCATGCCTCCCACTTGGTGGACCTATGACCTGGCGAAGGTCCGTAAGCAGAACCGGTCGTCGTGGCAATCCTTGGGTGAGGCCTATGTCCAGCAGTGGACGTCCTGCGGCTGATATGATGATGATGATGATGATGAAGATGATATTTTTTCTAATTAAATGTCAACCACTGTATGATGATGTAATATGTACAAGTAGAAAGGTGGTATCCAACATAACACCTGTTACAATATTGTCTTTAAGTAATTTTCCTAACATCGATGTTTAATCGACCGATATCGTCAGTACTCCAGTCTTTGTTAGTTAACGACCACAGTTAACGACACTTACACGGTGGGACGAATCTACTGTAGTGCCAGAACTAAAAATTTGATTTTGATTGATTTTTGGCAATTTGTTTTTATTATTTGAGGAAATGAACGAGTGTATATATGAAAAGGTTGCCGATAACTATAAGAATAAAGAAATTGGAACAAAAGAAGTGAGATGGACGCAAAAACCTCTCGTGAGACAGGTGAGGATCTTACCCTGTGAGTGTAATTTCATTAGTTCGTCTGCGCGGGAGTATTTTTTTTTTTATTCACAATTGGTAAACCCTTGACAACATCTCACCTGGTGGTAAGTTTTGTTGCGCCTTCCGTGAGTATACTGATACGATTCAATTTCTGTAAATACAAGTCGTTTGCTTTTTCATAAAGACCAACGTTGCCGTTGTTGAATGATACAGTTTAAGTTCGTTCGATTATTTGACTGCATCTTTGATGAATGCCGTGAGAGCCGAAAGCAGCGACAGTCAAATACAAAGGGACCGCGCTGAGTTCAATTGCGACGCCGACAACGTCGGCAGCGGCGGGGCGGGCGGCGCGATTGAACTCAATCCGGCTTCTGTGTCGCTAGCCGTCAAAACTTTAAATCATGTAACATTGCAAATAATTGTTAAATGTTCAATGTCAAACGTCAAAATTTTCAAAATGTCAAATTGTTAGTGGTACATGTCAAAATAGCAAATCTCAAACGTTAAAGGGGTTACATCAATTGTGGAGGAATGGCGAGCGACGAAGGAGTAGAAGGTATTGTTACGGCAAATAAATCGACCTTGAGATTTTGATGAGGACTGATTGTCTTACACTAATGAGTTCCAAAACTATTAAATAAATTTGTGTGTGTGTGTGTGTTTGTTTGTATGTGTTCTTCATTTTGGAGTGCCGGAATACTAGACGGAGAGTATACTGGACGGATTTAATAAATTGAATTCGGATTAGAGGGATATTGTTTTCATTTCTCTAGACGTTTTCTTTAAATGTTTAATTAATTGACTTTTATAAGGGTTACCTCCAAAGTACAGAAATATGTTTTTGTGTATATGCGATAAAAAAAACAATGTGTGTTCTTTATTTAAAAATATTTCTAGCAATTTTAACAAAACTGTGCGCTATTGTTACTTTATAATGGTCTACCATAGCATAGCATTCTCCACGTGGGGCCATGACGTGACATAGAATCTTCCTCTAGAGATATAAAAACTCATTGCCCCGGTGACCTGTCATCCTTAATGACCACGCAATCAGGTGGCTGAGATCACTTAAGGCCTTAAGATTGGTCAAATGACAATATTAAATTCAAATTATTAAATGATTGTGTAAAGCTATCACCATGGAAAAAATAAATAATATACTTAAAGTAATAAAATATCGATTTCATAAAATAGAATTTTAAAAATATTACAACTTTTGATGAAAAAAAATATACTGTAGATCCTGTTTTTGGCATTAATTGCAAAATTTCTCGAAAACAAATAGTTAATATTGAATGAAACCAACACACAAAAATCGGTGACTTTAAGACCTTTAATTTTAATAGACTACATTTTTTTAAACTTATTTGAAAGTGATGAAAAGTAATAAAAACATGGAAAAATCGAGAATTGGGCGTTCGGTTTCAACGTAACAGCCGCGTTGAAGCCCGCATTGATTTGAACTTAAAATGAATTGACTTACGTTCGATATTATTGAAACACGTACCAACCTGCTCGAATTGAGTGGTCGTAGCGCCTAAATTTAGATTTGTAGTTTGAGTGTGTTTCTGATATTTTTATTTTTTGTTATATTTAACATTGTTTCTCTACACGACTAAATAAAATAAATCCCCCCGGCGCGGTGTCCAGGCGGCGCGGCGGTATCGCCACTTCCCCTCAAGTGTTACAATCTATCAAGTAGAACAGAATGTGTGACACAGGTTATAGAAGTAATTATTCTCCACAGGCGATGGTGTCGAGTTGCTTGTGCGCGTCCTTCTTCAACATGGGGCTGTTCTTAGGCGCTTGCCCCGTGCTCATCGCGCAACTCCAGCGCGAGCCGCTTCGTGATGGCTCCGTCATAGACGACGAGAAAGCCTCCTGGATCTGTGAGTCCTGTCACATTGTCGTTATCTCGACCACCTGTAGGTTACGTTTCCACTACTGGGGCACGAGTATATTCTCAAACTCTGGAAGGTACACCCATACTGCATCCAAGTAACGTGACTTGGATGGGTTTTACTGTTACGGCACTATTTTTTTTAGGCACGTAAGCCGTTGGTGCTGTGCTGTTGCAATTATTACATGGTAGTCGTTAAGTCGTGTCAGAGGTCCTTAGGTAAGTTTTCTTGTCTTAGTAGATTTTTTTTGAAAGGACAAGCTAGTTGTTGGCCGTGGGGGCCCTTACAACTTCACCGGGCAGGGGAGGCGAGTGCGGATGGCACTCAACCTAGTGCAAAGCAAAAAGATGCAACTGCCTAAATGCGCCCAGGTAGGCACGGACCTCGGCTTAGGTCGTTGTTGGACGGGGGAGAGAAGCGGCCTAGTACGTGCCAGTAGCGCTGGTAAGCCCCAGAAGCGTGGGGGAGAGGGCAGAATGTCGGTGTAACGGCTAGCGCGGTCGGGTGTCGGGGTCAGTGAGTACATGTCTGGGGCGTCGGATTACGCGAATGGGGTTCGCGGGTAGCTGGTAAACGGCGGCGTTTACGAGTAGGGGGTTAGGGTGGTGTTTGTCTTAATAGAGGCGTTATACAGGTGGATTCAAAACTTCTGAAAGCGGAGTTTGATAACCTTCACTTCCACCACTTTGTACTAGTGACGTAATCATCGTGATGTCATAATTGGCCGAAAGAGGTATGCGTTGAACTTCGGCCTTCCCTGGTTCCGGTAAAAGGGATGTGTGTTATTTTAGATTATCATTTTATATTAAAGTCGGTTCCGTGATCTGACATGTAGAGTTTGTGACTCATTCATTCATTCATATAAGTTCATATTCATATACGTCCCCACCGAGGAGCTCGAGTCTACCCTGAATTACGGCGATCGGGCCTTAGTCGACCACGCGGGCCCAGTGCGGGTTGGTCGACTTCACACACAACCTGCGAGTTTCTTCGCAGGCGTGTGCATTCTGTCTTCGCGATGTTTTCCTTCACTGTAAGAGGGTCGGATAAACGTACATAATATGAAATCTTAATTCGAAATCACATTGGTACGTGGCAGGTTCGAAACACGACCTCCCGGACAGGAGGCGACGGCCATTAAGCCACCGACGATCTAATATTAAACTTAAAAATCTCTATTTTATCTCTAAACAAATGAAGTTAGCGTATAAAGCGCCGTCAGTGGTTTACGCTAACTTCATTTATTTAGTGTAATATCGATGAGTATACGTTCGGTCGCCGCACCGCGCCCGCGTACCTACTCACTATCAAGGAAATAACAAAAAAAATACAGTTGTATCATTTCACCAGCAATAAAGATGTGCTGGGTAGCAAAAGCCCATACACTTTGAATATTCACTAAACTTGTAAAGTTCATAACTTTAAGTTCATTTACTATCCAATACTAATCAGTCTAACTATACGAGTACATATCTAAATTTGATCAAAAAACACTCTAAAATAATTAATATTAATATTTTCCAATTTCAGCTTCTACGGGAGTTTTCTCCGGAATCCCGTGCGTGTTACTGCAAGGACTGATGGTAGAGTATTTGGGCCGAAGACTCACCTACCTGTTCATGGGTGTCGCCACCTGCACTAGTTTCATCGTGTTCTACTGCGTCACCTCTTTCAATATGTTGATCCTCGCGCTAATCCTGCAAGGACCTTTACTTGGAGGAACTACAATAGTTTGTATGACGCTCGCTTCGGAATGCGTCTCACCCAAATATAGAGGGCTCTTCATGACCATCAATAATTCAACTATTTTCTGGGGAATATGGGTGGCAAACGCAGTTGGTACATTTTTTCACTGGCAGAACATCTGCATCATTGGTTTCGTGTGTGCTGTATACAACACTTCGATGATGATAATTTGTCCTGATTCACCGTTCTGGTTGGCGAGCAAGGGGAAAATTTCGGGATGCGTAGAAGCGCACAGGTGGTACAGAGGAACTGACGAGAGCGCGGAAAAAGAACTAGAATGTCTGATCAAATCTGAGATGGCGAGATCACGGAAGACCAAGCAAGATAACACTTTGTCACAGCAATTGTTGCTATACGTCAAGAAATTGTCAGCGTCAGAGTTTTACAAGCCGATGGGTTTGTGTATCTTGTTGACAATAATGTTTCACTTTTCAGGTAAATACGTACTTAGTATGTACGTTATTGACATTATAAAGAAAATAACTGCCAGTGAATTGGCTGCGTACACGGGAATGTTGATGCTCGACGGCATCACTGTACTGGGAATGTACACCGGAAGTGCTGTATTCAGATATACTAAAAGGAGAACTTTTTTTTTCTGCACAGAATTTGCAGCAATATCTTTCTTATTTGTACTTTCATTGTACCTTTACTTGATCCAACTAGGTTTGATGGAAGAGAATGTGTACTTGTCGATATCTTTATTACTAGCGTTCTCTTTGAGTGTGAGTTGTGGTCCGATGTTACTAATAGGTCTGCTTATTACTGAATTATTACCACTGAAGTCTAGGACATTGGCGGGGATTCTGCAATGTATAACCACGAACATTATTGGAGGAATTTCCTTGAAGCTTGCACCGTGGATTTTTTTTTCTTGCGGAACTCATGGAGCTTTCTTATTTTTTGCTGTTGGATCACTTTTATTCACGATAATATTGCTGAAGTATTTGCCGGAAACAAATAATAAAACTTTGGATCAAATAGAAAACTTTTTCAAGAAAGATGAGCAGTCGCAGGGAACTAAGGAATTAGTGCAATTGTCGAAGTGTAACGTCAATTCATCTAATTAAATACAAAAGGTGAACTCTGTTATTAAATACTAACGTAATCATGATATTAAATTATGGACTAACTACTATGAACCTTCAACTTGTTTTTATAGGAGTTAATAATTATGATAAGATCTGTTATTGTTTAATTGATTACCTTAATCATGTACTGTTACTTCTTACCTGTTATCTTAATTTTGTAAGCTGTTCTGTACCATACATTGTTATTTAAATAAATTATTTACTTACTACTTTCAGCAACATTATAGTTATCTTAATTATGGGATAGGGTAACACTCTTAAAAATATTTTGCGCACTTTAAAAGGTACGTAATCATATAATTTACGATTTTTTAAGATTCAAGATATTTATTTAAAAGCGGTGCAAATAAACTCTTTCTGATAGTCATAAAATAGTAATTACATAATGTCATTTGTGAAAAATCAAGAAATAAACAATCATAAGTTAATAACGTCAAAATCCAATCCTTGGTGTAAAACAAATTATGTCATTAGAACATGAAAACAATATGACAAGAGACATTACTTATACATTAAAATCATTGGATGTCATTAATGCCTTTGACAAGAGTACCAGTTCACACGGACGGCACCTGGTCACGAGTATAACGCGAGAGTCAGCCATCGCTCCCATCAACCATATTAGAGGGAAAGGAACGACCCGGCTCCCGATGCGCCACCATCAGCACGAACATATAAGCGAGCATGCACCACTAATGTCAATGCTAAGATAAAAAAATAATTGAAAGAAGTACTAGACTTGTCATGTTTTGTCGCTTTCACGTCAATTCTTTGATTGGTTCTCATTTTAAAGGGTAAAAACGGGATCCTATTACTAAGACTCCGCTGTCCATCCGTCTGTCTGTCTGTCTGTCAATCTGTCACCAGACATGTATTTCATGAATCGTGGTAGATAGACAGTTGAAATTTTCACAGATGATGAATTTCTGTTGCCGCTATAACAACAAATACTAAAACTTAGAAAAAATAAAAGTCTCCAAACAAAAACATGTTCTGACTCGCACTTCACCGGTTTTCTTATACTATTGTACATGATTAGTAGCGTTGATAGAAGAAACATTGTCTACCCATACATTATTGTCATTACAATGAAAACATCTTAATTAATAACACATGTTCTTTCACAAGGTCACCTGGCTCCAAACTATTACGTAGTTACCTATTGCCACAGCCTAGTATTGTAATGGTTCAAATTATTTGGTAGTTACCTATTGCCACGGTTCTGGTATTGTAATGGTTCAAACTATTTGGTAGTTACGTATTGCCACGGTTCTGGTATTGTAATGGTTCAAACTATTTGGTAGTTACCTATTGCCACGGTTCTGGTATTGTAATGGTTCAAAATATTTGGTAGTTACCTATTGCCACGGTTCTGGTATTGTAATGGTTCAAACTATTTGGTAGTTACCTATTGCCACGGTTCTGGTATTGTAATGGTTCAAACTATTTGGTAGTTACCTATTGCCACGGTTCTGGTATTGTAATGGTTCAAACTATTTGGTAGTTACCTATTGCCACGGTTCTGGTATTGTAATGGTTCAAACTATTTGGTAGTTACGTATTGCCACGGTTCTGGTATTGTAATGGTTCAAACTATTTGGTAGTTACCTATTGCCACGGTTCTGGTATTGTAATGGTTCAAACTATTTGGTAGTTACCTATTGCCACGGTTCTGGTGTTGTAATGGAAAGCGTCAGTGCGGGGATTGGTGACACTGTTCTTTGTCATAATATTACGCGCAGTCGCAGAACAAAACGTCAAGTACCACACAAGAACAATGACACCTAATTATTAAAAAAAAACCGGCCAAGTGCGAGTCAGAACCTCACAAAAAGATTTCCGTACCATCAAACTAGATGGCGCTAGTTTCTTCACGTTTAAGAAATAACAAGTTTTTTGTTCGGAGACCTCCCTTATTTCCCTTAGGTCCCGTTTTTACCCTTTTGGGTACTGAACCCTAAAAAAAAGAAATCAACGAAAACGACAGAAAAAAAATATTTTTAACCGACTACTAAATAATTGGAATCGCTTAACACGTTTAAAAAAAAACCGACTTCCATTGCAACAACTTAGTATATAATTTGCATTAGCTGATGCTCGTGACTCCACCCGCGTGAACTAGTTTCTATGACTGTCTTCGAGGGTGCGCAGTGCGCGAGCAGTGTGGAAAAAAGTAGCCTATGGTGGTATGGAACCCTCGTTGATCGAGTCCGACTCGCTCTTGGTTGTTTTTTTGTATGGGGACGCCCTTTAGTTTTGATTTATTTTTTATTATTTGTTAATAGCTGTTACTAGCTAAAAAGGATAAAAAGTAGCCTTTACCTTGACACAGCTCCTAATATGTCTCACTATCAAATTTAAACCAAATCCGTCCAACCGTTTAAGCATAAGGAGGTAATAAACACACACACACAGACACATGCACGCACACCTACAAACTCTCGAATTTATAATATTAGGTTGTGTGATTATAGCGGCAATAGAAATATACACATGGAAAGTTTCAACAGTCTACCTATTACAATTAGTAATCTGTGCTATTACGGTAAATGAAATACAGGCATACAGCCCGCTGATAGGCAGACGGACGGACGGCCCAACGAACCCTTTAGGTACGGAACCCGTAAAGCTTATCTTAGTTTAAGGAACTCACGCTGTCTCTGTGACCTGGTCTTCTCCTCATCAATAGCCTCGACCAGCACCTTCCTTAGTCGGTCCAACTCTTCATTGCTGCCTTGCACTGTCGCCATTATTTTCGTTCTAGCAGTAGTGGTGTTCTGAAAATCAGATATGCTACATTGTACAACTAGGTTTTGCCCTCGGCTTCGCCCGCGTGGACATAGTTTCTATGACTGTCTTCGAGGGTGCGCAAGAAAAAAGGACAAAAAAGGGGAGCGTGCAAAAAAATAGACTATGTTTTAATCCAGGAGCTAATCTGTCTACCTACCAAATTTCATCCAGTAGTTTCTGCTTGACTCTAACAAAAATTTGTACTTGAAAGCTTAATATTTCGGTTGGATGGAGTGAAGAAAAACATGGAGGAGTGTGGAGTGACGCAGGAGTTGACCAGTATGAGGCCGGAATGGCGACAAAAAACATTTAAAGCCGACCCCAAATAGTTGGGATTAATAAGGCTCGGAAGATGATGATGATGATTTCGCAAACCAATCTCTGAATAGAACAACGGTTTTAGCAAACTCTTAGTAATTTTGAAAGTCCTGCTCAATGATACCACATACGATAGGGTACGATAACGGAAAAAAAATTCACCCCCTCCTTAAATTATTTTCAAGATTTTGTTGTACTTACGTATACAACTTTGTCGGCGTGATAACTGTGTATACTTATGCTTTCTAATACTCATAGTCTCTGAGCTAAGCCGCGGACAGACAAACCGACAGACAGACATGGCGAAGCTATTAAGGGTTCATCGTTGACTTCGGAACCCTAAAAATGAAATTTATTCGGCAACCAAAGAAGAAAATTACATACAATATGTTAGGTTATTAAATGTTACAAGTGGTGAATAATAATATTCAGGAAGACTTTGTTTGCGAGCATTTAAATTAAGGCGAGGTATTGATTGGAACAGTTGTCTCTGTCTTTTTCTTTACGTGTAAAAAGTAAAGAAAATAACCAAGCTTTTTCAATGGTTTTTCGTTTCAATCAAAAACTATAATGAAAGTATAAATAATAATAACATTACTCACTTTGTATTATCATAACAAACATTGTTGTATATTTTTTTGAATTTATACTTCAAAATATTAGTCATAACTAGAGTTGAAAGTAACGGTGTAGACCTAACTTTAGAATTTTTTTTCTATCGAGCCAAAACTGCTCAATCGTGTTTCTAATAGCTTTTGACTTTAAGGAACATCATCAACAATAAGGTTTTTTTTTCAACCCTGGGTTATCTATCGTTTAGGAGTAATTGACGTCAAAAATACCGAAAATCTGTAATATTACCGCCTTAAGGTGATATAATATATTATACATTTTTAAAGTGTATACCTGTTCACTGTACTCTACTCCCATCGCCCGATGCAGTTTCACTAATACATTCTTCCCTTTGTCTCCCAGAGACTGAAGTCTTTTCAGTACGTCTTCAAAGACTTCTTTAGAATTTTGTTCTTCTGTTTTCTGAAAATTAAGAATATTTTTTTTAAAGGCGTCATTTGAATGGTTTAGCTACCTCCATCCTATCTAGGTTCGTGAAAATTGTCCAAACGGTCGAGTCTAAGATTTTTAAAACTCGCCATTCAAACAACACCAAAAAAATCTCGGACTTCACCAGCAACCTCATGGAAGAAAGACACAGATTGGTTTTGCAGTCATCTGAAGACGCTACTCAGTATCGGCAACTAAGCAAGCAGATCTCTAAGTCTCTAACTCGCGATTTGCGCCACTATAATACAAATTGTATTAAAGAGGCGATTGAGAACAAAAAAGTTCTACGGAAAATTGTACACGACCGCACGTCTGCCTGTCAGCGATCTGGCTAAAGACCCAAGAGCTAGACTTACCCGACACTATACCGAAGATATCCCGGACGTCAGCCTGTACGAGATTAGAATGGCTCTTAAACAGCTTAAAAACAATAAGGCACCGGGTGATGATGGAATTACGGCTGAACTTCTGAAAGCAGGTGGAACACCGGTACTTAAAGCTCTTCAGAAATTATTTAATTCCGTTATACTTGAGGGACAAACGCCTAAGGCATGGCACAGAAGTGTGTTCGTGCTTTTCTTCAAAAAGGGTGACAACACCCTGTTGAAGAACTACAGACCCATCTCACTTCTGAGCCATGTCTACAAGCTGTTTTCGAGAGTCATTACGAATCGTCTCGCACGCAGGTTTGACGACTTCCAGCCCCCCGAACAAGCTGGTTTCCGAATTATACAGAAGACCTAAGAGTACAATCAGCCACTATGCTGGGCGTTCGTGGACTATGAGAAAGCCTTTGATTAGGTCGAAACTTGGGCTGTGTTACAGTCTCTCAAGAGGTGCCAAATTGACTATCGATATATCGAAGTGCTGAAGTGTTTGTATGAAAACGCCACCATGTCGGTTCGCCTCCAGGATCAAAACTCGGAACCTATCCAGTTGCAGCGAGGGGTGAGTCGGGGAGACGTTATATCTCCGAAACTGTTCACCGCCCGCCGCCCTGGAAGATGTTTTTAAGCTTTTGGACTGGGTTGGACTCTGAATCAATATCAACGGCGAGTACATCACCCATCTTCGGTTCGCTGACGAAATCGTGGTCATGGCTGAGACTTTGGAAGACTTAGGCACAATGCTCGATGGCCTCAGTAGAGCCACTCAACAAGTGGGTCTTAGAATGAACATGGACAAGACGAAAATTATGTCAAATTTCCGTGTCATACCTACTCCTCTGAAGGTTGGAGGCTCTACACACGAAGTTGTTACCGAATATGTATACCTGGGACAAACAGTCCAGTTAGATAGGTCCAACTTCGAGAAAGAGATCAATAGTCGAATCCAACTCGGCTGGGCACTGTTCGGGAAGCTTCGCAAGATCTTTACGTCCCAGATACCGCAGTGTCTTAAGACTAAGGTCTTCGACCAGTGTGTGTTGCTAGTGATGACATACGGAAGTGAGACATGGTCGCTTACTATGGGCCTCATAAGAAGGCTCAAGGTCACCCAAAGGGCAATGGAGCGTGCTATGCTCGGAGTTTCTCTATGTGATCGAATCAGAAACGAAGAGATCCGTACCAGAACCAAAGTAACCGACATAGCTCTTAGAATTGCTAAACTTAAGTAGCAGTGGGCGGGGCACATAGCTCATAGAACAGATGGCCGTTGAGGTAGCAAAGTTCTCGAGTGCCTACCGCGCAAGGGAAATCCAGTGATCTAATGAAGGTCGCGGGAAGCCGCTGGATGCGGGTAGCGCAGAACCGGTCGTCGTGGAGATCCTTGGGGGAGGCCTATGTCCAGCAGTGGACGTCCTTTGGCTGATATGAGAAGCTTAGTTTTTCAAATGTTTTATACGAACTAGATAAATGAATCAAAACTTCAAGGATGGTTAGTTTATTTGCAAGTTAAATCAAGTTGCTACTTTATTACTTTGCAAGATTTGCACAGTCAACAACAGATCAAGCTAGACACTTGTAGTGCAATTATGACCCATACGCTTACGGCATAAGAACGGTACGGTGTCTAATGTAGTCTCTTTAGTGTACCATCCTACAAACAGCTTTAAAAAAAGTCTGTGTGTCAGCTCTGACGCAAGACTGGAGTTTACTCGTTACGAACGATTTATAAATGTGCTGGGGCTTAGTCTAACATAGAGTATGGACACTCCCTTCCGCTCTCTAGATTGCTACCTCACCCCCTCGTCACCCGGATTTATACAGATTGGTTACAGTTTGGTTGTCGAACGTATAGGATTTCGCCGCCATTTTGTTTGTTCCGTCATTCCTTTTTTGAAATGTCATTTCTGACCCGTTGTATGAAATGTCCAGGCTGTGGCTGGAGATGCGCAAGATAAGTTGCACACAAGATTAATAACTATACTAAATAACAGATACACACACTGTATACTCAAGTGAACACATTTACATACATATACACACATGTGCACACATTTACATACATGTGCACACGTGTGCTCAAATGTGCACATATGTAGACAGATGTGCACGCACACATGTACACGAATGTGCATACATGTACATATGTACATACACACATACATTCTTACATATATACATACATACATACTAAAATTTAACTCCTCTTTTCGGCGGAGACGGGTATTAATTACTATACTATACAACTATCGCGTAACGCATAACGTTTTGATTTTACTCCCCATAAATTTTCATACCCCGGGCTTATATAGGGTTACTTTTAATTAGTTCTTGATAGCCAAGTATACGAATGTACTGGTGATTACAAACAACTATCCCAAAGAAACTATGTGTCAAATATGAAAAAAAAAATTTGTTCCTTTGTAGATTTTTGCCGATTTGATAACTTGTTATGTATCGAGGACCAAATTTTTTTTTTCTGATTTGACATATAGTTTCTTTGGGAAAGTTGCTTGTAATCACGAGCACATTCTTATACTTTGCTATCAAGAACTAATTAAAAGTCATCCTGTATATGAAAATCGATTCTTAAGGAGGTAAACTCCAAATACTATCAACCTAAGTTATGAATAGAAAAATACCTGTTTAATATCTTCCAGTTTTGCTTGCCGAGTTATTAGTGAAACAGTTTTTACATCGTCATTCTCTTTATCAGCAGCCTCTACTGTCTCAGCAGATTTAACACTTCCAGAGAAATTACTATTGACCTCTTTAAGCGGTTTGTTTTCTGTCATTCTATTTACTTTCATGGCGATAGTTTCTGTAGGTTTTGCAGTAGTTAGATGATCGTTTATACTTTCCAAATCGTTGTTTCTCCTCCATTGACTGGCGTTTCCGTCTATATCTGTAGTAAGAAAATCATTTGTTGAAATAAGATTTGAAAATTTATTTTTTTTGCAGTTCAAAGAAGTTTGTGCATTCCGTCCATCCGGTGGCTTGTTACATTTAACTGAACAGCTGTCTTTGACGTCTTTGACAATTTAATCCTAACAGTACTGTGTTACACAGTAGCAAATACTTGTCTCCTGCAAATTAGCATATCAGCTCATATATGTCCCCACCGAGGGGCTCGTACCTACCTTGACGACATATGAAATGGAAATTCAAAAAAACATTGGTACGTGGTAGGTTTCGAGCCACGACTTCCCAGACAGGAGGTAGCGTCCCGCTACGCCGTTACGCTACCAACACTTGTCTCCTGCTAATGATAGATTCAAATTCAATTTCTTCACCTCTAAAAGACAACCACTTTCTTTCATCCCGATCCACATTGGTGTCTCTATGCCGATGAAGCGCTGGCAAAGACATCAGATGAGAAGGTGGCTTGTAATACTTCAGTTGTTCATCCTTCACAGCTTGCCGCAGGGCGTGGAGGCGTTCCAAGATCTCTCGTAGCTCCTGTAAAAAATAATTGAGTACCGTTGCGTTCTAGTAGACATAGTGTTTTTATGCGTGTAATTTAAGAGAAAACGCGGTCTAAAAAATAGGTATTTGAATAAAATATTGCTGTCTCCCTCCTTCAAACCTCTCCATGTACAGCAAGAAAGGGAGAACTGCAGCGCAGACTAATAATAGGCACTAAAATTGACCAAAGAGCATTGTCCCCTATTTCCTCCTCCATATTTGAGCAAAAATAAGATTTTTTTCAAAAATATTTTAATAAACGTATTATTTTTTTGGTGGGTGTCTGAAAATGACGTTTCAATTGGACAATTTTCTCAGTTTTTGAAGGCTCCTACTTCCTATTATAATAAGAATATGGGAAAATCAAAACATAGGGACATGGCCATGGTAGATAAAGATTTGATGGAAAAACATATTTGCTCTATTGTTATTATACAGAGAGGAAACAGAGGACTACGATTGTAAGGAAAAAAATTAGCCCGCGTTTCCTCTTAATCAATTCTGATCAATTAAACTTAGTATTATTATTATTGTTACTGTAGATGGCTATGCCAAGCTGCGTTTGGGTGTCTTTCTTCCAGTTAAGGCTGTACTACGGCACGTGCCCCGTGCTGGTGGCTCAGCTAAGGCGCGAACCGCTCAGTGATAACACCGTTATCGACGACGAGAAAGCCTCTTGGATCGGTAAGCTCTAGCTTATCATCTACCTAGTAGCTTAAAAAATCCTATTTCATCATCATATCAGCCAAAAGACGTCAACTGCTCGACAAAGGCTTCCCACTAGGATTTCCACGACGACCAGTCCTGCGTTGCCCGCAACCAGCGGCTTCCCGCGACTGCTTAATTTACGTCTTCCGGTGCGCGGGCACACTCTAAAACTTGACTACCCTAATGGCCATCTGTTCTACGAGCTATGTGCCCTGCGCACTGCTACTTCAGTTTAGCGATTCTATGAGCTATGTCGGTTACTTTGGTGCTCCTGCGGATCTCCTCATTTCTGATTCGATCGCGTATATTTATGAGACAACTATCTTTTGCCCGCGGCTTTGCCCGCGTGGATATCGTTTTTATGACTGTCTCCGAGGGTGAGTGGTGCGCGAGCCGCAAGCGGCTCGCGAGCGTGGACATGAGTTTTATCCAGGTTCCAGTATTCTGATT
This sequence comes from Coleophora flavipennella, assembly GCA_947284805.1. Lineage (NCBI taxonomy): Eukaryota > Metazoa > Arthropoda > Insecta > Lepidoptera > Coleophoridae > Coleophora > Coleophora flavipennella. The sequence goes on along the minus strand of OX369303.1, from coordinate 10,264,715 downwards.
AGCAGTCTATGTCACTTCCCACCCTCTCAACCAATTCTATACAAAAATCACTTCAATCCGTCGCTCCGTTTTAAAGACGCTGACGTGCGCGAGCGTGGAAATGAGTTTTCCAGATCCCTCGGGAACTATGTCGGGTTATGCTAATTAGTAAATTATGTCATATCCCACCCCCTCAACCATATATGTGCAAAAAATCACAGCAAGCCATTGGTCCGTTGCGATGTTTGAGAAATTAACAAAAAAAGAATATTTTTCAGTTCCCTCAGGAACTGCATCGGACTATGCTATTTTCACGGGATAAAAAGTAGCCTATGTTCTTCCCAGTGACACAAGCTACCTGTATGCCAAATTTCATCAAGATTGGTTAAGGTGTTGAAGCCTGAAAAGGTAACAAACAAACTAACAAACAAACAAACCAACACATTTTCACATTTATAATATTAGTAAGGATTTAATAAACAACATTAATAACATTAGTTCGTCGGTCTTATGTCTTGACATTGTATATGGGTGACATGACTGACTCGGTGGCTCAGTGGTTAGTGCCCTTGACTACTGATCCGAGAGTTGTGGGTTCGATCCCCACCCAGGGCAAATATTTGTGTGATGAGCAGATTTGTTTGCTCTGTGTCTGGGTGTTAAATATCTATATATGCATGTATTTAAACGTATATAAGTATGTATATCAGTCTCTGGTTCCCATAACACAGGGAATCCTACTTTGGGGCCTAATGACCATTTGTCCCAGAATATTTATATTTAAAAAAAAAAAAAAAAATTGTATGGCCTGTTTTTCGGTATTCTATCGGAATCATTTCGGAGAGTGTGCACAAGAACTGCACGACCTGATTCCCTCAGCTCCATTCCAACTTCGGTCAACGAGACGTAGGGAGAGGTTCCACTCCTTTGTTGTTGATATTCAGCCTATACGCACGAAGCGTTTTCGCTTCCTCATTAATTATGTGGACAGCGATGGAGTGGAACTCCTTGCCTGCGTCTGTATTTTCCGTGTCCTACAATTTGGGGAGAGTGAATAGGCATTATTTGAGTTTGTGTGTACCATCCTCGACTACATCATCACTTACTATAAGGTGAGATGTATTCAAACATACTCAAATTTTTATAAAAAAAATATGTGTAGTTAGGTGAAGTACAATCACAATAGCCCGATCTGGGATAACGATCTAGAGAAAACTAATTTCCACGCTCGCGAGCCACTTGCGGCTCGCGCACCACTCACCCTCAAAGGCAGTCATAATAACGATGTCCACGCGGGCGAAGCCGTGGGAAAAAGCTACTAACCTATGATTGTGTTGTATTTATATTCAATTCACTTCCGCCATTTTCATGTGATTCTAAGAGACTTGTCTCATATACTCTTTTTAATGTGATTCTAGTTGACCTGTCTAATATTTTTAATGTGTTTCTAGTTGACCTGTCTCATATACTCTTTTTAATGTGATTCTAGTTAACCTGTCTAGTATACTCTTTTTAATGTGATTCTAGTTGACTTGTCTCATATACTCTTTTTAATGTGATTCTAGTTGGCCTGTCTCATATTCCTTTTTAATGTGATTCTAGTTGAACTGTCTCCTATACTCTTTTTAATATGTGTGTAACTGTGTATGTGTGGGCTGGCAAGAAATAATGTTCTGAAAAAAGTGCAATGCGTCATTGGAGACAACTGTGTGTAATAATATTAATGAAGTACCTTCGGATCATGATCTATCTCGTCTACAACATTCGCGGCATCAGCGTCTGTTGTGGTCACGTTGCTAATTTTGCTCTTGTCGTGGAAACTGACGCCGGGCTTATGTCGTTTCATCGTATCTACAAAATAAGGTGATTCATTTTATATAAGAGCTACAGTCGGCTCACGTCATTGGTAACACTTTGACCTTAACACTAGAGCGGGCGCGCCCCTATTAGTTACGTGAGAGCACGCGTGGGGGACATGCGACCCCCATCTTTAACATAAGTTTGCTCAGCCTTATGATATCGAATTAATAAAACATCCCTACTTCCCTACTTATATATATGCGAAAGTAACTCTGTCTGTCTGTTACGCTTTCCCGCAAAAGCTACTGAACGGATTTGGCTGAAATTTGGTAGGTAGACAGATTAGGACCTGGATTAAGACATAGGCTACTTTTTACCACGCTCGCGAGCCGCTTGCGGCTCGCGCACTGCGCACCCTCGAAATGTCATAGAAACGTTGTCCACGCGGGTGAAACCGCGGGAAACAGCTAGTATAATATAAATCTAAAAGGAACTTTGCTTATAAATACACTTTAGTCACATCCTGAACACTTCATACAACGGGCCAGAAATGACATTTTAAAAAACGAATGACGGAACAAACAAAATGGCGTCGAAATCCTATACGTTCGGCAACCAATCTGTATCAATCTGAGTGACGAGGCGGTGAGGCCGCAAATTAGAGAGCGGCAGGTAGTGTCCATGCTGTATGTTAGTACTAATATATGTACTTTGATTTAGTACCTATGTTAAATTCAACACGAGTTGTTTTGTACTAATTTAACTAAAAAACAAAAAATTATACAAAAAAACAAGTCCTTTCTTCATTACTTGGATTATAGTCAACCTTGCATTTTACAAAACAGTAATAATAGTTTTATACACTTTGGTAACAGTCTGGACATAACACCACCTGCTGATCACTGTAAATCCATTTAGAAAACAGTGAACAGGCTCTACGAACCCTAACTACAGATGAGATACTAGTTACTTCCCAAACTATTACTACCTCCCCAAATAACTTCATGCAATTGTGGGGACACAGATACTTTAGCCTCAATGTAGTATTTAGTTTCATGCACCTTCACGAATGTATCTGCTTCAAGAATGTACAAACACGAAAGGGGTAGAATACAAAAGACATTAAAAGCCTATCGGCTGCAACCATAATAGTGAAGGTTTTTTTTTATTCACAATAGGGGATCGGACTGCTAGTCATTTGAGTTACTTTTTATGATCTGTCAAAAACGAAATTTTGTTCTAAAAATGTTTAAAATACCCACAAGTGACGTCATAGATTTTAAGCGTTATTGACGAACTTATTTTGTGAATTTGATCAATTAAAAATTGAAGACGCGATGGAAAACAAAACAAGTAAGGTTTTTTGAAACTTCAAGAGGCGAGGAATTTAGGAAATCATATTTCAGATTTTATTTTTGATGCAGTCGGATTCCCTATTGGTAAAGGTTTTCAACCTACCAGGATCGTTAGCTTTGCCATCTTTCTTCTTCAACTCTAGCAGTTTCTCCAGCAGAGTTGTGTTAGACAGAAGACCGAGCTGATGTGCTTCCAGTAGTTCATCCAGTTCTTCTGAGGAGTCATCACCAATATACGCGCACTCCTGCAGGTGTTTGTAGCCCTTAATCATAATGAGTGAAGCGCCAGGCCACCTGCAAAAAGAGCGAAAAAGGATACCACTGAGATTAATGATTTTGAATGACGCGTTAAACTTAGTCTCAGAATATTCTAGAATATTAAAGGCATATTAGAAATGTGAGTCGCAACCACCTCCGTACTGAAATGGTTAAGTCCATTAGCTTCAGATTAGGAAGTCGCGGGTTCAATTACCGGCGGAGCCCAACTTTGTAAGACTCGGATTGCTTGGTTGAAGGGCATTTTATAAGCCCGCCTAGCAACACTGATATATTCCGGCTTGAAGATAAGATAGCCAGTTCCCTATAGCGTAAAGGTATTAGATTATTGTGAAATATTAACTTGTAATAGGAAATAGGATCCCCATTGTTTTGCTTCAATCTTCGGCATCATCGTCAATTACCATCAGGTGAGATAATGCCAAGGGCTTAAAAATTGTAAATAAAAAAAAGTTTATAAATTCAATCTCTCAAAGTCTCTTAATGATCTACTGAACTGACTTCAAAGACAAAATATGACAACGCATATAATAATTGTTTTCCATTATTTGATTTGTCCTGACTCTTGTTAAATTAAGTTTACAGAAAAGTAAATTTTTTCAAACATGCTTGGAAATTTAAGCATTATTTTGACAACCTTCTTCGAGATAAATCGAAATTGCTGTACTTGCTGAATAAATGCGAGCAGCGGCCGGCAAAAGTTGTATGAAAATCCATATCTCGCTTGTTTAGCGGCCAAATCAATTACTGTGTAAACTCATATCTGCGTGTAATTTAATAACAATAATTGAAAACGCTTAACACGTTAAAAAACCGACTTCCATCGCAACAAATTAGTACATTTTTGCATTATTATTTTTGGTTTTTGTTAATTTTTTACTAAAGTACTACACCGATTTTGATAAAATTTATATGGGATCACACGGGAAGCACTAGCTTTCAAATAAAAAAAGAATCATAAAAATCGGTTCACCCAGTCAAAAGTTCTGAGGTAACAAACATAAAAAAAAACATACAGACGAATTGAGAACCTCCTCCTTTTTGGAAGTCGCTTGAAAATGAAACTATATTTTACTCCGAAACATGGCAACCAAGGAGGTAACATCAAAAGTTGTACTTAAATTTCGAACTAACTTGCAAATAGAACGATGTTTATTGAAAAAAAAAAAAACAAATGAAAACTTGGGCACGAGAAAAATTACTGTTGTTCGTTGTTCGTCGTTAATTTTAAAAAGTAATTATTGAAGTTTTAATTTCCGTCCATTATTCGAGAAAAGTACTATACAAGCCTTGGCCACAACTAGGCATTGATAGACTTTACACGTCTGTCCTTCAAAGTCTCTTTTGCTGGCCGCTGCAGTAATGTACTATTATCGTAACCGCCTTCTTCGTGGTGTAATAACTGTGAGACTCCGTTTGGTTGGTTCATCAGTGTTATGTTAACCCATTTATGTGTTCCGGTATAGAGATAAGATGGCCAGTTCTCCATTTCGTTGGGAAATATTGGTAAGCCCGTTTCCATCTTCACCATCGTCGTCACTTATCATCAGGTAAGATGGAGCCAAAGGTTATCAATTTTAGATAAAGAAAAACAAAGGTAAGTCGTGAATTCGTTAAAACTGTCGTAATTGTGTTTTAAGTTTCTGTTAACTCCTGTACAAGGAATGGATTTTCGGAAACTTCTGATACATTTAGGGAAATTCTGAAATATTCTGAAAACACGTGAAACATTTCACATTTTTTCTCATATTTTCTAAAATTTCTGGATCTTTCCAGATAAATGCAAATTTCTTTGCTTTTTAGAAGCTCTAATTTAACTTGCAATTTTTGTATAATATATGATGTATGTAGGTATATTTGTTTAAAAAAGGGTCGGTGGCGTAATGGCAAGGGTCGCTACCTCATGTCCGGGAGGTCGTGGTTCGATCCTGCCACGTACCAATGTGTTTTCTAATTTTGGTTTCATAAGTACATTTATCCGACGCTCTTATACGGTGAAGGAAAACATCGTGAGGAAACCTGCATACGCCTGCGAAGAAACTCGAAGGTTGTGTGTAACGTCGACCAACCCGCACTGAGGCCGCGTGGTCGACTAAGGCCCGATCGCCCTAATTCAGGGTAGGCTCGAGCCACTCGGTGGGACCGTATATGAGTTGATGAGATGATATTTGAGAGCGACATCCAGGGGTCCGATTGATCTAAAATTTGTGATGAAGCCGTATTCCCGATGACAATAGATCCTTTTGGTATATTAAAGTTGATCTGATGATGGGATGTGGAATCATGGTACTAGAATCGTCTTTTTTATTTGCAATAGAAACGTAGGAATAACAGCTTTTTTTTAAATTTGGAATCTTGTACATATATTCATTTGAGCATTCGGCTTTTGAGCATAAAAACTCTTTCAAATGGAAGCTAGAGCGACATCCAGAGGTCCGATTGATCTAAAATTTGTAATGAAGCCGTATTCCCGGTGACAATAGATCCTTTTGGTATATTAAAGTTGATCTGATGATGGGATGTGGAATCATGGTACTAGAATCGTCTTTTTTATTTGCAATAGAAACGTAGGAATAACAGTTTTTTTTTTAATTTGGAATCTTGTACATATATTCATTTGAGCATTCGGCTTTTGAGCATAAAAACTCTTTCAAATGGAAGCTAGAGCGACATCCAGAGGTCCGATTGATCTAAAATTTGTAATGAAGCCGTATTCCCGGTGACAATAGATCCTTTTGGTATATTAAAGTTGATCTGATGATGGGATGTGGAATCATGTTACTAGAATCCTCTTTTTTATTTGCAATAGAAACGTAGGAATAACAGCTTTTTTTTAAAATTTTGAATCGTGTACATATATTCATTTGAGCATTCGGCTTTTGAGCATAAAAACTCTTTTCAAATGGAAGCTAGAGCGACATCCAGAGGTCCGATTGATCTAAAATTTGTAATGAAGCCGTATTCCCGGTGACAATAGATCCTTTTGGTATATTAAAGTTGATCTGATGATGGGATGTGGAATCATTTTTATTTGCAATAGAAACGTAGAAATAACAGCTTTTTTTTAAATTTGGAATCTTGTACATATATTCATTTGAGCATTCGGCTTTTGAGCATAAAAACTCTTTCAAATGGAAGCTAGAGCGACATCCAGAGGTCCGATTGATCTAAAATTTGTAATGAAGCCGTATTCCCGGTGACAATAGATCCTTTTGGTATATTAAAGTTGATCTGATGATGGGATGTGGAATCATTTTTATTTGCAATAGAAACGTAGGAATAACAGCTTTTTTTTTTAATTTGGAATCATGTACATATATTCATTTGAGCATTCGGCTTTTGAGCATAAAAACTCTTTCAAATGGAAGCTTGTATCAAAGAGCTTTTAGGTTTCTCGTAAATTATTCTATTTACAAAAGTAAACAATTTCAGTTTTACATTTTCACTATAATCGTAAAAAATAATAATATTTTAGTGCAAATCGATCAGCTGATGAAATTGTAAGAAAAGTGCATTTTTTTTACTATTTCAACAAAGTAATACAACAAAACTTGTCCAGTTTCATGAATAGAATTACCAGTTATGAGGTTTGCAGTTATGTACCAGTCACCTTGTATTGCTGCTCACCTACTACAAGCGGCAACAGTAACACTGGACCCTTTCAGCAAGTAGAAACCCCAGTACTCCTTCATGTCATCAGCCAACTCCAGCTGCCTGGTCATGGTCACCGGCACCAGCTCGGAGCTCAGCTGCGGCGCCGAGGGCACCACGAACGCGTTGAACATCGTAGTGTTCGAGCGGACCACTTGACGCTGTTAAATAGGTGTTTAGTTGAGAATAAATTTACCATCTTTTACATTTAAGTCATCGAAGTCGTGTATATTTTTGTGAACTTTGTCATCTCTTGTATCTCTTTTATATTCGGCATCTTTAATATCTCTCTCATATCTGTCAACTTTGTATTTTGTAACATCTGTGTCACCTGGGTCATATTCGTTTACAGATGGACCACTATTTGTAAGAAATAAAGGACTCAATTGGGTTTTCTGTCAAAAGACGGCCCTGTAACTATAGTTTCAGATGCATCTTCAATAGGGAATCGGATTGCATCAAAAATAAATTCTGAAATATGATTTCCTAAATTGCTCTCCTCTTGAAGTTTCAAAAAACCTTACTTGTTTTGTTTTTCCATCACGTCTTCAGTTTTTAATTGATCCATTTTACAAAATAAGTTCGTCAATGATGCTAAAAACTTATGACGTCACTTGTGGGTATTTCAAATATAAAAAAAAAATAGTTTTGGACAGATCATAAAAAGCAACTGAAATGACTAGCTTTTCCCTTATTCTTATCCTGAACGATCTGTAATTTGTCCTGTTTATCTATTTTTAGCCAACTGCGCAAAAAGGAGAACATAAGTTTTCCGGGTATACGTATGTTTATATGCTTAAATGTATTTATGTATGTATGTCTGTTTCTTTAACTCAACCTGTAGCTTAAACGGCTTAAAAGATATTGAAGTTCGAGGTGTCGTTAGATTTATCTTGTGAGTGACATAGGATAAATTTTTACTCGACTATGCAAAAAATATTTTTAATGTACTTGGGGTTTTTATTTTTAAATAAATTTATAAATTAGTTAGGTTATTTGCAGCTTCCCTTATTCTAGTTTGTCATATTTTACCTTTGTCATCATTGTCATACGTTTGTCATCTTGTTGTCAATATGACGGTTTAATGAAACGTACATAGATTTATCTTGTGAGTGACATATGATAAAGTTTTACTCGACTGTTTAATGTAGTTGGGTTTTTGATTTTGAAATAAATTCATAAATTGGTTAAGTTATTTCTAGCTTCCCTTGTTCTAGTTCGTCATATTTGCTACCTTTGTCATAATTATCATACATTTGTCATCTTGTTGCCAATATGATGTTTCAATGAAACGTACTTAAGCACCCATGAAATGTTTTCATCTTGCAAGTTCACAGCGGTTTATTATCAAGCAAAGGTTTGGTATTGCGGTATCATGTGATATTCCCTAATACAGCCTTGGCATCTATTTTGTTATCTTCGAATGATAACAGGCCGGTTACATTTTACGACACTTATGATATTCGTAGTAAGATTAAGGTTAGTTTAGTTTAGATAGGTATTGGATAAACCAAGAAAATTGCAATGGAAATAATAAGACAGTACCTGGGCGACCGAGCTTTGCTCGGGGCATAGTACCCAGAGCCGTTAAAAAAAATAAAAAAATACGCTGCCTATGATAAACATTGCGCGGCGTATTTCGTTTCGCGGCATACTCCAGTGCGGAAATCTCGGAAAATAGCGTTTTCCCAGAGATGGGACCTATCTAAATTGATATTTCGCACCTAAAAGTCAACGTATACTAATTTTCAAGCAAGGCGTTTGGAGCAGTTTCCGAGGTTCAGATTATAAAATATTTATTATTATTTTTATTTTTTACATAACTATCACTATCATTACATAGTATTTTTGTATATACATATACAAGAATTGCTCGTTTAAGGAGCTAAGATCACTCAATCCGAGTAGGTTGATACGTGTTTAAATAATAGCGAACGTACATACGCCTATTCATTTTAAGTTCAAATCAATGCGGGCTTCAACGCGGCTGTTACGTTGAAACCGAATGCCCAATTCACGATTTTTCCATGTTTTTATTACTTTTCATCACTTTCAAATAAGTTTAAAAAAAATTGTTCAATTAAAATTAAAGGTCTTAAAGTCACCAATTTTTGTTTGTTGGTGTCATTCAATATGAACTATTTTTTTTCGAGAAATTTTGCAATGAATGCCAAAAACAGGGTCTACAGTATTTTTTTTACATCAAAAGTGGTAATATTATTAAAATTTAATTCAATTAAATCGATTTTTTATTATTTTAAATATAATAAATATTTTTTCCATGGTGATAGCTTTACACTGAGTTTCAAAAATTTGAATTGAATATTGTCATTTCACCCATCTTACAGCTTTAAAGGTATTAGATTATTGTGAAATATTAACCCCATATATAATAGGATCCCCATTGTGCTGGGGAATCTTGGTAAGCCCGCATCCATAGCATTCAAGAAACCGCCAGTTTCTTCACGTTTAAAAAAACACTTTTTTGTATGAAGACTTTCACTTTTTCAAATTTTTAGTATTTGTTGTACTAATAGCGGCAACAGAAATACATCATCTGTGAAAATTTCAACTGTCTAGCTATCACGGTTCCTGAAATACAGCTTCGCGACAGACGGACGGACGGACAGCGGAGTCTTGGTAATAGGGTCCCGTTTTTACCCGTTGGGTACGACACCCTAAAAACAGATGTCAAAATTAAATAAAAATGCCAGACAGAAGTATAAAAATCGGTTACTCAATACAAAATAAGTCCTAAAGTATTAAAACACGCACCTGACACCACGTGGGTGATATTTTCCCATCTATCAGCCGCATGTCTGTCATGCTCATGGGATACATCTGTCCGGAGAACACTCTGTATCTGAAATGGGAAATTGGATGGTGAATGAGGGTTGTGGTGTATCGGGAGCCGGGGATTTATTTCCCTCTATTATGGTTAGAGTTTTTTTCATAGAAGAATTTTTTTTTTTCGTCGGTTGAGCGTCGGTGGCGTAAAGGCTGGGGCCTCCACCTCCTATCCAGTTCGAATCCTGCCATTCGAATTTAGACTTCATGTGTACGTTTATCCGACGCTCTTACGGTGAAGGAAAACATCGTGAGGAAACCTGCATATGCCTGCGAAGAAACTCGAAGGTTGTGTGTGAAGTCGACCAACCCGCACTGGGCCCGCGTGGTCGACTAAGGCCCGGGTGGGGACGTATATGAGCTGATATGATGATGATGATGAAATGGTTAGTGTTTTCTCATAGAAAGAAATATTTTTTTTATCCAAAATTTTATTGGTAAGCCGCACTGTTACCAGCATTGATGCGTTCCGGCTTAAAGATAAGATAGCCAGTTCCCCATTGTGTTGGGGAATCTTGGTAAGCCCGCTTACATCTTCGGCAACATCGTCACTTACCACCAGGTGAGATATTGTCAAGGGTTTACCAATTGTGATAAAAAAAAGTGATTCTTAGCGGCAAGACTTAACCCTTAATTCACCACCTGAGTCCCAGGGACTAACATTCAATTTTCAAAATTCCATATTTCGTTTGTTACCGCGACTTATTTGCCCCTCGCCACGGTACCTTCCTGCGGTGGCGCAGGCGACGCAGAGTGGAGCGGACGTGAGCATGCGGCCCATATATGGTGAGTTATTACGCCGAGTGAGTCCTTGGGACTCATGGTGGTATTTTGTGTTTTAATTTTTATTTATGAATTTTTATTATTTCTTGCCAAAATTGCTTGATTTTAGTATTTCTTTATTTATTATAAATATTTATTCGTATGTTATTATTTATGATTGTTTGTTTTTTGTTGTTATTATGTTTTTTTTTATTATTGGTGTCAATTTCTTCGATTACAAAGAAAGATGTTTCTGAAGATATGAGTCACCAAATTACTGACGATAAATTACCCAGAAATAAGAGAAAGTACTGCCATTTGTGCCAATATAAAAAGACAACGAAGACTGCTTACTGTTGCTGCAAATGTATGAAGCCAATATGTTTGTCTTGCTCAAAGAAGATTTGCCAACGTTGTGTTTAGATAGTATCAAAACCCGTTGCACGTTTTTTATTTTTATATAGAAGCATATGTTTTTGTTATTTTTATTTTATTTTATGGTTTATTTTGAAAGTATAAAAGATTGTTACTACGTTTTTTGATGTGTAACATCTTTGCTCTCGCTTTCCTGCAATTTGTGGGAGTGATTTCGTGAAATGGGACGGAAATGTGTAACAGGAAATGCGAACGTTTTTTAATTCTCGAAAACTAAGGTTGTCATAGCCATGCCGCCTAGTGTGATGGCAAAGGCAAAGATGACATACTACTATTCGAAGGGTCGGCCCATGAATGTACGACCCGATAATTAATTAATTTCATAAGTATTTTGTCACATGTTACACATCATATGCGAGTACTGTAGGTCTCGTTTTTTTGAAAATTTTAACAGCTTTATACGATTTTGAAAAATACAATTTTTTAGGCTGTCAAATTTCATTCCTGTTATTTCAAGGATGACATGACACGTCTATCTGCCGCGTTCTATTTTGTTATCATCATCATTCATCATCATTATCACATCAACTGAGAGACTTCCACTGCTGGACAAAGGTCTGGAAAAATATCGGGTATGCTCGAGCTTCCTGGTGGGGACATAATATATGAGCTGATATGATCTTCTTCTTATCGTGTGGCACAATTAAACGTGCTGTCATGCTGTCCAAGGGATAGTAGGCGATTGCCTGGTTTGCACTTAGCATCACCCGCGGTCACGTGTAGGGCATTTAGATTTACACGGACGTGTACAACGGGACCTTCATACACATCTGGAATCAGATGTGCAGGTTTCCTCACGATGTTTTCCTTCACCGTTAAAGCAATCGGTGAGTATATGTACGTAAGTTTCGAAAAACTCATTGGTACATTGGCCGTCCGGATTTGATCCCGGGACCGAGTCGTTACCGGTTGAGCCACCGATGATTTTCACAAGCTTTTAATTAACTTAAAAAGCTTGCAATGTATGTATGTTTGCTCGGGTGAAATCCTGCAATATAAATTTGACCCACTTCCCGGTTTCCGATTAAGCTGAAATTTTGCATGCATATGTATATCGCCTGACAATGCAATATTATGATGACATAGAGCTGATCTGAAGCTGGAGCTAGAAGGTCGCCATAGGAACTCCGCAATAAAACGACACAACCCCATCGAGTTTGGGCTCGTTTGATTCGTACTGACGAGTGATGATGATGATCTATCCGACAGATTTCGGTCATGGCGACCACGTGGAGTGTGCTCGAAGATGGTTTATGTAGCCAATCTTCGCAGCGAAACTCCTCGCGCACTGAGGGCATTTAAGTATGCCACCATCGATATTGACGAGTACTTTGATCCCAAAATGCTCGTACCTGAAAGATTTTAGATTTTTAGAAAATTATTAGCTGATATGATGATGATAATTATATGATTAAACGCATACCGTATTAACTTACCTCATGTACAGGGGGACCAAAACGCATACCGTATTAACTTACCTCATGTACAGGGGGACCAAAACGCATACCGTATTAACTTACCTCATGTACAGGGGGACCAAAACGCATACCGTATTAACTTACCTCATGTACAGGGGGACCAAAACGCATACCGTATTAACTTACCTCATGTACAGGGGGACCAAAACGCATACCGTATTAACTTACCTCATGTACAGGGGGACCAAAACGCATACTGTATTAACTTACCTCATGTACACGGGGACCAAAATGCATACTGTATTAACTTACCTCATGTACAGGGGGACCAAAACGCATACTGTATTAACTTACCTCATGTACAGGGGGACCAAAACGCATACTGTATTAACTTGCCTCATGTACAGGGGGACCAAAACGCATACTGTATTAACTTACCTCATGTACAGGGGGACCAAAACGCATACTGTATTAACTTACCTCTTGTACAGGGGTACCAAAACGCATACTGTATTAACTTACCTCATGTACAGGGGGACTAAAACGCATACTGTATTAACTTACCTCATGTACAGGGGGACCAAAACGCATACTGTATTAACTTACCTCATGTACAGGGGGACCAAAACGCATACTGTATTAACTTACCTCATGTACAGGGGGACCAAAACGCATACTGTATTAACTTACCTCATGTACAGGGGGACCAAAACGCATACTGTATTAACTTACCTCATGTACAGGGGGACCAAAACGCATACTGTATTAACTTACCTCATGTACAGGGGGACCAAAACGCATACTGTATTAACTTACCTCATGTACAGGGGGACCAAAACGCATACTGTATTAACTTACCTCATATACAGGGCGACCAAAACACATACTGTATTAACTTACCTCATGTACAGGGGGACCAAAATGAACGCAGCCGGCAGAACTATCACGAACGTCAGGAGACGGCACAACCTGAGAGGACCTTTACAGCACTCGCGGGAGCCAACGGTGCTGCAGTAGCGACTCCGTCTTCGCAGCGGTGGTAGGCCAGCTAATAAATAAATTATAATAATTAAACAATTATTTATTCAGGCAACCACAGACCCACAAAAAGAAAATTCAGTTCGCAATAAAATAAAATAAATTAAATTCAATAAATTCAAATCAAGTCGTCAAAAAATAATATAAAAAATATACTATTATTATAAATGTGAAAATGTGTTTGTTTGTTAACTTTTCACGCTTCAACGCCTTGACCAATCTTTATGAAATTTGGCATGCAGGTAGTCTGTGTCACGGGGAAGGACATAGGCTACTTTTTATCCCGGGAAAATAGCATAACCTGATGCAGTTCCTGAGGGAACAGAAAAAATACTCGATGTCCACGCGGGTGAAGCCGCGGGAAATAGCTAGTATCAAAATAAAACGTAAAGTCAGTCACAGATTACAGTTAAAATAAACAAATGGTCAATATGTCAAATATTCAACATTTCCTCAGAATCAGAATCATTTATGTGCAAGAATACTTATGTCATAAATATACAGATCTTCAAAAATTCAATGCCAGTAAACGTATTCAGTCTTATGAAGACATGCAAATTAAAAACTAATTAAAAATAAATTGTAAATATTAATAATGATTAAAGTAGGGAAAAGCAAGCAATAAGATTTGATAAAAATGTCACTATATGTAATTTTTGTAGTCCATAAATTCCTTAATACTATAAAAACAATAATTCATTAGCCATTTTGTTAGTTTTGTCTTAAATTCTCTCCGGCATTGGAACCCCGGCATGTCTAGCGCAGCAGTGTCTCGTGTATGGACAGTCCAACCTTGATGCTAACATCGCCAGGCCCGCGCTGGAACTAGCCCAGACCACACCCTGGACACTTCATACAACAGGCAAGAAATGACATTTCAAAAAAGGAATGACGGAATAAAAAAGAAAAAAGGATACGTTCGACAACTCTAATATGGTTGATGGGAGCGATGGCTCACTCTCGCGTGATACTCGTGACCGGGTGCTGTTCGTTTCAATGAATTTTACCTATAACTTTTCGTGTCATATTGTTTTCATGTTCTAATGACATAATCTGGTTTATATCAAGGATTGAATTTTGACGTTTTTAAGTAAATATTGTTTATTTCTTGATTCTTCACAAATGACATTGTTATTATTATTTTATGTTTATCAGAAAGAGTGTAATTTGCACCTATTTTTAATAAATATATTGAATTGCATTGAATAAACTGTAGCCAATCTGTATCAATCTGGGTGACGAGGGGGTGAGGTCGCAATCTAGAGAGCGGCAGGGAGTGTCCCTACTGTAAATATATGTACTTTGCCCAGACTCCGCGCACCATGGACGCGGCACGCTTGCGCATGGTCGCGTGGAAGCAATCGGTGTACGCTTCCGCCAACATACCCGAGGCGCTACAGAACCGGGACAGCCCCATCGCAGCTAAAAGGGTATCAACACAGATCATTAGTTTTGCTCATGCCATAGAGCGAGTAACCACCTCCGTAAGTAAGATAATTTCCCGCGGTAAAAAAGTTGCCTATTTCGCTCTCCAAACTTCTTTCTGTATCAATGCAAAAAATCACGTCGATACAATGCTCCGTCTCTCTGTGAAAGAAAGACACACAAAATAACACACTTTCGAATTTATAATATCACTAGCTTGTTCCCGCGGCTTCGCCTGCGTGGACATCGTATTTATGTCTGTCAGAACCGCGCACAAAGGGTTCCGTACCATCATACTAGACGGCGCTAGTTTCGTCACGTTTAAAAAAAAATACGTTTTTTGTATGGAGGCTTTTACTTTTTCTAATTTTTAGTATTTGTCTAGCTACAACGGTTCATGAAATACAGCCTGGTGACAGACAGACAGACAGATGGACGGACAGTGACGTCTTAGTAATAGGGTCCTATTTTTACTCTATGGGTACGGGACCGTAAAAATTAGTGCCTTTAACCTATTCGATTAACTATACCAAAGAATATAAATTTGGTACTAACGAGATACTAACTTAACTATACTATTATTACGTGTCACTGTGATCTTCATTGTTCATCATATCAGCCGAAAGACGTCCACTGCTGGACAAAGGCCTCTTCCAAGGATATCCACAACTGCGCTGCCCTCCCGCAACCAAAGAGCACTAAACTACCCGCAATTTTCACGGGTCGTCAGTCCACCGAGATGGGCGCTTCCTACGCTACGTCTTCTGGTCACTCGAGAACTTCACTGTCACCCTTTTTTTAATTTTTTTATTCATAATTGGTAAGCCCTTGGCATCATCTCACCTGATGGTAAGTGACGATGATGCCGAAGATGGAAGCGGGCTTACCAAGATTTCTCAACGAAATGGAGAACTGGCTATTTTATCTTCAAGCCAGAACACATCAATGTTACTAACACTGATGTTTGGCGGCAAGACTTAGATAAGATGGTGGTAGCTAGCCAGGCGGGCTTAGAAAATGCCCTACCACCAACCAAACCGAGTCTTTCAAGTTGACCCCACGGGGAATCGAACCCGCGACCTCCTGGTGTGAAAAACGGCGAAAAACACTTACCTTCTAATGGCTCTAGCTCCCGTGGGTCCATCATCTTGCGTTTCGGTAATCATAATAACACTAATTAACACATTTAAAGTCTTCTTTTGTTATCATATCATTATAAAGTCATTATTCTAATTGCCACTCTTCACATTAAAAAAAACTAGTTTATGTTATATTTTTCTCCAAGGTTATAATATACAAATTAAAATATTTATAATTTTAGTGTACTTTTCTTCTTGTGATTTTTTTGTAGTTTCTTAGCACTTATCTGTGTCAAACGCGTGTAGAAAGAATTAGATCACATTGAATACTAACTTATGCAGCGAGCATATCTACACCACAATTAATAATACTTATCAAATAATTACAGTCAATATATTGTGTATTTATAAAGTGGCTGCCGGCAGGCGTATTTTAAAATCGCTACAACCAAGTACATATAATTTTGCTACAGTTTTGATGTATAACATCTTATATCTATATATCTGTTGTAGCTTATTTGTGGGAGTGGTTTCGTGAAATGGGAAGGAAAAGTGTAACAGGAAATGCGCACGGTTTTTTAAGTCACAAAGGCTAAGGCAACATGGCCATGCCGCCTAATGTGAGGCTTAAGGCAAAGATGACCTACTATCTGAAGGCTCGGATAATTTCTTTTAATATAAAAATTTCATAAATATTTTGTCACATTACACATTACAAGCCCGCTTCCATCTTCGGCAACATCGTCACTTACCACCAGGTGAGATGATGCCAAGGGTTTACCAATTGTGAATAATAATAATAATAATAAATTATATGCTACTGTAAGGCTCGCTCAATAATTGTCCGGGCGGGAGGGAAGGTCGTGGTTCGAATCCCGCCAAGTACCTAATTTAGATTTCCTACGTACGTTTATCCCACGCTATTACGGTGAAGGAAAACATCCTGCACACGCCTGCGGAGAAACTCGCAGGTTGCGTGTGAAGTCGACCAACCCGCACTGGGCCCGCGTGTTCGACTAAGGCCCGGTCGCCCTTATTCAGGGTAGGCTCAAGCCATTCGGTGGGGACGTAAGAAAACAAAATCATTTCATATAGTTTGGTTAAGAAGTTCATAAATTATCATAATGTTTAGACTAAAATTGTGGCAGTTAGATGGTTGCAACTAGAAAAAAACCGGCCAAGTGCGAGTCGGACTCGCGCACGAAGGGTTCCTCACCATTATCTATAATAAATGACGTATTAAAAAAAAAACTACTTACTAGATCTCGTTCAAGCCAATTTTCGGTGGAAGTTTGCATGGTAATGTACATCATAATATATTTTTTTTAGTTTTATCATTCCTCTTATTTTAGAAGTTACAGGGGGGGGGGGACACATTTTACCACTTTGGAAGTGTCTCTCGCGCAAACTATTCAGTTTAGAAAAAAATGATATTAGAAATAATATAATATAATTTTTGAAGACCTATCCATATATATATATACCCCACACGTATGGGTTTGATAAAAAAAAAATTGAGATTCAGTTTTAAGTACGGGGAACCCCCAAAATATTTTGTTTTTTTTTTCTATTTTTGTGTGAAAATCTGAATGCGGTTCACAGATTACATCTACTTAACAAGTTTAAACAGTATAGTATAGTTCTTATAGTTTCGGAAAAAAGTGACTGTGACATACGGACGAACAGACAGACAGACATGACGAATCCATAAAGGTTCCGTTTTTTGCCATTTGGCTATGGACCCTAAAAAAAGGGCGCATTAGGATATTTTTTTCTTTAGTTCTGTGTATTAAAAGAGGAATTCGAGGAAATCAAAATCACTCTTCATATCCTTTAAATTACAAATCAATTTTATTTTCGATAAAAAAATCCTTAATTGAAGTAAAAAGTGGTTACAAAGATGATCTTTGGCGGCGGTATAAGTAAGCCTTTTTTTTGTTTTTATTCACAATTGGTAAATCCTTGACAACATCTCACCTGGTGGTAAGTGACGATGTTGCCGAAGATGGAAGCGGACTTACCAAGATTCCTCAACGCAATGGGAAACTGGCTTTCTTATCTTCATGCCGGAACACACCAATGATATCGAACATTAATATTTGGCGGCAAGACTGACGAGTAGCTAAGATGGTGGTAGCTAGCCAGCCGGGCTTAGAAAATGCCCTACTACCAACCAAACCGAGTCTTACAATTGACCCCGCCGGGAATCGAACCCGCGACCTCCTGTGTAAAGCCAGTGAACTTTGCCTCTGAGCGTAGGCGGTTAAACTGATTTGATTTGATCTTTTCCTTCTCCATCGGGTTTCAGACCAGTGCTGACGAGGCCATCTCCCTGACTATTTAAATTATCAATATCCATTTCTGACTTCAAAAAAGGAGGTTTCTCAATTCGACCGTATATATTTTTTTTATGTGTGTTTGCGGATAACTTCGTCGTTTATGAACCGATTTTGATGATTCTTTTTTGTTGGAAAGTAGATATCCCAAGGGCGGTATCATGATAAGGACACCAGGATCTGATGATGGCATCCCAGAGAAATCGAGGGGAGCCTTAGTTTCCTGTTTGAAGTCGGTTTTTTTTTGTTCAAAATTATCAGTTTTAATTTTATTTAACATTTTATTCAGAATAAGGACGCAGATAAAGTGTTAGTTAATTATATTGACAATGCGTGCTCGTTTACTAGAAGATGGCGTTGTTATCAACAACAGTTTGTGATAGATAACATTATAAAACAGTATTTACTGTTAATTAGTAGGATTACACTGTGCTGTCACTCTGTTTGTACTGTCACGGTGTACTCTACCAAAGTATATATATTAGTACTAACATACAGTATGGACACTCCCTGCCGCTCTCTAGATTGCGACTTCACCCCCTCGTCACCCAGATTGATACTGATTGGTTACAGTTTGGTTGTCGAACGTATAGGATTTCGCTGCCATTTTGTTCATTCCGTCGTTCCTTTTTTGAAATGTCATTTCGGGGCCGTTGTATGAAGTGTCCAGGGTGTGACTCTACTGTGCCTGTGTTTACTAAATTCTAATTAGTATTTTCTATCTTAATAGGGGATCGGACTGCATCAAAAATAAAATCTTAAATATGATTTCTTAACTTGCTCTCCTCTTGAAGGTTTAAAAAACCTTACCTACTTGTTTTGTTTTTCCATCACGTCTTCAATTTTTGATTGTTCAAATTCACACAATAAGTTAGTCAATGACGCTAAAAATCTATGACGTTACTTGTGGGTATTCCAAAGATTTTTAGAACTAAATTTCGTTTTTGACAGATCATAAAAAGTAACTAAAATGACTAGCAGTCCGATCGCCTATTATCCGATTGTAATTTTGGGCGGGATTTTAATTGGATGGGCGGTATTATTGTTCAATATGGGTGTTTACTTATTCTTGAAGTAGCGGTAACGGCTGTTGTAATATTTTTTTCATTCACAATTAGTAATTGGTAATCTCACCTGATAGTAAGTTACGATAATGCCGAAGATGGAAGCGAGCTTACCAAGATTCCCCGTTGCAATGCAGAACTGGCTATCTTATCTTCAAGCCGGAACACATCAATGTTGTTAACACTGATGTTTGGCGGCAAGACTTAGATAAGATGGTGTTAGCTAGCCAGGCAGGCGTAGAAAACGCCCTACCACCAACAAAACCGAGTCTTACAAGTTGACCCCACCGGAAATCGAACCCGCGACCTCCTAGTGTGAAGCGAATTGACTAACTATTACGCCACGGAGGCAGTTAAAATTTTAGAATATGGACAGTTATTAGTTAGAGCGATCTAGGTAGGGATTGAGATGGGGGTCAATGTGGGTTTTTGGCTGTTGGTTAGATAGAAGGAGAAAAGCTGTTAGGATGACATGATTCACAACGCGCGAGCGAGCGAGTGAAGCATTACCGCGGCAACCACCTTCGCTTGAAATATTTGCTGCCCATGTGTTAATTTTACAGTAAAGTTGTTAATTTTACTGCCCCTTTGAAAAATATTTTATCGCCCGTATCAGTAATTCTACTGCTAACATTTCACCGCCCAATCAATTATTGAACTACCCGTTGAAATGATAGAGGTATAATGTAAAAATATAAGTATAAATGTATATAATATCCCTGTATCTGGCTGAGCCAGATAGGTTGACTTGCGAAGTGTTCTCAAATTTGAAATTGGGTTTTTTAATAAGTAATGAAATGGTGTGGTTATGAATATTTCTCCCTTATCGTGTGGCACAGTTAACCGTGCTATCGAAGGGATAGACGTCGGTTGCCTGGTGTTGCACTTGACATTACCCGCGGCCACGTGCAGGGCATTTAGATATACACCTACGGACGTGTGCAACGCAACCTTAATACACATCTGGAATCAGATGTGCAGGTCTCCTCACGATGTTTTCCTTCACCGTTAAAACAATCGGTGAGTATATGTACGTAAGTTTCGAAAAACTCAGTGCTACATAGGCCGTCCGGATTAGAACCCGGGACCTCTGGTTAGGAGGACCGAGTCGTTACCGGTTGAGCGACCGACTATTCGGTTATGAATTCCAATAATCGATAACAATCATGACTTAACCCTAATCGTTTGGGTAGCTCATAATATGAACGATGCACTTGAAATTATTATCTTGCCATCGTAAATAACAAAATCCGGCCAAGTGAGAGTCAAACTGGCCCTTCGAGGGTTCCGTACCGCCACACCTCTCTTCCCACAACTACATAGTAATAATGACAATGATACCTACCAATTCACATTACAAACAAAAAACATCAACGCGAGCTACAAAAATATGTTTTTTTTTTCTTCAGTTCGGACTACTTAGCGTGACTGCGACTCACACTTTGCCAATTTATAATATTTTTTTATTTTACCTCAGTGTTAGTACTATAATCACCAAAAATTTCATGCTTGTAGGTATTACTGTTTTTATGATAGAGCTAAATCAAAAACACTTCTAAAGACCTATAAAAAACACAGCCCGCTAACAGACGGACAGACGGTCAGACGTTGGTCACCTGTTAGGTGTACGGAGCACTAAAAACATTGCATCAACACTTATATACTAGTACTAGTGCCCGCGGCTTCGCCCGCGCAGATCCCGATTTTTGCAGTTCCCAAAATCCTTTCTTAGCGGTGGCCTACGTCATAATTGCTATCTGTGTACCGAATTTCAATCCGATTCGTCCAGTGGTTTGAGCTGTGCGTTATATAGCAGTCAGTCACCTTTTCCTTTCATATATACAGACAGAAGATGTACATGTGCAATTATTTGCCAAGATTTTCGTACTAAAATTCTTTGACTTTTTACTTATTAGATACAGGGTGTGATAAAATTTGTGTAGGACCTAATTCACTATACTGAACAACTTTACTCAAAGTGAACCATAATCATTTCTCAAAAAAATCTAACCTAACCACTTCAGGAGTGCTGACAGAATTGAAAACTTTTACAGTTTTATAAGTTTTGACTCTCCGAGTGTTCCTGGTTACGATAAAGATAACAGGTAACAGTTAAAGGTAACAGTGTCGCGATTTCAATGGTTTTTTTTCTATCTCTAATACACTTTTACAAGTTTTGACCCTCCGAGTGTTCCTGGTTACGGTAACGGTAACAGTGTTGCGAAATCAATGGTTTTTCCCATCTCAAATACAGTTCTATAAGTTTTGATCCTCCGAGTGTAACTGGTGCCCAACGCGCCTAAAAAGTTTTTACTTCAAAAATTCAATTCTTCATACAAAATCACACAAAATTGGTCCATTCTGTGTTGATTTGTATCATTCAATAAAATTAGTTCAATATTTTTTTGCGAATGACTATGGGTACATTTTTTTATTTGGTTAGCTCTTGGCATCATCTCACCTGATGGTAAGTGACGATGATGCCGAAGATGAATGCGGGCTTACCAAGATTCCTCAACGCAATGGGAAATTGGCTATCTTATCTTCAAGCCGGAACACGTCAATGCTGTTAACATTGATGTTTGGCGGCAAGACTTAGATAAGATGGTAGTAGCTAGCCAGGCGGGCGTTGTAAATGCCCTTGGGAACAGCTGCTCAGGATGGTGAGTAGAAATCCCAGTTAACGACATCAACACCAATTTTGTTAACATCCTGTATATTAACAAGGCAACAAACTCTTATCAGCCTGTGATAGGATTAGGTTAGGGTAAAACCAGGATAGTTGCCCCAGGGGTATAGTTGCCCCGACTGTAATAACTCTAGTTTCGCGGATAATTGCCTGACTCTGTGGCTCAGTGGTTAGTGCCCTTGACTACTGATCCGAGAGTCGTGGGTTCGATCCCCACCCAGGGCAAGCATTTGTGTGATGAGCAGATTTGTTTGCTCTGTGTCTGGGTGTTAAATTATATCTATATATGTATGTATTTAAACGTATATAAGTATGTATATCAGTCTCTGGTAACCCATAACACAGGGAATCCTACTTTGGGGCCAGATGACCATGTGTGATTTGTCCCAGAATATTTATTTATTTATTTTTTTTTATTTTTTTAATTGCATGCTGTTTTATTAATCTATCGAAAGACTCTCCAACTTCTATTAAGTTAACCAAGTGTCATGTCTCTGTGCGATTGCATGGAAAGGCTAAATGCGATCAAAGTTTTTGCGGGGTAGTTTTTTTTAAATTCACAAATGGTAAGCCCTTGACAACATCTCACCTGGTGGTAAGTGACGATGTTGCCGAAGATGGAAGCGGGCGTACCAAGATTCCCCAACGCAATGGGGAACTGGCTATCTTATCTTCATGCCGGAACACACCAATGATATCAAGATTGATATTTGGCGGCAAGACTTACATAAGATGGTGGTAGCTAGCCAGGCGGGCTTAGAAAATGCCCTAACACCAACCAAACCGAGTCTTATAATTGACCCCGCCGGGAATCGAACCCGCGACCTCCTGTGTAAAGCCAGTGAACTTTGCCTCTGAGCTACGGAGGCGGTAAAGCTGTCCTGTTACACGGCGGTACATTTATGCTAAACGTAATTTACATGCATTAGGCAACTTTACCCTATGTGAGATAGATTTCCCAAAATATAGAGGCCCGCAAGAATTGTTAATACTCCAAAAACATTAAAGATAATGTTTTTTACTTTTCATAAATTTATAGAAAAAAAAACCAATGTACCGGCTAGTTTTACAAATAAAGTATTTGGCTTTTTGTACTGAGAGATATAGTGATTTCAAAAAGTGTGGCAACTATCCGGCTTTTACCCTACTAGTTAGTCGGTAAGTACACAGATCATTTTCGATAAATATTGAATATCCATAGTTATAATCTTATTCTGGAATTGTGTGAGATCACCTGTGGAT
Source organism: Coleophora flavipennella (assembly GCA_947284805.1). NCBI lineage: Eukaryota > Metazoa > Arthropoda > Insecta > Lepidoptera > Coleophoridae > Coleophora > Coleophora flavipennella. The sequence continues at coordinate 10,241,319 of OX369303.1, read as the reverse complement.
GGGTTTGACTGATGGACATTTGCGTGCTTTGCAAGCCACGTAAAGCCATTGGTGTCGGTGTCTTTCAATATAATGCTTTAAGATGACTCAATCCGAGCAGGTTTATACTTGTTAAAATTATATCGAACGTAAGTGTGTTCATTTAAAGTTCAAATCAATGCGGGCTTCAATGCGGCTGTTACTAATTAATACTACTATTAATACTAATATTATACTACTATTATACTATAATATACTAATCATTGATAATGCATGTTTTTATTACTTTTCCTCAATTTAAAAAAAGTTTAAAAAAAATATTTTCAATTAAAATGAAAGGTATTAAAGGCACCGATTTTTGTGTGATTTTGTGGCAAAAACAGTGTCTACAGTATATTTTTTCATCAAAAGTGGTTATGTTCAAAATTGTATTCAATATTTTTTTTTATTACTTTACGTATACTGTATATTTTATAGTAATAGCTTTACACAATCTTTCAATAATTTGATTTGAATATTGTTATTTGACCCTTCTTAGGGCCTTAAGCCGTGTTAGATGCCTTACAGGCGGCTTGAAAAACTTCTGACAGTAGGGTTCCCCACTACCCCTATAACCTCCAACCCGGACTTGGCCCCCGTGTGGGGCTTCGTTCCCAAGATCGGGAAGAGACCCGTGCCCCAGTAGTGGTTTGGGCTGTTAACAATGGTATAGTTAGTATTCACACTACGAATAGCCATATTACTGTGCTCCTGTTTAATAACTAATAGTAAATCAGTTCCCTGTTTAGTAACCAATAGTAAATCAGTTCCCTGTTTAGTAACTATTAGTAAATCAGTTCCCTGTTTAGTAACTAATAGTAAATCAGTTCCCTGTTAAGTAACTAATAGTAAATCAGTTCCCTGTTTAGTAACTAATAGTAAATCAGTTCCCTGTTTAGTAACTAATAGTAAATCAGTTCCCTGTTAAGTATTTAATAGTAAATCAGTTCCCTGTTTAGTAACCAATAGTAAATCAGTTCCCTGTTTAGTAACTAATAGTAAATCAGTTCCCTGTTTAGTAACCAATAGTAAATCAGTTCCCTGTTTAGTAACTAATAGTAAATCAGTTCCCTGATTAGTAACTAATAGTAAATCAGTTCCCTGTTTAGTAACCAATAGTAAATCAGTTCCCTGTTAAGTAACTAATAGTAAATCAGTTCCCTGTTTAGTAACCAATAGTAAATCAGTTCCCTGTTTAGTAACTAATAGTAAATCAGTTCCCTGTTTAGTAACTAATAGTCATAATATAACTGTACCTGTACGCAATAAACTTAGTGTAGGTCCCGTTAACTGGGGCATCTACTCATCATACTGAACAACTTTTGTTCTACAAGTTTGCTGAAATCGCAAAAAAATTGGTTGTCTGTAAAGTCGGTTTACGGACAATAGTTTAAAACGTGGCAACGTCATAACGTAACGGGACAATGAGCGTAACGGTACAATGCGTCAACCTTTTTTGTGCGTGCAGCCGGCGTCCATCAATTTATTAGACGTTGTCAAGTCAAAAAAAATGTTGAACTCTTCATTAAAAACGATCAGTTGATTAACCAATTTTTTTGCGTCGAATTTTTTTTTGCGAACTAACTACGGGCTTCTTGGGGAAAGTTGTTCAGTATGATGAGTTGAAGCCCCAGTTAACGGGTCCTACACCAATTTTTTTACACCCCCTGTATAACTTGTTGACAAGATCTTAGTATGGCTACTAATTTTGTATGATATAAGGTACTATCTACACTCAAATAACCTAAACACTTATAGATAGACATAGTCGCATGTCTGCCCTCGATTTAGTATAAATATACACATGATATGATAACAGTTTAGTCCATACTTAGGTATATTCTAGCTTTTGCCCGCGGCTTCGCCCGCGTAGATATCGTTTGTATGACTTCGAGGGTGAGTGGTGCGCGAGCCTCATGGACATTAGTTTTCTCCAGATCCCTATCCCAGATCGGGCTATTCTGTCATTTCCCACCCCCTCAACCATCTCTGTGCGAAAAATCACAACATACCATTGTTCCGTTGCGTTATATTGCGTTGTTAAAAAAAATGAACTAAAAAAAAGAGTATATTTTCAGTTCCCTCAGAAACTGCATCAGGCTATGCTATTTTAACGTGATAAAAACTCGGATGACAGAAAAAACCAGAATGCGCGTTAAGTCAGAATAGTATGAAGCGCGCTGAAGCCAAAAACTCCACGAATACCCTCCTTCCCTTGGCTGTAATGTTGCTATATTAGGTCGGATTTTAATACTTTTTGAATAAGGTAAGTTATGAAGAACCACTGCTTGTTTACTCACAAAAATAAATCACCTGCATGCAGGATTTAGAAGGAACAAAACGTCAAAACTACACCGATTTAGAGTAGTTTCGTACAAGCACAATTTGCCTCACTTTTATCGCCGTACGCGTGTTCTGTTTTTTTCCTGTATTCTGAGGATAAAAAGTAGCCCATGTCCTTTCCCGTGACACAGGCTACCTGCATCCAAATTTTATGTTATGGTGTTAAGCGTAAAAAGGTAACATTTCAAACAAAAAAAACTCATTTTCACATTTATAATATTACTGGCTTTTGCCTGCGGCTTCGCCTGCGTGGACATCGTTTTTATAACTGTCTTTGAGGGTGAGTGGTGCGCGAGCCGCCGCCAGCGTGGACATTAAGTTTTCTCTAGATCCCTATCCCAGATCGGGCTATTCTGATTAGTAGTCTATGTCATTTCTCGCTCCCTAAACCATCTCTATACAAAAAAAGTCAATTCAATTTGTTGCTCCGTTGCGACGCCGACGTGCGCATGCGTGGAAATGACTTTCCCCAGATCCCTCGTCAGTATGTCAGGATATATCATTAGGAAATTATGTTATTTAACACCCCCTAAACCATCTCTGTGCAAAAAAATCACAACAATCCATTGTTCCGTTGCGATGTTTACGAAATTACCCAAAAAAGAAACTACTACTAAACATAGATAGATAGATAGATAACTCATTTATTTTTCTAGCAAAACAGCACCATACAGCAAACAAGCGATGGAGATAAAACATTAAAAGTACTTAATTCATAAAAGAGTACACTGTTATTGAAAACACTAATTAAAACTAAAAGGTAACTGCCTAGCCAGAAAAAAAGGCCTAGGCTCAGCATAATGTTGTGCATGCAGGGTGTACATGCGCAACGCTGTTTTTCAGCCAAGACCAGCGAAGAGAGGTAAAATGTGCGCACCTCTGTGAAACAAACTCGAAGCAGGCAAAATGAATATCATATTGTGTTATGCATTTATATGTATTAGTATGTGTATATAGTATATAGGTGCAAATAAGGCCAGTTGGTAAGTATGAAGCCCATAAATATATTTTAATAAGACGATAATGTGTAAGTAACTATGCAAAATATCAGAGTGAAATGTTAATAAATATGGATGAGTGTTGCACAGCCAATTAAATAAAAAGGTATGGTTTTTAATTTATATTATACTTTATTTTCGTCGCAGTATCCGCTACTCGCTTTGCTGTTGTGACATCAAATATTCCCATAATTGTTTTTTAAAAATATAAAGTGATGGTAGTACACGAAGTGGCGGAGGGAGGTCGTTCCAGCATTTTGAAGCAAAGAAGCGGAAACTGCCGCGAAACAAAGCAGTTTTGTGTCGAGGGATAACGAAAACACTTGAACAATATCGTGCCACGTAACAATGACTAGCATAGCGCCAATTAAGTTTCTTAAAAAGATAGTCGGGTTGCTGCGTTTTAAGAATCCCGAAAAGCATCGACAAATAATATAGCTTTTGGCGACCCTGCATTTTCAAAATGTTAGAAGCATTAAGGTATGGCGTTACATGAGATCGTGGTGGTATGTAAAAACAATACCGGGCACAAGCATTCTGCACTCTTTGGATTAAACGCTGCGATTTTTGAAGAATGCAAGGGCCGTAAACCGCAACACAATAATTTAATTTTGACAGAATAATACTCTCACAAAGTCTGCAACGTAAGTCAACACTAATAAATGGTCGGATTCGGTATAAGATTTTCAACCGGTAAAGACAGTTCCGTACTGTGTCTGCTACATGTTTTTCAAAGCGTAAGTTTGCGTCAAACAGTACCCCCAGGTTACGAGCCTCGGTTACTCTTTCTATCGGTTCATTATTTATCACCACTTTAGGTTGCAACTGAGAGATTACTTCAATTTGATGCTTGGTTCCCATGACTATATATTTAGACTTTGTTGGATTTAGCATTATGGAGTTATTAACTGACCACTCATAAACCCTACTTAAATCTTCATTTAAATTTTCAATAGCCTGCTGAACATTTTTTAAATCTATACTAGCATAAATTTGGAGGTCATCAGCATAGATATGAAAATTACATTTTCGTATGCTTTTGACAATGTCTATAAATTATAAATAACAAAGGACCTAAAATTGATCTTTGAGGGACTCCTCTTTCTACAGGTAACAAAGGTGACGTAAGTTTACTTCCATTGAGGTTATGAATTAAAAACTGTTGGGAACGTCCACGCAGGTAACTGTCAAACCATTTTAAACTCGAGCAGTTAAAGCCATAAAAAGATAACTTAGAAAGTAATAACGCTGTATTTATAGAATCGAACGCGCGTGTAAAGTCGAGGAGCGCTAGCATGCTACCCATACCTCTATCAGACGCCAACAGAATATTGTCAACAACATCTAGTAGAGCACTAGCCGTACTGCGATTTTTTCGAAAGCCTGATTGCAGTTCTGGAAGGATACTATTATGCTCGCAGTATGTAAAAACTTGGTTGTAAACAACTTTCTCCAGTATTTTGGATAAAAAAGGCAGAATACTAATTGGCCGCAGATCAGATATATCTACAGGATCACTTTTCTTAGGTATCGGTCTGATGAGAGCAATTTTCCAAAGATCAGGAAAAGTTTCTGTCCTAATAGATAGGTTAACAATTGCAGCAATAACCGGTAGTGTACGTGGAAGCGTCAGTAAAATCATATCTAAATTTACACCATCAATACCTATTGCGTTTGTTTTAATACCCAAAATAATTTTTGCATCTGCATTTTCGTGAACAGGTTCGATTTTGAACGTAGAATTATTGTATCTATTAAACTCATAATGCGTTAAAAGTGACAGACTGACAAGATTATCAACTGGAACTTTAATAAAATGTTTATTAATACAATCGGGATCGTTAAAATGTTCCGGAAGGTCACAGTGCCCTTTAAAATCAGGAAGGATTGTTGATTTTAGATTTTTCCAAAGATGTTTAGGGTTGTTAATATTTTTATTAATATTTTGATCAAAATACGCTACCTTCTCTGCATAAATACTAGAATTAACAAGATGCTTCAGAGATTTGTAATGCGCTTTGTCACTATCCAATTTTGACTTACGAAACTTGTTGTGTGCTTCGTCGCGAAGTTGCATCGTATATCTAACGTTGCTTGTGAACCATGGCAGTTGCTTATGACGTACTAACATGTTCTTTTCAGGTGCTAGCTTATCTAAAATTCTCATTAAATGGTCATTAAATACGCTAACCATAGCATTGACATCAGACATTGCAGCTATGGCCAGCCAGTCCACCAGGTCCATAAAAAAAGAACTGCATCGGACTATGCTATTGTCACGAGAAAAAAAGTAGTCTAGTTCTTTCCCGTGACACAGGCTACCTGCATGCCAAATTTTTTTTAGGTTTGTCAAGGCGGTAAAGCGTGAAAAGGTAACAAACAAATAACAAACAATTTAACCGCCTCCGTAGCTCAGAGGCAAAGTTCACTGGCTTAACACAGGAGGTCGCGGGTTCGATTCCCGGCGAGATCACCTTGTAAGACTCGATTTGGTTGGTGGTAGGGCATTTTATAAGCCCGCCTGGCTAGCTAACACCATCTAATCTAAGTCTTGCCGCCAAACATCAGTGTTAAAAACATTGATGTGTTCCGGCATGTAGATAAGATAGCCAGTTCTCCATTGCGTTGGAGAATCTTGGCAAGCCCGCTTCAATCTTCGGCATCATCGTCACTTACCATCTGGTGAGATAATGCCAAGGGCTTACCAATAGAGAATGAAAAAAAAAACACATTTTCACATTTATAATATTAACAAGGATAATTGTTGTGGTGTGATTGAATAACTGAAGGTAACCTTACGACTGTCAGCAATATATTACCATACAATACTCAGCTATTTCGGTCACATTGCTAGAGGGAGCCCAGATAGTCTGGAAAAGCTTATTATATTTCGGTCACATTGCTAGAGGGAGCCCAGATAGTCTGGAAAAGCTCATTATATTTCGGTCACATTGCTAGAGGGAGCCCAGATAGTCTGGAAAAGCTTATTATATTTCGGTCACTTTGCTAGAGGGAGCCCAGATAGTCTGGAAAAGCTTATTATATTTCGGTCACATTGCTAGAGGGAGCCCAGATAGTCTGGAAAAGCTTATTATATTTCGGTCACATTACTAGAGGGAGCCCAGATAGTCTGGAAAAGCTTATTATATTTCGGTCACTTTGCTAGAGGGAGCCCAGATAGTCTGGAAAAGCTTATTATATTTCGGTCACATTGCTAGAGGGAGCCCAGATAGTCTGGAAAAGCTTATTATATTTCGGTCACATTGCTAGAGGGAGCCCAGATAATCTGGAAAAGCTTATTATATTTCGGTCACATTGCTAGATGGAGCCCAGATAGTCTGGAAAAGCTTATTATATTTCGGTCACATTGCTAGAGGGAGCCCAGATAGTCTGGAAAAGCTTATTATATTTCGGTCACATTGCTAGAGGGAGCCCAGATAATCTGGAAAAGCTTATTATATTTCGGTCACATTGCTAGGGGGAGCCCAGATTGTCTGGAAAAGCTTATTATATTTCGGTCACATTGCTAGATGGAGCCCAGATAGTCTGGAAAAGCTTATTATGTTACGCAGATTAGAGGGGAGAAGATCTCGAGGTAGAAAACCACTCCGCTGGTCAGACCAGATCAAAGCCGTACTTCACCTGCTCATTACCACCGCTCTCCGACAGGCTGAAGACAAGACTCTTGGCGCTAATTAATTAAAACTACCACCGTTGCCTACAAACAGCAACAAGAGCCGACATAGTTAGACACGACCTTCAGAAAATGAAGAGTGCGACGGAGAAGAGAGATTGATAACAAACATCCATGCATCCATCTATCCAAACTTTCACATTTATAAATATTCTAGCTTTTGCCCGTAGCTTCGCCCGCGTGGACATAGTTTTCATGACTGTCCGGGAGGGAGCGCGGTGCGCGAGCTGCAAGCAGCCCGCTAACGTGGACGTGAATTTTCTCCAGATCCCTCGGGAACTATGTCAGGATATGCTTATTAGTAAATCAGGTCAATTCCCACTCACTCAACCATCTCTGTGCAAAAATTCACACAATCCATTGTTCCGTTGCGATGTTAAAGAAATTAAACAAAAAAGAGTATATTTTCAGTTCCCAGTGGACATCGTTTTTATGTCTTTAAGGGTGATTAGTAAATTATGTCGTTTCCCACCTCCTCAACCATCTCTGTGCAAAAAATCACAACAATCGAGTACTTTTTAGTTCCCTTAGGAACTGCATCAGATAATGCTATTTTCCCGGGATAAAAAGTAGCCTATGTCCTTCCCCGTGACACATGCTACCTGCACGTCAAATTTCATAAAGATTGGTCTAGGTGTTGAAGCGTGAAAAGGTAACAAACAAACAAACAAACCAAAACATTTTTACATTTATAATATTAGTAAGGATGTGTGGTTATTAGGTTCGTACCAACGATAAAATATCTCACCAGCTCACTGCTCTGCTGGTAACTAACAATAAAAACTATTAACTCTTATTTACTCTGTGTCGCTATCAACATATACGTGGCGGTATCAGAAGTGGGCGACATACACACAGATAAGATGATTTTCAGGGTTCCGTACCTAAAGGGTGCCGATGGGAATCTATTTCCCACTTAGCCTACATCGGCTGTATTTTTTAAACAGTAATAGTTACTGGTTGAAATTTTAAGGTGCGGTATTGATTGGAGCAGTTACCTCTGTTTTTTTCCTTACGTGTAAAGAAATTAATCACACTCTTGCACTTTTTCAATATTTTTTTTCGTTTAACTTAAATTTTCTGAATAAAAGTATAAAAAATAATAAAATTTCTCACTTTGTACTAACATAGCAAATGCTGTATATTTTTTTAAATTTATCTACTTCAAAATAGGAACATCGTGTTTCTAATAGCTTTTGACTTTAAGGAACATCATCAACAATAAAATAAGGGTATATTTTCAACCTTGGGCTTTCTATTGTTTATTGGCAAATGACAACAAAAATAACGAAAATCTGTAATATTACCGCCTTAACAGATTATGTGATATCGGGTAGATTTTGCTAAGGATCTCGAACTAAATTAAAAAAACATAAAACCTTTTTTTTTGGTAAATACAATACCTATACAACACAAATACAATTGTTTGGCCAAGATTGTGGCTCAAATATTTTCATTTTGCACTCATTTTTTAAATTTCTAGCTCGGAGGAACAATACATTTCTAGCAAATAAAAAATATAATAACCCAAGATACAGAATCTTCTTCAAGGGAAAATTTTAAAAGAGATAGGTTGTTCCTACGTGAGGTTAGTACTTATATAACGCTAGCTCATTAGATTCTCTTTGGGTTATATCTTTTAGAAGAAAAGAGAATAAATATGAATGAAGCGCATAGGTTACATCAAGGAATAGGTCATCTTTTCTAAGGAGATTTTTAATGCTTATAATATTATATTATCCCAACCTTTATTGCAGTCTATTTATGATAATACTAGCCATCCGCCCTTGGCTACGCCCGCGTTGATTTCGATTTTCCCGTAAAAATAAGACGTTTTCCCGGAGTAAAAAGTAGCCTATGTCCTATTCCAGGACCTAACCTATATGTGTGCCAAGTTTTATTCCATTCGCCCAGTGGTTGAAGCGTGAAAAAATAACAAACATCCATCCGTACATCCATCCATCCATGCATACAAACTTTCACATTTATAATAAAATATTCTTTATTGCATCACAACATAAAAAAAAAGAAATTAACAATATAGAAGAAAGCCTATAGAATAGGCGGCCTTATTCCTAGTCTTCCAGGCAACCTTTGGGTAGGGAAACAGCGATATAATAAGTTAGAGGGCGGTACCATAATTAAAAACAGAAAAAATTGCAAATAAACAGTTGATATAAAATACTCAATAAATAAAATACTTAAATATTATAACAATAATATATAAAATAATAAATATATACATAAACAAACAAAAACATAAAAAAAAAAATTTTTTATCTATATATGGTAAAGAAAGGAAAATGAGATAGAGAGAAGAAGAGAAGAAAGAGAACAGTAAGTAAAGTAAGAGAACAATAATAAGCAGATTTAAAAAAAAAACTTACGCATGCGTCCGTGTGCTAGCTAAAATATGTCGCAATTTTCGTAAAACTGAATTGAGTTGTTTAAGTTGTGAAAACTAATAAAACTACGAATAGTTAATATATGTGTAATAAAAAATATACTTAAATGGTATGTATAAGAAAAAACAAAGTGAGATTACTCCCGGACATTTAAAATGAGCCACAAGTCGCGTAAAATGAACTTTGGTTGCTGAAGGCTTGATAGGTATGTACCTACCCATGTATTTTGTTTTTCTGTCACGGTCGTTTTTTATTTTACCAGTTATCTCACAACTGTATTGAAAAACGTCGTATGATACATGGGTGTAAAACAAAATAACATAACATTGTGATACAGGGGTGGAAAGTAGGTTATAATATTAATTAATATACAGGATGTAACTAAATTGGTTAGGAGACGTTAACTCGGGGTTCTACTCGTCATACTGAACAACTTTCCCCAAGGATCCCATAGTCAGTTCTCAAAAAAAAAATGGACCTTCAATACTAAAATGCACTAAATTTGTCGATCAGCTGATCGATTTGTATGAAGAGTATAATATTTTTTTTGCGATTTCAGCAAAGTCGTAGAACAAAAGTTGTTCAGTATGATGAGTAGAAGCCCCAGTCACAGATTACTATGCCCCAGTTAACGGGACCTACACCAATTTTGTTACACCCTGTATATTACCTAAACACTCCGGGAGTGCCAACAGAAGTGAAAACTTTTTACTTTTTAATAAGTTTTGACCCTCCGAGTGTTCCTGGGGTTACATTACAGGTTACAGTGTCGCGAATTCAATGGTTTTTCTTATCTTAAATACAGTTTCATAATTTTTGACCCTCCGAGTGTTCCTGTTGGTGTCGGTTACATTACAGGTTACAGTGCACAGTATCGCGAGTTGGGTTTTTTCCCATCTCGATAAATGCCCAACGCGCCAAAAGAAGTTTTCACTTCAAAAACTTGAAAAACGCGTTCTTTGTATGGGACCCCCTTATTAGTTTAGTTTTTTTTTTATTATATGTTAGTAATTCCCCCATAATTTCACACATTTCTTCAAAATTTTCATCCTGATATTCATTAGGTACGGTTCAAAAGATACCTACAGCTTTTTAAAGATCGGACAGACAGACAGACAGACGGACGGACAGACGGCTATGGCTTAGTAACAGGGTCTCGTTACCTGGTACGCAACCTTAAAAAGCCCATATTTTGAATGCCAAAACAGATCATGAGACAGATAAGAAGATAGTAACCTTTTAATGCAAAAAAAAATATTGTAGTCTCTAAATGTATTACAAAAGAACTAATATTTTCCCTTCTATTAGTATACTCACATAATACATAATGAAAGCGAATCACGTTCTGATTTTGTAAACTAACCAACCAAATTAAAAAACTGATTCCACAAATAGTTCAGACTATTGAATAACTATCCTTTCAATTTAATCGCATTACTATTAACACGTGTTCTAAATACATAGATGATTTTACTAGGCACTATGGTAATGTAGCTCTTATTCCATAAGCACAGAGTTGGATTTTAACATTCTTCACTGAACGTGTTACAAAAAAGCCGCTTTAGAATAAAATAATTGTCTAAACCTACAAGAATATTCAGCTATAAAAATAACAGAAGGTGATTTTTCGATTAAACTTTTCATTTGCATAATTAAAGGTCACTTGTCACATTTAGAATTGATTCTTTGAACAACAGCTGTAAAACTTAAGTTTGTTTTAAAACAATTTAAACACAAAAATAGATATTATTTACGCGTATTGCGAGTGTGGCGTCGCGAATAGGACTGGCGTTATCTGTGAGAAAAAGAATTTTTATTTGATTGTCTCGGTGAAGACGTAAAGAAAGGCCGTTTCCTTGCTTCTCGAGCCGTTGGTGTCGCTATCACTGCCTTACACACGGCTTTAAAAATCTTAACTTATTTGTTGTTTTGACATATTATACTTTTCTTTTAACAATAAGATGTAAAATGTTCGGGCGGAGCTATGTTTACAACATATCAGCCGAAAATCGTCCGCTGCTGGACAAAGGCCTCCCCCAAGGATTTCCACGACGACCGGTCCTGCCCTGCCCGCATCCTCCATCGGCTTCCCGCGATCCTCACCAGGTCGTCGGTCCACCGCGTGGGAGGCCTGTCTACGCTACGTTTTCCGGTGCGCGGTCGCCACTCGAGAACTTTACTACCCCATCGGCCATATGTTCTACGAGCTATGTGCCCTGCCCACTGCCACTTCAGTTTAGCAATTCTGTGAGCCATGTCGGTTACTTTAGTTCTCCTGCGGATCTCCTCGTTTCTGATTCGATCACACAGTGAAACTCCGAGCATAGCACGCTGCATTGCCCTTTGGGTGACCTTGAGCCTTCTTATGAGGCCCATAGTAAGCTTCCATGTCTCAGTTCCGTAAGTCATCACTGGTAACACACACTGGTCATAGTCTTGAGGTTTACAATCACAAGTAAAAAAATATTTTTTATTACGTACATTTAATGTTTACAAAATAAAGTTAACGGGCCTTGTACCGCTTTTGGCATACCTGTCTATAATCCTATCCACATGAACTGGGACATCTCTATGGATGAGTAGGAGTGCGCAAAGCCGCTCCTTCCCTGCCCGCGTACGCAGCCAAAGTATATATATTAGTACTAATAACATACAGTATGGACACTCCTAGATTGCGACCTCACCCCCTCGTCACCCAGATTGATACAGATTGGTTACAGTTTGGTCGTCGGACGTATAGGATTTCGCCGCCATTATGTTTGTTCCGTCATTCCTTTTTTGATATGTCATTTCTGGCCCGTTGTATGAAGTGTCCAGGGTGTGACCGCGCTCACACACTTATTCATAATTTAATGACAATGGCACCACAATGTGACTTATTCATGTCAGGGATTGGATGCTTAATGACCGAGTGCAAGAAAATCTTGGTAAGCCCGCTTCCATCTTCGGCAACATCGTCACTTACCACCAGGTGAGATGTTGTCAAGGGTTTACCAATTGCGAATAATAAAAAAAATATGCTAGAGACGAATGCGAGGAAAAGCACTATTAGTCGATACTAATATTATAATATTTTTTATACAACGAATGGTTATACTACTGCTGTTATGTTGTATTCTTTCTTATTGACAATAAATTGAATTAAAAAAAAATATTCATAAAAGGTAAGCCCTTGGCATCATCTCACGTGATGGTAAGTGACGATGATGCCGTAGGTGGAAGCGGGCTTACCAAGATTCCCCAACGCAATGGAGAACTGGCTATCTTACCTTCAAGCCGGAACACATCAATGTTACTAACACTGATGTTTGGCGGCAAGACTTAGATAAGACGGTGGTAGCTAGCCAGGCGGGCTTAGAAAATGCCCTACCACCAACCAAACCGAGTCTTTCAAGTTGACCCCACCGGGAATCGAACCCGCGACCTCCTGGTGTGAAGCGAATGGAGTAACCATTACGCTACGGAGGCGGTTAATTGAAATTGAAATCCATATAAGATGGCTGCGCGCGCAGGTGGCGCAGGTAGCGGGGCGTGGCACGTGGTAGTGGCGTGGCACACACACACTCCACCTCGCACCACCCTTCCGTCGTTTCCGCACCATTGTTACAAACTTTACTAACTACAAGTTAAATCCATGAAAGATTATCTTTAAGAGCCCGCTGGAGTTCATAAATCCCATACAAACGTAGTATTTAATTAATTTTTAATCGCCTCCGTAGCCTAGAGGCAAAGTTCACTGGCTTTACACAGGAGGTCGCGGGTTCGATTCCCAGCGGGGTCAATTGTAAGACTCGGTTTGGTTGGAGGAAGGACATTTTCTAAGCCCGCCTGGCTAGCTAACCACCATCTTATCTAAGTCTTGCCGCCAAATACCAATGTTGATATCATTGGTGTGTTCCGGCATAAAGTTAAGATAGCCAGTTCCCCATTGCGTTAGGGAATCTTGGTAAGCCCGCTTCCATCTTCGGCAACATCGTCACTTACCACCAGGTGAGATGTTGTCAAGAGTTTACCAATTGTAGATAAAAAAAAAATTGTTAACCAAAGAAACGATTTTGAAATAATTTTATATCGATAATCGGATGACGTATATCTATGTCTGTATACCGCATTACTTTTTTGTAAAACGAAACAGGAATCCATTTAATACCAATAAACTTGTTTTCCGTCATTTACCCTAAAAACAAGTTTATTGATGAACTAGTGGATGCCCCCAGCTTCGCCCGCGCAGATCCCGATTTTTGCAGTTTCCGTGGGAATTTCCCAAAATCCTTTTTTAGCGGATGCCTACGTCATAACATCTACCTTCATGCCAAATTTCAGCCCGATCCGTCCAGTGGTTTGGGCTGTGCGTTGATAGATCACTATGTCAGTCAGTCAGTCAGTCACCTTTGAGTTATATATATTTAGATAATTGATTCCTGTTTGTTATTAAAAAAAGTAATGCGGTATAGACACAGATATACGTCATCCGATTATCGATATAAAATTATTTCAAAATCGGTTCTATGGTTAACAAATGAATTAAATACTACGTTTGTATGGGATTAAAGAACTCCAGCGGGCTCTTAAGATAGCTTTGTGTTGTAAATGATATATTTCTGTTTTCTGAGTATGCAGTGTAAAAAGTGCACCAGAATTGAATCTAAAAGTTGAGTCAAAAATATGGAACTCCTGAGTCTTTTGGCATGAAGTCACTGACCGTCAGGTGAGATGATGTCAAGGGCTTATCAATTGTGGATAAAAAAAAACACTTACTAACGTCATCCTTTAATCCTAATTATACTAAAGTTCGGTTTAGACCGTATTACCACTGTTCATTGTTAATTGTTAATTTTCCATATACGTTTAAAACGTCAAAATTTTCAGGCTTCAGTTGGTTTACTTTGACACTAATTTCTCTCTGTGTAACGAAAACTCTCAATAACGTCACAAAATGCCCAGTCCCTTGAGTGTCGCTACATAGAGTTGACAGTAAAAAAAAAAATTAAAAAAATTAAACTGTTTATTTCAATAAAAAGGAAACACTTGATGCCACACAATAAACGCAAATCTTGATAAAGAAGATTATGTGCGTTTAGCAAAAAAAAGTTTTTTTTTTTTGGTGTATGTAAAAATATTTTAAATTCAATAATTTACTATACCATATTAATAGTAGGTACCATATTAGTAGGAGTTCAATTTTATGATTATATTTCGATTCTTGGTCCCATAAAATAATCACCCTTATCTGAAGTGGCATTTAATCCTCGAATTAAAAATCATGATCCTTTCCCATGGGGCTTATGGTGAATCAGCGGACCATAAATGTCAAATCAGCCGCCCCCGTCCGCCCCTCACCCCGCCCCTCTACGCCCCTTTACGAGCCCTAAATACTGTGGGGAGTGTGGGGCTCTTAAAAGCGATGGCGTGGTTAGTTTAAGCGAATATGATGAATCGGCTTGTAATAGATCTGAAAAGCAGGTGACGTGACAGGTGACGAAACTTGGATGTACTGCTTTGAACCGGAAAGTAAAAGCCAGTTATATCTTATCCACAATTTTTGATCAGTGATGATGATGACGAAGATGGAAGCGAGCTTACCAAGGTTCCCCAACGCAATGGGGATCTGGCTATCTTATCTTCAAGCCGGAACACATCAACACTGATGTTTAACGGAAAGGCTTAGATAAGATAGTGGTAGCTAGCCAGGCGGGCTTAGAAAATACCCTACCACCAACCAAACCGAGTCTTACAAAGTTGTCCCCGCCGGGAATCGAGGAGGTGAATGGGTCTTTCCTTTTGAAGACTTGCCGTCGAAAGTTAAGAATAGTCAAAGAATTGGTAAGAATATGGTTGCTTCTTTTTTCGGCAAATCAGGACCTTTCATAATAGTGTCGCTTGAAGACCAAAGGACAGTGACCGCAGATTGGTACATGCTTGACCATAGTCTCAGTAATAGTTCGCGATAAGCGCCCTCGAAGCAATGTCGCCCGTCACCACAATAACGCGTCCTCACATTGCGCTAAGGTGACGGACGCGTATTTGAAGGCTTCCAATGAAGAACTGATGACGCATCCGCCGTATAGCCCAGCCTCGCACCTTGCGACTTCTTTTTGCTTCCTCAACAGACAAACTTAGAGGAAAACGTTTTTTGAGCCCTGAATGGCGGTGAATGCGTTCCACGAAGCTAAGGATAACTGTTCTGACTGCTTTTTACAATGGTCCCAACGAATGCAAAAATGTACAAATTTCACCATATCAGCCGAAAAACGTCCACTGCTGGACAAAGGTCTACCCCGAGGATTTCCACGACGACCGGTCCTGCGCTGCCCGCATCCAGTGGCCTCCCGCGATCTTCAGCAGGTCGTCGGTTCACCGCGTGGGAAGCCTGCCTACGCTACGTTTTCCGATGCGCGGTCGCCACTCGAGAACTTTACTGCCCCAACGGCCATCTGTTCTACGACCTATGTGCTCTGCGCACTATTCTGTGAGCTATGTCGGTTACCTGCGGATTTCCTCATTTCTGATTCGATCGCGTAGGGTATAAAATTGAAGAACAACAAATGTCTCATGAGTTTAATATAGTTTAATATCTAGTCTTATTATTCAGAATCCAGAAATTTTCAGTATTACCTAAGTATGAGGTTAATATATATTGGTGAAGATCGCGGGTAGCCGATGGATGTGGGCAGCGCAGGACCGGTCGTAGTGGAAATCCTTGAGGGAGGCCTTTGTCCAGCAGTGGACGATTTTTGGCTGATATGATGATGAGGTTAATATGTATTTAAAAAAAAATGAATTTATTAAACGAGTGGGCTGTGTGTACTCTGTGTGACTGTTCAATAAGTATTTACGAGTATAGGCCGCAGGCGCGTGTAAATATGGACTCTACGGTTAAAAACTTGTGATTATATATTTTATTCGTGTAACATAAAATTACTAATAATCTTTCCTAATTACGTAGGTATAGATGGACCGAGTCGTTACCGGTTGAGCCACCGACGCTTTAACTGCTAACCAGAGGTACCGGGTTCAAATCTGGACGGCCAATGTACCAATGAGTTTTTCAAAAACTTACGTACATACTTACCGATTGCTTTAACGGTGAAGGAAAACATCGTGAGGAAACCTGCACACGCCTGCGAAGAAACTCGAAGGTTGTGTGTGAAGTCGACCAACCCGCACTGGGCCCGCGTGGTCGACTAAGGCCTAATCGCCCTGATTCAGGGTAGGCTCGAGCCCCTCGGTGGGGACGTATATGAGCTGTAATTATGACGTAGGTATATGTTTCATCATCATCAATCATCCTAATAAACCTTTTCCTTACCAAACATATCTTTTAATTTGTTTATATCATCTATGTCTATATCTATGATTTTAAACCAGCCAATCGTGTGTGTCAGTGATTTTGACTCACTGCGAGTGGACGTACGCAAAACAATCTAATCTAACCCTGCTTCGTGTTACAAAAATCTATCGACGAAAACTATGCTAGTAAAAGTGGAGATAAGGAAGTGTCACGGGCCCGTGGACCATCACCGTCATCGCCACGAGGTACGTTCACTCTATACCACCTTTTGGCTGGCCAACACTTTTTAAACGACTTCAAAAAAAGGAGGTTCTCAGTTTGACCTGTATGTATCAATGTTTGTCCGCGATTATTTCATCTTGTATTATTGAAGTGAAAACTTCTTTTGCGGCGTTGTGCACTTGTTTTGTAATGGGTAAAAAATGTTAAACTCGCGTCAGGACACGTGACCTGATCGAAAATTCGTAAGACGGATGGAGTTGATTTTTTGTTGATTTTTCTAAGATATAAACTTTTTAATGTATAATATAAATTGTCATGTTTTTGTACGATAGCGCAATAAATAAATATTGTATTCTACCACATAAATGATAGAACTTTTATACTGATAATCAAAGCAATTCGTGCAAAATTATTCCCTAACCATTCCAAAATATCAAAAATGCACAACGTTAAATTAACGTTTAATTATTTTCAAGTTTTCACTTCTGCCGGCACTCCCGGAGTGCAACCCGTCGTTTTTTTATAAGAATATAGGTATATATTATGTATTCCATATTAAGGTAGATTTTAGGTATATATTAGGTATACATTACGTCTATTATATATTGTTTAATTATCTGTGTACACGCCAATCCAACCCTCACATCTCATTTTTCATCGCCTCTGGTATGTAGGAAGAAAACTCTTACAGAGTTATTCATGCCATTTGTACATATAGTTTGTAGATAACTGTTTTCCTCAAACTTTGTGTGTACAGTAAATATATAAATAAAATAAAATAAAAGCAGAATATTTTATATCAGCAAAACTACGTGGGGCAAATTATGAACAAATCTAATCCGCGCGCATGCGCCGCCGCGCCGCTCTCCTGGCCCCATCCTTATCGCAGCATCCACACCCGGCGTATTAATTTCAGCTCAACGCGACCGACGACGCTGCGGCACGCGCCTAAGCTAATTCTATTAGGCGGCAACATTGCCCGATAAAGAAAAGATTACTGCAATAAAAAAATATTGACTTTGCAAATATTTTTGTATGGGAAATGAATTATTTATAATTGTAGAGATTTTGAGGTTTTTGTACGAGTCACAGATTAATAAAGGTTTATTACTGAGCTACGAATGCTTCTACAGGGTGTAAAAAAATGGTGCAGGTCCCGTTAAGGCGGTAATATTAAAGACTTTCGTTATTTTTGACGTCAATTACTCCTAAACGATAGAAAACCCAGGGTTGAAAAAAAATACCCTTTTGTTAATGATGTTCCTTAAAGTCAAAAGCTATTAGAAACACGATTAAGCAGTTTTAGCTCGATAGAAAAAAAAATCCCAAAGGTAGGTCTACACCGTTACTTTCAATGCTAGTTATGACTAATATTTTGAAGTATAAATTTTAAAAAATATACGAAAATATTTGTTATGATAATTAATACAAAGTGAGTAATGTTATTATTTTTTATACTTTCATTGTAGTTTTTGATTGAAACGAATAACCATTGAAAAAGTGAAAAAGCGTGGTTATTTTCTTTACTCTTTACACGTAAAGAAAAAGACAGAGACAACTGTTCCAATCAATACCTCGCTTTTAATAGGAAATCTACTCATCATATTGAACAAGTTTCCCCAAGGAACCCATAGCCAGATTACAGGAAAATGAATGAGAAAATCTAAAGTCCTTCCGTTCCCATAGGAAAAATGAAATTTCTATAGTCCAGAATAAGTAGACCCCTGTTTACCTAGAGCAAAGTATGTAGTAAGCGCTATTATTCTGTTGGGTATTAAAGTTTTGGTGCAGAACCCTGTTTTTTTGACCACGAGTCGCTCTTCGTCGGTTTGTATTACTTGGAACCCCTTATGTGATTTTAAAGGGGTTTTACGTCAAAACGGCACTCTTGTATTTGCAATCAAATGACGTCAAAGGGTGCTAGCCCCGCTTCAAACTGGCCTTGGCGTTAGGTACGTAAAAAAAAGAAAAATTGTGGTCAAACTCTTGAGCACACCAAAAAATTCATTAAAAAAACCGGCTACGTGTGAGAGTCAGTCACGAAGGGTTTCGTACCATCGTACTTGAGGTCGCTAGTTTCTTCAAGTTTAAAAAAACAAAATAACTAAAACTAAAAAAAACTCCAGGTTGCCGAAAGGAAAATTTTTCGTAAAATTCTTGGCCCAAAGCAGAGAATCGATGGCAGTTGGAGAATCCTCAAAAACGCCGAGATTCAAGAGCTGGTGGCTGTTCCAGACATTATCGGAGAGACGAAAGCTCATAGACTCCGGTGGCTCGGTCACCTAGAGAGAATGGGAGAAGATCGCAATGTGAAGAGAGCCTATCAGGGTGAACCAACAGGTCGACGCCCGGTCGGTCGCGCCAGGTATCGATGGCGCGATGTGGTGAACGCGGACCTACGCGAGCTCCAAGCTGACGACTGGCGCGAAACCGCACAAGACCGGGACAAATGGCGAGTTCTCTTATCGGAGGCCAGGACACACTTTGGGTCGTTGAGCCAGCGGAGTAAGCAAGTAAGTAAGTAAAAAAACATGTTTCAATTTTTTTTATTTTTTTTTATTCACAATTGGTAAACCCTTGACAACATCTCACCTGATGGTAAGTGACGATGTTGCCGAAGATGGAAGGGGGCTTACCAAGATTCCCCAACGCAATGGAGAACTGGCTATCTCTTCTTAATGCCGGAACATACCAATGATATCAACATTGATATTTGGCGGCAAGACTTAGATAAGATGGTGGTAGCTAGCCAGGCGGGCTTAGAAAATGCCCTACCATCAACCAAACCGAGTCTTACAATTGACCCCGCCGGGAATCGAACCCGCGACCTCCTGTGTAAAGCCATTGAACTTTGCCTCTAGGCTACGGAGGTGGTGATTATTATTATTTTGTTGTTTAACAGCCTCCGTGGCGTAATGGCGCAGTATTACAATATAGCGACGTACAGTAGCGCAACGAATGTACTCACGCAGAGCAACGGAAGGGTACTTGCGGGGCAGCGGGGCACAGCCTAGTATGGGCTAGTACCTACGCCCGTGGCGCATCGTGCGACATCAAAGGCGTTGCGCTACTGTAAGCCATATCATAATACTGTGGTAATGGCTAATCCATTCACTTTACACCAGAAGGTCGCGGGTTCGATTCCGGCGGGGTCAACTTTGTAAGACACGGTTTGGTTGATGGTAGGGCATTTTATTTAACCGACTCTGTTGCTTAATGGTTAGCCATTTGCTTCACACCAGGAGGTCGCGGGTTCGATTCCCGGAGGGTTCAACTTTATAGGACTCTGGTTGGTGGTAGGGTATTTTTATAGCCGCCTGGCTAGCTACCACTATCTTATCTAAGTCTTGCCGCCAAACATCAGTGTTGACAGCAATGACGTGTTTTGGCTCGAAGATTAAATAGCCAGATCACCATTGCGTTTGGTGAATCTTTGTAAGCTCGCTTCCATCTTCGTCATCATCGTCACTTACCAACAGGTGAGATGATGCCAAGGTCTATCAATTGTGGATCATCATATCAGCCGAAGGAAGTCCACTGTTGAACATAGGCCTCCCCCAAGGATCTCCACGACGACCGGTTCTGCGCTGCCCGCATCCAGCGGCATCCCGCGACCTTCACCAGGTCATCGGTCCACCGATTGTTGCAACTGTCTATATAAACGGTACTTGAAATACAGTCCGCTCATAGTCAGACAGAGGGACAGAAGCGGAGCCTTAGTATTAGGGTCCCGTTGGTCACTCTTTAAGTGTACAGAACTCTAAATAATTTTGAACAAAAAAAAACGAATTCAAACAGGAAACTAAGGTTCCCCTCGATTTCTCTGCGATGCCACATCAGATCCTGGTTTCCTTATCATGCTACATTATATCTCCTTTTCAACGAAAAAAGAATCATTAAAATCGGTTCATAAAAGACGAAGTTATCCGCGAACACACATAAAAATATATATATTATTGGTCGAATTGAAAAACCTCCTCCTGTTTCAACCGACTTCAAAAAGGAGGAGGTTCTCAATTCGAGTGTATGTTTTTTTTTGTATGTTTGTTACGCGATATCTCCGCCAATTGTGAACCGATTTTCAAAATTATTTTTTATTTGAAAGAGTTTACTCCCGAGGGGGTCCCATTGTCACCAAATCAGGATCTGATGATTGGATCCCAGGGAAATCGAGAACAACCCTCAAATTTTATAGGCACATATTACGTGTTTTATGTATTTCCTAAAACTATCCAAGTTTTGGCGTCTGGTACTTAGTCATCATCTCATCACCATCATCATCATCAGATGAGCTGATGAAGGAAGGTACCTTAACGGTTAGGAGTTTCAGGATAATTCTTTAAAAATTTCACGTAGACCGATAGTTGTATTCTTTCAGGTTATTCAGATGAGCTGATAATGGAAGATTTAACTCCTTAACTTTCATGCTCTTGAGGTGATGATGATGGAAGCCACAGGAATCTGTATCTGTTAATAAAACACATGCATTATGAATTATGATTTGATGGTTCCTATTGGCGAGTGGGTGATTGGGTATAACGTTATTAGATAGATAGCATTATCACTAAAAATAAATAAAATAAAACTAAAATAAAATGAAATCAAAGGTGGGTAGGAATTAAATAAGGGGCCTAAAATTTTTTTTGAGGTCAGTATCAGCATACAGCTATTTACGTATCAAATGTTTTAGATTCAATGGCATTGCTGACACCGACCTCAAAAA
This sequence comes from Coleophora flavipennella, assembly GCA_947284805.1. NCBI lineage: Eukaryota > Metazoa > Arthropoda > Insecta > Lepidoptera > Coleophoridae > Coleophora > Coleophora flavipennella. The sequence continues at coordinate 10,219,625 of OX369303.1, read as the reverse complement.
AAGTTTTAGGCCCCTAATTTAATTACTAGCCACCTTTGATTTCGTTATTGTTGGTTAATATCGTGTATCTAATTATAATAATATTATTTCATGCTTTTGAGTGAATTTCATTTTGAAATCGGTTTTTAAGTTTTTTAAACTTTTAATTTTGACCGACTCGGTGGCTCAGTGGTTAGTGACCTTGACTACTGATCCGAGGGTTGTGGGTTCGATCCCCACCCAGGGCAAGCATTTGTGTGATGAGCAGATTTGTTTGCTCTGTGTCTGGGTGTTAAATATTTCTATATATGTATGTATTTAAACGTATATAAGTATGTATATCAGTCTCTGGTAACCCATAACACAGGGAATCCTACTTTGGGGCCAGACGACCATGTGTGATTTGTCCCAGAATATTTATTTATTTATTTTTTGATGTCGGTTAAAAAGACCGAATAGCCATTTCATTACACAAAAATTTCGCTTTTTGTAAAAACTGAACACGACAGCCAATATTATACCGCTGTATTTGTTTTTAGGGTTCTCTATACCCAACGGGTGACCCACGGGACCCTATTACTAAGCCTCCACTGTCTGTCCGTCTGTTTTCCGTTAGCGGGCTATATTTCATGTACAGTAATAGGTAGACAATTGAAATTATCACATAATTTTTACTGCTGTTGCCGCTGTACCAACAAATACTAAAAAATAGAAAAAGTGAAATAATAATTGGTTTCCATACAAAAAACGTGTTTTTTTTTATAGGTCTTTAGAAGTATTTTTGATGTAGCTCTATCGTAAAAACGGTAATATACACAAGCGTTAAACTGGTTGTGGTTATAGTATACTAATACTGAAATAAAACCAAAAATAATAAAAATCTGCCAAGTGTTAGTCGTACCGCGCTAAGGAGTCCGAACTGAATGACAAAAAAAATGTAATGTCTTGTTTGTAATGTGAATAGGTATAGTTGTCATTGTGTGGAGAGGTGTGGTGGTACGGAACTCTCGGAGTGCCAGTCCGACTCACACTTGGCCGGTTTTTTAATATCATACTTCATCTCTTTGTCTAGCCATAGGTACCAATTTTATTTAGACCATAACATTCTGCTATTAGGGTTCGAAAGTCAACAAGGAACCCTTAAAGTTTCGTCATATCTGTCTGTCCGTCTGTCCGCGGCTCAGCTCAGAGACTATTAGTACTAAAAAGCTGTAATTTGGCATGGTTATACCACAGTGTTATACATATTAATCACGCAGACAAAGTTGTACAATAATATCTTGAATATTTTTTGATGTGTAACATCTTTTCTCTCGCTTTCCTGCAATTTGTGGGAGTGATTTCGTGAAATGGAACGGAAATGTGTAACAGGAAATGCGAACGTTTTTTAATTCTCGAAAACTAAGGTTGTCATAGCCATGCCGCCTAGTGTGATGGCAAAGGCAAAGATGACATACTACTATTCGAAGGGTCGGCCCGTGAATGTACGACCCGATAATTAATTAATTTCATAAGTATTTTGTCACATGTTACACATCATATGTGAGTACTGTAGGTCTCGTTTTTTTATGGTATCCCCTACATGTAAAGAAGGGATGATTTTTTTTACTAACGTACAGTGTGGTTTTTACTAACGTACAGTGTGGTTTTTACTAACGTACAGTGTGGTTTTTACTAACGTACAGTGTGGTTTTTACTAACGTACAGTGTGGTTTTTACTAACGTACAGTGTGGTTTTTACTAACGTACAGTGTGGTTTGTCGTTGAGTAGGTCTTATAAAACAACTGAGGGTTTGCTAAAACATTTTTTTTCATTCAGGGATCGGTTTGCGAAATATAAAGCTTTAAAATGCTATTTTTTGTTCAAATCAAGTGTCCCCCATTCCCCCCTACATGCTAAACCACTATTTCAGGACATCTGAAAAAATATATGTAAATAATAGAACATATAATCAATTTAAAAGGAAAACTATCACGGCTAAGTGTAGGCTTTCATAGTTTAGGATTAAAAGTCGACCAACTTAAGATGTGCAGTTGGATTTGTCAAAATTTCATAAATTTTCCATACAAAATATTCTATTACCAACTGCAAATGTAATTTTGTTTTTTTAAATAAACATTTTTTTGTGAAAAGACTTCAGGACCCTACTTTGCGCGAGTCCGACTCGCACTTGACCGGTTTCTTACGTAAGGCCGTAATCTGTACAGTAGGTACGTTACCAAAGTATATATTATATTAGTACTACGTTACCCTTAAATGTGTTGTACCTATGTATTTATGTACCTATCTATTCAGATACTTAATTAATTCTATGCAGGTAAGTAGGTAATTAAACATACTTATATCAGAGCTTATATCAAGAAAAGTTCGGGGTAGTAAAGTTGTCGAGTGGCGACCGCGCACCGGAAAACGTGGTGGAACGACGACCTGGTGAAGATCGCGAGAAGCTACTTGATGCGGGCAGCGCAGGACCGGTCGTCGTGGAAATCTTTGGGGGAGGCCTTTGTCCAGCTGTGGACGTTTTTCGGCTGATATGATGATATCAAGAACATCAATTTAGATCTGGAAAAATCAAAATACAATACTTTTCTTTCACTGATATATTTCATCTACTACAGGTAGATAATATACATACAACACCAAGAACGAATGACAATAATTACTATGAACATAGAGTAAAAAATATTACTTTAACAAGTACTATGAATAAGTATGTGTACAGAGATCAGCACATTAAGCTAGACACTTTGGACTTTGTACCGATCTTATGCCGTACGCGTATAGATCAGAATCGCACTACGAGTGTCTAGCTTGATGTGCTGGCCTCCGTACCTACAAAAGACATGAGTAAAGTAGTATTAATTAATGTTCATGGGGCATATGTGAATAATTAAATAAACCTATGTATAAACATAACCATAAAAAAACGAGTGTGCTTTAGACCACACGACTGAAGTAAAACTTAATCACCATTCGCGTAACGCACTCACCAGCTTACTCCCCAAGTCAAGCGTGCCGTTCGCCTCGCCCGATCACACTTCTCGTAGCGCTAGAAATCACCGTTCGCGTAACACACTCACCAGCTTACACCCCAAGTCAAGCGTGCCGTTCGCCTCGCCCGATCACACTTTTCGTAACACTAGAATTCATTCGCGTAACGCATTCACAAGCTTACTCCCCAATTCAAGCGAGCGTAATAAAGTTTTACTTCAAAAATAAATTATTTTTTTATCACAACACTTCTACAATATCTTATCATCACTCCAGCGCGAGCGCAGTGGCTCTACAGCTTGGCAAAGAAGAGTTTAAGGAGGTGAAGGATGGTAATAATGTGATTTTCAATCGACTTCCAAAAAGGAGGAGGTTCTCAATTCGTCTGTATGTTTTTTTTATGTGTGTTACCTCAGAACTTTTGACTGGGTGAACCGATTTTTATGATTCTTTTTTTATTTGAAAGCTTGTGCTTTTCGTGTAGTCCCATATAAGTTTTATCAAAATCGGCGTAGTACTTTATTATAAAATTAACAAAAACCAAAAATAGTAATGCAATAATTCACTAAGTTGTTGCGATGGAAGTCGGTTTTTTATCGTGTTTAGCGTTTTCTTTTATTTAATGGCAACACCAGTTTGCTGTCAATGGATTTGTAATTGCTGCGTAGCGGTTGTCGTTTTTAGGGTTCCGTACGCAAAGGGTAAAAACGGGACCCTATTATTAATACTTCACTCTACGTCCGTCCGTCTGTCTGTCACCAGGCTGTATTTCATGGATCGTGATAGCTAGACAGTTGAAATTTTTACAGATGATGTAATTATGTTGCCACTATAACACCAAATACTAAAAATTAGAAAAAGTTAAAAAATAAGGGGGTCTCCATACAAAAAACATTTTTTTTAAAACCGTGAAGAAACTAGCGACATCTAGTATGATGGTACGGTGTGCGGTTCTGACTCGCACTAAGCTGTTTTTTTTTTCAATTTCATTGAATTTCGCTAAACTGACTACTTGAATAAGACTACCATGCATGGGTGTGAAAGAAGCGCCTTCATTTCCTCCAAATTCTTTTTGTCAGGCTATACAGGTGTAACAAAATTGGGGTAGGACTATTATTGTTATAATCAATTCACAAAATTGGGTTAGGACTATTATTGTTATAATCAATTCACAAAATTGGGTTAGGACTATTATTGTTATAATCAATTCACAAAAGTGGGGTTGGACTATTATTGTTATAATCAATTCACAAAATTGGGTTAGGACTATTATTGTTATAATCAATTCACAAAAGTGGGGTTGGACTATTATTGTTATAATCAATTCACAAAATTGGGTTAGGACTATTATTGTTATAATCAATTCACAAAATTGGGGTAGGACTATTATTGTTATAATCAATTCACAAAATTGGGGTAGGACTATTATTGTTATAATCAATTCACAAAATTGGGTTAGGACTATTATTGTTATAATCAATTCACAAAATTGGGGTAGGACTATTATTGTTATAATCAATTCACAAAATTGGGGTAGGACTATTATTGTTATAATCAATTCACAAAATTGGGTTAGGACTATTATTGTTATGATCAATTCACAAAATTGGGTTAGGACTATTATTGTTATAATCAATTCACAAAATTGGGGTAGGACTATTATTGTTATAATCAATTCACAAAGTTTTTTGAACTCTTCAATCAAATCGATGCAAATTTGTATTAATTTTTTTGTAAATCTTGACTTTGTCTGCGTGGTTATTTTGAATTTTCCAGAATGAAAATATTATCCTTTATATTAACACTGACTATAAGGAACCACCATATAAAATTTCATCAAAATCGGCCTAGTAGTTTTTGCGTGATGCGCGAACCTACAGACAGACAGACAAAAATTTCAAAAGTTGTTGTTTTGGCCTCTATATCGTTAATAATGTCCCATATTATTATTTTCAAAATATAAAAATAAAGATGTTAACCTGTCAAGTTCTCCATTGCGTTGGGGAATCATGGTAAGCCGGTTTAATTTTCGGTACCATAATAACCATCTGATACCGGTGAGATAATATCTCAGATCACAGCAATGATAATATGAAGGGCCTTAAATCGTCTTATTTATCTTTATCATCCTTTTCATTTGCGCTCTTGCCGTCCTCTTTACTCTGCGCCGGCGCAATCATCAGCAAATTGTTCCCATTCCTATCCGCCAAACCCCTGAACGGAACATTTTGCCTCCATCTCGGAGTAAAGTAGTGCTGATTCCTTATCACGCGTAGATGATCTTTTCCGAAATAAAACTCTTTGGTCAAACTCCTTTGACAGCTCCTCCGAAACTCTTCGTTTTCTTCGTTTCCGTATTTCTTTTCGTTCTGAATTTGAAACGGGGATCTGTCATCGTCGTAGTAAGGTCTCTTCAGGCGCAGTCTCCTTGACTGCGGGCTCAAAGGAGATTCGCATTTGATGGCCAGGTTGTTTTCTTTGTTCAAGCCGTGATTCTTCTGCCACTCCAGCACTTCGCAGAGAAGACCGATATATCTGAAAAGAAATGAGTTATTGTAGGTCATATTTATAATACATATATATTACTAGCTGTTTCCCGCGGCTTCACCCGCGTGGATAACCTTTCTATGACTTTTCGAGAGTGCGCAGTGCGTGAGCCGCAAGCGGCTTGCGAGCGTGGAAAAAGTAGCCTATATGTTAATCCAGGTCCTAATCTGTCTACCTACCAAATTACAGCCAGATCCGTTACAAACATACAAACTTTCACGTTCATAAGATTGTACATATTATTATTAATTGCAATATTGACATATATTTATGCCATTTTGCTATTGCGATATTGTTATTATTGATTATACTTAGATTATTTTTTTTTGATTTGCTTAACTTAAGTGGCAGTGGGCGGGGCACATAGCTCGTAGAACTGATTGCCGTTGGGGTAGTAAAGTTCTCGAGGTAGCGTAGGTAGGCCTCCCACTCGGTGGACCGATGGCCTGGTGAAGGCCACGGGAAGCCGCTGGATGCGGGCAGCGCAGAACCGGTCGTCATGGAAATCCTTGGGAGACGCCTATGTCCAGCAGTGGACGTCCGTCGGCGCAGCAAAAGTGTTACAGACTTTCTGTATGAAATTTTAACACTATACTAGGGTTGCCATAAATTTTAACACTATACTAGGGTTGCCATAAATTTTCACACTATATTAGGGTTGCCATAAATTTTCACACTATATTAGGGTTGCCATAAATTTTCACACTATACTAGGGTTGCCATAAAGTTTCACACTATACTAGGGTTGCCATAAATCCCCAAGGCCCCGTCGGGGCATTTACTATTTGGGGCTCCTTTTTTTTGAGTATTTACTCGTTGGTGCGCGGGAGTTTCATATAAACAAGGGCAACAGCAAAGTTATCGCATCGCAAATACAAAAATGGATCTTTAAAACAAAACCATTGGGGATTATTTATTTATATTCATTTGTTAATGAAGAATGGCGCTTTATCAATTTTGAAAAACTTGTAGCTCTGCGCTGGGCTATGTTTGTCGGGACATTTTATAGCTTGTCGGGACGTCGGGACACAACTGTTATTAACGGTGACATGTCCCGACATATCGGAATGAATGGCAACGCTACACTATACCCATCAGTTCAAATGACTGACTCGATGGCTCAGTGGTTAGTGCCCTTGACTACTGATCCGAGGGTTGTGGGTTCGATCCCCACCCAGGGCAAGCATTTGTGTGATGAGCAGATTTGTTTGCTCTGTGTCTGGGTGTTAAATATATCTATATATGTATGTATTTAAACGTATATACGTATGTATATCAGTCTCAGGGAATCCTACTTTGGGGCCAGATGATCATGTGTGATTTGCCCCAGAATATTTATTTATTTATTTATCAGCGTATGGGCCATGTTTAAGTTAGTCTGTTTTTGCTTTATTTTAAGACTAGCTTAGCCACATGCATCCAGAAACGGGACCAGTTTTACCACCTCCATGGTGTGGCGGTTTAATTACTCGCTTCGTACCAGGAGGTCGCGGGTTTGATTCCTGCGGGGTTTAAGACTCTCGGTTTGATTGGTGGTTGGGCATTTTTTAAGCCCGTTTGGCTAGCTACCGTCATATAATCTAAGTTTGGCTGCCAGGCCATATTAAAAGCAATGATGTGTTCTGGAATGAAGTTAAGATAACCAGTTCTCCAGTGGATTGGAGGATCTTGGTAAACCCGCTTCTACTTCGGCAGCATGACATCATCGTGATTTAGCTAGGTACCATCATGTGAGACGGTAAGGGCTTACCAGTTGTGGATAATAAACTATTAAGAACCTCACAGAAGGACCAAGAGATGCATATACAGGGTGACTGGTAAGTAGTGCAAATCCTTTTAGGGGCCATATATCAGTTCATTTGCAACAAATTAAACCATATAACACCTTAAGAAAAAGTGACCCATTTTTGAGATATTGCAGTTTTAAGATTTTTTATAAAAAATCCCAAGTGTTATATCTAAATATCAATAAAACGAAAAAAAATATTTATTATTATTTATTTCGTATTTTTCATTGGTTTTAACTTCGTTCATTCTAAATAATAAATGTGGACACAATGCTTCAAAATTAAAAAAAAAAACTTTTAATTTAACGAAAACATTGCATAAAAAAGCAAGTATAAAACAAAAAATCTTTATACAATTTTATTTGCATGTTAACTCAAGTCTTTCAGACGAGGTATAAAAAATTAACATATCTTTTAGAATTACCAAAATATCACCAATACAATGGGAGTAGGTAGCAAAATAAATGTTCGCAACCTACGTACCCGGTAGGTACATACTAATTCAGTGGCTACTGATAAATGCCTAGTACTCCGTTTTTTGTTTTATTACATAAGTTAAAAACAAAAAGTTTGAAAAATGTGTGAGAGGCACGTTATTTAAATCTCATTCTCAAAGTGACTTCCCCCGTTTTATTTTGCTACCTACTCCTATTGTATTGGTGATATTTTGGTAATTCTAACATTCTTCATTTATTGTAATTCTAACAGATATGTTAATTTTTTATACCTCGTCTGAAAGATAGTAAAATGTAGATGTTTTTAAGTCAACATGCAAATAAAATTGTATTAAGATTTTTTTGTTTTATACTTGCTTTTTTATGCAATGTTTTCGTTAAATTACAAGTTTTTTTTAAATTTTGAAGCCTTTTGTCCACATTTATGAAAAAAATTACAATATATCGATTCTAATTTATCATTTAGAATGTAACGAAGTTAAAACCAATAAAAAACACGAAGGGTAATGAGTTTTTATTAAATTTTATTGATATTTAGATATAACACTTGGGATTTTTTATAAAAAATCTTAAAACTACAATATCTCAAAAATGGGTCACTTTTGCATATGGTGTTATATATGGTTTAATTTGTTGCAAATGAACTGATCTATAGCCACTTAAAAGGATTTGCACTACTTACCTTAAACAAAATTATTGACGCTCTCTGTAACTAATACCTGTGTCTGTGGTTTCAGACTTATGTAAAACTTATAGTGATATTAAAAAAAATCCGTTAATATTTTTAGACAAGTACTTACAATTTTTTTTTCGAAATTCAGCGGAATTTATATGAAAATCTGACAAACCGCAGACTAAAATATGACTTTATAGAACGTGATTACATTACAATAACTAAGATTGATTCACATTAAAAAAAAACGGCAAGTGCGAGTCGAACTCGCACACGAAGGGTTCCGTATCATTGTATAATAAAAAATACATTTCTTGTACGGGCCCTTTTATTCTTAATTTAATTTTCATGTTATAGCGGCAATAGCAATACACTATATCTGAAAATTTAAATTGCCTACCTGTTACGATTCATGAAATGCAACCCGCTGATAGAAAGACGGACAGACACACAGCGCAGTCTTAGTAATAGGATCCCGTTGTCACCCTAAAAAGAAACGGTACGAAGTGCGGAGCCCTAAAAAGAATCAATCTTCGTTTATATGCAACGCGCTACGGGTACACCCCTCTTAATGCAAAGGTAACCAAACTTATCATCACCATCATATCAGCCGACGGACGTCCACTGCTGGACATAGGCCTCCCCTAAGGATTTCCATGACGACCGGTTCTGCGCTGGCCACATCCAGCGGTCTTCCGCGACCTTCACCAGGACATCGGTCGACCTAGTGGGGGGCCTACCTACGCTACGTTTTCCGGTGCGCGGTCGCTACTCGAGAACTTTACTACCCCAACGGCCATCTGTTCTATGAGCTATGTGCACCACCCACTGCCACTTAAGTTTAGCAATTCTGAGAGCTATGTCGGTTGACAATTAGACCAACCTAATAGCCTGCCTTAATATCTCATTCTTGGACAGCTTCTTATCAGGTGGGTGGGTCGGCACCAGTCTTCTCAGCTCGGCAAAGGCTCCGCTAACGTTCTGCTGCCGCCACCTCTCCCGACAGTTGGTGAACAGCTTCCGGGGCGGGCGGAGGAGGCAGTTGGAGATGGCTAGGTCTTCTGGAAGATTCTGAAAGAACGTTGACAAAAGACAATGCGCAGATTGTTATGGACGCCGTCCCCGCTAATTTGGAGCGTTTTCTTATGTATCCCCATGAAATGGTCTGATTGTCAACCGCTTCCGTGGCGTAATGGTAATTTCTATTAGATTCACCTCAGGTCACGGGTTCGATTCTCTCGGAGTCTAACTTTGTATGACTCGGTTTGGTTGATGGAAGGGTATTTTATAATCCCGCCTGGCTAGCTACCACCATCTACTTACTTATCTAAGTCTTGCCACCAAGCATCAATGTTCACAGCATTGATCTGTTCCGGCTTGTAGATAAGATTGCCAATAGGGTTGACGAATGCTACTCATCTGAGTTACTTTTTATCATTTGTCAAAAACGACTTTTGTTCTTAAAATGTTAGAAATACCTAAGCGTGACGTCATAGTTTAGCAGCGTCATTTATGTACTCATTTTGTGATTTAAGTGAATTAAAAATCGAAGACTTGATGGAAAACAAAACAAGTAAGGTTTTCCGAAGTTTAAGTAGGAGGGAAATTTAGTGATCAAGAGTTCATAATTTATTTCTGATGCTGTCGTCGTTGGGAAATCTTGGTTAGCTCGTTTCCATCTTCGGAATCATCGTCACTTACCATCAGGCGAGATGTTGTCAAGGGCTTATCAATAGTGGATGAGTTCTTCAGTTAAAGTAATGCCATATTAAATACGATATATTGTGGTAGAAAGTTAAAGGCAAGAATCGCATTTTAAAAACTTTATTTTAAAAAAATATTGTTGTACCATGTAATTAAATTGAAGCGGTCGTAGTTTAGAGCAACTCGCGTGGTTAAGTCGATTACGCAGGTTAACTGACCTGGAGCACGGTCATACCAAAGTTTATAATATATTAGTACTAACATACAGTATGGACACTCCCTGTCGCTCTCTAGATTGCGACTTCACGCCCTCGTCACTCAGATTGATACAGATTAGTTACAGTTTAGTTCTCAAACGTATAGGTTTCGCCGCCATTTTGATTGTTCCGTCATTCCTTTTTTGAAATGTCATTTGTGGCCCGTTGCATGAAGTGTCCAGGGATGGTGTGGTCATACCTAGATGGGTTTGACTGTCAGTGGCATTTTTCTCGAGCGTTTCCGTGCTTCGCAAAGCACGTTAAGTCGTTGGTGCCGGTTTTTGTTACTCGAGGGCAGTGTCAGATGCCCTAAATAACCCGTTTCTCGTCATCCCCGGTGCAAATTTGCCCATAATACTAGCTGCATTTCCGCGCTGAATGGCTATGGACAGCCTCTGCACCAGAGACGATCAGGAGCGGAAGTCAAAGCCCCTCTGAACTAGGCGACGCCCTATCTCCCTCACAAATCGACGTGCTTTTATACTCCAGCTCCCCGCTGTCTCCACCGCAAATGGAGTAAATAAGTATTTGCCACGGAGTGCGCTATACTTATCCTACTTTTTAATGACCACTAACTCTGCGGCCGCCCCGGCAACATGTGTCGTGCGTTCCAAGTGGCTAGCGGCGAAAGTACTTACGCAGGTTGCATCCCACAGTAAGCACGCCACGGCACCAAAGCCAACCCGTCAGGCAGGACGCTTGCCATCAGTGCGACAGAGGCCCAGCGGTTCGAGCAAACTTGGGACGTTTGCAGACACAAGAGCCCTGCGCATGAGATCGTTGAGGACGTGGTGCCTCGGAAATCTACCTCCACAGCGAAAGCAACTCAGAGCATGATGCCCATTGGCCTCCATCATGGACCGCAAATACATTTGTGAGGTTCACAAACACTGCAGCCCAGGCGCAATGCCACCGACACACGCAAAGAGTCGTTGTCCAGTAGCGTTCCTAGGTGGGGTGACGGTAGCGCGTGCAGACATGCTCCGGACTCCGGCTGGGAAACCGCCTTTAGTCGGGCCAGCTCCGCACCAGTAGCACCCTCAACTAAACGATGCTCTACCGCCTCGGAGCCCACCTCATCCCAGGCACGCTGAGTTGCCGCAGTCACTGGAGCAGGGGATGGCGATAGGCCGATTTGGTCATAATTAACTTGTCCGTGTTTCGTATTCTATACCTAGATATATACCAACATGTGTGATATAATGTTCCACTATGAACCTACAATCAAAAGTATCAAATATCACAAACTCTTTACTTATGTATATCGATCAGCTAATTGATTCACACCGGAAAAGTGGTGGACCGACGACGTGGTGACGATTGCGGGAAGCCGATGGATGCGGGTAGCGCAGGACCGGTCGTCGTGGAAATCCTCGGGGGAGGCCTTTGTCTAGCAGTGAACGATTTTCCGTTTCGGTTGATATGATGATTGACCCATTTTATGCATTTTTGTATGGAACGTACATTTTTTTGAAGTGAAAACTTATTAAGGCGCGTTGGGCATTTTTAAAATGGGAAAAAAACCATTGAACTCGCGACACCGTCACCGACACCTTACCAGGAACACTCGCAGGGTCAAAACTTTGTCAACCTAGTCGTTTGCCAGGAACACTCGTAGGGTCAAAACTTGTTTTCACTTCCGTCAGCACTCTCAGAGTGGTAAGGTTTTTTCGAAGACTGAGTATGGGTTCCTTGGGGAAAGATATTCAGTATGGTGAGTAGAAGCCTCAGTTAACGGGTCCTACACCAATTTTGTTATATCCTGTATAAGACTAATTTAAACGAAAAATATGTGTCAAAAAATATGTCAACAGAGCTTGGTTAAACCTTAAACCTTGGACAAACCTGAACACTCCTCGTTTGCCGTTCATCATCACTATCAGGTAGGCAGGGGTCATCACTTAGCATTTCACTGTCCTGCTCCTCATCACTGCAAGACTCTTGGTCTGACGTCATTGCAGAATACACTGGAATGAAAATAATCACCTAACTAATTTTGTAAACCAAATTTCTCGAGTGGTGACCCTACACCGGAACACGTAGCGTAAGCGGGCCTACCACACGGTGGAACGACGACCTAGTGAAGGTCGCGGGAAGCCGCTGGATGCGGGCAGCGCAGGACCGGTCGTCGTGGACATACTTGAGGTAGGTCTTTGTCTAGCAGAGGACATCCCTCGGCTGATATAAAATTAAAAAACCGGCCAATTATCCGTACTATTATCAATAAAAATCACGTTTGTTGTATGGAAGCCCCCTTAAAAATTTATTTTATTTTAATTTACTTAATTAATTATTTTTAAAGTGAATAATCCAACTCAATATTCTGTGAATATTTCAAGCGTCTACCTATTGCCGTTATCAATGTCGAGCAAAAAATCACGTTTGTTGTATGGAAGCCCCCTTAAAAATGTATTTTATTTTAATTTACTTAATTAATTATTTTTAAAGTGAATAATCCAACTCAATATTCTGTGAATATTTCAAGCGTCTACCTATTGCCGTTATCAATGTCGAGCAAAAACGAGCAAAAATCACGTTTGTTGTATGGAAGCCCCCTTAAAAATGATTTACTTAATTAATTATTTTTAAAGTGAATAATCCAACTCAATATTCTGTGAATATTTCAAGCGTCTACCTATTGCCGTTATCAATGTCGAGCAAAAACGAGCAAAAAATCACGTTTGTTGTATGGGACCCCCCTTAAATATTTATATTATTCTGTTTTTTAGTATTTGTTGTTATAGCGGCAACAGAAATACATGATCTGTGAAAATTTCAACTGTCTAGCTATCACGGTTCATGAAATACAGCCTGGTGACAGACGGACAACGAACTCTCAGAAATAGGGTCCCGTTTTTACCCTTTGGGTACACCAACCTTAAAAAATAAAACCAGACTGCTTAAAATTTATCCTATGTCCCTTAGGAGTCAAGACTCCCAAATCCATCAAGCCGTTTAGTCCACCTACAGGCTCATACGAAGACACAGACATATCTACATGTACATATACACTCGAAAAGCATATCCCTCTTTTTTAAAGCCATTTTTAATTTTGAGAAAATTTTGTACTTTAATATATATTTTTTCTTATTTACCTCTTCAATTTCCGCTTACGCCAACAATCAAATCAAAATAATTTAATTTTAATAGGTGTTAACACGCATTTTAAATAGTAAAAACAAACTTATTTTATACTAGCTGTTTCCCGCGGCTTCACCCGCGTGGACCACGTTTCTATGACTTTTCGAGGGTGCGCAGTGCGCGAGCCGCAAGCGGCTCGCGAGCGTGGTAAAAAGTAGCCTATGTTTTAATCCAGGTCCTAATCTGTCTACTTACCAAATTTCAGCCAAATCAGTTCAGTAGTTTTTGCGGGAAAGCGTAACAGACAGACAGAGTTACTTTCACATTTATAATATTAGTAGGGATTACAAATAATGACATGATTCAGATTACAGTCTCAGATAATGGTATTTGTTATAGAAACAACATAAATTATATATCTTTGTCGTAGATAGTGCAAAGGTTGCCAGACAATTTAATTTTAAACCTACACCCACTTGTTTTAATTAACAAAACAAAACACTATTCTATCTTGCGATATCAGCGGAAGTGACTATCATCGGTTGGGCTTTAAATTAATTATATAATTTGTTGTGTCTCGTTGAAAGTCTGGGTTATTTTGTTATTTTCAACAAAATATATTAAGTGTGTACATTGATTAGCCCTTAGCATCATCATTGGTATCATCATCACCTGATGGTAAGTGACGATGATGCCGAAGATGGAAGGGGGCTTACCGAGATACCCCAACGCAATGGAGATCTGGCTATCTTAACTTCAAACCGGAATACATCAATTATGTTAACACTGATGTTTGGCGGCAAGACATAGATAAGATGGTTGTAGCTAGCCAGACGGGCTATGAATACCACCAACCAAACCGAGTCTTACAAAGTTGATCCCGCCGGGAATCAAACCCGCGACCTCCTGGTGTGAAGCCAATGAACTATTACACCACGGAGGCGGTTAAACCTTTACCAGTTTAACTCTGCGTGAATAAGGTGAAAAATAGTTACACCAACTGCGAGGTGGGTATGACATACCCAAATATAGAAATTGACGATTTTAATAACTGAAATGACTATTTAATACTGTACTATATTAATTAACATCAGGGACATGAGGTAAAATCATAAAATTACCCAGTTCTAGTTATAAAAGTATTTGTATTTCTATAAAAAAAACAAAGTAGAATATTTGTACACAAAATTCATCAATATTTAGGAACTATGACTTAATATCTAAAAAACTGAGATATTTTGACAACTGTGCACACAAAATTAAAAAAATTATCTGTGTTACATAACCTAGCTTCGAGACATCATAAAATCAACTTAAAACATTCTAATATCTTCTTTAATGAGGTCAGATATTACGTACCCGCTGTTTGTTTGCGCAAGTGTAGTTCACTAATAATAAAAAAATATATCATCAAATATAATCACTCCTTGCGGCACCCTCTCCTGCTACCGAGCCAGCCGAGTTCCAGGAATCGCGCAGTTTAGAAATATTTAGTGTTTTATGAATTGTTGGGTACGAGATACCCGACCTCATTTACGCCGGGTTAATTTAAAACATATACTTCTATAAATTTTGAGCTCAGCTCTGGTCTGTGGAGCAATTGCCACTTTAAATGGTTATGTGCTAGTTCCTTATTGTCTTGTACGATACGAATATCTAATATCTATGTCTCCTGTTTTTAGATCCTTTGTTGCCCATTTTCTTATAAATATAATTTTTTCGTAATCATCATCATATCAGCCGAAGGACGTCCACTGCTGGACATAGGCCTCCCCAAAGAATTTCCACGACGACCGGTTCTGCGTTACCCGCATCCACTCGAGAACTTTACTTCTCAAACGGCCATCCGATCTACGAGCTAAGTACCCCATCCACTGCCATTTAATTTTAGCTATTCTGAGAGCTATGTCGGTTACTTTAGTTCTCCTACGGATCTCCTCGTTTCTGATTCGATCACGCAGAGTAACTCCGAGCATAGCACACTCCATCATTGCCGTTTGGGTGATTGTGAGCCTTCTTATGAGGCCAGTTCCGTATTTCATCACTGGCAACACACATTGGTCGAAGACCTTGGACTTAAGACACTGCGGTATTTGGGACGTGAAGATATTGCGAAGCTTACCGAACACTGCCCAACCGAATTGGATTCGACGATTGATCTCTTTCTTAAAGTTGGACCTACCTAACTGGACTGTTTGTCCCAGGTACACATATTCGGCAACATATTCGAGCTTAGAGCCATCGCTAAACTGAAGTGGCAGTGGGCAGGGCAAATAGCTCGTAGAACAGATGGCCGTTGGGGTAGTAAAGTTCTCGAGGGGTTATACCTATTAGTTAAGTGTGATCTGATCTTACCGTTATTGCTCCCAGATATATCCGTCACGGTGGGCATTAAATATTTTGTTGATAACACAATAACATTAAATTCACAAACCGAAAAACCTTTTTCACTTAATAAAACATTTGAATTCCAAGAGTATGTTCTCACAATAGCGATCGAAGCGCGACTGACGAAAAGCAAATAAAAATATTTAAATTTGGAATAGGGGTAGCATATTCGCGTCCTGATTGGTGGGTTGAGAGATGCCGTTAGCCAATGGGATATGAGGAGGGCGGGGTGAGAGGGTGAGTCATTTTGGTGCAAACTCAACACCCTCATGCTTAAAATAATTTGTCGGTTATTTTGTTTTCTCTGTAGGTAACACAGCTTAGAGAAAAAATATCAAGAGCGCAAAAGAGCTTTTGAATACAAAAGCTTAGTAAAAGGTCGGTGGCGCAACGGTTAGGGCCGTTACCTCCTGTCCGGAAGGTCGTGGTTCGAATCCTGCCACGTACCAATGTGTTTTCAAATTTCGATTTCAGATGTACGTTTATCCGACGCTCTTACGGAGAAGGAATACATCGTGACTCGTGAGGAAACCTGCACACGCCTGCGAAGAAACTCGCAGGGTGTGTGTGAAGTTAACCAACCCGCACTGGGCCCGCGTGGTCGACTAAGGCCCGATCGCCCTAATTTAGGGTAGGCTCGAGCCCCTCGGTGGGGACGTATATATGAGCTGATATGATAAGTAAAAGGAAACAATTAGTAAGTTATCTTCATACAATGGTAGGTACATCGCGCGGTTTGTATGTGTACGCGTCTCAGTAGGCACGCACGCACACTACAATAATTTCATATTTTTTTTTGAGATTTGACTATGTGTGCTATGGGAAAAGTTGTTCAGTTTCATGGTTATAAGCACCATTTAAAATAGTTTCAGCTAATTAAGTTTATAAGCGTTTCTTTTAGTTAACGCAACGCTTTGATCCGTGGTCACGCGGCACCAGGTGAACAGGACCCACCTTCCCCACTAAGACCATAGGCCTGTGTCTTAGTGAAAATTTTGGTGATCGTCATTTGTGTTATTTTTCCATAAGGGAAAGTGAACCCTGCATTGCCCCTTCATTGGAGGGAAATTGTAGCTATGGAATATAAAGTTCCCACGAGATGCTTTCTAGCTATAAAATCATAACATATCAGTCCATACACGTCCGCATCGTGGGGCTCAATCCTGCTCCATTACCTATTATTTACTTTCGAAGTTGAAAATAGACTATTCAGAAATTACAGGACAAATTGATACAGGACCTGTTCACTGGGTCTTCTTACCCTTTCTGCTTTGTGCTTCTCCCTCATCATCATCATCATCATCATACCAGTATATTAATTAATCTGAGATCAGACTGACCAGCTTCACGCGACGAAGTCATACTTTTTAGTTTATTTTCAATCTGTTTTTATAATCATCTTTTCAGGGTTCTGTAACCAAAGGGTAAAAACGGGACCCTATTATTTAGGACTCGCTATCCGTCCGTCTGTCTCTGTTAGCTTGTCACCAGGGTGTATTTCATGAACCGTGATAGCTAGACAGCTGAAATTTTCACACATGATGTGTTTCTGTTGCCGCTATAACAACAAATACTTACTAAAAAGTAGAAAAAAGTGTAAGTCTCCACACAAAAACGTGATTTTTTTGAAACGTGAAGAAACTAGTGCCATCTAGTATGATAGTACGGAACCCTTTGTGCGCGGTTCTGACTTGCACTTTACCGGTTATTTTAATTTGTTTTTGTTACAATGTTTTCAAAATTTTGACTTTTTATTTCTTAAATTGGTCCATTATCGTTTATTTTTAGGGTTCCGCACACCCAACGGGTGACCAACGGGACCCATTACTGAGCCTCCGCTGTCTGTCCGTCTGTCCGTCTGTCAGCGGGCTGTATTTCATGAACCGTAATAGGTAGACAATTGATCTTTAAACATATTGTGCATTTCTGTTGCATCTTTAACAGATAAAAAAAAATTAAAAAAGTGTAAAAATAACGGGGGTCTCCATACAATAAACGTATTTTTAATAGGTTATAAGAAGTATATTTGATTTACTTCTTTCGTAAAAATTGTAATACATACAAGCATAAAACTTGGTGTGATTATATAAGTGCTAATACTGAACTAAAAAAAAAAAATAATAAAAAATAAAACTCAGTCTAGTGTGAGTCGTACTTGCGCTAAGGAGTCTGAATGGAATGATAAAAAAGAAATTTTTGTCGCTCACGTAGATGTCTTTTGTTTGTAATGTGAAGAGATAACATTGTCAGTATACTATTTAGTTGTGTGGAAAGGTGTTGTGGTACGGAACCCTCGGAGTCCAACTCACACTTATATATTTCATGACACTACTTTCAGTACCTGTGAAACTATTTTCATTAGTGTCATGAACTAAATTTCATGACACTACTTTCAGTATCTGAGAAACTATTTTCATTAGTGTCATGAAATTATTTACTTACAGTACCTGTGAAACTAGTTTCATAAATGTCATGAAATTAACTTTCAGTATCTATGAAACTAGTTTAATTAGTGTCATGATATTAATTTCATGACACTAATTTAACAACCTGTGAAACTGCTTTCATTAGTGTCATGAAATTAACACTACTTTCAGTACCTGTGAAACTATTTTCATTAGTGTCATGAAATTAATTACTTTTAGTACCTGTGAAACTAGTTTTATAAGTGTCATGAAATTAATTTCAATTCTCAAAAAAGATTTGGACCTTCCATAGTAAAATGCACAAAATTAGTCGATCAGCTGAGTAAAGATTTTTTTTGCGATTTCAGCAGTCTTAGAACAAAAGTTATTCAGTATGAGTAGAAGTCCCCGTTAACGGAATCTACGTCAATTTTATTACACCCTGTATATAATAAAAGAATCATTTATTGGAAAAAATATCTTAGCAAACCTATAGTAGTTCTATAAAATATCTATTTAACGATACCCCACAAAATAGGGTATACTAACAAAAAATGTCACACCTATTAAAAAAAAAGATTACATGTAGAGGAGGTACCAAAAAAAACTTTTTTTACAGATTTAGCTCCTTAACATTATAGGGTTCTGCGGTTTTTTTATTAACCATACCAAATTTCAGCTTGGCATCATCTCGAATGATGACGATGATGCCGAGAATGTAAGCGAAGCGAATTAATGGGGAACTGGCTAAGTATTTCATTTTCAAGCCGGAACACGTCAATGTTGTTATCATTGATGTTTGGTGGCAAACCTAGATAAGATGGTGGCAGCTAGCCAGGCGGGCGTAGAAATATACCTATATTTTATAATTATTTGACTATAATTTTGGCTATTGCTGTAAGCTTATATTACAAATCAATAAATTGTATTGTATTGTATTAGAGCTTAAATCATCATCATCATATCAGCCGAAAAACGTCCACTGCTGGACAAAGGCCTCCCCCAAGGATTTCCACGACGAACGGTCCTGCGCTGCCCGCATCTCCGCATACAGCTTTAACACCTAGAGAGAGCAGCGATCTATCACACAAGAACCTAATGTCAAAGTGGTCCAACTAAATGTCCATCAAAGTGTTAAAATATAAACACAGGCTATATCAAGTTGATTTATTCATAGAGATCACAGAGTTTCTATAATATATCCATGGAGACGCTATGTCTTCTCATGGCTCGACGGAGAAGTGGATTCAAAATAACATATTCAAAGATGTAGCTGAGAAAACTGTATGGAAATGACACTATACCTGTCTCACTTTCTCTACATCAACATATGAGAAGGCCGTACGGCTAGCGTTGCCAGGCATCCGGATTAAGCTGGACAGGCAAAAGCTTTTTGGGTGCTTGTCCGACCTAATTCGATAGTGTCCGGCTTGTCCGGCTTTTGTTAGGCTTTTTAGATTTCACGATTGTCACCTGGACATTCGGGTGAACGCGCCGTCATAATATTATCAAAGTATATATATTAGTAGTATCATACAGTATGGACGGACACTCCCTGCCGCTCTCTAGTTTCCGACCTCACCCTGGGATCTGGGATTGATACAGATTGGTTACAGTTTGGCTGTCGAACGTATAGGATTTCTCCGCCATGTTGTTCCTTTCCTTTCCTTTCCTTTTTTTGGATTTACTTATATTTTTAACTGTTTCAAAGTTTCTGCGCGCATCACTCTTTTCCTCATTATAATAAAATGAGCATCGCCTCCCAAAATGTATGTGTTGTTCATAAACAAATAAAATGAAATACACGGTGCAAATGTTATTTCTGGCCCGTTGTATGAAGTGTCTAGGGTGTGATATATGTGACTCTATGGCGGCGTTTCGTTTCGTAGTCTGATTAAGACCTCGTGTGAAGGCCACATTAAACATGACAAGTACCGATGCACTAAATTTAGTCATGTCTAAAACGGGCTTACTAATTAAAGGAGTCCAGCTTTATAACCCAAAAGTCCGGCTTTTTTTTAATGCTTAACTGGCTGGTGTGTCCCTATTCAGTTTTAAAACCTGGCAACCCTACGAACGGCATACTCAAACGTGGGGCCGTTTATGTGACATAGAATTTACACCTCTGGAGATATTATACAAACTCTTTGTTAGAGATACACTTTTTATACAAATCACAACTCGGTCTTAATATTCTTCAATCTTCTGAATTCCCCTATAGCCTTAACGACATCACTGGCAAAGACCTTGGGCAACTGGAAGGCTAAGAAGTGACCACCGTCGTCCAAGACTGTCGTATTGATGAGGTTGGGATATTTCAGCTTCAGGAGGCAGGGAGGTTGATATCCCAGCTCGTGTTTAGCTTGGAGGACCCATGTCGGTACCTTCGTTGGGATCCTGGAAAAGTTTTCGTTATCAGGCTAATCCAACAGAAGTTAAAAGTATCATCACATCACTTCAGCTCATATACGTCCCCACCGAGGGGCTCGAGCCCACCCTGAATTAGGGCGATCGGGCCTTAGTCGACCACGCGGGCCCAGTGCGAGTTGGTCGACTTCACACACAACCTTCGATCTGCGTGTGCAGGTTTCCTCACGATGTTTTCCTTCACCGTATACGAGTTAAAAGTATATCCAATTATCCAACTGCAAATCTTAAATTGGTCGACTATTACTCCTTAACTATGAAAGTCTACTTAGCCGTGATAGTTTTTTTTTAAATTGATTGTATGTCCTACTATTTACAATTTTTTTTAGATGACCTGTAATAGCTGTTTATCTTGTTTGGGAACACAGAAATCGGAATAATATAGGGATTTAGGAAACTTGACTAGAACAAAAATGAGCATTTTAAAGTTAGCAAAAACACCAAGAGAACAAATTTACCTAGAAAAAAATTACCTAGAAGAAATGTAGCTAGAACAAAATTACCTAGAACAAATTAAGGAGAAGGTTGCTGTCGTGTCGTATCGGGAGGTTAAGATGTTAGCCGAGGACAGAAAAATTTAGAGATTGCTCCACCGATAAGAGTATTAGCTCTTAAATTTGAAGAAAAAAAAAAGCTTAATATTTTGCAAACCAATCCCTAGTATGTATGATGGACGCAAAAGTATGGATGTTTGTATAATTAACTTTCACACCAAAACTGCTGGAAGGATTTGGATTGCAATTCTACGCACCCACACCCTTCCCTAAGGGTATGGGTCGCTCCGATGAGGGATTTTACAGGTCTTGATTGATCTAAATCCTTGGGGGGAGTTTTAGTTTTAGATCAGCCTTCTGCTGTGAGTTCCACATAACCAGTACAGCCGGGCTGTATTGGTATGCATGATGCATCTCTCCCCCTCCTTCCGAATAAGGGGGAAAAATGCAATTCATAGGTAGCCAAATTTAAATTCCACATTCGCGCACCGTGTGCCCTCGACACACCTCTCCCCACAAGTTTAACAATGACACCTCTTCATGACAAAAAAAAGACGCGAGCGACAGAAAAAATTCAATTCAGTTTGGACTTTTTAGCGCGAGTACGACTCACACTTGGCCAATTCTTATTATTTTTAGGGTTCCGTACAAAAAATAAAAAAAACGGAACCCTTATTAGGATCACTCGTGCGTCTGTCTGTCTGTCCATCCGTCTGTTACGGCCAATTTGCTTTGAATCCACTGGACGAAATTCGATGATTTTTGATAGGATGGTGTAATCCTATGTATAACCCAAACACAGATTTGAAAAGTAAATAAAGTTTAAATCAAAATAAGGGTCATTTTCGGGGGACAAATTAGAAAATAAAAAAAGTTTTGCAAACCTTACTGTGTCATATATCGAATGAAAGAGCTCTGTATGAGGATCTCAAATATATTTTTGTTATTATTATAAAATAAATGTTTTTGATTTTATTAAGGAAAGAAAAAGCAAATTGACTATTTCCCCCCTCTGATCTCCGAAACTACTGAGCCTAAAAATACAAAATACAGTTCTGTGCTTGTAGATTACAGGAAAACCTATAAGAGTTGTATCAATTGAAAATAAAGTGGTAAACTCAATATAATACCTTCACTTACGGAAAATTGTTCACTAAAACACCACTAGATAGCGCTAGTACCTAGTAGTTAACTCGGGTCTTACTGAGAGGATTTCAAATGTACAAACAAATTAAATGTACGGAACCCTCTCCACGCGAGTTCAACTCGCACTTGGCCGGTTTTTTTGTTTAACTTATGGATAGTACTACATATAATGACACAAAGACATGCGATTTTTACCGTTTTATGATACAGCAAAAACAAAAAAAAAAACTATAAAACACGTTTATTTCACGAAGACCCCCTTATTTTCTTTAATAACACATATATTATCAGATTTTTAGCTAGCTACCTATTACGGTTCCAATGATACAAACTTTTAAAGAGCGGACAGACAAACACACGGACGGATAAAGTGACAGACGTACGGACAGCGTAGGCTTATCAATGGGGTCCCTTTACCTTGTACGTTCTACGGAACCCTATTAACGATATCCACGAGGTGAAGCCGCGAGCAAAAACAGTAGGCATAGGGTAATGTAACAAAGACAGTTATTTCAAAAATGACAATAATAATTTTTAAACTTGACCAATTTAAGAAGATTGTGAAGCTGCGACTTTCCATACAAACGGCGTTATCGATTTTCACCTCTTAAATGTTAACCGATTTGGACCATTTTTTAATAGGTTGTCAGTCAGAACAATAGGCAGATAGGCAGACAGACAGAGGGACGGACGGACGGATGGACAGACAGCCAGACAGATAAACTGTTTTATTTGTATCTGCAGACACACACACATGATAAATTAAAAAAAGAAAACGTGAAATATAGAATACTTACATATCTAAACCTAACTCATGGTGGCTCTTGTTAAAAGTCTCAGCATACAGTCTCATTGAAGTCGTGATCGACTTGCTTGCCTCGTAGAACATCAGATTGTCAATCAGTTGTTCCTTGGTGAAGTGGTGGGTCACAGGTTTGAGTCCCTTGTCGGTCCAGGTGGAGAACTTCTCTAAAATGTAAGCCAGAAGGCCAGCGACTGAATCTGAGAGAGCTACTACACCTGTAAAAAATGTGGAATATTTATTTATTATGCAAGGCTGCTAAGTTGTTATTTAGCTCGAATTACATGTATTGAGAGAGCGTCGCTTCCTGTCCGGGAGGTCGTGGTTCGAATCCTGCCACGTACCGATGTGATTTAGAATTAAGATTTTATATGTACGTTTATCCGACGCTCTTACGGTGAAGGAAAACATCGTGAGGAATCCTGCACACGCCTGCGAAGAAACTCGCAGGTTGTGTGTGAAGTCGACCAACCCCCACTGGGTCCGCGTGTGGTCGACTAAGGCCCGATCGCCCTAATTGAGGGTAGGCTCAGGGTATTAACGTATCATTCAGGGTATAAACGTAGAGGCAGACCTCCCACGCGGTGGACCGATGACCTGGTGAAGGTCACGGGAAGCCGCTGGATGCGGGTAGCGCAGAACCGATCGTCGTGGAAACCCCTGGGGGAGGCCTATGTCCAGCTGTGGACGTCCTTCGGCTGATAATATGATGATTATGATTATAGTGATGGCAAGTTTTAATTTAGGTGTGATTAATGAGCTAAGTTTCAGAAAAATTGTCTCATTTTTTTTCTCTCTAAGATAGGTATCTACTTAAGGCAGATAAGTACTTATCTTATGTCCTCGACATACAACAACACATTTCTTGTAATGGTTCATTTCCAACTGTTGGGTAACACAGTGAACAGGGAAGTGGGCAGCGCGAGAATGTAAAAAGGCCACTGCTCATGCCGCTGCCATTGCCACGATTGTCGGCTTTCATGCGGAAGTCAAAACAATAGGCTGAGTGTAAAAACTCACTCTCGTCGATGCTGCCGCAGAAGTATTTAGAGCTATATTCCTGGCAACGGCAGGAGCGGGTGACGAGGGGGTGAGGTCGCAATCTAGAGAGCGGCAGGGAGTATCCATACTGTATGTTAGTACTAATGTATATATATACTTTGACCGGGGTAAGACTGGTTTATATCACGCAAGAATTTGATAAAGTCTGGGTTATGTCAAGTTAGTTGGAGCCATACAGAGAGCTCATTTCAATGTTAACGTCGTATCATCTCATATACGTCCCCACTGAGGGGCTCGATCCTGCCCTGAATTAGGGCGATCGGGCCTTAGTCGACCACACGGGCCCAGTGTGGATTGGTCGACTTCACACGCAACCTGCGAGTTTCTCCGCAGGCATGTGCAGGTTTCCTCACGATGTTTTCCTTCACCGTAAGAGCGCCGGATAAACGTACATATGAAATCTAAATTCGAAATCACATTGGTACGTGGCAGGATTCAAACCACGACCTCCCGGACAGGAGGCGGCGGCCCTAGCCGTTACGCCACCGACGCTCCTGTCCGATGCAATGTTGACGTACCATTGAAATATTTATGTCAAATAAATACTAAGACAATATACAAAAACTTACCGACAGTGTCAGGCTTGGTAGACTGCAAGTGCATGTACCCAGTCTCCTTCAAAAGGAATGAATAGATCTCTCCCAATGGATACATTCTGTCTGCATACTTCGGGTCCACTATCATCGGAGGGTAGAAGGAGCCGAGTACCTCGAGCAGGGTGGCGAATGGTGTCATGACCAAAGCCAGGTTTGTGTGGAAACCTAAGACTTCCTGAAGAAAAAAATGGTATAAAGATAAATAATTTGTTCAATATACTTGCTAGGCTCAGTAGGAGTTCACCCCATACTATGGTAGGCCTGTATCGTCAACTTCTAGAAGGTAAACTATACTAAAAAAATGGTTTAAATAGCTGTCGAATAGGAATATAACCTTTTTGGCATAGTTTTTGTTCAATTTAGTCAACAGTTTTAGTAGGAGTTAACCCCACACTAGCTAGGCCGATAACCGATACAAAAACTTTACGAAAGAAATACAAATCTCTTTGGTATATAGATAGTTACATAACTACATTTTTATTCGAAATCTTTTGTACACGATATATTATTTATATGTATATTTTGATAGGAGGCTATATTGTTATCTTTCTGCCGGAACACATCGATGCTGTTAATATTAATATTTGGCGGCAAGACTTAGATAAGATGGTGGTAGCTTCCTAGGTGAGCTTGGAAACGCCCCACCACCTACAAAGTTAAAACCCGCCGGGAATTAATCCGCGACCTCCTAATGTGAAGCGCATGGCTTTACGACTACGCCATGGAGGCAGTTATGGATTGTAAATAGTGAAGATGATTGATATTAACCGCCCCCGTGGCGTAATGGTTAGTCCGTTCGCTTCACATCAGGAGGTCGCGAGTTCGATTTCCAGTGGGTTTAATTTGTAAGACTCGGTTTGGTTGGTGGTAGGGCATTTTCTAAGCCCGCCTGACCAGCTACCACCATCTTATCTAAGTCTCTGTTAACAACATTGATGCGTTCCGTCATGAAGATAAGATAGCCAGTTCTCTATTGCGTTGGGGAATCTTGGTAAGCCCGCTTTTATCTTCGGCATCATCGTCACTTACCATCAGGTGAGATGATTCCAAGGGCTTACGAATTGTGAATAAAAAAAAGTAAGTATAATCTCTTACACCAGAAAATAGCGTAGCGATATTGCTGCCAATGATAGCGCCCCAATCTCCACCTTGCACGTAATACTTGTTAAAGCCGAGCCTTCGCATCAGGTTCCTCATGACGACTGCCACTTCAGCCGCTCCCATTCCTGGACGAACGGCTGCCTGTAAGAATGTCAATTTTGAAACTAAGTTATATTAGTAGAAATTGTCACGCGACATGCGTCACGTAAGGAAATGCGGTGCGCGCGAGAGTTCGCGACTGAAACGTCGTTAGCGCCAGGTATTTTAATGGCGCTTAAGCGCTTCGTTTATCGTATTACGGTATGGCTGATAACTTAATGAGCTTTTATTACATATTCCTTGTTTATTGCATATTCCTGTTTAATTACATATTCCTTTTTTATTGCATATTCCTTTTTTATTGCATATTCCTGTTTTATTACATATTCCTGTTTTAATACATATTCGTTTTTCATTTACATATTCCTGTTTTATTACATATTCCTTTTTTATTGCATATTTCTTTTTTATTATATATTCCTGTTTTATTGCATATTCTTTTTTTATTACATATTCGTTTTTTTTGCTAAAATATTAAATGAAAATTTAGATTTGACTTGTTCCTTTACATTATTTACTTTGAAAAAAAAAGATTCGTTCCTGTCGCGGGTCTCCCAACCGCATCCTTTTTACCCGACTGCGCCAGAAGGAGGGTTGTTTTTCGAAAGTATGTATGTATATAGGTATGTTTCTTTCTTTGGCACGCCCTGTAAACGGCTTGAGGATTTTGGAATGCGAGGTGTCGTTATATTTGTCTTAATCCCGTGAGTGACATAGGATACATTTTCACCCGACTGGCCATAAATAGAGTTTAAATTTTTATGCAGTCGAATTTTCAATTTTTAATATATTCATAATTTATAATAATACTTCTGTGCAGGCTGGTAACACAGAATGAGAAAATAAATCAGTTTATAAAATATCTATAATTGGCAAGTCCATGGGATCACGATGATCTCAGGTAAGAGATGATGTGATGATGCCGAAGATGGAAGGGGAACCTGCTAT
This sequence comes from Coleophora flavipennella, assembly GCA_947284805.1. NCBI lineage: Eukaryota > Metazoa > Arthropoda > Insecta > Lepidoptera > Coleophoridae > Coleophora > Coleophora flavipennella. Next base: position 10,192,682 of record OX369303.1, on the reverse strand, counting down.
CTTATTTTCATACTGAATTAAACATATATCAATGATGTAGCCTTTTCGAGACTGAGTAAGGTTAAAAAGTCATTTGTGGGGCAGTGTATAAGATTCTACAATAAAATTCCAGAAAATGTAACTAGTTTGTCAGAGAATAAATTCAAGACTCATGTCAAAAAATGCTTGTGCTCGAGAGGATATTATAAAATAATAGATTATGTAAATGAAAAAGATATATATGTTGATTCTATAACAAATACCATTACCTGAGACTGTAATCTGAATCATGACATTATGCAATAGACAATAAGTTTTGTTTTGACTATTTAAAAGTGTGTGTAAACACCTATTTAAAATAAATTATTTTGATTTGATTTGATTTTATTATGTTAGGAGTTGACCCATAATCAAGTAAAGTTCAAACGGTTGGGGGACGGATTAGGAAAACATGATAATAAAATAAGACAATTACGTGTATTTTTGAAAAAAAACCGGCCAAGAGCGAGTCAGAACTGCATCCAAAGGGTTCCGTACCATCATAGGTACTAGATGGCGCTGATACGAAGGGTTCCGTACTATCATACTAGGTGGCGCTAGTTTCTTCACGTTTAAAAAAAACACGTTTTTTATATGGAGACTTTCATTTTTTCTAATTTTTAGTATTTGTTGTTATAGCGGTTCGATTCCCGGTGGTTTCAACTTGTAAGACTCGGTTTGTTTGGTGGTAGGGCATTTTCTAAGCCCGCCTGGCTTACAACATTGATGTGTTCCGGCTTGAAGATAAGATAGCCAGTTCTCCATAGCGTTGGGGAATCTTGGTAAGCCCGCTCCCATCTTCGGCATCATCTTCACTTACCATCAGGTGAGATAATTCGAAGGGCTTACCAATAATCAATAAAAAAAACATCAGCTGGGAGAGGAGAGGGAGGAGTAGCCTAAAATCTCACTACTATAACCTGAAAATCGGCTTAAATCTGCGTTATTAAAGGACGGCCCCTTAACATCGTTGTTTGGAAGCAAGATTTAAATAAGACGCTTGTAGTTATTAACCTTGTAGTAGAACAGATGACCGATGAGGCAGTAAAGTTCTCGAGTGGCGACCGCGCACCGGAAAACAGCGTAGGCAGGCCTCCCACGCGGTGGACCAACGACCTGGTGAAGATCGCGGGAAGCCGATGGATGCGGGCAGCGCAGGACCGGTAGCCGTAGAAATCCTTGGGGGAGGCCTTTGTCCAGCAGTGGACGACTTTAGGCTGATATGATGAGGTATAAACCTTAACAAAATCGAGTCTTACAAAGTTATACCTCGCCCGGGAATCAAACCCGCAACCTCCGGGCGTGATGAGAGTAGACGAACCGCTACGCCACGAAAGCGGTTAAAAATCTGTATTTACTTAAATGTTTACTTTTCTGATAACATTTTTAATGTGGATCAATTACCATGGGCGTATTATGCCATACGATAAATAAATAATTGTGCGACCGATGACCTGGTGAAGTTCACGGGAAGGCGCTGGATACGGGGAGCGCAGAACCGTTCGGGGAGGCCTATGTCCAACAGTGGACGTCCTTCGGCTGATATGATGATTGTTTCAAACTCAGGTTTTTCAAACGGTTTTTTTATTCCATTTAAAGAATCTGCCAATTACTTGTTTTCAACGTCCATAGTCCAAAAACACATCATTAAACACATCGATCGAACATCATAATACTCACATCAGAAAAGCCATAGCCTGGCAAGCTTGGCACTATCACTTCCAACGCGAAGTCGCGCCCTTCTTGAATAGCTGTCAAATATGGTATAGCTTCATAGAACTCTCGAATGGAGCCTGGCCATCCGTGGAGTAGGAGGACCGGTACCACCTCTAGGTTTGATGGTGCCTGTGGGTTAATAAAAAAAAAGTTACAGTGGCTTATAGAGGACGAAACACCATCTTTGTTGGTTTGCACACTGCACAGACATGAAAAATATTTGAATCTGTAAACCTCTAGTTCTTAATCATGAAAATGTTTTTTTTGTGTAGAACTTTGCTGAAATAAATAATGGTAGGTACCTTATACCGGCACCACCTCAACGTTTGACGGTGCCTGTGGGTTAATAAAAAAATGTTACAGTGGCTCATACAGGATAAAACACCTTGTCCTCTATATCCTTGCCTAAGTCTGTGTTTCCCGATTCCTACAATTTGAGGATATTTACGGTGAGAGTGAATAGGCATTATTTGAGTTTGCGTATATCATTCTCGACTACATCGTCCTTACCATCAGGTGAGTTGAAGTCAAACGCACTCAAATTTTTAATTAAAAAAAACACCATCTTTGTTGGTTTGTACACTGCACAGACATGAAAAATATTAAATTTAATTAATTTACAGGTTTCCAGGGAATACCCGAGTAGTTTTTAAACCACTAGATCTTACACATTAAACTGAACAAGTTTTAATAAACAACTTTGCAGAAATCAAGAATGGGAGGTACCTTATTCCGAGTCTTCTGGAATAGGGGATCGGACTGCTAGTCATTTGACTTACTTTTTACAATCTGTCAAAAACGAAATTTTGTTCTAAAAATGTTTGAAATACCCACAAGTGACGTCATAGATTTTAAGCGTCATTGACGAACTTATTTTGTGAATTTGATCAATTAAAAATTGAAGACGTGATGGAAAAACAAAAGAAGTAAGGTTTTCTGAAACATCAAGAGGAGAGCAATTTAGTAAATCATATTTCAGATTTTATTTTTGATGCAGTCCGATCCCCTATTATTATGAACTACTCATTTTTATTAGGTTCCATCATAAAGTTACCTATGAAATAATATTAAATCGTTAGAGCCATTATAAAAAACCTGGATTTATATAGGAAGTGGGTACCTTAATCCGATTTTTCCTGGAATAATAACAATTACAATGTAGTAGTAGGACGCTTAGATGCATACTAAATCAAAAAGTTAAAACAAAATCGTTAGAGCCATTATTGAGAAAAAATACTAAGGCGGCCAATCTAAAAAATAAGATAGTACTTTAAAAAAGAAACTGTTCGAGATATAAAAATAACATAACCCGGATCCAAATCGTAGCCCAATCCGTTCAGTAGTTTAGGTCTTAGAGCCCCATATACACACATACATACATTTTTAGAGTTCTGTACCCAAAGGGTAAAAATGAGACCATATCACTAAGATTCCGCTGTCCGTCCGTCTGTCTGTCTGTCCGACTGTCACCAGGCTGTATATCAGGAACCGTGATAGCTAGACAGTTGAAATTTACAAAGATGATGTATTTCTGTTGCCACTGTTACAACAAATACAGTCTCCATACAAAAACGTATTTTTTTTAAAACGTGAAGAAACTAGCGCCATCTAGTATGATGGTACGGAACCCTTTGTGCGCGATTCTGAGTTTTACTCGCAATTTACCGGGTTTTTTTTAGTTTTTTGGATTCTAATAGTGTAAGAAAATCGAATCGATCCCCATCAAAATCTCAACTTAGATTTTTTTGCCATCACAGAACCTTCTTCACTTTTTTGTTGCTCGCCCATCGGTCGCTCGAAAGTAAAAATACACTAAGACCTACAAACCTCAGGCTTAACCCTCATGAAATGTACATCCAAGCCCTGCACATTGGTCTTGTAATGCTGGAACTGGTTCAAAAACCTCTGCCTCCCGCTGAAGTCGTACTCCTCAGACCAGAACTTCAGCCAGTCGGTTAGTTCATTCGTGTTGAATCCATATTCGTGGGTGATACCTTCGAGTGGGGCAGGGAAGGTGCCAGCCACCTTGATGCGTTGCTTTATTTCTTGGACCATCTGTGGAGATTTTACTAGTTATTGTTTTAAACACTACAGGTGTTGAAAAATCACGGTAAAATTTTAAGGAGTCACTCAGTAACTCGATACAAAATACAGGAAAAAAGAATTAAAAAAAATATTAAATAAACTAAATAAATAACAAAATCGACTTCAATCATAACAACCAAGCACAATTTTGCAACTTTATTTTTGTTTATGTTAAAATTAAAAAGTTTTGAAATGGCGTAGTCGTAGAGGCTTCCCGCGACCGACCTTCAGCAAGTCATCGGTCCACCGAATGGAAGACCTACCTACGCTACGTCGTCTTCGAGTGTGCGGTTGCGACTTAAGAACTTTACTGCGGCCATCTGTTATTATAAGAGGCCGGGTCGTTCCTTTCCCTCTAATATGGTTGATGGGAGCGATGGCTGACTCTCGCGTTATACTCGTGACCGGGTTCTGTCCGTGTGAACTGGCCTACTCTTGTCAAAGGTATCAATGACGTTAAATGATTTTTATGTACAACTTTTCGTGTCGTATTGTTTTCATGTTCTAATGATATAATCTGGTTTATTTCAAGGATTGCATTTTGACGTTATTAATTAATGATTGTTTATTTCTTGATTTTTTTACAAATGACATTATGTAATCACTATATTATGACTATCAGAAACAGTCTAATTTGCACTTATTATGATAAAATACCATTGAATTATAAATTTTGAATGATGGAAATTATGAATTCTCAGACCCCTTAGATGCCATACTCAAAGTGTTCTCCGCAGAGCCCTGGAGCGCCGCGAGGACTCTGCGAGGGCTCCGCCAAAGACATATAGGAAGCCGCCTGCGCACAAAAACTGATGTCACATAATAGACAAAAATAAGGTGACACGAATGTAGCATAGTTAATAAGTCTACAAAAGTAAGATTTTGAAAAACTAAATTAATAATATAGATAGAACCTAAAGCATAGTTTTCGAGTTAATCAAGTTTTATGGTCGGGGGTGGTAATTTTTTTTAGATACCTGCATGGTAAAAACGGGACCCAATTACTAAGACTTCGTTATCCGTCCGTCTGTCTGTCTATCTGTCCGTCTGTCACTGTATTTCATGAACCGTGATATCTATCAGTCAAAATTTTCACAGATGATATAACAACAAATACTAAAAATTTTAAAAATTGAAAAAATAGGGGGTCTCTATATAAACGTGTTTTTTTAAACGTGAAGAAACTAGCGCCATCTAGCATGATGGTAAGGAACCCTTTGTGTGCGGCTCTAACTCGCACTTGGCCAGTTTTTTTTATTTTGTAGTTATAATTGGCGCAAGCGGGCGCAGTGATGAGCTGGCAACAAAAAATAGGTTTTTCTTGGTTTATATTTTTTTAGGGCTTTATTTTTTAGTGTTGCTAAAGTGGTCCGCGGCTAAAAAAGTTTGAGAACCGCTACCATAGATTATTATTTTTGCTGTACTTAAGTCTCTATTATGTAGTCTGTACCTTTTACTCACTTAAAGCTTTATATTTTATCTCATCCCTTGTGTTTGGAGCAATAAACCTATTTTTAATAATTCCTTCAAAACACATTTTACTTTCAATCTGTGTAATTAAATGTTAAGTACTTATCACTTTAGTTACCTACCTCCGTTGTGAATTTGATTTGAAACGGCTTAACACTATCATCGACCTTCTTCTTCAAGCTCTCTGGCCCCCACCAAGCGTTCAAATCCATCTTCGGCAGTGGTGGGGATGGTTTCAGGAACACCATGTATGTTACCACAGCTGCTAGAGACAGTAGCGTCAGGAGTGGAAGTAAGATTAGAAGGCGGGCCATCTGTAAAAAAAAAGGTTAAATCGTTTTGTAATGACGTACAAAATGTCGCTACGTCACGTTGCCATAGTAAAAAGAAAGAATAGTAGGTTATCTTCATACAATGGTACATCGCGCGGTTTGTATGTGTGCGCGTCAGTAGGCACGCATGCACACAACAATAATAAAAATACAGTTTATAAAAACTAAAAAACACGCTTTTAAAGTACACCAAACTAAAAAGTAAAAAAAATAATTCTTTAGTATAGGTAAGCTGAAAACAATGAACGAAAAATATTAGTATTATTGTGAAAAAAGCGTGGGTTGCTCGATATACTAAAAATATGGCACAAAGCGCCGATATACTAAAAATATGGCACAAATAATTATTTTTCACTTTTTAGTTTGATGTGTTTAAAAGCGTGTTTTTTAGTTTTTTTTAAACTGTATTTGTTTTTCAATTTTTAGTTCAGGATAATGAGATAAACTCATGAAATTATTGTATTTTCACTGATTCTTGATAAATATACAAAGTTTGAATTAAATTTGTCCGTTTAAAGTGGGTCCGTAGCTCAGAGGCAAAGTTCACTGGCTCAACACAGGAGGTCGCGGGTTCGATTCCCGGCGGGGTCAATTTTAAGACTCGGTTTGGTTGGTGGTAGGGCATTTTCTAAGCCCGCCTGGCTAGCTACCACCATCTAATCTAAGTCTTGCCGCCAAATATCAATGTTGATATCATTGATGTGTTCCGGCATGAAGATAAGATAGCCAGTTCCCCATTGCGTTGGGGAATCTTGGTAAGCCCGCTTCCATCTTCGGCAACATCGTCACTTACCACCAGGTGAGATGTTGTCAAGGGTTTACCAATTGAGAATTAAAAAAAAGGGTCAAAAATCGAGTGCAAAGGAGTCGGTTACAAACGTATACATACAACATACAAACAAGCATACATTTGATATAATGTATAATAAATTATATAATTGGACTTGTAACAAAATTGTTATCAATAAAGATTATGATTATGATTAAAAGTGAAGCTAATATAAGCGTGTTAAAAACGACTTCTTTCCCTTACTAAAGATTACGAAGTAACTAGTATCTCATCTGTGCCATAGTATTTTTACTATGTCTGTGCTAAAGAACTCGTTTTTATTATTGTAGTGTGCGTGCGTGCCTAATGACGCGCACACACAATCACCCGCGATGTACCACATTGTATGAAGATAGCTTATTATAGTGGTCGAATAAGGCCCGATCACCCTATTAATTAGGGGTGGGCTCGAGCCCCTCGGTGGCGACGTACAGGGTGTAAAAAGAATGGTGTAGGACCCGTTAAATGGGGCTTCTACTCATCATACTGAACAACTTTCCCAAGAAGCCCATAGTCAATTCGCAAAAAAAAAAATTCGAAGCTCCATAGAAAATTGGTCGATCAGCTGATCGTTTTGTATGAAGAGTTTAAATATTCTTTGCGATTTCAGCGAACTCGTAGAACAAAAGTTGTTCAGTTTGATGAGTAGAAGCCCCAATTAACGGGACCTACACCAATTTTTTTACACCTGTAAATGAGCTCATATGATGATGACACATACAATTTATTAAACACGTATAGATTCTGTTCTCTAACAAACGTGTTTGAATAGATTAATTTTCAAAAGTGGTCGTGTTGCAACGGCTTATTTTTTTTTCATCGCGGGCCCAGTGCGGGTTGGTCGACTTCACACACAACCTTCGAGTTTCTTCGCAGGCGTGTGCAAATTTCCTTACGATGTTTCCCTTCACCTAAGAGGCGTCGGATAAACGTACACATATGAAATCAAAATTAGAAAACTCATTGGTACGTGGCAGGATTTGAACCACGATCTACTGGACAGGAGGTAGCGGCCCTAATCGTTACGCCACCGACGTTCTTTTTTACGGTGGGGAGGGAGGGGGGAAAGGGGCATGTGTACATGTTTGGATTAATAATTTTTGAAAACCTAAAAACTTTTAGGCACAGGCTTTTATTTGAAATGAGTTTATATGCTTGTCGGAGTGTCATTGAAAACGCGACCAATACCAGCTCGAGATAAGTTTACATAGTTACACTTTGTTTGGATCAAACGTCAGGTATTAGTACCTGGGTGAAACCGGTGGTGGCGTGACGATCGCTTGTACTCGTGAGACGATCGTTTGTGGTAGCAAAGATGATGTATTAACGGAAGGCTGTTTGTGCTGCCACACTGAGTTGAGAATTTATTAGATCTGTGGAGAAGCCACATTAGCTGGACGTCAGTCTCGGAGCAGACACTTTTTGACGGAGCGTCGAGCAGAACACAAGTAGTGGTGATCTGTGAGCAAAATGGACGTGTCACGCCATCGCTGTGATCACCGCGTTTGCATCCATTGTTATCCAAGGCATCCTGTACAATTTCGATTACCAAATGATCAAGACTATTGAAGAAGGACCTCTGTGATATAGCTGCATTGTTATTTCGACGCCCAATACCGAAATAGTTAAGGACGTGAACCACGAGGCCAACCATAACCTAACCACTCACACCCCTCTTCTAGATCAGAAGTTGGATTGTTCCCAGCGCTCGCAACAAGTGGACAACGACGGGAAAATGTGAAAAATGATAATGGAGCAGCGAAATAAAAACTCACTGGCAACAATTCTTCGTGCTACAGAACTACATGCTGCGATTGATTGAGGTTATGCAAGCACCATCGACTACATCTGCTGCAATCATATTGCCAGCATTCAACTGGAATATACCGGAAGCTAATCCACGTGCACGGCGCTCAACTGTCGACATCTCCCTTACGGAACGACCGTTGGAATGAGGTGACAGCGTGGGCTGCGCTAGCAGCGGCAGAGAGGCACTCGAGCGGCGTCTGCGAAGTTCGTGGTATACGCGGAGCTACGAAAATCCGGTGAGTCGTACCCCTTTTGTTTTGATAGTGGTACTAGAATAGTACGAACGTAGTACTATTACCTAATCTGTAGTGGTGCCTACTGTTCTCTCGTTAAAGAAAGTTTCGTGTATAGACTTTCGGGAGTGTGTTCAGTGCAAACGCACGATTGACTTTTATAGGCAACGCTCACGTTTACTGTACAGAACAAATATTGAGTGAGGGTAGTATTGACGGGAATCATTCAGAATTTTTATTTTTTAGTTATGCCAGACGAGTACCTACGTGCCAACCTACGTACAACAATACGTGCCAACAATATTATGATCGGTTCAGATATTTTAAATCTAGGATTGACGGTATTCTTAAACGAGTCTGTCAATAACAAAACAGCTTGACTGTCGGTAAGGATGCGAATAGAGTAGTTAGTCCCTTACCCTTCTAGTAGTGATTGCATTAGCAGCTAAAATGATGCCTTGTGGAAAGTACTCTTTCACATGCTTTCGGATTTTTACTTGTGACACAACGTCGTGATTGAACGGAAGATTTAAAAAGAGGACTCATTGTAAATATGATGATTCATTTAGTTAACTAGTTTCGGTTATACAAACCTAAACCAAGATTGAAAGTATTGAAACCCCTTTAAGCTTTTATAATATTGAGACTGACATTTTTACATGGAGTAAAAAAAAACCTTTATTAGCTTTCGTAGTATTGGGACTGATATTCTCATTGATCATAGGCCAAAGTTGTTGCCTATTTTTAATAGCTTTCGTGATGAATTTGTCGAGGGCATCCTTAATGCCCCGCTATCGTATAGACCCTATGTAGGTAGATGAGTTTCGGGGACCCCAATAAAATAGTTTGTTTACCAATTGTAAAAAAAAAAGAATAACAGGGTAGTATGCGGAGTGCAGTGGTGGACGTCTTACGGCTGATGTGATGATGATACAGGATTCATGGGCTGGAGGCTGCGAATGTCATAAGCCCCGAAGCTTTCCCTTTTTGACGGCCTTATCATGCTGGTAAAGAAAAAGGATAGCATAGAACGCAAGTGTTGATAACCGTGAAAAAAAATAAGTGATAACAACATGCCTGAACGGAAATTGCTTCCTCTGATAGCTAACTACTTCATACGTGGTCACTATTTTACCACGTCAGGCATAGCTAGTGGTTACATCAGGTGCATTCTTTACCTATTAAATCGAAATGACTGATTTTGTAACCTCTGTTCAAATACGTCCACGTGTCATTCGATCTACGTAATGCTCCCTTGTATTTGAACTTACGTTCATAAACGCTTTAGGCGCATGGCAACGGTCAGGTGAATCTTAGCACGTTTAAACGTTGGTACTCTTAGTTAAGTGTCCTTTAAAATATGCTCACTTCCTTCGAGTATAGTAATGAGATTTCAATGTTACAAGTCCTTCCATGATGATCATTTGGCAGCAACCAAACTGTTGGGTTAACCGAGTTACGAAGTACAGCCTCCTGGAGTTGCTTCTAGGTACGAGTAAAGTAGCCTAACCTCTAAATGTCATGTTTGTCGATTACACACACAGGCTGTAATTTTATCTAAGTGAAGCACGACAACATACTAGTGATAATACGGAGAGTAACGCATCCTATTACAGGAGTTGTTAATCAGCTTGCTGCTGATGTGATAATAGACATGGGCCTCCCCCATGTTGGAGCGGTTTCACCAATTGTAAAAAAAAAAAAAAACAAAAAAAAAACGCTACGCTTGGCGGGCTGTTTGGCGGTACAGTATGAGCGTGAAGGACGATGTTGCTTGTCCTCAAATTTTTAGTCCCTTAGTCACTTCTTGTGAAACCCTTGGGAAGAGATGGGGTGGTGTATTGCTCTGAGGCAGCGCCACTGGCTGATTTCTAGACAAAAGCTTAGTTTCACAAGTTACCTAACTTTGTGTTGTTACAAATGGAGAAGCGTTACCTACCACTTTAGATATCAAATGCCGTCAGTTATTGAGGACAGACTACGTTAAATGCCCGATAGTGACAGTATTATTGACTTGGACAGAATTGATGATGGAGAGACTGAACCTCGACCATCTACTAGTGCAGATTAAGGACTTTTGTACTTGACCGTGATTTTAACGTTCACTAGTTTGTATTTTGAACCTTATACGTAAACAATTTTTCGCAACTGGATGCCAATAGCCTCAGCCATTCGTAGACGTAGGCGTAAAACACCGAGTTGATTTTCTCGTTGCTGTGCGGCCACAACTGTGTGTGGCGTGCGTTTGGCTCGCAGGCGTATCACCGGGGAGGTGATGTTGGCAATGACCAGAAAGAGGTGATGTTTGAGATCGCCGCATGGAAGCGATAGTGTGGTTGGACACCGGAGGGGGGTGGTCCAAGAGTCGCCAGGTAGGGTGACTGTGTTTTTGGGCGGACACCTGAGAGGTTGTCTGAGAGTCGCCAGGTCGAGTGACTGTGTGTTTGGGCGGGCACCGGATGGAGGTGTCTGAGAGTCGCCAGGTTGGGTGACTGTTGTTTGTTTGGGCACCGGATGGAGGTGGCCCAGAGTTGCCAAGATGGGTGACTGTTGTGGTGATACAAAATAAGGAGCGTAACCAAACCAAGTTAGATCCCAAATACCGAGGGCCGTTCAGGGTCGTAGAGGTCTTAGAAGGTGACAGATACAAATTACAAGCTTTGAATTTGAGACGAAGTTACAAGTATGCCCATGACCGTTTACGTAGTATGTCCGAAGGTTATTTGCCTCCGGATGTTGACGATGAATCTGGTGCAGAGGCGTCTACCTTTCAATGTTAATTGTATTGACAGATCGTAACTCAATCAATTGTGTACAGTTGTAATTTTTTTCTTTATCGTTTATTTTTGTGTGTAGTACTGAAGTATTCCAACATGTTTCAGCGGTAAATGAAGAGTGCTGAATGGCGCTATATGTTTGCATGAATTGGCTGCTGCTTGTTTTGTCAGACTCGTTCTGTCATGATGTGTAGCAGGTACATTCGTGTTTTTGTAAAAAAGAAGTATCCCGTTTACCGGCTAAAACTGTTGATGGTATTCCGTCGCCTGTATTGGTGATGATGGTGTTCCATTGCCTAGATTAGTGATGATGGTATTCCGTCGCCTGTATTGGTGATGATGGTGTTCCATTGCCTAGATTGGTGATGATGGTATTCCGTCGCCTGTATTGGTGATGATGGTGTTCCATTGCCTAGATTGGTGATGATGGTGTTCCATTGCCTAGATTGGTGATGATGGTGTTCCATTGCCTAGATTGGTGATGATGGTGTTCCACTGCCTAGATTGGTGGTGATGGTGTTCCGTCACCTGGACTGGTGATGATGACTGATTGGTATTCCGTCGCTTGGCGTTAGTGATGATGATTCTTTGTGGTGTCCCGCCACCTGGATGTGGTGATGTTCAGTTCTGGTGTTCCGTCGCTTGTGATTTGCGATGATGATTATGTTCCGTTCTATGTGCCCCTAAAAGTTGTAAATGGTTGTAAGGTTTCAAGCCTTGCAGCTGTGATTTACCTTGGAGACCTAAACTGATTTGAGATTGTTTGAGTTACGATGCTAATGCTGAGGTTTATTTAGTTTACGAGAGTGAAATTATTTTGGTTTTTTTGAGACTGTTAAAATATGTCATTACCATGATTGTAGTCTTGAATTAAAGCTTCACATTATTAGTGTTGCTTTTATTCCTTGAGCTGTGGACCTTCCTAATGAAGGTCAGGATTGGCCGAACGAAATGGAATCTACTGGTTACCCTTTTCTTTTTCAGGTTAGTCACCCGAGGACGTGTGACTCGCAGGATGGCCGTGTCGGAGTGTCATTGAAAACGCGACCAATACCAGCTCGAGATAAGTTTACATAGTTACACTTTGTTTGGATCAAACGTCAGGTATTAGTACCTGGGTGAAACCGGTGGTGGCGTGACGATCGCTTGTACTCGTGAGACGATCGTTTGTGGTAGCAAAGATGATGTATTAACGGAAGGCTGTTTGTGCTGCCACACTGAGTTGAGAATTTATTAGATCTGTGGAGAAGCCACATTAGCTGGACGTCAGTCTCGGAGCAGACACTTTTTGACGGAGCGTCGAGCAGAACACAAGTAGTGGTGATCTGTGAGCAAAATGGACGTGTCACGCCATCGCTGTGATCACCGCGTTTGCATCCATTGTTATCCAAGGCATCCTGTACAATTTCGATTACCAAATGATCAAGACTATTGAAGAAGGACCTCTGTGATATAGCTGCATTGTTATTTCGACGCCCAATACCGAAATAGTTAAGGACGTGAACCACGAGGCCAACCATAACCTAACCACTCACACCCCTCTTCTAGATGCTCATATATAAGTTTATATGCTCATAAATGAGTTTATATGATCATAAATGAGTTTATATGCTCATAAAAGAGTTTTTGGCTTTGCCTCACACACACACACGTCTCTTTGTATACAAAACATCTCTTTGTTTACAATAAGTACATGGACGGACATACAAACTACCCTCACAAATGCACACAGTGACATGCCTACAATACTTCCGGGATAACTCACTTACTACCTATACTTAGTTATAAGATTGATAAATAAAACAGACATCAGCTGGGCTAAGATAATGTTTTGTATTGTTAAAAATAGATACTTAGAATTTAAGGCGGTGGCGGGTTTTTTGTTTACTTTATGTTGTAATTATTATCCTGATCCGGATTCCAAAATCCTGTTTCCACATAACAGATAATTCCATTGTCTACGGGTGGAAACAGTTACATATAAGAAAACATAATAATAACATTCGCTTACAAGTCCATTGGTGCATGATACTATACGTACTACATACTATTCTATACTATTATATTTTGTTCTGTTTTTCTCGTTGGGACCTCCGGTAGTAACTAATTAGTAATCTGTGCCTCCGGGTCGACTTGCCATAGCACAGATTTCGTCTAGTTTGGGAGTTGACTCGTGGGCCTCAGCCATGAATTATTAATAAGTGATAGTTAACGATAAGTTGTTAGTGAATGCACCTATATATAATATAACTAACTTAGTTAACACTTAAGCTGACATGTTGTCATTCGTCCTTTTCTGTAAAAGAAATTGAATAAAGAAATTATTATAGTTATTTATTATAGTTATAGTTATATGCTCATAAATGAGTTTATATGCTCATAAATGCCAAATGCTCAGTGTGCCAGGTGTGGATACAAATACACGTTTCCAAATTCAAAAAGACGAGCACAGTATTTCCTACGATGTTATTGAAAATATAGGACGATTCTTGCCCTTTAATTTTAATTTAAGGCGAGAATTTACCCTGGGACCTTTATTCCACCTCCAAATCAACTCCAGATCAACTTAAAATACCAAAATGATCTACCGTCACTGGGAATACGGCTTCATACGAAATTTCAGCTAAATCGGACTTCTTAAATCCGTTTACAAGATTGATCTTTTCTTGAAATTTTCTTGATTTTACGTAGTAAGTAGATATAAGTAACTTTCTTGGGGGTGGATATCCTAAATGTAGGATTAAATTAAAATAATTGGCCAAATTGAAAACTCAGGATCTACAAATGAAACTGAAAAAAAATAAATTAAAAATTTAAAAAACCCCCGACAAAAACCTCTAAAAAGTAAACAATAATATGTATTGACCCTTTGAGTTTAATTTAAGTAGTAATATTTTGATCCAAGAGTCGTCGCGTAGGGGGACCGCTAAGTTGTGAAGTTATTACTAATTAGTTGTAGTAAAGTAAATCAGTTGTATTCTGTTTTTATTTTATTTACTTAGCGGTCCCCCTACGCGACGACTCTTGGATCAAAATATTACTACTTAAATTAAACTCAAAGGGTCAATACATATTATTGTTTACTTTTTAGAGGTTTTTGTCGGGGGTTTTTTAAATTTTTAATTTAATTTTTATTTCGTGCTTTTTAAACTTTACATAACTATTACATACAATCGAAACTCTACCCCCACATTCATACAAATAGTTTCCGGGACGAAACACGATACTGCGACACAAAATCTAGCCTATTTTGAATCGATCAAGCCTGTGGAAGTTGCTCACCTCCCTTGTTTGAAACTGCAATTAAATGTGTTATAACTCTAAACTTCAAATCCATGGACCCATGGAAGTTTTTTACTTTTTTAACTGCTGCTTCAGCAGATTCCAGGAGATGCTGCAGCATCAGGTCAAGGTTACCATATTATATCTAACACCTATTCATTGAGACTATTCTAATAATTTCTATTCTAATTCTATTTAAAAGTGTGTGTAACACCTATTTGAAATAAATTGTTTTGAATATTTTTTTTGAGCCCAAACACGATACTTCTACTGAAAGTTTTTGAGGAGTTGGGTATTCTGTAGATTCTAGGAGATGCTGCATCAACAGTTCAAGGTTACCATGGTTTTGCAATATTTTTACATTAACAGGGCACCAAATTTTGAATCGATCAGACCTGTATAAGTTGCCCAGATCCCTTAGTCACCTAGATAAGAGCTGATAACCCTCAAATGGCTGAACAGATCTTTATCGATTATAGCTAAGAACCACCGCAAGGAAACTTGTTTCACGTAAAAAAAAACCGCATCAAAATCGGTCCATCCGTTCGAGAGTTGCGATGCCACAGACCAACAGACACAAACACACAGAAATTGGCGTCAAACTTATAACACCCCTCTTTTTGCGTCGGGGGTTTATATAAGAAATCAAAGCGAAGGTTTATCTCAATAATATTTAGTTCACAGTTAGTCATAGTTTCAGGTACGTAGGTATGTCAAAAATTTAACGGATTTTAACAACATCAGCTCACCGTGTTGCCACCATTGCATTGTATGCAGAATCAAATACTGATCAAAACGAGTCCAAACACGACATATCTGCTATTATTTTTTTAAGAGTGTACTAGTGTGCTGGATATCCTGTCCGCAGCATCAGCTCACCGTGTTGCCACCATTGCATTGTATGCAGAATCAAATACTTATCAAAACGAGTCCAAACACGACATATCTGCTATTATTTTTTTAAGAGTGTGCTAGTGTTCTGGATATCCTGGCCGCAGCATCAGCTCACCGTGTTGCCACCATTGCATTGTATGCAGAATCAAATACTGATCAAAACGAGTCCAAACACGACATATCTGCTATTATTTTTTTAAGAGTGTACTAGTGTGCTGGATATCCTGGCCGCAGCATCAGCTCACCGTGTTGCCACCATTGCATTGTATGCAGAATCAAATACTGATCAAAACGAGTCCAAACACGACATATCTGCTATTATTTTTTTAAGAGTGTGCTAGTGTTCTGGATATCCTGGCTGCAGCATCAGACCAAGAGTTCCATAATCCTGCATAGTTATTAAGCATACATGAGTGTTTCAAGTTTTTGGTCACATGTATGTTTGAAAGTAAAGTAAATACACATTAAGAGTCTAAGAACCCTACCGCAGCTAACAAAAGAGCTGATGACCTTGAAACGGCTGAACCGATTTTGATAAAACGTATCTAAGAACCATCGCCAAAAAACCTGCTTGTAAATAAAAAAAACCGCATCCAAATCGGTTAACCCGTTTGAGAGCTACGGTGCCACAGACAGACACACAGACAGACACACAGACACACACACAGACACACACACACACATAGCGGTCAAACTTATAACACCCCTCTTTTTTGCGTCGGGGGTTAAAAAGGAACCCAATGATGGACACTTTGTTTTTTTTTACACAATTGGCATCCGGTGTTTTTACCTTTTTACCCTTGGCATCATCTCACCTGATGGTTAGTAACGATGATGCCGAAGATGGAAGTGGACTTACCAAGATTCCCCAACGCAATGGAGAACTGGCTATCTTATCTTCAAGCCGAAACACATCAATGTTGTTAACACTTATGTTTGGCGGCAAGACCTAGATAAGATGGTGGTTGCTAGCCAGGTGGGCTTAGAAAATGCCCTACCACCAACCAAACCAAGTCTTACAAGAAGACCTCACCAGGAATCGAATCCCTCGACCTCTTGGTGTAAAGTGAATGGACTAACCATTACCACAGTATATATATTAGTACTAACGTACCATTACGCCACGGAGGCGGTTAATATGGAACTTGTATGGAAAACCCTATCGTATATGTTCCTTGAGAAAATCTTTTTCGCCGTAGCCAGGTAAAAAAAAAACACGTCATGTCACTTGTCGAGTACGCTGACAAGGTATTTAATTAGCGGTCAAACCAGTTTGGTCATCTAGAGTGACTTTTGGCTACGAGAAAAACATTGTAAGCCTCAATTCCGATTTTTTATTTAATTAGCTTTTGCCCGCGACGTCGCCCCCCTGGACATAGTTTTTATGACTGTCGTTGAGGGTGGGTGGTGCGCGAGGCGCAAGCGGCTCGCGAGCGTGGACATGACTTTTCTTCAGATCGGGCTATTCTGATTAGAAGCCTATGTCACTTTCCGACCCCTCAACCAATTTTATACAAAAAACCACTTCCATCCGTTGCTCCGTTGCGGAGCGGACGTGCGCGAGCGCGTTTATGAGTTTTCCCCAGATCCCTCGGGAACTATGACAGGATAACCTAATTATTAAATTATGTCATTTTCCATCCCCTCACCCATGTGTCCATAAAATCTCAACAATCATAAAAAAACTACCAAAATAGTAAACGAAAGTATATTATCTTACCAAAAGAGTATATTTTTTCAGTTCCCTCAGGAATTGAATCGGACTATGTTATTTTCACGGGATAAAAAGTAACCGATGTCCTTTCCCGTAATACAAGCTACCAGCTTGCCAAATTTTACCAAGATTGGTCATGGTGTCGAGCGTGAAAAGGTAACAAACAAACACATTTTCACATTTATAATATTAAACAATACCCTTCCTTTGCAGTCGGGTAAAAAATGTAAATTGGTCTAAAGGTCTAATGCCAATAAACTACGAGTATGACCACATAGCAACGTGTAGCATGGGATCTGAAGGGAGACGTTTCGAACAAAAGACTATAAAGTAGAAATATTAAAAAAATAGCCCGCGTGGACATCGTTTTCACAACCGTCTTCGAGGGTTAGACATGAGCTTTCTCCAGATCCCTCGGGAACTATATCAGGCTATTCTTATTAGCAGTCTATGTCACTTTCCAGCCACCTTAACTGTATCTATGCAAAAAACACGCCAATCCGTTCTCTGTTGCGACGCCGACGTGCGCGAGGGTGGTAATGAGTTTCCCCAGATCCCTCGGGAACTATGGCGGGCTATGCTTATTAGTAGTCTACGTCATTTCCACCCCCTGTTGAGATTGTTGAATGTCTGTGTAAAAAAACACTAAAATCCGTTGCTCCGATGTCAGGAAAATTAACTTTTTTTCAGCTACCTTAGGAACTATATCGGACTGTGCTATTTTCACGGGATAAATAGTAGCTAATGTCCTTATTCTTGAAGCGTGAAGAGGCAACAAACAAACAAACACATTTTCATATTTGTAACAAAAAGAAAGCAAGGATTATGATTGTGTATGCCATTGGTAACTAGGGGCCGTTTTCTGGGTGTGGTAGTCATAGGGGGGTTTTGCCTTAATCGCCACGCTTGGCAGACGGGTTGGCGATGTAAGTGTGGTTGCAAGTGTGTTGCAAGTGTGTTGCAATAAATGCAAAGGAGGCTACTGCCCATCTACCTGTTTTTTTTATTTTTTTTTATTCACAATTGGTAAGCCCTTGACAACATCTCACCTGGTGGTAAGTGACGATGTTGCCGAAGATGGAAGCGGGCTTGCCAAGATTCCCCAACGCAATCGGGAACTGGCTTCATGCCGAAACACACCAATAATATCAACATTGATATTTGGCGGCAAGACTTACATAAGATGGTGGTAGCTAGCCAGGCGGGCTTAGAAAATGCCCTACCACCAACCAAACCGACTCTTACAATTGACCCCGCCGGGAATCGAACCCGCGACCTCCTGTGTAAAGCCAGTGAACTTTTCCTCTGAGCTACGGAGGTGATTTTGAAGTCCCTTATTCGACTCTTACGACCCTCATTGGAAAAGATGGGATGGTCCTATTCTAAGCCGGGAGCCATACGGCCATACGTTGGGACAGTAAAGTTCTCGAGTGGCGACCGCGCACCGGAAAACGTAGCGTAGGAATTCCTTCCGCGCGGTGGACCGACGACCTGGTGAAGATAGCGGGAAGCCGCTGGATGCGGACAGCGCAGGATCAGTCGTCGTGGAAATCCTTGGTGGAGGCCTTTGTCCAGCAGTGGACGTTTTTCGGCTGATATGATGATGATGATGCCATTGGCATGTCTACCTTGTCTCAATCAAAAATTAATTGTACAGCCACGCTGAGCATACTTTCATGCGAAGCCTTTACTGACTGTTGTAGCCAGGCATACACAAAAAAAACAACAAACATTACAGTTACTTAGTACCAAAGAATAAAACTAGGTTTAATCATTATCATCATCATCATATCAGCCGCAAATCGTCCACTGCTGGAAAAGGCCTCACCCAAGGATTTCCACGACGACCGGTCCTGCGCTGCCCACATCCATCGGTTTCCCGCGATCTTCACTAGGTCGTCGGTCCACCGCGTGGGACGCCAAGTTTAATATATCAGACTTAATGAAAAATTTAAAAATAATTTCGGTTTGTATGGGAGGTACCTTACTTAGATTTTTGTGGAATAATGAGGTACCCAGTGTAGTAGGCCTTATTAAGTCCTAAATATTTACAAAGTTTCATTAAAATCGTTAGAGCCATTTTGAGAAAAAGCTACAAGCAACTTGGATTTGTATGGGAGGTGCCTTATTCCGATTTTTCTTGGAACAGCAAATTATCGCGTACTGTAGACCATATACAGTTACAATAACATAGCTAGTTTCATCAGAATCGTTAGAGCCATTTTACTAAAAATGCTAAAAAATAAATATAGGGAAAATAAAAAGATAGGGAAAATTTTGAAAAAAAACGCCTCGTGACATAAAATAATATTGCCCTTACCTAAATTTCACCCAATTCCGTCCAGTAAGTTGGGAACTAAAATACCGGACATACACACACACACACACTCCTCATCATCATATCAGCTTATATACGTCCCCACCGAGGGGCTCGAGCCTATCTTGAATTATGGGCGGTCGGGCCTTAGTCGACCATGTGGGCCCAGTGCGGGTTGGTCGACTTTACACACAATCTTCGAGTTTCTTCGCAGGCGTGTGCAGGTTTCCTCACGATGTTTTCCGTCGGCGTAAGAGCGTCGGATAAACGTACATATGAAATCGAAAACACATTGGTACGTGTCTGGATTCGAACCATGACCACCCAGACAGGAGGTAGCGGCCCTCGCCATGACGCCACCGACACACTCCTCATTCAAAGTAAATTCAATATTCTTTTTAGTTTGGAGTGGTTGAGGAGCGAACAGTAGCGGGAGACGAAGCAGTGAAAGAAGATGGCGAAAATTTCGAAGTTGGGAAAAAGATGGGGATCGATTGTCTTCACTGATTAGGTAAGATAAGATAAAGATAAATACTCTTTATTGTACCCAAAAATAAAAAAAATAAAAAAATAAACACAATGTAAAACTTAGAAACTATAACTTAAAAATTTAAACAAAAACACAACTTAAAACAAAATTTTATAAGCGGTACAATTTGGGCGGTCTTATCGCTCAAAGCGATTTCTTCCAGACAACCCGGTAAATGTTGTTTTACAGCCTAAAACAATAAAAATGTATGTGTATGTATAAGTGTGTGTGTTATAGTGTGTGTGTGTGTGTGCGTCCGTCCGGTGCTCTAGCGCCTGTGACGGAGTCATACTTATTGCTTTGTTTAAAATCTGTTTTTATATAATTTTCTCAGCGCAGATATAATATGGACTCGCGGGATGGACTAACGATAGGAGACGTACAAAAACATAACCCCCCTTTCGGCGCAGTCAGGTAATAATTTTGAACAAAAAAAAACCGACTTTAAACAGGAAACTAAGGTTCTCCTCGATTTCTCTGGGATGCCGTCATCAGATCCTGGTTTCCTTATCATACGGTGGCACCCTTAGGATATCTCCTATCCAACAAAAAAATAATTATCAAAATCGGTTCATAAACGATGAAGTTATCCGCGAAAACACATAAAAAATATACGGTCGAATTGAGAAACCTCCTCCTTTTTTGAAGTCGGTTTAAAAGGAAGCTACTCGAAATTGCACCTCAAGTCGAATTTCAGTAAAAAAGTTTTGCATCTTTTTCTAATCACCCGGTCTCACAGCTCTCAAATATAACTATAATATACACGTCATAGGTAGCAGATAAATTTTTTTCCCATCTTGATTTTTTGAGTTAGTAGATATAAAAAAGTCTAACTACTCCCTCCCGGACAGAAGTGTAAACTTTTTTTATATTTATAAGTTTTGAACCTGCGAGTGTTCCTGGTACGGTGTCGGTGTCGGTTACAGTGTCGAGAGTTCACATTAAAAAAAATCCCAGCGGCGTCTAAAGTAGGTCTCAATTTAAAAAACACGTTTTATTTTTTTGCTCAAAAACTGTGTGTTACTAAAACTTTGTACGGGCTTTTTTAATATGGTATTCATTATTTTAGGAGAAATAAGGTTGTTCCCATACAAATCTAGGATCATTGTGATTTTTCTCAAAAATGGCTTTAACGATTTTTATGAAACTTTGAAAGTTACTACTTACTTAAAAAGTAAAGGCTATGCGAGAAAGTATGCACAATTGCACACTATACATAATAGGGATGACGAATGCTAGTCATCTGAGTTACTTTTTATCATCTGTCAAAAACGACATTTTGTTCTAAAAACGTTTGAAATACCCAACCTAGGCGTGACGTCATAGTTTTGCAGCGTCATTTATGTACTCATTTTGTGATTTTGGTGAATTAAAAATGGAAGACTTGATGGAAAACAAAACGAGTAAGGTTTTCCGAAATTTATGTAGGAGGGCAATTTTGTGATCAAGAGTTCATAAATTATTTCTGATGCTGTCGTCATACCTATTATGTATGTGTGGCAGGCTTATTGTACGATTAGTCATTTAACAAATGACCAGGCAAATTGTAAAATGCCGTACGTAGATTGTAAAATGAACTTGCGAAAC
Source organism: Coleophora flavipennella (assembly GCA_947284805.1). NCBI lineage: Eukaryota > Metazoa > Arthropoda > Insecta > Lepidoptera > Coleophoridae > Coleophora > Coleophora flavipennella. The sequence continues at coordinate 10,171,090 of OX369303.1, read as the reverse complement.
TGAAATGAGCGAGCGAGCGAAGCAAGCGATGTTAGGTTGGGTCAGTTTTGATTAACTTTACAGTCATTCGGGAGCCCTTCCCCCTGGGTAGCAGAAATCTGCGTAAATTTGCCTGACCCAAGGAGTTTATAGGTAAATCTGGAGGCCACACTCTAAATACCTACTTGAAGCAAAGAAATATGGCCTTGAAGTTTCTCGTTACCGCTCCGTCTCTTTCTAATTAGGAGGTATGAACAAGACGTGTATAGGTGAAGCTCTTGCTCACACCCGCTAATTGAAAAGAGACGGAGCGGTAAAGAGACATTTCAAGGGCATATTTCTTTGCTTCAATTAGGTATTTAGAGTGTGGCCTCCAGTTTTACCTATAAACTCCTTGGCCTGACCATTTGTGAAATGACGAATTATATTGTATGCCTGCGACATATACATGAATACAATTTATTTAAATAATACCACTTTGGAATCTGACCGACCATACGTTCGAAACAGATTAACTTGATTTTTACATAACACATTAAAATGATGTCTTCGATAATAATTGACTTACCTCAATGTTAATAGATAACTAGAATAATCAAATATACGTTTATCTGTCACCAACCACACACGCGTCCACTCCCCACCTAGATGTAATAAGACTGAGGCTTGTTTATCTATAATTAGTGTGATAAACACTCAACGATAGATTCGGTGTATAATTTTTAACTTTGTAAGATGTTATATAAATGCGTAGAAACAAAACTTGCCATCATTAGACTGCTAATTTATTCTAACTTGTCAGGACAATTTTATTCCTATCATTGTCATTATCATCATCATCGTTGTCGTCGTCGTCATTATCTTCATCATATGAGCCATCATCATCACCATCGTCGTCATCATCATCATATCAGCGCATCCAACGGGAGGTTCAAGCCTACCCTTAATTATCCGATCGGGCCTTAGTCGACCACGCGGGCCCAGTGCGGGTTGGTTGACTTCATATACAACTTTCAAGTTCTTTGCAGGCGTATTTATTTATTTATTTATTCAGTCATAATTGGTATACAGGTTTAATACGAGTATTACTGTCCTATCATTGTAGGTATTAAAATAATTCTATTTCCATGCTCAGTTTCCATTTAGTTCCATCACTACCAAGGTTCGTGAACATAATAGGCTTCCACTGGACACAGTTTTGGGTCAAGTGGATTGCCCCCCACTTTTCTCTTCAAGCGGTCTCACTCACTATTCCCTTTAAACGCTTCCCCTCTTCATCATTTTTATATCAGCCGAAAGACGTCTACTGCTGGACATAGGCCTCCCACAAGGATTTCCACGACGACCGGTTCTGCGCTGCCCGCATCCAGCGGCTTTCCGCGACCTCCATCAGGTCCACTGTTTGGGAGGACTGCCTACGACCTACGATAAGTCTTCCGGTGCGCGGTCTCCAATCGAGAACTTTACTGCCCCAACGGCCATCTGTTCTACGAGATACGGGTCCTGGCCACTGACACTTACGTTTAGCGGTTCTGTGAGCTATGTAGGTTGCTTTGGATCTTCTACCGATCTCTCATTTCTGATTTTATCATGTAGGGAAATGCCGAGCATAGCTCGCTCTATCGCCCTATGGGTGACCTTGAGTCATCTTATGAGGTCCATAGTAAGCGACCATGTATCAGTTCTGTATGTCATCACTGTCAACATTGAGACACTGCGGTATTTGGGACGTGAGGATATTGCGAAGCTTTCCCTATATCTGTCCTTAATTGTTTGAGCTATCAAAACCATTATTATTTAATTTAAAAGCTCAAAGTTTACGAAAACTGCCTCAAATTTGCTTCAAATTTGTACCTCAGGGTAGCTTCCTAAAACATACTTAACTGTTAATTAGTGCAAAAAAAAATTTTAAAAAAATTGTTTTAATTATTCCCTATCATTAAAGTGATTTAAAACCTCACTATGGGTTTTATTTAAAACTTTATTATGCTACTAAGTTATTATGTTATTATGCTAGGAAGCGTCGGTGGCTCAACCGGTTACGACTCGGTCCTCCTAGCTAGAGGTACCGGGTTCAAATCCGAAAGGCTAATGTCCAATGAGTTTTTCGAAACTTACGTACATATACTTACCGATTGCTTTAACGGTGGAGGAAAACATCGTGAGAAAACCTGCACACACCTGCGAAGAAACTCTATAGTTGTGTATGAAGTCGACCAATTCGCACTGGGCCCTCGTGGTCGACTAAGGCCCGATCGCCCTAATTCAGGGTAGGCTCGAGCCCCTCAGTGGGACGTATATGAGCTGATATAATGACGCTGCTAAAAATAAAAATAATAATAAAATGAAAATATTTAAAGTCTCTACCCTAATATCGGGCTTTTAAAGACCGAAAGAGACCGATGGTGTCACAAAAAAAGCGCGACCAACCGATATTTAATTTAACAGGTTAAAGATTCAAGATTCAAGGTAATTATTAACGTAACGAGAAATACGTTACATTTTGAAATTGTATGTAAAAAAAAGTTAAAAATGCAACACAGGTCGCGAATAAAGTTTGTGCTGTTCATGGACCTAATGCGGTATCAATCAAAGTAGCACTAATTTGGTTCAAGCGTTTTCAGTATGGAAATATTGACTTTCGCGATGCAGCTCGTTTTTAACCGACTTCAAAAAAAGGAGGAGGTTTTTTATTTTTTAATAAAAAATTGAGTGCGTTTGACTGCAACTCACCTGATGGTAAGTGATGATGCAGTCGAGGATGGTACACGCAAACTCAAATAATGCCTATCCACTCTTGCCTTGAAGATCTCGAAACTATACGAATGTAATATTTTTATGTGTGTTCGCGGATAACTTCGTCATTTATGAACCGATTTTGATGTATCTTTTTTTGTTGGAAATGAGATATCCCAAGGGTGGTACCATGATAAGGAAACAAGGATCTGATGATGTTATCCCAGAGAAATCAGGTTTTTTTTTGTTCAAAATTATGTTTGCCTTGTTTGAATTTGCATACAAAATACAAAGAAACTTTTCCCCCGACCTAATATATGAGGTATAGCAACGTATTAGGGTCCATTAAAAGTAGTTAGTTTATCTTTAATCTCCCATCGTTGGTTCCTATTTAATTTGTTCGCTCAGCCGGTAGTGGCAATGAAAATCCAATCACCCTCTATAACAAGTCAACTGTGCTAACATTAACACTCTCTTTTAGTACAATTTTTAGAACTTTACACGCATCATCTCTTATAGTAGGTACACTGTTCTTTTATTTTCTATCTTAATACCTAGCACATAAGATTCTTAATACAAATATTAAGGTCTTAAGATGGTTCATATGACAATATTCGATTTAAATTATTGAAAGACTGTGTAAAGCTATCACCATGGAAAAAATATGTAATAATATACTTAAAGTAATAAAAAAATCTTTAATTGAATACAATTTTAGAAATATTACCACTTTTGATGTAGACTCTGTTTTTGGGATTAATTGCAAAATTTCTCGAAAACAAGTAAGTCATATTAAAAGAAACTAACACAATTAAATTGGTGACTTATATATACCTTTCGTATCAATTGAACAATTTTTTTAAACTTATTTGAAAGTGATGTAAAGTAATAAATACATGTAAAAATCGAGAATTTTGCGTTCGGTTTCAACGTAACAGCCGTGTTGAAGCCCGTAAAGAATTGAACTTAAAATGAATAGACTTAAGTTCGATATTATTGAAACACGTATCAACATGCTCGGATTGAGTGATCTTAAAGCCTTAAAATTTGATCTTTGCAGAAGAATAGCAAATATAAATCTTTTGCTATGCATATAAGGTTGATGTTTGCATAACTATTCTGAGCCATCATCTTCGTTCCGTTGTTCGATGTCCATCGTTGTTTTTGCACTTCTATTATTATTACCAGTAAGAACGATATCGTCGATGTATAATAAAACAATTTCAAGTGTCGTTTTGTTCTCAATGTTCTTGGTACAGGCTGCGTGTGTAGAACTGATAAGAGAAAGTGGGGTTGAGGCTCACTCCCTGTGAAGGATTGTAACATTAATAGGAGATTTGACAGATTATTAAACATCCATATAACAATATGTACGTATAGGTTTTGTGGTATTTAGGAGTTTGAAATATTAGGGGACTTTTGAAATTTATTTTCTAGATTATTTTTAATAAGCTTGTAGGATGTTTGAGTTAAAATAGTTAGATTTTCACAAAGCCATAGTAAGTCTGATGAACATACCAATAGTTATTTCATCAAATACCTGATTCTTTCATTAAGGCTTATACCGCCGCCAACGAACAACTTTCTAACCACTTTTTACTTCAATTAATATTTTTTTTTATCGAAAAACTTTTTTGATATTTACAGGATTGTGAAGCTGCGAATTTTCATACAAACGGCGTTAACGATTTTCACCTGTTAAAGGATAACCGATTTGAACCAATTTTCGATAAGTTGTCAGTCAGAACAAAAGCTAGGCTTATACGTTTCGTTTTTTAAATTACTGATTATAAATAAACAAAAAATGGCCGGACAATAAAATTAAACTTATTAACTTTATTGAAAAAACACAAACGTATAAGCCTAGCTTTTGTTCTGACTGACACGCCTTTTAATTGTAATTTAATTTTAATTTAATTGTTAACGCCATTTGTATGAAAAGTCGCAGCTTCACAGTCCTGTTAATGCCTTTAGATAGGTCAAATGACAATATTCAATTCAAATTATGGAAAGACTGTGTAAAGCTATCACCATGGAAAAAAATATATAACATACTTAAAGTAACAAAAAATAGATTTAATTGAATATACAATTTTAAACCAACCCGCACTGGGCCCGCGTGGTCGACTAAGGCCTAATCGCCCTGATCCAGGGTAGGCTCGAGCCCCTCGGTGGGGACGTATATGAGCTGTAATGATAATGATGATACAATTTTAAAAATATTAGATAGATAACACGTTTATTTGTCACTGCAAACACATACCAGAACATTATACATATTAAAAAGAAAAAAAAACTAACAAATTAAAAAAGGGAAAAAAACAGAAAGAGAACATTAGTTAAAAAGAGGAAACAAACAAACAAATCACAACAAAATAATTTAAAAAAATAAGTTTACACTAGTGTGATGCAGTGCAAATGGGTCATAGCTCAGTAAAAACGCTTTGCCCCTGTAAAAACAAAATACTATTATCACTTTTGATGTAAAAAATATACTGTAATGTACCGTTTTTGGCATTAACTGCAAAATTTCTTGAAAACAAATTGTTTATGTTAAATAAAACCAACACACAAAAATCGATGACTTTAACACCTTTCATTTTAATTAAACACATTTTTTTTAAACTTTTGAAAATCATCATCATCATCATCATCATCATATCAGCCGAAGGACGTCCACTGCTGGACAAAGGCCTCCCCCAAGGATTTCGACGACGACCGGTTCTGCGCTGCCCGCATCCAGCGGCTTTCCGCGATCTTCACCAGGTCATCGGTCCAACGAGTGGGAGGCCAGCCTATACTACGTTTTCCGGTGCGTGGTCGCCACTCGAGAACTTTACTGCCCCAACTGCCATCTGTTCTACGAGCAATGTACCCTGCCCACTGCCACTTAAGTTTAGCAATTCTGAGAGCTATGTCGGTTACTTTGGTTCTCCTACGGATCTCCTAGTTTCTTATTCGATTACGCAGTGTCACTCCGAGCATAGCACGCTCAATTGCCCTTTGGGTTACCTTGAGCCTTCTTATGAGGCCCATAGTAAGCGACCATGTCTCAGTTCCGTAAGTCATCACTGGCAACACACACTGGTCAAAGACCTTAGTCTTGAGACACTGCGGTATTTGGGACGTGAAGATATTGCGAAGCTTCCCGAACGCTGCCCAGCCGAGTTGGATTCGTCGATTGATCTCTTTCTTGAAGTTGGACCTGCCTAGCTGGACTATTTGTCCCAGGTATACATATTCGGTAACAACTTCGAGTGTACAGCCTGCAACCTTCAGAGGAGTAGGTAAGACACGGACGTTTGACATAATTTTCGTCTTGTCCATGTTCATTCTAAGACCCACCTGTTGAGAGGCTCTAGTGAGGCCATCCAGCATTGTGCCGAAGTCGTCCATAGTCTCAGTCATGACCACGATATCGTCAGCGAATCGAAGGTGGGTGATGTATACGCCGTTAATACTGATGACCATCAGTATTTACTTTTATTATTTCTAAATATTTGTCAGCTATCCATCTTATTATTATTGAGCGTGCTTTTGAATCGTGAGTCCGTCAGTCAGTCATACCTACAATTAGTGATATTCGGACGTCGATATTTCATAAATTGTAAAAAAATATTCATGAAAATTGGGATTGTAGGTGATCGAGGGGGCTTACTAAATACACAGACTCTTAAGTGTGCGAAGGTGACACAAATTTTTAATTAGGTTCGTACGTCGAAAGTGGCCCGAAATGGTCCGTGTACGGCCACGGCCCACGGCCGGTGTCGCCCTTTTCTTTTCGAACTTGACTGACACACTGCCGTGTATCTAGATCATACTTTCCCATAACTTAATACAATGGTACGAACGATATACATACAGTCACTTTGGAGACAGTACTACAGTCTGCAAACTAGACGTCAGTTACTTGTTTATACTTTAATTAGGGTTTCAGTTTAATTCCGAGTATTTGCTTGTGTTTTAGTAAGCGTCGGTGGCTCAACCGGTAACGACTCGGTCCATCTAACCAGAGGTACCGGGTTCAAATCTGGACGGCCAATGTACCAATGAGTTTTTCAAAAACTTACGTACATACTTACCGATTGCTTTAACGGTGAAGGAAAACATCGTGAGGAAACCTACACACGCCTGCGAAGAAACTCGAAGGTTGTGTGTGAAGTCGACCAACCCGCACTGGGCCCGCGTGGTTCGACTAAGGCCTAATCGCCCTGATTCAGGGTAGGCTCGAGCCCCTCGGTGGGGACGTATATGAGCTGTAATGATATGATTTGCTAGTAACGGACACTATCTCTGTACCTATATGCCTAATATCTTCACTGAAAAAGACCGTGAAAAAACTCTAGAGGTACTAAAACAGAGAATTAAAGTTTTCGCTGGTAGATTAAAACGATACGAAGATATGAGCAATAAGAAACTATAAAATAAACTATTTAAAGAAAATAAATAAAAATGCTATAGATCTCTAAACAGGCAATCAAATAAGCAGAAACAGAATGTAGAGATACCAACTAAAGATGAAATACAGAGATTCTGGTCAGATACATTATAAAATCCAGTAACTTATAACAAACAAGCAGAATGGGTCACTAAAAAGGAACAAGATATGAGTAACGTAGATCAACACATATGTCAAAGAAATAGATACAGATATAGTTAAAAACGCAGTTAGAGACACACACAATTAGAATGAACCAGGAATAGATAAGATACAAAATAACTATTTAATTTTTTTTACTAGCACACATGATCCCATAGCCAAATTGTTTACCGGACTGCAAAACGGAAAAGAAGAGAAAGATGATTGCTTCACTACTCGACAAGTAATTCTGATACTTAAAGACATGAACAATACCAATGTTCCCAGGTACTGGAGACCTATTGCTTGCTTTCCAACAATGTACAAATTACTGAAGTCAATAATAGCTAACGAAATATACAAACACCGCGAAAAAAAAGAAATAATAGCACCGGAGCAAAGAGGATGTACGAGGCGAGCTAGGGACTACAAATACCATCTGATGATAAACAAAGCGATTTTAGAAGACGCTCATCAATCGCAGAAAAATTTAGTATGTGCTGGAGCAACTAAAAGTTTGCGTTTGACAGTGTATCGCATGAATGGCTATTAAAAGTCACTATAAATGCTCAGAGTGAGTCAAAAGTTTTCTGAAGACGATAATGCCTAAGTGAAGAGTGATTATGACAGCCAAGGCTACAAAAACTACTGTAACTACTGACCCTATTTACATCAAACGCGGAAACTTCCAAGGAGATTCCCTCTGATCACTCCTATTGTGTATGGCAGTTAGCCCCTTATCACAATTATTAAATAAATATGAATCATAAAAATCAAAAATCAAAATCAAAAACAATTTATTTCAAATAGGTGTTTACACACATTTTTAAATAGTCAAAACAAAAAAAATACAATAAAAATAAAATTACAAATAATGTCATGATTCAGATTACAGTCTCAGGTAATGGTATTTGTTTTAGAATCAACATATATATCTTTGTCATTTACATAATCTATTATTTTATAATATCCTCTAGAGCACAAAACTTTTTTGACATGAGTCTTGAATTTATTCTCTGACAAACTAGTTACATTTTCTGGAATTTTATTGTAGAATCTTATACACTGCAACAAAAGGATGCAAACTTAAACACAGTATATGGATGTTTATCCATGGTTTGTTATACATGGATGACCTTAAGTTATACGGAAACAGCAAAAGTAATCTGCAAATTCTTTAAGATAATACAGAAATCTTCACAAAGGACATAGGAATGAGTTTCGGATTGAGTAAGTGCAATGTATTACACCTAATGTAAGTTAGAAGAAGTAAACATCAAAGGTAAGGGCATAAAATACTTAACGGAGATAAATTTTGAACACCTTAAGAATGATGACAACTAAAAGTATTTAGGTATACATGAGTCCGGAAAGATAGATCATAGCGAACTAAGACAACAACTGCAGAAATAATACTTCCAAAGGTTTAAATGCCTAGCATCGTCACACTTAAACTCAAGAAACCTCAATAAAGCCATCAACACTTACGCAAAAAACAAGGGATCTCTTTAATATAGATCTCAAGACAAGAAAAGCTTTGCTAGTGAACAAGATACACCAACAGAAAGCAGAAGTAGAAATATTGTATTTGCCAATATAAGAAGGAGGAAGAGGCCTTATGCATATAGAAATGCTGTATAAAACACAAATAATTTAGTACAAGAGATATCTGGAACAAGAGACTGACGAGGTAGTCAAAGTAATAGTAAAACATGACAAAAGTAGAAACAAATATTCAATATATAAAGAAACGCAATGCAACACCGAAGATCTTGGACTGAGAAGAAACGAAAGATACACCGATGAAGAAATAAAAAAAGGAGTAAAAAAGCAGAAAATTGAAACTTGCAAATCGAAGCCATAACATAGACAGTTTCAGAGAGCAGTGCTGGATAAAAACAACATATAGAGTTTTCATTCCTATGGCAAAAAAAAAACAAAATATAACACCTTCACTCGAATTATCTACATTTGAAATACCAGACCAAGCAGTACTTACCCGACAACACGAACGAGCCATCCTTCACAAAGCAATAGACGGTAAATGCAGACTCTGCTCCGCAAAAGACAAAACCATACAACACATAACATCAGGATGCGAAAAACTAGCTGGAACCTACTACACAAAACGACAAAATAATGTAGACATTAGCGAAAAAACACAAATTTAAAGTCAATAAACTCTGGTGGAAAGAAACACTGACACAAACAAAAGTCATAGAAAACGACACTGCGAAACTAATGTGCGAAATACCGATCCAAACAGATAACACAGTAGTACACAATAGGCTGGACATAATATACGAGTACATAGACAAAGCACACAACAAAACTTACCTCATAGATATCACAGTACTCTCAGACTACAACATTGGAGCATAAGAAATAGAAAAACTAAGTAAATATCATCTACTCAAAACGGAAATAACCAGATTAAGAAAAACACGTACTTAATAGACAGAAGCAACCGGTATCATAGCAAAATCGATTCATCGATACTGCGATAAATTAGATGCCAAAAGAGACAAAATATAATGCAAAAACAGGTATCTATACTTCTACAATAGTTTCAAAAGTACTAGGTATACTGTATTTTGTATCGGGGCATCTGAACCTCCTGCTCCCTAAGGGTTTCGGGGTGGGAGTTCAGAAAATCAATCCTGAATGGGTTTAATTTAAAAACAAAAATAATATAATATGTATATAGATATTATATTATAATTGTTATTTTTTATATTATAAATTTTAAAATGTGAAAATGTGTTTGTTTGTTTGTTACCTTTTCACGCTTAAACGCCTCAACCAATCTTGACGGTATTTGGCATGAAGGTAGCCTGTATCATGAGGTAGGAAAAAGGATACTCTTTAACCCGTGAAAATAGCACAGTCCGATACAGTTCCTGAGGGAACTGAAAAAAATACTTTTTTTTGTTGATTTCTTTAACATCGCAACGGAGGAACGGATTGATAAGTTTTTTTTTCACAGAGATGTTTTAGGTTGGGTAAAGGTTGAGTATGATAAAGACTACTAATAAACATATCCCAAGACAGATCCCGAGGTATCTAACACTCATTTTCAGGCTCGCGCACGTCGGTGTCCCAACGGAACAACGAATTGACGTAATATTTTACTTAGATATAGTGAGGGGGTGGGAAGTGACATAGAATGGTAATCAGAATAGCCCGATATAGTTCCTGAGGGATCTGAAGTAAACTCCTATCTACGCTCGAGAGGCTCGCGCACCACTCACCATCAAAGAAAGTCATAAAAAAACCGGCCAAGTGCGAGTCGGACTCGCGCACGAAGGGTTCCGCACCATTATCTATAGTAAATGACCTATTAAAAAAAAATACTTTCTAGATCTCGTTCAAACCAGTTTTCGGTGGAAGTTTGCATGGTAATGTATATCATATATTTTTTTTTTAGTTTTATCATTCTCTTATTTTAGAAGTTACAAGGAGGGGGGACACACACACACACACATTTTACCACTTTGGAAGTGTCTCTCGCGCAAACTATTCAGTTTAGAAAAAAATGATATTAAAAACCTTAATATCATTTTTGAAGACCTATCCATCCATAGATACCCCACACGTGTGGGTTTGATGAAAAAAAAAATTGTTTCAGTTCTAAGTATGGGGAACCCCCAAAAATTGTTTTTTTTTTCTATTTTTGTGCGTAAATCTTAATGCGGTTCACAGAATACATCTACTCACCAAGTTTCAACAGTATAGTTCTTATAGTTTCGGAAAAAAGTGACTGTGACTTACGGACGGACAGACAGACAGACAGACATGACGAATCCATAAGGGTTCCGTTTTTTGCCACTTGGCTACGGAACCCTAAACCGATGCCCACGCGAGCGAAGCTAGTATTTTCATACATTTTGCTTCCCCGGCAGCCGAGCTGGTGCCGGAGCCGGTGCAGTAGAAAAACAGCCGTCCAGTCAGTCGGACTCAGGGTACTCAGAGACAGACCAGCAGTGTTGCCGTATTAGCGCATTTGACGTTAGAACTTTCGAAACAGTCAGCTTTAAAAAAAATTCAACGCTTCATACATTTTAGCGTTCTTTGAGAACAGTCTCTCCCACAGACTTATATCTATGAGATATATGGTTTGTGGTCTCTCCATACAACTAGCGCCAAAAATTATATCTTTTATTTGTTCTGGCGCTTTTTTATACATCATTTAGCGCAATCTAGAAAAATAGAGCGGCAACACTGCAGACCAGACAGGCTCAGTCACTCAGTCAGTTCAGTTAGTCACTATGCATGTAGTGATAACGCGCGGTTGTGTATTATCGTCCGTCGGTTGTTTAGCGTCATTAATAATTTGTTGTTCTCCTACGAGTTAAGTGCGGTTGTGATTTTAGAGTTGGTTGTAATATTTAATTGGTGAGTTGATTTATTTATCTCATCATGACGTTGTAGACAAGTAGGTACCTATACAATACCTTAATTAATTACCGTAGCTTTAGACTCGACGTTTCTTCTCTAACACTTTATGAATTTACAGGTCCTTTAAATTAGGTATGATCTTCGTATTACGTAAAATAGAAGCACAGATGAGATACTAGTTAGGTACTTGCCTGAAGGGCGTGCTTTTGAAGATATAATGCCTGGAAGGGGGTTGCATTTGAAATTCGCATCTTTTTATAGTGGTTTTTGAGGTAAGGAGGAGAGGGGGGGTGTGGGGATACCCCCACCTCCCCCCCCCATTCAAGCGCGGAAACCAGTAGTTCCCTCAAAAAGTTGTGGTTATATACGCTAATACAACCCAACCAACATTGTTTATTCAACTGGTTTGGCGCTGCAGGAAGTGCAGCCCCTTCGCCCTTACGTAACAAAGTGCAGTTTTTTTCCCCTCGGAATGCGGAGGAGGGAAGGGGGAAAATGCATTTACACATACCAATACAGCCGGCTGTATTTGGTATGTGGGACTCACAGCCCTGCGCCTATATGCATATTATGCATACATACACATATACAGGTGTAACAAAATTGGTGTATGTCCCGTTAACTGGGGCTTCTACTCATCATACTGAAATACTTTTGTTCTACGACGTTGCTGAAATTACAAAAAAATTTTTTTACTTTTCATACAAATCGATCAGCTGATCGAGCAATTTCGTGCATTTCAGTATGGAGGGTCCAATTTTTATTTTGAGAATTGACTATGGGTTCCTTGGGGAAAGTTGTTCAGTATGACGAGTAGAACCTCCAGTTAACGGATCTTACGCTAATTTTTTTACACCCTGTGTACGTAAGGTCATCATATCAGCCAAAATCAGATTTCCACGACGACCAGTCCTGCTCTGCCCGCATCCATCGGCTTCCCACGATCTTCACCAGGTCATCGGTCCCCTAGGGAGGGGGGCACAAAAAGCAGGTGTACCCATGCTCACCTCCGCAGCTACCAGCCTCAGCTGCTCCGTTCGCACGGGTGCCAGCACTTCGTTACAGCAGCGGGCGAGGGCTGCACTCCCTCCGCGCCTCCAGATTTTAAAAAAACACTCTAGTTGTGTGACCGACAAGAGCACGTGGAAGTGGGGTATACCGATTCGGATCTGCAACTCATAGTGACATAAATCAACTCAGGTCGTATGTTGATTGTGAACATAATGGCGGAAAACGTTCCGTTTCATGATCAATTGATTATACAAATAATTTATGTATTGTTATTTTTTGTTTTTACCTAAAACAATAATTATTTAATTTAAAATAACGATGTACAGGGTGTAACAAAATGGTGTGCGCATCATACTGAACAACTTTTGTTCTACAAGTTTGCTGAAATCGCGAAAAAAATTTTGAACTATTCATACAAAACGATCAGCTGATTGACCAATTTTGTGCATTTTTGTATGGAGCGTCGAATTTTTTTTGAGAATTGATTGTGGGTTCTTTGGGGAAAGTTTTTCAGTATAATGAGTAGAAGCCCCAGTTGACGGGACCAACACCAATTTTGTTACAACCTGTATAATTATTTTACAAAAAAACAATATATTATAATTATGAAATAATAATAAATAACGATCCGATACACGTAACTCTAAATACGTATAAAAAAACGCGTTTCCGCGGGGGGAGGGGGAGTATCGTTTGAAAAGGGCAACCAACCCCTATAAAATACACCCCTTAGCAATCCCATAGTCGGGATGCGAATTTCAAATGCCAACCCCCTGGAAGTTTCGCCCTCTAGAAATTTCTAGAACATCCCAGAACATTTGATAGTATTCGAGAGCATTCCCCAACAATTCCCAGATTATTGTGAAAGAATTCCAGAACACTATCAAATGTTGTAAAGTGTTCTGGAAAAGTTTGGATTGGACCATTCAAAGCCTTTCTGTGTGGGTGGGACTACTCTTTTTTTTATTTACAATTGGTAAGTACTTGGCATCATCTCATCTGATGGTAAGAGACGATGATGCCGAAGATGGAAGCGGGCTTACCAAGATTCCCCAACGAAATGGTGATCTGGCTATCTCATCTTCTGGCTTCTTCCTGAGCGAAGCCGGATACCCCAGCTAGTTATATTATAAAGAGGTTAAATTTGTAAATATGTAAGTTTGGATGTAAGACGTAATCTCCGAAACTACTCATCCGATTTCAAAATTCTTTCTCTATTATTTAGAATAGACTTTCAGGATCCACATAGACTAAAAAAATGCAGATCGCACACCGCGCACTCTCGATAACCACGCGGGCGAAGTAACGGGCCAATGCTCGTTTTATTTATAAGTTTCGATTAAATACCTATAATATCGTTATAAGTAAAAACAAATACGCTCTCTTTCTAACTACAGTTAGTCTTTCTCTTTTACGCAATTTGTTTATATAAACTTCATAATAATGATCCTTTGTTTTGTGAGTCTGGCTCCGATATAGTTAGTTCTTTCTCGGCTCCTGCCTTGTTTGACTGTGCACCTACACACACCTTTCAAATATAATTAAATAAATAATCTTGAATTCAATTTATATAAATTCATGTCTTTCATTGATGTCCATAATTCCTACTAAGTAGTAATAAAAACTCATATTTTCTGCTGTGATGTAACTTTGACATACATTACATATTATTATTTCTTTACCGTTAGTGGGCCAAGCCAGTGACATCCCATAAAAATTCTATACCAGCAAAACACAAACAGATTGTTACTTACAAGCGTTTTTGACCTCTATTACAATACCACAAAGCTTATTTTAGGTTGCTTTGATTAGTCTCTCAACAAACAGTAGTATCATCGTTCGCCTACGATACAAAGTTCAACGACTAACTGAATAGTGTTGTCTAGACGTCGATAGCATTATGTAGATATTTTAATTTAGAAATAATATATCGCTTCCTTTTTGATTTAAGAGAAATTCTCTCGTCTGTGGAGTATTCAATCGTCAACCATAAGCTCTTGATACGACATGACAACAGCATTATTCGATATTGATCTACTTGTGTTATGTAGTATCGCCTTGGTCTTTTTATTCTTCTTCTTCTTCCCTGTATATTTCCTCGTATGACAGATTTTAGAAGGCTGTCGTGTCGTATCATCTTATCCCTATACAACACTAAATGCAATGCAGTTTTTAACAATAGTACATTTAAACCTTATTAAAGAAGGGATAAGTATTGTCATCTGTTGTTAAAGTGTAGATATAATTTAAGTGTACAATTGCCAGTCTCCAAATCACTCAAAAGTTTAATTCATGTCATCAGAGATCAAAATTTCAAAAAAAGCGTTGGTGGCTCAATCGGTAACGACTCGGTCCTCTTAACCAGATGTCTCACAGTGAAATCAAAATGTTGCCTGGAAGAGATTACTACTTAGCAGTAAGGCCAATGTACGGTCAATGTACCAATGAGTTTTTCGAAAGTTACGTACATATATTACCGATTGATTGGACGGTGAAGCGAAACGTCGTAAATAAACCTTTACATCCAATTCCATATGTGTACGAAGGTCGCGTTGCACACGTCCGTAGGTGTAAATCTAAATGCCCTACACGTGACCGCAGTTGATGCTAAGTGCAACACCAGGCAACTGCCGCCCTCTATCCCTTGGTAAGCACGGTTAATGGCGCCACACGATAAGAGAAGAGAGATCATTTCAATTATTTAAAAAATAACTTTTAATGATTCTTACCATCAATTATCACTCGAAATTGTTCCTTATTTAACATATTACTGTATAAGAAATGTTATTTTATCTTTTAGGTGGCTTTGTCAATAAAGATTTATTGTTGTTATTATAAAAAAGAACTAATTATATTTAAAAATACTTAACTTCTTCTTTTTTGGACAGGATCAAACAAAACGTTCACTCTGATCAAGACTAAGGACATCTCGCACTCCAAAACCCATCAAGTCGTTTAGGCCACATAGCGTGCTTATTTAAAAAATAACAAACATACAAACATACATTCGACAAACATAGCCCTCTTTTTTTTGCCGCAGACGGGTAAAAACAGTTTGTCTTTCAATTGTCAGTGTTCGCCAAAAATTTTATCGAAAAAACTGTCGATAAGCAATACATGTTCTTATTTGTATTGTGCAATCACTATTTACCAACTCACGTCGATATATTATCTTGACCTTCGCATAGAAGATTAAATTAAACGTGTAGTATGACCTTTGTCACTAACTGAATAATTTTCAAATCAGAATCTCGTTGACAACCCATAACGTCCCCCACTGCTGGGGCGCGGACTTCTTCCTAAACCTGGAATAGTTAGACCATACTCCACAAACATGTAAAAATGTGTTTTTTTGTTTGTTACCTTTTCACGCTTCAACACCACAACCAATCTTGATGAAATTTGGCATGCAGGTATCCTATGTCACCAAGAAGGATGTAGGCTACTTTTCATTCCGTGAACATAGCATAGTCCAATGCAGTTCCTGAGGGAACTGAAAAAAAAAAGTATTTTATTGGTTAATTTCACGGAAAAATGGATTGGTGATATTTTTTGCATAGAGATGGTTGAGGGGGTGGGAAATGACATTACTAATTAACATATCCTGACATATTTCTTTAGGGTTCTGGAGAAAACTAATGACCAATCTTGCTCACCCTCGAAGACAGTCATAATAAAACCGGCCAAGTGCGAGATGAACTCGCGTGGAGAGGTTCCGTACAATGCCAAAGTCAAATAAAAAATATCACATTTAAAATCCTCACAGTAAGATGCAAGTAATTTTTTTTAATTATTAAAAATTCGAGTGTGTTTGGCTGCACCTCACCTGATGGTAAGAGCCGATGCAGCCGAGGTTGTCACACGCAAGCTCAAAAAGTGCCTATTCTCTCTCGTCTTGAAGATTCCTAAATTTTACGAATCGGGGAATACAGACGCCGGAAGGGAATTCCACCCCTTGGCCGTTTGCATGATGAACGAAGAAGCAAAACGCTTCGTGTGTAAAGGTGGAACATCATCACCATCATATCAGCCGAAAATCGTCCACTGCTGGACAAAGGCCTCCCTCAAGGATTTTGACGACGACCGGTCCTGCGCTGCCCGCATCCATCGGCTTCCCGCGATCTTCACCAGGTCGTCGGTCCACCGCGTGGTAGGCCTGCCTACGTTACGTTTCCACTCAAGAACTTTACTACCCCATCGGCCATCTGTTCTACGAGCTATGTACCCTGCACACTGCCACTTCAGTTTAGCGATTCTGTGAGCTACCTATGTCGGTTACTTAAGTTCTCCTGCGGATCTCCTCGTTTCTGATTTGATCACGCAGATAAACTCCGAGCATAGCACGCTCCATTGCCCTTTGGGTGATCTTGAGCCTTTTTTTTAGGCCCATAGTAAGCGACCATGTCTCAGTTCCGTAAGTCATCACTGGAAACACACACTGGTCAAAGACCTTAGTCTTGAGACACTGCGGTATTCGGGACGTGAAAATATTTCGAAGCTTCCCGAACGCTGCCCAGTCGAGTTGGATTCGTCGATTGATCTCTTTCTTGAAGTTGGACTGTTTGTCCCAGGTATACATATTCGTCAACAACTTCCAGTGTAGAGTCTCCAACCTTTAGAGGGGTGGGTGCGACACGGACATTTAACATTATATTCGTCATGTCCAAGTTCATTTTAAGACCCACTTGTTGAGAGACGTTACTGAGGCCATCGAGAATTGTGCTTAGGTCTTCTATAGTCTCAGCCATGGCCGGGATATCGTCAGCAAATCGGAGGTGGGTTATGTACTCGCCGTTAATATTGGTGCCGAGTCCACCCCAGTCTTGAAGCTTAAAAACATCTTGCAGGGCGGCGGTGAACAGTTTCGGAGATATAACGTCCCTGTCTCACCCCTCGCTGCAACTGGATAGGTTTCGAGTTCTGATCCTGGAGGCCAACCGACATGGTGACGTTTTCATACAGACACTTCAACACCTCGATGTATCGATGGTCAATTTGGCACCGCTGGAGAGACTGTAGCACAGCCCAGGTTTCGACTGAATCAAAGGCTTTCTCATAGTCCACAAACACCAAGCATAGTAGCTGATTGTACTTCTTCGGTCTTCTGTATAATCTGCAGTACTAAAGCCTTTTCGGAAACCAGCTTGTTCGGGAGGCTGGAAGTCGTCAAACCTGCGTGCGAGACGATTCGTAATGACTCTCGAACAAGGAACATTGACGACAAAGGGGTGGAACCGCCCTCCGCACCTGGTCGTCCGATGATGAAATGGAGAGGGGGAATGAGGTCGTGAAGCTCCAGGACACACTTTCCGAAATGAATCCGGTATAGAACACTGATAGACTATTTTATATTATGACTAGAACTTTATTCCGTAGGTTAACGTATTACATTGAGTTTACTTTTTTTTATTTTTTTATTGATAGAATTCTTATAGGTTTTCCTGTAATCTACAAGCCATGAAGTATATTTTGTATTTTTTTCAAAATTTTAGGCTCAGTAGTTTTGTAGAACAGGGGGCGTTTTTTTTGAGAATTGACTATGAGTTCCATGGGGAAAGTTGTTCAGTAGGATGAGTAGAAAGAACCCCCAGTTAACGGTTCCTACACCAATTTTTTACACCCTGCATTTAGAAGAAAAGATTATACGCAGGTCTCCCCAAGGCGCGTGCTTTTTACGAATACTGCATGTAGAATAGATAACCGTTGGGCAAGTATTGTTCTCTAGTGGCAACCGCGCACCGGAAGACGTAGCGTTGGCAGGCCTCTCACTCGGTGCGCCAACGACAGACAGGACCGGTCGTTGTTTAAATCCTTGGGAGAGGACTTTGTCCAGCTGTGGCCGTCTTTCGCTTGCATCTATGATGAATTATGGTGATGAAATACTGTATGAAGTCGTTTTAATTTCTTGAGAAAATTAAAAAGGTATAAGGGGTATATAATATAATAATACGCGTCGGTGGCATAATGGCTAGAGCCGCTGCCTCCTGTCCGGGAGGTCGTGGTTCGAACCTGCCACGTACCCATGTGATTTCGAATTTAGATTACATATGTACGTTTATCCGACTCTCTTACGGTGAAGGAAAACATCGTGAGGAAACCTGCACACGCCTGCGGAGAAACTCGCAGATTGTGTGTGAGGTCGACTAACCCGCACTGGGTCCACGTGGTCGACTAAGGCCCGATCGCCCTAATTCAGGGTAGGCTCGAGCCCCTCGGTGGGTACGTATATGAGCTGATATGAATGATGAATATAATAATATACTATAGTGGATTTGTAAATAAGTTTTGAAGATCGGGTTAAGCAATGGAAATTTTTAAAAAACTAGAGCTTTTTCCTTAATAAACCTTTAACTTGAATATAAATTTAACCGCCTCCGTGGCGTAATGGTTAAGTCTATTAGCTTCACGTCAGGACGTCGCGGTTCGATTTCCGGCGGAGCCTATCTTAGCATGACTCGGTTTGGTTGGTGGAAGGGCTGCCCGCCTGGCTAGCTACCACCATCTTATCTAAGTCCTGCCACAAAACATCAGTGTTAACAGCATTGATGTGTTCCAGCTACAAGATAAGATAGCCAGTTCCCCATTGCGTTGGGGAATCATTGATAAGCCCGCTCCCATCGTCAGCATCAACGTCACTTACGATCGGGTGAAATGATGTCGGTCTAACCAATTGTGGATTCCTCTTTTATTATTATTCATAATTGGTAAGCCCTAGACAACATCTCACTTGGTGGTAAGTGACGATGTCAATAAAACCGGCCAAGTGCGAGTCAGAACCGCACACATAGCGTTCCGTACCATCATACTAGATGGCGCTAGTTTCTTCATGTTTAAAAAAACACGTTTTTTGTATGGAGATCCTCTTATTTTTTCACTTTTTCTAATTTTTAGTATTTGGTGTTATAGCAGCAAAAGAAATACATTATCTGTGAAAATTTCAACTGTCTAGCTATCGCTGTTCATGGAATACAGCCTGGTGACAGACGGACAGCGAAGTCTTAGCAATAGGGTCCCGTTTTTTCCCTTTGGGTACGGAGATATGATGATGATGATGAAGAAACGATTTATTGCAAAACACTTTGATGTAACCTATTTCACTGCAAATAAATAATCATTTCATTTCAACCCTAAAAAAACCAATCCATTGCCTTCCCGAGTTTAAGAAGGGAATCTTGCTGTACTCCAGCTGTGGGGACGTTATTGTTGTTAAGGTTAACAAATTTAGCTTTAATTACACTCACTTACCGATATGTTCTTGTCAAGCATAATATTGGGTCTTTACCTAAGAAATTGCTGTATAAAAAGTTTGAAGATGAAAATTAATATTAAGAACAATAGTTATAAAAATAAAATTTATTCTCGAAATAGTTTTAGAATATGAGAAATTAAATGGTGGTAAACATATGCGTATTGTTTAGATATTTTGAGAGCACGGTGGCTTTAACCCCAGGAAAACGGGTTTTTTTCATAATATGTAAAAATCGCCTTTATTAAGGCAAAAAATACACATTTCTAATTATAAAGCTCTAGAGTTATCGCAGTATAACGCAGTACCCCGCCTAAGATTTCGTCACTTTCAGGAAAATTCAAGAAAATATAGTCTATAAAATTGCCCCGTCTGGTCTGACCACTAACGAACGCTTTTGTTCCATTTATTGGTACATAATATGTAGCTCAGGGGATTGGAACATGAAAGACATGCCACTAGTTACTAATAAAAGACCATTAGTGTCACCATAAGGTCAATAATAAAAACAATAACTTTTTTATTTTCAACAGAAATTGGCATTGAACCTTAAAAATCTGAATCGGCCATTTCAGAGGCAAAGACCTGTTATCTATATATCATACTTCCCGCCTCCGAGAACACTATAACAAGTGTCTGTTAACATTTGAATTGTTTAAGTATGTATCAGGGCTGCCAGATGTAAGATTAAAATCGTATTCGTGCATTATATAGCACTCCGTACTATTTAATTTTTTTGTCCCTTTTGTACGATCTCATCCAAAAATAAAATGGCAGCCCTGGTATGTATGTAACGTGCTTCTGGTACGCTCGTAATAAGTTAAAATACGATTTTTACAAAGTTTCCCGTACTCAGTTAAAGCGACGCATTGATTGTAACAGTTGTCTCTGTCTTTATCTTAACGTGTAAAGAGTAAAGAAAATAACCACACTTTTGCATCATTTCTATGTTTCATTTCGTTCGTTCGTTGAAAAATCCAAATGGCATTTTGAACTTTGTGTTAAGACTAATCGACTAAGAAAATTTAGGGATTTAAATCGGTTTGGTTGCCTCTAAAATGCAAATCTGAGGTTTCTTTTTCACTTTCGCATGTTTTGTAATTGTTGAAAAAAAAATCTAAATCCCTGCGACCAATTTTCCAATGCGTCGCCTTAAGGCTTTAAGGCGACACAATCCGAGTAGGTGGATCCGTGATGAAATAATATCGAACTTAAGTTTAAATCAATGCGGGCTTCAACGCGGCTGTTACGTTGAAACCGAACCACAGATTACTAAATAGTCACTTCCAAACGTCCAATTCTCTATTTTACGTGTTTTTATTACTTTACTTCACTTTCAAATATGTTTAAAAAAATGTGTATAAATAATTAAAATGAAATAAGTTAAAGTCACAGATTTTTTTGTGTTGACTTCATTCAATAACTTTGTTTTCGAGAAATTTTGCAATTAATGCAAAAAACAGGGTCTGCAGGATATTTTTTTACATCCAAAGTGGTAATATTTGTAAAATAATAATCAATTTAATCGTTTTTTTATTAATTTAAGTATTTTTTTCCATAGTGATAGCTTTGCGCAGTCTTTTAATAATTTGAGTTGAATATTGTGTTTTGACCCATCTTAGGGCCTTAAAAACGCTACAAACAGTTGACCACGCACGACCGATCACCAAAACTCAATGACCAAAAGAGAAGATAGGTCTGGCTTAAACGTATATCTCCCTTTTTCTCCAAGTAGTCCAGATACCTCAGGGTCTCTGAAAGTTTAAGCAGAAGAGAATTACAAATATTTTCTTTCCTTTTTCTTTTGCTTTAATACAAATACAAATACAAATATTCTTTATTTGCCATTAAACAAGGTACAAAATTGATGTAAGTTTAAAGACCGTAGACTCTCTTGTTTAGCCATTTTATGTTTAGCATGCAAATTTATAACTAGAAACATTAAAAAAAGTAAGAAAAGAATAGATTAACAAACAAACAAACAATTAATTTCACTCCACATATAGAATACGAAAACATGTCAATATTTTAAATAAATTCACATCATGTCATGTTTAAATATAGTTGTAACAATAATTTCTATTTATGTGTCAAAAATTCATTGACTGAATAAAACATATTTTGAAGCAGCCACGCATGCAATTTGTTCTTAAATTTGTTAAATGGTAATAATGTAACATCATCAGGTACTTTGTTAAATACTCTTTGTCCCATCCAAAAACAGTTTTTTTGAAAACAAGTGCTCTGGGGTATGTCCTCTACAGTTAATCTGTTGGGGTTTCTCCTATTTTTTTGCACTCCATCTTTAGCCTCTTTATAGAATACCTTACGATTTATTTTAACAAATTTAGCCATTTCGAATATGTACAAGCAAGGTAACGGTAATATATTAAGCTTACTAAATAATGGTCTACATGAAGTGTCAGTCGCTACACCAAATATGGCCCGTATGCATTTCTTTTGCGAAATGAAAGTTTTGTTCACATCTGTGCTATTATCCCACATTATTAGGCCATATCGAAGCACAGATTCGACGTAAGCATGGTAGGCT
Organism: Coleophora flavipennella; assembly: GCA_947284805.1. Lineage (NCBI taxonomy): Eukaryota > Metazoa > Arthropoda > Insecta > Lepidoptera > Coleophoridae > Coleophora > Coleophora flavipennella. The sequence continues at coordinate 10,148,590 of OX369303.1, read as the reverse complement.
GCTACTGCTGTAGGTCTTGATGCCACTTTTGTTAATTTGTAAAGGGCGAAAGTAAAACTATTCACTTTAGCACATACCCTTTCAATTTGACCTTTCTAATCTAAATTATCATCTACATATGATAATACCGAGAAACATAGTCTTTTTAGTGCTCTGTAATGATTGTCCATTGTAATTAATATGTAATGAGTTTTTGGAATTATTGTAAGTAATGTAATATGTTTTATTTAAATTAATTTGTAAATTATTATTTTGTAGCCATTGAACTATTTCAAAATATTGTATTATTTACTTCTGATTCATGTCTCTGTAATGTCATTTTCTTATCAGTTGCAACTATTACTGCAATGTCGTCAGCAAATAAGATAGTTTTATGATTGATCAAGTCAGCATTTCCCCTTTCAGGTTCATATTAATAGGTCGGGGAAAAAGTTTCTTCTTATTTTGTAACTAAAACTTTGTAATCAAATCTCTTTGCTTGTATTATTTGTACTTGGCTGGTTATAATAAAATTAATTAAGTGAACTTTCGAAATTTTAATAATAAATAAAAAATGAAATTCCCGCCATTTTAAAATAGTTTTTTCTGGCTATGAAAATGAGTGAAAGTAACGAGAAAAGTAGCGACATTTTGAAATTTTATGTAAAAAAGGTAAAAATGCTACACTGGCCTCGAATAAAATTTGTGCCAATTATGGACCTAATGCAGTAACAATCAGTAGCACAAATTTAGTTCAAGCGTTTCCAGTATGGAAATCTGAACGTTCAAGATGCAGCTCGTTTTGTTCGCCCTGTTACAACAACAACAATTCTATGACTTTTCGAGGGTGCGCAGTGCGCGAGCCGCAAGCGGCTCGCCCGCGTGGAAAACAGTAGCCTATGTGTTAATCCAGGTCCTAATCTGTCTACCAACCAAATTTCATCCAGATCCGTTCAGAAGTTTTTGCGTGAAAGAGTAAAAAACATACATCCATACATTCTTACAAACTTTCGCGTTAATAATATTAGTAGGATATGAGTGCGTTTGTACAATTGTAAATCACGGCAGTACGCAGTACCTTATAAACATTTTCTTTTCTCGTATTCCAGGTCCAACATGGCGAAACCTAAGGTCATATTACTAGCCCTCCTTATAGCAGGGGTGGCTGTATACATCAAGTTCTCCTGTCACCCACCCCAGCCCCCACATCTAAACCCTGAAGAGTGGTGGGGGCCGAAGGAATTGAGGACGAGACAGGACAAGACTATCAAACCGTTCCAGGTCAAATTTGGTGAAGAGGTTAGTTAACATATCTTTACTTTTTTACCCGACTGCCAATACAAGAAGAGTAATGTTTTATTGGTATAAAGTTCACTCATTTAAGGTACGTTGACATGTTAAAAGTCTACTTTGACAAAGTGGTACTTTGACGCCACTTTGATCGTGTAAACGAGCAATTAAAGCACACTTTGAGTGGGCGTAATTCAAAGTGGACTATGACCGTGTTTTACTTTTCAGCTCAAAGCTATGTCAAAGTTACTTTGTCACAGTAGACTTTGAACATGTCAACTCAGCTTTAACGACACCTTCGACGGCTCCGACAAACACTTTGTCAAAGGTGCCGCCCAAAGTTCAATCATGCCACCCGCCGCGGCACTTTTGACAGAGTTCTTGCTGGGTCAAAGATGCGATTAAATGAACGAACGAACTATATGTACTCGTATTTATGTATTCAATATATTATGTCTGTTTCTTTGGCTCAGCCTGTATCTTCTTAAACAGCTCGATGGAATTTGGAGTGCGAGGTGACCTTAGATTAATCTTGACCCCTTAACCTTTTTAGCACTAGGGTTTTATTTTCTAAGTTGATTAGTGAGGTCATTGACTATTGTATACAGGTGGTGAGGTCATTGACCATTGTATACAGGGTGTCCCGCAATAAAGTGCAACCCCGAAAGATGGTGAAACTAGATCAAAAATTATCGTCAAAAAAATAGTTATTTTTTTTAATTATAATTTTTTTATTGCAGATTTAAGATTTTAATTTTTACTAGGAGTCTTATGTTCAAAAATATCAATTTCTTCCAACCAAAGTAATAGGTCGATTTCGTTGAAATAACAAAAAATATTACGACAAATACTTTGCAAAGAGAATAAAGTTAAAATAGCTTGCATAAAAGTAGATATCATGAATGAAACTTGACTTTTTGTAATAAAAATGCATTTTAATGAGCTGTTTTTTTAATGAAATCTTAATTTATAAAAATTTTGCCCATATTACCAGAAAATGTTATGGCTTACTATTGTTCTTATCATATTAGCTTTCATATCAGATCGATGTGAATGTGTTCAAAACTATCACATTTCGGAAAATGTCCTAAATCTGATATAGTATGTCTTACAATTTTAGCTTTTTGACATCCTATACAAGCCTAAGCCCATCTACCTATATCTTTATTCATGCTTGGCCAAAAATATTTCTGTGTAATCAATTTTTTTGACGCTCGAATTCCAGGGTGACTTAAGTTGTGGATATTGACAAAAGCAGTTTTTCTAAATTTTTCAGGTAGGTAAGTACGCAATGTATCAGTAGAAATTTCACAGCAAATGGCTTTACCTATAATCGGACTATTTACTCTTTTAATAACAACTTTGCTGCTTGTATTACAGTCATTTGACACTCGTGTAATGTAGTCGTCAGTTTCCTGTGCCGCAGCTAGTTCTGCGAAGTCGATGGCTGTCGGGCAATGTATTTCTGCTACACGTGATAACGAGTCAGGAATATGTTCTGTTTACCACTTAAGTGTCGAATGTCCGTTTTGAATTCACTAATGTATAGCAAATGTCTAGTACGAGTTGGCGTTTCTGAATTTACTGTTCAATTTCGAATAAACTTAGGTCAATGGTTTATGGTCAGTAAATACAATAATTTCTCGACCTTCAAACAACTTTCTAAAGTATTGAATCGCCATGTAAATCGCTAAAAGTTCACGATCATAAGTACAGTAATTTCTTTGCGAATCAGAAAGCTTTTTAGAAAAATATCCTAACGGCTCCCATTTCCCATCAATTTTCTGTTAGAGAACTGCGCCTACGCAAGTGTCTGACGCGTCACACATAAGTGAGTTAGGTACATCGCCGCGGGGATGTGTCAATGTAACCGCCTGTTGTAGGCTAAGCTTACATTGCTCAAATGCAGTGTTCGCTTTTTCGTCCCATTGTACTTTAGTCTTATCGTTTTTCTTGGAATGATGTATGAACTTATTGAGTTCTATTTGCGACTCTACTGCCCTCGGAATACGTGAACGATAAAAGTTCACCATTCCCAAAAATCTACGCAATTCTAAAACGTTTTCTGGCTTTGGAAAATTAAAAATTGCTTGTACTCGCGACTTTAAAGGTTTAATACCTTTATTCGAAACCTCAAAGCCTAAAAAATCAACTTTAGTTTGACCAAATGTACATTTTGAAATATTAATTGTTAATCCAAACTTTTTTAATCTTTCAAATACAGTTTTTAAATGTTCTCTATGCTGTTTTTCACTCTCGCTAGCGATGATTACGTCATCAATATGTGCGAATAAAAAATCTAGTCCTTCCAGTACTGTCGAGTTGATAAAGCTTTGAAAAGTTTGTGCGGCGTTGCGCAAACCAAAACTCATTCTAGTAAATTCGAAAAGGCCAAAAGGTGTAATAATGGCTGTCTTTTCAATGTCATCTGGATGGATTGGTATAAAATGGTACGCTCTATTAACATCTAACCGAGTAAATATCTTTTTGTTCGCCAGTACATAGGTAAAATCTTGTAATCGTGGCACGGGATAACGGTCCGGCTTAGTAATAGCATTGAGTCTCCTGTAATCGCCGCACGGTCTTATTTCACCATTTTTCTTTGGTACAACATGTAAAGGACTAGCCCTTTAATAGGCCTACATATTCCCATCTCTTGCATGACCCTGAACTCTTCTTTAACTTTAGCATACCGGTCGGGTGGTAATGGCCTTGCTCGGGCATATACCGGTGGTCCGGTTGTCTCAATATGATGACAGACTGAATGTTTGGGAGGGTCATTGAAAGATGTGGGCCTAGTAATTTCGGGAAACTCGGAAATTACATCATAGTAACGCTAATTACAATCTAAAGTTTTTACAGATGGAGTACAACTACTTACAACTGAAACATTAACATTTAGGTCGGTCACTTGGTCGATCAGCTTCTTCGCGCTGACATCTACCAAAAGTTTGTGATAACTCAAAATTCTGCTCCAAGGATAGGTTGTTTAACATCTGCAACTACAAATTCCCAACGAAACTGCGACGTAGTTTTAAATTCAGCACTAGGGACTTAACACCATAGGTTAATATTTCCGTACCGTTTGCTGCATATAGCTTATAACTACACTTCGGCACTGACCTATTTCTTTAATTCACTGGTATAACCGAAACATTAGCACCTGTATCCACTAAAAAAGTTTAAACCGCTATTCACGTCGGAAACACAGAGGCGGTGGGCTGGAGTGATGGTGCAGATTTCCGCGGCTGGCTGCACCTTCTCTAGTTTTCCGGTTTCTCATCCCACGCGCAAGGTTTTACGCAGTCTCGAGCTTTTTTTCCATAGCGGAAATGGTAAAAACAAAGCCAATCCGGTTTTCTTGATGCAGGTCGTGAATTACTTCTTCTCTTGGTCGTTCGCGGTTGGCGGTTTTGGCTACGTGATCTATTATCTGTAGCACGCCTTTCCAGTTGGTCAAAACGTGCGCTAAGCTTTGCTATTTCAACTAGGATGGATGTCTCTGAAGAAGTTGAGGCACGGGGTTGCTGTTGTACGGCTGCCACGGTGCCCAGTTTCGTCGCTTCGTATAAATTGTCAGCTACGACCGAAAGCTTTTCAAGGTCACGGTTCTCCGTAACCGTAAGTAAAGCACGGACCGTGGGTGGAAGCAGGTTTTGCCAAAGAACTCTGAGGGTGTCATCGGGAACCTTGTCGCGGGCGAGTTCTTTCATTCTACTCAGAAGCTGAGAGGGTTTTTGATCGCCCAACTCCATTTCACTAATTAATTTCTCTATTTGTCGATTTTTTGAATCTTCAAATAGCGTAAGTAACTTACTTTTCAGAGCTTCATATTTTTTGGTTTCTGGCGGATTCACAAGAAAGTCGGTGATCTGTCCAATGACGTCAGCGCCTAATTTTGATACGACAAGGTCAAATTTTGAGCCGTCCCCAAGTTTCTGCGGACCCAGTATTGCCTCCGTCCGTATAAACCATACCCTCGGTTGGTGGACCCAAAATTCAGGAATCCACGATGAGACGGTAATGGAGGTCAGGTCGGGAACCCCGGTGGATGCGGCGGCCGGCGGTATTACAGCAGCAGGATCCGTAGTCATTTTTCACTATACACAACGTAATCCGTAGAAACAAAAATTTACTGGTTCACGGATGGTTTAGTTCAAACGCGGGTCACCACTTTAATGATCTTGGTTTTATATCATTATTTAATTGTCCTAATCAGAAGTTTGCATTCCAGGATAAAATTTATATTTTTTATTTGACTTAATTTATTACATTTAGTGTGGCTGCTTAGTACAGTAACTTGGAGGCGACTGAAGTCGCAACGGGAAGCGGGGGGTTCGCCCATACAAAATGCTGACAGTACAATGTAAGCTAGTGTGTCGCTACAAAATATATAAATAAAAGTCGATGTGTGTATGTGTGGGTATAAACGTGTGTTCCCTATGAACTCCAAAATAGTAAGAGCGATTTTGATGAAATTTTCCTCAGAGTGTGATCCTGTGGGAAAAAAATAATAAAAAGAGAGAGAGTTGGAGACTTAGAGAACAGTAAAGCCGTTACTTCATTTAAAGTGGGAAATGTCCAAATAAATATTCTCTACTTTTTTATTAAGTTCAAATCTCAATCATCTCATGATTTGAGCTAACTTTATATTGTTGAACAGAATAAGCCCGTCCCTAACGAGATCTCTATTTCACAGATGATCAAAGACCTAAAAGGCCGTTTGAAACGCCACCGCCGATTTACACCGCCTCTCGAAGACTCGTTCAGATATGGCTTCAACAGCGCACAGCTGGACACCTGGATCAACTACTGGGCTGACAAGTATCCGTTTGCTGAAAGAGAAAAGTTCCTGAACAAATTCCCCCAGTACAAGACTAATATCCAGGGCCTGGACATACACTTCATCAGGGTGAAGCCTCAGGTATGATTGTAGGGTTCCATAGTCTAGGAACCCAAGTAGTTTTGCTATTTCCGTCTGTCTGTCTGTCTGTCCGTCGGCAAAGATGACCTCCATAGTAACGTAAAGATGCGACATTCACCTCTCCCCGCTGACATTAAGGCTCCTCCGTCCCTAAAATTAGCGACTCGATTCACGATGTTTCAAACATCGAACGAAATAGATTGGAAATAAAGTTCTTGTCAGCTCGTACTGCAATGTGGCTGTTACGTCAATCGCTGCGGACGAATCGTGCAAAAATTGTGGTTTTTAATTCATTACAAATAAAATAAGAAGAATTTCCAAAAAGTAAGAAAACAGAATAATTTCCTATTGTTTTGTTGAGAAGTTTATAAATTATCACAATGTTTTGATTAAAATTGCAGCAGTTCTATGGTTACTATTAGAAAAAAAAGGGTGCTTTAGGATATTCTTTTCCTTCTGTGAATTAAAATAAAATTCGAGGAAATCAAAATCACTCCCATATTCTGTAAATTACAAAACCGTTTTGGATAATTTAAGTAAAATATGGTTTTTGGTCGTTGGCGGCGGTATGAGCCTTAACGTCACGTGGGGAGGGGGGCGTGGGGAGGGGGGGGGGGGCGTTGTGCAGTCAGTGGTGCTGTCAGTTTGACTGTCACTGTCAACCGTAACTGGTCCTTGTCTTCACCTTATGGTGTTGGCAGGAATAGCGGCCCTCACTATATGACCTTGCTGTCGGTGAGTGTGGACGCTATATCGTAAACCTGGCAGTTTAGCGTATCTGGTAGATATACGAGAGGGAATGTCACTGTCAAGTCTGGACAGGTGCGATAAGCGCCGGGAAGTGAGCGTGCCTACAGCTCCGGTACCACACCGGATATGTGAGAGCCAGCTTCTCTGGCGTCCCGAGCGGGGATCGAACCGCCAGCAGCGAAAGCCGCGGGAGGTGAGCGCGCGTACAGCTCCGGGACCTACCTGGACAGTAGGTAGTGGTTCTCTTACACGAGGCACTCGCCTTGCAGAGTACCGGGACTAGCGTCTTGGCGGCAAGACCTACCGTAACTGGTCCTTGTCTTCACCTTATGGTGTTGGCAGGAATAGCGGCCCTCACTTTATGACCTAGCTGTCGGTGAGTAGTGGGGACGCTATATCATAAACCTGGTAGTCTAGCGTATCTGGTAGATATACGAGAGGGAATGTCACTGTCACCGCGAGCCATGTACCTACAATTACTGTAAAGACAATAATGCAATTTACTGTACGTTTAAATGATTTACGTGTACTAGTACAAGATGATCAGAAAAAGCTACAGATCAACAACAAAATGATTCGGCGTAGGTACATATTCTAGGCAATCATTGTAATAGGTAGGTTTGAGAGTAAATAAGAACAATATTTCATAGAAAAACCGACCAAGTGCGAGTCTGTCTCTTCTTAAACATCTTTATCGGCGTGATTAATCTTATATATAAAATACTCATGTCACAATGTTCGTTCCCGTACTCCTCCGAAACGGCTTGACCGATTCTCATGGAATTTTGTGAGCATATTGAGTAGGTCTGAGAATCGGCCAACATCTATTTTATTTTAGGGTAGGGTAGTGTAGGGTAGTGTAGGGTAGGGTAGTGTAGTGTAGTGTATGTAGGGTAGGGTAGGGTAGTGTAGGGTAGGGTAGTGTAGGGTAGGGTAGGGTAGAGTAGTGTAGGGTAGTGTAGTGTAGCGTAGTGTAGGGTAGGGTAGTGCAGTGTAGTGTATGTAGGGTAGGGTAGTTTAGGTTAGGGTAGTGTAAGGTAGGGTAGTGTAGTTTAGGGTAGGGTAGTGTAGTGTAGTGTAGGGTAGGGTAGGGCAGTGTAATGTAATGTAAGGCGGTACGTAGTTCGCCGGGACAGCTAGTAGATCAATATGGGTAGAGCGTCGGTGGCGCAATGGCAAGGGCCGCTACCTCCTGTACGGGAGGTCTTGGTTCAAATCCTGCCACGTACCAATGTGTTTTCGAATCTTTGATTTCGATTTATCCGACGCTCTTACGGTGAAGGAAAACATCGTGAGGAAACCTGCACATGCCTGCGAAAAAACTCACTGAAAACCCGCACTGGGCCCGCGTGGTCGACTAAGGTCCGACCGCCCTAATTCAGAGTAGGCTCGAGCCCCTCGGTGGGGACGTATAGAAGCTGATATGATGATGATAATATGGATACCCTTGCCAAATTAAAGCTTTCTAGTAAAAATAGTCTTTGAGCTAAGCCGTGGACAGACGGACAGACGGACAGATATGGCGAAACTATAAGGGTTCCTTGTTGACTTTGGGAACCCTAAAAACGACTTACAAGATGCCAGGCAGGCGAGGAATCGAGAAGCTTCTACTTCCGACTCACTGGATCCACTGACGATAAAGACATAAGGAATCGAGGAACTTATTCTTCCGACTCACTGGATCCACTGACGATAATGACACAAGGAATCGAGAAACTTATTCTTCCGACTCACTGGATCCACTGACGATAAAGACACAAGGAATCGAGAAGCTTATTCTTCCGACTCACTGGATCCACTGACGATAATGACGTAAATTTATGTGAGAATACAAGTACACAGTAGGCATTATAAAACGAACTAAAAGAAATAAAGTACTGTGGAATACTTACAGAAATAATATAAACAAATAAAATATCGCTAAACTGAAGTGGCACATAGCTCGTAGAACAGATGGCCGTTGGGGCAGTAAAGTTCTCGAGAGGCGACCACTCACCGGAAAACTTAGCGTAGGCAGGCAGGCCTTCCACGCGGTGGACCGACGACCTGGTGAAGATCGCGGGAAGTCGCTGGATGCTGGCAGCGCAAGACCGGTCGTTGTGGAAATCATTGGGGGAGGCCTTTGTCCAGCAGTAGACGTCTTTCGGCTGATATGATGATGATGATGATGATTGTGGAATGAAGGTTGTCCGAATAAAAAAGAAAACATATTAATACATCTTTGTTTTTAGGTTTTTTTAATTACTGGTATTTTGGTAGAATGCCCTGGTATTTCAGATTATATACCTATTTATAGGTACTTTGGTACTAACGGGCGTCGGTGGCGTAACGGTTACAGCCGGTACCTCCTGTCCGGGAAGCCGTGGTTCGAATCCTGCCACGTACCAATGTGTTTTCAAATATCGATTTCATATGTACGTTTATCCGACGCTTATACGGTGAAGGAAAACATCTTGAGGACACCTGCACACGCCTGCGAAGAAACTCGCAGGTTGTGTGTGAAGTCGACCAACCCGCACTGGACCCGCGTGGTCGACTGAGGCCCGATCGCCCTAATTCAGGGTAGGCTCAGGACGTATATGAGCTGATAAGATGAGGTACTTTGGTAGGTAACTAAGGTTCACTTTTCTTTCCAAGTACTTACTTTGTGTATTGTTCGAATCCCTACGCGTGACAGTTAGTATCTCCCAAACCCATCCAGGTAAGACCATGCTTATGGTCAGTTAGGTAGGATGCTTGATTCGACCGCAAGCTTGATGCAATACCAAGCCTCTGTTCTAAATCTCATGGAGGTAATTATAAATCGGAAAACAAAAAACCGGCAAAGTGCGAGGTTCCGTAGTATCATACTAGATGGCGCTAGTACAAAGGGTTCCGTACCATGTGACCTAGTTTTGATTAAAAATAAAATAAATAAAATCATACTCGCCTGGCACGGCTCCAGGAGTTGGTCGCACGTCAACTGGCATTGCCAGAAGCGCCATTTTGCTTCAACCGGCGAGGCCCTTTGTGGGTGGTCGCCATTATTGTCAAGGGTTAGAAAAACAAAAATTTCGCAATATTTTTGTATGGGAACTATATATAAAACTTATATCGATGAAATCGTCTTTAACTGACTACCTGACTAAAATATTTGTGTATGAAATTATGTGAGACAATTCAACAGTCTAAGCTAAAGATAGGGTAAGTAGGTATTGCACTCGAACCTAAAAAAATGTGAAATATGAATGCCACAATAACAATTCTTAATACAATAACATTGTATTGCTTACCCGGTTTATTGGGAATTTCAACAAAACAGAGTTTTTCTATGCAAAACAACAAAACAATCACTAAACAATCACTTTAACAACACGTACGCGCACCGCCCGAGCGCAGCGGAAAGCACTAACTGATTCGAAGGAGATTTCTATCGAAAATCATTCACCGTTGGCTTTTTACTCATTCCTAACTCTATCCTAGTCTTACCAAGGCGCTTTAGCAAACGTTAGACGCACGCAGCGATAGTTTTCGCTCCATAATCAGGTATGAAGTGAGTCACTTCCCGCGAACAGGGCCCCGTCCAGCAGCCGGACGCTGCCAGATGCGCAAATTCCCGCGCGACCGACTATCGGTTGCTTGCCAGTTCCGAAAGTAGCAAAAAAATGTCCGTGCCAGGCGAGTGGCTAGTTAAAAAAACACGTTTTTTTAATTTGAAGACTTTCACTTTTTCAAATTTTTAGTATTTGTTGTTATAGCGGCAACAGAAATACACCATCCGTCAAAATCATATATATAACTGTCTAGCCTATCACGGTTCATGAAATACAGCCTGGAGACAGACGGACAGACACCGGAGTCCTAGTAATAGGGTCAAAATATTAGTCAACCCTTGCAAAGTTTACCAATGTGTCAAAAAAACTGCATTCAGGCGAGGCACATTTTTGCACTTATTCAATGTTTTTCGTTGTTATTTTTTAAACTACAATTAATTTTTAAAAATCCAACTGGCATACGAAGTGTGTAATAGACTAATCGACTTATACAATTTAGAGGTTTAAATTGGCCTGGTTTGCCTGCAGAATGCAAATCTCTGTTTTATTTGATATTATTTTTCTGTTATAAATGTTAAAGAATCTTGTTTCTGCAACTGACAAAATGAAGTTATTGAAATGAAGAATTACGAGTAAGTTTGTTTGTTTGTTAACTCTTTACTGACAATTTTGAATACAGAACATAAAACAGATGTGTATGGTATAAAATAAGTTATAAAATATCACTTCCATATTATGTTTTGTAATTGTAGAGAAAATTGAGTTCTCTGCGATCAAAATTTCTAATGCGTCACTTTCATTGGGTTTCTTGGCTCTGTGTTTTCAAACGACCGACATCATCATCTATACAGGTGTACCTAAATTGGTGTAGGTCCCGTTAACTGGGGCTTCTACTCATCATACTGAACAACTTTCGTATAACTTTGCTGAAATCGCAAAAAAATTGGCTCTTCATACAAATAGATCAGCTGCATTTTTGTATGAAGAGGCATTTTTTTAAATGACTTCAAAAAAAGGAGGTTTCTCAATTCGACCGTATATTTTTTTTATGTGTGTTCGCGGATAACTTTGTCGTTTATGAACCGATTTTGATGATTCTCTTTTGTTGGAAAGGAGATATCCCAAGGGTGGTACCATGATAAGGAAACCAGGATCTGATGATCATCCCAGTAAAATTGAGGGTAATCTTCAAAAATCGTTGTGGCGACTAGTGCGTTTGAAGTCGGTTTTTCTATGTTTAAAATTATTCAGACTTCACTATGGGTTCCTTGGGGAAAGTTGTTCAGTATGATGAGTAGAACCGCCAGCTAACAAATTTTACACCAATATAGTTAAATTCCGTATCATCATCATCATTACAGCTCATTTACGTCCCCACCGAGGGGCTCGAGCCTACCCTGAATCAGGGCGATTAGGCCTTAGTCGATCACGCGGGCCCAGTGCGGGTTGGTCGACTTCACACACAACCTTCGAGTTTCTTCGCAGGCGTGTGCAGGTTTCCTCACGATGTTTTCCTTCACCGTTAAAGCAATCGGTAAGTATGTACGTAAGTTTTTGAAAAACTCATTGGTACATTGGCCGTCCAGATTTGAACCCGGTACCTCTGGTTAGATGGACCGAGTCGTTACCGGTTGAGCCACCGACGCTTTTCCGTATATTATATCCAAATATCTTCCTTTTTACATCCACAGGTAAAATCAGGCTTGGAAGTGGTACCAATACTCCTCTTGCACGGTTGGCCAGGATCAGTGCGGGAGTTCTACGAGGCTATCCCGTATCTCTACACGAAGCGCCCTGGTCGAGACTACGAGTTTGAGATCATCGTACCCAGTCTACCGGGCTATGGATTTTCAGACGTGAGTAACACAATGTTGGAGGTAAAAAAATAAATTGTTAGAGACAAAAAATAGTGTTGGATCATCATATATCAGCCACAAATCGTCCACTGCTGAACAAAGGCCTCGTTGAAGTGTTGGATAATGAGGTTCTAAGAAAAGTGATGGTTTTTTTGTTAACAGTCATCGAAGATTGCTATTTTGTCATACAATTTCGTTTATTATGTTTATATTTCGTTTGTTGAATTAGCGGCACCTTTGCTCGTCGCTGCCGGCTCGCGTCAAACACTCCGTCAAAGGGGCCGTACTGAGTTCAAGGCGCGGCGGGTGGCGCGATTGAGCCGGCTCGCGTCAAACACTCCGTCAAAGGGGCCGCCCTTTGACGGAGTGTTTGACGCGAGCCGGCTGCGACAAGCAAAGGTATCACTACTGGGGCACAGGTCTCTTCCCAAGCTCGGGAAGGTTAGGCCATGCTCCCCACACGGGGGCCAAGTCCGGGTTGATGGAGGTTGTAGGGCTGGTGGTGAAACCCACTGTCAGAAGTTTTTCAAGCCGTCTTAAGGACATCTGACACGGTTTAGCGAATGCCATCTAGTGACGGTAACCAGCACGAACGGTTTAACTTGGCTTGCGAAGTACGGAAACAGTTGAGATGCCATTGACATCCAATTAAAACACATCAAGGTAATAACCGTGGGTCAGGTCAGTTAACCTGCGTGATCGACCCAACGAAGGAAGTGTAACTTAGCTACGACCGATAATTGTTATCATAAATCAAGATAAACCAACATTTCCTTGTCTCAGACTCTTCTTCTTTCTATTCTGGATTACGCTGACACTTGCTACTTAGATGTAACAGAAGAACAGCTCAACAAACTAGAGCGTCTCCAGAATCTCTGTCTTCGATTTATTTTTGGCCTGCGTAAATTTGACCATGTCTCCCAATACCGTCAGCAACTCAAGTGGCTTCCGATTCGTCTTCGCAGGAACACTCATATCCTTAGTCTCCTTTTCAAAATACTTCACAATCCTTCTTCTCCATCCTACCTACGGGAACGCTTTAACTTGCAGCGTCCTCCCGACCAGCATTCCCGTGCTCATCTCAAATCCCTCCTTTCTTTTCCCACCCATTCTACCGTACCGACTTCTATTCTTATTCCTTCTCCGTGCATGCGGTTAGGTTGTGGAACTCACTTCCACACGAGATTCGCGATAGTCAGAGTCTGTATTCTTTTAAATCTAAATTAAAAGAACACTTCTTGTCTTTTCATTTTTAAAGTTAGCCTTATTTATTTTATAGTTTATTTATTATATTATATGCATTTTATTATATATTTATGTTATTAATTTTTTTTATATTATTATATAATTACATTATGTAGTATATTATGTACTAGCTTTTGCCCGCGGCTTCGCCCGCGTGGACATAGCTTTTATGACTCTTTTTGAGGGTGAGTTGTGCGCGAGCCGCAATCAGCTCGCAAGCGTGGACATGAGTTTTCTCCAGGTACCTCAGGAACTGTATCGGGCTATTCGGATTAGCAGTCTTTTTCACTTCCCACCCCCTCAACAAGTTCTATACAAAAAATAACTTTAATCCGTTGCTCCACTGCGACACCACCGACGTGCGCGAGCGTAGAAAACAGTTGTCCCCAGATCCCTCGGGAACTATGTCAGGATATACTTATTAGTAAATTACATCATTTTTCACCTCATCTCTGTGCTAAAAATCACACCAACTCATTTTTTCGTTACGAACAAAGAGTATTGTTTTAGTTTCTTCAGGAACTGCATCGGGCTATGATGATTTCCACAGATATAAAGTTGACTATTTCATTCCCAGTGATACAGGCTACCTGCATGCCAAATTTCATCAAGATTGGTCTCTACCTGTGTTTGGTACCGATCTGTGTTGAAGTGTGAATAGGTAACAAACAAAAAAACACATTTTCACATTTATAATAATAAGTAAGGATTTCTAAATATTAAATAACATATAGAGCGTCGGTGGCAGAACGGTTAGGGCCACTATCTCCTGTCCGGAAGGCCGTGGTTCGAATGCTGCCACTTAACAATATCTATACGAATATCGATTTCATACTGGTATGTACATTTATCCGACGCTCTTACGGTGACAAAAACATCGTGAGGAAACCTGCACACGCCTGCGAAGAAACTCGAAGCTTATGCGTGAAGTCAATCAACCCGCAATGGGCCCGCGTGATCGTCTAAGACCTGATCGCCCTAACTCAGGGCAGGTCGAGCCCCTTGATGGGGACATATATAAACTGATATGATGAAATAACACATATACCTATATTATCGAAAAACTTATTCAAATCATTGTATCAATCTAGTAATAAAACTTCCTAAAAATATTATTAAAGTAGCCCATGACGCACTTCTCGTTGCCGCGCTGGATGGCAATAGACAACCTTAGCAGCAGGTAGGACCTCACGTCACATCTCCTCTCTCGAAGGCGACGGCCAATCTCCTTTGTGAAGGCAAAGGCCTCTGAGGGTTCAGCAGCCGGTTGTCTCACAGACCAGCGGCACAAAGCAGTAATTTGCCTTCAAAACCGAGTACTTATTATGCTTCTTTCTCGCCGCAACTTGAGCAGCAGTACCGTACGGGTGAGAAGTGAGGCAGAAAAAGTAGAGTCCCAAAGCAGGCACGTTCCTCTCTACCATAGCACCTGTTTAAACCCTCCGGCCTTTTGCCATCACATTAACTAAAGCCCAGTGGCTGCATCAAAGATGGAATATTCCATCTGGCCGATACCAGTGCCCTCCGAGTGAGGTCATTAAGGAATTGGTGACGTGGGAATCTTCACAAACGACGACCGCAATTTAGTGAGTGATGGCCAATTGCCTCCACCGTGGACCCGCAAATACATTGATGAGGTTCACAGATATTGATATTGCAGGCGGAGAGCAACTGCCACACGCAAATAGTCACCGTCAGAAGAGTTCCCATAGCTGTTAAAAGAAGCTAAACTCGATTTATGTGTTTTTAATTTTTTTACTCGATTGCAATCTATAAAAAAAATACCTATATGTTCGTCTATGAAACACATCGCTACATGTCATAATTCCAGAGAGTTGTGTAAAAAGCGTATGCTGAAAAATACATAAAAGAAATCCACTCAAAAGTAAGAAATAATATTTTAATGTTTTAACACAACTTAAGCGCGTTTATTATTCCTGCAGTGCCATCTATTGACATTTTGCTTCTATGATTATAATGTGTGGTATGTGTAGCTAATATGGGGAAAAAGTACTCTATATTTATTATTGTAAGTATCGATAGATAATTTCCCACGGGACCCCTTTAGTTTTCCGGGATAAACAATACCCGACTATACAATGATGTTCAAAACACCCCATCCCAATGTAATGGTTTCATATTGTTACGTTGAGCCATTCTAAAGATACAATTTTTTGCATTCCTGCAGGAACCCTTATTTTTTTTGGGATTCACAATGTCCCAGTTTTAGTTCGCGATAAGGGTATCAACGTGTAAAATTTGATTGTAATAGGTCAAGCCACATTTGCGTGCTGAGCCATTCTATAAATGAATACTTTTGATTTTCCCACGGGAACTCTTGAATTTTCCGGGATAAGAAGTATCCTATATGTTAACCCGGGCTATAAGGAAACACCATACAAAATTTCATCAAAATCGGCCCGGTAGTTTTTGCGTGATGCGCGAACATACAGACAGACAGACAGACAGACAGACAAAAATTCTAAAAGTTGTTGTTTTGGCCTCCGTATCGTTAGTAATGTCCACCACAGTTATTAGTTTTCAAAAATATTTCATGTACAGACACAGCCCCGTTACAGTTTTATTATATTATAGACTAGCTTTTGCCCGCGGCTTCGCCCGCGTGGACATAGCTTTTATGACTCTTTTTGAGGGTGAGTTGTGCGCGAGCCGCAATCAGCTCGCAAGCGTGGACATGAGTTTTCTCCAGGTACCTCAGGAACTGTATCGGGCTATTCGGATTAGCAGTCTTTGTCACTTCCCACCCCCCCAACAAATTCTATACAAAAATTAACTTTAATCCGTTGCTCCGTTGCGACACCACCGACGTGGTGATGAGGAACTAATTCAAATCATTGTATCAATCTAGTAATAAAACTTCCTAAAAATATTAATATGGGTCAAATTCTCAAGTCGTATCAGCTCCAAAGTAGCCCATGACGCACTTCTCGTTGCCGCGCTGGATGGCAATAGACAACCTTAGCAGCAGGTAGGACCTCACGTCACATCTCCTCTCTCGAAGGCGACGGCCAATCTCATTTGTGAAGGCAAAGGCCTCTGAGGGTTCAGCAGCCGGTTGTTTCACAGACCAGCGGCACAAAGCAGTAATTTGCCTACAAGACGGAGTACTTATTATGCTTCTTTCTCGCCGCAAATTGAGCAGCAGTACCGTACGGGTGAGAAGTGAGGCAGAAAAAGTAGAGTCCCAAAGCAGGCACGTTCCTCTCTGCCATAGCATCTGTTTAAAACCTCCGGCCTTTTGCCATCACATCGACTAAAGCCCAGTGGCTGCATCAAAGATGGAATATTCCATCTGGCCGATACCAGTGCCCTCCGAGTGAGGTCATTAAGGAATTGGTGAAGTGGGAATCTTCACAAACAACGACCGCAACTCAGTGAGTGATGGCCAATTGCCTCCACCGTGGACCCGCAAATACATTGATGAGGTTCACAGATATTGATATTGCAGGCGAAGAGCAACTGCCACATGCGAATAGTCGCCGTCAGAAGAGTTCCCATATCTGTGCCCACAACATATCGCTACGTGCCATAGTTCCAGAGAGTTGTGTAAAAAGCGTATGCTGAAAAATACATAAAAGAAATCCACTCAAAAGAATGAAATAATATTTTAATGTTTTAACACAACTTAAGCGCGTTTTATTATTCCTGCAGTGCCATCTTTTGACATTTTGCTGCTATGATTATAATGTGTGGTATGTGTAGCTTATATGTTGAAAAAGTACTCTATATTCATTATTGTAAGTATCGATAGATAATTTCCCACGGGACCTCTTTAGTTTTCCGGGATAAAGAATACCCGACTATACAATGATGTTCAAAACACCCCATCCCAATGTAATGTTTTCATATTGTTACGTTGAGCCATTCTAAAGATACAATTTTTTGCATTCCTGCAGGAACCCTTATTTTTTTTGGGATTCACAATGTCCCAGTTTTAGTTCGCGATAAGGGTATCAACGTGTAAAATTTGATTGTAATAGTAAGTCAAGCCACATATGGTGGTGGTGAGGTGAGCCATTCTATAAATGAATACTTTTGATTTTCCCACGGGAACTCTTGAATTTTCCGGGATAAAAAGTATCCTATATGTTAACCCGGGCTATAAGGAACCACCATACAAAATTTCATCGAAATCGGCCTGGTAGTTTTTGCGTGATGCGCGAACATACAGACAGACAGACAGACAGACAAAAACTCCAAAAGTTGTTGTTTTGGCCTCTGTATCGTTAGTTATGTCCACCACTGTTATTATTTTCTAAAAATATTTCATGTACAGACACGGCCCCGTTACAGTTTTATTATATTATAGATAGATAGATAGATTATTTTGTAGGTACGTGGTATTTATTTAGGAATATGTTGTCAAAATTTCTGTTTTTTAAAAATGTTGTATTTGTTAATTTACACGTGCCATTCTTTTGTAATTTCTATTTCCTAGATCTGCTGGAAGAAATTTCTAATAGAAATACGCTGTACCTTTTGTATGTTCTTATCTAGTTTA
The DNA here is from genome assembly GCA_947284805.1 of Coleophora flavipennella. Taxonomy (NCBI): domain Eukaryota; kingdom Metazoa; phylum Arthropoda; class Insecta; order Lepidoptera; family Coleophoridae; genus Coleophora; species Coleophora flavipennella. The sequence continues at coordinate 10,130,491 of OX369303.1, read as the reverse complement.
ATGTTTGTTTGTCCCTATTTCTGTGTGCAATAAATTGTGAAATAAATAAATAATAATAAATAATAAACTCTATAACATTCCAGGCAGCAGTACGTCCAGGTCTCGGAGCAGCCCAGGTGGCTGTTGTCCTGAAGAATCTGATGAACCGCCTCGGCTTCAAGAAGTACTACGTGCAAGGTGGTGATTGGGGAGCTGTGATCGCCTCGGCCATTTCGACACTGTACCCTGAAGAAGTGCTTGGGCATCATACCAACTTGGCGTATATTACTGTAAGTACTTTAACCTTTACACCGCCATAGACGGCCATAGCCGACAGCCATTAACATGCCATGTACGTCAATATCGGGATATAACTTCTACCTCTGCTTCCTTAAAAAAAATTGACTGCCACTAATTTACTTCAGTACAGTCTAATTACTTATTGAAGCGTCGGTGGCTCAACGAAGCGTCGGTGGCTCAACCGGTAACGACTCGGTCCATCTAACCAGAGGTATCGGGTTCAAATCTGGACGGCCAATGTACCAATGAGTTTTTCAAAAACTTACGTACATACTTACCGATTGCTTTAACGGTGAAGGAAAACATCGTGAGGAAACCTGCACACGCCTGCGAAGAAACTCGAAGGTTGCGTGTGAAGTCAACCAACCCGCACTGGGCCCGCGTGGTCGACTAAGGCCTAATCGCCCTGATTCAGGGTAGGCTCGAGCCCCTCGGTGGGGACGTATATGAGCTGTAATGATGAATGATGATAATTACTTATTATATAAATCGTATTTTAGACTTAGTATTATCTAAGTCCAGTGTTGCCAACTACACCGTAAATACGGTAGATATTATACGGTATTTTCGTGTTGTCCAGTGTCGTCTACTGTAGAGAATTTATAAACAAACACCATAATTTCGGTATCAGTGCTTTTAAAGATACAATGTATTTTTTTATTGTTTTTTGCTATTTTATATAGGGGACACCTTCATTTGAGCCTGGTAACACGGTATTTTTGACAAAGTGATTTGGCTACAGTGTATCTAACGGATTTCTTACATATACGGTTAGACAATGTAAGGAAATCAGATAAATTGATCTGGACCCCCCTATTCACATAACTGTTATTTTTGAAAATACTAAAACACTCGGAGAGATATTTGTGCCCGACTTCTTATTCAGAAAAACAAATTTTGATGAATGTCTTAAAAATCTGAATGAATTTGACTGGGACTTAGACTGTAATGACTTTGTACAACTCTATTACAAAAAATTATGGGAGATAATAAATAATGGGAAATAATAGAAAAACGATAATAGAACGCACCGTTTCTACATTGATAACCCCGACGTGATACTCCATCATCAAGCCTCCAGCCGGTAAAGCAAGCCTCAGCAGCACCAGCAGTCACATCGCACTGAAGTTAAATCAGGACCACCACAACCCGAGACGTCGAGTTTCCTGGCCTGCTACTTCAACCTTCGGGCACCAGCATGTTGTCGGCAGCTACACGCTAACTCTGCGCGCATCACCTGCTTCCCTTGCCATGACGACTGACGCCAGCCTTCATTCCGACTCACCGTGGACATCGACCTGGCACACTGCACATCGACCCAACTCAACGGGGTCGACAGCATCCGCGATCTTAGACTGCCAGCTCTCATTGGATCGACCTCCGGTCTCGGAGGGGAGTGATGTGGCGGCAACTGCAGTAACCCGCCACTGATCATAAACACAAGCGACGAGAGAACAAAAGAAATACGACACCTAGAACGCGCTATTAGAATTTCTTCAGCGCTGAGTATATATACAGATACCGATCATCAACGATTGGTCCACGGCCGGACCCCAGGCATACCACCTCGCCTGGCGGAGATATCTCCCTTTGCTCTCGTCGAGTAGGAACGCACCGTTCCTAAACATAGGTACACCAAAAGTTAAGTGTTTCTTCGGCTTAGCCTGTGTAGCCTAAACGGCTTAATCGGATTTGGAGTGCGAGGTGGTTGTAAGATTTGTGTTGATCCCCCTGTGAATGACATAGAATATGATACATTTTTACCCGATTGTCCAAAAGGAAGGGTAATGTTCTTTTTCAATCTGGTTTTACATTTTAATTAAATTGGTTTATGCAAAGTGAACTTCTTTCAGAACAAACCTTTTTAAAAGTTTTCCATATATATGTCACTCTATAAAGTGTAAGCCAAGGGGGTGAAACTAAACCAAAAAAACCGGGGATTGCGACTCGGGGGTTCACACAAACAGGGTTCCGCACCAAAACTTTATCTATCAACAGAAGACCTCTCAGTACATACTTTGTAAAAAAACGTTTCGCAAATTAAGAGTGTATCGTGTGACATATCAAATGAAAAAGTTTAAACTGTTGTGAGAATCTCAAATATATTTTTATAATTTTCAAGCGACTTCCAAAAAGGAGGAGGTTCTCAATTCATCTGTATGTTTTTTTTTATGTTTGTTACCTCAGAACTTTTGACTGGGTGAACCGATTTATACAATTCTTTTTTTATTTGAAAGCTAGTGCTTCCCGTGTGGTCCCATATAAATATTATAAAAATCGGTGTAGTACTTTAGTAGAAAATTAACAAAAACCAAAAATAATAATGCAAAAATGTACTAATTTGTTGCGATGGAAGTCGGTTTTTTAACGTTTTTAGCGTTTTCAATTATATAGTAAATAGTTTTTAGAGTATTTAAGAAAATAGGTGAAATGTTCTGGACTATAGAAATTTAATTTTTCCTGTGGGAACGGAAGGACTTCAGATTTTCTTTGTTACTCGTATAATATATGAATTATATTACATACTGTGATTTTTTTATAATTAAAGGCCCAGTAGTTTCAGAGAAAAGGGGTAGGGATAGTCAATTTCGCCTATTTTTAATAATTTCAAAACTATTTATCTTAAAATAATAAAAATAAATAGATTCTCACAAACAAACCCTTTTATTTGATAAGCCACAAGTTAAAGTTTGCAAAACTTTTTTTTTATTTTCTATTTTTACCTCTTAAAAGTGGCCCCCATATTTAAAATTTATTTACGTTATACGTTCCACTTTGGGTCAATGAGTTACTTATGTGTACCAAATTTCAACTCAATCGGTCCAGTAGTTTCGGAGAAAATTGGCTGTAACAGACGGTCAGATATACATACGAGTGATCCTATAATGGTTCCGTTTTCATCTTTTGAGGTACGGAACCCTAAAATTATCAAAAAGTAGTCAATATACATTTAGCGTCTGAGTGTGTGTGTAGCTTGATGTTAAAGTTTGTGTCTCCCAATCCACTTCACACTCGACGCAATAACTCCAAATCAAAGGTGGATTGAATACTCTTTGTTATTCCTACAGGTTGGTAGGTAACTAGGGTCATAAAGGTAGATAAAAATATGAACACAACACAATGTATTTTGTTCTTGAAATAAATGAAATGAAAAAAAAAAAAAAATGAAATGTAAACTCAAGGAAGTAAAGAAAAAAATATAGAAACTAAAGGAAGTAGAGAAATTCTTAAGGTGGTAATATTACAGATTTAAGTTATTTTGGATGTCAATTACTCCTAAACGATAGAAAACCCAAGGTTGAAAAAAAACCCTTATTGTTAATGATGTTCCTTAAAGTAAAAAACTATTAGAAATACGATTGAGCAGTTTTGGCTCGATATAAAAAAAACCGTCTTAGGTCCGTAGGTCTACACCGTTACTTTCAACTCTAGTTATAACCAATAGTTTGAAGAATAAATTAAAAAAAATATACAAAAATATTTGTTATGATAATACAAAGTGAATAATGTTATTATTTTTTATATTTTCATTGTAGTTTTTGATTGAAACAAAAAAATCATTGCAAAAGTAAAAAAGTGTGTTTATTTTCTTTACTCTTTACATGTAAAGAAAAAGACAGAGACAACTGTTCCAATCAATACTTCGCCTTAATGTTCAGCTCGCTATGTACAAGGCTGAAGTGACATGTGTCTTCCATACACTTTAAACAATTTCCTGTCCTATTTATGTCTGGCTCATCCATTTATTTTGTATGCAAAACTAGTTTCAGACGGGCCCCTCAACACAGTCGATAAGTATCAACAATAATAATAATAATAGGTATTTATTTCAGACATAGTCCATAATTGGTTAGTAACATTGGTACTTATAAACTAGTGTTAGTAAAAAACAATGGGAATAAATCAAATAATTGAGATGGTCTCGATGGAGCCGTCCGCCACAGGGGCAACGCCGGTCTCTACTTGACTGCGTGCAGCCGTATCCAGCGCCCCAGTATCGGAGAGTCCCATCGGTCCACTAAAGTGCACAGGATGCTGTTGGTACTGGCGCGCGTTCGACTCATCAATGAGGCAGACCGCTTACGCATAATAGCCTCGAAGCTGTCAGTCTTTGCCTCCGCAAACATGCCAGAAGCACTGCAGAAGCGCGCCAGGCCCATCAACACCCTGAACGCGTTATTGTATTGGACTCGCAAGTCGCTGTATGCTCTCTGCGTGTAGCTAACCCACAGACTGCACGTGTAGAAGGACTGGCAATATGCTTTAAAAAGCGTTACCTTAACCTCTTTAGAACAACGTGAGAATCTGCGGGCCAACATGTTGCATCGAACTGCCAGCGACCTGCGCTCCCTCTCAATATCAAAATTATCATTAAGGTCCTCGGAGACCCAGTGACCCAAATATTTAAAGCGAGCGACTCTGTTAAGGGCAGTACCACACAAACTCAAAGCAGGCATTGTTGAATAGTGTTTGTTGCCCGACTTGAACACCATTAGTTCGCTTTTCTTCGCATTATACTTGAGCCCATGGGCCTCCACATAAGTTTCACATATAGTGAGCAGTTTCCTCATGGCACCAATCGATGGGCTTAGCAGGACCATGTCATCTGCGTAGCTAATATTATTGACACAAATTCCATCAATATGGCATCCGACGTTGGTGCTGCCCAGCCCATCGATCAGCTGATTGTTGTATAGGCTAAAGAGTCGGGGAGACGACAAACCACCCTGCCTCACCCCACACTCCAGCCCATACTCATCGGAGAGGGATCCTGCCCACCTCACACGGTTCTTCTGATTTGCATACCAATACATAAATAATGATGTAACCTCTGTAGGTACACTAGTATCAAGAAGCTTTTGCCACAGTATATTATACGATACAAGATCAAATGCTTTGGAAAGATCCAAGTAGCAAGCAAAGACTGGGGTTTTTCTAGAAGTATAATACTGAACAGTCTGCTTAAGACATAGAACAGCACTTTCAGTGGAAAGACCAGCTCTAAATCCAAACTGAGCATCATTAAGATGGATAATCGATCGATCTGTTATCTTTCGCTATCGATAGTGCAAAACTATCGACATCATGGATAGTTTCAACAGTTTCAAACTACCTACTTGTAATGCGTAAATTTAAACTACAACTAATGTTATCATCATCATCATATTAGCCGAAAGACGTCCACTGCTGGACAAAGGCCTCCCCCAAGGATTTCCACAACGACCGCTTCTGCGCTGCCCTCATGCACCGGCTTCCCGCGACCCTTACCAGGTCGTCGGTTCACCGAGTGCGAGGCCTGCCTACACTACGTCTTCTAGTGCGCGGTCGCCACTCGACAACTAATGCAATACATAATAATGTGCCGGAGTAATACCATCAATAGTATCGATAGCATAGCTGCTATTGAATCTCGATACTATCGATAACATTGGCTTCCGTCCATGCTATTGCTGTATCGACAAAAATTTCAAAATTGTAGATGATTTTGAACCCGGCGAGCATATGACAGGGCACGTTATACCCGCATCATCAATAAAAGGTGTATAATTTTTTTTAAAGTATTGTTCCTGCAACACTTGCTTTTCCAGTAGCTGCAGCTGGACTCTGGAGTGAAGGGTGTGCCGTAAAGAATAAATTAAAAATACTCTGGTAGCAAAAAAATCGGAAAACAAAAATTAATATTAACACAAATAAGAACTCATTTTTAATTTATTTTTTAATGCAATATCTCGTTGACTTTTACTTTTAAGTTGATTTATGTACGAAAAATATTAATTTCAGTTGCTTTTGTCAATTTTTTTTTAATCTGAAAAAGAAATTTAGTTCCTAATTACGTTACCACTGATCAGATCCTGACTTAGTGACAGTGGGACCACCTCGGGAAGAATTTTAAAATCGGTCCATAATTGCCGGAAAAATCGCATATTTACATAATAAATATATACAGTCGAACAAAGAACTTTCTCTTTATAGGGTTCTGTACCCGAATAGTAAAAATGGGATCTTATTACTGAGACTTCGCTGTCCGTCTGTCTGTTACCAGGCATGAACCGTGATAGCTAGACAGTTAAAATTTTCACATATGATTTTTTTTAATTAAAAATTTGAGTGCATTTGACTCCAACTCACCTGATGGTAGATAATGATGCAGTTGAGGATGGTACACGCACACTCAAATATTGTTGCCACTATAGCAAGAAATACTAAAAACAGAATAAAACAAATATTTAAGGGGACTCCAATAAAACAAACGTGATTTTTATAGATAATGGTACGGAACCCTTCTTACGCGAGTCCGACTCGCACTTGGCCGGTTTTTTTTTAAATCTTTTAAAAAGTTGTACTGCTGCCATCACAGTGGATCAATTTATTTTCAGTCGACATGCAACATGGTGAAGACAGTTCTTGGCTCCATATTCCCATCCATGGTGGTGGAGTCCCATCTAGCCGACAGAATGTATCCCCTGTCGAGCTCCCTTGCATACTTACTGGAGGAATTCGGGTATTTGCACCTGCACGCTACCAAGCCTGATACTGTTGGTAAGCTTACGAAGAAATTATTATGTATAATTTTCCAAAATCATTAAGTTTCTAAGAACGCTGTCTCCGGCTGCCGTCTATACAATTCGTAGTCCACTGATAATTACAAAAAAAAAGTTGTATTATAAAAAAAGGTCTATATATTAACGATCGGATTTCTATGTCTATTAAAAAAAAACATATGTTTATCTAAATAAACACATACACAGTACCCGTCACCTGGGGGTTATACTTATCATACTGAACAACTTTCCCCAAGGAAACCATTGTCAATTCTTAAAAAAAATTGACCCCCTATACAATGCACAATATTGGTCGATCAGCTGATTGACGTGTATAAAGATATTTTTTGACGTGAATACGTCTTTAAAATTACCTCCATAGGGATGCAATCCAAAAAAACGAATGATAACAAAATCGGGGGATACAGTTTAGTGTTGTAGCTACATATCTATCATCTCCATCCAAATTTCGTTTACACCACTTGATAGCTAAAGTATCAAAGAATTTATTACGCTAAGTAAGGACTGTAACACATCGCGCGCGGGGGATGGGGCAGCCCCGCCATTTTGAAGGTCATTTTGCTGCGTATCGAGATTTCCATTTAGTATAACTTTCGACTCGGTGAAGCTACGACGTTCATTCAAGTTTCAATCGTCAGCTCTCGTCAAAATCTATCGATTATATATAAAACATTAGTGTAAAATTGTAACTGTGATTATAATAAGGTGTTTAAATAAAAACTTTAACGTTAATGTCTCACAAGACCGCTCACTGCCCGGCTTCATGCTCAGTGAGTTCAATTTGTCTTACATCGAAACTTCTCCAACAACGTTAGCGAATACCTGTATTGATTTAACGTTTACTAGAAATCTAGATGTGTCCTGTATGCCATTTGTGTCTACTTTTCGTATCACAAACCTATAATAAATAAAGTTATAATACAGTTATTATATGTTTAGTTGATTTATTTCCTGAACCCATTAAATGAAAAAGTTGCCATCATAAACAAAACATGTGTACCCAGAGGACTTCTTATGATTATGACATACATAAATAATAATATTTTATATAGAAACTACATATTACCCGTTACGAGACGTATTCACGTTAAAACCAACAAAAAAGTCTACATCTGGCCGCTAAAGTGTTAAACCATTGACTCGATAGAAGAGAATCCCTTGAATGCACTTAATCTTGTTAATAAACTTATTTTACTGAGCTATGCCCTCTAAAGGAGTACGTAATCATATCAGCTCATACAAGTCCCCACCGAGGGGCTCGAGCATACTATGAATTAGGGCGATCCGGTCTTAGTCGGCCACATTTACTGTTTTTATTGTTTTTTATTTACTCATCATTATTTTATAATAATTTGATATTTGAATTTTAGTTAAGTATAATTTATTTGACATGTAATATATTGACATATTATTAATAAATAACTATGAACTATGAACTATGTCCCTACCGAGGGTCTCGAGCCTAACCGGAATTAGGGCGATCGGGACTTAAGTCGACCACGCGGGCCCAGTGCGAGTTGGTCGACTTTACACACAACCTTCGAGTTTCTTCGCAGGCGTGTGCAGGTTTCCTCACAATGTTTTCCTTAACCGTAAGAGAGTCGGATAAACTTACGTATGAAATCGAAATTCGAAAACACATTGTCGTACGTGGCAGAATTCGAACCACGACCTTCCGGACACAAGGTAGTGATCCTAACCTACACTACCGACGCTCTCACTTTAATAATTAAGTAAATAGGTTACTAAATTTGATCATATTTTGTCACTTTTCAGGCGTAGCACTAACAGACTCACCATCAGGCCTCTTAGCATACTTCCTAGAAAAATTCCCTATATGGACCATCAAAGACAACAGGGACCTCCCCGATGGGGGGCTGATATCGAAAGCGAAGTTCACAAAAGACCAGCTGATAGACAACTTGATGATCTACTGGTCAACCAACTCCATAACCACGTCGATGAGATTGTATGCGGAGTCGTTGAATAAGAAGCATAGTGAATTGAATTTGGACAGGTGAGTTACTGTTATTGGTACGTAATGAAAGAAGCAACAGCAGAAGATGACGGTTCACCTGATGACAAGTGGTTTAGGTAGCTTTTACATTACTGCCACCGTGGCATAAGTGTTAGTCCACTCGATGCACACCACGAGATCGCGGGTTCGATTCCCGGCAGGTTTTAATTCGTTAGTTTCAGGATTCGTTGGTGGTAGGACGTTTTCTAAGGCCGTCGTCTAGCTAGTTCCTTCCATCTCATCTAAGTATTGCCGCCAAACATTAATGTCAACAGCGTTAATGTGTTCCGGCATGAAAATAAAATAGCCTGTTCCCCATTGTGTTGGGGAATCTTGGTAAGCCCGGTTCCATCTACAGCATGATCGTCACTTACCATCAAGTGAGGTGATGTGTTACAGCGCCATCTAACCTGTAACTCCTTTTCTATGTTAGTCTCGTAACGCCTACCTTACTATCGATGTACAGTATGTTGTATTAATTTGGATACGGAGTAAGAAATGCACGTGGCCAGATGCTGGCCGACTTTATGGAGAAGGAGAGCCTCTTTATGATGAACTCCGTCTTTAAAAAGTCAAAACAGCGGAAGTGGACATGGTTGCATCCCAATGGCGTAACAAAAAAGAGATAGACTTCATCTTGTCGACATGGAGGCAAATATTCAATGATGTCTCCGTGATCAGTTCAGTCAAAACAGGAAGCGATCACCGGATGGTCAGAGGCACATTGAATCTAAAGACCAAGCTAGAAAGATGTCGACTGATGAAGTCTACGCTCCGACCAGCGCCCATCCAGCTCCAAAACCCCGAGAGCTTTCAGATCGAGTTGCACAATCGTTTCGAATGCCTAGGAGACTGCGAGAATGTGGACGATTATAATGACAGGTTCGTGGAAATTGTTCAAACGGTCGGGTCTAAGATTTTTAAAACTCGCCGTTCAAACAGAACCAAAAAAATCTCCGACTTCACCAGCAACCTCATGGAAGAAAGACGCAGATTGGTTTTGCAGTCCTCTGAAGACGCTACTCAGTATCGGCAACTAAACAGGCAGATCTCTAAGTCCCTAACTCGCGATTTACGCCAATATAATACAAATTGTATTAAAGAGGCGATTGAGCACAACAAAGGCTCAAAAGTGTTCGCGAGAGATCTGTCTGTTGGACAAAGCCAACTGACCAAGCTGAAGACTGAGGATGGCAGGACCATATCGTCTAAGACTGAGTTGCTGGAAGAAGTTGAGAAGTTCTATGGACAATTGTACAAGACCACACGCTGAAGACCCAAGAGCCAGACTAACCCGACACTATACCGAAGATATCCCGGACGTCAGCCTGTACGAGATTAGAATGGCTCTCAAACAGCTCAAGAACAACAAGGCACCGGGTGATGATGGAATTACGGCTGAACTTCTGAAAGCAGGTGGATCACCGGTACTAAAAGCTCTTCAGAAGTTATTTAATTCCGTTATACTCGAGGGACCTAAGGCATGGCACAGAAGTGTGGTCGTGCTTTTCTTCAAAAAGGGTGACAACACCCTGCTGAAGAACTACAGACCCATCTCACTTCTGAGTCAGCTGTTTTCGAGAGTCATTACGAATCGTCTCGCACGCAGGTTTGACGACTTCCAGCCTCCCAAACAAGCCGGTTTCCGAAAAGGCTTTAGTACCATAGACCACATACATACGCTGCGGCAGATTATACAGAAGACCGAAGAGTACAATCATCCACTATGCTTGGCGTTCGTGAACTATGAGAAAGCCTTCGATTCGGTCGAAACTTGGGCTGTGTTACAGTCTCTCCAGAGGTGCCAAATTGACTATCGATATATCGAAGTGCTGAAGTGTTTGTATGAAAACGCCACCATGTCGGTTCGCCTCCAGGATCAAAACTCGGAACATATCCAGCTGCAGCGAAGGGTGAGACAGGGAGACGTTATATCTCCGAAACTGTTCACCGCCGCCCTGGAAGATGTTTTTAAGCTTTTGGACTGGGCTGGACTCGGCATCAATATCAACGGCGAGTACATCACCCACCTTCGATTCGCTGACGATATCGTAGTCATGGCTGAGACTATGGACGACTTAGGCACAATGCTCGATGGCATCAATAGAGCCTCTCAACAAGTGGGTCTTAGAATGAACATGGACAAGACGAAAATTATGTCAAACTTCCGTGTCATACCTACTCCTCTGAAGGTTGGAGGCTCTAAACTCGAAGTTGTTACCGAATATGTATACCTGGGACAAACAGTCCAGTTGGATAGGTCCAACTTCAAGAAAGAGATAGATTGTCGAATCCAACTCGGCTGGGCAGCGTTCAGGAAGCTTCGTAATATCTTTACGTCCCAGATACCGCAGTATCTTAAGACCAAGGTCTTCGATTAGTGTGTGTTGCCAGTGATGACATACGGAACTGAGACATGGTCGCTTACTATGGGCCTCATAAGAAGGCTTTAGGTCACCCAAAGGGCAATGGAGTGTGCTATGCTCGGAGTTTCTCTACGTGATCGAATCAGAAACGAGGAGATCCGCAGGAGAACCAAAGTAACCGACATAGCTCACAGAATCGCTAAACTGAAGTGGCAGTGGGCAGGGCACATAACTCGTAGAACAGCGGGCCGATGGGGCAGTAAAGTTCTCGAGTGGCGACCACGCACCGGAAAACGTAGCATAGGCAGGCCTCCCAAGCGGTGTACCGATGACCTGGTGAAGCCGCTGGATGGGGGCAGCCCAGAACCGGTCGTCGTGGAGATCCTTGGGGGAGGCTTATGTCCAGCAGTGGACGTCCTTCGGCTGATATGATGAACTGCAGTAAAGGTTTTGACCGCCTCCGTGGCGTAATGGTTAGCCCATTCGCTTCACACCAGGAGGTCGCGGGTTCGATCCCGGTGGGGTCAATTTGTAAGACTCGGTTTGGTTGGTGGTAGGGCATTTTCTAAGCCTGCCTGGCTAGCTACCACCATCTTATCTAAGTCTTGCCGCCAAACATCAGTGTTAACAACATTGATGTGTTCCGGCTTGAAGATAAGATAGCCAGTTCTCCATTGCGTTGGAGAATCTTGGTAAGCCCGCTTCCATCTTCGGCATCATCGTCACTTACCATCAGGTGAGATGATGCCAAGGGCTTACCAATTGTGAATAAAAAAAAACACACAGTAATTACATAATCATTGATTTTTCTTTCCATTTCAGCATACCAACAAATGTTCCAACATGGGCTCTCCAAGCCAAAGAAGAGCTCTTCTACCAGCCTCCGAGTTTCCTCAAGTCCAAATACCCCAACCTCCTCAACACCACTGTGCTGGACTTTGGCGGTCATTTCTTCGCTTTTGAAGAGCCAGTGGTCTACTCTGAAGATGTCTTCAAGGCTGTAGATACTTTCAGGAGTTGGCACAAGCAGAAATCTAAGACCGAATTGTGATTTTGTTTTTGTTAATAAAGATTTTTTACGATTTCCTTTTGTTGTTTCATTTTGAGGGTTTAAGAAGAAAATTGATTTCATATAAGAAGGTGGACCAACGACCTGGTGAGGATGTTCAGCAGTGGACGTTTTCCGGCTGATATGATGATGATGATGAGGAAGGTATGAATACATAGATAATTTCGGAAAAGTCCATAGTCCAAAGTTAATGAGGTTTTTGTTAATTTTCTAAAAAAGTATTTTACCTTTTTTGAATTTTTTTTTATGGGAACAACACGGGAGCATACCATATCGAATAATAAAACCGGTAAATTGCGATTTAGAACCGCGCAAAAAAAATAATAAAAAAAAACCAAAAAAAACACAAAAACACGTTTTTTGTATGGAGACTTTCACTTTATGTAATTTTTAGTATTTGTGGTTATAGCGGCAACAGAAATACATATAATTTCGACTGTCTAGCTATCACGGTTCATGAAATACAGCCAGTTGACAGACGGACGGACGGACAGCGGACTAAAAACATACGGTCAAATTGAGAACAGCATCCTTTTTGGAAGTCGGTTGAAAAGTTCTATTGTCACTGAAAATACGACTTATTACGGAAGTAGCTCCAAGTCAATTGCAAGATTTGACCTGTACAAATAAATAATTCAACAAACAAAATCGTCGTGAAGTGAAGTGAGTGAGTGATCTATCCGACCGATTTCGGTCATGGCGACCACTTCGACTCCTATTCGGTTTGCCGCGCGTGCGCTCGAAGATGGTTTATGTAGCCAATCTTCGCAGCGAAACTCCTCGCGCACTGAGGGCATTTAAGTATGCCACCCTCGTAATTGTATGAAATGGTCGCAGGTGGTCGGGCCTTTAACTGGTATCAAGGTCAGCTTTACGCTGATCCTCGAACTCGCGCACTTTCCTTACCTCGTCGTGAAGTATATCATCATCATCATATCAGGCGAAAGACGTCCACTGCTGGACAAAAGTCTAGAAGCAGAATAAAAGCTACTCAATGTACAACTCTGAAAGTAAAGGGTATAATGATTGATGAACAGTATAATTTAAATGGACTGTTTCATCATATGGAAATCAGCTCATATACGTCCTCACCGAGGGGCTCGTGCCTACCCTGAATAAGGGCAATTGGGCCTTAGTCGACCACGCGGACCCAGTGCGGGTTGGTCGACTTCACACACAACCTTTGAGTTTCTTCGCAGGTTGTGTGCAGGTTACCTCACGATGTTTTTCTTCACCGTTAAAGCAATCGGTAAGTATATATACGTAAGTTTCTAAAAACTCATTGGTACATTGGCCGTCCGGATTTCAATCCGGTACCTCTGGTTAGGAGGACTGAGTCGTTACCGGTTGAGTCACCGACGCTTGGACTGTTTACGATAACTATAATTATACTAATATACATGAGTGTAGGAAAAAACTGGCAGTCATCGTAACAGATGATTTTTTATAGTATGTGATACGTGTAATGACAGCGCAGTCAATCTATTGCAAGTAATCGTGACGAGACACCTTCCTTATCATTGCATTTCGTTTTTCTTTGTCACAGTCTTGGGTCAAATGAATTGCCCCCACTTTGTATGTCACGCTATTGGACCATCTCGATGTTCTCCTTGCAGACCCGTCGGGCCCTTCAACTCCGACTTGCACAAGTAAATTAAGGATACTTGGAGGGGGGTCATGGTGAAATAAATAATATTATACCACCATAACTAAATTTATTTTAAGAAAGAAAATAATAAAAATTATAAATAACTTTAGGAATTCATAAAAAAAATTAAAACCCGACTACGTTAAAACTTAACCCCTCTTTTTGGCCAGTCAGGTAAAAATGTAACCTATGTCACTCACGAGATCAAGGCGAATCAAACGATAACTCATACGTTAAAATCCTTCAAGCCGTTCAGACTGTAGTAGCTAACACAGAAATCTACATACATGCAAACATACACTCGAAAATCATAACCCTCCTTCTGAGGCAGTCGGGCAAAAAGAACAAAACGGTAGGAAAAGGGGTATGGCAGAAATCACAATCTAAAAATAAAGGTCAAAACATTGAAATCATAATGATAAAAACAAATGGAAAAAAATATGATTAGAAACGCTAACACGTTACATAGGATTTATTTGATGACGAAACTTGTCTGAAATCTGACCATTTTTTTAAATAAATAATTTCCATTCAAAATAGATGATCCCTAACCTAGTCAAATCATATGCTAATTTTATGTCTATCAAACACCCACTAGCTTCTTAGCTTCTAGCTTCTTGGTACCCAAAATACGTGAACTGGTTGAGATAGATCAGTTGGTTGATGGTGAATGTACTTACAATCCGTGGATGACAGAACTTTGGGATTTTCCCTACTCTCAAAACAGGATGTTTTTCTGTCAGATAACGACTGTAACACACACATTATATTAGTCATGTGAATTCCCGAACTAAAACTATGTAAACATAAAACTTTTTAGATAAGAGTGGTCAGCATAGGTACATCGCATTTATTAAGGAAAACCACACTTAATAAATGCGATGTACCTATAATACAATAACAAGATATAAATAGCTTACGTGGACATTTGATAGTTGTTTGAAAAATGGTCTTAAAAATATGCAATTTAAAAGTAAAAAGGACCCTAGGTCAGTCGGGCCAATGGAGAAAGAAAAGTTAAGCGAGAGAGAGGACCTACTTGGAATCTGAAGATTGTCTGAAAATTTCATCGAAATCGGTCCAGCCGTTTTGGAGTCTATAAGGAACATTTTTTTTTCCTTCACATAGCACAGAGATAGACTGGATTCAAGTGCTAATAACTACAGCCTCCCTGATATAATAAAAGGATTTAAATGTAAATCACATGTTAAACGCTCATAAGAATTAGAAATGATTTGAACGATTAAAAATTATTCAAAATGATTACAAATCAAATCATTTTTAATCCTTTTTAATGATTTTGTTTAATCAGGGCTGTGATTAAAATAACTAAAAAAGAGATTATAAGGTTTTCTTATTTGTTTACTTAGCTTAAGTAATAAAAATATGTATCGTTTATTTAAGTAAATAAACTTTAAACAAAAAAAAATGTTCTGAGGACAGGTTATAGCGGTGAATACTTATAACCTGTTTTGTCCGTTAAATTTGGAACCATATTAAAATAAATAAACTCATGTGAGTCCAACTATGTAACTTAATTAATTCATTCATTAACTTTAATTATCTTAACGTTAGTTAAAAGACACTATAATATTAAGAAATTATAAAGTCACATGAACAATGCGTTCATAAATCTTATTATTGGTCAACTGACAGCCAAAACCGTGTGCTAACACTGGTCTTATGTACAGTTGGTAATATTACAAATTATACAGTCAGTCATTCAAATCACCTACCCAGATAACCAGGGTTGTCAATTTTGAACTACATAAATATAATCATAAAGTTTAAAAGACACTTACAATTACAAATTTTGAAATTACATGAATACAAACGCAAATTTAAATTTCCAACTAATTAACCAAGAAAGGGTAACAACGGTACTTTTTAAAGATTATTTTAATTTAATTAAATCATGGTAGATCTTATCTATGGTTTCTGTATCTTTCCTTTTATTAATTAAATCTTGATGCCTCTCCATTTACATAGATTCCATAATCAGACGCTTTTTATAATTATGTTCTGTATTTAAAATTTTTAATATTTTAAGATTTTAGCCTGCTTACCCTCGAGTAGGCTTTATCATTACAAAATACAAAAGCTTTAGCTCAACCTTTTTTTTTAAAATAAAGACAAAAATAATATAAAACTCATGGCATTTAAAAAAACAGAAACAAAACGATTTACAAAAAGTATTGTATCATATAACACTTGACAGCCCTACCAGCACATCACACACCAGAAACTATGTACTCGCGACTTAGCTTGCTCAATAGCAAGTAAGTGGTTGTAGCATCGTCTTGAATTCATCCAGGGAAGCAGCAGTTGAAACAGCAGGTGGCACAAAGTTCCAGAAAGCAACTCCAAGGACAAGAAAAGAGCTCTTGTACATTGATGTACCCGGAATCGGCGATAACAGCGTATAGTCCGGTTGTTCTCAGATCATTGCAGAGTCGGATCGATAATAGCTACATAATTTTTTAAAAAAAATGTTCCTTATAGACTCCAAAACGGCTGGACCGATTTCGATGAAATTTTCAGACAATCTTCAGATTCCAAGTAGGTCCTCTCTCTAGCTTATCTTTTCTTTCTCCATTGGCCCGACTGACCTTATCTAAAAAGTTTTATGTTTACATATTTTTAGTTCGGGAATTCCACTATTAATAATACGTATGGTGCAGTCGTTATCTAACAGGACAAAGTATTATTTTGAGAGTAGGGAAATTCCGACGGAAGTACGGTACTGCTATTAGTATCTGGCAATTGCATGACACCACCTCGTGGTCAAATAATATAAGTAAAATAGTCTTTTTCTTTCTAATTTAGAGGTAAGGGTTAATTTTAAGGGTCTTAGGAAATGAAAATGTAAAAAAAACTACATACAAGTTATGCAAATTTAAAATATGCGACTTTAATACCGTAGATAAGTTTATATAGTTCAGGATCGTGTATAAAGATATGCATAGAGCTACTGTTTCGTAATTAATGTTTTATTTAAGAAGAAATAGGTCATAGATATAATTATAGAGTAATTTAGGTTCCTTCTTTGTTTCTGAAACTTTATATGTGTAATTAGACATTATCTTCATTAAGTTTTTATAGAGTGTATAGACTTCCTTTGTGACATTTGATGTGTATTTTCGTTCATTCTCTAAAAAGCTACAAAATTTGCGAACTAGTCACAGATTTGTAAGCTCTCAGATACCATAAAATTCACTATTTATCAACCATTATGATTCAGCATAGAACGATCGCCATCCAACACAATAAATGGTTAAATTTTTTATAAGAATTTTCTAGTTGTTTTCTTCTAATCTTTTGATGCGCACTCACAGAAAATCTCGTCGAGTTTAGTTAAGTCCTTACTTTTGGATCCGAATAAATTCTGAGTTACAAAACCGACTTCCAACGCTACAACTTAGTACAATTTTTCATTATTATTTTTGGTTTTTGTTTATTTTCTTAAACACATACTTCACAGATTTTCATAAAATTTATATGAAACCAATTCGGGAGCATACCCTACTGAATAAACAAAGAATCATAAAAATCGGTTTACAATTGGACAACATTATAATGATATGATTGATGATGATGATAGCGTCGGTGGCTCAACCGGTAACGACTCGGTCCATCTAACTAGAGGTACCGGGTTCAAATCTGGATGGCCAATGTACCAATGAGTTTTTCAAAAAAACTTACGTACATACTTACCGATTGCTTTAACGGTGAAGGAAAACATCATGAGGAAACCTGCACACGCCTGCGAAGAAACTCGAAGGTTGTGTGTGAAGTCGACCAACCCGCACTGGGCCCGCGTGGTCGTCTAAGGCCTAATCGCCCTGATTCAGGGTAGGCTCGAGCCCCTCGGTGGGGACGTATATGAGCTGTAATGATGATGATGATGATGATGGTGATGTTGATGATAGAGAGTGATTGAATTTATATAAAATGATAAAGTTTTCTACATGTAAGGTATAGTGAAGTCGAGGGTACCTAAATTATAAGCAATAAAATTATTCTATCTTTAATCTCCCATCGTTGATTCCCATTCAATTTGTCCGCTCAGCCGGTAGTGGCAATGAAAATTCAATCACCCTCTATAACAAGTAACTGTGCTAACAATAACACCCTCTGTTTGATTAAGTGCAATTTTCTTCACCCTTATGCATCTATTCTTATGCGTTATTTTATTATTTTCTATCTAAATTCCTAGCCCATAAGATTCTTTTTAGATTCCAATGCCTAAATTTTAGTCTTTGCTGGAGCAAGGCAAATCTAAATCAAATACGATTGCTAGTTGCTTAGCTATTCTTGCCCATCATCTTCTTTCCGTTGTTCAGTGTTCATCGCAGTTTGTGCACTTCTATCATTATTACCAGTAATAACGATATCGTCAATGTATAATTCAATAACTTAAAGTTTCTTTATGCTCTGAATGTTCTTAGTACAGGTTGCGTGTGTAGAACTGATAAGAGGAAGACCCCTCTGTAAAGGAAGGTAATAGAAGATTTGGCAAATTATTAAACATCCAAGTAACAATACGTACGTACAGATTTCTTGAGACTTGTATACTCAGGGGTTTTGATTTGAACCACAGAACAAGTAACAATGTTTCAACCGCCTCCGTGGCGTAATGGTTAGTCCATTCGCTTCACACCAGGAGGTCGCGGGTTCGATTCCCGGTGGGATCAACTTGTAAGACTCGGTTTGGTTGGTGGTATCTTCTAAGCCCACCTGGCTAGCTACCACAATCTTATCTAAGTCTTGCCGCCAAACATCAGTGTTAACAACATTGATGTGTTCCGGCTTGAAGATAAGATAGCCAGTTCTCTATTGCGTTGGGGAATCTTGGTAAGCCCGCTTCCATCTTCGGCATTATCGTCACTTACCATCAGGTGAGATGATGCCAAGGGCTTACCAATTATGAATAAAAAAATATATAACAGGAGTCGAAATATTATTTTCTCTATCATTTAAAAAAAACCTGCAGAAATTTAATTTTGGTTTGATATTTACTTGGATTATTACAAAGCAACGGCCAGTTTGAATACTTAATTTAAAAACAGTTATTTAATCAAACACCTTATTATTTCATTACAGAGGTATAGTTTAATATTGCAAAGTACAATTTTGCCGTGAAGGTATGTACTCGTAGCAACAATTTAGTTTTACTGGCAACTCTATTATTAACCGATTTCAAAAAAACAGGAGGTTCTATGTTTCAGCATCATCATCATATCAGCCGAACGACGTCCACTGTTGGACATAGGCCAAGGATTTCCATGAAGACCGTCTAGTCTCTCTACCCTACCACATGTCCTAAGTATTTTTTATAGTTCTTCAAAAAACCATGTTTTGTATGAAAAGTCTAAAAATATCCCTAGGCAATATTGATGTGTGTATAAATTATATTCTATCTGTTGAAACTTGAATGCTTCTGGACTTAGTAGGATTTGAAACATACTATAAATTTACCTACTTATAACCGTCTCAGTTTTCCATTCTGATCAGCCCTGCTGTGTCCACACTTATTTCTAATATCTGTACTCCAATTTGTAACTATGGACATTTCCGAAATTATCATAAAAATAAAGAAAAATTCTTTAATATTGTACTAAGAAGTATCATTTAGTTCATTTGGCGACCGCCCGTTGGTTGGGTTCGATCCCCGCCCAGGGCAAACATTCATGTTACAAACAGCTTTGTTTCCTCTGTGTCTGGGTTTTAATATCTGTATGTATGTATTTAAACGTATGTAAGTATGTATGTCTGTATCTATATCATTTGGTGACTGACCCGTTGGTTGGGTTCGATCCCCGGCCAGGGCAAACATTCATGAGACAAACAGCTTTGTTTGCTCTGTGTGTGGGTTTTAATATCTGTATGTATGTATTTAAACGTATGTAAGTATGTATGTCAGTATCTCGTTCCCATCGTACGGGGAATCGCAGTTTGGGGCCTAACGACCGTGTGTGATTTGTCCTTAAATGTTTATTATATTATGGGCTGTATTTAAACGCAAATAAAAAAAAACTACATACTTTTTGTGTAATAAAATAATCCCAATTCCCATGAAAGTTACTGATTGCACAGCAAAATACTTACCTCAAAATATAATTAATTAAGCAAGTATTTCAATTTCAATGTCAAACGTCCGTGTCATACCAACTCCTCTGAAGGTTGGAGGCTCTACACTCGAAATTGTTACCGAATATGTATACCTGGGACAAACAGTCCAGTTAGGTAGGTCCAATTTCGAGAAAGAGATTAATCGTCGAATCCAACGCGGCTGGGCAGAGTTCGGGAAGCTTCGCAATATCACGTCCCAGATACCGCAGTGTCTTAAGACCAAGTTCTTCGACCAGTGTGTGTTTTCAGTGATGACATACGGAACTGAGACATGGTCGCTTGCTATGGGCCTCATAAGAAGGCTCAAGGTCACCCAAAGGGCAATGGAGCGTGCTATATGCTCGGAGTGTCTCTGCGTGATCGAATCAGAAACGAGGAGATCTGTAGGAGAACCAAAATAACCGACATAGCTCTCAGAATTGCTAAACTTAAGTGACAGTGAGCGGGGCACATAGCTTGTAGTACAGATGGCCGTTTGGGTATTAAAGTTCTCGAATGGCGACCGCGCACCGGAAAACGTAGCGTAGGCAGCCCCCCATTCGGTGGACCGACGACCTGGTGAAGGTCGCGGGTAGCCGCTGGATGCGGGCAGCGCAGTACTATTCGTCGTGGAAATCCTTGGGGGAGGCCTTTGTCACAGTATATATATATATATTAGTACTAACGCCTTTGTCCAGCAGTTGACGTCTTTCAGCTGATATGATGATGGTTTTCTCTGACACAGGTTGCTACTTTGTTCCCACCAACTTTTCTGTGTATACTATGTTACATGTTTTTGTACTTTCAAGTTCGGCTAAGTGCTTGGTATCCACAATTTTACTTCTATTAAAAACTTCACCTTCTTATATGAAATAAATTTTCATCTACCCACAAAATAAAACGACAAAAAAAAATCGTATAAAATCTTTATTAACAACAACAAAATCACAACTCGGTCTTAACTTTCTGTTTGTGCCAACTCCTGAAAGTATCTACAGCCTTGAAGACATCTTCAGCGTAGACCTTTGGCTCTTCAAAAGCGAAGAAATGACCGCCAAAGTCCAGCACAGTGGTGTTAAGGAGGTTGGGGTATTTGGACTTGAGGAAACTCGGAGGCTGGTAGAAGAGCTCTTCTTTGGCTTGGAGAGCCCATGTTGGAACATTTGTTGGTATGCTGCAACGGAGAGAAAAATCCATAATTATGTAATTGCTGTGTGTGACCGTTACTGATTTATAAGGAAGATCAGATGGGTTTAAAAGGAAATCGAACAAAATAACATTTTGTATGG
Organism: Coleophora flavipennella; assembly: GCA_947284805.1. Lineage (NCBI taxonomy): Eukaryota > Metazoa > Arthropoda > Insecta > Lepidoptera > Coleophoridae > Coleophora > Coleophora flavipennella. The sequence goes on along the minus strand of OX369303.1, from coordinate 10,109,149 downwards.
GAGGACTCTGTTTAACAGATTCCCTGTTTCCACACAACAGTGACTTTGGACCCTCATAAGTCCATTTTCAAAAGCCTTTATTTAACTTGAAATGTTTGTATGTGTGTTTGTGTGTTTAGGTCAAATCTTGACATCGATTTAAGAGCGACTTCCAGGGCTCCGATTGAGCTGAAATTTGGTGTGAAGCCGTATTCCCGGTAACAATAAACCTTCTGGTGTTTCAAAGTTGATCTGATGATGAACTTTGAAGGTGGAATCATGGTCTAAGCATCGTCTTTTATTTTCAATAGATTCGTCGGGAATACTATGCTCGCCTTTTTTTTAAAATTTGGAAACGTGCCTTGAGCATTTGGCTTTTGAGCATAAAAATTCTTTTCAAATAAAAGCTTGAACCTAAAAGTTCTTAGGCTATCCTCAACTTGTATAATTTGGAACCGTTTATTTTTATATTTATTTGTGAGCATTTGGATTTTTGAGCATAAAATTCTTTTCAAAGAAACGCTTGTACCTAAAAGTTTTGAGCGAGCGAAGCGATCGAAAACAGGTTCGGTTTGGTTTGATTGATTATACCGACGAAGAGCATCGCGAAGTTTTTCTTAAAACAGATAAACGCTATACTTGTATGTAAGTAAGAGGGTGGTTTTATATAGGTATTTTATTTCTTCAAGACACGTCTCTATTTAAACTAATATATAATTCGTTGACGTAGACGTAGCAAAAATATATGGCCCTAGAAATGGCATATGAATTTGCTCAAAGATTTATGAATGAATGTAAAAAAACGTTCATAAAAAAATGGTCCATGAATCATATGTGAGTCACTGGACAGGGAACATGTTAACAACGGGACAATGATGAAAATATTTTGATAGTGGTATTAGTAAGGGGTTTGGAAGACATATTATTTATTTAGTGAAGTGTATGTAACAGTTTTATTTATGAACATTATTGGGTAAAGGAGCAAGAATGTGATTCTTCTGCACTGTTAAAAATACATATGTAACAATTTTTTATATTACCTAGTGGTATGCTATTGACATCACCTCACTTGATGGTAAGTGACGATCATGCCGTAGATGGAAGCGGACTTACCAAGATTCCCCAACATAATATAGAACTGGCTATTTTATTTTTATGCCAGGAACACATCAACGCTGTTGAAATTGATGTTTGGCGGCAAGACTTGAATAAAATGGTAGTAGCACGCCAGACGGCCTTAGAAAATTACCAATCCAAAACTTACAAATTAAAACCCGCGGGTAATCGAACCCGCGACCTCCTAGAGTGAAACGAGTGGACTAACACTTATGCCACGGTGGCAGTAATGTCCTACATGTGCTCAAATACGACATAAACCACTTCTCATCAGGTGAGTGGTCATCTTGTCCTGTTTCTTCTTTCATTACGTACCAATAACAGTAACTCACCTGTCCAAATTCAATTCGCTATGCTTCTTATTCAACGTCTCCGAATACAATCTCATCGACGTGGTTATGGAGTTGGTTGACCAGTAGACCATCAAGTTGTCTATCAGCTGGTCTTTTGTGAACTTCGCTTTCGATATCAGCCCCCCATCGGGGAGGTTCCTGTTATCTTTGATGGTCCATGTAGAGAATTTTTCTAGTATGTATGCTAAGAGGCCTGACGGTGAGTCTGTTAGTGCTACGCCTGAAAAGTAAAAAAAAATTAGAGCACAGGATCAAATTGAATTACCTATCTACTTAATTATAAAAGTGAGGGCGCCGGTGGTGTCGGTTAGGGACGCTACTTTCTGTCCGGAAGGTCGTGTTTCGAATCCTGCCTCGTGCTGATGGTTTCCGAATTTCGATTTCATATGTACGTTTATCCGAAGCTTTAACGGTGAAGGAAAACATTGTGAGGAAACTTGCACACGTCTGCGAAGAAACTCGAAGTTTGTGTGTGCGTGCAGTCGACCAATCCGCATTGGGCCCGCGTGGTCGACTAAGTCCCGATCGCCCTAATTCAGGTTAGACTCGAGCCCCTGGGTGGGGACGTTATGACCTGATATGATGATGATTAATTATTAAAGTACTCCTTTTGAGGATATACTTCAGTGAAATATGTTTATAAACAAGATTAAAGGCATTCTATGGATGTTCTTCTATCGAGTCATTTGAGATAGTTTTTATCATCTGTCAAAAATAAAATTTTGTTTTAAAAATGTCATCATCATAGTAACCGAAAGACGTCTACAGCTGGACAAAGGTCCCATGGAATTCCACGATGACCGGTCCTGCGCTGCCCGCATCCAGCGGCTTCCCGCGACCTTCACCAAGTCGTAGGTCCAACGGGTGGGGTCTAAAAATGTATAAAATAGGAACGAGTGACGTTTTTCAGTGTCTATGACGTATTTATTTTGTGAATTTTATTGATTATAAATTAAAGAATTAATGGAAAACAAAACGAGTAAGGTTTTTTTTTAAATTTCAGGAGCACGAGTATTTAGGAAATAATACTTCATTATTTTTTTTTTTTTTTTTTTTTTAGAGGCCTTTGTCCAGCAGTGGACGATTTGTGGCTGACATGATGATTTATTTTTGATGCAGTCAACATCCCTACCATTCGACGCAAAAATTTAAAATTAAAATACAATAGTAGAACTTTTGAATGTTTATACACATAAATCACAGTTTACATTTTTTAAATATTTTTTTATAAAAGAAAAGATATACGAAGTGAGTTTTTGATGGCGGATACGTTATTATTCGGATGAAACGTGTCGACTTTTTATCTACCACATTCTAAATAAACGCCGTTTTTTTTGGATTCTCCATACTTATATCACTAACTAGTGGATGCCCGCAGCTTCGCCCGCGCAGATCCCATTTTTTGCGGTTCCCGTGGGAATTTCCCAAAATCCTTTCTTAGCGGATGCCTGCCTACGTCATAACATCTACCTGCATGCCAAATTTCAGCCCGATCCGTCCAGTGGTTTGGGCTGTGCGTTGATAGATCACTATGTCAGTCAGACAGTCACCTTTGAGTTATATATATTTAGATATGTATACTTTGATAAAGTCATCGACGTCAATGATATAACTGTAAGGAAAGTGCACTTTTTGCGTTTATTTAAGAAGTAGTAGAAAAATGTCGACACATTGCGTTCGAATAACAACGTGGTGGTTTTCATGTCCCCGGCCGTCGTCCATACAAATCGCAGTCCACTGAAGTTGTTTACAAACAGGAAGTTGTTTTATAAAAATATCAATTTATTTACGATCGGATAAGAGAAATCTGTCCGTATAGCCCTGTTAATTATTATAGACTATCTATTTTTTTTATTTTTTTTTATTCACTATACATCTCAAACATAAAAAAAACATTTAAACAAATTGGTGTAGGGCCCGTAAACTGGGGCTTCTACTCATCATACTAACAACTTTTGTTCTACGAATTTGCTTAAATTACAAAAAAAAAATTAACTCTTCATACAAATAAATCAGCTGATCGACTAATTTTGTGTATTTTTGTATGGAGGTTCTTTTTTAAAAAAAATTGACAATAGGTTCCTTGTGGAAAGTTGTTCAGTATGATGAGTAGCACCCCCAGATAACAGGTACTACACAATTTTTTTAAATATTCTGTATATATGTGTGTTTATGTGTTTATTTATACCGTTATATCTTAGCATATAAATATACGTTTTTTTTAAAAAGACAACGATCCGATCGTCAATAAACGGATCTTTTTATAAAACAAATTCTTGACTCCTGTTTTCAAACTATCAGTGGACTACGATTTGTATGGACGGCAGCCGGGGACAGCGTTCTTAAATACTCAACACAGATTTGGACAGAAGGATCCGCCCGTCTCCATATTTTAGTCAGGTTATCTTCATACAAGCAAAAAGTAACGCCATCTGGCATAACTCGTACGAACTAGCATGGGCGAGAGTTGACGTCAGTGCCGCGCTAAAAGAACCTTGGTAGAATTGTCGCTTTAAAAATGCGTTTATTTAATTTGTTTACAAGAAAAAATACAATGTAAGGTTACTTAACGATGATACGATATTCCATGTTTCTTTTTATTCTTTCTTCCATGATTTTTACAGCCTTTAACAACACAATAAGGCATTTTTATATGGAATATCTTTCCACCACCCTCCACAATTTCCCGCAGACGACTGAGTCGCGAGTGTGCGAAACTTTCGATTTTCGCACCAATTCGTTGGGTGCATTAGTCGCGCGCGTTGGCCCGGTCCTTACGCCAGTAATATAGAAGTCATTGATACTCAATGATTTTGGACACTGATAAATAGTAATTGCTTTGTAAACTTACCAACAGTATCAGGCTTTGTAGCCTGCAAGTGCCAATACCCGAATTCCTCCAGTAAGTATGCGAAGTAGTTCGACAGGGGATACATTCTGTCAGCTAGATGGGACTCCACCACCATGGAGGGGAATATGGAGCCAAGCACAGTCTTCACCATGTTGCATGTCGACTGAAAACAAATTGATTCACTAAGAAGGCAGACTTTTTAAACGACTTCAAAAAATGAGGAAGTTCTATGGTCGACTGTATATATTTTTCTAGGTATGTCCACCGGTTTCTGCAGCAATAGTGGACCGATTTTAAAATTCCTTTTTTCTCCCTTGGTTTTTTCATTGTCTGTCACCAAGTCAGGATCTCATCAAATTAGGGTCCAACAATTTTTTTTTAAATTCCGAGCCCGCAAAGACATCGAATCTAAAACATTTGATAGGTAAGTAGCTTTATGTCCTAGTACCGACCTCAAAAAAAGTTTTAGGCCCCTAATTTGATTCGTACCTACCTTTGATTTGTTGTGTTTATAAATACTAGCTTTTGTCCGCGACTTCGCCCGCGTGGACATCGTTTTTAAGGCTATCTTTGAGGGTGAATGTTGCGCGAGCCGCAAGCGGCTACTTGTAATAATCTCTTCTCTTTGACTGTGCTGTAGACCTTCATTCATTACCTACCAACCTGTAGTAACAACAAAGAGTATTCAATCCACCTTTTATTTGGAGATATTGCTTCGAGTGTGAAGTGGATTGGAAGACATACCTAAATTTTACCATCAAGCTACACACACCCTCGGACGTTAAATGTATATCGACTATTTTTTTGATAAATTTAGAGTTCCGTGCCTCAAAAGGCGAAACGGAACCTTTAAGGATCACTCGTGTGTCTCTCTATCCATCTGTCACAGTAAATTTTCTCCAAAACTACTGGATCGATTGAGTTGAAAGGTAGACATGTGTAAGTCGGTGACCGAAAGGTGGAAGTGTAAATTAATTAAATGAATTTTTAACATAGGGGCCACTTTTGGGGGGTATTTATAGAAACAAAAAAGTTTCCATGCCACCATGCAACCATTACAAAGAAGGTGTAACAAAATTGGTGTAGGTCCCGTTAACTGGGGCTTCTACTCATCGTTTTGAATAACTTTTGTTCTATGAGTTTGCTGAAATCGTATTTTTTTAACTCTTCATAAAAACCAATCGACCAATTTTGTACATTCTTGTATGGAGGGGTCTTTTTTTGAGAATTGACAATGGGTTCCTTAGGGAAATTTGTTCAGTATGATGAGTAAAAACATTCAGCATTACTGATTATGTGTAGGCTGTGAAACCCTGCAGCGAGCAAGGTAAGTTAAATTTCTGGTCGAAATGCAATGGCTGAGCGCGGGCTACAGCGCGGGCGGCCCCCCGCGCGCGACTGCAGAGTCCCTGCCGCTGCTTCACCCCCTCAATTCTGGCCTAGCGTCGGTCGACCTCGCCTTAATCGGTCCAACATCTGTCATTCAACCCATTTCTTCATTTACCAATTCTCTTCGTTTGCGATGCCGTTAACTTGTTAGGCTGTCTCAATTTCTACCGCCGAAAGGTAGAAATTAGATAGTGTGTGATTGATGAAAGGAGAATCTGGGATGTACGCACCGACTTTATTATAAGAATGTCGTAAATAAGTAAGCGATGTCAGGTCACAGATTACTAAATAGTTACTTGTCAGGTGCCATTGTTGGCATGCTCTGATTTGGATAACCAGTTGTTAATTTCTTTGATTTTATGTTTATTTTTTTTATTATTATTTTTTTATTCAAGTACATAGCTGACAAAATAAAACAATGGGTGAAGATTTTACCTCTGAAAAAAGGGAAAAACCCTGTGTTATAGGATAGGTAATAATGCTCATCCCACCAAATCATTGACACAAAAAGAACCAAGTAACAAGTCACTGTAGCACAAAAATTTAAACGACAATTTAAAACAAATTAAAACTTTAATGTCATTAGAAATATTGTCTTCAATTTGAGTTATATGTGGCTTAAAACAAACATCACTGTGGATTTTATGTATCAAAGTCGCGGGGATTTCCGAATTTTTGGACCTATTGTGATATTCATCCTTTTCCTTAATCTATTTACTATGTGAATTAGAAAACCATTTTGTTTATGAACATTTTTTTATTTTCGTTTTGGTATGTTTTTCTGTTATTTCCTATAAAAAAAGTTTGAAAAAACTGAAAACCGACTTCAAAGTAAAATTTACTTAAATGTATGAAATAATATTATCATACTTAAATACACGACATTTACCAACAATAACGAAATCAAAGGTGAGTACGAATTAAATTAGGGCCTTGAATTTTTTTGAGGTCGGTTTACTTACGTATCAAATGTTTTAGATTTAACGATTATATATACGGTCGAATTGAGAAACCTCCTCCTTTTTTGAAGTCGTTTAAAAAGAGTTGTACAAAGTCATTACAATCTAAGTCGCTGTGTTCGTCCCAGTCAATTTCATTCAGATTTTTTAAGATATTCATCATAATTTGTTTTCCTGATTAAGAATTTGGGAAAAAAACATCTCTCTGAGTGTCTTAGTCTTTTCACAAATTACAGTTATATGAATTGGGGGGTGATGCAGATCAATTCGGCTGATTTCCTCACAGTCTGTAACCGTTCATGAAAAAAGTACGTTTGATATGACTAAGTCTAAAATATGACTTATATAATTAATAAGTAATTAGATTGTACTGAAGAAGAATAATAGCAGCCAAAAATTCCTTAAAGGAAGCAGATAGAAGTGATATCCCGATATTGACGTAAATGGCACGTTTATGGCTATCGGCTATGGCAGTCTTTGGCGGTGAAAACGTAAAACTACTTACAGTTATATGCGCCAAATTAGTATGATGCCCAAGCACTTCTTCAGGGTACAGTGTCGATATGGCCGAGGCAATCATAGCTCCCCAATCACCACCTTGCACGTAGTACTTCTTGAAGCCGAGACGGTTCATCAGATTCCTCAGGACAACAGCCACCTGGGCTCCTCCGAGACCTGGACGTACTGCTGCCTGGAATGTTATACAGTTTATCTTGATTTATGATAACAATGATCGGTCGTAGCTTAGTTCGACTATCTTGGTTGGGTCGATCACTCAAGTTAACTGATCTGACGCACGGTTATTACATTGATGTGTTTTGATTGGATGTTCGTTTCCGTACTGCGCAAGCCAAGTTAAACCGTTCGTGCTGGTTGCTGTCACTAGATGGCACTCGCTAAATCTTGACAGATGCCTCATAGGCCACCAGCCCTACAACCTCCACCGGCCCGGACTTGGCCCCCGTATGTGGAGCATGGCGTACGGCCTGACATTCCCGTGCGGGAAGAGACCTGTGCCCCAGTAGTGTTAAGTTCGTTTGCTGAGTTAGCTGCACCTTTGACGGCTCGCGTCAAACACTCTGTCAAATGGGCCGCCTTGAGTTCAATCGCGCCACCCGCCGCGCTCTGAACTCAGAGCGGCCCCTTTGACGGAGTGTTTGACGCGCGCCGGCAGCGGCGAGCAGTTTTTATCAAAGGTGCATCTAACTCAGCAAACGAACTATGAACGTAATAAACGAAATTGTTTGCTACAACAGCAATCTTCGACGACTGTTAACAAAAAAATAGTAACATTATATATCATTGCAAAAAACCATCACTTTTCTTAGAACCTTCTTATCCAAACACTGTTTTTTATCTCTAACAATTATTTTTTTTACCTCCAACATTGTGTTACTCACGTCTGAAAATCCATAGCCCGGTAGACTGGGTACGATGACCTCAAACACGAAGTCTCGACCAGGGCTCTTCGTGGTGAGCAACGGGATAGCCTCGTAGAACTCCCGCACTGATCCTGGCCAACCGTGCATGAGGAGTATTGGTACCACTTCCACACCTGATTGTACCTGTAGATGTTAAAAGGAAGATACTTGGAAATAATATGCAGAATGTAACTAAATTGGTGTAGAATCCGGTAGCTAGGGGTTCCACTCATCATACTGAACAACTGTCCCCCAAGGAACCCATAGTGAAGTCTCAAAAAAAAATTGGCCCTTTCATACAAAAATGCAGAAAAATAGTCTATCAGCTGATCGATTTGTATGGTTTTTGTGATTTTAGCTGAGTCATACAAAAGTTTCCCGGCTTCTTAGCAAGAAAACCATAAATGTTAACTATTTTCTGGACCTACATTGTGTTAACAACATCGATGTGTTCCTGCTTGAAGATAAGATAGCCAGTTCTCCATTGCATTGGGGAATCTTGATAAGCCCGCATCCATCTTCGGCATCATCGTCACTTACCATCAGGTGAGACGATGCCAAGGGCTTACCAATTATGAATAATAAAAAAAACCTGAAGATTTTTCTGATCAATGATCATCTTGTATTAGTACACGTAAATCATTTAAACGTATAGTAAATTGCATTATTGTCTTTACAGTAATTGTACAGAGGCCAGCACATCAAGCTACACACTTTGGACTTTGTACCGTTCTTATCACGTGTGCGTATGGATCAGAATCGCACTACGAGTGTTTAGCTTGATGTCATGGCCTCTGTACACTGCTCACGGTGACAGTCAAGGACACGGCACCACTGACTGAAACCCCCCCACCCCTCCCCCACGCGACGTTAAGGCTCATACCGCCGCCAACGACCTACTTTGTAACCATTTTGTACTTCAATTAACTACTTACACGAGCATTCGATTTTTATCGTAAAATATTTTTTCTGTAATTTACAGGATATGAGGAGTGATTTCGATTTCCTCGATTTCTGTTTTAAAACACAGAACTAAAGGAAAAATATCTTAACAAAGCAATATTAAATGAATCTGTTTTCTTACTTTTAGGAAATTCTTCTTATTTTATTTTTTAATGAATTGAAAACCACAATTTTCACGCTATACGTCCGCAACGATTGACGTAACAGCCACGTTGCAGTACGAGCTGACAATAACTTTATTTCCAAGCTATTTCGTTCGATGTTTGAAACATCGTGAATCGATTTGCTAATTTTAGGGACGGAGGAGCCTTAATGTCAGCGGGGAGAGGTGAATGTCGCATCTTTACGTTACTATGGAGGTCATCTTTGCCGACGGACAGACAGACAGAAATAGCGAAAATACTTGGGTTCCTAGACTATGGAACCCTACAATCATACCTGAGGCTTCACCCTGATGAAGTGTATGTCCAGGCCCTGGATATTACTCTTGTACTGGGGGAATTTGTTGAGGAACTTTTCTCTTTCGGCAAACGGATACTTGTCAGCCCAGTAGTTGATCCAGGTGTCCAGCTGTGCGCTGTTGAAGCCATATCTGAACGAGTCTTCGAGAGGCGGTGTGAATCGGCGGTGGCGTTTCAAACGGTCTTTTAGGTCTTTGATCATCTGTGAAATAGAGATCTCGTTAGGGACGGGCTTATTCTGTTCAACAATATAAAGTTAGCTCAAATCATGTGATGATTAAGATTTCAACTTTATAAAAAAGTTGAGGAAAAATTTTGGTACCTAAATTTCCCAGTTTTAATAAAGTAACAGCTTTTCTGTTCTCTAAGTCTCCACTCTCTCATTCTCTCTTTTTATTATCTTTTTCCCACAGGATCACCCGCTGAGCAAAATTTCATCAAAAGCGCTCTAACTGTTTTGGAGTTCATAGGGAACACACTAGTGATTTCTATACTCCTTGGAATACACATTCATACCCACATTATAAATAAAAATAAAATAAAATAAAAATGTTTATTTTCTCCATATAGGTAATGCTATACACGACTATGGCTGGAGCCTCCTTTTAAGCTAAAAAAAGCCTGTGTCAGGAGGCACCGCTCTTCCTTATCTTTACATACTATAGAAACTATACCTAAGCTGATTATACAAAACCAATAAAAACAAAAAATTAAAACTTTAAAACATCGACTTTTATTTATTTTATTTTATTTTCATTTATTAAGAAAACCAACAGCTAGAACTTAATTACACAGCGAGCGTTAAAAAAATTAAAGTTAAAAAAAACTAAAAACCGACTTCAAAATTAAATTCACTCAAAAGTATGGAATAATAATAACGAAATCAAAGGTGGGTACGAATGAAATTAGGGGCTCAACATTTTTTATGAGGTCGGTAGCAGCACACAGTTACTTACGTATCAAATGTTTTAGATTCGATGGTTTGCTGAAACCGACCTAAAAAAAAATTTTACCAACGAACTTTACACCAATAAAACATACATAACCCTTCTCTTTTTGGCAGTAAGGTAAAATAAATGATGTTATAACTAACCTCTTCACCAAATTTGACCTGGAACGGTTTGATAGTCTTGTCCTGTCTCGTCCTCAACTCCTTCGGCCCCCACCACTCTTCAGGGTTTAGATGTGGGGGCTGGGGTGGGTCACAGGAGAACTTGAGGTATACAGCCACCCCTGCTATAAGGAGAGCTAGTAATATGACCATAGGTTTCGCCATGTTAGACCTGGAATACGAGAAGAAAATATTTATAGGGTACTGCCGTGATTTACAATTGTAAAAACGCACTCATATGTTTAATTTAAAAAAAAACCATTTGAGTGAGCTCAGTTTCTTTTGAACATGATAGGGGGAATGCTAGGCACAAGAAAATTACAAAGAAACGGAAGAAAATATTTGTAACTCTCTTCTGCTTAAACTTCCAGAGACCGTGAGGTATCTGGACTACTTGGAGAAAAAGGGAGATATACGTTAAAGCCAGACCTTTCTTCTGTTTTGGTAATTGGGATCTGGTGAGTATGCAAATCTTTGTCGGAAGAGCATCGATGGCGTATTGGCTAGGGCCGCCGCCTGACCGGGAGGTCGTGGTTCGAACCTGCCACGTACCAATGTGATTTCGAATTTACATTTCATATGTACGTTTATCCGACTCTCTTACGGTGAAGGAAAACATCGTGAGAAAACCTGCACATGCCTGCGAAGAAACTCGAAGGTTGTGTGTAAAGTCGACCAACTCGCACTGGGCCCGCGTGGTCGACTTAAGTCCCGATCGCCCTACTTCCGGTTAGGCTCGAGACCCTCGGTAGGGACGTAGTTCATAGTTCATAGTTATTTATTAATAATATGTCAATATATTACATGTCAAATAAATTATACTTAACTAAAATTCAAATATCAAATTATTATAAAATAATAATGAGTAAATAAAAAACAATAAAATTATAATAAAATTATTATCACATCACGTATAGGAGCTGAGATGAGGAGCTGAGAATCTTTGTACAAATAGTATGTAGACTTACGGCGAGCGTACCAGATACATGTTGCCACATATACCCACCTACTATACTCAAACAATTCAAATGTAGACACTGATTATGGTGTTCTCTGAGGCGTGAAGAATGATAACTTGATAAGATATTATGCATGATAAGAAGAACATATCGGCATTAAGTGTAATTAACGCTAAGTTTGTTAACTTTAACAACCATGACGTCCTTACAGCTGGAGTAAAATATATATATATTAGTACTTATATACAGTATGGACACTCCCTGCCGCTCTCTAGATTGCGACCTCACCCCCTCGTCACCCAGATTGATACAGATTGGTTACAGTTTGGTTGTCAAACGTATAGGATTTCGCCGCTATTTTGTTTGGGCCGTTTTTTGAAATGTAATTTCTGGCCCGTTGTATGAAGTGTCCAGGGTGTGGTTAGAGTAAGGCAGGGTTCACTCGGGAAGGCAATAGATTGTTCTTTTTTTAATCCACAATTGGTTAGTCCTTGACATCACTTCACCTGATGGTAAGTGACAATGATGCTGACGATGGATGCGGGCTTACCAAGATTCCCCAACGCAATGGGGAACTGGCTATCTTATCTTGAAGCGGAACACATCAATGAAGTTAGCATTGATGCTTGACGGCAAGACTTAGATAAGATGGGTAGCTAGCCTGGCGGGCTTAGAAAATGCCCTTCCACCAACCAAACCGAGTTATACAAAGTTAGGCTCTGCTGGAAATCGTATCCGCGAGCTTCTGAAGTTAAGCTAATAGACTTAACCACTAAGCCACAGAGGCGGTTAAATTTATATTAAAGTTAAAGATTTAATAATAAAAAAGCTCTAGTTTTATAAAATAAATCCATTGCTAGACCCGATCTTCAAAAATTGGTTACCAATGGTGGATTTTGTAGTATAAGTACCCCTTTTACATTTTTAGGTTTCTCAAAAAGTTAAAACTAAAATACAGTATTTCATCATCATCATAGATGCATCCGAAACACATCCACTGCTGGACAAAGGCCTCTCCCAAGGATTTCCACAGCGACCGGTCCTGCCGGTCGTCGGCGCACCGAGTGAGAGGTCTGCCTACGCTACGTCTTGCGCTGCGCGGTTTCCAATACTAACAATACTAGCCCAACGGCCATTTACTCTTTACTAGCTTTTGCCCGCGGCTTCGCCTGCGTGGACCCGCTAAAAATCTCTTCGTTAATAAGCCATTATTTCTCGTAAAAACTAAAGGATAAAAATGGTTATTGTTGTTTATCCCTAAGAGATAGACATATACTATCGCGGAATTTTTGTAGACCTTTTTAATGTGTACAATATTGTAGTACATTATTTTGATCTGTCTCGTAGGGTTCAGCCAGCGTTTGCAAAAATGTGTTTATTTATGACATCACATTAGAAACCTCTAAAATTATCAGTGTTTTTCTACTATATTATGCACGTATAATACATATAAACATTCCTCTTGAATTACTCTATCTATTGAAAAAAACTGCATCAAAATCCGTTGCGTAGTTTTAAATATCTAAGCATACATAGGGACAGACAGACAGCGGGAAGCGACTTTGTTATAAACTGTGTAGTGATAGTGATATAGTATTTGTAAAAAGCACACGCCGTGGGAAGACCTGTGTTTAATCTAATCAACCATAAGAACTAACTAAAAGGTTAGTAATTCATAATTTATGTTTTTGACAAGACAGACACACACACAATTAAATCCGATTGTGGTACTCGTTGGTGTTAGACGTTCCCAAACGTGTTGTGGTACGGTACCATCAGTGCGCAAGTCCGACTCTCACTTAGCCGTTTTTTTAATAACGCTTGTTCACTGATGGGATTCACAGAGGTCATCATCATCATCACTGCTGGACATAGGTACGAAGTAACTAGTATCTCATCTGTGACATAGGCCTCTCCTAAGGATTTCCACGACTACCGGTTCTGCGTTGCCCGCATCCAGCGGCTGCCCGCGACCTTCACCTGGTCATCGGTCCACCGAGTGGGAGGCCTGCCTAAGCTACGTTTTCCAGTGCGCGGTCGCCACTTGAAAACTTTACTGCCTCAACGACCGTCTGTTCTACGAGCTATGTGCCCCGCCCACTGCCAATTAAGTTTAGCGATTCCGAGAGATATGTGGTTACTTTAGTTCTAAGCTCCTACGGATCTCCTCGTTATACTGATTCGATCACGCAGAGAAAGTCCGAGCATAGCACGCTCCATTGCCCTTTGGGTGACCTTGAGCCTTCTTATGAGGCCCATAGCAAAGTATATATATTAGTACTAATATACAGTATGGACACTCCCTGCCGCTCTCTAGAATGCGACCCCACCCCCTCGTCACTCAGATTGATACAGATTGGTTACAGTTTGGTTGTCGAACGTATAGGATTTCGCCGCCATTTTGTTTGTTCCGTCATTCCTTTTATGAAATGTCATTTCTGGCCCGTTGTATGAAGTGTCCAGGGTGTGCCCATAGTAAACGACCATGTCTCAGTTCCGTATGTCATCACTGGCAGGCAACACAGTGGTCGAAGACCTTGGCGGTATCTGGGACAGAGGTCACATTAAAACATTTATGCAGAAATCGATTTATTGTATCTACCCGTACTTCACTGTCGCATTGGAAACTTTAAAATACTTGCGTGATCGCCAATCGCGTTAAACACTCAGGTAAACCGACCATAAGCTCGGTCAATACCTGGATGGGTTTCTGTGCTTCGCAAGGCATGTTAAGCAGTTGGTGCCGGTTGCTTGGACTAGATGGCAGGTATCTATGCCATATTAGAGGCCTTCGTATACAGGGTGTGACAAAATTGGTGTCGGTCCCGTTAACTGGGACTTCTACTTATATCATACTGAACAACTTTTGTTCTACGACTTTGCTGAAAACGTAAATTTTTTTTACTCCTCATAAAAATCGATCAGCTGATCGACCAATTTTGTGCATTTTAGTATGGAGGGTCCAAATTTTTTTTGGAGAATTAACTATGGGTTCCATGGAGAAAGTTTTTTAGTATGACGGGTACAACCCGCAGTTAACGGGACCTACACCAATTTTGTTACACCCTGTATAGACGGCTTGAAAACTTTTGAAATGAGGTCCGAACAACCTCCACTAATTCAGAATTGACCCCCGTAGGTGGAGTATGGTCTAACCTTCCCAGGTTTTGGAAGAGGCCCACGCCCCAGCAGTGGGGAAGTTATGGGTTGTCATTGTCAACGATATTCTTATTTGGAAATCATTCAGTTAGTGACAAAGGTCATAAAATAGACCTTTAATTTAATCTCAATGCCACGGTCATGATACGAGTTATATATTGACGTGAGTTGGTAAATAGTGATTGCACAATACAAGAACATATATTTAACTTATCGAAAGTTTTTGAAATAAAACTTCTTTACGCACGCTTGACTTGGGGAGTAAGCCGGTGGATGCGTGACGAGAGCGTTACGGAAGTGTGGTCGGGCGAGACGAACGGAAGTTGAGAGGGATATATAAATTTGTGAAGATAGAAAGAGAGATACTATTTATTTTTGTTTACTAAAAAATCGGTTGCCAAGTCAACATTATCGGTTGTCGAAACAAACAAAAGATAAAGAGATTTGATAATTTTCAGAGAATAATCAAACTTTTTTCATAAACTGTCTATACCTTCATGTGACAAAAAAGATTTGATATATTTTCTGAAGACTAAGTATTTACTTTCATACATAACGATGAAGCTAAAGAAGTTTTACTTCAGTCGTGTGGTCTAAAGCACACTCGCATTTTTTTTCGATAACATTTTTAGCAAATACTGACAATTGAAAAGTCAAACTGTTTTTTTACCCTTGTCTTGTATTGAAAGGTCAAAATATTGTTTGTGTATGTTTGTATGTATATTTATTTATTTGGCACGCTCTGTAGCCTAAACGACTTGATTGATTTTGGTGTGCGAGGTTTTTTTTAGGTTAGTCTTTATCAGAGTGAACGTCTTGACCCTGTGAGTGACATAGGATACTTTTTACCTGACTGGCTGAAAGAGAAGGGGTTAAGGTTTTTAAATTTTAATTAATTCTTTTTTATTTTTTAAATAATTGAAATGTTCTCTCTTCTCTTATCGTGTGGCACAATTAACCGTATTATCAAAGGGATAGACGACGGCAGTTACCTGGTGTTGCACTTTCACCCACGGTCACGTGTAGGGCATTTAGTTTTACAACACTTGCTCATGTAACTAAATAAATAAATAAATAAATAAAATAAAATAAATAAAATAAACTAAACTTAATTTAAGTAATTAATGAACAAAAGTTTTTGTAATTTAATTGATACTTAGGTTTTGCCTTTATAACTGTTATACTTTTCACTTTTGCACGACTTGTACTGTTTAGGTAATGTTCGTGAAAATCTGTAAAGGCCTATCATAAAAATCTTTACTGTTTTTGATATTACTATAATTAAAGGCTGTTGATTTTCCTAAATAAATAAAATAAAATAAAACAACGGACGTGTGCAACGCGAACTTCATACACATCTGGAATCAGATGTGCAGATTTCCTCACGATGTTTCCCTTCAACGTTAAATCAATTGGTAATAGGTATATTATGTACTTACGTAAGTTTAAAAACTCATTAGTACATTGGCCGTCCGGGTTTGAACCCGAGACCTTTGGTTAAGAGGACCAAGTCGTTACCGATTGAGCCACCGACGCTTTATTTGAAATGGTAATCTTTGATGACATGAATTAAACTTTTGGTTCAATTGTTTTGAAGACTGGCAATCTTTAATAATATCTATTGGCAATACTTATCCCTTCTTTAATAAGGTATGAATGTACCTATTGTTAAAAACTGCATTACGTTTAGTGTTGTATAGGGATGAGATGATAGGACCGATAGCCTTCTTAAACCGCCATAGGAGGAAATACACGGGGAAGAAGAAGAAGAGAAAGACCAAGGCAATACTACATAACACAAGTAGATCTATATCGAATAAAAACCGGTAAAGTGCGAGTCAGAACCGCTCGCAAAGGGTTCTGTACCATCACTAGACGGCGATAGTTTCTTCACGTTTAAAAAAAACACGTTTTTTGTATGGAGACTCACTTTTTCTAATTTTTAGTATTTGCTGTTATGGCGGCAATAGAAATACATCAACTGTCTAGCTATTACGGTTCATGAAATACAACCTGGTGACAGACGGACGGACGGACAGTGAAGTCTTAGTAATAGGGTCCTGTTTTTACCCTTTGAGTACGGAACCCTAAAAAGGATGGTTGAATATTCCACAGACGAAAGAATTTCTCTTAAATCAAAAAGGAAGCGATAGATTATTTCTAAAATAAAATATCGACATAATGCTATCGACTTCTAGACAACACTATTCAGTTAGTCGTTGAACTTTGTATCGTAAGCCGACAGGCGAACGATGATAACTGTTTGTTGATAGACCATTCAATGCGACCTAAACCAAGCTTTGTGGTGTTGTAATAGAGGTCAATAACGCTTGTAAGTAACAATCTGTTTGGGTTTTGCTGGTATAGAATTTTTATGGGATGTCACTGGCTTGGCCCACCAACGGTAAAGAAATAATAATATGTAATGTATGTAAAAGTTACATCACAGCAGAAAATAGGAGTTATCATTATTAATACTGCTTAAAACGATATTATAGGTATTAAACAAAACTTCGAAACTTATAAATAAAACGAGCAGTTGCCCGTAGCTTCGCCCGCGTGGTTATCGAGAGTGCACGGTGTGCGAGCTGCATTTTTTAGTCTATGTTGATCTTGAAAGTCTATTCTAAATAATATTGAAAGATTTTTTGAAATCGGATGAGTGGTTTCGGAGATTACGTTTTACATACAAACTTACAAAGGTACCTACTTAAATTTAACCTCTTTATAAATTACTAGCTGGGGTACCCGGCTTCGCTTAGGAAGTAGGCCCTTCCACATAAAAATGCTTCGAATGGTCCAAACTGTTTCAGAACACTCCACAACATTCGAGAGTGTTCTGGAATGTTCCATAATGATCTGGGATGTTATTGGGGAATGCACTCGAATACTCTCAAATGTTCTGGGCTGTTCTGGAAATTTCAAGAGAGCGAAAGTTCCAGTCATTATATCTTCAAAAACACGCCCTTCAGGTAAAAACGGGTACCTCCTTCATGTATGGGGGGTAGAGGGCTACCGCACCATATAACTTCCTTGATCGTACTGGGACTCATTTCTGAGTTTTAGCGGCACGCACATTGTACATTTTCTTTTATAATATACTAGCTGTCCAGGCAAACTTCATACCACTTTACACTACACTACCCTACCCTACCCTACCTTACACTACCCTACACCACACTACACTACACTTCCCTACTCTGCCCTACCCTACCCTAAAACCTTTCCTGACAATAACGAACTCCACAAAAAACAACAACGTTGAGTTGTAAATTGTGTAATTAACACGGTTTTCTTTATCATCATCATATCAGCTCATATATGTCCCCACCGAGGGCACCGAGGGGTTCGAACCTACCCAGAATTAGGGCGATAAGTCCTTAGTCGACCACGCGGGTTGGTCGACTTCACAGACAACCTTCGAGTTTCTTCGCCGGCGTGTTTTCCGATGTTTTCCTTCACCAGTAAAGCAATCGGTAAGTTTATGTACTCACGTAAGGTTTTGAAAAACTCATTGGTATATTAGCCGTCCAGATTAGAACCCGGTACCTTCTGGTTAGAAGGACCGAGTCGTTACCGATTGAGCCACCGACACTACATACTCGTATATAGTTTAATAGATATTATAATGATTAAATAAGTATAGATTGGTACTTTCTGATACTTTACATTTTTATACTATATTTTTTTTACACTATATATACCTACTTTACTTAAACGAAGATCATACATACCTACTTAGAAACTGTAAATCATAAGTGTTTGAGAAGAAACGTCGAGTCCACCTGCTACGGTAATTAAGGAATTATATGGATACACACCTACTTGTCTACACCGTAATGATGTGATAAATAATTCAACTCACCAATTAAATATTACAACGAACTCTAAAATCACAACGGCACTTAACTCGTAGGAGAACAACAAATTATGAATGACGCTAAACAAATGACGGACGATACACAACCACGCGGTATCACTGCATAGTGACTACTGACTGATTGTGAGTCTGTCTGGCTGGTCTGTCTAAGTAGGTAATCTGAGTCTGACTGACTGGACGGCTGTTTTTCCACAGCACCGGCACCGGCCCCGGTTTCGGCACCGGCCCGGTTGCCGGGGAAGCTAAAATGAATAAAAATACTTGCTTTTGCCCGCTGCTTCGCTCGCGTGGCCATCGTTTTTATGACTGTCTTTGATGTTAAGTGGTGCCCGAGTTTACTCCTGATTAGAGTTGCAACGAATATTTGTAAACTATTTAGTATTCGGCCTAGTTGGGCAATTTTTTTATAATCCGGTATTCGGCCGAATAGTGACAATATTCGACCGAATACCGAATTATAAAAAAAATGGTTGTCTCTAAAGTCGGTTTACGGCCGATAGTTTAACGTGACAATGTCATAACGCAGCGGGACAATGAGCGTAACGGGACAATGAGTCATCCTTTTTCGTGCGTGCAGCCGGCGTCCATCGATTTATTCGACGCTGTCACGTCAAAAATTAAAATAAAGACGTATTTTGATCAACAAGTATTTATATATAAAGGTAATTGAGTAATTTTAATATTTAAAATTAATTAGAGGCAGATTGTGGTACATAACCACCAGTTTCTCTACATTAGCAGGTAAAATCCGATTTTGTTTTTCTTCGTACACAAGACCTGCCTTCGAAAATAGTCTCTCACTATAGACACTACTGCAAGGTGATGACGTGATGACAGATATATATTTTAACAAATTTTATTAACTTGAGATGGGTTTGCAAACCACCACTTGTGAGGGTCTGCTTTTTATCATATTATCTCCACTGTCATGGACAAGTAAATGTATCTTCTGTTGAGGAATATCCCAAACCTCAGAAATAACATTGAGCTCTGTTGCGATGTTATATGTTATATTATAGCTCGCATTCCGAAAAGTAACGCTTCTGCAATCGTGTAACTTAAATGTACTGTATTGCAATGCGAGAAATACACGGACCTGTTGCTCGCCAGCAACCGAATATTCGGCTATTCGGCTGAGAGCGCCTCCGAATATTCGGTATCCGGTATTCAGCCAAATCACTATTCGTTGTAACTCTACTCCAGATCCCTCGGGACCTATATCGGGCTATTCTGATTACCAATCTATTTCACTCTTGAACTATTTCTGTGCAAGAAATTACGTCAATCAATCCGTTGTTCCGTTGGGACACCGACGTGCGCGAGCCTAGAAATGAGTTTTCTTTAGATCCCTCGGGATCTGTCTTGGGCTACGTTTATTAGTAGTCCCTACATTTCTCACACCCTTCAAAAATCTGTGTGAAAGAAAAAAAAACTTAACAATCCGTTCCTCCGATGTGATGTTAAAGAAATCAACCAAAACAAAGTATTTTTTTCAATTCCCTCGGGAACTGTATCGGACTGTGCTATTTCCACGGGTTAAATAGTAGCTTATGTCCTACCTCATGACACAGGCTACCTTCATGCCCAATTCCGTCAAGATTGGTTGAGGTGCTGAAGCGTGAAAAGTTAACTAACAAACAAACATATTTTCACATTAATGTTATAATATAAATAATATCACTAATATTATAAACGCGAAAGTTTGTAAGAATGTATGGATGTATGTTTGTTACTCTTTCACTCAAAAACTAATGAATGGATCTGGCAGAAATTTTGTAGGTAGACATATTAGGACCTGGATTAACACATAGGCTACTTAATTCCACGCTCGCGAGCCGCTTGCAGCTCGCGCACTGCGCACCCTCGAAAAGTCTTCGAAACGTTATCCACGTGGGTGAAGCCGGAGGAAACAGCTAGTATATAAGAAATAATAATATAATATTATATGAGTAAGGATATATAACGTATTTCCACTGACCGGCAACACGGCGACAACACCTGACCAATGGAAAAAGCCGGTGCCGTCACAGATAAAGCCAGTATTTTTTTTTATTCACAATTGGTAAGCCCTTGGCATCATATCACCTGATGGTAAGTGACGATGATGCTGAAGATGGAAGATAAGGCCAGTATAAATCATCATTGGGTGCCGTGCCTGTGCAGTGGAAAAACAGCCAATGGCACACCCTGGACAATTCATACAACGGGCCAGAAATGACATTTCAAAAAACGAATGACGGAACAATCAAAATGGCGGCGAAATCCTAAACTTTCGACAACCGAACTGTAACCAATCTGTATCAACCTGGGTGACGAGGAGGTGGTTAAGGTCGCAACCTCTCAAGATTGGAGGGAGGGAGTGTCCATCCATACTGTATGTTAGTACTAATATAATATACTTTGCAATGGGTGACTATTTGAATTTATTTATTCTTATTAGTAAGTACTTATCGGTCGTCAAGCAGATCTACAGCACAACCCTCAGCCACAGGTAGGTACGCGATCAAAGTTTCAAGTGAGTAGGTACAGAGATAGTGTCCGTTACTAGCCGATATTCGGAATTAAGCTGAAACCCTAATTAAATTAAACAGTTAACTGACGCTAGTTTGTTGACTGTAGTACTCTCTACAAAGTGACTGTATATACAGGTGTAGGTCCCGTTAAGAGGAAACGCGGTCGAAAGAATAGGTATTTGAATAAAATGATGCTGTCTCCCTCCCCCAAACCTCTCCGTATACAGCAAGAAAGGGAGAACTGCAGCGCAGACCGATAATAGACACTAAAATAAGTAACTATTTAGTAATCTGTGCTAAAATTGACCAAAACAGCATTTTGTTGCCTCCAAAACTTCAGCAATAATATATATTTTTTTAATAAATAAAAGAACGAAAAACCTGCACAGGACTGCGAAGAAAATCGAAGGTTGTGTGTGTAGTCGACCAACCCGCACTGGGCCCGCGTGGTCGACTATGGCCTGATCGCCCTAATTCAGGGTAGGCTCGAGCCCCTCGGTGGGGACGTATATGAGCTGATGTGACTGACTGACTGAAAAGAACGCTTTACGTAATATACGTACTTATTATTTTTTGGTGGGTGTCTGAAAATGACGCTTCAATTGGGAAATTTTCTTAGTTTTTGAAGGCTTATACTTTCTATTATAATTATTAGAATATAGAAAAAACGTAGAGCGTCGGTGGCGTAACGGCTAGGGCCGCTACCTCCTGTCCGAGAGGTCGTGCTTCGAATCTTGCCACTTACCAATGTGATTTCGAACTTAGATTTCATATGTAGGTACGTTTATCCGACGCTCTTACGGTGAAGGAAAAAAACATCGCGAGGAAACCTGCACAAGCCTGCAGAGAAACTCGCAGGTTGTTTGTGAAGTCGACCAACCCGCACTGGGCCCACGTGGTCGATTAAGGCCCGATCGCCCTAATTCAGAGTATGCTTGAGCCCCTCGGTGGGGACGCATATGGTGATGATAGAAAAAAACAAAACATACTTAGGAACATGGCCATGGTAGATATGGGTTTGATGCAAAAACATTTTTGTTCTATTGATATTATCCAGGGAGGAAACAGGAGACTACGTTTCTATGGAAAAAATGGCGTCCGCTAATCATCATACTGAACAACTTCTGTTCTACAAGTTTTCTAAAATCGCAAAAAAAATTTTTGAACTCTTCATACAAGAGGATCAGCTGATTGACCAATTTTGTATGGAGCGTCGAATTTTGTTTTGCGAATTGTCTATGTGTTCCTTGAGGAAAGTTGTTCAGTATGATGAGTAGAGGCCCCAGTTAACGGCTTCTTCACCAATTTTTTTACACCCTGTATATCGTTCGTACTTTAACAAATAGAAATAGAAAATCATTTACTTGTCTAAATTAATTAATTCGTAGTAAGTTTTACGAAAGTATGATCTAGACACACGGCAGTGTGTTAGCTAAGTTCGAAAAGAAAAGGGCTTATAATTATTACACGAACCATTTCGGGTCATAAAAGGTGTGTGAGTTTGCACGCGCACCACCATATATAAATGTCTGAAGACGCCGACCGCCGCCGCGGCCACCAGAGCTTCAAGCGCCGCTACCGCTTCCAAACAATTCTACTAGCAACCCTCGCTCTTAAACGGAGGCAGCATTATAATAATCGCATAATGCTGGCGGAGGAGACGGAGCAGGAGCGGGATGTGTACTGCGACGACGACGACGAACGAAGAACAAACGAAGAAGGGGAAGATGCGGGTCCAATGACGGTGGTTCTGCCTCCGATGGTGGTGGGACACTCCCTGACGCTCTCTAGATTGCGACCTCACACCCCCTCGTCACCCAGATTGATACAGATTGGTTACAGTTTGGCTGTCGAACGTATAGGATTTCGACCTACCCGTAAATTAAATATTTGTTTGAACAACACACTTGAGATTTTGTGTGTTTAGTCACAGATTACTAATTAGTTACTACGTAAGTTTAGTAAGAACCCCTGGATCACCTTGAATCACAATTGCCATTTTTTTTTTTATATATGTCGGAGTGTCATTGAAAACGCGACCAATACCAGCTCGAGATAAGTTTACATAGTTACACTTTGTTTGGATCAAACGTCAGGTATTAGTACCTGGGTGAAACCGGTGGTGGCGTGACGATCGCTTGTACTCGTGAGACGATCGTTTGTGGTAGCAAAGATGATGTATTAACGGAAGGCTGTTTGTGCTGCCACACTGAGTTGAGAATTTATTAGATCTGTGGAGAAGCCACATTAGCTGGACGTCAGTCTCGGAGCAGACACTTTTTGATGGAGCGTCGAGCAGAACACAAGTAGTGGTGATCTGTGAGCAAAACGTACGTGTCACGCCATCGCTGTGATCACCGCGTTTGCATCCATTGTAATCCAAGGCATCCTGTACAATTTCGATTACCAAATGATCAAGACTATTGAAGAAGGACCTCTGTGATATAGCTGCATTGTTATTTCGACGCCCAATACCGAAATAGTTAAGGACGTGAACCACGAGGCCATCCATAACCTAACCTCCCCCATCGAGATCAGAAGTTGGATAGTTCCCTGCGCTCGCAACAAGTGGACAACGACGGGAAAATGTGAAAAATGATAATGGAGCAGCGAAAATAAAAACCAACTGGCAACAATTCTTTGTGCTACAGAAACAGAACATGTTGCGATTGATTGAGGTTATGCAAGCACCATCGACTACATTTGCTGCAATCACACTGCCAGAATTCAACCAGAATATACCTGAAGCTAATCCACGTTCACGGTGCTCGTTTGTCGACATCTCCCTTACGGAACGACAGTTGCAATGAGGTGCAATGCTTATTTCACTTAGCAAACCGTTGAAAGGCATATGCTCCTGTGCTTCCGGAATGACTCGGAGCCAGTTTAGAAACCTGTTCCTGATGCGCTGTTTGGAAATGGGCGACAGTATGGGCTGCGCTGGCAGCAGCGGAGATCCACTCAAGCGGCGCGTGCAGCTTCAGCGAAGTGCGTGATGTACGCGGAGCTATGAAAATCCGGTGAGTCGTACCCCTTTTGTTTTGATAGTTGTGGTACGAGTACTATTACCTAATCTGTGGTGGTACCGAGTGTTCTCTCGTTAAAGAAAGTTTCGTGTATAGACTTTCGGTAGTGTGTTCAATACTAACGCACTATTGACTTTTGTAGGCAACTCTTAAGTTTACTGTACAGAACAAATATCGAGTGAGGGTAATATTGACGGGCATCGTTCAGAATGGTCATATCTTGTTATGCCAGACGAGTACGAACGATATTATGATCGATTCAGATATTTTAAATCTAGGATTGACGGTATTCTTAAACGAGTCTGTCAATAACAAAACAGCTTGACTGTCGGTAAGGATGCGAATAGAGTAGTTAGTCCCTTACCCTTCTAGTAGTGATTGCATTAGCAGCTAAAATGATGCCTTGTGGAAAGTACTCTTTCACATGCTTTCGGATTTTTACTTGTGACACAACGTCGTGATTGAACGGAAGATTTAAAAAGAGGACTCATTGTAAATATGATGATTCATTTAGTTAACTAGTTTCGGTTATACAAACCTAAACCAAGATTGAAAGTATTGAAACCCCTTTAAGCTTTTATAATATTGAGACTGTCATTTTTACATGGAGTAAAAAAAAAAAAACCTTTATTAGCTTTCGTAGTATTGGGACTGATATTCTCATTGAGCATAGGCCAAAGTTGTTGCCTATTTTTAATAGCTTTCGTGATAAATTTGTCGAGGGCATCCTTAATGCCCCGCTATCGTGTAGACCCTATGAAGGTAAATTAATTTCGGTGACCCCAATAAAATATTTTGTTTACCAATTGTAAAAAAAAAAAGAATAACAGGGTAGTATGCGGAGTGCAGTGGTGGACGTCTTACGGCTGATGTGATGATGATACAGGATTCATGGGCTGGAGGCTGCGAATGTCATAAGCCCCGAAGCTTTCCCTTTTTGACGGCCTTATCATGCTGGT
The DNA here is from genome assembly GCA_947284805.1 of Coleophora flavipennella. Lineage (NCBI taxonomy): Eukaryota > Metazoa > Arthropoda > Insecta > Lepidoptera > Coleophoridae > Coleophora > Coleophora flavipennella. Next base: position 10,084,050 of record OX369303.1, on the reverse strand, counting down.
AAAGAAAAAGGATAGCATAGAACGCAAGTGTTGATAACCGTGAAAAAAAAATGATAACATGCCTGAACGGAAATTGCTTCCTCTGATAGCTTGGAACATCGATTGACTTCATAGATGGTCACTATTTCACCACGTCAGGCATAGCTAGTGGTTACATCAGGTGCATTCTTTACCTATTAAATCGAAATGACTGATTTTGTAACCTCTGTTCAAATACGTCCACGTGTCATTCGATCTACGTAATGCCCCCTTGTATTTGAACTTACGTTCATAAACGCTTTAGGCGCGTGGCAACGGTCAGGTGAATCTTAGCACGTTTAAACGTTGGTACTCTTAGTTAAGTGTCCTTTAAATTATGCTCACTTCCTTCGAGTATAGTAATGAGATTTCAATGTTACAAGTCCTTCCATGATGATCATTTGGCAGCAACCAAACTGTTGGGTTAACCGAGTTACGAAGTACAGCCTCCTGGAGTTGCTTCTAGGTACGAGTAAAGTAGCCTAACCTCTAAATGTCATGTTTGTCGATTACACACACAGGCTGTAATTTTATCTAAGTGATGCACGACAACATACTAGTGATAATACGGAGAGTAACGCATCCTATTACAGGAGTTGTTAATCAGCTTGCTGCTGATGTGATAATAGACATGGGCCTCCCCCATGTTGGAGCGGTTTCACCAATTGCAAAAAAAAAAAAAAAAAAAAAAAAACGCTACCCTTGGCGGGCTGTTTGACGGTACAGTATGAGCGTGAAGGACGATGTTGCTTTTCCTCAAATTTTTAGTCCCTTAGTCACTTCTTGTGAAACCCTTGGGAAGAGATGGGGTGGTGTATTGCTCTGAGGCAGCGCCACTGGCTGATTTCTAGACAAAAGCTTAGTTTCACAAGTTACCTAACTTTGTGTTGTTACAAATGGAGAAGCGTTACCTACCACTTTAGATATCAAATACCGTCAGTTATTGAGGACAGACTACGTTAAATGCCCGATAGTGACAGTATTATTGACTTGAACAGAATTGATGATGGAGAGACTGAACCTCGACCATCTACTAGTGCAGATTAAGGACTTTTGTACTTGACCGTGATTTTAACGTTCACTAGTTTGTATTTTGAACCTTAGACGTAAACAATTTTTCGCAACTGGATGCCAATAGCCTCAGCCATTCGTAGACGTAGGCGTAAAACACCGAGTTGATTTTCTGGTTGCTGTGCGGCCACAACTGTGTGTGGCGTGCGTTTGGCTCGCAGGCGTATCACCGGGGAGGTGATGTTGGCAATGACCAGAAAGAGGTGATGTTTGAGATCGCCGCATGGAAGCGATAGTGTGGTTGGACACCGGAGGGAGGTGGTCCAAGAGTCGCCAGGTAGGGTGACTGTGTTTTTGGGCGGACACCTGAGAGGTTGTCTGAGAGTCGCCAGGTCGAGTGACTGTGTGTTTGGGCGGGCACCGGATGGAGGTGTCTGAGAGTCGCCAGGTTGGGTGACTGTTGTTTGTTTGGGCACCGGATGGAGGTGGCCCAGAGTTGCCAAGATGGGTGACTGTTGTGGTGATACAAAATAAGGAGCGTAACCAAACCAAGTTAGATCCCAAATACCGAGGGCCGTTCAGGGTCGTAGAGGTCTTAGAAGGTGACAGATACAAATTACAAGCTTTGAATTTGAGACGAAGTTACAAGTATGCCCATGACCGTTTACGTAGTATGTCCGAAGGTTATTTGCCTCCGGATGTTGACGATGAATCTGGTGCAGAGGCGTCTACCTTTCAATGTTAATTGTATTGACAGATCGTAACTCAATCAATTGTGTACAGTTGTAATTTTTTTCTTTATCGTTTATTTTTGTGTGTAGTACTGAAGTATTCCAACATGTTTCAGCGGTAAATGAAGAGTGCTGAATGGCGCTATATGTTTGCATGAATTGGCTGCTGCTTGTTTTGTCAGACTCGTTCTGTCATGATGTGTAGCAGGTACATTCGTGTTTTTGTAAAAAAGAAGTATCCCGTTTGCCGGCTAAAACTGTTGATGGTATTCCGTCGCCTGTATTGGTGATGATGGTGTTCCATTGCCTAGATTGGTGATGATGGTATTCCGTCGCCTGTATTGGTGATGATGGTGTTCCATTGCCTAGATTGGTGATGATGGTGTTCCATTGCCTAGATTGGTGATGATGGTGTTCCATTGCCTAGATTGGTGATGATGGTGTTCCACTGCCTAGATTGGTGGTGATGGTGTTCCGTCACCTGGACTGGTGATGATGACTGATTGATATTCCGTCGCTTGGCGTTAGTGATGATGATTCTTTGTGGTGTCCCGCCACCCGGATGTGGTGATGTTTAATTCTGGTGTTCCGTCGCTTGTGATTTGCGATGATGATTATGTTCCGTTCTATGTGCCCCTAAAGGTTGTAAATGGTTGTAAGGTTTCAAGCCTTGCAGCTGTGATTTACCTTGGAGACCTAAACTGATTTGAGATTGTTTGAGTTACGATGCTAATGCTGAGGTTTATTTAGTTTACGAGAGTGAAATTATTTTGGTTTTTTGAGGCTGTTAAAATGTGTTGTCACCATGATTGTAGTCTTGAATTAAAGCTTCACATTATTAGCGTTGCTTTTATTCCTTGAGCTGTGGACCTTCCTTATGAAGGTCAGGATTGGCCGAACGAAATGGAATCTACTGGCTACCCTTTTCTTTTTCAGGTTAGTCACCCGAGGACGTGTGACTCGCAGGATGGCCGTGTCGGAGTGTCATTGAAAACGCGACCAATACCAGCTCGAGATAAGTTTACATAGTTACACTTTGTTTGGATCAAACGTCAGGTATTAGTACCTGGGTGAAACCGGTGGTGGCGTGACGATCGCTTGTACTCGTGAGACGATCGTTTGTGGTAGCAAAGATGATGTATTAACGGAAGGCTGTTTGTGCTGCCACACTGAGTTGAGAATTTATTAGATCTGTGGAGAAGCCACATTAGCTGGACGTCAGTCTCGGAGCAGACACTTTTTTGATGGAGCGTCGAGCAGAACACAAGTAGTGGTGATCTGTGAGCAAAACGTACGTGTCACGCCATCGCTGTGATCACCGCGTTTGCATCCATTGTAATCCAAGGCATCCTGTACAATTTCGATTACCAAATGATCAAGACTATTGAAGAAGGACCTCTGTGATATAGCTGCATTGTTATTTCGACGCCCAATACCGAAATAGTTAAGGACGTGAACCACGAGGCCATCCATAACCTAACCTCCCCCATCGAGATATAATTAATGAGATATCGACGTCCGAATATCATTAGTAGTTTTAGGTATGACTGACTGACGGCCTCACTCATAAAAATTATAGACCACTTCCAGGTGACATAGAAACATGAAATTTGACATCGAGGTAAGTTGTTGGACATAATATACAAACCAGCCAAGTGTGAGTCGTACTCTCGCACCAAGAGTTCCGTATTACCACTACTAATCAAAATTTATTGACCACTTCTAGTTAACTTTTACTGTTGAAATTTGGAATACAGATACGTTTAATTCTACGTAATTAAGTAATTTAAATAGGTAGCAGAAGTTAAGGTTCCGTACCACTACCACTCATCAAAATTGTAGGCCCCATCCAAGTGACTTATAAAATTGTAGGCCCCGCATCCAGGTGACTTATAAGTGACTTATAAAATTGTAGGCCAATAGTAACTAATGTTTCCATTCTTTGGTTTTAGGGTTCCGTACCCAAAGGGTAAGAACGGGACCCTATTACTAAGACTCCGCTGTCCGTTCGTCTGTCTGTCTATCCGTCTGTCACCAGGCTGTATTTCATGAACCGTGATAGCTAGACAGTTGAAATTTTCACAGATCATGTATTTCTGTTGACGCTATAACAACAAATACTAAACATTAGAAAAAGTAAGAGTCTTCATACAAAAAACATGTTTTTTTTAAACGTAAAGAAACTAGCGCCATCTAGGAACCTTTTGTGCGCGGTTCTGACTCGTAATTTACCGGTTTTAATGACTGGTATTATTTTTAGACCCGATTGCCTCAGAAGAGGGTTAAGTTTTTCGAGTGTATGAAGGTATGTATGTTTATTGATGTGTAACATCTTTGCTCTCGCTTTCCTGCAATTTGAGGGAGTGATTTCGTGAAATGGGACGGAAATGTGTAACATGGGACGGAAATGTGTAACAGGAAGTCGCGAAAGCGCGCGCTATTCGATATGACCAAGTGCGGGTCGGACTCGCGCACAGCAATTTGTGGGAGTGATTTCGTGAAATGGGACGGAAATGTGTAACAGGAAATGCGAACGTATTTTAATTCTCGAAAACTAAGGTTGTCATAGCCATGCCCCTAGTGTGATGGCAAAGGCAAAGATGACATACTACTATTCGAAGGGTCGGCCCGTGAATGTACGACCCGATAATTAATTAATTTCATAAGTATTTTGTCACATGTTACACATCATATGCGAGTACTGTAGGTCTCGTTTTTTATTTCTTTGCACGCTCTGTTACCTAAACGGCTTGATGGATGTTGGACTTCAAGGTATCGTTAGATTTGTATTGATCCTGTAAGTGATGATACATTTTTACCTGACTAACCAAAAAAGAGGTTATTTATTTCTTTGGCACGCTTTGCACTCGTACCCTTGATGGATTTCTGAGTGCGAGGTGTCGTTAGATACTGCTGTGAAGTTAGCAGCCAAAACTTAGCAGCCGTTATAAAACGACCAAATTAAAAAGTCAGTCATCGCATAACTGAGGAGTAAATATGTACTAAAGGAGATAACTAATCATGATATTCGTTAGATCTAGACTTTCTGATTCCCAGACTACTTTATTTCTAGTAACAGATCTGAAATTGGTTACTAAAAAAGTAAGAATAAAAAGAAAACTGTTCTTGGGAGGATAAAAATATTCAAATCTGAGTATTTGCTAATTTTTTTTTAAATTTGAGCGCGTTTGACTATATCTCACCTGATGGTAAGTGAGGTTGTAGTCGAGGATGATACACGCAGACTCAAATAATGACTATTCACTCTCGCCTTGAAGATCCCCAAATTGTAGGAGTCGGGAAACACAGACGCAGGAAAGGAGTTCCACTCCATCGCTATCCGCATAATAAATGAGGAAGCGTAACGCTTCGTGCGTATAGGCTGAATATCAACAACAAAAGGGTGGAACCTCCCTCTGCGTCTCGTTGACCGAAGGTGGAATGGAGCTGGGGGAATGAGGTCGTGAAGTTCTTGAGCACACTCTCCGAAATGAATTCGATAGAAAACCGAAAGACAGGCAACTTTGCGGCGATGCTCAAGGCTTTGAAGCTTGTTTTTGACAAGCTCATCGTCACCAATGAGTCTCCGGGCGCGTTGGTCGATAGCGATTCAAGATTCAAGATATTTATTCAAAATGGGTGCAAATTACACTCTTTCTGATAGTCTTTTAATAATAATAACATAATTTCATTTGTGAAAAACAAAAAAATAAACAATCATATGATGTCAAAATTCAATACTTAAAGTAAACCAGATTATGTCATTAGAACATGAAAACAATATGACACGAAAAGTTATACATAAAAATCATTGATACCTTTGACAAGTGCAGGCCAGTTCACACGGAGTATAACGCGAGAGTCAGCCATCGCTCCCATCAACCATATAAGAGAGAAAGGAAAGACCCGGCGTCCAAGGTATCCAGCTGATAGCGGGCTGATCCATCCCATATTATACAACTTCAGGGTCTAACAACAAAATGAAACTAGGAATTACCACAGAGAGGAAACGTACTTAGAACCTAAGATATCCATTGAATCTGTATTTAAATTTTTTTTTTGCTTTCCAAGATTTATTTATCAACAGATAGAAGCCGTTTTGTAGGTCCATAATGAGGAAGAAGATTTTGACTGCTTTCAGGTTGCGCAAGTCAATTGCGCTAACGGCGGAGCGGCTAGATATAGTCCGCAGGTATCGTATGCCATGGTCAAATCTAGAATTTTCGTATTCTAGGACACCAAGACACGAGAGGAAAATAAAAAAAAAACAGTAATTACAAGGTCGTCGATTATATTGTACCAATTAGTTTTATGGAAATCACGAACATTTTTTTGAACGTCGAAGGAAAACTTTTCGAGGAAACCGTCACATCTAATAACCAGACGTGTATAAAGGTCGCCACCAGGTAACCGCGGTGTAATTATGATACCACGGTAGATGGTGCCACACGATAAGAGATCTAAAGAGAAGATAATCCCAAGATAATTATAGGTGCGGATGTTCGTGCGGATGGTGGCGCATCGGGAGCCGGGTCGTTCCTTTCCCTCTAATATGGTTGATGGGAGCGATGGCTGACTCTCGCGTCATCCTCTTGACCGAGTGCTGTCCGTATGAACTGGCCTACTTTTGTCAAAGGTATCAATGACATTCAATAATTTTATGTATATTACTTTTCGTGTCATATTGTTTTCATGTTCTAATGACATACTTAATCTGGTTTATTTCTAGTATTTAATTTTGACATTATTTAACTAATGATTGGTTATTCTTGATTTTTCACGAATGAAATTCATCATCATCATCATATAGCCGACATAGGCCTGAACATAGGCCTCCCCCAAGGATCTCCACGACGACCGGTTCTGCGCTGCCCGCATCCAGCGGCTTCCCGCAACCTTCACCAGGTCATCGGTCCACCGAGTGGGAGGCCTGCCTACACTACGCTTTCCGGTGCTACTCACCACTCGAGAACTTTACTGTCCCAACGGCCATCTGTTCTACGAGCAATGTGCCCCGCTCACTGCCATTTAAGTTTAGCAATTCTGAGAGCTATGTCGGTTATTTTGGTTCTCCTACGGATCTCCTCGTTTCTGATTCGATCACGCAGAGAAACTCCGAGCATAGCACGCTCCATTGCCCTTTGGGTGACCTTGAGCCTTCTTATGAGGCCCATAGTAAGCGACCATGTTACGCTTCCTCATTTATAATTTATGCGGACAGTGATAGAGTGGAACTCCTTGCCTGCGTCTGTGCTTCCCGATTCCTACAATTTGGGGATCCTCAAGGCGAGAGTGAATCGTCACTTACCATCAGGCGAGATGTAGTTTAATGCACTCAAAGTTAAAAAAAAAGAAATGTCACAGATAAACCTTTATTACTACTAGTACTTTGTTACTACTAGTACTTTGTTACTACTGGTACTTTGTTACTACTGGTACTTTGTTACTACTGGTACTTTGTTACTACTGGTACTTTGTTACTACTGGTACTTTGTTACTACTAGTACTTTGTTACTACTAGTTTTATAGTTATATAAGTGAACCGTGAAGGAGTAATAAGAGCGTCGGTGGCGCAACGGCAAGGGCCTCTACCTCCTATCTGGGAAGTCGTGATTCGAGTCCTGCCACGTACCAATGTGTTTTCGAATTTCGATCTCGTATGTACGTTTATTCGACGCTCTTACAGTGAAGGAAAAACATCCTGAGGAAACCTGCACACGCCTGCGAAGAAATTTGAGCACAACAACAGTAAAAAAGAGGCGGAATTAAATATTTGATTAAACGTTTAGGATTTTTACGTTTTATAGATACCATTTAATTAACAAATTCTTTGAAATTTCTCTTGTGATCTCAGCAAACTTGTAAACTAAAAGTTTTTTTGGTTTATTAAGTAGAAGCCACCGTATAATAATGGTCTATTGGTAATGAATAAACAATGTCAAGGCAGCTTTACCCTTTATGTAAAATTTTATGTTGTTATGTCTATCACATAGATATAACATCAATGTAGTTTACTACAGACTACATCACTAAGAGAGCTCCATTGTCGATAGTATACAGTGATCCAGTCACGGCTTTAGCTTTGTCACTTGCTAAAAACAGTGTCAGGTCAGCTATTTCTTCAGGCTCTGAAACCCTGTTCAAAGCCGTCATTGACACTAGCTTTCTCATATCAATAGGAATTCCAGAAGATTTGGTATTTGCTGCGAAATCGGTCACCACTGGTCCAGGGTTGATAGAATTGACACGAATGCCTGACGACGCTAGCTCCAATGCAGCACCTTGAGTGAATTTGTCTAAAGCTGCCTTTGAGATGCAGTAAGATAGTAGATTTGGTAATTTCGGTAGAGTCATCGAAAAAGCACTTGATATGTTCACTATGTTTCCTTTAGTGTCTTTAAGGTGAGGCACAGCGTGGGTAGTTATATTGATTACAGCTCTGACGTTGACACTCATTGTAGCATCGTAAGATTGAAGTATGTTCCCGTCTTTAAGGCAGCCGTCTCTTGAGAATCCAGCGTTGTTGATCAAAACATCAAGTTTACCGAAGCGTTTTATAGTTTCATCAACGATTCTTTTCCCTTCCTCATCTTTAGAAATATCAGCATTTAGCACAAGAGGAGCCTCACTAATGTTCTTTATTTCTGCTGTTACATTATTAAGTTTTTTTTCATTTCTTCCAACGATTGTCACTTTTGCACCTTCTTTAACAAAAAGTTTCGATATAGCTGCTCCTATACCAGAACTAGCACCAGTTACTAAAACAACTTTTCCATTAAAACTCATGATGGATATTTTTGCCTGTTAATTACTTCAGCTAACAATGAATGATACATGTATATTTTATCTATGTTAACCCTTATCTATTTTATTATCACATTGTTGTATCTCAGTGTAGATATTGTTTATCTAGTTTAAATTCATTATCTAACTAATCCAAGAAATTTACAGATTTTGTTTTGTGTTGGCAATAGTTATTGCTTTGACGATGGCGTTGTTACCTTTATTATATGTCCTATATAATTAAATCTTAATACCTACTTAAACAAACCAAGCATTGCGAAGATTTGGTATTTTACTTTGTTTCTATTTTTTTTGGCACTGAAATCTGTTGGGAATCTTTTTTTTGCTGATAACCGGCAAAATGTTAATGTTACCAATAAAACTGAACCACTTTCTCTAATAACCAGTGATGACATACGGAACTGAGACATGGTCATCTCATAAGAAGCTCAAGGTCACCCAAAGGACTATCATGGACCCTCTCTGAGATAGTATCTAATATACTTTATTAACAAAAGCTAGGGGTATAGCTCGAGGAAATTACAGCCTGCATTTGAAAAAAGTTGTTTTTGATACTTGTCTCCTACCATGCTTACTGTACGGCTGTCAAACCTGGATATTCACAGACAAAAAAAAACGAAAAATTAAACGTACTCAAACAGAAATGGAAAGGAGCATGTTGAAGATAAGGAAAATGTATAAAATAAAGAGCGTCAACATAACTTTAGGAAATTCATGAAACCTGTATTACGTGCCTATTAAATTTGATAGCTGCTCTCGATTTCCCTAAGAACCCGTCATCAGATCCTGACTTGGTGACAGTGGGACCACCTCGGGAGTATACTGTTTCTAACAAAAAAAGAATTTTGAAAATTGGTCATACTCGGGAAATCGGTGAACATATTGCAGGGGCGTATAGCGTTTGGGATGTGGGCTATTACATACTCGTGCTTTTTTTTTACCTTTCCCGAACTCGTGCGTTCTCTTTTCCAACTGTCAAAACAATATCTATTAAAAAGAAAAACCAACCATGAAGTTTTTACAAAAAAAAATCATAGAAGTTTTTATGATTCATGCAAATACGTATATTTCTAAAAAGAAGCTACTAATTTGTTTCAATATCAGATTTAATGATTTGATTGAATGAGTTAGGTTAGGTTTCATTTCATTTCATCTCATTAAATTTCATTTTCATTTCATATCAATCAAAAAAATTCTACTGAAGACTTGGCTGTATGGGCATAGTTCCCTTTGCCTACCAAAATTGATTAAAAAAAATATCTCTGCTTATATTCTACTGTTGGCGAGTTTTTTGGCGGGATTTGTGGTAGACGCATTCGTAGATTTATTTTGTTGTTTTTTCATTGTTTTCTGCTGGGATTTTGTTTAAAAAGTGGTGCATTTTGGAGAAAATCGTCTAGTGCACGTGAGCAATGTGGAGAACAAGAAAATAAAACGAAGGAGGATGTGAGAACCCAACTTGCTCTAGGTGCAGTTTTATAGACGCCTTACAGCAACTGGGTGTTCCACCTCAGGATGTAGCTGCTGCAAATTCTGTCAAGAACTTCAGAGAAGATTTGTAATGCACCGGCACTAGCATTACAAATCCAAAAGCTAAGGAAGCTTATACGTCAGACCTGGCTGTATGGTCTTAGTAACCTTTGCCTTTTCCGCGCTTTTTGTTAGCCGGAAAGAAGAAACCAAAAAAAAAAAATCTACTGTTGGCGCCATTTTCCAGAAATTTTCTTTGCGAGTTTAGTTGTTTGTTGCACAAAATGAGTAATTTCTTTTTTAATTAACACCACCGGAATTCAGTATAATTGCAAAAAATGCTTCGGAGAACATTTTACCGGAAAAGTCAAAAAGTCGCTACATATCTACATTCTACATACAACGAATTTATTGGGTGGAGAGAAGAAAAAAAAGTAAATAGTTTTTCAGAAAATGTTATGTTGGCATACTTCTCCGAACTCTCAGCAAAATTAAAACCTTCTACGTTATGGTCGAGGTTTTCGATGATAAAAAGTATGCTGAAAATAAGGAAGAACGTGGATATAAGTGAATACCCAAAATTAAATGCTTTCTTAGAACGACAATCAGACGGTTTTACAAGTAAAAAGTCGAAAATATTAACATCGAATGAAGTGGAAAGATTTTTGAACGAAGCTCCCGATGATCGTTATTTAGCCACAAAATTAAATTGTGGCTAAATACAAAATCATATTTATTTTATAAAACATAGTCTCCTGGTTTAATTGTAGGCATAGATTTTGTAAGAAATTTTATTTCTATTTTTTTATATTTTTGCACATAATCTTTTTTTTTCTATGAAAAAGTGAAAATATTGATCCAGAAATGAATTCGTCGTCCTTAAATTATACGAAAACGACACCAAACACGACCTGTTTGCTAAACTTACGGAGATATGGACGAAAGAGTGCAGCGCGGCAGATGGAATTTCCCCCCCCTCCACGCCCACCTACCTGCAGGGTGGTACCACGTGGGTATTTGCAAGGTTGGTGACACTAAATACCCGACTAACTGTGATTATATTTCGGATACAAGCGAAACAGGGGGGGGGAGGATATCATGTGGCGGCCAACCCACCAGAGAAGATGTTAAATTCAAATTCAATATTTTCAAATTTCGTTGTCTAATCATTTAAAGAGCAGACGACATGACAGTTATGTCATATGTGAATCCAGCAATATGCCTTGGATGTATGCCGCTGTCCCAGCACCCACACAAAAATATTCCACTCTCTTTCATCATCATCATGTCGGCTCATATGCGTCCCCATCGAGGGGCTCAAGCCTGCCCTGAATTGGGACGAATTATTTCCTATTTACTCATTTCAATTTTATTACTAAAGTTCTCAAGACAATCCAGGAGGTATTCAAGAGGTGACACAGAGTGGGAAATCAGCCACCGTATTTTTTTTTGCTTTTATTTTTTCTTACCTACCTTTTGTCATCATCATCATTACAGATCATATACATCCCCACCGAGGGGCTCGAGCCTACCCTGAATCAGGGCTACCTTTTGTGTTAAACAAATAATATTGGTAAATAAATATTGGTCAAATAAAATATAACAAAAAAAAAACTAAGCCTGGCCGCCTGGTGGAGCGTCGGTGGCGTAACGGCTAGGGCCGCCGCCTCCTGTCCGGGAGGTCGTGGTTCAAATCCTGCTACGTACCGATGTGATTTCGAATTTAGATTTCATATGTACGTTTATCCGACGCTCCTACGGTGATGGAAAACATGAGAAAACCTGCACACGTCTGCGGAGAAACTCGCAGGTTGTGTGTGAAGTCGAACAACCCGCACTGGGCCCGCGTGATCGACTAAGGCCCGATCACCCTAATTCAGGGTAGGCTCGAGCCCCTCGGTGGGGACGTGTGGCGACATCTGCAGTACCCGTCACTAGCAACTACGTTGCCACAGCTCAAGACTGAACCACAGTATATATATTAGTACTGAACCATCCATCAAACTATATGGAGAGTTACATCTTCACCTTGATAGATGGCACCATCATCGCAAGAAGGCTATTAACAAAGCATCTACAACGCACTGTCAACATTTCCTTGCTCATAAGCATATATACAAGCACCAACCATACACGGTTGGTCCACGGCCGGACCCCAGGCACACCACCTCGCCTGGCGGAGATATCTCCCTTTATTCTCGACAGTAGGAACACACCGTTCCTACAGACGTATATTATAGCTGTTATGATAAATCCTGGCCGCCAAAAATCAATATTAACAGCATTGATGTGCTCCGGCGTGAAGATTATATAGTATCGAAGAAATGTTTATAGTGCGTACTATGTTAGTCGTGCTGAATTGTGTTCTCGTCCCATGTGTTAAGGTTCACTTTAGTTTAAGGCAGTTTATCCTTTCCATACAATTTACACGAAATTGCCATCTGTCGCAGTGTAGATGAACGTTTTCTCTGTATCTATATAGCAACTCTATGTAGTTTTGACTGTCTTAAGGTGTGGGAATTAGTTGTTTATGGTATTGATGGTTTCGCCATAAAGTATTGTCTGTGGAACCCTACACTATGCCAGGGTCGACACGCCCTTGGAAGGTTTCTTTTATAGCAACACAGCTGCAGCTGCTTGGTTCATTAAGTTCTCTTTTGTTATAAGAATTTGAATATTCATCGTTACTGTAACATCATAACATCACCACCTGGATAAATTAGTTAATAGCATAACCGGGGGGTCAGGGTACCTCCTGAAAAGTTATTCCGCGAGGCCACTGTTGCTGATTTAGCCAGGTTGCATACAGATTCGCAACCTGAATCAGGTGCACGATGGCCGTTGCTCTCACCTGAGCTGCAGAGTTTGTGAATCCCACTTATGCATCTGCGGCACCATAGGGGGGGCCAACAGCTACCACGCGTTGGGTTACAGGAGATGCTCGGTAAGACACCCAAGCTTAACGACGTCATACGGCGAGTGCTGGTGCCGGATGACGTGCCGTGTGTTCACAAGTCACCTGTTCTCAGTCACACCGACGGCAAGTGACCCGATGGGCTTACTTTGTTCCCGTGGCAAGGGGACGATGCTCTTTGTGGAATGCGACGTGCGTCAGCACTTTCACGGTGTGCTATATAGGCAGAACAGTCCAGGCGCCTCGATCGGCGGCCGATTCAGCAGCTATCAAGGATAAGATCAAGTATGCAGCTCATTAGGGTGTCCTATGTCTTTATTTCTTTCGCTGTCGAGACGATGGGTTGCTGGCTGAAGTTTTGGCGGAGATTTGTTTTTGATTTGAGCTCACAGAATCGCTAAACTGAAGTGGCAGAGGGCAAGTCACATAGCTCGTAGATCAGATGGGCGCTAGGGTAGTAAAGTGTTCGAATGACGACCGCGCACCGGAAGACGTAGTACGGCAGGCCTTCCACTCGGTTGACTGACGATCTGGTGAAGGTCGCGGGTAGCCGCTGGATGCGGGCATCGTAGGACCAGTCATCGGGGAAATCCTTAAGGGAGGTTGCCCTTTGGGTGACTTTGAGCCTTCATATGAGGCCCACAGTAAGCGACCATGTCTCAGTTCTGTATGTCATTACTGGCAACGCACACTGGTCGAAGACCTTGGTCTTAAGACACTGCGGTATCTGGGACGTTAAGATATTGCGAAGCTTCCCGAATGCTGCCCAGCCGTGTTGGATTCGACGATTGATCTCTTTCTCGAAGTTGGACTTACCTAACTGGACTGTTTGTCCTAGGTGCACATATTCGGTAATTATTTCGAGTGTAGAGCCTCCAACCTTCAGAGAAGTAGGTATGACACGGACGTTTGACATAATTTTCGTCTTGACCATGTTCATTCTAAGACCTACTTGTTGAGAGGCTCTACTGAGGCCATCGAGCATTGTGCCTAAGTCGTCCATAGTCTCAGCCATGACCACGATATCGTCAGCGAATCGAAAATCGGTGATGTACCCCTCGCTGCAGACGGATAGGTTCCTGGAGGCGAACCGGCATGGTGACGTTTTCATACAAACACTTCAGTACTTCGATCGATAGTGAATTTGGCACCGCTGGAGAGACGAATCGAAGGCTCTCTCATAGTCCACGAACGCCCAGTATAGTGGCTGATTGTACTCTTCGGCCTTCTGTATAATCTGCCAAAGCGAATGTATGTGGTCAATGGTACTAAAGCCTTGAAACCGGCTTGATCGGGAGGCTAGAAGTCATCAAACCTGCGTGCGAGACGATGCATGATAACTCTCGAGAACAGCGTGTAGTCATGGCTCAGAAGTGAGATGGGTCTATAGTTCTTCAGCAGGGCATTGTCGGCCTTTTTGAAAAAAAAAACACGACCACACTTCTGTTCCATGCCTTAGGCGTTTGTCCCTCTAGTATAACGGAATTAAATAACTTCTGAAGAGCTTTAAGTACCGGTGTTCGGCCTGCTTTCAGGTGAATTGCAGTCAAACGCATTCAAATTTCAAATAAAAAAAGAAAAATAAGTTCAGCCGTAATACCATCATAACCCGGTGCTTTTTTGTTTTTGAGCTATTTGAGAGCCATTTTAATCTCGTAATCATCATCATATCAGCCGTAAATCATCCACTGCTAGACAAAGGCCTCCCCCGAAGATTCCCACGACGACCGGTCCTGCGCTGCCCGCATCCATCGGCTTCCCGCGATCTTCACCAGGTCGTCGGTCCACGTGTGGGTGGCCTGCCTACGCTACCCGGTGCACGGTCGCCACCTTAGAACTTTACTGCCCTAACGTCCATCCGTTCTGAGAGCTATGTGCCCTGCCCATTGCCACAGTTTAGCGATTCTGTGAGCTATGTCGGTTACTTTGGTTCTCCTGCGGATCTCCTCGTTTTTGATTCGATTACGCAGAAAAATGCTTTTTGTGCAGAGAAACTCCGAGCATAGCACGCTACATTGCCCTTTGGGTGACCTTGAGCCTTCTGAGGCCCATAGTAACGACCATGTCTCAGTTCCGTAAGTTATCACTGGCAACACACACTGGTCAAAGACCTTATTCTTGAGACACTCCAGTGTTTGGGACGTGAAGATATTGCGAAGCCTCCTGAACACTGCCCAGCTGAGTTGGATTCGTCAATTGACCTCTTGTACTTCTAACTTCCACTACTACTTCACGCACCAGAAAACTAATTTATGTTTTTAAACAATTAAGAGAAGTTGCTGAAACGGAACTGCTTATCCAAATTTATAAATCATTATGTCAGAGTGTTCTCGCATACTGCATCTGTTCCTGGGGGGCTGCTTGTAAGACACATCTAATAAGACTAGAGCGAGCTCAAAGAGCTGTGATTAAAATCATACTCTCTCTACCCCGGCGTTCGCCTACAACTGAAATCTATATAAAGTCTAATTTACTTACAGTTCGAAAGCTCTTTATCTTGCAGTCACTGCGTAGATATCACTGTTCAATACTACCCTCCCTGGATGTTTTTGACAAACAGTCTACAAGAAGACCAACAAAACTTCCAGTTAGTATAGTCAGAACTACTTTCGCACAAAAGAGACACGAATACTTAACCCCTAGAATATATAACAGTTTTGACAAATTTAGTGATAACTAAATGACTACAAATTCAAAAGAATCATTATCAGTTGGCTTCAGAAGTTTGACTATCAGTCCACCGAGGATTTTACTTACGCAATGATGCAAACTGGTGGTTATAAGTTATTTGAAAGTAAGCCAAAACCTCTCAAAACGAAGTATTCGTTATTTTTAAATAACCCGGAACCTATCTAATATGTTTCATGGGAGCGATGGCTAACTCTGTGACCGGGTGCTGTCCGTGTTAACTGGCCTACTCTTGTCAAAGGTATCAATGACATTCAATGATTTTTATGTATTATTCTTCGTGTCATATTGTTTTCATGTTCTAATGACATAATCTGGTTTAAGGATTAAATTTTGACATTAATAACTAATAACTGTTTATTTCTTAATTTTTCACAAATGGAATTATGTTATTATTATTTTATAACTATCAGAAAAAGTGTAATTTGCACCTGTTTTGAACCTTGAATCTTGAATCTCAGTATGAATTATTAGTTATTTGTAAGTAACCCGGTACCTCTCAATACGCATTATTAGTTATTTGTAAGTAACCCGGAACCTCTCAATACGAATTATTAGTTATTTGTAAGTAACCCGGTACCTCTCATTACGAATTATTAGTTATTTGTTTGAAACCCGGAATCTCTTAATACGAATTATTAGTTATTTGTAAGTAGCCCAGAACCTGCCAATACGAATTATAAGTTAATTGTAAGTAACCCGGAACCTCTCAATACGAATTATTAATTATTTGTAAGTAACCCGGAAACTGTCAATACGAATTATTAGTTATTTGTAAGTATCACGATACCTATCAACACCAATTAATAGTTTATCATATCAGCCGAAAATCGTCCACTTCTGGACATAGGCCTCCCCCAAGGATTTCCACGACGACCGTTCCTGCGCTGCCCGCATCCATCGGCTTCCCGCGATCTTCACCAGGTCGTCGGTCCACCGCGTGTGCAGCCTGCCTACGCTACGTTTTCCGGTGCGCGTTTGCCACTCTAGAACTTTATTGCCCCATCGGCCATCTGTTCTACGAGCTATGTGCCCTGCCCACTGCCACTTTAGTTTAGCGATTCTGTGAGCTATGTCGGTTACCTTAGTTCTTCTGCGGATTTCCTCGTTTCATATTCGATCACGCAGAGAAACTCCGAGCATAGCACGCTCCATTGCCCTTTGGGTGACCTTGAGCCTTCTTATGAGGCCCATAGTAAGCGACCATGTCTCAGTTCCGTAAGTCATCACTGACAACACACACTGGTCAAAGACCTCAGTATTGAGACGCTGCGGTATTTGGAACGTGAAGATATTTCGAAGCTTCCCGAACGCTGCCCAGCCGAGTTGGCTTCGTCAATTGATCTCTTTCATGAAGTTGGACCTACGTGGCTGGACTGTTTGTACCAGGTATACATATTCGTCAACAACTTCCAGTGTAGAGTCTTCAAACTTTAGAGGTGTGGGTGCGACAGGGACATTTAATTTTTTTTTTGTCATGTTCATTTTAAGACCCACTTGTTGAGAGACGTTGTGCTTAGGTCTTCCATAGTCTCAGCCATGACCACGATATCGTCAGTGAATCGGAGGTGGGTTATATACTCGCCGTTGATATTGATGCCGAGTCCACCCCAGTCCAGAAGCTTAAAAACATCTTCCATGGCGGCGGTGAACAGTTTCGGAGATATAACGTCTCCCTGTCTCACCCCTCGCTGCAAATTGGATAGGTTTCGAGTGCTGATCCTGGAGGCGATTCGACATGGTTGCGTTTTCATACAGACACTTCAACACCTCGATGTATCAATGGTCAATTTGGCACCGCTGGAGAGACTGTAGCACAGCCAAGGTTTCGACTGAATCAAAGGCTTTATCATATTCCACAAACGCCAAGCCCAGTGGCTGATTGTATTCTCCGATCTTCTGTATAATCTGCCGCAGCGTATGTATGTGGTCTATGGTACTAAAGCCTTTTCGGAAACCAGCTTGTTCGGGAGGATGAAAGTCGTCAAACCTGCTTGCGAGACGATTCGTAATGACTCTCGAAAACAGCTTTTAGACATGGCTCAGAAGTGAGATGGGTCTGTAGTTCTTCAGCAGGGTGTTGTCACCCTTTTTGAAGAAAATCACGACCACACTTCAGTGCCATGCCTTAGGCGTTTGTCTCTCGAGAACTTAAACGGAATTAAATAACTTCTGAAGAGCTTTTAGTACCGATGATCCACCTGCTTTCAGAAGTAATTCCATCATCACCCGGTGCCTTGTTGTTCTTGAGCTGTTTGAGAGCCATTCTAGTCTCGTACAGGATGACGTCCGGGATATCTTCGGTATAGTGTCGGGTTAGTCTGGCTCTTGGGTCTTCAGCTAGATTGCTTACAGGAAAACGTGTGAACTTGTACAATTGTCCATAGAACTTCTCAAATTCTTCCAGCAACTCAGTCTTAGACGATATGGTCCTGCCATCCTCAGTCTTTATCTTTGTCAGTTTTTGATCATGTTGTCAAAACTCTTTTGAGCCTTTGTTGTGCTCAATCGCCTCTTTAATACAATTTGTATTATATGGGCGTAAATCGCGAGTCAGGGATTTAGAGATCTGCCTGTTTAGTTGCCGATACTGAGTAGCGTCTTCAGAGGACTGCAAAACCAATCTGCGTCTTTCTTCCATGAGGTTGCTGGTGAAGTCAGAGATTTTTTGGTTCTGTTTGAACGGCGAGTTTTAAGAATCTTAGACCCGACCGTTTGGACGATTTCCACGAACCTAATCGTCCACATTCTCGCAGTCTCCTAGGCATTCGAAACGATTGTGCAACTCGAGTTGAAAGTTCTCGGGGTTTGGGAGCTGGATGGGCGCCGGTCGGAGCGTAGACTTCATCAGTCGACATCTTTCTAGCTTAATCTTTAGATTCAATGTGCCTCCGACCATCCGGTGATCGCTTCCTGTTTTGACTGAATTGATAACGGAGACATCATTGAATATTTGCCTCCTTGTCGACAAGATGAAGTCTATCTCGTTCTTCGTTACGCTATTGGGATGCAACCATGTCCACTTCCGCTGTTTTGACTTTTTGAAGAAGGAGTTCATCATAAAGAGGCTCTCCTTCTCCATAAAGTCGGCCAGCATCTGGCCACGTTCATTACTTACTCCATATCCAAATTGCCCCACTCTCAGCTCATCATCGCTTCGTTTGCCTAGTTTCACGTTAAGGTCCCCCATAACAACGGTATAATGGGTCCTGGTGCTATGTAAGTCTGTACAGATGTCCTCATACATAGTCTTTACCTCGTCGTTGGAGTGTTCCGTAGTCGGCGCGTATACCTGTATGACCTTCATCAAGTACCGTTATTCGAATTATAAGTTATTTGTTGTTAAGGCTTTAAGATTACTCAATCCGAGCAGGTTGATACATGTTAAAATAATATCGAACGTAATTCTATTCATTTTAATTTCAAATCAATGCGGGTTTCAACGCGGATTTTACGCTGAAACCAAAAGCATAGTTCACAATTTTTCCATGTTTTTATTTCTTTTCTTGACTTTCAAATAGGTTCAATAATATGTGATCAATGAAAAATCGAAGTTTATAAAGTTACCGATTTTTGTGTGTTGGTTTCATTTAACATTAACAATCTGTTTTCGAGATTTTTTGCAATTAATGCCAAAAACAGGGTCTACATACAATTTTTGTATATCAAAATCGGTAGTATTTATAAAATTGTATTTAATTAAATAGATTTTTTATGACTCTAATTATCTTTTATATTTTTCCGTAGCGATAGCTTGACACAGTCTTTTATTAATTTAAATTGAATATTGTCATTTGACCCATTTTAAGGCCTTAACCCGAGACTTTCTCAGAGCCTCACGTCTTGTTTATTAATCTGGACCAATTTTAATTTACAAATTTCCTAAATTAACATAAATACTATACTTTTTCTACCGATAAGTTTTTTTTAAAAATTGCAATTGATAAGCCCTTGGCATTATCTCACCTGATAGTAAATAAAGATGATGCCAAAGATGTAAGCGTCCTTATTAAGATTCCCCAACAACGCAAAAGGGAACTAGCTATCTAACAAATAAATGGTGTTAATATAGTTCGTTTGCTCATTTAACAGCATCTTTGACGGTCCCGACAAACACTTTGTCAAAGGTGCCTCACCGCGCACAGTATGATTGAACTTAGATTAACAAATTGCATAATTATAATAATTATTAAATTATTAGACTTATGCAATTTGTTACTTTAGTTTTTTATGCTTGTTAATCTTTGCTTGTCTTGTATTTTTAAACGACTTCAAAAAAAGGAGGAGGTTCTCAATTCGACTGTATTTTTTTTTTTTTTTATGTTTGTTACCTCATAACTTTTGACTGGGTGGACCAATTTTGATAATTCTTTTTTTATTTGAAAGCTGGCGTTTCCCATGTGGTCCCATTTCAATTTGGTCCAGTTCTGATAATGGCATCCATGAGAAAACCATAGTAAGAGGCGATCTGTGGCTGAATTTCTAATTGTCTGTAATCAAATTGCAATGCGCTTACTTACGTTCGTTGCTGCAATGTAACATAATGCAATTGCTCTAATTGCATTACTTAAGGTTTATTATGCGTGACCTTCATTGTCGGAAGACAGATTTCGTAGTCTCGTTATTTCCGTCAACGATCTATCGTCGTGTGGTCTATTTAATAATTTGTTGGCATCCAAATCTGATAAAGCTATACCTTCCAAACTTTTGACACGACTTAGTGCAACATATATTTGGCCTTTTGCAAAGTTTTTTTTACCAAGGTCGATTACAGCTCTTTCGAGAGTGGTACCCTGTAGTTTATGGACTGTAACTGCCCAGCTTAATATTAGAGGCAACATACGGCGCTCCACATCTCCGTAACCTCTTAATGCCTGAAACGTAGTACTAGATGGTGGTATGGGTATGCAACCATTACTATCTTTTAGCCTAACCCCAATAGATTCGTCATCAAACTTAACGTACACGGCTTCTGGTAGCTCTCCATTTTCCAGTTGATCTCTCCTCAAGGCCGGCCATTTTATTTTTTTTATTACACCCATAGCTCCATTCACTAGACCTTCTGATACGGCGATGTTGCGTCTCAACATCACTCAGGATTCGACGCCAATTTTTATCGATGGCAGAAAACCACCACAGCTATTGACGTCTTTGGGAATTACGTTCTCTGGTGGTGTTCTACCATATGTGGCTACTTCACGAGACTCATCCACTGCGTTGATTTGATAAGTTCTATGTAGCTTTGCATTTTCCTTGCTAATTTTTTCGTTGTAATCGTCGACTTGCCTCACCGTGGGGAAAATACGAACGGCGGCTCCATCCGCAAATTCACCATTTAAAGGCACGTGGCGCCGCTCGCATAATAATTCCAGCTGAGCCGTCGTCAGTTCACCTACCCGTAAACTGTTCAATAAATCGATGAATTCGCTATCATCGCGCTGTCGCATGTTTATGGTCAGTTCACAAAAAGAAAACTGGTGCCACAAATTAACCTCCGCTGAAAACCACGATGGCTGCACAAAACACCAATTCCCTTTAATCTCATTGTATCATCTGTTGAAGGGCTATTCACATTTACAACACTTTCTAAATTAGGTACATTGTCATCTATGTTTTGGAGCATACTTGTTGATTCGATATAAATGGTGCCCGAGGAATCATTGGCTGGTAACTGAAAATGGTTTGATGTTACTGGAATTGTTCTTGGGTGTGACTGAATGACTTGTGTTGTGGTTCGGAGGGGATTACTAGTTTGTATTATTGGTTGGAGGGAATCGTTTGGTTTACATGTTGGATTCTCTGCCCTTACTATTGTCGATTGTTGCATTATGGGCGGAAACGATTGTATTTTGGTGTCTCGAGCTATAACTAATGATGTTAACGAGAAAACATTAAGATTATCCCGAAAGTTTCCTTCTGGCACTTTATTTGGCGATACAAATAAATTGCGACGTAAAATAGCATGCAAATCGTCCAGATCACTAAATCGCATGCAACAAGCGGTGCCATTTATGGGAGCAGAAGCTCCCTTGGGACCACGCGCATGGGAATCAAACAAAAAGTAAGTTTGATTGTCACCCAAAATTTTGCAATGTACTGCTATCGAAATGGCGTTTGCTGTAAGTATACCATTCGAGTGTTCTCTGAAAAAACTGAACAATGCATTTTTCAAGTTAGGGAATCCATCAGAACTGTTGTCATTGTCTATATGACCATTATAATTTGTTTCCTCGTGTACTGTGATCAATAAATTTGCTCTATTGTATTTAAGTCTTGGACTAAGATCTGTTACAGCAAGGTACTCGGGGTTTACTTCGCCGGGCGCAGGATTATCTCTAGCATTAATACAGTCATTGTAGTATTTATCGCCAATGATTACAATGTAATCAATATCGCTTTTGGACCACTTGTTCGGATCTAATACAGTGAATGCTGCACAAGCAACAGCCGCTATCCCAGTGCATTGCTTACCTCGAGATAAATTAAATCGTAAATCACCTTGATTAAATGATCCGCGTAATATTGCCTTGTTCTCATTTAAAGTGACATAATGTTTCGTGGATGTTTCTGTAGTAACAGCATCCTGTTCAGGAATAGAATTTTCAGTTATTTGGACTATATGAGGCATGTTTAAGGTAGTTTCAAAATGCACCCGAACATCTCTGTACAGATGGTTATTTAAAATTAACCAAGTTAATGCTCTATTCAGTCTTTGCATATCCACGACAAATTCTTTAGAACATGAAAGGTTCTCGAGACTTTCCACTACCAAAACTAAACCAGCTTGATGTGGTGTCAGTGGTAACTGTTCAGCTATTTCCACAACATCCTTTGCAAATAAAATGACCTGCCCTTTACACCAATTTTGACTGAAACGGTTATTAAGTTTAACAATCTTTAAAAATGGTGTAATGCGACTTAAAAACCGTTCTTCAACGCTTGTCAAGTTGACTAACTCAGGCGGTACATCTGCAGGCATCATTTTATTCCAATATGCAGTTGCTGGACTTTTCCTTTTTCTAGAATTATTGTAACAGCGAGTGCAGGTAGTTATTGTACCTAAAGTAATCAGTTCTTCAGGTAATAGCATACTATATAAACCTGCTCGTAAATTGGAACGCTGTTGTGGATAAAGAGTTCTTTTGCAAACGGCACATGGTACATCAGCGAAAATATTAATAGCCGCTTCAAAAGATTGTTCATTTGCGATATCCCTACAAACATGACTGACTTGTTGCATTCTACTTAGTCGAAGTGAACGAGTTTCAGGTGTTTCGTTTGACAAACGATTGTGAATCAATCCGAGTCGGTAGGCACGTTGCTCCTCCGTCTCATTAGATAGACGATCGTGGATTAATCTGAGTCGGTGGGAACGTTGCTCCTCTGTCTCATTAGATAGACGATCATGGATTAAGCCATGACGGTGGGCACGTTGCTCCTCCGTCTCATTAGATAGACGATCGTGTATCACGCTTAGTCGGTGTGCACGTTGCTCCTCCGTCTCTTGGGATAAACGACTGTGAATCAATCCGAGTCGGTGGGCACGTTGCTCCTCCGTCTCATTAGATAGACGATCGTGTATCACGCTGAGTCGGTGGGCACGTTGCTCCTCCGTCTCATTTGATAGACGATCGTTGATCAAACCGAGACGGTGACTACGTTTTTCGATACTTTCCCTTTTCAAAACTTTTTTCATGTAAAGCCGCATTTTCGAAAGTCTATTTTTGCGCTCTTCGCAAGTCTCTTTTGAAATTGTGCTCGAGGTAGATTTCCTTATTTGAGAAAGGCGTTTCTCCCTGACATCGTTTGTTTCATTTAAACGACGCTGTCTCATATGAGCAGCACGTTTAGTAGGTCTACCCATATTAAAACAAATTAGTAATTGCTTCAGATTCACTAAAAATCAAAAAATAAACAAAAATTTTAACAAAAAAAAAACGACTTCCAAAAAAAAACTATTCCAAAACAAATCAATATGCACTAAAAAGTAAAAAATAATTGTGTTTTCTTTTACAATTTAATAATAAACTAACTTTTTCTACTCATCAATATGTAGGTATGATCTATGTGATTACCACGCAAAAAGGTAGGTAGGTACCTACCCACTTTAAATCTAACTCAACACATACCTATGAATAACAAAAAATGGTCAAAATATTTTTTAGAGTTCTCCTAATTAAAATGAAATGAAAAATATTAGACTATATAAGTCAATCAAATTATTACGATAAATTATGTAGGTACAATTATTGTTATTTTTGGAGTCGGTGTCAGCCAAGGTAGGTTTGTAACTAAAACATACTTTTTTTTTGTTAAAATTTTTTGTTTTCTTTTATACAATCGAGTTAAATTATAATTTTTGTTTACTCTTCAGGTACCCGAAGGAGTGGAGGTATTCACATTGCTGCTTATCCATGGATGGCCAGGAGGGTTCCGGGAGTTCTATGAAACTATACCTTTGATTACTGCCTACGAGGAGGGTAGGACATTCGCCGTTGAAGTCATAGTGCCAAGCATTCCCGGTTTTGCGTATTCAGATGTAAGCTCGTATTTGTAATGTTTACAAATTGTATTAAAGAGGCGATTAAAGAACAACAAAGGTTCAAAAGTGTTCGCGAGCGATCTGTCTGTTGGACAAAGCCAACTGACCAAGCTAAAAACTGAGGATGGCAGGATCATATTGTCTAAGACTGAGTTGCTGGAAGAAGTGGAGAAGTTCTAAGGACAATTGTATACGACTACACGTCTGCCTGTCGGCGATCTGGCTAAAAACCCAACAGCTAGACTAACCCGACACTAGAACCGGTCATAGTGGAAATTTTTGGGGGAGCCCTATGTCCAGCAGTGGACGTTCGTCGGCTGATATGATGATGACGATGATGATGACTATACTCGTATAAAGACTGAAGATTGCTACAGATATGTAGCAAAATCATAAAATTGACGAAATCGTCAACTTGAACTGACCATATCGTTTTAATGTCAACTTTAGTTCATATATCAACGTTTGGCTAGATCATGAAATGCACGACCAGATCATGATATGGCCGATCATGCTAAACGAACCAAACCTCAAAATGCAACCTCAAAATATGCATTTTCCATTTTGCATTATGCATCAAACGTAAATCGTAATGAATCTAGATAATCGCTCGCTTCTCTCGCTCGTTCATGATCATTTTATGATGTCGCCAAACCTGGATTGACATTCAATATTAAATCATTGATCTAGCCAGACTGTAATATAGTCCGGCTATAATGTAGTCTAGCGAGATCAATGGACAAATCAGCGTTTAATAATATGTCAATCCATGTTTGACGTTTGTCTTCGTCGGGAATAGGATAATAAGTATTAAAATATAATATTCATCAATAAAAAATATATATTATAAGTCAAAAAATAATTCGTCCGTATATAAACGGTCATCGGTCCACCGAGTGGGAGGCCTGCCTACACTACGCTTTCCGGTGCGTGGTCGCCACTCGAGAACTTAATACCCCAACGGCCATGACCTTGTGAAGGTCGCGGGAAGCCGCTGGATGCGGGCAGCGCAGAACCGGTCGTCGTGGAGATCCTTGGGGGAGGCCTATGTCCAGCAGTGGACTTCCTTCGGCTGATATGATGATGATGATGATGATATAAACGGTAAATGTCGAGTTAGGCTGTCAAAATTCCGTACGGCAGACTGGAAATGAGCTCGCGATGTTAGGTTCGGTCAGGTTTGATTGATTTAACTGTCAAAGAGCTCCCCGCCCTCGCCATTATATAATTTGCCTGATCCTGAGTTACTCCCTAACTTTACGTTGAGGTAGGTACCTACCTACCTTTTTGCGTGGTAATCACATAGATCATACCTACATATTGATGAGTAGAAAAAGTTAGTTTATTATTAAATTGTAAAAGAAAACACAATTATTTTTTACTTTTTAGTGCATATTGATTTGTTTTTTCGAATAGTATTTTTTGGAAGTCGTTTTTTTTTTGTTAAAATTTTTGATGTTGATAATGCTTCTCTACTTTCCGTGATGACATACTCGCATCTCCAGTTTCTGAGTGTTCAGGCTTATTATTTTTTGACAGGATGCAACTATTAGACATTTTTTCAACACCAGTGACGTTTCAAATTAATATTACAGCACTTAATTTATATTAAACTTGCTTTTTCCCGCGGCTTCCGTGGACATCGTTTTTATCACTGTCTGAGGGTGAGTGGTGCGTTGACATAAGTTTTCTTCAGGTCCCTCAGGAACTATATCGGTCTATTCTGATTAGCAGTCTATGTCACTTCCCACGCCTTTAACCAATTTTATACAAAAAAATCCTTCAATCCGTTGCTCCTTTGCGACGCCGACGTGCGAAGGACAGGAACTGCATTGGAATATGCTATTTTCACGGGGTAAAAAGTAGCCTATGTCGTTTCCAGATACACAAGCTACCAGCTTGCCAAATTTCGTAAAGATTGGTTGAGATTTTGAAGCGTGAAAAGACAACAAACAAATAAACAAACACATTTTCATATTTATAATATTAGTAAGGATTCAGTCCCCGTGGACTATTCCTAATACCTCAGGTACAAACAATCCACAAATAAAACAATTAACAATCAATCAGCCGTGCTTGCTGTTTTGAGATAGTTGATACTTTTGATTGTAGGTTCTTGGTGGAACATTGAACAGCACAGATTTGGACGGAAGGATCCGCCCGTCTCCATATTTTAGTCAGATTTTCTTCATACAAGCAAAAAGTAGCGCCATCTGACATAACTCGTACGAACTAGCGTGGGCGAGAGTTGACGTCAGTGCCGCGTTAAAAGAACCTTGGTAGAATTGTCGCTTTAAAAATTCGTTTATTTAATTTGTTTACAAGAAAAAATACAATGTAAGGTTACTTAACGATGATACGACATCCCATGTTTCTTTTTAGCCTTTCTTTCATGGTTTTTACAGCCTCTAACTACACAATATGGCATTTTTATACGGAATATTTTTCCACCACACTGTACAATTTCCCGCCAGACGACTGAGTCGCGAGTGTGCGAAACTTTCGATTTTCGCACCAATTCGCTGGGAGCATTAGCACAGATTACTAAATAGTTACTTGCATTAGTCGCGTGCGTTGGCCGGGTCCTTACGCCAGTAATATATAAGTCATTGTTGAACAGTCTTTAAAACTAACTAAAAAAAAACAATTTACCTACAAAAATAAAAAAACAACTTGAATCTAGCTACTCATCAATATCGAAGCAATGCGACTTCCTTGTAGGTCGTTCGTTTGGTTGCAAGAGTAGGTAGTATCAAGTGTATGTGTTGTGTATGTTTGCTAAAAGACCTTCTTCTACTGCAATGGCGCTTCATCCTAGTCGGTACACCGTGCCTGGTCGACAAATAGGTACACTCGAAAACTCACAATATTTTGATCGTTATATTACCCACCTAAGTACATACATTTAACAGTTCGATGCTGTAGCATCTCCTTGTATTTGCAGGACACTCAACTCCTTACCAACTTACAGCAGTGGTGTCGTGTTTGGGATACGTGAATTTAAAATCATGAAATAAAACTTATATTAAACATTTAAAAAACCCTTTTAAAAGTAGAAAATAATATGTTTTGGTCCTTTAAGTACAATATAAGTTGTTGTATTTTGATCTAAGAGTCTTCGATTACGATTCTTAGATTAAATACAACTACTAATATTAAAGATAAAAAGCCAAAACATATTATTTTCTAGTTTTTGTCAGGGTATTGATTAAATTTTTAAATTATTGTCCTTCGTGTTCTTATTTGTCACTACTTTTTCACTTCGTTTACTATATAATGACATGAGTGTTTTCAAAACATACGCCAATTAATGTCTTGTATTATTTGTAGCAGATAAACATGAATATGTTAATAAATTTTATAATGAAATGTGTTAATTCATGAATATATACAGTTACTTTCATACAGTTTTTTATTTTTTTGTGGAACCATTAGCTATGCCAAGACAGATGGCATATTTAGCCAGCAAAAAAATTGTTAATATGCTATGATTTACATATTATATAATAAGTAAGTATAAAGGCATAGAAAAAATAAAGGCTTCCATTTGAGTGGTTCTGAACATCCGTACTTCTTTTTTGTGCAATATAAAATCATACCATTTATTATTGCTGTTCTGTCTCATCATTACTGTGTTTATTAAAATGGTCCATCCCATAACTAAATTGTTTATATTTTAATGATACACCCCTGACCAAACTGTTCTTATTTTAATGGTCCACTACTGACCAAAATTTTTCTTATTAAAATGGTCCACCCCTGACCAAAATGTTCTTATTTTAATGGTCCATTCCTGACCAAATTTTTCTTATTAAAATGTTCCACTCTGACCAAACTGTTCTTATATTAATGATCCAGCCTGACCAAAAATGTTCATGTTTTAATGGTCCACTCCTGACCAAATTGTTCTTAATATATTTTTCCACCCCTGACCAAGTTGTTCTTATTTTAATGGTCCATTCCTGACCAAATTTTTCTTATTAAAATGTTCCACCCCTGACCAAACTGTTTTTATTTTAATGATCCAGCCCTGACCAAACTGTTATTTTTTTAATAATCCACTCCTGACCAAATTGTTCTTATTACATTATTCCACCCCTGACCCAATTGGTATTATTTCAATGGTCCATTCCTGACCAATTTTTTCTTATTAAAATTTTCTACCCCTGAACAAACTGTTCATATTTTAATGATCCACACCTGACCCAACTGTCACTTTTTATGGTCCACTCTTAACCGAATTGTTACTATTATAAATGTCCACCCCTGACCAAATTGGTATTATTTTTAATAGTTCAGCCCTGACCAAATTGTTCTTATTTTTATCATCTACCCCTGACCGAATTGTTTAAATTTTAATGGTCAATCCCTGACAAACTTTTTATTTTTATTTATTTAATGTTAATGTTCTTAATTTAATATTTACATTCTTAATTTACATTCTTAATTCTTAATTTACATTCTTAATTTAATATTTTTTAAGCCTTTTTAGGTATTTATAATTATTGCCCACTACTTAATTATTTTTTTCAAAATTTGGCACCTTAATAAACAAAACTGAAGCATTCATTCAGGTTTTAGATATTTTAAAGATTTTTTTGAACAAGTGGTACCATCTTGTTTATTCTTCAATGACTTTGGAACCATAGAAGATAATATTGATATGCGGTTTTATTAATTAAATGTGCTATCGAATATTTATAAATAAAAAAGTACCATATTGCTACAAATTATTCATAAAATTACATAAAAACTGATTTTTTTTTTCAAAAGTGGAAGCTTTTTAGGTATTTTTAATCATTTTCTGCCACTTAATATTTTTTTTATAATAAAGCAATATATTTTCTGTCAATTGACACCTTAATCAGCAAAATCTGAGCATCCGTTTAGGTTTTAATTTTTAATAATGATTTTTTTTAACAAGTGGCGCCATCTCTGGGCCTAAGGGGTGAATGTTGTGTATCCTCAGGTCAAGTCGTTTATTTTGGTCCCACCTATCACTGTGCAAAGCGGCTTGCTTTCTTCACAAAATGCAGCTTTATTTTATAAATACTATGACTGTAAGAACGACAAACATTTTGCTGCTAAAGCATTTTTCTATAAACGCCCTAGGTATAACCTGTTGCGTTCATGAATACATTGTAATTAATATAAATGTAAATGTATTGTAACTAAATACTGCTCAAACAGTATATAAAGTGACAGTCAAAGTTTCACGGGCAGACAAATTGCTCCAGTCCATACCGGTGGAGGCGCGTTGCGGTACAGAAACGGACTCTGACAGTTTATTGACGCTGATAGTACATTGGCGGTGAGGATAAATGTATTTTTAATAGTGTTGCTATATACGTATTTGATACCGACTTCCAAAAAGTAGCAGGTTCTCAGTTTGACTGCATGTTTTTGAAGTAAAACTTCTTTAAGGCTCGTAGCGCATTTTTGAGATAGGAAAAACCATTGAACCTTACGAGGAAACTAAAACTTTGACAACCTAGTCGTTCTCCAGGAACAGTTGGTTAGTTAACAATAAAAATATAAAAAAAACTGTAAAAAAATACATTTTTGTCGGCACTCCTAGAGTGGATAGGTTTTTTGTGTTTGTCACGCGATATCTTCGCATATTGGATGCTTTCGAATTTTATCAAAATCGGTGTAGCAGTTTTTTAGAAAATTAACTTTTAATTTTTGATTTTGTAAAGAAGGCAGCCTCAACATTTAAAAAAAAATAAAAAAATGGGGCACCTAGCAAATAAATTTAGATATCCATGTGCCAAAGTCTTTGACACCGTGACTTTTTTTCTATTCTTTTGGCTAAGTTGGAAACATCCGGAATATGTGGTGTCGCATTCAAATGGTTCTGTGGCCACCTGATTGTGGTTCTGTGGTCACCTGATTGTGGTTCTGTGGCTACCTGATTATGGTTCCGTGGCTACTTGACCAATCGCAGACAGTTTGTTAGAGTGGATGAAAACGTTAGTGGTCAACTTCCGGCGTCAAGTTTAATCACCTCCGTAACTTAATGGTTAAGGCAATAAGCTTCACATCAGGAGGTCGCGGGTTCGATTCCCGGCGGAGTCTAACTCTGACTCGGGTTGGTTGGTGGAGAGGCATTTCCTAAGTCCACCTGGCTAGCCACCACCATCTTAACTAAGTCCTGCCGCCAAAGATCAATGTTAACAACATTCATGAGTTCCGGCATGAAGATAAGATACATTCAAGATTCAAGGTATTTATTAAATTGACACGAAAATATTACATAAAAATCATTGAATGTCATTGATACCTTTGACAAGATTAGGCCAGTTCACATGGATAGCACCCGGTCACGAGTATAACGAGAGAGTCAGCCATCGCTTCCATCAACCATATTAGAGGGAAAGGAACGACCCGGCTCCCGATGCACCAACATCCGTACAAACTTCTTATTTAACAAACAGGCAGCAATTTGTTAAGATCAAGGACATTGTTGACAGTGGTAATGAGCAATGTGTAACATCTAAAATGGTTAAAGTGTTCAGGGGTGTACCTCAAGGATCAGTCATGGGTCCAATTTTCTTTATTATATTTATGAATGACATGCTCTACTACATGTATAATGCCTTACCAGAAATCGGAATAGTATTATTTTCAGATGATTCCAATTTTATATAAATTTTATCGAGCAAAACGACAGAAGATCTTGAAAATGTATGCAATGAAACGATGTCTCTATTTGAGCGGTGGTTTTCTGTCAATGATTTACATTTAAACACTCAAAAAACAAATGCAATGCTTTTTAAGACAAGTGCAAAAAATAAAAAAGAACGCTTAAATATAATAAAAAATGAACGAAACGTTGGTTCAGGCAGACGTTGTAAAATTTCTCGGCGTCAACGTGGATAATTTATTGAACTGGAAGGTTGAAGTTACAGCAATTGAAAACCATATAAGCTCAGCTTGCTATGCTTTGCATACTTTAAGAAACGAATTGAGAACTGATCATTTAATACTGGTTTACTATGCTCTAGTTGAGTCAAAGCTGAGGTACAGCATAAGGTTCTTGGGCAACAGCTACAAATATAACATACATAGAGCATTTGTTATTCAGAAAAGGGCAATAATATTTCATTCATCGTTTGAGAGTCGTTGAGAGTGGACATTTACAACTTGTCTCTGCTAACAGTTAAAATAACTACACGGTAAAATAGCTCATATGTGACATTAATAAGTGATATAATCGGTCGGAGTATTGGTCGTTAAATAATAATTGTGTGAATAGTGCTCGTTATTTTTCGAATCGCGTCGGAATTGAGGGGAATACGCTTCACCCCCTGCGCAAAAGAGACATCGTATTTTCTGTGCCTGTTACTCATAGTGCTATCTGTGGACATGGCGATGCTGGCGCGTTCGCCACCGCTAAAGGTCGGATCTGTACCGGAATTGAGCGCGCAGGTCTCGGAGAAAAATAATGTTTTCGATGAATCGCGTAAGCGAAAATATTCAGCTGGAATAATGGATACGGATGCGATTTCCCTGCTAATTAATGAAAAACTCAAAGATCATACTGAAATTTCGAATAATCACGTAACGAATGAGCTTATTAAAATCACCCAGATACTGGCAAATATAAACACGTCCATGTCGGGTCTACGCCAAGATAATGACAGCTTCAAGGAATCTTTTAAGGCCATGAACGACCGTCTTTCTGAGATGGATAGGTCCCTATGCTGCTTCAATGAACGCCAGGAGTCCCTTGAAAATCGTATACAAGCACTAGAAAACCAAACATCCTCGAGCCGTGAGCTGCCGGAACAGGTGCTCGTCTTGGAAAATAAGTTAGCTGCTATGGAGCAGCAGGCTAGGGAGTGCAATGTAGAAATCAACAATCTACCGGAGAGGCGTTCTGAGAATCTTGCGTCCTTAGTTGTCGATTTGGGGAAAATTGTAAACCAAAGAATCCTACCTACCGACATTTTGTCCGTGCACCGTGTACCGCACGCCAATTTAAAGGATAATAGACCAAAAAACGTAATCGTGAAGTTTACGACAAAAATATTGAGAGACAATTTAGTAGCCTCTTGCCGTGCAAAAAAGGGCATCACTTCCGAGCAGCTGGCTATTGCGGGTAGTTCGCAAAAAGTTTTCATTAATGAGCATCTCACTTTGAAAAATAAACAGCTGTTTCGAGAAACCCGTGAAAAAGCCAGAGCCCGCGATTTCAAACACGTGTGGGTCAAGCATGGTGTTATCTTGGCCCGTAAGACGGACACTTCACCTGTTATGGCTATACGCTCTTTACAAGATATTGATAAGCTTAAATCTTGAAATAAATATTAATAATTTTGTGTATAATCGTAGTAAGTATGAAACAATAACAAGCCCTTGTTTTTTGTATATGAGATTTTATAAGTTACCCTTTTATATCAGCTGTTTTCTTAGAGCATTGATTTGCCTTTATCTTATTCAGATTGTACAGTATTTTAGCGTTCAGACTGGTAAGGTAGGCAACACACGTTGCTTTAATTATTTAGCGACCGTTTTCTGTGCGACTGTATTAAAAAAAATGGTTATTAAAAACACACTTGCCTTGGTGCATTATGTAATAACATGTGTATCTAAACACACTTCAGGTTTTTATATTCGTATAACTCGTTTATTTGCATTTTTTAGATTCTGTTTTAAAAATGGATAACAAAAATAACTTGTCTATCTACTACCAAAATTGTCGCGGGTTAAGAACGAAGTTGCATACCTTATATATGAATATATTATTGCACGACTATGATTTGATAATTTTAACCGAAACATGGCTTCATTCCGATATTTACGATAGCGAATTTATTGACTCTCGATACCAGGTTTACCGTAGTGACAGGGACCGAGTAGCGACCGGGCGGCAGGACGGCGGCGGAGTGGTGGTGGCGGTACGCAACGCGTTGTGCGCCGCGCCGCTGGCTCGTCACTCGATGTCCGCGCCCCCGCACCTGTCCGCCGCACCGCTCCCTCCTATTATAGATAATGTTATGCTACAGGTAAGTATTGGTAAACATAAAATTTTTATTGCAGCCGTTTACATTCCACCCAGTCTCAGCAATGATGTTTATTCGAATTATTTTAATTATCTGCAAACAATTTTACAATATTTTGACACATTTAGTAATTTCTTTGTTATAGGTGATTTTAACTTGCCTTCTTTACAATGGCGTGATAGCGGTAACGGTATTGAACCAATTGTTGATAGTAATAATTCCCTTGCTTGTACTTATCTTATAAATTTTTTGGCTATGATGAATGGTAGGCAGCTAAATAACTTTAAAAATAAATCGAGCCGTATTCTAGATTTATGTATTACCAATGTATCCGACTGTAAAACATTACCAACAACGTTGCCGTTAGTGCCTGTTGATGATTACCATCCACCATTTTACGTCTTGATGCCTTTTGACTGTAACGACAACCCTATGCCGCGTAATACGAGATCACAGTATTGTTTTAGAAATTGTGACTACTCAATAATTAATGAAGAATTGTCAAATGTTGATTGGGATGATTTTTTTTTATATAAATCTGCATCGGAAGCCGTAGACAGCTTTTATGAGCTGATTTATGGTTTTATCAAAAAATTTATACCGATTAAAATAATCAAACCGTCTCGATTTCCTGTCTGGTTTAATTCCTCCTTGATTTGTATTTTCAAACAAAAAAGTCGTGCGTGGATTAAATGGAAAAAATACAACAATAAATACGACTACAGCAATTTCTCTAGGTGCAGGGCACTTTTCAAGAAAGAATCATCACGTAGGTACAATGAATATATAGAATTAGTTGAGTTTAATATAAAAAAAAATATAAAATACTTTTGGACTTACATCTCGAACCGTAAAACTTCTAACAGTATACCCGATTGTGTTTTTTATAAAAATATTACTGCGGAGAACCCGATTGATGTGTGTAATCTCTTTTCGTCATTTTTTCAATCTGTCTTTGAGCCCTCCACGGTCACAGATAATTTTGATCTATCCAATCTTTCCAATGGTTCTCAAGTTGATATATCTGATATAGTAATAACTACTGATGAGCTACTTAAGGCTTTGAACTCATTGGATGTATCCAAGGGCTCTGGAACAGATAATATTCCCCCTATATTTTTTAAGAGCACAAGTGGTTATATTTGTAAACCGTTGTGTTACTTATTCAATATATGCTTGCGAGAAGGAATTTGTCCTAACATTTGGAAGGCTGCTAGAATAGTACCTGTTCATAAGGGAGGGTCAAGAAAGGACGTGGAAAACTACCGCCCTATTTCAATTTTGCCAACTCTGTCGAAGCTCTTCGAAAGATTAGTACATAACGCTATCTACCCTTCTCTTCACAATAATATCTTACCTCAACAGCATGGGTTTGTTCGGCATCGTTCAACTGTTACTAACTTATTTTTATACTTCACAGACTTATTTGAAAACTTAGATGGTAATAAACAAACAGATTGTATTTACACTGACTTTCGAAAAGCTTTTGATAGAGTGGATCATCGCATACTGCTTGAAAAGATTGCATATAATGGTATTCGAGGCAACTTGTGGCGTTGGTTTAAATCTTATATATCCAATCGTACACAGAAAGTTGTTATTAATGGTTTCGAATCAAGCCCTGTTCCAATTAGTTCTGGTGTGCCACAAGGCTCCATTCTAGGGCCACTCTTATTTATACTATTTATAAATGATATACACGAATGTTTTCGCCATTGTGACTTTTTATTATATGCTGACGATTTAAAAATGTATACGACTATTGAAACTTATAGTGACCATATCAGATTTCAGGAAGATCTAGATAGATTTACGGAATACTGTTATAGGAATAAATTGAGTTTAAGTGTAAATAAGTGTAAAACAATTACTGTAACTAAGAAAAGGAAAGTTTCCAATTATTCTTATTCATTGTGCAATACTATACTTGCACACGTTCATAATACGCGCGATCTTGGTATCGATATTGATTGTAAACTAACTCTGGATACACATGTTGAAAATATTTGCAATAAGGCATACAAAATGTTTGGATTTGTTATGAGAGCATGCAAAGAGTTTAAAAATCCGCTTACTTATATTTACCTTTATAAAACATTGATACGCTCACAATTAGAATATGCAGTCTCAATATGGAATCCTTACTATGATGTCTATATAAATAATATCGAAAGAATACAGAAAAAGTTTATGAAATCAATGCAATATAGATGTTTTCGTAAATTCGTACCTTATGAACAACTACTTTCAAAGTACAAAACACTAAGTCTTAAAAATAGACGTCATCAGTTGGAAGTACTTCTATTATATGACCTTTGTCACAACAAATATGACTGTATTCCTATAATTAACAAGCTTCGATATCGTGTGCCGGCTAGATCTTATAACAGAACCTCACGCTCTTGTACTACCTTTGTTCCTCCTAGATGTCGCACTAACGCTGGAAAACGCTCGCCACTATATCATCTTACGAATACTTATAATACCATGTTCAACGATATAGATATATTTAGCAATCATGTGAATGCCTTTAGATCAAATATTCTTAGCAGTCTGAATGCTCAAATATGAATTCATAATAAGTCATTAAATTACTAGATTCTAAATTAATTAAAATTAATGTTGCATAGTTTAAGACCTATTCTCTTATTTCTCAACGATACCTTAAATGTAACTGTGGCTAATGTTGTGGGTTTCACAATTAGTAATAAGATAATTTAAGTTGTATTATAATATGGATTGTGTAACTGTTAATTAGTCCTTAAATAAACAAAAAAAAAAAAAAAATAAGAACTATAGCACGTATTCCTCCATGGTATTCTTGTAAGGAGTACTTTAAAAAATTCAGAATACTGACAGTTCCCTGTCTTTACATTTTAGTCCTTCTGACAGACGTATTAAAAATATACAGAATTATGAATCTGAATTTGAGATGACGGCCAGGTTGGAAACAAAGAGAAAAGACCTTAAGAACAAATTTGTACCAAAACTCAGAGTTGAAACGCATTGCGCAAGAAACCAAGCAGTGTTTTTAGCAGCATTTTTAGCGCACTAAAAGCTCTTCTTTTGGACAAGTGTTGATATTGCATTGAAGATTTAATGTTTTCATAAAATCAGATTGTACAATGTAATACTTCATTGGGATTGGTTAATGTATGTAATTTAGTTTTTTAATTTTTTTTTTTTTTTTTTATTTATTTATTGGTAAGCCCTTGGCATCATCATCATTTTTTTTATTGTTTTTATGCTACGTTTTTTTTATTTGTATTGTTATGTAATTCGTACACAATTTTAATTGTTTTTCGATTAAACTTGAAACATTTAAGCGAGCATGCACCACTCATGTCAATGCTAAGATAAAAATATTAATTAAAAGAAGTACTAGACTTGTCATGTCTTGTCGCTTCCACGTCTATTCTTAGGTTGTTTATCATTTTATTACTATGAAACATGATTAGCAGTGTTGATAAAAGAAACATTTTTGTCATTTAAATATTCGGATGTCTTATTATAACCTATTTTACAAAGAGTTCTTTTGACACATTTTTTTACCTGTTTTTCTGACAAATTTAAGACATCAACGGATAATTTGTTATACATGAGTGTGTATTGACCCACAAATGACTTATTGATTTTGCTAAGTCTGGTATAAGTTACTTGAAGTTTATTCCTATTCCGAAGATTAAGACTGTGCCTGTCACTATTCAGTGAAAAGAGATGCAGATTTTTGCGAACATACATTATATTTTTATAAATTTACTGACAGGGGAAAGTCAATTATTTATATTATTGAACTTAACTCGGAGCGACTCACGAGAACGCATTCCATAAATCGCGCGAACCGCTTTTTTTTGCAAAACAAATATGGTATTTATATCAGCTGCATGTCCCCACAAAAGTATCCCATAAGACATTAGATTATACTATGGAAGTAGCTGAAATATACCGGTGTGTCTATATCTGTAAGGAGCCTGATTTTTTAGCCTACCTGTTAGCGTTTCTATATGCGGGCCCCATTGAAGCTTTGAATCTACAGTTAAACCTAGAAACACGCTTTGATTTACAATTTCTAATATATTACCAACTTCTTTGTTGTTTAGTTCAATAACATTAGGTAATGTGAATTTAATACATTTGGTCTTTTTTGCGATTAAGACTAAGTTATTTATAGTAAACAAATTGTATACTTTTGAAAGAGTGTCGTTTACTTCGTCAGACATATCAGTTTTTCTGTCAACCTTAAAAACTAGTGATGTATCATCCGCAAACAACATAACTTTCGACAGTGATGATAACCATGAATGGTAGATCATTAATATAAACTAAAAAAAGAAAAGGTCCTAAAATAGAACCTTGAGGCACACCCATCTTTGTTGCAACTGGTTATTAAAAACTTGCCAAGTCACACCACTAGCAGCAAAAAACATGTTCTATGTTCGACTGTATATTTTTTTATGTATGTTCACCGATTTCTCCGTCAATTGTGGACCGATTTTCAAAATTTTTTTTATTCCCGAGGTGGTCCCATGGTCATTTATCTCGTAGTAATTTTTTTTGAGGTCGGTAACAGCAAAGCCATCGAATCTAATACATTTGATAGATAAGTATCTGTGTGCTGCCATTAACCTCAAAAAAAAAATTCGTACCTACCTTTGATTTCGTTATTGTTTGTTAATTTCGTGTATTCGTTTATAAAAATATTGTATCATACTTTTCAGTGAATTTCTTTTTGAAGTCGGTTTTTAGGTTTTTTAAACTTTCTATTTTTATTTGGAGAATACAATTAACTAGACGCACGTGAAATCAATTAGCAGATATCATTTATCATCCTACTTATATTATAAACGCGAAAGTTTGTAAGAATGTATGGATGTATGTTTGTTACTTTTTCACGCAAAAACTACTAGACGGATCTGGCAGAAATTTGGTAGGTAGACAGATTAGGACCTGGATTAACACATAAGCTACTTTTTCTACGCTCGCGAGCCGTTTGCGGCTCACGCACTGCGCACCCTCGAAAACTCACAGAAACGTTGTCCACGCGAGTGAAGCCGCGGGAAACAGGTAATGTTCGACTAATTTAACGTCCATAATGATGTTCATATCACTTTTCAGCTGTACAAAATGGAGAAAACTCTCATTTTTTTGCTCTTCATCGGAGTTTCTGTGCAATGTAAAGATTACACATTTAAAGGGATCAACTTCACTCTGGATTTTGGTGAAAGACCTTCTGTGGACACTGAAGAATGGTGGGGACCTGAGGAGTTGAAAGGAAAAACAAATCATACTATAAGACCTTTCAAGGTTGAGTTTACAGATGAGGTAAGACTTTATGTTTTCAGTGTCGTCAGTGCGATACGATACTATCATGAATCTCGGATCAAAATTTAATAAAAGCTTCTAAAAACCGGCCAAGTGCGAGTCGGACTAGCACTCCGAGGGTTCCGTAATACCACACCTCTCCACACAACTACATAGTATAATTACAAATAATACCTATTCACGTAACAAACATAACTTTAGGAATTCATTAAAGATTAAAAACCTGACTGCGTAAAAACTTAACCTCTCTCTTTGGCCAGTCGGGTAAAAATGTATCCTATGTCACTCACGGGATCATGAAGAATTTAGCGATACCTCATACGTTAAAACCCTTCAAGCTGTAGCAGGGAACATAAAAATATACATACATACATACATAAACACATACATGCATTTCGTGCTCTCCTGTAACTAAAGGTTGTCTGGAAGAGATTGCTTTTAGCAATAAGACCGCCTACTGTACACTATATTATAATATCTATATGTATTAGCTTTACGAAATTGTATTTGGTGTACTAAAAGTGTAAATACGTTTCTTATAGGTTCTGTGGAAATAACTATAGACATAGTAGAAAAATATTTGGAACGGCTGGATATTACTAAGGGTAGTGGACCTGATAGATTACATTCAGTATTTTTAAGGCAATGTAGTGAACAACTCGCTGCTCCTTTTCACCTACTCTTCAAGTTTTTACTAGCTAGTGGTAAAATGCTTGAGGTCTGGAAACGCAGCCTAGTTGTACCAATATTTAACAATGGTGACAGACATAATGTGCACAAAATTACCGGGGTATATCCAAGCTTTCCGTTATTCCTAAATTATTTGAAAAAAATATTTATGACACTTTATTTCCCGTAGTTAGACCAAATCTTATAACTAAAAGCATGGTTACACTGAAAGACGTTCAACTGAGTCCAACCTCTGTGAATTTTTAGACTTCGTTCTCGATCATATGTCCAAGGGTTACCAGGTTGATGTCGTGTATACTGACTTCTCAAAAGCTTTTGATAAAATATCTCATAACTTGTTAATATGGAAACTTGAGAGCTTTGGTATACACGGTGATTTGCTGCAATGGCTTGAGTCATACCTTTGTGAAAGAACACAGGCTGTAGCTGTTAAAGGCTTTACTTCCTCCTTTATCCCAATTAGCTCCGAGGTTCCCCAGGGATCTCATCTCGGCCCTTTGCTTTTTAATATATTTATTAACGATATTTTGCATTGTTTTAAAAACTCAGAAGTCTTATTATATGCTGATGATACTAAGATATATAAAGCCGTTAGGTCTTCCGACGATTGTAAACTTCTACAAGAAGATCTCGATAGACTGAGTGAATACTGTCTATTAAATAAGTTATATTTGAATGTAGATAAGTGTTGCACTATCTTATACTCCAGAAAAAAAGATCCAATCAATAATTATTATAGTTTACATAACAAAACTTTAAAAAGAGTGTCTGAGGTGAGAGACCTTGGGGTTTATTTGGATAATCAATTATTATTTACCTCTCATATTGATAAAATAAAAGCCAAAGCGTACAAGATGTTAGGGTTTATATTTAGACAAAGTAAAGAGTTTAAAAATTATAACACTTTAATACTGCTTTATAATTCGTTTCTAAGATCTCATCTAGAATACGCATCGACCGTTTGGAACCCTCAATATTTAAAACATGTAGACTCTGTTGAGCGTATCCAATGGAAATTGATTAAACGAATTAAGTATCGTTTCGAAGAATTTGACCCTAGTAAAATTATACCGCTCGCCACACGATGAGAACACAGAGATCAAATACTGTTATATAAAATAATACATAATTATTTAGATTCTCCATATCTAGTAAATAAGATTTTATATAAATATTCTAGAGCAAATTTACGCTCAAATCGTACATTTTCTATTCCTTTTTGTCGAACTAACTATGCCAAAAATCGTTACATTATAAGGTCTTGTTCAAAATATAACGAAGCTTATGAACACGTTGATATTTTGTCGTCAAAACTCAAACAATACATTTCTTCAATCAAAAATGTTAATTAGTGTTTATAAGATTGTCTCTCACATAAGTTTTTTTTGTGAGTACTACTTAAATCTAATGTTTACTTGAACGAAATTGTCCATAACTATTATTGGAAATTTTATTGGCTTATGTTTCAATCTTTATGTTATGTTCTATTTTGTGTGATTACAGTGTTTTTTCCCCAATAAAAAATAAATAAATAAATACATGAGATGATGAAGAGCTTACCAATTGTGATAAAAAAAAATAATAATAAAAAAAAACATACATACATCTGAGGCAGTCGGGTAATAAATAAAAAAAGGGCTTCTACTAATATCACTTTGCTCACAAATCAAATTCCAGATGATAGCGGATCTCCGTTACCGTCTCCAAAACCACCGTCCCTTCGCACCACCCCTCCAAGGAGTCGGGTTTAACTACGGCTTCAACAGTCAAGAAATGGAACCCTGGCTCGAATTCTGGGCAGAAGCGTACCCATTCAAAGAACGAGAAGACTTCTTCAACAAGTTTCCGATGTACAAAACTAACATCCAGGGTCTGGATATACATTTCGTTCAAGTTACGCCTGAGGTAAATACATACATACTCATTCCTTTTTTTCTTCTGTACCTCAGAGCTAAAAGTCGAATATTCATTTGCACTAATTTTCAAAAGACAAGGAACATGTTGATAGGGATGCTCAAATGCCTTTTAACTGACCTTTTCGGTGCAATTAAAAAATAGACTATAATTACTAAAGTTTAAGTCT
Source organism: Coleophora flavipennella (assembly GCA_947284805.1). Classification (NCBI taxonomy): domain Eukaryota; kingdom Metazoa; phylum Arthropoda; class Insecta; order Lepidoptera; family Coleophoridae; genus Coleophora; species Coleophora flavipennella. The sequence goes on along the minus strand of OX369303.1, from coordinate 10,042,769 downwards.
GTTTATTAATTGCCGCGACAATGATAGGAGGCATTCGAACATCGCCGCGGAATTAGGTTCTTGTTGAGGATTTTTGACAACGGATCAGGCTTTAGTAGCACCATATAACGTTTAAAAGTACTCTTTTCATACAGTTGCTCGAAAAGTCGTACTTTATAAGTTAGTTCATCGTGTGTAAAATGTATTTTACCGCACATCTGCTTTTTACTTTACTAAATAATTTGTACAAATAAAAAATAATATTTAATGACATGAAAGGAGAGTTTTAAAAAGATAAGTTATATCTATGTATAAAAAGGAGATTAAATTACCCATGGCGATCTGTGTAAGAAAGGGACAGATTAATGTAATGACGCATAAAGCGCACAGCTCACACCAAGAAATATAGATGAAGGAGCTTGCATGATTACCTTTTTATTAAGGGTTGTAATAAAATCTAAATCGAATAACTTCACAGATTACTAAATAGTTACTTCGTAAATAAAATGAAATTGTCGGGAGCAGCAATGAGATCATAAATATCATCACGTGATGTTCACGTGAACGTCTTTAAAAGTGTGCGGTTAAAATTTTTAACTTTATTGGTAAGGTTATTTCAGAGAATTTTTGTTTTCTTTTCTACAATCGAGTTAAATTATAATTTTTGTTTACTCTTCAGGTACCCGAAGGAGTGGAGGTATTCACATTGCTGCTTATCCATGGATGGCCAGGAGGGTTCCGGGAGTTCTATGAAACTATACCTTTGATTACTGCCTACGAGGAGGGTAGGACATTCGCCGTTGAAGTCATAGTGCCAAGCATTCCCGGTTTTGCGTATTCAGATGTAAGCTCGTATTTGTAATGTTTACAAATTGTATTAAAGAGGCGATTAAAGAACAACAACGGTTCAAAAGTGGTCGCGAGCGATCTGTCTGTTGGACAAAGCCAACTGACCAAGCTAAAGACCGAGGATGGCAGCATCATATCGTCTAAGACTGAGTTGCTGGAAGAAGTGGAGAAGTTCTAAGGACAATTGTATACGACTACACGTCTGCCTGTCAGCGATCTGGCTAAAGACCCAAGAGCTAAACTAACCCGACACTAGAACCGGTCATAGTGGAAATTTTTGGGGGAGCCCTATGTCCAGCAGTGGACGTTCGTCGGCTGATATGATGATGACGATGATGATGACTATACTCGTATAAAGACTGAAGATTGTTATAGACATGTAGCGAAATCATAAAATTGACGAAATCTTCAACTTAAACTGACCATATCGTTTTAATGTCAACTTTAGTTGATATATCAACGTTTGGCTAGGTCATGAAATGCACGACCGAGCATATCATGCTAAACGAACCAAGCCTCAAAATGCAACCTCAAAATGTGCATTTTCCATTTTGCATTATGCATCAAACGTAAATCGTAATGAATATAGATTATCGCTTGCTTCGCTCGCTCGTTCATGATCATTTTATGATGTCGCCAAACCTGGATTGACATTCAATATTCAATCATTGATCTAGCCAGACTGTAATATAGTCCGGCTATAATGTAGTCTAGCGAGATCAATGGACAAATCAGCGTTTAATAATATGTCAATCCATGTTTGGCGAGATTGTGAAATTCTGATTTAAGCGAGCGAAGCAAGCGATAATCTATACATATAAAAGAAAGTCGTGTTAGTAACACCATTTATAACTCAAGAACGGCTGGACCAATTTTTATGATTTTTGTGTTTTTGCATTTTAAGTCAAAAAATAATTCGTCCGTATATAAACGGTAAATGTCGAGTTAGGCTGTCAAAATTCCGTACGGCAGACTGTCAATGAGCTCGCGATGTTAGGTTCGGCCAGGTTTGATTGATTTAACTGTCAAAGAGACTCGCGAAGCGAGGCTCCCCGCCCTCGCCATTATATAATTTGCCTGACATTTGCCTGATCGTATGTATAAAGACGAATTATACAGTATGCCTGCGACAGATACTTGTATACACGGTCCACTTGCTTTTCAGGCAGCAGTCCGGCCAGGACTGGGCTTCGCCCAAATTGCCACTATCTTTAGAAACCTGATGCTGCGGCTTGGCCGAAGACAGTTCTACGTACAAGCTGGTGACGTCGGCAGAACTATAGGACGTGCTTTGGCTACCTTATATCCCGACGTAAGTCTGAACAATCTGAAGTACGACTTCTTTTCAGGCACTGTTGCAAACAAAGACTTTGGGGGGGGGGGGGGTCATTATGATATGAAGTCATGTAGCTAAATGTTATGAATCCCTGCTTCTTTTTTGTAACAATCCATAGCATCCATACTCTCCGGGTACTGACACGTGGGAGGGATTTCTACGCTGTGCTCCCCAATTTAAGATCGCAAGCGAGAGAGTTTTAAGTAAGATTTAAGAGGTAGTGTCGTAAGTAAGTAAAAAAAAAACCAGCCAAGTGAGAGTCAAACTAGCACTACAAGGGTCCCGTACCACCAAACCTCAGCCCACAACTACATAGTAATAATGACAATGATACCTATTCACATTACAAACAAAGGACACCAAAGCGAGCTACAAGAATATACTTTTTTTGTCATTCAGTTCGGACTCCTTAGCGCGAGTGCGACTCACACTTAGCCGATTTTTAGTATTTGTTGTTTTACCTCAGTATTAGTACTATAATCACACCAAGTTTCATGTTTGTGTGTAGTTCTGTTTTTACGATAGAGCTAAATCAAAAAAACTCCTTGCCTGCGTCAGTGTTTCCCGATTCCTATAATTTGAGGATCTTCAAGGCAAGAGAAAATAGGCATTATTTGAGTTTGCGTGTACCATCCTCGACTGCATCATCACTTACCATCAGGTGAGTTGCAGTCAAACGCACTCAAATTTTTAATAATAAAAAAAAAACTCCTAAATCCTAGTAAAAAAACACGTTTTTGTATGAAGGAAGGCCCCTTATTTTTGCAAAAATAATAAACTATATAAATAGGCAACATTATGCAAATATAGAAGCGTCGGTGGCTCAACCGGTAACGACACGGTCCTCCTAACCAGAGGTGCCGGGTTCAAATCCGGACGGCCAATGTACCAATGAGTTTTTCGAAACTTACGTACATATACTCACCGATTGCTTTAACGGTGAAGGAAAATATCGTGAGGAAACCTGCACACACCTGCGAAAAAACTCGAAGGTTGTGTGTGAAGTCGACTAACCCGCACTGGTCCCGCGTGGTCAACTAAGGCCCGATCGCCCTAATTCAGGGTAGGCTCGAGCCCCTCGGTGGGGACGTATATGAGCTGATGACAATGTGAAAATTTCAACGGACAGACGGACACACAGCGGAGGCGTAGTGATAGGGTCCCGTTGGTCACCCGTTGGGTGTACGGAAAGGGTTCTCAACTGAAGTAGAGTTGAGCGAGCGAAGCGAGGCTCCAGGTGGCGGATCTGAAAATAACGAAAAAAAATCAGCTGTTTGTTCAGTCGCTCACTAAGTATTGCAATGAGCCATGTTCTTAAATTCATAATAATAATTCATAATGCTTATAGCAGAATAGGCTAATATGAGTAGCGGTATAGCAATGTACCTACTAGTTTTAAATATATATAACTCAAAGGTGACTGATTGACTGACTGACATAGTGATCTATCAACGCACAGCCCAAACCACTGGACGGATGGCCTGAAATTTGGCATGCAGGTAGATGTTATGACGTTGGCATCCCCGCTAAGAAAGGTCTGGGAAATTCCCACGGGAACCGCAAAAATCGGGATCTGCGCGGGCGAAGCTAGTTAGAACTAGTATAACATAAATGTGCAGTGTTAAAATACAACATCAGCTCATATGCGTCCCCACCGAGGGGCCCGAACCTACCCTGAATTAGGGCGATCGGGCCTTAGTCGACCACGCGGGCCCAGTGCGGGTTGGTCGACTTCACACACAACCTGCGAGTTTCTTCGCAGGCATGTGCAGGTTTCTCACGATGTTTTCCTTCACCGTAAGAGCGTCGGACAAACGTACATATGAAATCTATTCGAAATCACATTGGTACGTGGCAGGTTCGAACCACGACCTCCCGGACAGGAGGCGCCAGGCCTAGCCATTACGCCACCGACGAAATACAACATAATAATAATAATACTACGTATGTACTGCTTGCGTACTACGGTTGTGTACTAAGGATTTATTCTGACACTAGCTTTTGCCCGCGGCTTCGCCCACGTGGACATAGCTTTTATGACTCTTTTTGAGGGTGAGTGGTGCGCCAGCCGCAATCAGCTCGCAAGCGTGGACATGGATCGGGCTATTCGGATTAGCAATCTTTGTCACTTCCCACCCCCTCAACAAATTCTATACAAAAAATCACTTTAATCCGTTGCTCCGTTGCGACGCCTCCGACGTGCGCGAGCGTAGAATACAGTTGTCCCCAGATCCCTCGGGAACTATGTCAGGATATACTTATTAGTAAATTATATCATTTTCCACCTCATCTGTGTGCTAAAAATCACACCAATCCATTTTTTCGTTACGATTTTAAATAAAACAAACAAAGAGTATTGCTTTAGTTTCCTCAGAAACTGCATCGGGCTATGATAATTTCCACAGATAAAAGGTTGACTATTTCATTCCCAGTGATACAGGCTACCTGCATGCCAAATTTCATTAAGATTGGTAGAGGTGTTGAAGTGTGAATAGGTAACAAACAAACAAACACATTTTCACATTTATAATATTAAGTAAGGATTTCTAAATCTTAAATAAAATATAGAGCGTCGGTGGCAAAACGGTTAGGGCCACTACCTCCTGTCCGGAAGGCCGTGGTTCGAATCCTGCCACTTACCAATATCTATACGAATATCGATTTCATACTGGTTTTTACGTTTATCCGACGACGCTCTTACGGTGAGAAAAACATCGTGAGGAAACCTGCACACGCCTGCGAAGAAATTCGAAGCTTATGTGTGAAGTCAATCAACCCGCAATGGGCCCGCGTGATCGTCGAAGGCCTGATCGCCCTAATTCAGGGCAGGTCGAGCCCCTTGGTGGGGACGTATATAAACTGATATGAAATAACACATATACCTATATTATCAAAAAACTAATTCAAATCATTATAGGTATCAATCTAGTAATAAAATTTCCTAACAATATTAATTTGGGTCAAATCCTCGAGTCGTATCAGCTCCAAAGGAGCCCAAGACGCACTTCTCGTTGCCGCGCTGGATGGCAATAGACAACCTTAGCAGCAGGTAGGACCTCACGTCACATCCCCTCTCTCGAAGGCGAAGGCCAATCTCCTTTGTGAAGGCAAAGGCCTCTGAGGGTTCAACAGCCGGTTGTCTCACAGACCAGCGGCACAAAGCAGTAATTTGCCCCAAGACCGAGTACTTATTATGCTTCTTTCTCACCGCAAATTGAGTAGCAGTACCGTACGGGTGAGGACTGACGCAGAAAAAGTGGTTTCCCAAAGCAGACGCGTTCCTCTCTGCCATAACACCTGTTTAAACCCTCCGGTCTTTTGCCATCAGATCGACTAAAGCTCGGCCGGCGGCTGCATCAAAGATGGAATATTCCATTCTGTATGGAATCAATTCCATCTGGCCGAGACCAGTGCCCTCCGAGTGAGGTCATTAAGGAATTGGTGACGTGGGAATCTTCACAAACACGACTGCAACTCAGTGAGTGATGGCCAATTGCCTCCGCCGTGGACCCGCAAATACATTGATGAGGTTCACAGATATTGATATTGCAGGCGGAGAGCAACTGCCACACGCAAATAGTCGCCGTCAGAAGAGTTCCCATATCTGTGCCTCCTGTTAAAAGATGCTAAACTCGATTTATGTGTTTTTACTTTTTTACACGATTGGAATCTGTAAAAAAATACCTCTCTGTTCGTCTATGAAACACATCGCTATCGTACCATAGTTCCAGAGTTTAAAGTAGCGTATGCTCAAAAATACATAAAAGAAATCCACTCAAAAGTATGAAATAATATTTTAATGTTTTAATACAACTTAAGCGCGTTTTATTATCCCTGCAGTGCCATCTATTGACATTCTGCTACTATGATTATGTGTAGCTAATATATAGAAAAAAGTACTCTATTGATATTATTGTAAGTATCGATAGATAATTTCCCACGGGACCTCTTTAGTTTTCCGGGATAAAGAATACCCGACTATACAATGATGGTCAAAAACACCCCATCTCAATGTAAAGGTTTCATATTGTTACGTTGAGTCATTCTAAAGATACAATTTTTTGCATTCCTGTAGGAACCCTAATTTTTTTGGGATTCACAATGTCCCAGTTTTAGTTCGCGATAAGGGTATCAACGTGTAAAATTTGATTGTAATAGGTCAAGCCACATTTGCGTGGTGAGCCATTATATTAATGAATACTTTTGATTTTCCCACGGGAACTCTTGAATTTTCTGGGATAAAAAGTATCCTATATGTTAACCCGGGCTATAAGGAACCACCATACAAAATTTCATCAAAATCAGCCCGGTAGTTTTTGCGTGATGCGCGAACATACAGACAGACAGACAGACAGACAGACAGACAGACAGACAAAAATTCCAAAAGTTGCTGTTTTGGCCTCTGTATTGTTAGTAATGTCCACCACAGTTATTATTTTCCAAAAATATTTTATGTACAGACACGGCCCCGTTACAGTTTTATTATATTATAGATGTCAGGATTTTTTTTTAGGCACCAGTCAGGATTCCGGCCGGACTTTGACAATGTCAGGATTTTTTGGATTATTTACATGCGTATAGGTCTTTTATCAAGCAGCCCATGAACTAAAATGAATGGTGATTTTTCATTGTGTGGAGAGTTAGAGTAGGCTCAATGGCAGACTGTGAGTCGGAGAGTGACCGGTTGGCACTCAAAAGGAATATTATAAGGGGTGTTTTATTACTATGACTACTGTGTAATATTAATAGGATGTACGCGATTAGGAATTGTTTCATGCAGTAATTGAATTGTCCCGGACTTTTTTTAATTAAAAGTATGTTTGCGTTTGACTATATCTCACCTGATGGTAAGTGACGATGTAGTCGAGGATGGTACACGCAAACTCAATTAATGCCTATTCACTCTCGCCTTGAAGATCTCCAAATTATAGGAGTCGGGAAACACAGACGCAGGCAAGGAGTTCCACTCCATCGCTATCCGCATAATAATTGAGAAAGCGTAACGCTTCCTGCGTATAGGCTGAATATCAACAACAAAGGTGTGGAACCTCCCCCTGCGTCTCATTGACCGAAGGTGGAATGGAGCTGGGGGAATGAGGTCGTGAAGTTCTTGAGCACACTCGATAGAAAACCGAAAGACAGGCAACTTTGCGGCGATGCTCAAGGCTTTAAAGCTTGTTTTTGACAAGCTATCGTCGCCAATAAGTCTCCGGACGCGTCGGTCGATAGCGTCCAAGGTATCCAGCTGATAGTGGGCTGATCCATCCCATAGGTGAGAACAGTACTCCATACAAGATCGGACTTGAGCTTGATATAAAGATAGAAGCTGTCCAGGCGTGAATTACCGTCTCACCTTAGAGAGAATACCCAGCTTCATTGCAGCAACTTTGGCCTTGGACTCAATGTATCTACCGAAATTGAGATAAGGTGATATTTCCACGCCAAGAAGCTCAAGGTGGTCAGATATCTGAATGAATTCATTCCGAAAAGTAGGAGTCAAGTTGAATGGACTCTTTTTAGCAGAAAAGAGACACGCCTATGTCAGAGGCATTGAATCTTACGAGGTTGTAATCACCCCAATCAGACACTGCCTGAAACGATAAGTTTATGCGCTCTATCATGACCTCTCTCAAAGACAGCGTCTCAACGCTGTTTGCTCGTGCACTGGATAGATCTTTCCACAACTGTGCTATCGTCTGCATACCTACCCAATAATACCCGGTGTTAGCAGATCTTTTATGTGTAGCAAGAAAAGAGTGGCGGAAAGAACAGACCTCTGAGGTACCCCGGCATCGATTGCCAATAGGTCAGAGGAGCAGCCATCAATGAATACTCGAATAGACCGTTCCCGCAGGAAATCAGATACCCAGTCCAGTTACACAAGCCCACAGGCAGACTGTGTGGCATGTGGCTCGTATGGCATAATGAAGATACGTTGTTCTGTCGTGTAACGCTCCATTTTTACTAACCCTAATCTGTCAGCTGTCAAATCGTTTTTTTTTTGGTTTGCCAACACTTTACTGCACAAATGGCAGCAAATTAAAATCTTGTGTCAATTTTGGGACACCTTTACAAGTGAGAAACTTGGTCTTACTGGGATTAATATTCCTGAAGAAACAATAAATGATAAAAACCTGCCAAGTGTGAGTCGTACCGCGCTAATTCGTCCAAAGTGACCTCAGAAAAACATTTTCTGAGTTCACTTTTTTTGTAATGAATAAGAATAAAACTTCGTAGTGCTGGTGGTGGTATACGGATCCCTCGGTAAGCGAGTACAATTTTGCGTTTTTTTTGTGTGACGTCATTGTCACATAACGCCAGTATGATGTTATTTGTCACGTTACGTCCGAGCCGAGCGTGCAAGCGAGAGTTGTACTTGTACTTATACTTGTACTTGGACTTGGATGGATAGACGGACGGACGAACCGTCAAAAAGTGTGTCATAGATTAAAAGTACTAGGCTTAACTGTGAGATATGTTGTAGTTGTACTTTAATTTTATTTATAGTTCTTGTAATTCATGGACGGACAAACCGTCAAACAAGTGTCAATAGATTACAAGTACTAGGCTTCCAGAAGCTTACAAGAGGTGTTCCAATGCGGTCGATTCTCTGTGAGGAAACACAAAAGTGTACATGGACGGGAACTTAGACGGGCACATGGACGGACACTTGGACAGGCACTTGGACAGGCACTTGGACGGGGACTAGGACATGGACTTAGATAGGGAATCGGACGGGTACTTGGATGGGGACTTGGACGGGTATGACGTAAAATTATCGTTCGTAAACCAACTTTACAGACAACCGGTTTTTTTAATAAATTTTGTTTTTTTTTCAGCACGTTCTTGGTTTCCATTTTAACTTCCCCTTGATCCTCAACCCCAAAGCGTTACTCCTCCAAACAATAGGTTCGGTGGAGCCGTCATTGATCGTGGAACCCGAAGTGGAAAGCCGAATGTATCCAATGACCGACGTATTCAGGAAATGGAGAACTGAATTTGGGTACATGTATAAACAAGGGACAAAGCCGGATACTATTGGTATGTCACTATATTATTTCATAACTTCATTCATATCAGCTCATATACGTCCCCACCGAGGGGCTCTGAATTAGGGCGACCACGCGAGCCCAGTGCGGGTTGGTCGACTTCACACACAACCTGCGTGTTTCTTCGCAGGCGTGTGCAGGTTTCCTCTGGATGTTTTCCTTCAACGTAAGAGCGTCGGATAAACGTACATATGAAATCTAAATTCGAAATTACGTGGCATAACTTAGCAGAATTAAAATTCTGATCTTATTTATTATACATCAGAACCTGAAATAAAAAGATGGTTAGGAAAATCAAGGAGCAGGGTAAGCTCGGGATTTCCCTACGCGATCGGTACAGACACGGGATCCGTAGGAGAACCATGGTCGCAGAATTGCTAAACTTAAGTGGAATTTACTGGGGCACATAGCTTGTAGAATAGATGCCTGTTGGGGCAGAATAGTTCTCGGTGGCGACCGCGCATCAGAAGACGTAGAATGTAGGCAGGCCTTCCGCTCAATGAACCGATGACCTGGTGAAGGTTGCGGGAAGACATTGGATGCGAGCAGTGCAGGATTGGTCATGGAAATCCTTTGGGGGAATGCCCTTGTGCAGCAGTGGATGTCTTTCGGCTGATAGTATGATGATGAGCACCAAAGTAATCGATATATCTCACAGAATTACTTTATTTAAGTAGTTATGGGTGGGGCACATTACATCGTAGGGCAGACGGCCGTTGGGACAGTAAAGTTCCCAAGCGGCGATAGCACAAAGAAGACGTAACGTAGGCACGCCTCCCACTCGGTGGACCAACGAACCTTTGAATGTCGCGAGAAGCCGAGGATGCGGTCAGCGCCAGAGCAATCATGATAATCCTTTAGGGAGCCCTACGTTTAGAAATGAACGTCTTTCTGCTGTTAAAACTTTGATGAGATTAACTTATGATTCTCCCAATCAAAGAAGTCCATGCCGGGTTAAGTCCGAATGGGTTGAGTATGCAGGGCTAGTGGCAACCCCACAAACAGACAGATTTTAAAACTATTTATAAGGACTCTTGGTAGTAACTACTTGACGAATGTTAATGCTATTCCAGGGATGGGCTTGGCAGACTCTCCCAGCGCCCTCCTAGCCTGGCACTTTGAATCTATGGCAGTCGTCACCAACATAGATTACAAAAATCGCACCGACGGAGGCCTTGAAGAGGTAAGCTGTTATCGGTATAGCTATTAGACTCAGATGTGAGAAAAATAAATTTTCGAAAAGCCTAAATTTTTTTAGTATAATCTTTATCGACCGTATAGCTCCTTGCTAAGAATAGGACCATCCTATCTCTTCCAATGGGGTTGTGAGAGTCTATGAAGGGACTTTAAACCCCAGGATGGGCAGCAGCGTCCTTTCAGTGCAAAGTTTCATTGCCTGCCAATAGTGGCGATTATGGAATAATCCCTAATAAATACCACATCCAGAAAACGGCCCCAGGTCCCCAGTGGCTAATCGTGGCTCCGATAGCACTCATGGTAACGGCGGGGTGGGGGGTGCGAAGAATCCCTGGCAGATGCCAGGCTACCAAACCCAACGACCTTTGGCAATTTACAACATGCGTACACTGCGGTCTGACGAGAAGCTAACAAAACTCGAACAAGTACTGAGCAGTTTGCGGTGGGATATCGTAGGATTATGTTTAGTTCGAAGAGAGGGAGAGGACACCATGATCGTTAATTCCGGAAATCTGCTCTGTTTCCGAAAAGGCGACCAACTGTCCCAGGGTGGTGTCGGGTTTCTCGTCCACAAGTCCCTCATAACAATCTGGTCCAGATCGTGACAGTTTCGACTAGGGTAGCATACCTTATACTCAGAATCACCAAACGGCACTCGATGAAGGTCATACAGGTATACGCGCTGATTACGGAACACTCCGACTACGAGGTAGAGACTGTGTATGACTGTGTATACTGTGTAGGACTGTGTATGACTGTGTATACTGTGTAGACTGTGTATACATCTCTACAGCCTTACATACCACCAGCACCCATTATACCATATAAGATCTTACAATAGTTTCAGAATCACTTATTTAGCTACTTAAATGTTATAAGCATGCAAATATTTTTTATAAGTACAAAAATTATAAAATAAAATAAAGTAAGTCCAAGTAATTATTCAACATTTTCCAAATTCATAATTCAAATAAAATAATGATACTACAGATTAACATTGATTATGTTTTAGAAAATCGTCAACGGAATAAAACATGTTCTGAAGAAGCCACTCATGCAATGTTGCCTTAAACTTGTTAAAGGGCAATTCCCGAATCGATTGCGGTATTTTATTGTATATTATGTGGCCCATCCAGTAACAATTTTTCTGAAATCGCGTTGTTTTGGGAATCTCATCCGTTACTAACCTGTCAGGATTCCTCTTATTTCGGACTGATACGTCTCTAACTTTTCTGTAGAATACTTGTTGATTTTGTTTAACTACTTTTGCCATTTCTTGTATATAAAGACAAGGTAGTGGAAGTATTTTTAGGTTTTTAAATAGGGGCCTACATGAAAAATCTTGTGAAACACCGAATATGGCACGGACCCACTTTTTTTGAGCGATTAAAAACCTTTTTGACATTAGTACTGTTCCCCATATTATGAGACCGTATCTGAGGACCGATTCTACGTAAGCAAAGTATGCTGTGACTGCAGTATGTCTTGTCGCTACCTTAGTCAGTTTATAAATAGCAAAACTGAAACTATTTACTTTTGCACATACTTTTTCAACCTGTTCTTTCCAGTCAAGCTTCTCGTCAATAATAGTACCTAGAAACTTAACGTTACTAGCGCTTCTAAGGGTTTGTCCATTACAAGTAACATTTATTACATCAGCTCATTTACGTCCCCACCGAGGGGCTCGAGCCTACCCTGAATCAGGGCGATTAGGCCTTAGTCGACCACGCGGGCCCAGTGCGGGTTGGTCGACTTCACACACAACCTTCGAGTTTCTTCGCAGGCGTGTGCAGGTTTCCTCACGATGTTTTCCTTCACCGTTAAAGCAATCGGTAAGTATATGTACGTAAGTTTTTTTGAAAAACTCATTGGTACATTGGCCGTCCAGATTTGAACCCGGTACCTCTGGTTAGATGGACCGAGTCGTTACCGGTTGAGCCACCGACGCTTTTTAAGTAACATTTAATGAATTAAAATTATAATTCTTAAAGTTAAGGTATGTCGATTTGTCTAATTTAATTTGCAAATTATTACTGCTTACCCATTTGTATATTGATTTGATGGCATTATTGATGTCAGATTGGTGAATATTAAATGTATATAAATTAAATATACTTACTCGTGTTTAATCCATTTGCGGTGGAGACAGCGGGGAGATGGAGTGTGGAGTCACGTCGATTAGTTCAGAGGAGCTTTGACTCCCGCTCCGGATCATTCCTGGTGCAGAGGCTGTTCGTAGCCATTCAGCGCGGGAATGCAGCTAGTGTTATGGGCACCTTTGCACCTGACGAGGATAATAAGGGACGGGTTATTTTAGGCATTTCATTTTTTTGGAGTTTTAGGTATTGTGCGATATTATTTCCCACCGAGGGTCTCAAGCCTACCCTGAATTAGGGCGATCGGGCCATAATCGACCACGCGGGCTCAGTGCGGTTGGTCTACATCACACACAACTTTCGAGTTTCTTCGCAGATTATTTCTTAGATATTATTTTTAGGTCCGTTTGATATGGACGCGGGAAGGGTTAAAGTTTATAAATTAGCTTATAATGCATAGCTATATTACTTTATATATAGGCATAGCTATTGGGTTTTTTAACGTGTTTTGCGTTTCCAATTATGGTATTTTTTGTGGAAGGTGGACAAAGTGAACTTCATTGATTTCCTGATGATGTACTGGGTGCCGAACTCCGCTACCACTGCCATGAGATACTATTCGGAAGCTTTCAACAAGGACAACTTCTTTTCTGGGATTGATTCGTGAGTACACATCTGTTTTATTTATCTTATTTAATAAGACTTATGGTCACAGATCTACCTTATGGTCATAAATAAACATTCGAAGGGGGGCGGGCGTCCATTAATTACGTGAGGTATTTTGTTCTAGCCGAATCTTGCCGCATCTCAGGTGGGGGAGAAGGAGGGGCTCGACATATAGGTTTTTCCGTTAGAAATAGTGTAAAATCAAGAGAAAACTGGGTAAAATTAAGAGTAAAACATGTTTCATCACTATAATAAGGTCAAATAATTAAGGAAATTAGGTCTCTTCAAACACACACCTTATTAAGCAAAGATTATTAATAAAGTGTTTTGTCAAAAATACGCATTTAAAAAATATCACATAAGATTAGGGGGGGGGGGGGCAACGGCACCTAACTAAGAGGGGAGGCGGGTATAAAAATAGCCAAAATCGCCTCATGTAATTGATGGACGCCCACAGACGTCCTGGGTTGAAAATCAGCGTTTCTCCGTCTCCAGATCTTTCCATCGGAGCTCAATGTGAACGGACGTGTCTATAGTAAAAAGCAAAAACGTTTTATTTAACTACCTACATAAGTTGAAAAAATATAAAAATTAATTTAATTACAAATTTAACGATTGTGAAGTAGTTTCCTACTGTTGAGCAGCGCCTTCGACGTCACTCGCTACCAAGTAAGATATTATCCTTTGTTGATACCTACCTAGGTGGACCTACCTTTATTGATATGGAGTGCGAAGCATGTACAAAGACGACCAAAGCTGATAATTCTCTAATGTGCGCTACTTGCACTAAAGCCTACCACATCAAATGTGTAAATATTAACCTTGCACAATACAACCGAATAAAAACCAAAAAGACCTGGAAATGCCCTAGATGCCTAGATAAGCCTCGCAAAGGCGACGACACACCGGTTCCAAAAGTAGAGGTAGACAATGTGGAGGAATTGGTGCACGTATCCGATACCGACGGCGAGGACGCCCCTGCCCCAAATGCTACTGCAGGCTCATCTCATCCATCATTCATCACTTCGGAGTACCTTGACATCTATATTGAAAAATTCCTGACTAAAATCACAAAAAAGATAACATCTATCAAAAATGAAATCTTGGCTAGAATGACTACCTACAAAAATGAGCACAGTGACGAAATCGCGTCGATAAAATCACAAATACATACGTTATCCACCGAACACAACAACTTAAAAAAGGATTTAGAATCAGACTTACAAAAACTGAGCGGTTATTATGACACCGTCAAGGCAAACACTCTGGCTTTGCAGCAGGAAAACCAGAACCTCAATAAAATGGTCAGCAAAATGTCTTTTCAAATAAAGGACCTAGAAATGCAAGCCGATGAAGCCCAACGGATTCTTTATTCCAATTCCATCGAAATACGAAATGTCGCAGTACAAAAACAGGAAAATCTACCTACTTACGTAGAAAACCTATGCACTAACTTACGATTGGCCTACAACCCGGATAGCATTTCCAACATATACCGGAAACGTACTCCCAAGGTAGATGTACAGCACATAATAGTTGAATTTAATAACAAGCCATTCCGAAACAAACTTCTGTCGGCAATCAAAGGTTTTAACAAACAACACGAAAAAAAACTGAACGCATCACACTTGGGAATCAGTAACAGCACGGCTAATGTTTACATATCCGAGTTGTTAAGCGCAAAGAACAAAACCATCTTCTACAAAGCCCGACAATTTGCAAAGAACTACGACTTTAAATTCTGTTGGGTCCATAACGGACGAGTGTTTTTGAGACGAAAACAAGACGAGCACCCGATTTGCATACGAAGTGAGGAGCAACTGTCCACTGCCAGTGGCGAGCCTGCGGCGACTGCGAGCGGCGGCGGCGGCGGCGCCGGAGCCGGCGCAGACCACCGCGGCCGGGGCGGCCGCCACTCCGCGTCCCACCCTCACACCCCGCTGCGAACTGAACCAGTTTTGTACACGACATCGTCACCTATCGCGTTTCCAGAGTACTGACTATTTAACGATACCTGCAGTCAACTTCAACTACACAACATTGTTGTCGTTAGGCTTATAATTAGGATTACACGCACACACATACACAACTTACACACATTCACTACAAACCAACCGCACACTACGTTAACATACCCAACTGTCGTTAAGCCGAAGGAACGATCAAACTATTGTTTGCGTTTTTACATACTGATCCCCTGCCAGCACCATCTTACTCGTAAATTAATATTCAAATTAATACTTAAAGATAAACATAAAATTCAATAAGGACGACCCCAATTCAGAAATCGAAGCTTCCCATTATATTTCATGTGAAAATATTTCAGACCCCAATATAATGCAATTATCAATATCCCATGACAACAAGAATTGCTTCAAAACCATATCAATTAACATACGTAGTATCAACAAGAACTTTGACAGTTTCCTGGTGTATCTAACGCGCCTCAAAACCACCGTAGACGTAATGGTTCTTTCGGAATGCTGGTGCGATGAGTCATCGGTCCCGCCTCTAGTGGACGGCTACGATGTGCACTTTACAAAACGAAGCTTTAATAAAAACGATGGTGTCGTTATGTACACCAGGAGCAGTCTGAGAGCTATTGTTCATGAGATTGACATGTGCGAGGCGAACTGTTTATCCGCAAAGATCGGAAACACAACTATTCTTGGGATATACCGACCCCCCTGCTTTAAGGTTCTGTCTAACTTCTTAGAGTCACTGGACACGGTCCTGACTTTCACTCGTTGTCGTAATGTGATACTAACTGGTGACATCAATATCGATATTTTGACCCCCTGCACTGTTACAAATGAATACCTAAACATAATAGCTTCACACGGATTAATCCCGGCGGTGACCTTACCTACCCACGATAAAGCATGTCTCGATCACTTTATGGTCAAACTAGTCGGTAAATGTCGATCCTATGTACTCGATACTGATATCACCGATCACTACCCAATATTTCTAGCAGTTAATAGTTCTTTCCGTACCTCTGATCCTTCACCAGGTCCTCTAAGGCGTACTAAAATAAACTACGATCTACTTGAAAAAAACCTAGGGAACTTTGACTGGAACACGTTTAGTACAATAAAAGATCCCAATGTAGCTGCGGAAACGCTTGTATCAGAGTTACAAAAATTGATAGCCCTTAGTTCAGAAACTATTATTATAACCCGACGTACAAAACCCCTTAAACCTTGGATAACTCCTTCCCTAGTTCAATGTTTCCATAAGAGAGATAAACTTCATAAAGTGGCCAAAAATAATCCAGATGATCTGGAAATAGTTTTGAGGTATAAAAACTACAGAAACACCTGCAATTCAATTGTGAAACGATTACGAATAAGCTATTTTCAAAAAGAGCTGACTAAGAATGCTGGCAATAACAAAGGTACATGGAAAATAATAAAAGAAATTTGTAATATCCAAACATGTAGACCTGCTGCTATGGATTTGATAAATCTTTCATTATCTCCTGTACAGTCTCTCAATGTCGTCAACAAATACTTTACCTCTGTTGGAGAGGAGTTGGCTGACCAAATACTCTCAAAAATGAACACATCCCAATCTTTTCTTGCGTCTGCTGCCTGTAAATCAAAGAATGTTGACTCCATGATGATGACCCCCACAGACTATGTCGAAGTCGATAGAATACTTTGCAGTCTAAAAACACACAGCGCTTCTGGTAATGATTCGATTACGCCCTCCCTATTAAAAAAGTTTCATGCTATACTATGTGTTCCTATAGCGCACCTTTGCAACTTAAGTATTTCTTCAGGTGTTTTTCCAAAAATATTTAAACAAGCTGTTGTAATTCCGGTGCACAAGTCGGGGGACCGAAGTACGGCATCTAATTATAGACCAATATCACTACTCAGCTCTATTAGCAAGGTGCTTGAGAAAATAGTAAATTCTAGGCTTATAAAATACCTCGAAAGTAAAGAATTGCTAAGTGAAAACCAATTCGGCTTCCGCTCAGGGAGGTCCACCGAGGATGCAGTTTTACTTTTCTCAGAGCTAGTGACCTCCTTCCTTGACTCTGGACAGCATTGTGCAGGTGTCTTTTTGGATCTCCAAAAAGCTTTCGATACCGTTTCGATTCCCCTCCTGTTGAGTAAGTTAGAAAATCTAGGCATAAGAGGAGTGTCACTCCAATGGTTCCAAGACTACCTCGATGAACGTTCCCAGGTCGTCAGAGTGGGTGACTACTGTAGTAATGCTAGTTTCCTTAAATACGGCATTCCCCAGGGCAGTACAATCGGTCCTACCTTATTTTTAGCATATATTAACAGTTTAGGTAATTTGAAATTGCCGGAGGGTCATATCATTACATTTGCCGATGATACAGTACTTCTTTTCCGCGGGGTTACCTGGGAGCAAGTCCAGCAGCGTGCAGAACAGGGTTTATCCCTAGTCACGAAATGGCTTGAAGATAATCTCCTAACTATCAATACCAGCAAAACTAAATATATACCTTTCTCAATATCATCCAGGTCTTCTCCTCCCTCTGACTTTAACATTACTGTCCATACATACCCCTGTAACCGATTGCCCACCCCTAACATTAACAAATGTTCTTGTAACAAGCTTGTCAGGACTGCCTCCATCAGGTACCTGGGAGTCATCATGGATGAACATCTTACTTGGTCCCCCCACATAACTTCTCTCTCCGGCAAGATTAGGAGACTGCTGCCTGTGTTCCGAAATCTTCGCGATGTCGCTAACTCCGCACTAATTACTCAAGTCTTCAAATCCTTGTGCCTATCTCTTGTATCATACTGTATCAAGGCTTGGGGCGGAGCGGCTAGAACTCACTTGCTGGAATTGGAAAGAGCTCAAAGAGCAGTCATAAAGGTGATGCTACATAAACCATATAGGCATCCAACCGATATCCTGTATAAAGAATCGAGTCTGCTGTCAGTAAGGCAAATATTTATAAAATCATGTGTTCTCTACTACCACAAAGCATCGCGAAGGTTGTCTCCTTCATCAGAAACACTTATACCAAAGAGGCGACTTCATATTACCTCCGTTCCTGTACATACAACATTCGCCCAAAGACAGTTCAGATTTTTGTCAGCTTTTCTCTACAAAAATTGTGTTAAGGCTAACGCAGGCGTTAGTTACGAACTTTCGGCTAATCAGATGATAAAAGTTATTGCTACCTGGTTGACAGGTGTATCATACGACTATTCCGAGGATTTACTTATAGTTGTGCAGTAGTTTGATATGTAACATTCGCTAGACAATGCAGTACACCACACACACACACACACACACACACACACACACACACACACACACACACACACACACACACAAACACACACATATACATACACCCACACACCCATACACACACGCACGTACGTACATCAGTCGCTAACACCCACTCACCCATAGTCACAAACAGACGTATTAAAGAAAGAATCTGATCTCCAAGATACAGGGTCCCCCTAGTTTGGAGATCAGTACACCAAATTATTTATTATTACCAACTCCAACTACCACATAAGATGTTTTTGTTCCTCATTTTATCACTATTAGTAATAGCAGTGTACCATTTGGTGGTTTGTCAATAAATTATTTATTATTATTATTTACAAATATAAAATTAGAGCCTCTCTGCTCACTTGGCACAAGGCGAAGTGGCAGGAGCACCTCCAGCGGAAGCACAGTCGGCTGAAGTTCAGTGCGACGGAGAGAGAAAGCGTCGAACTATCCGGGCATTATCGAGGAGGACTGCTTTTTGCATTGCTGCAATTATTGGTCTGCCTCGGAGATCCAGCCGCCTTAGGTGACGTTCAAGGTCGGCTGGAATTAGCCCGTTCACGGACAGGACTATGGGGATGATTTCGGTGGATTCCACTAGCCACATATCAGTAACCTCGTGTGCCAGGTCCAGGTACTTGGTCCTTTTATCGGCATCAGCCTGCACGAGGTTTTCGTCATATGGGATAGTGACATCAACCAAAAACACTCTTGACTGCGCCCGATCCATCAACACGATATCAGGCTTATTCGAAGGAATAGTCCTGTCCGTGATGATGGGTCGGTCCCAGTAGAGCTTGGCGCGGTCGTTTTCGAGAACCGGCTCCGGCGTGTACTTGTAAAATGGCAACCGTCGAGATATGAGGCCATACTTAAGAGCGATCTCTTGGTGCAGGATCCTGGCTGCTTGGTTGTGCCTGTGCAAATACTCAGTGTTGGCAAGCATGGAACAACCGGAGGTTATATGACGCAGGGTCTCCCCTGGTTGACGGCACAACCGACAAACGTCCAAGGTGCCATCTTTAATTATGAACCTCCTATAGTTGTTCGTCTTGACCACCTGATCCTGTATAGCACAGACAAAACCCTCGGTCTCCGCAAAAAGATCTCCGAAGCGCAGCCAGTGCACGGAGGCCTTTTGATCTACGAAGGATCCACAAAGGGCCTTGAAGAACCTACCGTGCAGCTCTTTGTCTTTCCATATGGCCTCTCGATCAGTAGTGCTAAGTACAGCCGGTGCCTGCCAGTTCTCTTGGGCCATGGATAGAGGGGTTAGTCCTTTATCACACGCTATGACAACTCTATGCAAGTCACTACCGATTTTCGACAGGAAGTAACTTCGTAGGCTGCATATCTCGCGGTTGTGCATTTGTTTGGCATTGAGGAGGCCACGACCGCCACTCTTCCGCGGGATATACAGCCTCATCAGTGACGACCTCGGATGATGCATCCTATGGAGTGTCATAGTAGTGCGGACTTTTCGATCCAGGGCGTCCAGTTCGGTCTGTGACCATCTGAGTATGCCGAAGGTGTACAAAAGAACAGGCATGACCCAGGCGTTGAATGCTCGTATCTTGTTAACGCCCGACAAATAGCTCTCAAGAAATTTTGTCAGCCGCTCCCAAAACACGTCACAAACCGCCTGTTTCACCCCTGCCTCGTGAACACCAATACTCTGCGACATACCCAGATACCGGTATGTATCAGTTTCAGAGAGGGTGCGGATGTTCATGGAATCGATATTGACTCCATCTGAGTGAACCACCCTACCCCTGTCCACATGAAGAATCGCGCACTTATCCACTCCTAGCTCCATGTTGATGGAACTACTGAAATCACATGTGATTTTCAGCAGTTCCTCCAACCGTGTTGCATTTGGAGCGAACAGTTTGAGATAGTCCATGTAGAAAAGGTGGGTCATGCGTGAATCACCTCTCCGAAACTGAAATCCCGTCCCTGACTTCTCGAGCAGAAAGCTGAGTGGATTCAGGGACAGGCAAAACCAAAGTGGACTCAGACAGTCGCCCTGGAATATTCCCCTCTTAATCCAAATCCGGTCCTCCGCATTCGACAACCGCTGACCATGGAGACTAAGGATCGTACTCCATTGCCCCATACACGATCCGAGGAATTCTTGAACTGTTTCATCTATCTTGTACAGTTCGAGGACCCTCTTCAACCATGAGTGGGGGACCGAGTCGAAAGCCTTCTTATAATCAATCCAGGCAGCGGAAAAATTGCGTCGATTGCGGTTCACCAATTTACCCACGACCGCATCAATCAGGAGTAGCTCCTTCGTACCGCGACTACCGCCCCGACAGCCATTCTGAGTTACCGCCATGATATCATTCGCTTCAATAAACGCGTCAATTTTGGCCTTCAGAATGGATGTCAGTGTCTTGTAGGTGGTGGAAAGACAAGTGATAGGGCGGTATTGACTAGGGTCAGCGGTATTACTCGACTTAGGAGCTAAATGAGTGATCCCAGTAGTGAAGAAGTCCGGGACCTGACGCTGCTCGAGTGCTTGCTGGAACTGGCTAGCCAAAGTCTCGTGACTCGCATGAAACCCCTTGAGCCAATAGTGGTGCAGTCCATCACTCCCTGGAGTTTTCCAGTTCGGAGCCTTACGGACCGCTTGCAACACATCATTGGCACTAATGGTCACGGGGTTCATGGGTTCGATGCGAGCACACGCCTCCTCCAGCTCAGCCGTCCATTGCCCCTCGTTGTGTTGCACAGGCCGGGACCACAGGTTACGCCAAAAGGCAACAATACCCGCATGATTCGGTCTCTCGCCTGTGTTCAACACAGCAGGTCGGTCCAGTGACCTGTAGAACTTCTTCTGATCACTCATGAAGAGGCGATTCTGGCGAAACCGGTCTACCCGCTCCGAGTATCGCCGAATACGGTTTGCCCACGCAGCAATCCGTTGCTTCAGGTCGTCGATGCGCTCTGTCACTAACCGCATGGCGTTACGTCCTGCGGGATCAAATTCCGATCCCGCAAATGCGAGCCTGACAAAGCGCATCACTCGAGGCCTACTATTGCCTGACCTAAAAGCAATCAGTTTGCCAATGAGGACTCTAGCCTCAGCAATACGACACTCAATCCTTTTCTGCCATGCCGGCTTTTCCCGCGGACGGGATGTGCGAGTCGGTTCTGGCAATTTGGCACCAATAAAACGGCAGACTGCCATTGCAGCGCCAAAGAGGATTGAGTTCGTATCACTGAGGTCGCTGCTGTTCACCAGATATTCTGGCAGCATGCGGTTTATGGCCTCAATGACATTCCGATTTCGGACGCTAAGGGGCAACCGTGGAAGCCGCGGCCTCTCCTCGGGAGGCAAAATACGGAATTCCTGAATCGCCTCCTCTAGTGTACTCCTGATTCGCTCCAATTCCTGGGAAACCGTTTCCGTCTCACAATCCTCGCCAAGAGATGGTGGTGGCGGTTGGGCTGAAATTGGCTCAGCCACTTGTGGCACATGTGCCGATAATCGGCGCGAGCCATTTAATGAGGATCGTGAGGCGGGAACGACCTCGCGTCGTAGTCCTTCGAGTTCGGTCACGCTAAAGATGTTCGAGCGTAATATGTACCGAACTCGATCCGCAAGGTTCTGCTCCGAGACAGACAATGCAGGCTCTAATCTCAATCTTCTTATTATTATTATTATTATCTTCACATGTCATTTTTCTTGTGACAACGGAGGCACTTTAGATTTTCTCATATATTTTCCTGTAATCTATCCATTTAACCTCATATACTGTGGTTTTTCAAAATTTGCTCTGTAGTTTCGGAGCTAAGGGAGGGGAGAGGGGATGATAAATTTTTTCCGATTTTCTTAAATAACTTAAAAACTATTTATACTAAATTTATAAAACTATAGAATAAAAATGAGATTCTCACAAAAAGGCCTTTTATTTAATATGTCACGTGATATAGTTGGAAAAGATTATTTTTAAAATTTTCCCTCCAAAAGTGGCCCCCCACTTCCAACATTTATTTATTTATATTACATGTTCATTTTTGGATCACCGTCAATTTTATCTCAATCGGTCCAGTAGTTTCGGAGTAAATTGGCTGTGGCACACGGACGGAGAGACACACGAGTGATCCTAAAATGGTTCCGTTTTTACCTTTTGAGATACGTAACCCTAAAAATAAATATTCGTACAAAATTTTGACAAGATTAATAATTAGTGATTATTATTTGTGTTATAGGATAGTTAAGTTCATCAAGTTAGGATACTTGACACAAAAGTAACTTGTAATAAGTCAGTTTATTATTATTATGTAAGCTCATATACGTCCCCACCGTGGGGCTCGAGCCTACCCTGAATCAGGGCGATTAGGCCTTAGTCGACCACGCGGACCCAGTGCGGGTTGGTCGACTTCACACACAACCTTCGAGTTTCTTCGCAGGCGTGTGCAGGTTTCCTCACGATGTTTCCCTTCACCGTTAAAGCAATCGGTAATTACGTATAATATAATGTAAGTAAGTTTTTGAAAAACTTATTGGTACATTGGCCGTCCAGATTTGAACCCGGTACCTCTGGTTAGATGGACCGAGTCGTTACCGGTTGATCAACCGACGCTTTTAAGTCAGTTTAAATGAATTGAATTTCATTTCGTAATTATTTATCGCGTGGGAGGCGCCATTGCCGAATGCAGCAAAGCAGATATAACGACTTAGTGGATTCTTTGGACTGTGGTATAAACCAAAAACTTATTTGAATTATGACTGAAAATACCAACAGCTTGAAAGACAAGCTGTAAGTTTATCTTTAAAAAGTTGGAAATCCCAACAAACGCTTCCCTAGCATCGTAGCATCGTAGCACCAGCTTGAAGTTAAGATAGCCAGTTCTCCATTGCGTAGGGGAATCTTGGTAAGCCCGCTTCCAACATCGTCACTTACCATAAGGTGAGATGATGCCAAGAGCTTACCAATTGCGAAAAAATAATACTTTAATTAACTAAAAATATATATAAAGGTCTAACAAAAGTTATACGGTACACCCACGGACATTGTCTAAAGAATGTGCCAATTTGTTTGGGATGTACAGAGGCCAGCACATCAAGCTATGCACTCGTAGTGCGATACTGATCTATACGCATTCGGCATAAGAACGGTACAAAGTCCAAAGTGTGCAGCTTGATGTGCTGGCCTGTGTACTTTACTCGCTCATAAAAACCCCGAAAACAGGCTATAATAAAAATCGTCAGGAAACTAAAAAAAGTAGGGTATGAATTTTAAACTTCACGCCCCAAATACCGCAGTGTCTCAAGACTCTTTGACCAGTCTTTGAAGATTCTTTGACCAGTCTTTGAAGAGTCTTTGACCGGTGTGTTGCCAGTGATGACATACGGAACTGAGATAATATGGTCGCTTACTATGGGCCTTATAAGAAGGCTCAAGGTCACCCAAAGGGCAATGGAGCGAGCTATGCTCGGAATTTTTCTACGCGATCTAATCAGAAATGAGGTGATTCGCAGAAGAACCAAAGTAACCGACATAGCTCACAGAATCGCTAAACTGAAGTGACAGTGGGCAGGGCACATACCTCGTAGGACAGATGGCCGTTGGGAAAGTAAAGTTCTCGAGTGGCGACTGCGCACTGGAAAACGTAGCGTAGGAAGGCCTCCCACGCGGTTTACCGACGACCTGGTGTAGATCGTGGAAAGCCGCTAGATGCAGGCAGCGCAGGACCGGTCGTCGTGGAAATCCATGGGGTAGGCATTTGTCCAGCAGTGGATGTTTTTCGGCTGATATGATGACATTATATCTTTGACAGGTACCCATCCCCAGTCCCAGCGTGGACAATCCAAGCGAAACACGAAATGGTCTACCAGTCTGCCCCTATCATTCAAGTAAAGTTCCCGAACCTGCTGAAAGATGATCCTATTGAAATAGGAGGGCATTTCCTGGCACACGAACTGCCTGATGTGTTCGCTAGAAGTGTTTTGGAAGCGATTCAAGGGTTCAAGGAGTGGAGGAAGACACATCCAGGTAAGCGTAAAGAACGTCGTATGAAGTACATGGCTTTGATGAAGATACGCTTGATAGGGCAATGAAGTTTAAGTAGTAAGTTGCAGTCAAACGCACTCTAATTTTTAATAAAAAAAAAAGTAATAGGTAGTGACGGCCAAGGAGTGGGATACCCTACCGGCGTCTGTGTTCTTCGATTCGTAAAAGTTAGGAATCTGTGGATAGGCCGGACTTCAGCATCACCTGAAGGCCGTTGAAATACCTATCCGATGCGGGAGAATATTGCAATAAAAATTTTAGTAAACACTTACCAGGGGTGCGGTGCCGCGATAGCGTGGTTCACACAAAATCACTATACTTAGCTGTTTTGATGAAGTTTATGGTGTAAGGGTGTGTGATTGTCTCTATTATGAGTGTAAACAGCAAGAAAAGTTAATATTTTATTAAATATCCAATTCTACAAAATAAAATAGCGGTGCGACGTGTTCTGTGTCAGCTGTTAGGCTAGAGAGATTAGAAACCTATTGCACCAGAAGAGGCGCTGCTATACAAGGTAGGAAAAATCTAAAACATTATATACATTAGATAAATAAATAAATGAGACAAGTAGTGACATCTAGGCACAGAAGGCATATCTAATCTGCAAGACGAGAGTAAATAGTAGCTATTTGAGCTTGCGTGTTGCATCGCCAGCTACAAAAGCAATAACTATCAACTCTGGTGCAGCTAAACGCACTTAGATTTTTAGTTTTTTTTTTAATGTAACACATACAGGATTACTGGTAAGTAACCCGAAACCTCTCCCGACTTTAAAGGGCTTGTAAGCGAGTTGCATTTGAAACGATTACATAGAAAAAGAAATGTAGATTGTTTTATTCCATAAAATTGTGAACTCTATTATGATTCTACTGCAAAATAGATAGTTACTATCCATGTATTGTACAAAAGACAAAGTATACTTGTTAGTCACATAAATTTCAAGTTTTTCATAATAAGATTATGGCAATATTATTACACAGACAAAAAACCGGCCAAAGTAAATGCTTCGGAAAAGTTTTTCAGGTTTATAGGAAATATCGTCAACGATTCCAATTTCTCCATGTTTGAACTTTTTGAATTTGCATCACTCTCAGATGTTTTCTTGTTTTCAGAACCATCTCTGACCGACGAATGTGTGAAGCAGACTTACCAGAATTTGACTGATATCTCACGCAAGCTGGCAGATATAGCGAAAGAAAAATCTGATACCTACCCTGTGATATTTTGGACTTTGCAATGTTTACTCTTGGAAGAATGCGATTAAGAAAATATTGTGCCTTAGTTTCAAATAGATACAGTGCAAATAAAACATGTGTTTCTTTTAGTATCCACCTTCAACAATATCATCATACCGCTGATGGTAATATGTATTTTCACTGCTTAACATATCCTTATACTTTATATAAAAAAACACGACTGCCTAAAACCATTACCCCTCTTTTTTGGGAAGTCAAGACGAATCTGACAATACTCTTATATCCATCAAACCGTTAAAAAGATATCGTGGAATAAAGAATAATACATACATATTGTTCGTTTGCTCATTTAACCACATCTTTGAAGGCTCCCGACAAACACTCTGTCAAAGGTGCCGCAACGCACCGCCGCCGAGGCGGCGGGAGGCATGATTGAATTTAGATTAACATTTTAAATGTATGTAATTTGGTGGGTAATCTGAGGTTCAAAATATTGTGTTTTTTTGTATTTTTTTCAAATAGGTGTTTACACACACTTTTGAATAGTCAAAATAAAACTTATTAAATATTACAAATAATAGAATCAATATATATCTAAAAATATAAAACATATATATCTTTGTCCTTTACATAATCTGTTATTTTTTAAAATCCTCTGACTCTAGAGGATATTAAAAAATAACAGAACACAAGCAATTTTTGACACGAGTCTTGAATTTATTCTCTGACAAATTAGTTTCATTTTCTGGAATTTTATTGTAGAATCTTATACACTGTCCCACAAATGACTTTTTAACCTTGCTCAGTTTCGAAAAGGCTATATCTATTTTATTTACATTTCTTAAATTAAAATTATGCCTGTCGCTGTTTTTTTGGAAATAAATGCAAAGTCTTACGAACGTACATTATGTTTTCATATATAAATTGACTAGTAACAGTTAAAATATTGATGTTTTTGAACTTATTCTGTAACGACTCACGTGATTGCATTTGACAGATTGCGCGGATAGCTCTTTTCTGAAAGATGAAAATAGTTGCTATATCAGTCGCACAGTAAGATGCCGACATTATACTATGGAAGTAACTAAAATACACTAGTCTCGCAGTACCCACATGATTAACTGTCTTATTTTCCTAACGGCATAAGCAGCTGAACTAAGCCTTCCCGCTAAAGTTTCAATGTGTGGTCCCCATTGAAGTGAAACATCCAAAGTTATACCTAGGAACACCGTAGTAGTTAGATATTATATTTTATTAATGCCTAATATTACACTATTATTAACCTTTTTTACATTTGGCAAACAAAATTTTATACATTTTGTTTTCTTAGCATTTAATAATAAGTTGTTCACAGTGAACTAGTTCAGTATTTTTAAAAGAGTTTTGTTTACTACGTCAATTTCGTTTTCGTTCCTATTCACTTTTAAAATAAGATAAGTATAATCCGCAAACAATATAATATTTGACGGATGTTGCAGCATAAAAGGCAAATTATTAATGTAAACAAGGAAAGGAAAAGGCCCTAATATGGATTCCTGGGGTACACCTATTTTCACTCTAGATCCAGATGTGTTCGTGCCATTCACTTGTACTTTTTGTGTTCTGTTGTCTTAATACGAATTTAAAAGACTGAGTGCCCCATCCTCTAAACCTTAATGATTTAATTTCATTAGTAATGTTTGGTGTTCAACACAATCAAATGCCTTAGATGAATCACAAAAAACTCCAATTGCATTCTGAGATTCCTCGAAGGTATTGAAGTTTTCGAGTATAGGTACCTACTTGTCAATCGGCCACGGTGTCCCAACTAAGATATTGAAGCGCCATTGCAGTGGATCAAGGTCTTTTGGCAAACATACACATACATACATACACAACACAAACATTTAATACTACCTACTCTTGCCACCAAACGAACGACCTACGAGGAAGTCGCATTGCTTCTATATTGATGAGCAGCTAGATTTAGGTTGATTTTTATTAATTTTGTATATTATTATATCAGCTCATATACGTCCCCACCGAGGGGCTCGAGCCTACCCTGAATCAGGGCGATGAGGCCTTAGTCGACCACGCGGGCCCAGTGCGGGTTGGTCGACTTCACACACAACCTTCGAGTTTCTTCGCAGGCGTGTGCAGGTTCCCTCACGATGTTTTCGTTCACCGTTAAAGCAATCGGTAAGTATGTGTACGTAAGTTTTTTTGATAAAACTCATTGGTACATTGGCCTTCCAGATTTGAACCCGGTACCTCTGGCTGGTTAGATGGACCGAGTTGTTACCGGTTGAGCCACCGACGCTTTTTTTATAGGTTTATTGTTTTGTATAGGTTTATTGTTTTATTTGTAGATTATTTGTACCTGGGGTACTAGGAACAGTCCATGGGGACTGCATTAGATAAAAACATACTCCTTCAGTACTTAAGGCCGCAAATAACGTCGGTAGGTGGCGTCGTGTCCACTGGGTTAAAGACTTAGATTAAATGGTAGTAGCTAGCCAGACGGCCTTAGAAAATGTTCTTCCACAAATCATGCCAAGTGTATTGGTGATGTAGTAGACTGTATTATCCATACATCGCTGGATTTTAATGGGTTAGTATGTTTGTGGCAATAAATGAGTATAAGCAAGAAATCACTCACGTGCCCGAAGAGGTTACTCGTTCACTGACAACGTTGTCACAGGAATGTCACAATTTTTACTAGCAGGCCTGCTTATTTAGTAATGTTTGTCGATGAGAATAAAGTTTATCCGTAGTAAAAACATTTTAGAAGGTATCCATAGAAATATCCACCAAAACTAATTTATTCCGAGACCGTACACATCAACGCGTCCGTTCGCCGCTGAGGCTTGTCAACTGAGCTTGTCAAAGAGGGTTTTCATCCACTTTGAAGAGTTTTGTTGACAGTTGCCAGTGGGGTCGCTTTTCAGTGGAACTAATGAAGTGCTTTCTTAACTACGCAAAAGATTAACCGCCGTACAGGTTCCGTTCACAATTTCTCTGCTCCAAAGTACATACACGTATAAATCGATGTTCTGCTCTTAATTCAAATATGGTCCAAACACCGAGTCTTCCAAAGTTAAACTCCGCCGGGAATCCAACCCTGCCCTTCGTAAATAAATTCTTCAACATACCGTACAGCCTTGATGCTAACTTTTTTACCCCCGCCGCAAAAAGAGGGGTGTTATGAGATTATTAACCCCCGCCGCAAAAAGAGGGGTGTTATAAGATTATTAACCCCCGCCGCAAAAAGAGGGGTGTTATAAGATTATTAACCCCCGCCGCAAAAAGAGGGGTGTTATAAGATTATTAACCCCCGCCGCAAAAAGAGGGGTGTTATAAGATTATTAACCCCCGCTGCAAAAAGAGGGGTGTTATAAGATTATTAACCCCCGCCGCAAAAAGAGGGGTGTTATAAGATTATTAACCCCCGCCGCAAAAAGAGGGGTGTTATAAGATTATTAACCCCCGACTCAAAAAGAGGGGTGTTATAAGATTATTAACCCCCGACTCAAAAAGAGGGGTGTTATAAGATTATTAACCACCGACTCAAAAAGAGGGGTGTTATAAGATTATTAACCCCCGACTCAAAAAGAGGGGTGTTATAAGATTATTAACCCCCGACTCAAAAAGAGGGGTGTTATAAGATTTTTAACCCCCGCCGAAAAAAGAGGGGTGTTATAAGATTATTAACCCCCGCCGCAAAAAGAGGGGTGTTATAAGATTATTAACCCCCGCCGCAAAAAGAGGGGTGTTATAAGATTATTAACCCCCGCCGCAAAAAGAGGGATGTTATAAGATTATTAACCCCCGACTCAAAAAGAGGGGTGTTATAAGATTATTAACCCCCGCCGCAAAAAGAGGGGTGTTATAAGATTATTAACCCCGCCGCAAAAAGAGGGGTGTTATAAGTTGAACGTGTGTATCTATGTGTGTGTCTGTGTCAGCGTAGTTCTTAAACGAATGGACCGATTTTGATATTTTTTTTTTATTTGAAAGCTGACGTGTTTGAGGTGGTTTTTAGCTATAATTTATGAAGATCTGTTTAACCATTTGAAGATCAGCTCTTATCTAGGTGATGAAGGGATGTTGGTCACTTATATATCCGTCTGATCGATTCAAATTTGGTGCCCTGTTACTGTGATAATGTAACAAAACCTAGAAACCTTGACGTGATGCTGCAGCATATCTTGGAATCTGCAGGATACCCAACTCCTCACTAACTTACAGCAGAGGCATCGTACTGGGCTCACTGAAATGGTCTCAATGAATAGGTGTTAGATAGATCATGTTAACTTTAAACTGATGCTGCAGCATCTGTTAGAATCTGCAGGATACCCAACTCCTCGCCAACTTACAACAGAGGTATCGAGTTTGGGTTCTATGGAATAGTCTCAATGAATAGTTGTTAGATAGAACATGGTAACCTTGACCTGATGCACCAGCATATCTTGGAATCTGCAGGATACCCTACTCCTTGCCAACTTATCTAAAGCAGAGGTAAAGAGTTTGAGCTCATCGAAATATTCTCATAGAACAAGATAGTAGATAGAACCTGGTAATTTTGACCTGATGCTGGTACATCTCCTGGAATCTGCAGGATACCCAACTTGTCACCAACTTACAGCAGATGAATCGTGTTTGGGCTCATTGTAATAGTCTCAATCAATAGGTTTTAGATAGTGAATGGTAACCTTGACCTGATGCTGCAGCATCTCCTTGATTCTGCAGGACACCCAACTCCAACTTACAGCAGAGGTGTCGTTTTGGGATAATTGAATTTAAAAAGCATAAAATAAACCTTAAATAAAAAACCCTGACAAAAGGCCAATGACTTATATATTACTGGCGTAAGGACCCGGCCAACGCGCGCGACTAATGCTCCCAGCGAATTGGTGCGAAAATAGAAAGTTTCGCACACTCGCGACTCAGTCGTCTGCGGGAAATTGTACAGTGCGGTGGAAAGATATTCCGCATATAAAAATGCCTTATTGTGTTGTTAGAGGCTGTAAAAATCATGAAAGAAAGGCTGAAAAGAAACATGGGATGTCGTATCATCGTTAAGTAACCTTACATTGTATTTTTTTGTAAACAAATTAAATAAACGAATTTTTAAAGCGACAAATTACCAAGGTTCTCTTAACGCTGCACTGACGTCAACAGTCAACTCTCACCCACGCTAGTTCGTACGAGTTATGTCAGATGGCGCTACTATTTGCTTGTATGAAGAAAATCTGAGTAAAAATATGGAGACGGGCGGATCCTTCTGTCCAAATCTGTGAAAAAGGCCCTTTAAAAAGTAGAAAATAATATGTTTTGGCCCTTTAAGTTTAAAATAAGCTGTTATATTTTGATCTTAGACTCGTCGCGTAGGAGGACCGCTAAGTTAATAAAAAAACAGAATACAACTGTTTACTTTACTACAACTAAATACTAATAATTTCACAACTTGGCTGTCCCCCTTCGTGACGACTCTTAGATTAAATTACAACTACCAATGTTAAACTTAAAAAGCCAAAAAAATATTATTTTATAGTTTTTAGAGGTTTTTTGTCGGGGTTTTTTAATTTTTTTAATATTTATTGTCCTTTGTGTTCTATTTGTCACTACGTTTACTATATAATGACATAACTGTCTTCAAACATACGCCTAATGACTTGTATTATTTGTAGTAGATAAACATGAATATATAATTATAAATTTTATTGTAAAATGTGTTAATTCATGAATAAATACATTTACTTTTATACAGTTCGTTTTTAATTTATTGTGAAACCATTAGCTATGCCAAGACAGATGGCATATTTAGCCAGTAAAATAATTATTAATATCAATGACTTATATATTACTTTAATATGCTATGATTTACATAATATGAAATAAGTATAAAGGCATAGTAAAAATAAAGGCTTCTATTTGAGTGGTTCTGAAAATCCATACTTCTTTTTTGTACAATATAAAATCATACCATTAATGCGGTTCTGTTTCATCATTACTGTGTTTATTAAAATGGTCCACTCCATAACTAAATTGTTCATATTTTAATGATACACCCCTGACCAAACTGTTCTTATTTTAATGGTCCATTCCTGACCAAGTGTTTCTTATTAAAATGTTCCACCCCTGACCAAAATGTTTCTATTTTAATTTTGCTTCAAGATTCACTTGTAGGCTTTACGATGCCCAGAAAGATCATATTACTGTTAATGTGGTGCGAAAAGATTTGTTTTCTACGAAAAACAGGCTGGCCACAAGTGACAAATATTCTGCCTACTTCAGCCGCCCTTCAACAACATGCTCTACGTGCAGCATTTCAAGCGGGCCATATATAGGGAAACCTCTTAAATTTGGACACAAACATCCTAAGTCCATGTTTTTGGGGATGGAATTATGTCGCAGGCAGATGGTCTGCACAATGCTCAAAGTTTACTTCAATTTGGCCAAAATTAAGCCTCCTTGACCATTGTGGATGGAAGTCTGGCTGCGACACATCGCGCTGTGGCTGCCAACGCGTCGGCCTGCCTTGCACATTACTTTGCAAAATTTGCAAAGGCCAATGCGATAATAAAACGTAAGTAAAATACAGATTCAAAAATGCTATTTACCATCGATTATGATAATTATTAACGGTGAAGGAAAACATCGTGAGGAAACCTGCATACACCTGCGAAGAAAATCGAAGGTTGTGTGTGAAGTCGACCAACCCGCACTGGGCCCGCGTGGTCGACTAAGGCCCGATCGCCCTAATTCAGGGTAGGCTCGAGCCCCTCGGTGAGGACATATATGAGCTGATATGAATGAATGATAATTATTATGGTATTTTTCATTGCGGTTTTATTTTCAGGGTAAACAGCACCTCTGAAATAATATAATAAAGTCCGGACAAATAGGTAACACACGGAAGAAATGAAAAATAGTTACTTATTATTATAAAGAGATGCTTTACTGGTAACTGTAATAGTTTTATTTCAACTTAATATACTTACATAAGGTGCACACGTGGTGTCCACATCGCACCGACCGGCACTATGTAATTTATTCTTCAATGACTTGGGAACTATAGAAATTATTGATGTGCGTTTTTTTTATTAAACGTGCTATTGTTTGCTTAACAATATTTCGGATCATCACAAGGGTTTTGGCCGGATCTAAGAAATAAACTCGTCTTTGAGAAGTTTTGGAGTGTACAATCAATATTCACACACGTTTGCAACACGAAGCTTCACGATGATTCGGATGAAAACCGATCATTTTATAGACTGCGATGAGTTTGGCACGGGGCTGGCTTCCCAAGTTGACAGTTCAGCTGCTCGATCAAAAGTGTTCGTTAAGTAATTGGCGCCTCTGTCGTAGCCTCTGTAGGTAGGGGAGTTCAAGTACCTACACAGCTCATCGTCATCACATCAGCCAGGCAACGTTCCCTGCTGTACAAAGGCGCAATCGTTGGCAGGCAGGTGGGCGATCGCGGTGTGTGGCACGGTACGCAGAAAAGACGCTGCTGCCCATCCTCCGGTCTTTGATCCATTAGTCACCTCTTACCACACCCTCGGGAAGAGATAGGTGGTACTATTCTAGGGTCACACCACAGGCCTACTTATCTGTAGTAGATTTATGATAAGTTATGTAATCTGAATACCTAACTTAAACACACATCCACTCCTCATTACTGATTATGGCAGCTGCTGGGCACGCATCGCCGTCAGGATGGCCGTGTCGGAGCGCAAGGACGTGGCGCCATCTATGCATGCGTCGAAGCACCGTGTGTTTTATCTTGAAACGTCAAGCGGTTAGCTAGGGTAGTAATAATATTCATCTTTGGCCAAGGCGTGGTCTGTGCGAGACCGGAACCCGGAAGTTGATAGTGTTGGTACTTGTTTGTTAGCCAATCAGAATCGTTGTGATTATCGAACCATTAAATGACAATTCAGCCCCTTCCACAGGGCAAAGCTCACGAAAAAAAAGGTAGGTACTTGAACTCCCCTTCCACAGGGCAAAGCTCGTAAAAATAAAGGGAATACGTAGAGGTCGATGCTGTGTGACACACAGAGGCTCTAAAATGATAAAGGTCAGGTCGATGCTGTGCTCTAGGCGCATATGTCCATATGCGCGGTGGTACACAGGGGCCCTAAAAAAAAAGGAAAGGTCGATGCTGTGCTCTGGGTGGTCTTGTACGCCTTGGTACACAGGGGAAAAGGAATGATGGTAAAAATGTGAAATAGTTTGCAGTCGTCACTACAAGTATCATCAGGAAACCTGACCAAACAACACTGGCTGTAAACAAATCTACACGGAAACGACCAAATCATACGGTCGGCACCATCTTTTTCTTTGTTATAGCTTATAGTTAGTTAGTTAATGGTCAGTTAGTCTATGATGGTTCCGAACCAAGGTATCGTGTCGGCTTCATGCGGACATTGAGTCGTCAGACTAAAGAGTCGGACAACCAGCTGTCGTCAGTCTGTAGCATTGTCAATGGTAGTCGTGTACCTACTCAGTGCCTCTTAACTTGCACTGATGCAACAGGTAATAACAGATTTCTCTTTAATGAAAACTGCTCACCCGATGGAATTTCAGTATTGTGCATCAACCACGCAAAGGTTGACTCTCTTCTCCATCACTGGGGCAGCTTCGCAGGTGCTTCCCTCTTGGCTGCATCGCTTCAAGCAGCTAGACATGTAGTGGCCCTGCCCCTTGCCGATATGGGTAGTAAATACACAGATCCGTAGTAGCAATCCATGCACGTGAATTCACATCCAATCTATAGGGGTTGAAATCGGGTAATCTCAATTCATGGGATGATGATGGCGTCCGCATCAGCGTCAGAAAATTCTGATTTCGTTGTTCCAGAAGCACTTTCTATTTTGTGTTGCTCACATCACTATCTGGAACACGTGGGGCGTCCATGTCCTATCCCAATTCTGATTTCGGATCATTAGAAGGGTTTTGGCCGGATCTAAGAAATAAACTCGTCTTTGAGAAGTTTTGGAGTGTACAATCAATATTCACACACGTTTGCAACACGAGGCTTCACGATGATTCGGATGAAAACCGATTATTTTATAGACTGCGATGAGTTTGGCACGGGTCCGGCTTCCCAAGTTGACAGTTCAGCTGCTCGATCAAAAGTGTTCGTTAAATAATTGGCGCCTCTGTCGTAGCCTCTGTAGGTAGGCTGAATTGTCATTTAATGGTTCGATAATCACAACGATTCTGATTGGCTAACAAACAAGTACCAACACTACCAACTTCCGGGTTCCGGTCTCGCACAGACCCTACCCTAGCTAACCGCTTGACGTTTCAAGATAAAACACACGGTGCTTCGACGGATGCATAGATGGCGCCACGTCCTTGCGCTCCGACAAATATAAATAAATAAAAAATTACCATATTCATACATTTTGTTTATAAAATTACATAAAAAAATGAAAATAAAATAACATACTTTGTTTTCAAAAGTGAAGGCTTTTTGGGTATTTATAATTATTTCCCGCCACTTAATTATGTTTGTATAATAAAAAAAAATGAATTTTCTGTCGATTGACTCCTTAATCACCAAAATCAAAGCATCCGTTCAGGTTTTACATATATTTTTTTTTAACAAGTGGTACCATCTTGTTTATTCTTCAATAACTTTGCAACCATAGAAGATATTGATATCAATTGTTTCATAGCATTAATAAATAAAAAAGTACCATATTCCTACAAATTATTTATAAAATTACAGAAAACTGAAAAAAAAAACTTTTTTTTCTTAAATTGAAGTCTTTTTAGGTATTTAAAATTATTTTTTGCCACTGATTTTTGACAAAACATTTTCCGTCGATTGACACCTTAATCAACAAAATCGGAGCATCCGTTCAGGTTTTAAAGATTTTTTTGAACAAGTGGCGCCATCTCTGTTCCTAAGGGGTGAATGTTGTGTATCCTCTGGTCCAATCGTTTATTTTGGTCCCACCTATCACTGTGCACTTGTTTTTTTCAAAAAGTGCAGCTTTATTTCATAATTACTATGACTATATAAGAACGACAAACATTTTGGTCCAAAAGATGTTTTGTATAAACGCCCTAAGTACTCGTATCATCTGTTGCGTTCAAAAATATATTATAACGAATATAAATGTAAATGTAATGTAAATGTATTTTAACTAAATTTCGCGAAGTATCCCTACTGTTCAAACAGTATATAAAGTAACACTCAAAGTTTCGCAGGCCAGACAAGTTGCTCCAGTCCATGCCGGTGGAGGCGCATTGTGCTACAGAAACGGACTCTTGAGTGTCTACTGACGCTGATAGTACATTGGCGGTAAGGATAAATGTATTTTCAACCGACTTACAAAAAGGAGGAGGTTCTCAATTCGACTGTATTATTTTAAGCTATTGCATAGCTTTTATCGCGGGCTTTGAGCGCGGCGACCTAATCAAGAAATTCCGTAACGAATATAAAACCTAACACCCTACGCTCGGCCGAGTTCTAAAAAATCTTTTAGCGATTTGCGGTACTAAAATGACTTAGTAAATTTTACTGGTGAAACTTTCTTAGTGTTAATTTATAGTTGCATAAGTTGATAAAAAATGCTATGCAATAGCTTTACCGCGGCAGTCCCCGAGTGACACACGTTTTTTTTATGTGTGTTACCTCAGAACTTTTGACTGGGTGAACTGATTTTATGATTCTTTTTTTATTTGAAGGCTAGTTCTCCCCGTGTGGTCCCATATAAATTTTATCAAAATCGGTGTAGTATTTTATTAGAAAATTAACAAAAACCATAATGATGCAAAAATGTACTTACTAAGTTGTTGCGATGGAAGTCGATTTTTTAACCTGTTTTGCGTTTTTAACTAGCTATTTCCAACGGCTTCACCCGCGTAGACACCGTTTCTATGACTTTTCGAGGGTGCGCAGTGCAGTTGGAAAAAGTAGCCTATGTGTTAATCCAGATCCTAATCTGTCTACCTACCCAGTAATATATGTCATTGCTACCTACCAAATTTCAGACAGATCCGTTCAGTAGTTTTGCGTCAAAGAGTAACAAACACACAACCATAAATTCTTACAAACTTTCGCGTTTATAATATGAGTAGGATAGTGTTGCTATATACGCATTTTAAACCGACTTCCAAAAAGCAGGAGGTTCTCAGTTTGACTGTATGTTTTTGAAGTGAAAACTTCTTAAGGCGCGTAGGGCATTTTTGAGATGGGAAAACCATTGAACTCGCGACAACGTTACCAAAGCCTTACCAGGAACACTCGCAGGGTCAAAACTTTGTCAACCTAGTCGTTCGCCAGGAACACTCTGAGGGTCAAAAATTATAAAACTGTAAAAAAAAACACTTCTGTCGGCACTCCCGGAGTGGTTAGGTTTTTGTGTGTTTGTCACGTGTTATCTTCGCATATTGTGAACCGATTTCCTTGATGCTTTTGTTTTTCGAAAGGATGCTTTCGAATTTTATCAAAATCGGTTAAGTATTTTTTTAGAAAATTATCTTTTAATTTTTATAAAAATAAAAGTTTAAAAAAACTAAAAACCGACTTCAAAATATAATTCACTCAAAAGTATGAAATAATATTATTATACTTAAATACACAACATTAACGAAATCAAAGGTGGGTACGAATTAAATTAAACGTCAGCTTTCAAACAAAAGAAAACCGCATCAAAATCGGTCCATTCGTTTAAGAACTACGATTCCACAGACAGAGAGATAGACACACAGATACACACGTTAAACTTATAATACCCCTCTTTTTGCGTCGGAGGTTAATAAAATAATACACAATACCAAATATACATATATCTTCATCATCATCATATCAGCCGAAAAACGTCCACTGCTGGACAAAGGCTTCCCTCATGGATTTCCACGACGACTGGTCCTGCGCTGCCCGTTTTCGACGATCTTCACCAGGTCGTTGGTCCACCGCGTGGGTGGCCTGTCTCCGCTACGTTTCCCAGTGCGCGGTAGCCACCCGAAAACTTTACTGCCCCAGCGGCCATCTGTTCTACGAGCTATGTGCCCTGCCCACTGTCACTTCAGTTTAGGATTCTGTGAACTATGTCGGTTACTTTAGTTCCCCTACGGATCTCCTCGTTTCTGATTCGATCACGCAGACAAACTCCGAGCATAGCACGCTCCATTGTCCTTCGGGTGACCTTGAGCCTTCTTATGAGGCCCAAAGTAAGCGACCAAGTATCTTTAAGTGATTAGAGTGCATTTTTAACAAAATCTCGTAGTCAGTTTTTCGGACGATTTGCTCCTTTGTCTCTCGAAGCTAAAAATAGTCCTCTATTTTTTCAGGCCAATATGGACGTTCTTACTATGACAATAACGCACGCGATCCTCTACGCGGGGATATCGCAGAACTATACTGAAACCCCCACAGTGAACTGGACGGAACTGAGCCCTACGAGATGGTGGGGGCCCGCTGAGGAAGAAGGCTGCCAGGATACAGCTATTTACTCGGCAAATATCACTTTTGAAGATGAGGTTTGTTTAAACCCTCTGCGACTGAGTCGACTTTTGTTTAAAATACTGCTGAGTTGGAGTATATCACTAGCTATCTGAAAATAGCCATAAATTACCCACTACCTATTGGGGCCAAGTCTTTATTATTAGCTGGGGAATCGGCTTCATAAACTCAGGATAGAAATGCTTTCAATGTTATCATCATCATATCAGCTCATTACGTCCCCACCAGGCTCGAGCCTACCCTCAATTAAGGCGATCAGGCCTTAGTCGACCACGCGGGCCCAGTGCGTGTTGGTCGACTACACACACAACCTTTGAGTTTCTTCGCAGGCGTGTGCAGGTTTCCTCACGATGTTTTCCTTCACCGTTAAAGTAATCGGTAAGTATCCGAAAGTTTTTGAAAAACTCATTAGTACATTGGCATTCCAGATTTGAACCCAGTACCTCTGGTTGGAAGGACGAGTCGTTACCGGTTGAATTATATTTGTTTACTAAACAGTTTCTGTTTCAGATGATAACCGATTTGAAGGAGCGTCTCAGCCACCACATGAAGTTTGTTCCTGGATTGGAAGGGATAGCATTTCAGTATGGATTCAATAGTAACGTCACATATAGATGGATAGATCGCTGGCTGAACCAGTACGATTTCAAAGCTAGGGAGACTTTCTTCAACCAATATCCCATTTACAAGACGAATATACAGGGATTGGATATATTTTATATAAGAGTTACTCCTGAAGTAAGTATTTGATAATTTACGTGTTAAGGCCGTTAATTGAACGCGGCCGTTACGTTGAAACCGAACGCCCAATTCTCGATTTTTACATGTTTTTATTACTTTTCATCAATTTCCAATAAGTTTAAAAAAAATGTGTTCAATTAAAATGAAAGGTCTTAAAGTCATCGTTTTTTTGTGTTGGTTTCATTCAACATTAATTATTTGTTTTCGAGAAATTTTGCAATTAATGCCAAAAACAGGGTCTACAGTATATCTTTTTTCATCAAAAGTGGTAATATTTTTAAAATTGTATTCTATTAAATCGATTTCTTATTACTTTAAGTATATTATATATTTTTTCCATGGTGATAGCTTTACACAATCTTTCAATAATTTGAATTGAATATTGTCATTTGACATTATTCAATACAGTTGGAATTGTAATGTTTGGCGCTACTAGTATATTACATCGCTCTATTTAATTGTACTGCGCGGATTATCATATCCCGCCGCATATATTTGCTAAGTAATAGCTTCGGTAGGACATAAGCTTACAATTAGTTGCAAATAGCTGCATTGAGATTTGTTGGGACGGCATATTTTACTAGAAACGTTAGCACCTGCCAACTATTCCACCTGCACCTGCTGGGATAGTCAAGTTGGATGTTACTATTGTGTTGACTGTACACCCATACTTAAGGCGCTAAGATCACTCAATCCGAGAAGGTTGATACGTGTTTCAATAATATCGAACGTAAGTCTATTTATTTTAAGTTCAAATCAATGCGGGCTTCAACGCGGCTGTTACGTTGAAACCGAACGCCCAATTCTCGATTTTTACATGTTTTTATTACTTTTCATCACTTTCAAATAAGGTAAAAAGAAGTGTTCAATTAAAACCAAAGGTCTCGGATTCACCGATTTTTGTGTGTTGGTTTCATTCAATCTTAAGTATTGGTTTTCGAGAAATTTTGCAATTAATGCCAAAAACAGGGTCTACAGTATATTTTTTTGCATCAAAAGTGGTAATATTTTTAAAATTGTATTCAATTAAATCGACTTTTATTACTTTAAGTACATTATATTTTTTTTTTCATGGCGATAGCTTTACTTAGTCTTTCAATAATTTGAATTGAATAATGTCATTTGACCCAACTAAAGGCCTTAATAGGGGTGACGACAGCATCAGAAATAAATTATGAACTCTTGATCCTACTTATACTTCGGAAATCCTTACTAGTTTTGTTTTCCATTGACTCTTCGATTTTTAATTAACCAAAATCACAAAATGAGTACATAAATGACGATTCAAAACTATGACGCCACGCCTAGGTATTTCAAACATTTTTAGAACAAAATGTCGTTTTTGAAAAATTATAAAAAGTAAATCAGATGACTAGCATTCTTTATCCCTATTGTAAACAATAAGAGAAGTTTAGTCGTCAGCGTACATAAACCAAGTGGTGATGGAGTGTTGGGTTTTGTCGTAAGTATAGACGTTGAACAGGGTAAGCGCCGGAATACTTCCCTGCGGTAAGTAGGCCCAGTAAATCTACGCTTTTCACTGCCAAAGAGGATCTGGAACCGTAAATTTCTTGGCAGTGCACTTAAAATATTGTGAGATGTGCAATCCTAAGTGTAACATACCATTTTATGGATGGTAAAGAGAATCGCAGACTTTTAATAATTTAACTGTTCCAAAAACGGAACTGTTTAGTTTGAAAGGCTTCAACGAATAAAAATTGCGTGATTTATGCAAAACCATTGTAAACCTACTAAACAATCCCTCATATTTTAAATCCTTAATATTTGTTTACCAATCTACTCTACGATACTTCATTAGGTGCTCAGCTATGCTAATTCCTAAAGTACAATTTATTTCATTATTTCTCCAGGTGCCAGAAGGTAAAGAACGTATTCCTCTTCTCCTCCTACACGGTTTCCCGAGCTCCTTCAGAGAATTCTATGACATCATCCCCAAACTGACAGCCGTCAGTGATGACCGCGACTTTGTCGTCGACCTGATCGTGCCGTGTCTACCTGGGTTTGGATATTCGGAAGTAAGAGTTTTTTAATTAGCCTTTTGCGATTCTTTGTGAATGAAGGAAAGATTTCATTTAAGATTATTTCCCAAAGCAACATGATATTCTGTCATGTACCGTAACGTTTTATGTTCATGAGAAACTTAAACTCCCTTCATCATCATCATATCAGCCGAAGAACGTCCACTGCTGGACATAGGCCTCCCCAATGATTTGCATGACGACCGGTTCTGCGCTGCCCGCATCCAGCGGCTTCCCGCGACCTTGACCAGATCAGCGGTCCACCGACTACCTACGGTACCTACGCTACGTTTTCCGGTGCGCGGTCACCACTCGAGAACTGTACTGCCCCAACGTGCATCTGTTCTACGAGCTATGTGCCCCGCCCACTGCCACTTACGTTTAGCAATTCTGATAGCTATGTCGGTTACTTTGTTTCTCCTACGGATCTCCTCGTTTCTGATTCGATCGCGTAAAGAAACTCCGAGCATTGGGTGAATTTGAGCTTTCTCATGAGGCTTAAACTATATTAATTTGACTCCCTTAAAATATATTAATTGTCTACACTACCTTCACAGAATAATCAATAAAAAAATTAACTATTAATCTTTTCTCCATCATCACACTCTTTCTAAAACTTAAAAAGTCTTCCCTGGGTGAAAATCAAGCCAATCATCATTAATTAATACTCGTGCAGTAAAGTGTTGAATAAATTGTTACAGGGAGCGGTTCGGGCAGGACTTGGGTCAGCTCACATCGCAGTTGTGCTGAGAAACTTGATGCACCGCATTGGTTACAAAAAATTCTACACACATGGTGGGGACTTCGGCTCCTCTATCTTAGGACAGATGGTGACCATTTTCCCTGAGGTAAGTAAACAGAGAGATAAGATCATCCAACGAAAAGCGCAAAACCGGTTAAATCCCTGATATTTTCCATCTTTCTGTATGGTTCAGAGACGTGAACGACTAAAGCAAGCGTCATCATTATCATCATCAACATAATGCCAGCCGGAAAACGTTTACTGGTAGACAAAGACCTCTTTAAGGATTTCCACAACAACCAGTTCTGCGCTGCCGATATCCAGCGGCTTCCTGTGACCTTCACCACGTCATCAGTCTGCCTACGCTACGTTACGGTGAGCGCTTGCCGGGAATATGGCCGGGAGTTGAAATTCAAGAGTTTTCAGACGTACTCCTCAAGTTCGAAAAGAGTGATTACCGATCACCAATAGACTGACAAAATTTTACCGTCCATTGAGGAAATGATTTACAGCGTCTGGTAATTTTGGTCAAAGAGCGTACCAAGAAATCTTTTGAGTGTGTGAGCGCTGAGCGGGCTACACTCACTCCTTAAAATGAGCTGCTGGCGGCTTTAAACGATCGCATCCTTAGCGAAATTGAAGAAGACTAGGTTGGTAAACATCGATCATTTCAAACTAGGAACAAGGGCAGCGTTCAGGCAGCTTCGCAATATCTTCACGTCCCAAATACCGCAGTGTCTCAAGACTAAGGTTTTGACCAGTGTGTTTTGCCAGAGATGACATACGGTACTGAGACATGGTCGCTTACTATGAGCCTCATAAGAAGGCTCAAGGTCACCCAAAGGGCAATGGAGTGAGCTTGGAATTTCCCTAAAAAATCTAATCAGAAATGAGGAGATCCTCGGGCAACCAAAGTAACCGACATAGCTCACAGAATCGCTAAACTGAAATGGCAGTGGGCAGGGCACGTAGCTCGTAGAACAGATGGCCATTGGGGCAGTAAATTTTTTGACAAGCGACCATGCACCGGAAAACGTAGCGTAGGCAGGCCTCCTACGCGGTGGACCGACGACTTGGTGCTATGCTGCGCCTACTGACATTACCGTCAACTACATAAGTATGCACAGCGTGGCTGTACCCTCAATAAATTATCTTCTCTTGCGTTCCCTCCCTAACTTTGTCCATACTTTACTGGCAATCTTTTTGAAGTCACCGGTTTAAGTAGCTATGCTGCACCTACTGACATTACCGTCCATTATATAAGTATGCAAAGCGTGGCTGTACCCTCAATAAATTATCTTCTCTTGCTTTTCTTCCGTTCCCTCCCTAACCTTGTCCATTGTTACCTGGCAATCTTTTTGACATCACCGGTTTAAGTAGCTATGCTGCACATACTGAAACTACCGTCAATTACATAATCTTTTTGACATCACCGGTTTAAGTAGCTATGCTGCACATATTGAAACTACCGTCAATTACATAAGTATGCACAGCGTGGCTGTACCCTCAATAAATTATCTTCTCTTGCTTTTCTTCCGTTCCCTCCCTAACCTTGTCCATTGTTACCTGGCAATCTTTTTGAAGTCACCGGTTTAAGTAGCTATGCGGCACCTACTGACATTACCGTCAATTACATAAGTAGGCACAGCGTGGCTGTACCCTCAATAAATTATCTTCTCTTGCGTTCCCTCCCTAACTTTGTCCATACTTTACTGGCAATCTTTTTGAAGTCACCGGTTTAAGTAGCTATGCGGCACCTACTGACATTACCGTCAATTACATAAGTAGGCATAGCGTGGCTGTACCCTCAATAAATTATCTTCTCTTGCGTTCCCTCCCTAACTTTGTCCATACTTTACTGGCAATCTTTTTGAAGTCACCGGTTTAAGTAGCTATGCTGCACCTACTGACACTACCAATAATTACATGTGAGCGGCGTTCGTATGATTCCTCGTATAATATTTTTCGTCTTTTACAGGAAGTTCTAGGGTACCACACAAACTACGGTCTTCTTACAACACCTGTCGCTGTCTTCTTACAAATGGTGGGACAATTATACCCACCCCTGGTCCTATCCAACTTAACCTTGTATAGCCGAATGTACCCACTTCAAGACTTGTTCTACGGTCTGATGGCGGGAACTGGATACTTCCATCTTCAATCAACTAAACCCGATACCCTTGGTAAGTGATCAAAACATACCATAAAAAAAAACGACCATGTGTGAGTGCGAGTCTTGCAAAGTAGGGTCCCGTAGTCTTTTCAAAAAGTAAATGTATATTTTAAAAACAAAATTATTGTTGCAGTTGGTAATAGAACATTTTGCGTGTAAAATCTATGTTTTTTTTTATAAACTCAACTGCACATCTTAAGTTGGTCGACTCCTAAACTAAGAAAGCCTACTAAGCCATGATAGTTTTCTTTTAAAATTGATTATAATATGTCCTACTATTTAAAAAAAATCTGATGCCCTATCATAAAAGTTTAGCTGTACACATGACTAACAAAGCTTAATATTTTGCAAACGGATTCAGTAGTTTTGAAAGACCTATCCAATGATACCTGTAGCGAGGGGTGGGGGGGTACCCTAAAAAAAATCCACATTTTATTGTAAAATTGTTTAGCGTCATTAATATGTATAACCCTGCCAAATTACAGCTTTCTTATACTAATAGTCTTTGAGCTAAGCCGCGGACAGACGTACATACACATGGCGAAACTATAAGAGTTTCTAGTTGACTACAGAACCCTAAAAAATGCGTCTTTCAAATTGTACGGTGTTGATTTATGCAACCAACAAAACTTTCTCACTCTTAAGTTTTGGCAGCTACACTGCTACAGGGAACGAAAGACGTATGTCACTCCAGCCTTGTAAATAGCGAGCTGAACATTAAAAATTTCTATATTCAGATTTAGATTCAGATTCAAATATTTATTAGACACTACACAACACTACAACTCAACACAAAACAAAATAACACGAGTAGACAATAAACATGTAGGTACACAATGCAAAAAATAAAAAAAAAACTTTAAAACGCTAAAATAATAACTTACTTTTAACCGCCTCCGTAGCTCAGAGGCAAAGTTCACTGGCTTTACACAAGAGGTCGCGGGTTCGATTCCCGGCGGGGTCAATTGTAAGACTCGGTTTGGTTGGTGGTAGGGCATTTTCTAGCCCGCCTGGCTAGCTACCACCATCTAATGTAAGTCTTGCCGCCAAATATCAATGTTG
Organism: Coleophora flavipennella; assembly: GCA_947284805.1. NCBI lineage: Eukaryota > Metazoa > Arthropoda > Insecta > Lepidoptera > Coleophoridae > Coleophora > Coleophora flavipennella. The sequence continues at coordinate 9,997,875 of OX369303.1, read as the reverse complement.
ATATCATTGGTGTGTTCCGGCATGAAGATAAGATAGCCAGTTCCCCATTGCGTTGGGGAATCTTGGTAAGCCCGCTTCCATCTTCGGCAACATCGTCACTTACCACCAGGTGAGATGATGTCAAGGGCTTACCAATTGTGATTAAAATTAAAAAAAAAACAGGTTACGGAAAAGTATGAAAACAAAAGTTTCCCACCTGAAATCATAGCCTTGATTTTTCCCTTGGTCAGGGGAAATAGCCCGTGGTCGCAAGCCATCATTTTTGATTACGAAAGGGCTTGCGATACGGCTATTACCCCAGATGAAGGGAAAGATCAAGGCTATGATTTCAGGCGGGAAACTCGTGTTTTTGTTACTTTTTCGTAGTCGGGTTTTAGATTTCGTGTGACATCAAAGGCGTTGCGCTACTGTAAGCCATATCGTAATACTGTGCCTTTGATTTGGAGTTATTGCTTTGACTGTGAAGTAGATTGGGAGACATAAATTTTACTATCAAGATACACATACACACACCTTTAGACGCTAAATTGAAATAACCAAAAAAATACATTATATGATGATGCCAAGGGCTTACCAATTGTGAATAAAGGGTGTAACAAAATTGTGTATACAGGGTGTAACAAAATTGGTGTATGTCTCGTTGACTGGGGGTTCTACTCATCTTACTGAACAACGTTCTTTAAGGAAATAGCCAATTCTCAAAAAAAAAATGACCTTCTATACAAAAAAATCACAAAATTGGTCGATTAGCTGATCGATTTGTATGAAGACTTAAATATTTGTTTTGAGATTTCAGCAAAGTCCTAGAACAAAAGTAGTTCAGTATGATGAGTAGAAGCCCCAGTTAACGGGACCTACACCAATTTTGTTACACCCTGTTTAAAAGGAATAGGTGACTGACTAAACCTTGAACGGATTTCGCGAAATTTGAAATATTCATATTCATATTATTCATAATATTTTCAAATATTACATGTCAAAGTGTGTAATTATTATAATAAAAAATAAACACAACAAAATAATAAAATTTAACAATAAAAAATTAAAATAATAATAATTGAGTCACAAATGTCAGAGAAAATAAAATAATCAAATTGTATTTACTAGTTAGTAGTCAAATTATAATTTACAAACTCTGTATAGCTATAGAAAGCGTGCTCGAGTAGCCAGCGTTTAAGTCTACTCTTAAAACAGCTCAGAGAAGGGGCTGCAATGACGCGCTCGGGCAGCTTGTTGTAAACGGTAGGGCCCATCACGTGGACGAGCTTGTCCGATTTAGCGAGCCGCCGCGGCACGGGCAGGAGTTTACTCATGTTGCGCAGATTACGCCCATGAACATCACCCGGTCGTCTGTAGTCATGAAGGTGATTATATACGTAAATGGCAACCTGAAGGATTAATACTGACGGCAAGGTCAGAATTCGAAGATCTACAAACAACGGCTTCGCGGGAGTATCTTGTGGCACTTGTACAATCGCTCGCACAGCTCTTTTCTGCATGCGGAAGGCGCGTTCGCAGTCGGCGGCGCGCCCCCACAGCTCAGCACCGTATTGTAGAAGCGAATGTACAGTGGCGAAGTAACATGAGCGAGCCACCTTCCGAGGCACGACCCTTGCAAGTCGACGCAGCGCGAAGCATGCACTTCCCAGCTTCCCACACAGCTTGTCAATGTGGGATGCCCATGTAAGGCCGCGATCGAGCTCGAAACCAAGGAAGCTGGTCGCCTCAACCTGCTCTATCTTAGTTCCTCCCGCGAGAACCATCATTTTTTTCGGTAATTTTCCTCCGAGAGAAAAGTGTAAGAAGTGCGTCTTCTTCAGGTTCAGAGCCAGACCATTCAGCGCGAACCACCTATACAACTGGCCAGCGGCAACATTAAGATTATATTCTAGCTCGTCATGGGTCGGCGCACTCACAATGCAGGCGACATCGTCGGCATATATGTATATGTCGCCAGCCGAAACACATTGGGGCAGATCATTGAGCAGTATGGAGAAAAGTATATTAGAGACTGATGATCCCTGAGCAACTCCCATTGTCGTCGTCAGAGGATCCGAACGCACCTGTCCTCCGTCTCTCACTACTATCTGCGATCTGTCACGCAAGATATCGCTAAGAAGTTTTAACGCGCTGCCTCCGATGCCATAGTACCGCAATTTTTGTTCAAGTATGAAGTGATCAGCAACGTCGAACGCCTTCGAAAGATCGCAGCATAGCACAGCTACCTGCAGACCTTGCTCGCGGGCAGTCATCACCCGTCGCACCACTTCACGAGCAAGCGAAGTTGTGGAACGGCCCGCCCGGTACGCGAACTGGCGCTCCGACAATGCCTCAGTAGAGGCAAGGTAGTTGCTCAGGCGTGTGCTCAGTCCGTTCTCCAGTATTTTAGCCACAGCCGGTATGATGGAGACAGGCCTGTATCCATCGATGTTATCACGCTTGCCTTTTCCTTTAAAAAGCGGAGAGATTTTGCTTATTTTAAAAGCAACCGGAAAAATTCCCTGTTTAATGCATAAATTAAATAGGTCTGCCAATGTCGGTGAAATAGCCGCTGCCGTTTGATACAGAAGATCCTTTGAGATATTATAAATATCTTTCGTCGGCTTATGTGGTATACGCGCAGTAATAATGCGGTACACCTCCTCTGCACTAAACCGCTGCAGCCACATTGAGCGATCTGCAGGCGCTCGGGCCGCCTCCAGCGCGCGGTACGCGAGTGGCACGTCGGCGCGAGGGGCCCCACAAGCCGCTGCCGCCCCTACGAACTTAGAGTTCATCGCATTGACTGCGTCCTTTTTTGACCCAAAACGAACTCCGTTAGAGTCTACTGCTATTGCAGTAAAGTCGGTTGAGGATTGACTGACCTTACCTCTCTCCTTGTTTACGACCTGCCACATAGTTCTACTAGCGTTCTGAGTATTACTAAGTATTTTGGAATAGTAATCGGATTTGCTTTGTTTAAGCAAGATGTTATATCTGTTATTTAAAATGTCAATCCAATTCATAATTTCAAAATTTAGAGGGAATTTATGTCCGAGTTGAATAAAGTCAAATAATAATAATTTTAAATTTAAAATGTCATCTGTAACCCACGTGTCATTTGTGACTTTCGTTTCAGCGGGAAGCTATTGTCAATTTTATTATTAAGTATGGTAATTACGCTCCTTGCCATACTCGCGGCACAGTGACCATTACGCTCTTGCACAGCTGCCCAGTCTACGCTTTCTATAGAAAGAACGAAATTGGCGCGGTTCATCGGAGAGTAATCTCTTCCCATCCGGAAGAGCGCAGTCGGCGCCCGTCTCTGGCAGGCGACCTCCACACGCACCGCGCGGTGGTCACCCACGTTAGAGGCAACAGGAGAAGCGCACACCACGCCAGGAGGCGTGTTGGTGTACACATGATCGAGTGCAGTCGCCGAGTGCGCAGTGGACAATACAGATAGAGATTAGGTCGTGGACATCCGCTTAGAAAGCATTTTGGGAAATTCCCACGGGAACGGCAAAAACGGGATCTGCGCGGGCGATGCTGCGGGCAATAGCTAGTCAGATGATAAATTTGTATATAGAGTAAAGATCTCAGCAAAGTCATAGAACAAAAGTTGTTCAATATGATTAGTGGAACATCCAGTCAACGGGACTTACATCCTGTATGTAAGTATGTCTGTTGCACTAAACCAAAGTATATATAAGGTCTAACAAAATTAGCTGAAACTATTTTAACTGGTGCTTCTACCCATGAAACTGAATTACCTAAAAAACTGTGTAAAATTAATTAAAAACTGTGGAATTATCTTGTGTGGAGCTGGAGAACCACATCATTATTTGTGTGTATAGGCCCCCATATGACGATAACTTTGTTAGCTTCGAATCGGCAATGGAGGATGTATTAAATATCGTTAGTAAAAGCCGTAAATCCGTGATAGTATGCGGCGATTTCAATGTTGATTTGTTGGAAAAAAAAGTCCTTGACGACTCGAATTACTTGTCTCTTCAAGTCATTTGATTTTAATTATGTATTTCTGGAACCCACAAGAATAACAAAGACCTCTGCACATGTATAGATAACATATTTTGTAATTGCTGTTATTTAAATAAAAAGGTTTTTAATTGTTTGAGGTCAGATCATAGCGGAGTAATGGCTAGCTTTCCCGTAAGTATTTCTGCAGAACACATATATAGCGAGGTATATAGTCAGCGGGATTATTGGCGTACGGGGAATTCTATCTAAGTCTAACCACCACCTCCGTGTCGTAGTGGCTTAGTCCATTAGCTTTACAGGAGGTCGTGACCTGACGAATGACCCGACCTGCAGGGCCTGTGGTGAAGATACAGAATCAATGGAACACTGACTGTGTCACTGCGATGTCCTGGCAAAGTATATACAGGGTGTAACAAAATTGGTGTAGGTCCCGTTAACTGGGGCTTCTACTCATCATACTGAACAACTTTTGTTCTAAGACTTTGCTGAAATCGCAAAACAAATGTTTTTTCTTCACCCAAATCGATCAGCTGATCGACCAATTTTGTGCATTTTAGTATGCAGGGTCGAAATTTTTTTTTGAGAATTGACTACCTATGGGTTCCTTGGGGAAAGTTGTTCAGTATGATGAGTAGAACCCCCAGTTAACGGGTCCTACACCAATTTTGTTTCACCCCGTATATTAGTACTAACATACAGTGTGGACACTCCCTGCCGCTCTCTAGATTGCGACATCACCCCTTCGTCACCCAGATTGATACAAATTGGTAACAGTTTGGTTGTTGAACGTATAGAATTTCGCCGTCATTTTGTTTGTTCCGTCATTCCTTTTTTGCAATGTTGTTTCTGGCCCGTTGTATGAAGTGTCCAGGGTAGCAAGCGTATGTACCTCCTAGGTGATGGCTACCCAAAACCGGAGGACTACAAGTACCTTCCAATTAGCGGAATTGGTGCATTGACTCAGCACATCTTCGAGTAGGTTGGGGTGCAAAGGTTATAGGGGTAGACACAAAAGATCCCATTGGGTCGAAGTGGAGCTGCAACTGCAGCCCCCACTTACAAAGATAAGATAAGATAAGAGGTCGCAGGTTTGATTCCCGGTAAAGTGTAACTTTGTAAGACTCGGTTTGGTTGGTGGAAGGGCATTTTCTTAGCCCGCCTGGCTAGCTACCACCATCATTGGTAGTGTTCATTCAATTATTGATGTTTTCTGGCTTGAAGATAATATAGCCAGTTCCCTTATTGCGTTGGGGAATCTTCGTTAGCCCGCTTCTATCTTCGTCATCATCGTTACTTACCATTAGGTGAGATGACGCCAAGGGCTTACCAATTGTGAACAAAAAAAAGGCTTTGAGGTTTTGTAAAGCGCTTACGATGATGTGATGATCAATACTATGAATAATCACACAACTTATGTGTGGCTGAGTGTACCTAAATCATTATCATCATATCAGCTCATATACGTCCCTACCGAGGGGCTGGAGCCTACCCTGACATAGGGCGATCGGGCCCAGTGCGGGTTGGACGACTTCACACACAACCTGCGAGTTTTTTTGTAGGCGTGTGCAGGTTTCCTCACGAAGTTTTTCTTTACCGTAAATACAAAATGTATACATAAATACAAAATGTAACTAATTAAGGTGAATTGATATAGTTTATAAATATACTTACTAATTAATTATTTTTTTAGGAATCGCACTTACGGATTCCCCAACCGGCCTTCTCGCCTGGGTCTTGGAAATATATGGCACTATAGCAAATAAAAGGGTAGGTTTGTAATACTACTCGTATATATAGTATATATACTAGTTGAAGCGCGCGGCTCCGCCCGCGTGGACATTTTTTTAATGACTATATCCGAGGGTGCGCAGTGCTCCGAGGGTTAAGTATTGAAGGGGAGGGGGGGAGGGGCACCGCCTAGACGAGCCAAAGAAAACTACCTACCTCTTCTGAAGCGTTTCGGTCCTGATAATGTTATAGAAGGCTGAAGGCTGATAATGCTAAAACATTCAAAGTATCAAATTAAAAAAAAAACCCTTTTATTTCAACTATTTAGCTTTTATGATTTCAGATTTTAACCCTAGAGTGCCCGCGCTATGAGCATTTGGCCGTCCTAGGCAAGAAAATTTTTATCATTTTATAAAGTTTGCACTCGTCAAGGTCAAGTCTACCAGTAGCTGCTCGTCTGTCCTTCATCTACCTGTATCATAATTTTGGAAGAAATTCATTGTGCGGGTGACCGCGGGAGGAAAGGGTTGTTGCTTGCCAGCACCTAAAATAGTTGCATTAAACGAGCAAATTTACTATGGAACGAGAACTGTTTGTATATTTTCAGGACTTTGTCGCTGAAATATGTGCTAGAAGTAAATATATATATTTTGGCCATTAAATTAAGTATTGAAAAAAAAGTTGATACATAAAGATGGTCAAAATCAGCAATTTTCCAAAAAATCGTGACGAGTGGTTTTTTTTTTCATTTTATTTAATTTACCAAAATAAATTTCACTTTTTTGTATAGATAATGTATGATTGATATTTGAAAACATTTGTAAGTTTTTTTAACCATTGTGTGCAAACAAAAGGATTTTAAAACGGGCGGCCATATGCTCCCCACGCGACGGAATGGCGCGACTACTCTAGGGTTAACATCTGAAATACGTCGTTTTCGTGACTGATTGATATTAGGTCGTCGACCTTCTCCTGGGGTCAGGTTTAGGCAGCACAATCAAGGGTGAAAGAGGTTCATATTATAAACATTTATTTTAGTAGCATCAAAGCATACCGCCGTTTAACCACCTCCGTGGCGTAATGGTTAGTCCATTCGCTTCACACAAGGAGTTCGCGGGTTCGATTCCCGTTCGAACTTGTAAGATTAGGTTTGGTTGGTGGTAGTAGGGCATTTTCAAAGCCCGCCTATCTAGCTACCACCATCTTATCTAAGTCTTGCCGCCAAACATCAGTGTTAATAACATTGATGTGATATCGGCTTCAAGATAAGATAGCCAGTTCTCCATTGTTTTGGGCAATCTTGGTAAGCCCGCTTCCATCTTCGGGTCTTCCATCATCGTCACTTACCATCAGGTGAGATGATTCCAAGGGCTTACTGTCATCACATCAGCTCATATATACGTCCCCACAGAGGGGCTCAAGCCTACCCTGAATTAGGGCGATCGGGTCTTAGTTGACCACGCGGGCCCAGTGCGGGTTGGTCGGCTTTACACACAACCTTCGAGTTTCTTTGCAGATGTATGCAGGTTTCCTCACGATGTGTTCCTTCACCGTAAGATCGTCGGATAAAGGTACTGAAATCGAAATAAGAAAACACATTGGTACGTGGCAAGGCTTGAACCACGACCACGACGGATAGGAGGTAGCGGCCCTTGCCGTTCCGCTACCGATGCTTCCAAGGGCTTACCAATTGAGAATAAAAAAAAGCAGCCAGCTATAGTTTAATACAATCGGCCAAAAACTAAATACCGCCCTGATTTAACTTACCTCTTATTATATGCAGCAAACAAACAAAGAAAAGAAGAAAGAGTAGAGAGTGGGATGCAAGAAGTAGAGCCCATAACCAAAAAACTCTTGGGGCAGTAAAGTTCTCGAGTGGCGACCACTCACCGAAAAACGTAGTGTAGGCAGGCCTCCTACTCAATGGACCGATGACCTGGTGAAGGTCGCGGGAAGCCGTTGGATGCGGGCAGCGCAGAACCGGTCCTTATGGAGGCCTATGTCCAGCAGTGGACGTCCTTCGGCTGATATGATGATGATGATGATGATGATGATGATGATGATGATGATGATGATGATGATGAACCAAAAAACTTTAGGGCGCCTACCAAAACGAAGGAAAATTCCACCAAAAGCATTTCATGTAAAGTTGGTTTTAGAGATTCACAAGCTCATAATGCTTTTGCTGTTAAAAAGTTATGAGATCTCTACTAGAAAAAAGCCCCTAGCTGATCTCCAATTTGTGCTGCGTATTATAGCCCACGGGGCCTGTCCCAAGTCTAAAGAATATATCTCTCAGTAGTCTTGACTGTCATCATCATATCAGCTCACATACGTCCCCACCGAGGGGCTCGAGCCTACCCTGAATTAGGGCGACTATGAGGAATAGTGTGTGTCTATGTGCAATAGGGCATCGAACTGCATCAAAAATAAATTCTGAAATATGATTACCTAAATTGCTCTCCTCTTGAAGTTTCAAAAAACCTTACTTGTCTTGTTTTCCCATCACGTCTACAATTTTTGACGCTAAAAATCTATGATATCACTTGTGGGTATTTCAAACATTGTTAGAACAAAATTTCGTTTTTGAAAGATCATAAAAAGTAACTCAAATGACTAGCAGTCCGATCCCCTATTGTGCATCAATGTGTTCAGATGAGCTCTCTGGATCATGTTCATAGGGGGGAACCACTGGACGAAGAACTGAGGGACCAAGTTCCAAATTCCTTAGTTTTTAATTTCCTCAGCACTAAGGGCTTACCAATCCTTACTAATATTATAAATGTGAAAATGTGTTTGTTTGTTTGTTACCTTTTTACGCTTCAACACCTTGACCAATCTTAATGAAATTTGGCATGCAGGTAGCCTGTGTCACAAGGAAGGACATAGTTTACTTTTCATCCCGTGAAAATAGCACAGCCCGATGCAGTTCCTGAGGGAACTGAAAATATACTCTTTTTCGTTAATTTCTTTAACATCGCAACGGAACAATGGATTGTATGATTTTTTGCACAGAGATGGTTGAGGTGGTGGGAAATGACATGATTTACTAATAAGCATATCCTGACATAGTTCCCGAGCGATCTGGAGAAAAGTCATGTTCGCTTGCGGCTCGTGCACCACGCACCCTCTAAGACAGTCATAAAAACGATGTCCACGCAGGCGAAGCCGCGGGAAAAAGCTAGTTGTGAATAAAATAAAGAAAACTCACTTGGAAAATATACGCCAATTGGAAAGGAATATATTCAACTGCGTTCCACTTCCATCTGGGAAAGTGATGAAATAGTTTTACTTTTCTAGGGGAACGTCTACTTGGAAGACGGCGGCCTGGACACGGACTACGACATGAACTTCCTTCTCGACACCCTCACGCTGTACTGGTCCAGCAAGTCCATCCAGACTGCCATGAGGCTGTACGCGGAGTCCTGCAACATAAACCACTTTGGAATGAGATTGGAGCAGTGAGTGTTTTGGTTTTTTCATGTGTTCTGGTCGATTTGTTTATTTGTATTTCCACCTTCTCGCACGAATTGTTACGCTTCCTCATTTATTATGCGTACAGCGCCCTATAGTTTGGGGATCTTAAAGGCAAGAGTGAATAGGCATTACTTGAGTTTGCGTCTATCACTTACCACCAGGTGAGTTGCAGTCAAACGCACTCAAATTTATTACTATAAAAAAGAAGCCGAAATCGTTTTACCCGACTGCGCCATAAGATGGGTTATGGTTTTCGTGTGTATGTATGTTTAACTAATTATTTCCTTGGCACGCTCTGTAGCGCAAACGGCTTGATTGATTTTGGATTACGAGATGTAAGATGCGTCTTGATCCCGTAGACATAAGATATGATATATATCTACCCAAATGCCCAAAAAAAGAAAGATAATGTTAACATGCAGCCGGGTTTTACGTTTTACCCGACTTGCTAAAATGAGGGGTTTTTAATTTTGGATTAGGTGGTGTCGTTACATTTGTCTTGATCCCGTGAGTGATATAAGTAGGACGGATATGATAGGATATATTATGCAGCCGATTTTGTGTTTTTTAATTAATTCGTGCAGTTATTTAATTAAAATAATAATATACAAAGACAATTGACACACAGTCATCTACCTCCAAACTAGGATTTCCCGTAAACTTGTGTTGTGTTTCATATTTCTGAACGTATTCTGTCAATGTGACTTTTGAGCTGTCATTTATGTCGCGCGTCTGAGCACATGTTTTCTTATGTAATTATCTTGTGAATTTACGTTGATTAAACAATGTTCATGGATTTCTGTCTGTTTGAATGGTATAATTCTTACTGCTGCTGCCTCTGAATAGTGGCGACGATCGAATCTACGTTTGGAAAATGGCAACGGGTGCAAACAACGCTGGGACAGGCGGCGGCGTCGTCCCGGCGAATTTCATTGAATTCTACGATGCGAAAAACAAATTCGAAAGATGGGTACAGAGATTTGAAGGCGCCTTGGATATTTACGGCGTTACTATCGAAAAAACTAAAAATTCATACTTTCTGCACTATATAGGAGCGGACTTGTACGAAACCCTTTGCGACCTAATATCGCCTGCTAAACCGGAAACCTGTGAGTACAACCAAAATGTAACCACACTGCAAAAGCACCTAGACCCTACGCCACTTGAGATTTCAGAATATTTCAAGTTTCACCATAGACACCAGCTGGAAGGAGAATCGGTGAAAGACTACTTAGCAACCTTGCGTAAGATGGCAGCTACTTGCAATTTTGGCACATTTTTGTCTACAGCTTTAAGAAATCAGCTTGTGTGTGGATTGAAGTCGCAGAGAATCAAAGATAGACTGTTGGAAATAAGGGAACTTACATTGGAGAAAGCGACTGACATAGCAGTCGGTATGGAAAGTGCATTTACAGAAGGAGTCCAAACTAAAGAGGTGCAGGCTGTTCAAATTGGAAATAGGAAGAAAAACTTTAATGTACTGAAGTCAGAACCACAAGAAAATACAAAAAAGATTGAATGTCATCGCTGTGGTGGAGGACACTATGCAAACAAATGTGCAATGATAAATGTGAAGTGTCACTACTGTCAAAAGTTGGGCCATATTAAAAAAATGTGCATGAAGATGAAACAGGTCAATGCTGTTGAAGCAAACAACAGCTATAAAGAAGATAGTGAAGAGATAGTATATGTCAACAACTGTGATGTGGCCTCATCTGAAAAATTTTGGATCAAGGCAAGGATTTGTCACTCTGAGGTGCTTATGGAATTTGATAGTGGCTCAGCAGTGTCAATAATAAATGAAAAAGACTATTACAAGATCTGTAAAGAAAATGTAGTGCCTACTAAAGTGAAATTGTGTACTTACTCGAACCAATTTCTTAATGTTTTAGGTGTTGCCAACGTCACAGCTACAATTGGAGAAGATGTACACAGAGTAAAAATATATCTTATTTCTGGTAACCAACATCCACTCCTGGGGAGAGAATGGATACACAAATTTGATGTTTTTAAAGGCTTCAGGGATTGTATGACACAGGTTAAGCATGTGTCTCCAGGTAATGTTCCGCATGCTCCTCCTTTGCAAAAATTGTTTGAGAAGTACAGTGCCTTGTTTGATGACAAGATGGTGGGTGAAATAAAAGGAGACCCAGTTGCTTTACATGTGAAACCAAATGCCAGACCAGTTTTTTTCGCGCTAGACCAGTACCTTTTGCACTGAAAGACCGTGTTGAACAAGAAATTGACAATTTAGTAAGGGAAGGCGTTTTAGTTAAAGTAGAGTATAGTGAGTGGGCAACCCCCATTGTACCTGTTGTTAAGCCCTGTGGCAAAATTAGGATTTGTGGGGATTACAAAGTTACAGTAAATCAAAACTTATTAGTTGATGAGCACCCCCTACCAACTTGGGAAGAATTATTTAATGGTTTAGCTGGGGGGGATAAATATACAAAAATTGACCTGCGTAATGCCTACTTAAATTGGAAAGTCAGAGAGGAAGATCAACATTTGCTTACACTTAATACACATAAAGGGCTTTACAAATGCACACGTTTAATGTTTGGTCTTAACTGTGCCCCAGCCAAGTGGCAAAGAAAAATTGAAAGTATATTGAATGGTATACCTGGGGTGCATTGTTTCATTGATGATATTAGAATAACAGCTGCAAATGATACTGAACATCTTGAAAGATTAAATCAGGTTTTTGCTAGGCTCTCTGAATATGGTTTAAAAGTAAATTTACAAAAATCTGAATTTATGAAGGACCAGATTGAATACTGCGGGTACAAGATTAGTAGAGAGGGCATACATAAGGCTGACAGCAAAGTTAAGGCTGTTGTGGATGCTCTAAATCCTAAAAATATTTCAGAACTACAAGCGCTACTCGGTTTGGTAAATTACTATGGCAGATTTATACCAAACCTTAGTGATACCTTAGAGCCTTTACATGAGCTACTACGAAAAGGAACTGAGTGGAACTGGTCTGCAAAATGTGAACAAGCTTTACAAACAGTTAAAAAAGAAATGCTATCTGATACTGTATTGGCTCATTACTCACCTGATTTACCTTTAGTGCTGGCCACTGATGCTTTTCCTACTGGTGTGGGTGCAGTCCTCTCTCACATTATGCCGGATGGTACAGAGCGTCCAATTCATTACGCTTCACAGACATTAAATGTCTCATAACGCAAATGGGCACAGATTGATAAGGAAGCTTTTGCTATTATATTTGGGGTTAAGCTTTTCTTTCAATACCTTTATGGTAGGAAATTCATCTTGTTTACTGACCACAAGCCACTTGTGCAAATTTTTTCGCCTTCTAAGGCATTGTCTCATCTCTCTGCCGCACGCATGCAACATTATGCAATCTTTTTGCAAGGTTTTCAGTACGACATTAAGTACAAAAATTCCAAAGACAATGCTAATGCAGACGCGTTTTCGCGTTTACCTATTGCTGAAGAATCAACTATGATTGATGAGGCCGACACATTTTTGGTTGGAATGATTAATGTTCTACCAGTGACTGTAAAAGACATTGCTGCTGCAACTAAAAATGACAAGTCTTTGAAAGCACTTTTTACAGGTATTTCAAATGGGAAGAAAGTTAATCATAGTGACAGATTCGGAATAGATCAAACCGAATTTTCATTGTTAGAGGATTGTCTAATGAGGGGCTCACGAGTTGTTGTTCCTACTTGTCTAAGAGGTACCATTCTAAAAGATTTACATTCTTGCCATTTTGGCATAAACCGGATGCTTGCATTGACACGAAGCTACTGTTGGTGGCCAGGAATTGATAAAGATATTAAGGAACTAGCAAATAATTGTGTACAGTGTGCACTGCATCTCAATTCACCACCACCAGTGGCTCAAAAACATACCTGGGAATACCCCTCAAAGCCATTCGAAAGAGTCCATATTGACTTTGCAGGAAAATTTCAAAATGTCTATTTCCTTCTACTAATTGACGCGTTTTCGAAATGGCCAGAAATTCACATATTAAACAAAATTGATACTGATTCCACTATTGAAGTTTTAGACAAAGTATTCACTACATTTGGATACCCACAAATTCTTACAAGTGATAACGGAACCCAGTTTGTGAACCCTAAATTTGATGAATATTTAAAAAAGAATGGCATTATTCACAAGCGGTCTGCACCATACAACCCTGCTACAAATGGACAGGTTGAACGATACGTCCAAACCTTTAAAAATAAATTACGCTGCTTACAAACAAATAAAGTTAATTTACAAACAAAATTAAACGAAATACTATTCCAATATCGTATCACTCCTCATCCTGCTACTGGCAAAAGTCCTGCAGAAATGGTTTTTACTTTTTGTCCAAAATCGCGATTTTCTTCATTGTGCCCAACCAAAGACCTAAATTGTCAAAATAAGGACACTGTACTGCCTCAAAAACAAGTAAAGGTTGTTCGTGTGCGGAAATTACTGCCTGGTGAAAGAGTGGTTGCTAAAAATTACTCAGGAGAGGGAAATTGGAAACTAGGTAGGGTTGAGAAAGTTCTTGGAACTTTACACTACTTAATTAAATTAGACAATGGTATACTGTGGCGTCGGCACATCGACCAACTACGCAGTGTTGGCGACAATACTCCGATTACTTCAACTAATGTTAATACTCAATATGACTTGGACATTAATTTAGAAAATAATAAGTTACAAAGTTCAGGCCCAGATCCACCTACAATACCCATTGTGCCTTCAAGTTCTTCAATTATTCCACCGGTTGAGGAAATGGGAGAGACTTCACAAACTGATAATGTGCCTTTAGTTACTGATAACGTCATAAATGCTTCTGTACCTTCAATTTCAGTTGTACTTAATCCTTCCACACCTTTATTGCGTAGGAGTAAGAGGATTCCGAAGCCTGTCGCACGACTTAATTTATAAAGATGTAATTTTGTAACTTTTATCAGTAGATACCTTTTGAACAGTCTGTGTAAAGTTGTAATACTTGTAAACGATATTTTTTTTCTTTTGGGAAGGGGAGGAAACTGTTGTGTTTCATATTTCTGAACGTATTCTGTCAATGTTACCCAATTCAAGGCGAATAAAGATCATTTCATTCATTTCATTCAATATGACTTTTGAGCTGTCATTTATGTCGCGCGTCTGAGCACATGTTTTCTTATGTAATTATCTTGTGAATTTACGTTGATTAAACAATGTTCATGGATTTCGGTCTGTTTGAATAATAATATAATTCTTACTGCCGCTGCCTCTGAATAACTTGGAATCAGATACTGATATACAGGGTGTAACAAAATTAGTGTAGGTCCTGTTAACTGGGGCTTCTACTCATCATACTGAACAACTTTAGTTCTACGACTTTGCTAAAATCACAAAAAAATATTTTAATCTTCATACAACAATTCGATCAGCTGATTGACCAATTTTGAGCATTTTAGTATGGAGGGTCCAATTTTTTTTTTTAGAATTGACTATTGTGGAAAGTTGGTCAGTATGATTAGTAGAACCCCCAGTTAACTGGTCCTACACCAATTTTTTTAAATCCTATATATAAGGTCTAACAAAATTAGCTGAAACTATTTTAACTGGTGCTTCTACCCATGAAACTGAACAACTTTCCTCATGGAACCCATAGTCAAATCGCAAAAAAAAAAATGGCTCCCTAACTCGATCAGCTGATCAGCCAACTAAGTATGGGAAGTTCAATTTTTTTTTCGAGATTTGACTATGGGTTTCATTGGGAAAGTTGTTCAGTTTCGTGGGTAGAAGCACCAGTTAAAATAGTTTCAGATAATTTTGTTAGACCTTATATATATCGCAGGTATAACTATTGACAAAGTCGTGATATTATAATATCACTAATAAAAATTAGTGAAATTATAATTGCACGGTAAATTGTCAATCGGCTCCATTTCTTACAATTTCACGGCCTATTTTTAGTGTCATTGTAATTTACGGGACAATTTTTTATTATAACAGCTCATATACGTCCCCACCGAGGGGCTCTAGCCTACCCTGAATCAGGGCGATTAGGCCTTAGTCGACCACGCGGGCCCAGTGCGGGTTGGTCGACTTCACACACAAACTTCGAGTTTCTTCGCAGGCGTGTGCAGGTTTCCTCACGATGTTTTCCTTCACCGTTAAAGCAATCGGTAATTATATGTACGTAAGTTTTTGAAAAACTCATTGGTACATTGGCCGTCCAGATTTGAACCCGGTACCTCTGGTTAGATGGACCGAGTCGTTACCGGTTGAGCCACCGACGCTTTTAGCCACCGACGCTTATTAATCATCATTACAGCTTATATACGTCCCCACCGAGGGGCTCGAGCCTACCCTGAATCAGGGCGATTAGGCCTTAGTCGACCACGCGGGCCCAATGCGGGTTGGTCGACTTCACACACAACCTTCGAGTTTCTTCGCAGGCGTGTGCAGGTTTCCTCACGATGTTTTCCTTCACCGTTAAAGCAATCGGTAAGTATGTACGTAAGTTTTTGAAAAACTCATTGGTACATTGGCCGTCCAGATTTGAACCCGGTACCTCTGGTTAGATGGACCGAGTCGTTACCGGTTGAGCCACCGACGCTTTTTTAATATTCAATATTAATATACAAAGACAACACCATCTTCGAGCGCACTAGGAGTCGAAGTGTTCGCCATGACCGAAATCGGTCGGATAGATCATCATCATCATCACAAAGAAAAATGACACACGGTCATCTACCTCCAAACTTGGATTTACCGTACAATTGGCACCAGAGACTGATATACAGGATGTAACAACATTGGTGTAGGTCCCGTTAACTGGGGCTTCTACTCATCATACTGAACAACTTTAGTTCTACGACTTTGCTGAAATCGCAAAAAAAAAATTAATCTTCATACAACAAATCGATCAGCTGATTGACCAATTTTGAGCATTTTAGTATGGAGGGTCCAATTTTTTTTTTAATTGACTATTGTGGAAAGTTGGTCAGTATGATTAGTAGAACCCCCAGTTAACTGGTCCTACACCAATTTTTTTATATCCTATATATAAGGTCTAACAAAATTAGCTGAAACTATTTTAACTGGTGCTTCTACCCATGAAACTGAACAACTTTCCTCATGGAACCCATAGTCAAATCGCAAAAAAAAATTGGCTCCCTAACTCGATCAGCTGATCAGCCAACTTAGTATGGGAAGTTCAATTTTTTTTTTCGAGATTTGACTATGGGTTTCATTGGGAAAGTTGTTTAGTTTCGTGGGTAGAAGCACCAGTTAAAATAGTTTCAGCTAATTTTGTTAGACCTTATATATCGCAGGTATAACTATTGACATAGTCGTGATATTATAATATCACTAATAAAAATTAGTGAAATTATAATTGCACGGTAAATTGTCAATCGACTCCATTTCTTAGAATTTCACGGCCTATTTTTAGTGTCATTGTAATTTACGGGACAATTTTTTATTATAACAGCTCATATACGTCCCCACCGAGGGGCTCGAGCCTACCCTGAATCAGGGCGATTAGGCCTTAGTCGACCACGCGGGCCCAGTGCGGGTTGGTCGACTTCACACACAACCTTCGAGTTTCTTCGCAGGCGTGTGCAGGTTTCCTCACGATGTTTTCCTTCACCGTTAAAGCAATCGGTAAGTATATGTACGTAAGTTTTTTGGAAAAGCTCATTGGTACATTGGCCGTCCAGATTTGAAAAAGCGTCGGTGGCTCAACCGGTAACGACTCGGTCCATCTAACCAGAGGTACGGGACAATACAATATAACTAAATGAGCGAGCGTAGCAAGCGATGTTAGGTTCGGTCAGGTTTGATTTATTATACAGTCAAAGGGCCTTACGATCCCTCCTAGGTAGCAGAATGCTTCGCAGAAGAGATTGGTATTTTCGGATACTTAGAAGCCGTGAAATTTTAAGAAAAATGGTGCCGATTCACAATTTACCGTGCAATTATAATTTCACTAATTTTTATTAGTGATATTCTAATTTTTTTTTTTTTTTTATTCACAATTGGTAAACCCTTGACAACATCTCACCTGGTGGTAAATGATGATGTTGCCGAAGATGGAAGCGGGCTTACCAAGATTCCCCAACGCAATGGGGAACTGGCTATCTTATCTTCATGCCGGAACACACCAATGATATCAACATTGATATTTGGCGGCAAGACTTAGATAAGATGGTGGTAGCTAGCCAGGTGGGCTTAGAAAATGCCCTACCACCAACCAAACCGAGTCTTACATTTGACCCCGCCGGGAATCGAACCCGCGACCTCCTGTGTAAAGCCAGCGAACTTTGCCTCTGAGCTACGGAGGCGGTTAAAAATAATATATAATAATATCACGACTTTGACAATATACCTGCGACATATACATACTATTACATGTTTAAAAAATCTATTCATAAAAATGTGTATATAGTAATATATGCGCGTATCATGCAAAAACTACTGGATAGATTTCGATATTTTTTTTTTAGTTTTACTTTTTAGTTATGGAATCTAAAAATAAAATTATCACCTACGGGCCGCTTGCGGTTCGCTCACTGCGCACCTTCAATACCCATGGGACGAAGCTGCGGGAAACAGCTAGTACATCCTACTAAAATTAAAACGCGAAAGTTTGTAAGAATGTATGGATGTATGATTGTTACACTTTCACGCAAAAACTACTGATCGGATCTGGCTAAAATTTGGTAGGTAGACAGATTAGGACCTGGATTAACACAAAGGCTACTCCGCTAAGGCTTTTTCAGCTTGCGGCTCGCGCACTGCGCACCCTCGAAAAGTCATAGAAACGTTGTCCACGCGGGTGAAACCGCGGGAAACAGCTAGTACATGTATAAATATTGAACACCCAGACACAGAACAAACAAATCTGTTCGTCACACGAATGTTTGCCCTGAGTTGGGATCGAACCCACGACCGTTGGCTCAGCAGGCAGGTGCGCTGCCACTGGACAACGGGACAGTCAACTTACTACTTGTTAGTTAATTTAGAACACATTTTTGGTTAATTGAACTATGTATTTTAAAAACTACGCAGTATTTCACTTGTGGGCAGTTATCACTTAATAAACATTAATTCCATTCTATTCTAATTTTATTTATCCCTGGTCGGGTAAATTTTTAACCTCCTTAAAAAAAGGAGGAGGTTTTATATTTCTATTTTTATGTAGGTCACCGATTTCTTCGTCAATAGTGGACAAATTTTGAAAAATCTTTTTAGTTGGTAGGTTGAAATTTTGTAAAAATCGGTTAGGTGTTTTTTTTTTTAAAAAAATATTTAAAATTTAAGTCGTGTTAACAAGCGACTTCCAAAGAGGAGGAGGTTCTCATTTCGTCTGTATGTTTTTTTTTATGTGTGTAACCTCATAGCTTTTGACTGGGTTAACCAATTTTTATGATTCTTTTTTTATTTGAAAGCTAGTGCTTCCTGTGTAGTACCATATAAATTTTATCAAAATCGGTGTAGTACTTTATTAGAAAAAATGTACTAAGTTGTTGCGATGAAAGTCGGTTTTTTAACGTGTTTAGCGTTTAGCGTTATTTTAATGACATTCTCTCTCCTTTCAGAATACCAACTAGCGTACCAATGTGGCTCATCCAAGCAGCCGAAGAGCTGACATATCAGTCTCCGGTCATATTGGGCCTCAAATTTAAGAACATACTTCACGTGGACACCTGGGACGAGGGTGCCCACTTCCTCAGCGTCACGTACCCGGACAGGTTCAGTCAAAGTATTATGGACGGCTTGGACGGCTTCAGAATGTGGCACTTACAGAACGGTACTGATACTACCACTATGATATAGTGTTAGAATCTATCAGTTTTAAAGAAAATAGTTAGTGAAAAAAATAAAAACTTTATTAAAAAAATAAAATGTTTTGAAACCTATATATAATTTTATTTTTGTGTATCCTTGCCTCGAAAACAGAAAAACGGAAACCTTATAGCTCTTATTGTTACAAAGTCAACCTTTTTGTTTATTTTTTTATTTTCAATCTGTTTTATATAATACTTTTTTATATTTTTACTTTTTTTTTGTTTTTCTAGTTGTCATTCTGTCAATTCCATTCCCATCCTGATCGTAACGACTGTCCATATACCATATTTTACTTTCTAATTTTTATATTTTTTTTAATACATATACAGTTTTTGGTGGATTTTCCTATTATTTAAAAATAACTCTGATCTTACCTCCACAATCCTTGATACTTTTTCTTTGTGCGTGCGACGGCGCAGTTCACTTTGTTGTTTGTCATGACCTTTTTACAAGCTTTTAATTAACTTGCAATGAATGTATGTCATCAGTTTTGGAGATATAACGTCTCCCTGTCTCACCCCTTGCTGCAACTGGATAGGTTTCTAGTTCTGATCCATTTTCTTTAAAACGGAGGCGAACCGACATGGTGGCGTTTTCATACAGACACTTCAACACCTCGATGTATCGATGGTCAATTTGGCACCGCTAGAGAGACTGTAGCACAGCCCAGGTTTCGACGGAATCAAAGGCTTTCTCATAGTCCACAAACAAGGACCGGTCGTCGTGGAAATCCTTGGGTGAGGCCTTTGTCCTGCAGTGGACGATTTTCGGCTGATATGATGATGATGTATGTATGTAGGTTTGTTCGGGTGAAATCTTCTAAGTTAAATTTTACCCACTTCCCGGTTTCCGATTAAGCTGAAATTTTGCATGCATATGTATATTGCGTAACAATGCAATATCAAAAGCTTGTACCTAAAAGTTTTTAGGTTTTTCAATTTTTTTTCTCAGAAACTGGTAAAGTTATCAATTTGACGCAATCAATAGATACTGTGAAGAAATCAGTCTTTTTGTTTTATTTTTATTTTCAACCTGCTTTTATATCAACTCTTTGTCTATTTTTACTTATGATAATTGTTTGTTTTTTTTAAATTGTCATTCTTTTCTCCATTCCGATTTCCATACTTTTCATCTATACTGCCATTTTCCATATTCAACATTTTTAATATATTGTTCACGGTTAATCATGAAATAGTATTAAAAAAACTTAAAAGCTTTTTGTGACAAGCTTTTATTTGAAAAGAGTTTTTATGCTCAAAATGCCAAATGCTCAAATAAATATAAAAATACACGGTTCTAAATTCAAAAAAGTTGGGCACAGTAAACTCGAGTTGTTTAAAAAATGTTAGTACTTAAGGTAAACAAAATATTTTATCATTTAGTAAATTTTTAAATTCCGACGCAAAAAAAGGGGTGTGATAAGATAAGTTTGACACCAATATCTCTGTGTGGCATCGTAGCTCTCGAACGGATGGATGGATTTTGATGCGGTTTTTTTAAGTGAAAGCTAGTTTCCTTGCAGTGTTTCTTAACTATAATTGATGAAGATCTGTTCAGCCGTTTGAGGATCATCAGCTCTAGGTCTCTAGTATCTCGGTGATGAAGGTCTGATCGATTCATAATTTAGTGCCCTGTTACTGTAATAATATTGCAAAACCATGGTAACCTTGACCTGATGCTGCAGCATCTCCTGGAATCTTCAGGATACCCAACTCTTTACCAACTTACAACAGAGGCATCTTATTTGGGCTTATTGAAATAGTCTCAATGAATAGGTGTTAGATAAAACATGGTAAACTTGACCTGATTCTGCAGCATCTCCTGGAATCGGCAGAATACCCATTGTCCCGGAAACTATTTGTGTGAATGAGGGGATATAATTTCGATTGTATGTAATAGGTATAAATTTTGTAAAATCACAAAATAAAAATTTAAAAAACCCCGGTCAAGAACCTCTGAAAAGTAAAAATTATATATTTTGGCCCTTTGAGTTTAATTTAACCCGGCGCCAATGACGTGTAAAAAATAACGCGGACAATGACGCTGGGTCAATATGACCCGAATGTTTTTTTCTTAATTATCTGGTTAGCTGCTGAATTATAAAAAAAATAATACAAAGTAAGAACTATTGCATGACCATGAAGTCAATGTAGTACCAAGATGTTTAAGTTAATTTAGATATCAAGCTATAATTTAGTTTTAATGCAACAACCTCAAAAGGGCAACTAAAAGAATTTCTCTTTTGGAACTAAAAATGTATGGAGCTGTAGCCGTTTTATTCAAGAAAAAGGATTTTACCATTCTTCACTGGCGCTTGCTCACTACACTATGGTACAAATCATATGAATTGAGGTCTTATCTCCAGCTACTGAGAAAATCAATAACGATTATTATATGTTTTTTTCGAAATTTCCCGAATTGAAAATCGCTCGGGTCAATATGACCCAGCGTCATTGGCGCCGGGTTAAGTATTAATATTTTGATCCAAGAGTCGTCGCGTAGGGGCACCGCTAAGTAAATAAAACAAAAACAGAATACAACTGATTTACTACAACTGATTACTAATAAAAATTCACAATGTAGCGGTCCCCATATCAATAATATGGCAAATACATATTATTTTTTACTTTTTTGTGGTTTTTGTCGGGGGTTTTAATCTTGATCACATTACATTTTGGACGTCGAGCATTTTCCTGTGATATATATATATATATATATATATATATATATATATATATATATATATATATATATATATATATATATATATATAATCACACATCGTGTTTTCATTTACAAATTCATTTAAAACATAAATACAACTAAACATGGTTTATTTTTTAAAAAAACACTACGATTTGTTTACACATTGAGCCATTTCTAAAAAAACGAGACTGATATACGTTTTTTTTTAAATATAAAAAGATTCTGGGACCTTGATTCCACCACCAAAGTTCATCATCAGATCAACTTCAAAATACTAAAAGGATCTATTGTCACCGAGGAAAAGGCTTCATTCCAAGTTTCAGAACAATCGTACCTTTGGAAGTCGGTCTATAATCGATCGCAAGATTTGAACTAAACATATACATACAAACATTGCAAGTTAAATGAAAACTTTTAAAAATAGGATATGTAAATGACCTGGTGAGGGTTGCGGGAAGACGCTGGATGCGGGTAGCGCAGAACCGGTAGTCGTGGAAATCCTTGGGGAGGCCTAAGTCCACCAGTGGACGTACTTCGGCTGATATGATGATGATGCAGATATGATTTAATTTTTAGGGTTCCGTACCCAAAGGGACCCTATTACTAAGACTTCGCTGTCCGTCCGTCTGTCTGTCTGTCTGTCATCAGGCTATATTTCAAGAACCGTGAAATTTTCGCAGATTATGTATAACAACAAATACTAAATATTAAAACTAGCGCCATCTAGTATGATAGTTAGTACGGAACTGAAGAAACTAGCGCCATCTAGTATGATAGTACGGAACTGAAGAAACTAGCGCCATCTAGTATGATAGTACAGAACTGAAGAAACTAGCGCCATCTAGTATGATAGTACAGAACTGAATAAACTAGCGCCATCTAGTATGATAGTACGGAACTGAAGAAACTAGCGCCATCTAGTATGGTAGTACGGAACTGAATAAACTAGCGCCGTCTAGTATGATGGCACGGAACTGAGGAAACTAGTGCCATCTAGTCTGATGGCACGGAACTGAAGAAACTAGCGCCATCTAGTATGGTAGTACGGAACTGAATAAACTAGCGCCATCTAGTATGATGGCACGGAACTGAAGAAACTAGCGCCTTCTAGTATGGTAGTACGGACTTGAATAAACTAGCGCCATCTAGTATGATAGTACGGAACTGAATAAACTAGCGCCATCTAGTATGATAGTACGGAACTGAAGAAACTAGCGCCATCTAGTATGATGACACGGAACTGAAGAAACTAGCGCCATCTAGTATGGTGCCACTGAACTGAAGAAACTAGCGCCATCTAGTATGGTAGTACGGAACTGAATAAACTAGCGCCATCTAGTATGATAGTACGGAACTGAAGAAACTAGCGCCATCTAGTATGATAGTACGGAACTGAAGAAACTAGCGCCATCTAGTATGATGGCACGGAACTCAAGAAACTAGCGCCATCTAGTATGATGGCACGGAACTGAAGAAACTAGCGCCATCTAGTATGGTAGTACGGAACTGAATAAACTAGCGCCATCTAGTATGATGGAACGAAACCCTATGTTTGCGGTTCTGACTCGCACTTGTCGGTTTTTTTTCAATTTCTGATTTCTTGATGAAAAAAAACACAGGTTTCAATAAATATTATTTTATTAACTTAATCAACTGATAGACTTTCAGGCTATATCGCAGTGGTAGTATCAGTACCGTTCTGTACATGCCACTTTCTGAAGCCGGTCAAAGCGTCCAAAATACTTTGACAGAACCTGTCCGGGAACTGAAGACTCAGGAAGTGGCCACCCTCATCCCAAACGTCGGCACGCATTATGTTCTTGTATTTGAGTCCTAGGATGATCGGGGACTGGTATGTGACCTCGTAGGCAGCTTGGATAAACCACACTGGCACGCTCGTTGGTATTCTGGAAGAAATATATTAATTACTAGTGGGTGCTCGCGGCTTCGCCCGCGCAGTTCCCGTTTTTTGGTGTTCCCGTAGGAATTTCCCTAAATCCTTTCTTAACGGATGCCTACGTCATAACATCTACCTGCATGCCAAATTTCAGCCCGATTCTTCCAGTGGTTTGGGCTGTGCGTTGATAGATCACTATGTCAGTCAGTCAGTCAGTCAGTCAGTCACCTTTGAGTTATATATATTTAGATATAAAAAAAACTTTGTTCCCTCTCCCTCTCTCTCTTATTGTGAAATGAAATGAAATGATAATTTATTTGCATCAAAAATGGTAGTAGGATGTTTAGTATTTTTTTTTATTATTCACAATTGGTAAGCCCTTGACAACATCTCACCTGGTGAGTATAATTTTGTAGTGCAATCATGTTTCGCCTGTGCAAGGCATGCAAATGTTTAACATAGATTATAATTTTATTATGTCACGGAAATCTTAAAAAAAAAAATCAAACGTCAACAAGTTTGTTTTTGTCAGAGAGATTTTTTTTTCGAAAGGACAAGCTTGTTGTTGGCCGTTGGGGCCTTTACAACTTCACCGGGCAGGGGAGGCGAGTGCGGAGGGCACTCAGCCTAGTGCAAAGCAAAAAGATGCAACTGCCTAAGGGCGCCCAGGTGGGCACGGACCTCGGCTTAGGTCGTTGTTTGGACGTGGGAGGATCGGAGAGAAGCGGCCTGGTATATGCCGGTAGCACTGGTAAGCGCCAGAAGCGGGGGGACGCCGCCCTAGGGGGCGGGGTCAGGGCAGCTACGGCTAGCGTGGTCGGGTCTTCGGGGTGTCAGAGAGATATTCAACGAAACTCTAATAATTTTTGTCACTAAGCCATTTAAACAATTTTGTCTTGAATGTTTTAGATTCTAGCTTTCTTAGTTCAATCGGTAAGTTGTTATATATTCGAACGCTCATACACACACACACAATTTGGCACAATAAACCGTGCTATCCAATCCAAGGGACAGACGGTGGTACGGAACCTTTGGAGTACTAGTCCGATTCGCACTTAACCGGCGTTTTAGGTGTAGCTAAGTGTCATCGTGCCTAAAAAAAAAACAAATGGTTATTGAATTTTTTTAATTAATTAATTTTATATTTGATTTTTATCTTTGGAAAACCGTCATCATCATCATCATATCAGCCGACAGACGCTCACTGCTGGACATAGGCCTCCCCAAAGGATTTCCATGACGACCGGTTCTGCGCTGCCCGCATCCAGCGTCAACAGCGTTTGGAAAACCAGCGGCTTATAAAATAACACTTTATATAAATGGTGTATTAAAGGTTTTCACAAGTAAATCCGTAGGTGCAAATCTAAATGACCTACACGTGACCACGGGTGATGCTAAGTGCAACACCAGGCTAGCGCCGTCTATCCTATATGAAAGACCACTAAAAAAATAGAACATAGTTTTGATTTTTTAGTGCCACACATGCGATTTGGATCAACCGTAAAAGTCATGTAACTTTGATTGTCTTTGAAGGACGGACGGATGAATTGAGCAATCTCATAAGGATTCCTTGTAGGGGGGAGTACACTAAAACTTACTCCTCCAATCTCATCCCGAAGTAGTTCGTGTTGAAAGTCTCCGAGTAGAGCCTCATGGAAGTCTGAATAGACTTAGTAGACCAGTAGATGGTGAGTGTGTCCAGCAGGTAGTCCATGTCGTAGTCGTTGTCCAGGCCGGCGTCGTCCAGGTAGATGTTACTCTGAAGATGTCGAAACGTTTCATCATCAATTCATCACCTCAGCACAGTTTTAAGATGCTATCTTAGTGTGATCTTAATTAGAACTTAGTTTTAACCGCCTCCGTGGCGTAATGGTTAGTCTACTCGCTTCACACTAGGAGATCGCGGGTTCGATTTCCAGTGGGGTCAACGCATGACTCGGTTTGGTTGGTGGTAGGGAATTTTATAAGCCCGCCTGGCTAGCTACCACCATCTAATGTAAGTCTTACCGCCAAACATCAGTGTTAACAAAATTGATGTATTCCGGCTTGAAGATAAGATAGCCAGTTCTCCATTGCATTTGTTGATCTTGGTAAGCCCACTTCGATCTTCGGCATCATCGTCACGTACCATCAGGTGAGATGATGCCACGGGCTTATCAATTGTGGATGACTTTAGTACTAATATATATACTGTGCTCTTAACGTAAGATGTTGTAAAAGAAAACTAGACAACATTATGATGCTCTGAGTTTCCTATGTGTCTCCTCATCATCATCATATCAGCTCATATACGTCCCCACCGAGGTGCTCGAGACATGCAATTTCAATAATTTCTTACCAATTGTGAATAAAAAAAAGAAGATATTCTGTAAAAGTTTCAGCCGGCTACCTGTTAAGGTTCATAGGACACAGCCGTTTAAATGGTGGACAGGCAGACGGACAGACGACTTAGGTTCAGTAATAGTGTCTCGTACGGAACCCTGACGATATGAAATTTTTAGGTGCAGCAGGTCATTGCCTAGATGTGATTGTTAGTGGCATTTTTTTCGACCGTTTTCATGCTTTGCAAGGCACGTGAAGCCGTTGGCGCCGGTTGCTATCACTAGATGACAGTCGTTAAGCCGTGTCAGACGCCTTGTAGGCGGCTTGGAAGTCTTCCGACAATGGGGTTCGCTACTAGCCATACAACATCCATCAATCCGGACTTGGCCCACGTGTGTGAGGTATGAACTTGGGTAAAGACCCTTGCCACAGTAAATGGTACCTTATAGGTTGTTAATAGAATTAATATTTGAAAACCATTTTGTTTGTATGGAGCGAGCAAGGGATACACTCCTCTTAAGTTTTTAGTCACTTATTGTAGAACCTACAGGAGTGTTGGCTGTCATGAATTTTTCCAAGACCCAGGTGAGAAGACCAGTTGGGGAATCCGTAAGGGCGATACCTGAAAAATAAAATTCATTATCAATAAATAAAAACAGACGTATCTCATAGAATCGCTAAACTGAAGTAGCAGTGCGCAGGGCACATAGCTCGTAGAACAGATGGCCTTCGGAGCAGTAAGGTTTTAGAGTGGCGACCGCGCACCGGTAAGCGTAGCGTAGGAAGGCCTCCCACGCGGTGGACCGACGACCTGGTGAAGATCACGGAAAGCCGATGGATGCGGGCAGCTCAGGACCGGTTGTTGTTGAAATCCTTGGGGAGGCCTTTGTCCAGCAGTGGACGTTTTTCGGCTAATATGAGGATCATGAAATGAAAATTATAGGGATACACCTTTTTAACAATACTATACCGATACTCTTATTAAAATATCGGCGAAATATACTCTTAGTGAGTTTTATTTTCTGGATGTCTAACACAGATGACGAATGCTAGTCATCTGTGTTACTTTTTATCGTGTGTCAAAAACGATATGTTGTAAAAATGTTAGAAATAGGTACCTAGGCGTGACGTCATAGGTTAGCAGCGTCATTTATGTACTCTTTTTGTGATTTTGGTGACTTAAAAATCGAAGACTTGATGGAAAACAAAACGAGTAAGGTTTTCCGAAGTTTAAGTAGGAGGGCAATTTAGTGATCAAGGTTTCATAATTTATTTCTGATGCTGTCGTCATCCCTATTCACTTGGATGGTACCTCTTCATGTGAAGCCACAAGCTTGATGTGTTATTATTTTTAAAATTGATGCCACGGGACATGTTTTCTTTGCAATACATACAATGTAAGTGTATATTGCTTGGAAATTATCAAATGTCAAAATTTCAAAATTCTTTCCAAAAGCACTTATTTGTTTTATTCAACCGACTAGTTATAATAATACTCATATATTTCAGATCATCAGAAGGGTTTTGGTCGGATCTCAGAAATAAACTCGTATTTGAGAAGTTTTGGAGTGTACATTCAATATTCACACACGTTTACAACGCGAGGCTTTAGGATAATTCGGATGTTAACAGATTATTTCATAAACAGCAATAAGTTCGGCACGGGGCTGGCTTCCCAAGTTGACAGTTCAGTCACACTCTGGACACGGACCAGAAATGACATTTCAAAAAAGGAACGACGGAACAAACAAAATGGCGGCGAAATTCTATACGTTCTACACTCAAACAGTAACCAATCTGTATCAATCTGGGTGACGAGAGGGTGAGGTCGCAATCTAGAGAGCGGTAGGGAGTGTCCATACTGTATTTTAGTAATAATATAATACTTTGGTTCAGCTGCACGATCAAAAGTGCTCGTAAAATAATTGGCGCCTTTATCGTAGCCTCCGTAGGTTGGCTGCATTGTCATTCATTGATTCGATAATCACAACGATTCTGATTGGCTAAACAAAAGCGTACCAACACTACCAACCAAAACTGGGCTCCAGCACCGCATTGGCCGTCCGGATTTGAACCCGGCACCTCTGGTTAGTAGGACCGAGTCGTTACCGGTTGAGCCACCGACGCTTTGAACTCTTTTTTGCTTTTAGCTTTTAAACATACCTACATACATTGTAAGTTAAATAAAGGCTTTTAAAATAGGAGCGCTTCCTTTAACACCTGCATAGAACTTATTTTTACCTACATTGATTTTAAATCATATTTGATTACTTACCAAGAGTATCCGGTTTAGTTGCCTGAAGATGGAAGTAGCCAGTTCCAGCCATCAGAGTCGTGAACTTGGTTGTCAGCGGGTACATCCGACTGTACAGCGTTTGGTTGGTTAGAACCAGAGCTGGGTATAACTGTCCCACCATTTGTAAGAAGATCGCAACGGGCGTTTGTAGAGCAGCCCAGTTTGTGTGGAAACCTAACACTTCCTGTAAAACACGAAAAGTATTAAGGGTCCACAGCTCGTAGAAAAGATGGCCGTTGGTGTAATAAAGTTCTCGAGTGGCAACCGTGCACAGGAAAACGTACGCTACAGGCCTCACCGGTCGTCGTGGAAATCCTTGAAGGAGGCCTTTGTCCAGCTGTGGACGATTTTCGGCTGATATGATGATGATTACAGATAACCTCTTTGCGAAAAGTCATCATTTGCTTTTCTATGTGTCAGTGTCAATCGAAAATAGCTCTTATGGTGACAGTTTGCTATACGATGTTGAACCTTAGGTGGGTTGGAAATTAAATTCCTTGACGGTACTTACAAAGGCTTACAAACTGTAAATTGATAAAAAAAAGCTTGACTACTTACGTCAGGGAAAATGGTGGACATATGTTTTAAGACATAGGAGCCGAAATCCCCGCCTTGTGTGTAAAATTTCTTATACCCGATGCGGTGCATAAGGTTCCTCAAAACAACTCCAACGTGGGCTGCCCCCATGCCTGGTCGAACCGCTCCCTATAACAATTTATTCTGTACATAGAAATTACTGACTCGTTGTCGTAGCGTTCAGCTTTCGTGCCTGCAATGTAAGTGTGAAGGGTGCGCGAGCCGCAAGCGGGTCAAGAGCGTGGATATAAATTTTCTCCAGATCCCTCAGGAACAATACCGGACTATTAGCATTCTATGTCACTTCTTACCCTCTTAACCAATTCTATACAAAAAAACTTAATGTTTTTCTCCGTTGCGACGCCGACCTGCGCGAGCGTGGAAATATTTTTTCTCCAGATCCCTCGTTAACTATGACAGGATATGCTAATTAGTAAATTATTTCATTTCCCACCTCCTCAACTATCTCTGTGCAAAAAATTACAACAATCTATTGTTCAGTTGCGATGTTAAAAAAACAGACAAAAAAAAAATTTTTCCAGTTCCCTCAAGAACTGCATAATATTATCGGACCATGCTATTTTCACGGGATTAAAATTAACATAATATGTCCTTCCCAGTGACACAGGCTACCTGCATGCCACATTTCATCAAGATTGGTCGGGGTGTTGACGCGTGAAAAGGAAGCAAACAAATAAACAAACAAACACATTTGCACATTTATAATACTACTAGTAAGGATGTGTAAAAGTGTTTATGTATGCACATAATAAATTATTATCTAGGCAATGGGAACAGATGTCTGTGGCTGTCTGTATGTTCGCGCATCACATAAAAAATACCAGGCCGATTTTGATGAAATGTTTTATGGTGGTTCCGTATAGCCCCGGTTAACGATTTAGTCGCGGGCACAGCTAGTAATAAAATATAAGTAGGAAGTAGGATTAACGTTCACAATTAAACGATAAAGCAAAAACATAAGTCTTTTAATTTTCCACCTATAACTGGAATTCTGCGGAAGCGTTAATTTTTAAAGATTTTTTTTGTTTTATTTTGGGAGTTAATGTATTTAGATAACCCTAGAATGCTGGATGCCGCTACCCGAATTCGCAAACGGTCGTCGTGGAAATCCTTGGGGGAGGCCCATGTCCAGCGGTGGACCTCTTTATTCGGCTGATATAATGATCCTAGAATGCGGAAGCCGCTGGATGCGGGTAGCGCAGAACCGGTCGTCGAGGAAATCCTTGGGGGAGGCCTATGTCCAGCGGTGGATATCTTTCGGCTGATATAATGATCCTAGAATGCGGAAGCCGCTGGATGCGGGCAGCGCAGAACCAGTCGTCGTGGAAATCCCTGGGGAGGCCTATGTCCAGCGGTAGACCGCTTTTGGCTGATATAATGATCCTAGAATGTGGAAACCACTGGATGCGGGTAGCGCAGAATCGGTCGTCGTAGAAATCCCTGGGGAGGCCTATGTCCAGCGGTAGACCGCTTTTGACTGATATAATGATTCTAGAATGTGGAAACCGCTGGATGCGGGTAGCGCAGAATCAGTCGTCGTGGAAATCCTTGGGAGAGGCCTATGTCCAGCGGTGGACGTCCTTCGGCTGATATAACGATCCTAGAATGCGGAAGCCGCTAGATGCGGGTAGCGCAGAATTGGTCGTCGTGGAAATCCTTGGGGGAGGCCTATGTCCAGCGGTGGACATCCTTCGGCTGATATAACGATCCTAGAATGCGGAAGCCGCTAGATGCGGGTAGCGCAGAATTGGTCGTCGTGGAAATCCTTGGGGGAGGCCTATGTCCAGCGGTGGACATCCTTCGGCTGATATAACGATCCTAGAATGCGGAAGCCGCTAGATGCGGGTAGCGCAGAATTGGTCGTCATGGAAATCCTTGGGAGAGGCCTATATCCAGCGGTGGACGTCCTTCGGCTGATATAACGATCCTAGAATGCGGAAGCCGCTAGATGCGGGTAGCGCAGAATTGGTCGTCGTGAAAATCCTTGGGGGAGGCCTATGTCCAGCGGTGGACATCCTTCGGCTGATATAACGATCCTAGAATGAGGAATCCGCTGGATGCGGGTAGCGCAGAACCGGTCGTCGTGGAAATCCCTGGGGAGGCCTATGTCCAGCGGTGGATGTCCTTCGGCTGATATAATGATCCTAGAATGCGGAAGCCGCTGGATGTGGGTAGCGCAGAATCGGTCGTCGTGGAAATCCTTGGGGATAGGCCTATGTCCAGCGGTAGACCTCTTTTGGCTGATAATAATGTTCCTAGAATGTTATGGATCATACATAAAAGAAAAGTATAACATTATATTATGTCACTTCGTTACAAAATCTAAACCACCAGATGGTATTCCTTTTTTTTCAAAGCATTACAAAAACTAAATCTAACCTCCGAAAATCCGAAACCGGGCAGACTGGGCACGATCAGGTCGATGACGAAGTCCCGGTCATCACTGACGGCCGTCAGTTTGGGGATGATGTCGTAGAATTCTCTGATGGAGCTCGGCCAACCGTGTAAGAGTAGAAGTGGAATACGTTCTTTACCTTCTGGCACCTGCAGTAAGAAAATCAATCAATCAAAACAATTTATTTCAAATAGGTGTTTACGCACACTTTTAAATAATCAAAAAAAAAAATTGCATATCTTAATATAATAAAACTGTAACGGGGCCGTGTCTGTACATGCAATATTTTTGGAAAATAATAACTGTGGTGGACATTACTAACGATACAGAGGCCAAAACAACAACTTTTGGAATTTTTGTCTGTCTGTCTGTCTGTCTGTCTGTCTGTCTGTCTGTCTATCTGTCTGTCTGTCTGTCTGTATGTTCGCGCATCACGCAAAAACTACCAGGCCGATTTTGATAAAATTTTGTATGGTGGTTCCTTATAGCCCGGGTTAACATATAGGATACTTTTTATCCCAGAAAATTCAAGAGTTCCCGTGGGAAAATCAAAAGTATTCATTTATAGAGTGGCTCACCACGCAAATGTGGCTTGACCTATTACAATCAAATTTTACACGTTGATACCCTTATCGCGAACTAAAACTGGGACATTGTGAATTCCAAAAAAATTAGGGTTCCTACAGGAATGCAAAAAATTGTATCTTTAGAATGACTCAACGTAACAATATGAAACCTTTACATTGGGATGAGGTGTTTTGACCATCATTGTATAGTCGGGTATTCTTTATCCCGGAAAACTAAAGAGGTCCCGTGGGAAATTATCTATCGATACATACAATAATAACAATAGAGTACTTTTTTCTATATATTAGCTACACATACCAAACATTATAATCATAGTAGCAGAATGTCAATAGATGGCACTGCAGGGATAATAAAACGCGCTTAAGTTGTATTAAAACATTAAAATATTATTTCATACTTTTGAGTGGATTTCTTTTAGGTATTTTTCATTATACGCTACTTTAAACTCTGGAACTATGGTACATAGCTATGTGTTTCATAGACGAACAGAGAGGTATTTTTATACAGATCCCAATCGTGTAAAAAAATAAAAACACATAAATCGAGTTTAACATCTTTTAACAAGAGGCACAGATATGGGAACTCTTCTGACGGCGACTATTTGCGTGTGGCAGTTGTTCTCCGCCTGCAATATCAATATCTGTGAACCTCATCAATGTATTTGCGGGTCCTCGGTGGTGGCAATTGGTCATCATTCACTGAGTTGCAGTCGTGTTTGTGAAGATTACCACGTCACCAATTCCTTAATGACCTCACTCGGAGGGCACTGGTCTCGGCCAGATGGAATATTCCATCTTTGATGCAGCCGCCGGCCGGGCTTTAGTCGATCTGATGGCAAAAGGCTGGAGGGTTTAGACAGGTGCTATGGCAGGGAGGAACGTGTCTGCTTTGGGAAGCCACTTTTTCTGCCTCACTCCTCACCCGTACGGTACTGCTGCTCAATTTGCGGTGAGAAAGAAGCATAAAAAGTACTCGGTCTTGGAGGCAAATTACTGCTTTGTGCCGCTGGTCTGTGAGACAACCGGCTGCTGAACCCTCAGAGGAAGAAGATTGGCCTTCGCCTTCGAGAGAGGAGATGTGACGTGAGGTCCTACCTGCTGCTAAGGTTGTCTATTGCCATCCAGCGCGGCAACGAGAAGTGAGTCTTGGGCTCCTTTGGAGCTGATACGACTCGAGGATTTGACCTATATTAATATTGTTAGGAAATTTTATTACTAGATTGATACCTATAATGATTAGAATTAGTTTTTTGATAATATTTCATCATATCAGTTTATATACGTCCCCACCAAGGGGCTCGACCTGCCCTGAGTTAGGGCGATCTGGCCTTAGACGATCACGCGGGCCCATTGCGGGTTGATTGACTTCACACATAAACTTCGAGTTTCTTCGCATGCGTGTGCATTTTTCTCATCGTAAGAGCGTCGGATAAACGTACAATACGAGTATGAAATCGATATTCGTATAGATATTGGTAAGTGACAGGATTCGAACCACGGCCTTCCGGACAGGAGGTAGTGGCCCTAACCGTTTTGCCACCGACGCTCTATATCTTATTTAAGATTTAGAAATCCTTACTTTATATTATAAATGTGAAAATGTGTTTGTTTGTTTGTTACCTATTTACACTTCAACACCTCTACCAATCTTGATGAAATTTGGCATGCAGGTAGCCTGTATCACTGGAAATGAAATAGTCAACCTTTTATCTGTGGAAATTATCATAGTCCGATGCAGTTCCTGAGGAAACTAAAACTATACTCTATGTTCATTTTATTTAAAACCGTAATGAAAAAATGGATTGGTGTGATTTTTAGCACGGAGATGAGGTGGAAAATTATATAATTTACTAATAAGTATATCCTGACATAGTTCCCGAGGGATCTGGGGACAACTGTTTTCTACGCTCGCGCACGTCGGTGGCGTCGCAACGGAGCAACGGATTAAAGTGATTTTTTGTATAGAATTTGTTGAGGGGGTGGGAAGTGACAAAGACTGCTAATCCGAATAGCCCGACGGAACTGTTCCTGAGGTACCTGGTGAAAACTCATGTCCACGCTTGCGAGCTGATTGCGGCTCGCGCACCACTCACCCTCAAAAAGAGTCATCAAAGCTATGTCCACGTGGGCGAAGCCGCGGGCAAAAGCTAGTTACAAATAATGTCATGATTCAGATAAGTCTCAGGTAATAGTATTTGTATATATATCTTTGTCAATTACATAATCTATTATTTTATAACACCCTCTAGAGCACAAACATTTTTTGACATGAGTCTTGAATTTATTCTCTGACAAACTAGTTACATTTTCTGGAATTTTATTGTAGAATCTTATACACTGCCCCACAAATGACTTTTTAACCTTACTCAGTCTCTAAAAGGCTATATCTATTTTATTTATATTTCTTAAATTGAAATTATTTATTTAAAAAGGTTATTTTATCTCCTCTCATAATAATAATAATAATAATAATTCTCTCCCCGTCGCACTGAACTCCAGCCGACTGTGCTTCCGCTGGAGGTGCTCCTTGCCACTTCGCCTCGTGCTAAGTGAGCAGAGTAGCTTAAGTTTATATCTTGAAATAATAATAATAATAATAAATATTATTTATTGCATACCAAAAAAACTTTACAGAAACTTAATTTAAAAATGTACAGTGCAAAGGCGGCCTTATCGCTTTGAGCGATTTCTTCCAGGCAACCTTAAGGTAACCGGTAGGAGTTGGTAGGTAAAAGGCTTAATGCGGGTGGCTGTAGATAATTTTTTTTTTTTACTAAATAATACATATATACTTTTATAAAATGATGTTCTTGATGTTTTTTGGCTTGAAGGTAAGATAGCCAGTTCCACCTTTTCGCACGAATCGTTACGTCTTCATTTATTATGCGTACAGCGCAGGAGTGGAACTCCTTGCCTGCGTCAGTGTTTCCCGATTCCTATAACTTGGGGATCTTCAAGGCAAGAGTGAATAGGCATTATTTGAGTCTGCGAGTACCATCCTCGACTGCATCATCACTTACCATCAGGTGAGTTGCAGTCAAACGCACTCAAATTTTTAATAATAAAAAAAAACATATTATTCGTGAAGTAAGTTAAATGATCAAGTAAGTTAACTGATGATGATTAAGATATATCGCATGACATACTTACAAACCCGACGGTAAATCATAATTTACCTACAAGGAAGATTCATTGAAATTTCATCAAAATCTTAATAATAAATTCTTTGTACTTAACCATGGTACGCAACCGTGATTTCGTAAAAAGAAAAAATTAAAAACCGACCAAGTAAAAGTCAGAACCGCACACAAAAGGGCTCCGTACCATCATACTAGATGGCGATAATTTCTTCACGTCAAAAAAAAACACGGTTTTTTGTATGGAGACTTTCACTGTTTCTAATTTTTAGTATTTGTTGTTTTATCGGCAATAAAAATACATCATCTGTGTAAATTTCAACTGTCTAGCTATCACGGTTCATGAAATACAGCCTGGTGACAGTCGGACAGACAGACAGACGGACGGACAGCGGAGTCTTAGCAATAGGAACTCTAAAAACTCCTCCATCGAAGTGCAAGTTATTTTTTTTTATATATAAACTAGTTTGAAAAATACGGTTATGTAGACGACCAAAGGGTTAAATTTCTGGTGGTACGATACTTCCAACCCTCCCTAAATTTATATTCTATATCTTAAGGGTCCCCAGAATGCTCGAGTTTTCGTACAAACGTAGTTCCGCTTTAATACAGAAACTAAATGCCGGATTGAATCTAGTTTTTGTAACTAGTTTTCGATGTACTAATATAAAACGAAAAAAAATTTGAGCAGTTTCAGTACAAAACTAAATTAAGCCTTCTTTTAGTTATGTTTAAATTTACTACGATGAAAACTAATTACAAACATCGATATGTGTCTGCGCAATATATTTGCAAAGTTTGAATTCAATCCGGCATGTTGTTTCTGTATTAAAGCGGAACTACGTTTGTATAGAAACTGGAGCCTCCTGGGGACCCTTAATTATCCAGAAACGTGACATAACATACACTTACTTCAGGCGTTACCCTTATGTAAAATATATCCATTCCCTGTATGTTCGTCTTGTACATTGGATATTGGTTCAAGTAAGTCTCCCTAGCTGTGAAATTGTATTGGTTCAGCCAGCGATCTATCCATGTGTATGTGATGCTGCTATTAAATCCATACGTGGATGCTGCTCCTTCCAATCCAGGCACAAACTTCATGTGGTTGCTGAGACGCTCCTTCAAATCGGTTATCATCTGAAAAAAAAAGTATATTTTTGTAAGTATTTTTTTTTTCAATTCAGTTCAATATATTTTTTCAAAATAGGTGCAAATTACATTCTTTCTTATAGTCATAAAATATGTATAATAATTTCGTTTGTGAAGAATCAAGAAATAAACAATATATAAGTTAATAACGTCAAAATTCAATCCTTGATATAAACCAGATTGTGTCATTAGAACATGAAAACAATATGACACGAAAAGTTATAGGTAAAATTCATTGAAACGAACAGCACCCGGTCACGAGTATAACGCGAGAGTCAGCCATCGCTTCCATCAACCATATTAGAGGGAAAGGAACGACCCGGCTCCCGATGCGCCACCATCCGCACGAACATTTAAGCGTGCATGCACCACTCATGTCAATGCTAAGATAAAAATATTTATTAAAAGACATTTAACATAGGAGTTTACGAACAGATCTATGCTGTAAAGTAGTAGGAATGTTATGATTAATATACTTTAGTAAATTGAGTCTTGTGGATACCTTCTCTTGGCGTTTAACCGCCTCCGTGGCGTAATGGTTAGTCAATTCGCTTCACACCGGGAGGTCGCGGGTTTGATTCCCGGCTGGGTCAACTTTGTAAGGCTCAGTTTGGTTGGTGATAGGGCATTTCCATAGCCCGCCTGGCTAGCTACCACCATCTTATCTAAGTTTTGCCGCCAAACATCAGTGTTAACATCATTGATGTGTTCCGGCTTGAAGATAAGATAACCAAATCCCTATTGCGTTTGAGAATCTTGATAAGCCCGCTTCCATCTTCGGCATAAAGTCGGTTTACTGACGATAATTTTACGTGACAACGTGTCACAAGGCGAACGCTTGTGTGCCTTTAGACCACACGACTGAAGTAAAACTTCTTCAGCTCCATGTTTAAGGAGATGTAAGATACCGCCCATAGTTGGGTGAGTTAACTCTTTGGCATTTCCTCACAAAGAATGGATTGAATTGGAACACCTCTTGTAAGATCCTGGAAGCCTAGTACTTTTATTCCTTTTAACTTGACATTGACTTTGACCTTAACAGGCCCAAAGCCCCAGGCCCCCAAGCCTCAAGCTGTAAGCAAGTACAACTCTCGCTTGCACGTTTGGCTCAGCGTACTGGCGTAACGGTACAATGACGTCACGTAACAGGATAATGACGTCACACTTTTTGTACATGCAGCCCGTGTCATCAATTTATGAGACGTTTTCACGTCAAAAAAACTGTGTTTCAAGGTCTTATCAAAACATAACAACAAACCTCATCTTCAAGTGTTATGTTTGCCGAGTAAATAGTTGTATCCTGGCTGGCTTGTTCCTCGGCGGGCCCCCACCATCTGGTAGGGTTTAGTTCGGTCCAGTTCACTGTGGGGGTTTCAGTATAATTCTGCGATATACCCGCGTAGAATATCGCGTGCGTTATTGCCAAAGTAAGAACATCCATGTTGGCCTGAAAAAATACAAGTATTTAGGGTTGTTTTGGACACCACACTGGCTTCGATATTGAACTACTTTTTTTAAAGTAAATATGGTCATCGTCATCATCAGCCGTGTTAGTCCACGGGCTGGACATAGGTTGAGCCCCGTCGTCAGCAACCTTGCGAAAACAATCGCTACGCCTAGCCGGGGGCACACAACGTATGCCTATATAAGACACTACCTGTCCCGGCGAACTTCGTTACACCTTACAATACGCTAAACTACCTTACCCTACCCTACACTACACTACACTATCCTAAACTACCCTACCCTACAAAAGTACCTTCTCCTGACAATAACGAACTCAACAAAAAAAGAATTACCGAAATCGGTCCAGCCGTAACTAACACGACTTATATCACCACACACACATACATAATGTTGAAAAACAAGAGAGAGTAAAATAACAAAATAACAGTACCTAATATTACAAGTAGAGAAAAAAAGACTATTAATGTATGAAGTGTGTGTCTGTGTGGTGCAAGAATCACGGATCGCGCTCAGCATATACTGCGTGCGGCTTATGCTGCAACACAGCGCTGGTTTTCAGCGTGGCCCAGGACTGCTGCGATTGCGTGCACGTTATAATACCTTCTAGCTGTTTCCCGCGGCTTTGCCCCCGTGGTTATCGGTTAAAAATTATAAAAAGAGACCATTATCCAATAAAAAGAGACGTTCATCCAACAATTTGACCAGGTGGAAAAAATATTTCTGTTTACTCTCGAAAATTGTATAATAAGAATGGATTTTCCCGATGGACATAGGCTAAAAAAACCCCGTATACT
Organism: Coleophora flavipennella; assembly: GCA_947284805.1. Taxonomy (NCBI): domain Eukaryota; kingdom Metazoa; phylum Arthropoda; class Insecta; order Lepidoptera; family Coleophoridae; genus Coleophora; species Coleophora flavipennella. The sequence goes on along the minus strand of OX369303.1, from coordinate 9,959,520 downwards.
CTCAACAACCACGAGGGCAAAGCCATGGGCAACAGCTAAAAGGTTTTGGTTACCAACGTGAAAGATTTTTTTAAATCGGAGGAGCAGTTTCGAAGATTACGTCCTACACACACTCACACACCATACACACACATACAAACAAACTTTAAAATACCTCTTTTTAATATTCGTATAGATAATGGTCAGTTCGCAAAATAATCAAGGCCTCATACTATTTTGATCACTAGATTTCATTTATAGTCTTTGTATGGGAATCCAATATATATGTTACCGGCCAAACCCGATTTTAGAACAAACTAGTTTTTCCTAGGCCAAACCAGTTCATCCTTAATTCGATAGGATAAACCGGTACAGACTAGGCTAAACTAGTACAAAACAAGTAGTTTAACTTTGGCTGAACTGTACGCCGCATTGTACTACTGCAACTACTGTAACTACTGCGTAACATATTTTAAATGAGCGAGCGAAGCGAGTGATATCAGGTTCGGTCAGTTTTGATTGAATATACATATAGTCAAATAGCCTCGCAAAGTGAGCCCCTCCCCCCTTCCCCCCTGGGTAGCAGAATGCTTGGCAGAAGAAGAAATCATCTGCGGCTGTTTTACATTCCGGCGCCATTCAGCGCGCCGTTTTGGAAACCAGTGGCGTATTCTACGTAACGGCTGCAACATACAAAGAAGAAGCTAGCCTAGCCTAGGTTAAATAGTTTCTCCTATCGGCCATGAAAGACACCATGATCCGTAAATCCGGAAACCTGCTCTCTTACCAACTGTCCCAGGGTTGTGTCGGGTTTCTCAGAATACTCAGAATCACCAAACGGTATTCGATGAAGGTCATAAAGGTATACGCGCTGACCGCGGAACACTTCAACGACGAGGTAGAGACTCTGTATGAGGACATCTCTACAGCATTAAATAGTACCAGGACCCACTATACCGTTGTTATGGGGGACTTCAACGCGAAACTGGGCAAACGAAGCGATGGTGAGCTGAGAGTGGTGCAATTTGGAACTTGGATACGGAGTAAGAAATGCACGTGGTCTGATGCTGGATGACTTTATGGAGAAGGAGAGCCTCTTTGATGATGAACTTCTCCAAAAAGTGTAAACAGCGGAAGTGGACATGGTTGCATCCCAATGGCGTAACGAAGAACGAGATTGACTTCATCTTGTTGACAAGGAAGAAAATATTCAATGATGTCTCTGTAACCCGACAAAACTGGAAACGTAAGTCAAAACTGGAAGCTATCACCGGATGGTGAGAGGCACATTGAATCTAAAGACCAAGCTAGAAAGATTTCAACTAATGATGAAGTCTACGCTCCGACCAGCGCCCATTCTACTCCTAAAACCCCGAGGGCTTTCAGCTCAAGTTGCACAATTGCTTCGAATTCCTAGGAGACTGCGAGAATGTGAACGATTATAATGACAGATTGGTGGATGGATATAGTCCAAACGGTCGGGTCTAAGATTTTTAAAACTTGCCGTTCAAACAGAACCTAAAACAAATCTCGGACTTCACCAGCAAAATCATGGAAGAAAGACGCAGATTGGTTTTGCAGTCCTCTAAAGACTTTACTCAGTATCGGCAACTAAACAGGCATATCTCTAAGTCCTTGACTCATGATTTGCGCCATTATAATACAATTGATGATTCTTAGCTATGTTTGAGACAAATCCACCCACGTAAATGGTCAACTGCCCGCAGAAAAGGTAAAAGATAGGGAGGTGGTGCTTTAACTAAAAAAAATACACCTTAGCCAGATTTCAGGTGCAATTAAAAAATAAAAATGACCGAAAACAAAATGGCCACCATAAATGTGGCGCAGTGTACAGTGCCGCAGAGAGGATGTTGCTGCGTATCCTCCGGTTTTTTCCCTATCTCTTCTCGTTTATCGTGTGGCACAATTAACCGTGCTATCCAAGGGATAGAAGGCGGTTGCCTGGTGTTGCACTAAACATCACCCGCTGTCACGTGTAGGGCATTTAGATTTACACCTACGAACGTGTGCAACGCGACCTTCATGCACATCTGGAATCAGATGTGCAGGTTTCCTCATGATGTTTTCCTTCACCGTTTTCCATAGGTCACCTTGTAATGGTGTTTTAGAGCCGCAACCACCGCAGGTCAGTATAGTATTAGTGGCTCTCTGAGCTGTAGGCCTAGCGAGTTTTTCAAAATGGCTGATGTATTATATTTTTTACATTTTCAACCCGCCGGTTCCGCCAATTTAAAAAATATTCCAAAAACTGATCGACAAAAAAAAACATTAAGTTATCGAACCTGCTCACAAAATTTCACGAGAATCGGTTGAGAAATGAGACCTGCAGAGGAGAACAGCCGGACATCCAAACAGACACACGAAAGCATTTCTGCCCGAGCTGTAATAGAGACGCGTCGCTCGCGCTCGATTAATTAAAAGCAAAAATAAGAATAGCAGGTTTTCTATTTGATTTAATTACTTTAGGAGTTCATTAAAAGTTAAAAACCCGACTGCGTAAAAACTTAACCCCTCTTTTTGACCAGTCGGGTAAAAATATATCATAAGTCACTCATGGGATCAAGAGGAATCTAAAGATATCCCGTACGTTAAAATGCTTCAAGCCGTTCAGGCTGTTACAGGGAACATAGAAATCTACATACATACATACACTCGAAAAGCTGAACTCTCGTTTTGAAGCAGTCGCTTAAAAATACGCTTGCTTGTACTTACCTTCAACGTAGCTATTCTCAGCGTTAATTTACACTCAGCGTTCCGCAACGAGGTCGGTTTCGTCTGGAGTAATGGTTCGTTCCGTATTTGTGTTACTCTATTTATACTGCTTTACATTTAGGGATACTTTGTGAAATGTTACTATTTCATTTAAAGACATTTCGGCACATAAGAGGCCGTATAAATTGTGATGATGATGAATGATAATAGAAATAACCAGAGCAGTGATAATAGATATAACCAGAGCAGTGATAATAGAAATAATCAGAGTAGTGACGATAAAAATTAACAGAGCAATGATAATAAAAACGGTTAAAGTAATGACAATAATTAATCACAACAGCAAGAATAACTGAATTGATTTTAAGTTTGACAAAAAAGTAAAAATAACATCCAGAACCCCTTTTAAAACGCCTTCATTTAAAATTTAAAAATTTAAAATGTTATTTAAAGCCAAATGCCACCTGTGTTGGCATAAATAATGGATCCAAAAATGTCATGGAAATACTTAATAAGTGTTTATAAAAATTTGAATTAAAAAAGAATAAATGAAAACCATTTTAATTTATGGAAAATTTATGTTAATTATTATCCCAAAAATAACCTTTTAAAAAACTTAAAAGAGATCTAAAATTGTAGGTAGCAAGTTCTATAGTAGTTTCATAAATAATAGCTATGGAAGTTCAAATTGAAATATTATTTATCTTAGACTTCTCCAAATAATAGGGAATTACATCGGTTCTCAATTACGTAACATATTTTTTTTATGTTCTTTGCTATTAATAGTGTACCTTGGCAAGTTTCAACTAAGTATCCAATCATTTTCTACGTTGGTGTATATTTTTAAAAGTAACCTTTGCCTGCTTGGCGGCAACTATTTAAACTTTATACGCTGTTTTTCAGTCATGTCCAGGAAGAAGTTATGACGAAGTCAATCTTTTTGGTTCTTTTTTTAATCGACCTACTTTTATATCATCTTTTTGTCTATTTTTACTTTTTGTTATTTTGTTTGCTTTTAAAATTGACACTCTCTGACAGGAAATTAAATTCCGATCCTATTCATCGACTCGTCTGTCCCATACCATATTTTTACGTTTTATTACCTAATTTTAACATATTCTGTTATTTGGTGAAATTATTGTTTTTTTTTTAAAGGAACCCCTGGAGAGTTCATAATTTATTTTTGGTGCTGTCGTCATTCCTATTGAACAGGTACTGAAGGCCCTTCCCTTCAGTACCTGTTCAATAGGAATGACGACAGCACCAAAAATAAATTATGAACTCTTGATCACAAAATTGCCCTCCTACTTAAACTTCAGAAAATTTTACTCGTTTTGTTTACCATCAAGTTTCCGATTTTTAATTCACCAAAATCACAAAATAAGTACATAAATGACACTGAAAAACTATAACGTCACGCCTAGGTATTTCAAACATTTTTAAACGACTTCAAAAAAGGAGGAGGTTTCTCAATTCGACCGTATATATATATATATATATATATATATATATATATATATATATATATATATATATATATATATATATATATATATATATATATATATTATGTTTGTTCGCGAATAACTTCGTCGTTTATGAACCGATTTTGATGATCTTTTTTTTGTTGGAAAGAAGATATCCCAAGAGTGGTACCATGATATGGGATCCCAGGGAAATCGCGGGCAACCCTCAAATTTTATAGGCACGTATTACGTGTTTCATATGTTTTCTAAAGCTATTAAATTATTTGCGTCTGGCAGTCATTATCTCATGATGATGAGCTGATGAGGAAAGGTACAACTCATTAACGGTTAGGAGTAAGAGGATAATTCGGATGTCGGAGTTGTCACGCATATTTTTTTATGTATTTTTGTAATTTTGAGAACCAAAGTAACCGACAAAGCTCTCAGAGTTGCTAAACTTAAGTGGCTGTGGGCGGGCCACATAGCTCGTAGAACAGATGGCCGTTGGGGCAGTAAAGTTTTTTAGTGGCGACCACGCACCGGAAAACTTGGCGTAGGCAGGCTTCCCAATCAGTGGACCAATGTGACCGCTGGGTGTGGGTTGCCGCGAACACGAGAATATATATTGTCGCGAGTGAACTTTATAAAGATGACCTAACTTATATCAATTAGTTTATGACATAAAAAAACCTTAAATCGGCAAAACAACACAGTGATTACATCCTCTTCGTCATTACTTTCACTTCTACGTTAGAGTAACGAGCTCCTAATTCATTTTACTTTAAATTCAACGTCTACAAGTCAGTTACTAGGAAGGAAGGAGACCCGAGCCAGCTACCGCCGCTACTGCGCCAAAGGACCCAAGTTGAGTATGATATTGAATTTCCATGTCGTCGTTTCCTCTCTTCGCTTCTAATTTGCTCAAGCAACTATATCCGATGTAATCTTGATATTTACATAATGCCTGGTGCCTGTAACAGCCTGAGGGCTCCGCAATCACCAATAATATATTATTGCATCATATTTCCACTATACATCATACACGCCATCACAGCTCACACATAACCTATAATCATCGTGTCCTTTGACACATTGTTTCCATAACACAACTAGATGGAGAGATGACAATTGGACGAGGTGGCTAACGCACTGCAGATCCTGCCGAGTATCCGAAATGGACAGGAGCCCAATCACCTTGGATGAACTCGAGACTGATCAAGGATGATTCATCTTATAATATGAAACCAGACAGGGACAACATAGAAGACAACACTCTCAAGTATGATCCTTCAAGTAACGTGAGGCCGCAGGCCTGACCGAAGTGCCGACATATACAGATGAGGAGCCATAAGCACATATACAGATGAGGAGCCATAAGCAGAGAGCCGAAGCCCTTCTACCGAGGACCCCAAGAACTCAGCTCCCATTGAATGGGAGACGCGAAGGGATGTGGTCGAAAAGGACCTGCCCATCTTACAGTCTTTCCCCCCATGCTCGTGGTCGAAGAAGACCTGCCCGTCTTACAGCCTTTCCCCCCATGCCCGTGGTCGAAGAGGACCTACCCGCCTTACCCATGCCTGTGGTCGAGAAGGACCTGCCGGTCTTACAGCCTTTCCCCCATACCCGTGGTCGAAGAAGACCTACCCACCTTACCCTTGCCCGTGGTCAAAGAGGACCTACCCGACTTACCCATGCCCGTGGTCGAAGAGGACCTGCCCGTCTTACAGTCTTTCCCCCCATGCCCATGGTCGAAGAGGACCTGCCCGTCTTACAGCCTTTCGCCCCATGCCCGTGGTCGAAGAGGACCTGCCCGTCTTACAGTCTTTCGCCCCATGCCCGTGGTCGAAGAGGACCTGCCCGTCTTACAACCTTTCACCCCATGCCCGTGGTCGAAGAGGACCTACCCGCCTTACCCCTGCCCGTGGTCGAAGAGGACCTACTAATGATCATTTCTTTCAGCATAATTGTTGTTTGATGTGTTACTAACCATTGCTATACTCATGTTAGTATGATCATGTATTATGTGATACTTGTTTGTATGTACACCTGACATCACACACATACTCATATGAATAACTCCATGTGTGACGCTGATCGCTATTTCCTTGTGCACCCTTGTCCCATAATTTGGCCCTGGACTGCATGTCCATTCTAAGGAACCCCATTCCTCATGACAGATTATGGGATCCACTATCATACTCATACCAGTTTAATTACAGGAGTTGGCCGAATACCCGGCAGCCTCGGTCACTCCTGGATGGTGAAAGGCTTAATTTCCTATGCAGTACAACGAGACACATGTGAGTTTAGCATAAGCAGTTTATTCCTGATCTATCGTTATGCATATACACACAACGCGTCACGACTTGGGTAGCGCAGAACTGGTCGTCGTGGAAATCCTTGGGGGAGGCCTGTGTCCAGTGGACGTCCTTCGGTTGATATGATGATATTTGTTGTTATAGCGACAATAGAACTACACACTTTGTGAAAAGTCTTTTGTGCACATATTACAGTTTACAAAATGCAGCCTGCGAACAGACAGATAGGACAAACTAAATCACACTTCTTGTATGTAAGCCCCTTTTATTTTTTATCATTTTTAGGGTTCCGTGCTCAAAGGGTAAAAACGGAACCCTATTACTAAGCCTTCGCTCTCCGTCCGTCCGTCTGTCACTAGGCTGTATTTCTTGAACCGTGATAGATAGACAGCTGAAATTTTCACAGATGATATATTTCTGTTGCCGCTCTTTAAAAACAAATACTAAAAATTAGAAAAATTGAAAGTATGCATACAAAAAACGTGTTTTTTTTTGTTTTTCTTTGTTTATGTATGTTTTGCTCTTTCTATCTTATATAGTCAATGTGTGTTTCATCATATCAGCTCATTAACATCTTCACCGAGGGGTTCGAGCCTACCCTGAATTAAGGCGATTGGGCCTTGCGAGCCCAGTGCGGATTGGACGACTTCACACACAACCTTCGAGTTTCTTCGCAGGCGTGTGCAGGTTTCCTCGCGATGTTTTCTTTTATCGTTAGAGCGTCGGATAAACATAAATCGAAATTCGAAAACACATTGGTACGTGGCAGGATTTGAACCACCACCTCCAGGATTTTTTTTGCGATTTTGACTTTGGTTTCCATAGGGAAAGTTGTTCAGTTTCATGGGTAGAAGCACCAGTTAAAATAGTTTCAGCTAATTTTGTTACAACTTATATATGTATACATTGCTTAGGGACAGATTTTTAACCGTCGCCGTGGTGTAATGGTTAATCCATTCGCTTCACACCAGGAAGTCACGGGTTCGATTCCCGGTGGGGTCAACTTGTAAGACTCGGTTTGGTTGGTGGTAGGACATTTTCTAAGCCCGCCTGGCTAGCTACCACCATCTTATCTTCGTCTTGCCACCAAACATCAGTGTTAACAACATTGATGTATTGCGGCTTGAAGATAAGATAGCCAGTTCACCATTGCGTTGGGGAATCTTGGTAAGCCCGCTTCCATCTTTGGCGTTATCGTCACTTACCATCAGTTGGAGATGATGGCAAGGGCTTATCAATTGTGAATATAAAAAAGGGATCACTACTTACTGTAAGCTGTGTAATTATTGAATATGCACATTTTTTTGTGTGACTATTATTTAATATATGTGTATGTGTATATGTAGGTATTATGTAAGTATATGTTACGAGTATCACACATTACATCAGCTCATATAAACGTCCCCACCGAGGGGCTCGAGCCTACCCTGAATTAGGGCGATTGGGCCTTAGTCGACCACGCGGGCCCAGTGCGGGTTGGTCGACTTCACACACAACCTTCGAATTTCTTCGCAGGTGTGTGCAGGTTTCCTCACGATGTTTTCCTTCACCGTTAAAGCAATTGGTGAATATATGTACGTAAGTTTCGAAAAACTCATTGGTACATTGGCCGTCCAGATTTGAACCCGGCACCTCTGGTTAGGGGGACCGAGTCGTTACCGGTTGAGCCACCGACGCTTACGAGTATATATAATTGTATTTATTTGTTAATTACTATTATACTACTGTTTTCATGTTTATTTTTAAGTATATAATATTTATTTTATGTGATTTGTATTTAATATGTTTGTATAAGTATAATTTAATAATATAATTTCGTAATAATCTCTTTTAAAAGGCGGTTTATTGGCAAAAGAGCAGTGTGAAGCACCTAAGCGCTTCTGCGCGCTTGTTTGCTAACAAAAAATCAGGAAAATTATTACCGCTTAAGGGTTAACTGGAGGGACGAAATCCCATACAAACGTACTTTCGTTTTAATTTCGAAACCATAAAACTCATCGTATTCAAATTTTTTACAAGCATTAAGATGATAAATATCTAGATCTGTAATTAGTTTTGGTTCGAAAATAATAAACAAAAAAAAAGTTATAGCAACTTAAAAAATTTGCCCTTTTTATCGACGAAATCGAGTAATATAAGTAACTTTTTTTTTGTTTATTATTTTCGAACCAAAACTAATTACAGATCTAGATATTTATCATCTTAATGCTTGTAAAAAATTTGAATACGATGAGTTTTATGGTTTCGAAATTAAAACGAAAGTACGTTTGTATGGGATTTCGTCCCTCCAGTTAACCCTTAAGTTTTTGGCCCAAAAAAAAGATATGTTATGTTCAAAGATATTTATTAACTAGGGCCCTTGTAAGGTCACTACACGATTAGATTAACTTGACGCGATCATTAAAAATCCCAAACATAGCATAAATTGAAGCAAAGCCTGTAAACATTTGTAGGAAAAAAATGTTTCTTTTAAATTTGAAATTTATATCATAATTTTCTTCTTATTAAACTACGTAGTCTATGTTCATTACAATTGAATTTAGTTCACTTTTTCTAAACTTTTCAACGAAAAGACATTAAAAATTGCAATAGTGTGGTTAGTAACGAAAAAGACAGAGATAGTCGTTGAATCGATGCCTCGTCTTAATCTGCAGCTGCCCGCATTTAGCCTCTGTGCATACCTACTCCTACCGGTTACTTTAAAGTGGTCTGGAAGAAATCGCTAAAAGCGATAAGGCCGCCATATACTGTAAAAATTTAAATTAAGTTTCTGTAATGCCTTTTCAAGTGTTCACTAAAGTATATTTACTTACTTACTTACAACTCTTTATAGTTAACAAGGTCTTAAAATTGGGTCTTGTTTGTACCCGACTGCCAAAAATTGGTTCTTGTTTATACCTGAATGACAAAAATTGGGTCTTGTTTGTACCTGAATGGGTCTTGTTTGTACCCGACTGCCAAAAATTGGGTCTTGTTTGTACCCGACTGCCACAAAAACTGGGTTATGTTTTTGGGTATATATGTAAGTCTGCTTATTTCGTTAAGCCTGTGGTCTCAACAACTTGATGGATTTCTGAGTGCGAGGTATAGTTAGATTGTTCTTGATCCCCTGAGTGACTTAGGATACAATTTTACCCAACTGCACCCAAAAAGAGGGGTAATGTTTCATGAAGTTGGGTTCTTGTTTTTGACGTGATAACGTCTTATAAATTGATGACATGGGCTGCATGCACGAAAAAGTGTCTCGTTACGTGACGTCATTATCCCGTTACGCCAGTACGCTGAGCCAGACGTGCAAGCGAGAGTTGTACTTGTACTTGCATAGGGCTTGGGGCTTGGGGGTTGGGGCTTGGGGCCTGGTACTTGGGGCTTGTTAAGGTCAAGGTCAAAGTCAAGTTAAGTTAAAAGGATTAAAAGTACTAGGCTTCCAGGATCTTACATGAGGTTCCAATTCAGTCCATTCTTTGTGAGGAAATGCCAAAGAGTTAACTTTACATCTCCTTAAACATGGAGCTGAAGAAGTTTTACATCAGTCGTGTGGTCTAAAGCACACAGGCGTTCGGCTTGTGACACGTTATCACGTAAAATTATCGTCCGTAAACCGACTTTACTGACAACATTGTATTTAGTATGACGGTTTTCCTCACAGAGAATCGACCGCATTTAAACACTTCTTGTAAGCTTCTGGAAGCCTAGTACTTTTTATTTCAATTCGTTCTAAAATTATGTATTCTTGAGAATATTCGAATAACAAATTTCACTTAACAGTTACGACAACTGTTGCAAGTACCAAACTGACAATGAATAATGTATAGTTTTTTGTTGTTTCTGGATATCTGAATATGCATGACTATAATTATTATCTTTTAATCACAATTGGTAAGCCTAGTGGCATCATCTCACCTGATGATAAGTGACGATGATGCCGAAGATGGAAGCGGGCTTACCAAGATTCCCTAACGCAATTGAGAACTGGCTATCCTAACTTCAAGCCGGAACACATCAATGTTGTTAACACTGATGTGATTTCTGGTGTAAAAATTTATTCATATTTATCTAGATAAAAATGAAACTTGAAATGATATCATCATCTTCATATCAGTAGAAGGACGTCCACTGTCGGAAAAAGCCGCCTCCAAGGATTTCCACGGCCGGTTCTGCTCTGCCCGCATCCAGCGGCTTTCTGCAAGTACCTTTTTTGAGTCAGTAAAGTTCTCGAGTGGCGACCGCGCTCCGGAATAAGTAGCGTATACGGTGGACCTGGTGATTCCAGATTCAAGATGTTTATCCAAAATAGGTGCTAATTACACTCTTTCTAAAAGTCATAAAATTGTAATTTCTTTGTACAAAATATCATTTGTGGAAAATAAAAAATAAACAATTAGTTAATAAAGTCAAAATACAATCACGGATATAAAACAAATTATTTCATTAGAATATGAAAACAATATGACACGAGAAGTTATACATTAAAATTATTGAATGTCTTTGACAAGAGTAGGCCAGTTCACACGGACGGCACCCGGTCACGAGTATAACGCGAGAGTCAGCCATCGCTACCCTCAACCATATTAGAGGGAAAGGAACAAGCCGGCTTCCGATGCACCGATTAAATAATATCTAATAAATAATATTACTGTACTAATAATAGAGTAGGCCAGTTCACACGGACGGCACCCGGTCACGAGTATAACGCGAGAGTCAGCCATCGCTACCCTCAACCATATTAGAGGGAAAGGAACAAGCCGGCTTCCGATGCACCGATTAAATAATATCTAATAAATAATATTACTGTACTAATAATTATTACTGTTCTAGTAATAGTGTGCAGGTTTCCTCACGATGTTTTCCTTCACCGTAAGAGCGTCGGACAAACGTTCTTAAGAGATTAAAATTCGAAAACACATTGGTACGTGACAGGATTCGAACTACGACCTCCCGGACAGCAGGTAGCGGTCTTGCCATTACGCCACTGACGCTCCCAAGGTTGTGTGTGAAGTCGACCAACCCGCACTGGGCCCGCGTGGTCGACTAAGGCCCGATCGCCGAATCTGAATTAGTTATAGGGGAGGCTCGAGCCCCTCGGTGGGGACGTATATGAGCTGATATGATGAAATAATTACAATGATTCGAAATTTTAACTAACTAAACTGTGTATAAGTATTGCTTAAGTTCTTGGGGTGGTGCCTCAAAAACAACTGATAGGTTTAGATCGTGCACAACGTGCTGTTCTTAAAGTTTTAATGTAGATACCTACCGTATATGTTTTCAACTACAAGTGTGTTTGAGCTTTGCGATGTGCTTTCTGTGCGTAGACCAATGACTTCTATATTACTGGCGTAAGGACCCGGCCAACGCGCGCGGCTAATGGTCCCAGCGAATTGGTGCGAAAATCGAAAGTTTGCAGTCTCAGTCGTCTGCGGGAAATTGCAAAGTGCGGTGGAAAGATATTCCATATAAAACTGCCTTTTTGTGTTGTTATAGGCTGTAAAAATAATGAAAGAAAAGCTTAAAAGAAACATAGTATATCGTATCATCGTTAAATAACCTTACATTGTATTTTTTCTCGTAAACAAATTAATTAAATGCATTTTTAAAGCGACAATTCTACCAAGGTCCTTTTAGTGTGGCACTGACGTTAACTCTCGCCCATGCTAGTTCGTACGAGTTATGTTAGATGGCGCTACTTTTTCCATGTATGTAGAAAATTTAAGTTAAATATGAGACGGGCGGATCCTTCTGTACAAATCTGTGGCGTAGACTTTTTATTTATCAGATTATTCAACGATATCACCGATTCTAAATACCTAACCTACCCATTACAAACAAACGTGTCGAACGGTGTCCAGTCCCACTAGTAGAAGCAGCTTAGCTCAAAGGCATTTCGAATTCTTAGCACCTCGTCTTTATAATAAACTAGCTTTTGCCCGCGGCTTCGCCCACGTGGATATAGCTTTTATGACTCTTTATGAAGGGTGAGTGGTGCGCGAGCCGCAATCAGCTCGCAAGCGTGGACATGAGTTTTCTCCAGGTACCTCGGGAACTGTATCGGGCTATTCTGATTAGCAGTCTTTGTCACTTCCCCCCCCCCCCCTAACAAATTCTATATCTATCCCTCGGGAACTATGTCAGGATATACTTATTAGTAAATTATATTTTCCACCTCATTTCTGTGCTAAAAATCACACCAATCCATTTTTTCGTTACGATTTTAAATAAATTTGCGAACAAAGAGTATTGTTTTAGTTTCCTCAGGAACTGCATCGGACTATGATAATTTCCACAGATGAAAGGTTGACTATTTCATTCCCAGTGATACAGAATACCTGCATGCCAAATTTCATCAAGATTGGTAGAGGTGTTGAAGTGTGAATAGGTAACAAACAAACAAACACATTTTCACATTTATAATACTATACTAAGTAAGGATTTCTAAATCTTAAATAAAATATAGAGCGTCGGTGGCAAAACGGTTAGGGCCACTACCTCCTGTCCGGAAGGCCGTGGTTCGAATCTGCCACTTACCAATATCTATACGAATATCGATTTCATACTGGTATGTACGTTTATCCGACGCTCTTACGGTGAGAAAAACATCGTGAGGAAACCTGCACACGCCAGCGAAGAAATTCGAAGCTTATGTGTTAAGTCAATCAACCCGCAATGGGCCCACGTGATCGTCTAAGGCCAGATCGCCCTAACTCAGGGCAGGTCGAGCCCCTTGGTGGAGACCTATATAAACTGATATGATGAAATAACACATTACCTATATTATCAAAAAACTAATTCAAATCGTTATAGGTATCAATCTAGTAATAAAATTTCCTAACAATATTAATATGGGTCAAATCCTCGAGTCGTATCAGCTCCAAAGGAGCCCAAGACGCACTTCTCGTTGCCGCGCTGGATGGCAATAGACAACCTTAGCAGCAGGTAGGACCTCACGTCACATCTCCTCTCTCGAAGGCGAAGGCCAATCTCCTTTGTGAAGGCAAAGGCCTCTGAGGGTTCAGCAGCCGGTTGTCTCACAGACCAGCGGCACAAAGCAGTAATTTGCCTCCAAGACCGAGTACTTATTATGCTTCTTTCTCGCCGCAAATTGAGCAGCAGTACCGTACGGATGAGGAGTGAGACAGAAAAAGTGGCTTCCCAAAGCGGACACGTTCCTCTCTGCCATAGCACCTGTTTACAACCTCCGGCCTTTTGCCATCAGATCGACTAAAGCCCGGCCGGCGGCTGCATCAAAGATGGAATATTCCATCTGGCCGAGACCAGTGCCCTCCGAGTGAGGTCATTAAGGAATTGGTGACGTGGGAATCTTCACAAACTCGACTGCAACTCAGTGAGTGATGGACAATTGCCTCCACCGTGGACCCGCAAATACATTGATGAGGTTCACAGATATTGATATTGCAGGCGGAGAGCAACTGCCACACGCAAATAATCGCCGTCAGAAGAGTTCCCATATCTGTGCCTCCTGTTAAAAGATGCTAAACTCGATTTAAATGTGTTTTTATTTTTTTACACGATTGGAATCTGTAAATAAATACCTCTCTGTTCGTCTATGAAACACATCGCTACGTACCATAGTTCCAGAGTTTAAAGTAGCGTATGCTGAAAAATACATAAAAGAAATCCACTCAAAAGTATGAAACAATATTTTAATGTTTTAATACAACTTAAGCGCGTTTTATTGACATTCTGCTACTATGATTATAATGTTTGGTATGTGTAGCTAATAAATAGAAAAAAGTACTCTATTGCTATTATCTATTGCTATTATTGTAAGTATCGATAGATAATTTCCCACGGGACCTCTTTAGTTTTCCGGGATAAAGAATACCCGACTATACAATGATGGTCAAAACACCCCATCCCAATGTAAAGGTTTCATATTGTTACGTTGAGCCAATCTAAAGATACAATTTTTTGCATTCCTGTAGGAAACCTATTTTTTTTGGGATTCACAATGTCCCAGTTTTAGTTCGCGATAAGGGTATCAACGTGTAAAATTCGATTGTAATAGGTCAAGCCACATTTGCGTGGTGAGCCACTCTATAAATGAATACTTTTGATTTTCCCACGGGAACTCTTGAATTTTCTGGGATAAAAAGTATCCTATATGTTAACCCGGGCTATACGGAACCACCATACAAAATTTCATCAAAATCGGCCTGGTAGTTTTTGCGTGATGCGCGAACATACAGACAGACAGACAGACAGACAGACAGACAAAAATTCCAAAAGTTATTGTTTTGGCCTCTGTATCGTTAGTAATGTCCACCACAGTTATTATTTTCCAAAAATATTCCATGTACAGACACGGCCCCGTTACAGTTTTATTATATTATAGATTATGCTTCTAATAAATAGTAAAACCAAAAATATTGCAAAAATAAAAAGTTTGAATAACAATAATATTAAGGAGCTCATTTTATTTTGGATGAAGTCCTTGAACTACAGTGTCACTGAAAACCTTCATATAATAGCATAAAACACATGCATGCACTGGCTCATGTACACACACACACACGCACACACACACACACACACACACGCATACACACCAACCAACCAACCAACTCAAAACATTTCTTGTTTTTAGTTAAAGATGTTTTTATACTTAATTCAGTTGTTTTTATTTATTTCGCTTTAGTAACTAACCTTATTTAAAAGTATTTTAAATATATAGTTACAATAGAGAGGTAAATATTGTTCTTCATAGCAGGGGAGTCATTAACCCCTGAAATACAGGTTTCTACCTAGTTTAGGAGTTAAGATTCACAATACTTTGTAAATCTTTCTCTTTTACAATAAAGATTTAATTATTTATTTATTAAAACTCTCCACCAGGAATGTACACAGGCCAGCACATCAAGCTACACACTTTGGACTTTGTACCGTTCTTATGCCGTTTGAGTATGGATCATAATCGCACTACGAGTGTATATCTTGATATGCTGGCCTCTGTACCTTCTCGCAGGAGCGGCTAACATTTCCAGTTTCTATCAGCTACCTCCTTTTTATGGTTTCCCGACACACCACTTATACGTCCATTTGACAAACGATAAATAAATGAAATGAAATGAAACATCCTTACCGCAATTTGGAGAATAAATGTTTTCAAACTTTTTTGTGTGACAGCTACTTTTTTTAGAGATTTACTACTAAAGGCGTCTGAGCTGTTATTATATGTTATTTACGAGTATTATCGATGAAAATGAATTGTAGGTACGGCAGCCTAAATTTTCTCGACTTTTTTTTTATTCAAAAACTAATTATAAAAATAAATAATAATTAGGTGAGTTAATTTTGCATAACCAAACCTAATCTTAACTATAATACCTTTAAACGAGCAAGTCTTGTATATATACAGGCTGTAACAAAATTGGTGTAGGTCCCGTTAACTGGGGCTCATCATACTGAACAACTTTTGTTCTACGACTTTGCTGAAAATTTTAAAAAAAAATTTTTACTCTTCATAGAAATCGATCAGCTGATCGACCGAGTTTGTGTATTTTATTATGGAGGGTCCACTTTTTTTTTTTAAATTGACTATGCGTTCCTTGGAGAAAGTTGTAAGTATGACGAGTAGAACCCCCAGTTATGGGAACCTTTACAAATTTTGTTATTTCACCCTTGATAATCTGAATCTCGAAAACGGCTCCAAAGATTTGTTTGAAAATTAGTATACGGGGATTATTGGGGGCAAAAAAAACGATTTAGATAGGTCTCATCTCTGCGTAAACGCTATTTTCCGAGATTTTTTGCACTGGAAATATGCCGCGCAAAGTGTGTCATAGTAGTTTTTTTTAAATGTTTTTAACGGCTCTGGGTACTATGCCCCGAGTGAAGCTCGGTCGACCAAGTACTATATACTTATTCGTAATACATACTATGTCGGGCTATGCTATTTATGGTCTATGTCATTCCCCACCACCTCAACCATCTCTGTGCAAAAAATCACAGCAATCCGTTGCTCCGTTGCGATGTTAAAGAAATAATCCAAAAAAAAATTTTTTTTTCAGTTTTCTCTCGGATTATGCTACGAGATAAAAAGTTGCATATGGGCGATTCCGCTATAGACGATTTCCGACATAATTATTTCAATCACGCTATTAGTTGTTTTTTTTTTGTTATTAGTGCAAAGAAGAAAGTCAAAATATAATAATCAATTTATTTTTATTTGATTTTATACCATAATAATATCTTCTTTTTTGGCACGTTTGAAAATATTACCATCCGAAGAGTTGGTATAAACTGTCAAATCATAACTAGCTACACTGGCGCGAAACAGTTGTTGTTGAGAGTTTGAGGTTATGTTTTACCGCCTAAACAAGAAATTATTTTAATCTTAAAATTTAGGAAAACTTGAATGTCTTCAGTCTATTTCGAATGCTTACGTGGTGAAATATAAGTAAATATTTCTTCCATGCGCATTAAAAAAAATCCAATAAATCATCATTCAAATTC
This sequence comes from Coleophora flavipennella, assembly GCA_947284805.1. Lineage (NCBI taxonomy): Eukaryota > Metazoa > Arthropoda > Insecta > Lepidoptera > Coleophoridae > Coleophora > Coleophora flavipennella. The sequence goes on along the minus strand of OX369303.1, from coordinate 9,942,551 downwards.
CTAGAAATTATCAAGTTATAGTTAGTTTTTTTCGAATGGAATTTTATGAAGAGACTTTCATTGTTTAGTTGAATTGAAATAATAAACAAATTGCGATTATTCAATGTATTATGAGGGTGTTGATAGAATACTTTTATGATATTCTAAAGAGCTTTTCAAAAACTGAACAGAATGACTGAACAAGTAACAGCCAGTTAATATTAATGGCATTATGTATAAGAGAACTGAATCAACATTCATAAACTATGAGCAGTCATTAACGTAAAGTTATATGTAAAAGGTATTTAAGTATTGATCAGCAAGTCAAAGATTTAAACAGTTTTAGTCATTCAATGTATAAGTTCAATGAACGAAGATTTAATTGTTTTTATTTTTCTATTTAGCGAAACAAACTATTTTTCCAATAAATTGATGTGGATTGTCCCTTTAAATGACGCAATACACACTTGAATATGTGATAGCATATCCGAACTATACTCAGCGTTGTGCGTGTCTAAATGCAAATTATACTAGTTGCGGCTGCGCATATTTATAGACACAAGTTGCATATAAATATCTTCTTTAAAGACTGTTTAAAGACGCCCACTAAAGCAATTTATTCGAATTCGAAAAATAATCAGAATTTATCTAATTGTATGTATCACCAAAATAATTAGTATTCAAATGCCTACGGAAGTTAAAAACCAAATGAAATGTGGTATGTACCGATGAAATATGACATCTACCGATTTTTTGACTTATATTAGGATAATTTTTAAAATTTTGATGAGAAAAAGAATAATTTCTGATAAAAATTAAAATATTTATTTTCTAATAACGAATTATTCTTTCTGAAAAGCTGTTAAAAAATTACTCTTAGTAAATAAAAATTATTTTTCAAAAAAACCGTCAGGAATCATCTAGCTAGATGTGACTGACCAAATTTGTGATCAAGCTAAAATTTGTGACCAAAATCTCGTGACGGTCACAAATTGTCATCTAGCTCATCTAGCTAAATGCGACTGACGAAATTTGTGACAAAAAAAAGTCTGACGGTCCGTCAGTCACAAGACCGTCAGCGGACCGTCTTGTGACCAAAACTTTAAATGATGGTCATTTCACATCACTAGTGATAGCCTTTAACAGTAACACAAAACTCAAGCGAACACAGGCTACAATAATAATATGTAAATCGTTAAATTGGTGCGAGACACAAACGGGTCTTTGAATTATCCATTAGCCGACATTGTGACTTCCTGTACACTTTATACGCGCAGACGGATTGACCCAGAAACTTTTGGAGAAATGGAGCTATCAAGATTCACAGATGGATTGAAGAAAATACTGACAATAAGTAACAGTAAAGGTGAAAATTTCTTCCATGAGGTGATCAGAAGTGGAAGTTTCTCCCTCATAGGAAGATTTGCGAACTCCCTTTCACTGGAGCTCAGCGCCGTCAAATAGAAGTGTTCCGAGACAGGATCTATGTGTTGAGCCAAAAAAAGGATAAATTGTTTCAGCAGACGGATTCCGCAAGTAGAAGGAATGAGATAAGTCAAATCGACCGTGACATTGAAAGTTATAAACAATCGCTGATTAGGATTTACAGTAGCAGTAATTTCTTTCCCATGGATATTCATTTGTTGTGACTCAGTTTTTTAACCTTCAACTGGTGACGTGAATGTGAGTCACAGTATTGGAGAGGTGACGTCATTATGACGTATCAATAAAAAGCCATAAATACTGTAGATTAAGTGTAAGGGAAATAAAATATATGATGTTATGTAAATGTAGGTTAGTTTGTTTCTAAAATAAAACACACTTTTGACATATTAAACGTAAACTTAACTTTATTCATACACTTGAACTTAATACTGAATTTTGGTCTGTGTTTTGGTAGACATGAGATCTATTGACATAAAATTAATGAAACTGAAAAGAAAAATAACATACAGCCTTATTTTCTCATTAAGACTTAGGTAATTAATAAAAAAAATCATTTTTTGCATATTGGTTACACACAAAAAATAATTTGATTCATTTTGAATGAAATTTTACAACAACAGCTCACAAATAAAACATAACACTAAAGGTGACGTAACGTCAAAATGACGTCTGGTACCATCTAATACCTAAACTGTGCGCGTGCGACGTCCATTCTGTGTATCCGCCGACGCCAAACTGCACACGAGACAGCTACTGGGGGGCGCGGTCGCGGGGAGCAAGCCGTTTCTGAGAAATACAGTGTTTTTGTCGTTGTGACGTCAAATTGACGGTACGTCACCAGTTGAAGGTTAATTATTAAATGATTAAGAACACTTATTTGAGTTTTACTTTCCATATCATTAATAAGCAGCTATTTTATAAGTCGAATATAAAATTACCTGAAAAAAAGCAATTCTGACCCCTTCGATGATATCCGATAACTAGGTCATGAATGTTTTTGATAACTAGTTCAGTCATCTTATCTTCACCCAGCAACTGCCAGTTATAAACGAATTTTCTCAAAGAAACGACGTGTGTTGATAAGAAATCAAGTGACTATTGTTATCGACACCTTCCAAAAATCACAATGGCACAAAATGTAAGCATACTAATTTTATTTTTTCGTCAGTTCAGCTCGAAGTTTTTTTATGAACATGCACTCAAGAACCTGTTTCTTTCTACAGCAAAATATGGAATACATGACATCACTCACAAAAACAGAAATAAAAGTGCGCCTTCGGAGAATTGATGGTTTAAAACGAATTAGGGAGCAGATGATGAAGTTACCCCGTTCTTCTGCTGTCCAAGAAGAAATAATTAGAATCGACTCCGAAATTGCGCAACAAAAGCGCCTTATCCTGGAAATCTATCATCGATTCGGTTTCCATCCCTTAGATATTCATCTCTTGTAATGTAAGTTTTTATAAATAAATCTTTTCAAACCACGAAGGCTAGATAGAAGGAGGACGCATGAATATGTACCTGAAGTTCCGAACGTTCAGTTGAACGAAATTATCTAGATAACGAAGAAAATTATCTAGATTGTTAAAATGGCTGACTGGCCTAGAAAATGACGCACTGAGGTATCTCGGGACTTCTGAGATTGGGAATAACAATTTCGGTACAGATAATACTCACCCCTCGATATTCCACTTTTTCCAAAAAACTTTTTCCAATCCATGTCACTTGGTTTTATTTATTTTGCATATCGTGCATGTGTGAGTGCTCTTTAAATCTTGTATTTAAAATTTCATCATACAAATAATGTTTTCTTATGTAACTCAGTGTACACGGACAAGTCTAATTTTGTAATGAACAAAGGCAATGTACAACGAACCTACAGGCCGCTGACGTTACCTACGCGTAGCCGCGCCCTTTGGCGTGACGAAATGACTGCAGAGGTGTGGCTGAATGTTGTCACATCACCGCTAGAGTTTTGAATAGTTGTCAGGGTTTTATAAGTGTGCGTGCGACGATTTTGAGAGCGCGGAGAAACTGAATTAGATGCTAATTTGCTGACCATGTTCAGCAACTTATACTATTTGTTTATACTAACAGCATATTCTAGTCAACACATGTTAGTGCATTTCGATATTAGAACGAAAATGTCACGTGAATTTCGTTATCACGTTGCAACACTTGGTTACATCACAAGTTACGCAATCTTATAAATTAACGTAACGCGCAAAATAGACGTTTGGATATTGTTCTATTGCTTCACATGACCAAGTTTTCGTTTGAAAATAAATGTCCTTTTGGAGTAACGGTAATAGATTCGCTGAAAATGATTTTATTGGTAACATTTTTGGGTAAAGTTTTTTTTTTTTAATTTTGAGCTCTAATTCTTTGTAAATTTTAATTTGAAAACTTTGCCTATAAACGTGAAGTGATAATATTCATTTATCTTCGGGCACAGATTACTAAATAGTTACTTCGTAACAGATACATCACTCCCATACAAAAGCTAAAATACCTATGCTATATTAGCCTACAAAATCTTAATAATAATATCAGCTGTTTGCAGCGAGAAGAAATGTGCCATAACTACGCATACAAAGAGTTGAGATTGTTTTGCCCGCCGCGCGACCCACGTGCGAGCGCGTCATCGAGCGAATGTGCTAGGGTTGTACCTACCTATGATCATTTTTATAATGAAACGAATGTTGTAGAAAATCAATTATTTTATATTTGTCGATCGAATATGTTTGAGTTTAATAAAATGATAGATGCATTTTTTCGCTTCCCTAATTCCCGATTAATAAATTTTAATGTCGAAAATATTCGAAACCTCGTAAATCATTTTAACAAAAAAACGAGACCTACAGTACTCACATATGATGTGTAACATGTGACAAAATACTTATGAAATTAATTAATTATCGGGTCGTACATTCACGGGCCGACCCTTCGAATGTATGTCATCTTTGCCTTTGCCATCACACTAGGCGGCATGGCTATGACAACCTTAGTTTTCGAGAATTAAACAACGTTCGCATTTCCTGTTACACATTTCCGTCCCATTTCACGAAATCACTCCCACAAATTGCTGTGCGCGAGTCCGACCCGCACTTGGCCGGGTTTTTTATAAACAGAATGTACCTATGTCCTGTTACACATTTCCGTCCCATGTTACACATTTCCGTCCCATTTGACGAAATCACTCCCACAAATTGCAGGAAAGCGAGAGCAAAGATGTTACACATCAATAATCAAAAGGGAAACAGGAGCAAACCGGAGAAAAATCAATCAAAGTTGGCTTTTTACTTGAGTTGACGGAGAATACTATTCATACAAAAACATTCCCCAAGAGGGCCTCATTGTGAGCTTGAATTATTATTATTTTAAGTGAAAGCTAGGTAAAAACGTAACGAAAATAGTTACTATCTACAAGTCATAACAAAAAACGGCTTGTGAATGCAAGCTATAGTTTACGAAGTAACTATTTAGTAATGTGTGCTAAGTTCTTGAGATTTTTTCGTTTATATTCGTCCTGGTAATAAAAGTCGGCGGCGCGCGCGGGGGGGGCGAGGCTTGATGGCATTATTTCGATGACGTAATGGTACTTGACAAGTTAAATCTTGGATTTTGGTTTTAAACGGTTTATTATAGAATCATTTACAGCTATTGAAGTGCCTCCCAGCTACCGAGTGGCCGGCGCATTAGTACTTCTATTCTATGACATACCTACCTAAATCACGACGACGACGCTAGGTACCTACTATTACGTTAGTACTAATATATATTATATACTGTGCTACTATGTTCTGACATTAAGTAGGTAACTGTTAATTATATAAAAAAACACATAAATAATACCTGAAATCCTTAATTTACGACGATTAACATAGTAGGTACCTACCCACCATTGTTCTAAGTTTATGGAATAAATGATGATAATTTGTAAAGAATGAGAAAAGGGAATTCGAAAAAATAAAAGATTTAAAATAGGTACTATTAACTTAGGTACCTTTGTTCGTCTCTCGGCAATGAAAAAAATGTTAAATTTTCATTTGTCTTTTGACTGTGACACCCATTCACTGCACAATAATTGCGTGGTTTCGGCATTTCGATAGTCAGAGCGGTAAATGTGACGTGCGAGCACTCAGGCGGGCATGCGTCAACCTACTGTCCGTTGTATCGTCTCCGATACGCTTAGCGGTAGGCATAAAACGTGTGACCTTGAGCAAGTGACGGACGCCTGCTTCGGGTTCCAAAAAATGTAAGTATACGTTGTTATTTATTAAGCACTAGCTTTTGCCCGCGGCTTCGCCTGCGTGGACATAGCTTTTATGACTCTTTTTGAGGGTAAGTGGTGCGCGATCCATAATCTGCTCGCAAACGTGGACATGAGTTTTCTTCAGGTACCTCAGGAACTGTATCGGGCTATTCGGATTAGCAGTCTTTGTCACTTCCCACCCCCTCTACAAATTCTACACAAAAAATCATTTTAATCCGTTGCTCCGTTGCGACGCCACCGACGTAGATCCCTCGAAAACTATGTCAGGATATACTAATTAGTAAATTATACCATTTTCCAGCTCATCTCTGTGCTAAAAATCACACCAATCCATTTTTTCGTTGCGATTTTAAATAACGAATAAAGAGTATTGTTTTAGTTTCCTCAGGAACTGCATCGGGTTATGATAATTTCCAGAGATAAAAAGTAGACTTTTTCATTCCCAGAGATACAGGCTACCTGCATGCCAAATTTCATCAAGATTGGTAGAGGTGTTGAAGTGTGAATAGGTAACAAACAAACAAACATATTTTCACATTTATAATATTAAGTAAGGATTTCTAAATCTTAAATAACATATAGAGCGTCGGTGGCGTAACGGTTAAGGCCACTACCACCTGTCCAGAAGGCCGTGGTTCGAATCCTGTCACTTACCAATATCAATACGAATATCGATTTCATACTCGTATGTACGTATATCCGACGCTCTTACGGTGAGAAAAACATCGTGAGGAAACCTGCACACGCCTGCGAAGAAACTCGAAGCTTATGTGTGAAGTCAATCAACCCGCAATGGGCCCGCGTGATTGTCTAAGGCCTGATCGCCCTAACTCAGGGCAGGTCGAGCCCCTTGGTGGGGACGTATATAAACTGATATGATGAAATAACACATATACCTATATTATCAAAAAAACTAATTCGAAACATTATATCAATCTAGTAATAAAATTTCCTAAAAATATTAATACGGGTCAAATCCTCGAGTCGTATCAGCTCCAATCCAAAGGAGCCCATAACGCACTTCTCGTTGCCGCGCTGGATGGCAATAGACAACCTTAGCAGCAGGTAGGACCCGGAGCGGGCGTCACGTCTCCTCTCTCGAAGGCGGCAGCCAATCTCCTTAATGAAGGCAAGGCCTCTGAGGGTTCAGCAGCCGGTTGTCTCACAGACCAGCGGCACTAAGCAGTAATTTGCCTTCAAGACCGAGTACTTATTATGCTTCTTTCTGTCGCAAATTGAACAGCAGTACCGTACGGGCACAGTATATATATTAGTACTAACGTACAGTATGGACACTCCCTGCCCCTCTCTAAATTCGACCTCACCCCCCCGTCACTCAGATTGGGTGTAGATTGGGTACCAAACGTAAAGGACGAGCTACGCAAGCACTTTTATTCACTACTAGCTTTTGCCCGCGGCTTCGCCCGCGTGGACATAGCTTTTATGACTCTTTTTGAGGATGAGTGGTGCGCGAGCCGCAATCAGCTCGCAAGCGTGGACATTTCTCCAGGTACCTCAGGAACTGTATCGGGCTATTCGGATTAGCAGTCTTTGTCACTTCCCACCCCCTCAACAAATTCTATACAAAAAATAACTTTAATCCGTTGCTCCGTTGCGACGCCACCGACGTGCGCGAGCGTAGAAAACAGTTGTCCCCAGATCCCGCAGGAACTATGTCAGGATATACTTATTAGTAAATTATATCATTTTCCACATCATCTCTGTGCTAAAAATCACATCATTCCATTTCTTCGTTGCGATTTTAAATAACTTAACGAACAAAGAGTATTGTTTTAGTTTCCTCAGGAACTGCATCGGGCTGTGATAATTTCCACAGATATAAAGTTGACTATTTCATTTGTAGTGGTACAGGCTACCTGCATGCCAAATTTCATCAAGATTGGTAGAGGTTTTGAAGTGTGAATAGGTAACAAACACATTTTCACATTTATAATTATAAGTTAGGATTTCTAAATCTTAAATAACATATAAAGCGTCGGTGGCAGAACGGTTAGGGCCACTATCTCCTGTCCGGAAGGCAGTGGTTCGAATGCTGCTACTTAACAATATTTATAAGAATATCGATTTCATACTGGTATGTACGTTTATCCGACGCTCTTACGGTGAGAAAAACATCGTGAGGAAACCTGCACACGCCTGCGAAGAAACTCGAAGCTTATGTATGAAGTCAATCAACCGCGTGATCGTCTAAGGCCTGATCGCCCTAACTCAGGGCAGGTCGAGCCCCTTGGTTGGGACGTATATAAACTGATATGATGAAATAACACATATACCTATATTATGGAAAAAACTAATTCAAATCATTGTATCAATCTAGTAATAAAACTTCCTAAAAATATGAATATGGGTCAAATCCTCGAGTCGTATCAGCTCCAAAGTAGCCCATGACGCACTTCTCGTTGCCGCGCTGGATGGCACGTCACATCTCCTCTCTCGAAGGCGACGGCCAATCTCCTTTGTGAAGGCAAAGGCCTCTGAGGGTTCAGCAGCTGGTTGTCTCACAGACCACCGGCACAAAGCAGTAATTTGCCTTCAAGACCGAGTACTTATTATGCTTCTTTCTCGCCGCAAATTGAGCAGCAGTACCGTACGGGTGAGAAGTGAGGCAGAAAAAGTAGAGTCCCAAAGCAGGCACGTTCCTCTCTGCCATAGCACTTGTTTAAACCTTCCGGCCTTTTGCCATCACATCGACTAAAGCCCAGTGGCTGCATCAAAGATGGAATATTCCATCTGGCCGATACCAGTGCCCTCCGAGTGAGGTCATTAAGGAATTGGTGACGTGGGAATCTTCACAAACAACGACCGCAACTCAGTGAGTGATGGCCAATTGCCTCCACCGTGAACCCGCAAATACATTGATGAGGTTCACAGATATTGATATTGCAGGCGGAGAGCAACTGCCACACGCAAATATTCGCCGTCAGAAGAGTTCTCTTATCTGTGCCTCCTGTTAAAAGAAGCTTAACTCGATTTATTTGTTTTTAATTGTTTTACACGATTGCAATCTATAAAAAATACCTATCTGTTCGTCTATGAAACACATCGCTACGTGCCATAGTTCCAGAGAGTTGTGTAAAAAGCGTATGCTGAAAAATACATAAAAGAAATCCACTCAAAAGTATGAAATAATATTTTAATGTTTTAATACAACTAAAGCGCGTTTTATTATTCCTGCAGTGCCATCTATTGACATTTTGCTGCTATGATTATAATGTGTGGTATGTGTAGCTTATATGTTGAAAAAGTACTCTATATTTATTATTGTAAGTATCGATAGATAATTTCCCACGGGACCTCTTTAGTTTTCCGGAATAAAGAATACCCGACTATACAATGATGTTCAAAACACCCCATCCCAATGTAATGGTTTCATAGCCATTCTAAACATACAATTTTTTGCATTCCTGCAGGAACCCTTATTTTTTTTGGGATTCACAATGTCCCAGTTTTAGTTCGCGGTAAGGGTGTCAACGTGTAAAATTTGATTGTAATATGTCAAGCCGCATTTGCGAGGTGAGCCATTCTATAAATGAATACTTTTGATTTTCCCACGGGATCTCTTGAATTTTCCGGGATAAAAAGTATCCTATATGTTAACCCGGGCTATTAGGAACCACCATACAAAATTTCATCAAAATCGGCCTGGTAGTTTTTGCGTGAGGGGCGAACATACAGACAGACAGACAGACAGACAGACAAAAATTCCAAAAGTTGTTGTTTTGGCCTCTGTATCGTTAGTAATGTCCACCACAGTTATTATTTTCCAAAAATATTTCATATGTACAGACACGGCCCCGTTACAGTTTTATTATATTATAGATAACATATTAAATGTATTAGAATTAACAGATTTATGTGTTTTTTGTTTGTGATCTGGAAAGGTTGGACCAAATTTGTTGCACCCGCGATGACAATTTAAACCTTTCTCCTGGCTTTTTAAATATTATATTAAATTTCTTGTTAATTAATATAAAGTAAACATATTAAAATGTAGTCTTTCAAAGACTAATTTAATTAAAAATGTTTTTTATTTAATTAGGTTAAACTAAACAGGTAAATGTTGCACCCGCGATAATGGAATGACCCATATGTCCTTCTCCGTGTCACAGGCTACGTGTAAGCCAAATACCGGCAAGATTAAAGAAATGTTAAAGAGTTCTAGCGTGAAAAGGTAACAAACAAACACATTTTCACAATTCATCACATCAGCTCATATATACGTCCCCACTGAGGGGCTCGATCCTAACCTGAATTAGGGCGATCGGGCCTTAGTCGACCACGCGGGCCCAGTGTGGGTTGGTCAACTTCACACACAACCTTCGAGTTTCTCCGTAGGCGCATGCAGGTTTCCTCACGATGTTTTCCTTCACCGTAAGAGCGTCGGATAAACGTACATAAGAGATTGAAATTCAAAAACACATTGCAGGACTCGAACCACGACCTTCCGGATAGGAGGTAACGGCCCTTGCCGTTGCGCCACCGACGCTCACATTTTCACAATTATTTTATGTTTATTTTTAACAGCAGGCTAACTGAATTGAAGCACGGTTATTACCTGGTTTGGTTTGACCTTTCATTAATAGCATTTATCTCGACCGATCGTTTCAGTAGTTTACAAGGTACGTTAAGCCGTTGTGCCAGTTGCTGTCACTAGATGGCAGTCTTAAGCCATGTCAGATGCCTTATAGGCGGCTTGGAAAACTTCTGGCAGTGGGGTTCGCGGCTACCCCCTACAAACTACACCAACCCGGACTTCACAAAGCGCCGGTGTGGCTCAACCAGGAACGACTCGGTCTTGTCACAGATGAGATACTATAGGGGTTCCGTTTTGTCTTTTTTGTACGGAACCTTAAAAAAAGCATACGGTTTCTGCCTATTTTTCTAGCAATAAGGGCGCCTATTGTATAGGCTTTCTTCTATATTGTCAATTTCTTTTTTTTATGTTGTGATGCAATAAAGAATATTGTATTGTATTGTATTTTCTATATTATTTAAGATTATCTAATATTGTAACAGTTCTGGTGTTTAAAGCTTATTTTTAAAAAGAACCTTGGCCCTACCCTCCATAATCCTTATTTTTATCTCGTGGGAGCGACGGCGTAGACGGAGGGTGCGCCGCCTGCCGCACAACCAACTACTGTTTATTAATTCAACGACAGAGTCGCGGGCAACAGCTAGTACTATAATTATATTCAAACTTAAATGGTGATCGCGCACCGGTATACTCGTAAGTAGTGCAGGTAGGTCTTCTACTTGGTGGACCGAAGTCCTGGTGAAGGTCGCGAGAAGCTGTCGGAGGCGGCCAGCGCAGGACCGGTCTCCGTGGAAACCTTTGGGGGAGGCCTTTGTCCAGCAGTGGACGTCTTTCGGCTGACATGATGATGATCAAAAAACACAAGCATAGATTTTTAAATGTTTGCTTTTATTTTTAAATTTTCAACTGAGTACACAAAAATAAACACACAAGATTCAAAGTAATTGCTTTTGTTTTCTGGTGATGATGCTCAGTCTATACACAGGAAGTATCAGTACCGTTATCTGCATGCCACTTGAGGAAGGCAGTCAAACCATCCAAAATGCTTTGAGCGAATCTCTCACCATACGTGACGCTTAGGAAGTGGGCACCTTCGTCCCAGGTGTCGACATGGATCATGTTCTTATATTTGAGACCTAATATGCGCGGAGACTGGTATGTGAACTCTTCAGCTGCTTGGATAAGCCACATTGGTACATTGGTTGGTATTCTGAAAGAAAATTGAGGCGGTAATATTACAGATTTTTGTTGTTTTGACGTCAGTTACTCCTAAACGATAGAAAACCCAAGGTTGATAAAGAAATACCCTTATTGTTAATGATTTTTCTTAAAGACAAAAGCTATTAGGAACACGATTGAGCAGTTCTGACTTGATAGAAAAAAATCTCAAAGATAGGTCTACACCGTTACTTTGAACTCTAGTGACTTATACTTTGAAGTATAAATTTTTAAATATATACAAAAATATTGGTTATGATAATAAAAAGTGAGTGATGTTATTATTTTTTTATATTTTCATTGTAGTTTTTGATTGAAACGAAAAACCAGTGAAAAAGTGTGGTTATTTTCTTTACTCTTTACATGTAAAGAAAAAGACAGAGACAACTGTTCCAATCAATACCTCGCCTTAAATTGATAATTTTAAAACTTGGTTCACCTGGTGTTAATGGGGAGTGTAAAACAAAAAAACATTTAAGAATTTATTTATCTACATTATGTTTAGTTATGTTAGTTTATTCGCTTAACACCACGAGGTTCTAACCGCCTCCGTAGCTCAGAGGCAAAGTTCGCTGGCTTTACACAGGAGGTCGCGGGTTCGATTCCCGGCAGGGTCAATTGTAAGACTCGGTTTGGTTGGTGGTAGGGCATTTTCTAAGCCCGCCTGGCTGCTAGCTACCACCATCTTATCTAAATCTTGCCGCCAAACATCAGTGTTAACAACATATCAATGTTGATATCATTGGTGTGTTCCGGCATGAAGATAAGATAGCCAGTTCCCCATTGCGTTGGGGACTCTTGGTAAGCCCGCTTCCATCTTCGGCAACATCGTCACTTACCACCAGGTGAGATGTTGTCAAGGGTTTACCAATTGTGAATAGAAAAAAAAGGTCGTGGACTTCCCATTATAATTAGATTATGGAAAAAACAAATCATAGGGGCATGGCCAACAACATTTTTCCTCTATTGTCATTATCCAGGGAGGAAGCAGAGGACTACGTTTGTATGGGAAAAATGGCGTTTGCTCTTATGACGTCATAGTCAAAGTTTTCTTCACGAGTTGATGAAAAACTTCGTCGTCAGGTAATCCTGAGATTAGCATTCACTGGCATTCGGACCACTTTCGACCTACCTGTATCTACGTATAACAATATTTTTGACTTACACACTTGCAATGTTGTGTGTCTAGTAAGTCCCCCTCGATCTCCGACTCGAAATTTGGACTGGAAATTTGGACTCCTCGGACAAACTGACCACGTAACAGCACACTAGATAACAGGATAAACACAAAACACTCACTCGTCCAATCTCATTGCGAAGTGGTTTTTGTTGACGGTCTCCGAGTACATCCTCATGGCAGTCTGGATGGACTTGCTGGACCAGTACAGCGTGAGGGTGTCGAGAAGGAAGTTCATGTCGTAGTCCGTGTCCAGGCCGCCGTCTTCCAGTAAGACATTGCCCTAGTAAAAAAAGGGTTAATTTCCAGTACATTTAGAAATGAAGGAAGTTCTAAATGCGACTGTTTATTTTTAACTCGCTTATATTAGCTTCACCTGTATGTATGTATGTATGTTTGTAACCGACTCCTTTGCACTCGATTTTGACCCACTTTAAACGGACAGATTTAATTTAATCTTTGCACATTTATCAAGAATCAGTGAAAATACAATAATTTTTATAAGTTTATCTCATTATCCTGAACTAAAAATAAAAAATAAATATAGTTTAAAAAAACTAAAAAAAACACGCTTTTAAAGCACATCAAACTAAAAAGTGAAAAAAATTTCTTAATATAAGCTGAAAACAAGCGTGGGGCTCTTTGTGCCTTTTTTTCGTATATCGAGCAACCCACGCTTTTTTAAAATAATACTAGTATTTTTCGTTTATTATTGTTTTCAGCTTATATTAAGAATTACTTTTCACTTTTTAGTTTGATGTGCTTTGAAAGTGTGTTTTTTAGTTTTTTTAAACTATACGTATTTTTTAATTAACGCGATTTGTTCGCCGAATCTGAAATGATTTTAATGATTCCTTTTTAATAGGTTTTGGTCCAATATTTACTTTATCAAAATCGGTTCATTACTTTTTGGGCACAAAATTTTGCAAAACTACCATGGTTGTTGTGATTAATCTGTTTTAACATGTTTAGCGTATTTTTAGGGAATTGTTTTTTTAGGTGATTAATTTAAGTCATTTTAGATGTTTTATTTTAGGTATAATTTGTAATAAGTGTTTTTTAAATATTATTCACAATTGGTAAGCCCTTGACATCATCTCACCTGGTGGTAAGTGACGATGATGGCGAAAATAGAAGCAGGCTTACCAAGATTCCCAAACGCAATGAAGAACTGGCTATCTCATCTTCAAGCCGGAACACATCAATGCTGTTAACACTGATGTTTGGCGGCAAGACTAAGATAAGATGGTAGTAAAAATAATACATCCACATTTAAATAAAAGCATATCTTGAGATAATTAGTTTCTGGGTTCGTTAGATTTTTAATAATAATAATAAAACCAATTGAAAAAAATTGTCAAGTGTGAGTCTGACTTTCGCACTGAGGGTCCCGTACCTTCACACTTCTCCACACAGGTTTAACAATTAAATTGAGTAAAAGGAAATCAATGAAATAATATATTAACCTAATTATTTAAAGTAAACTATAAACTAAGTTTAATAACCTAATTCATCGTCAATTCACTTTGACTGTGTTTTTATGGTCACTTTTTATCACATCATCATCATCATACCAGACGAAAGTCCACTGCTGGACATAGGCCTCCCCTAAAGTTTTCTACGACGACCGGTTCTGCGCTACCCGCATTTTTTTTTTGGTTTAGAAAATAATAAATGTAACTAGTGATTAAAAATTTTTTAACAATTCTAACTGGGGCACTAAGGAACTAAGTTCTAAATTCCTTTCGGTTCCTTTTCCTTATCAGCTTATCACTGACCACACGGAGTTTAGAGAGAGAAGAATATTCAGGCTTGGCGTTTTTGTTAGTCCATTCTCTTTACACCAGGTGGTCATGGGTTCGATTCCCCGCTGTGTCTAAATTTGTAAGACAATGTTTGCTCGATGGTAGGCCATTTCTAAGCCCGCCTGGATTGCTACCACCATCTTATCTAAGTATTGCCGCCAAACATCAATGTTAACAGCGTTAGCCAATTCCCCATCACGTTGGGGTATCTTGGTAAGCCCGCTTCTACCTTCGGCATTATCGGATGAGTAATTGCCAAGGGATAACCAATTGTAGATAAATTATTAGAAACGCTTAAATATTTAGTAATAAATTAATCAGTCGTACAAATAATATCACACTAACCGCCTCCGTGGCGTAATGGTTAGTCCATTCGCTTCACAACCGCGAGGGTTCGATTCCCAGCGGGGTTAACTCTGTAGGACTTGGTTTGTTGATGGTAGGGCATTTTCATAGCCCGCCTGGCTAGCTACCACCATCTTTTCTAAGTCTTGCCGCCAAACATCAGTGTTAACAACAATATTGAAGATAAGATAGCTAGTTCTCCATTGCGTTTGGGAATCTTGGTAAGCCTGCTTCTATTTTCGGCATCATCGTCAGTTACCATCAGCTAAGATGATGCCAAGGGCTTACCAATTATGAATAAAACAATAAAAAATCCATTTAATTTTAATAAACTTACCCTTTTTTAAATTAAGTTAATTTAAATCTACGACAAATATTGAATAGTGTGTTTGAAACTGCCAAGTCAAAAAGCCCTCCCCGCAGGGCCCCCTGCCCAAACTGCCCATAGTTGTTCCTTTCCCTCTAATATGGTTGATGGGAGCGATGGCTGACTCTTACGTTATACTCGTGACCGGATGTCCGTGTGAGTGAACTGGCCTACTCTGGTCAAAGGTATCAATGACAATGAGTTTTATGTATAACTTTTCGTGTCATATTTTTTTCATTTTCTAATGACATAATCTGGTTTATGTCAAGGATTGAATTTTAAAGTTAACTAATTATTGTTTATTTCTTGATTTTTCACAAATTAAATTATGTTATTATTATTTTATGACTATCAGAAAGAGTGTATTTTGAATAAATACCTTGAATCTTGAAGCGTTTGCTGCGCTCCCGCGCTGGATAGCTAGCGAAATCCGTTGTATCAAAAAGGAGCCCCGATCTTGGGTCCAGCCCCTTTTCCCTCATACGACGCCATAAGTGGTCTACAAAAGACTTGGCCTCCAGACTTACCCTTTTATTCGCTATGGTGCCATATAATTCCAAGACCCAGGCGAGAAGACCAGTTGGGCTGTCCGTAAGGGCGACTCCTATAAGAAAATAGATATATGTATAGAAATACTTTATTCCAAGAAAAAAAAACACAACGCAAAAAAAAACAATGATAAAAATATGTTACATAAACATAAATGCAAGTAAGTCAAGTTTACACTGACATTGTGCTGTGTACAGGGAACTGTACATAAAATCGGTCGGCTAATATATTTTTTTTTGTTAAAAAATACAAAAAAAAATGCAATTTCAGCAACGTTGTAGAAAAATAGTTGCTTAGTTTGACGAGTACACGCTACACCTTTAAGTACGATTATACAGGAATCGTTAACAACCTTCGTATAACCGTCCCCACTGCTGGGGCACGGGTCTTTAGGAACGGTTCGTTCCTACTCGAAGAGAGCAAAGAGAGATATCTCCGCCAGGCGAGGTGGTATGCCTGGGGTCCGGCCGTGGACCAATCGTTGATGATTGGTATCTGTATATATACTCAGCGCTGAAGAAATTCTAATAGCGCGTTCTAGATGTCGTATTTCTTTTGTTCTCCGTTCGCTTGTGTTAAGGTTCAGTGGCGGGTTACTGCAGGCCCCAGGTCTCTTCCAAAACTCCAATCTTAGATAAGATGACTTAAGATAATCCACACACGCGGGCCAACCCTGGGTTGGTGGAGGTTGTAGGGCTTTGGCACACCCTGGACACTTCATACAACGGGCCAGAAATGACATTTCAAAAAAGGAATGACGGAACAAACAAAATGGCGGCGAAATCCTATACGTTCGACAACCAAACTGTACAAATCTGAATCAAACTGGGTGACGAGGGGGTGAGGTCGGAATTTAGAGAGCGGCAGGGAGTGTCAATACTGTATGTTAGTACTAATATATATACTTTGGCTGTGGCGAACCCCACTGTCGAAGTTTTTCAAGCCAAGGCATCTGTCACAGCTTAAAGCGAAACATTGATTGCAACAGTTGTCTCTGTCTATTTCTTTAAGTGTAAAGAGTAAAGAAAATAACCACACTTTTGATCTTGTTAAATGTTTTTTCGTTTCAATTAAAAGCTACAATAAATTTTTAAAAATTCCAATTGACATATTAAAGTGTGTGTTTAGACTAATCGACTGAGAATATTTAGAGGTACTATATCAGCCTGGTTTGCGTGTTTTGTATCACATTAGCCTGGGCTTGATGGATTTTGGAGGGCGAAGTGTCGATAAATTCGTCTTGATCCCGTGATCGTGAGTGACATAGGATACATTTTTACCCGACTGGCCAAAAAAGAGGGGTTCAGTTTTTAGTTTTGGAGTGCGGCGTGTCGTTAGATTCGTCTTGATCCCGTGAGTGACACAGGACACATTTTTACCCGATTATCAAAAAAAGAGGAATTAAGTTTTTTTTGCAGTCAGTTTTTTATTTTTTATTTATTCACAATTGGTAAGCCCTTGGCATCATCTCACCTGATGGTAAGTGACGATGATGCCGAAGATGGAAGCGGGCTTACCAAGATTCTCCAACGCAATGGAGAACTGTCTATCTTATCTTCAGGCCAGAACACATCAATGTTGTTAACACTGATGTTTGGCGGCATGACTTGATAAGATGGTGGTAGCTAGCCTGGCGGGCTTAGAAAATGCCCTACCACCAACCAAACCGAGTCTTACAAGTTGACCGCACCGGGAATCGAACCCGCGACCTCCTGGTGTGAAGAGAATGAACTAACCATTACGCCACGGAGGCGGTTAAAATTTAAAAAATCGTTTAGTTTTTTACGGTTCCGTACCATTAAATGTAAAAACAGAACCATTATAGGATCACTCGTGTGTCTGTCCCTTCGTCTTTTCTCGGAAGCTACTGGACCGAAATTTGGTACACAATATAATATGTAAGTCGGTAGGATGGATGCAGGTAGCGCAGAACCGGTCGTCGTGGAAATCCTCGGGGGAGACCTTTGTCCAGCAGTGGACGTCCTTCGGCCGATATGATGATGATGATGTAAGTCGGTGGCCCAAAGACCGACAAGTAACGTAAATAAATGAATTTTAAACATGTAGACCACTTTTGGACAGTACCTAAAGTAGAAAATCTTTCAAAATATATTGCGTGACAAATGAAGTCATTTCATTTGATTGTCACGCATATCTTCTTAATATATATAAATCTCGTGTCACAATGTTTGTCCTCAATGGACTCCTAGACCACTTAACCGATTATAATAAAATTCGCACACCATGTGCAGTTCGATCCAACTTGAGAGATAGGATAGGGTAGGGTAGGGTAGTGTAGGGTAGGGTAGTTTAGGGTAGGGTAGGGTAGTGTAGTGTAGGGTAGTGTAGAGTAGTGTAGGGTAGGGTAGTGTAGTGTATGTAGGGTAGGGTAGGGTAGTGTAGGGTAGGGTAGTGTAGTGTAGTGTAGGGTAGTGTAGGGTAGTGTAGGGTAGGGCAGGGCAATGTAATGTAAGGCGGTACGAAGTTCGCCGGGACAGCTAGTATATATAATATATATAAGTTTAACAAAATTAGCCAAAACTGTTTTAACTGGTATTTCTACCCATGAAACTGAACAACTTTCCACATGGAACCCATAGTCAAATCGCAAAAAAAAAATTGAACTTCCCGTACTAAGTTGGCTGATCTGCTGATCGAGTTAGTATGGGAGAGCCATTTTTTTTGCGATTTGACTATGGGTTCCATCCATGGGGAAAGTTACCATCAAGTAAAAGAAAGGGACCATCTCCCCCCCCTCCCCTTTATCTCTGAAATAACTGGGCCTTAAATCATGAACAAACAACAGCATATGAGATCGAATGCTTAAAGATTGCGTAGATCACAAGAAAAGCTATGAGATATTTAAAGTCCTTCTGTTTCCACAGAAATTTCTAAAGTAAATATTAAATAGACCCCCATTCACTATATTTAGTATATCTGTGCTCTTGTCTGCTGATCCGAGGGTTGTGGGTTTGATCCCCACCCAGGGCAAACATTTGTGTGATGAGCAGATTTGTTTGATCTGTGTTTGGGTGTTAAATATCTATATGTCGAAGGGGTGGTGGTTATGGATGGCCTTGTGATTCACGTCCTTAACTATTTCGGTATTGGGCGTCGAAATAACAATGCAGCTATATCTCAGAAGTCCTCTTTCAATAGTCTTGATCATTCGGTAATCAAAATTGTTCAGGATGCTTTGGATAACAATGGATGCAAACGCGGTGATCACAGCGATGGCGTTTTTGCTCACAGATCACCACTACTTGTGTTCTGCTCGACGCTCCGTCAAAAAGTGTCTGCCTCGAGACTGAGGGTAAAGATATAAAGAGGCGGGTTCCCGGTACGGACTTGTCGGTGCGTGTCGGTACGGATCGGTGCAGGATACCCTACACATAAAGAAACAGGTAAATCTGTTTATAGTGACCATCATGGCTTCGAGTTCGTCGGACGACGATTTTCTTCTAGATAGTGTTTACTTATCTTATAATGTAGAAAAAGAAGGACGGTTGGTGTAATCTAATATTAATAGTAAAAGAAATAAATTTGGTACATATCACCATTTATTTCTAAAAGACTTAAGGAATGATGAAGACTACTTTTATGATTATACCAGGATGACACCAGAAACATTCGACTATGTGCTAAATAAAATAGAACATCTCTTAATTAAGATCTGATGTAACTGGCATCGTCAACCCATTTCACCTGAAGAAAGACTACTTTTCACCATTAATCTTTGTCTATATCCATTTTGAAGACACCCTACACCGACAAACGTTCAAGCCCGTATGACGCCGTGCAGGTAGTCGGTACCGACAAGTCCCAACCTGTTTCTTTATACGTGAGCGCATATGATAACATTGGAATATTTTACCTGTACAGATCGGTACCGGTTTTTCTGCACCGTGAACCCGCCTCTTTATGTCTTTACCCTTACGTCCAGCTAATATGGCATCTCCACAGATCTAATAAATTCTCACCTCAGTGCTGCCACCTTAATCACAAACAGCCTTCCATTAATACGTCATCTTTGCTACCACAAACGATCGTCTCACGAGTACATGCGATTGTCACGCCACCACCGGTTTCACCCAGGTACTAATACCTGACGTTTGATCCATAAAAGTTTAACGATCTATGTAAACTTATCTCGAGTATTGGTCGCGTTTTCAATGACGCTCCGACATATATATTTAAACGGAAATATCACCCTCTGGTTCCCATAACACAGGGAATCCTACTTTGGGGCCAGATGAACATGTGTGATTTTTCCCAGAATACATATTTATTTATTTACTTAGAGCAAAGTATGTACTGAAAGGTCTTGTTCTATTGGCACCTAGTTAAACTTTTGGTGCGGAACCCTGTGTCTGTGACCCCGAGTTGCACTTGGCCGTTTTATTATTAAGTTCGGACTCCTTAGCGGGAGTGCGACTCACACATGGCTGATATATATCAATTGTTACTAAAAATAATCATATTAAGTTTCACGCTTGTAGGTATATATTTTACGATAGAGCAGAAACAAAATAAAACCTTTTATAAATCCTCTTTATTTTTTTACTTTTATTATTTTTGTGTAATTACTCTTTAACAACACGTATTCTGTAAAAGGGCTTACCAATTGTGAATAAAAAAAAAGAAGTTTCAACTATCTAGCTATCACGGTTTTTTTTTACTAATTTAAAAACAAAATACAAAACAATTGATCATCTAGCACCATTGAACCTGAATGGTTTGTCTTTTGTGTTCAAAAGATACAGCCTTTCGAAAGACAGACAGCGTAGGCTTAGTCGTAGGGTCCCGTTGCCTGCTACGGAACCCTAAAAACTATTACTACTCCTTCATCTTCTTTTCTACGCCGTTATAAACAATTTGTAAGTCGCAGATTTTATCATAGAGCGTATTTGTACCAACATCGATTATACAGGGTGTAATAAAATTGGTGCAGGTCCCGTTAACAGTTCAATGACTATGCTGAAATCGGAAAATAACTCTTCATACAAATCGATCAGCTGATTGATCAATTTTGTGCATTTTTGTATTAAGGGTCCAAATTTTTTTTTTGTATTTTCTATGACCTCGTTGAAAGTTGTTCAGAATGAAAAGTAGAACCCCCAGTTAACGGAAGCTACACCATTTTTAAGGGTTCCGTACAAAAAACGGAACCCTTATAGGGTCACTCGTGCGCCTGTCTGTCTGTCCGTCCGTCTGTCATAGCTAATTTGCTCCGAATCTACTGGCCCAAATCAGGTGAAATTTGGTAGGGTGTTGTTATCCTATGACTCAACACAGATGTGCAAAGCAAATAAATATGTTTTTAAATAAGATTCATTTTCGAGGAAAAATTTAGGAAATTTAAAAAAAAAGTTTTGCAAACTTTACTGTGTTATATATCAAATAAAAGGGCTCGTTATAAAAATATCAAATATATTTATGTTATTATCGTGAAATAAATAGTTTTGATTTTATTCATGAAAGAAGACGAAAATTGACCATTCCCCCCCCCCCTGTTCTCCGAAACTACTGAGCCTAAAATTTTGAAAAAAAATATAAAATATAGTTCATTGCTTTTAGATTACAGAAAAACTTATGAGAATTCTATCAATTGAAAAAAAAATACAGAAAAACTTATAAGAATTCAATCAATATAACACGTTCACTTACGGAAAATAGTTCACTAAAACACCACTAGATAGCGCTAGTAGTATTTTTCTGTTGCTCGCGTTTGTGTTTTTTGTTTGTCATGTGCATAGGTATCATTGTCATAGTTGAGTGGAGAGGCGTGGTGGTGCGGAACCCTCATACTGTGAGTCCAACTCGCACTTGGCCGGTTTTTTTACATATAACGCATGCGTTCACTTACCCAGAGTATCGGGTTTAGTTGCTTGAAGATGGAAGTATCCAGTCGCTCCCATCATACCGTAGAAGAGGTCTTGCAGGGGGTACATTCGGTTGGACAAGGTTAGGTTGGATAGAACCAGAGGAGGGAATAGTTGTCCCACCATTTGTAAAAGGACGGCAACTGGTGTTAGAAGAAGACCGTAGTTTGAGTGGTATCCTAGCACTTCCTGTAAAGGATAAATTTATAATTAATGACATTAATTTTTAAACGCCTTCCAGGCTTAATGGTTAGTCCATTCGCTTCACACCATGAGGTCGCGGCTTCGATTCCCGGTCACAGATTACTAAATAGTTACTTCCCGGTGTGGTCAACTTTGTAAGACTCGGTTTGGTTGGTGTTAGGGAATTTTCATAACCCGCCTGGCTAGCTACCAACATCTAATCTAATCTTCTATTCTGTGGGTGAGATGATGTCAAGGGCGTACCTATAGTAGATAAAAAAATGAATACTAACTAGCGTGCTTTTGCGTGTTTTTTGTGATAACTATCATCATCATATCAACCGAAGGACGTCCACTGCTGGACATAGGATCTCCAGGACGACCGGTTCTGCGCTACCCGCATCCAGCGCAGCGGCTTCCCGCGACCTTCACCAGGTCATCGGTCCACCGATCATCACATCAGACAAAAGACGTCCACTGCTGGACATAGACCACTCCTGAGTTGTGGGTTTTGCCGTAATCACTACTCTTGACAGGCGGGTTTGCGATCGTAGCATGCGATGTGGGTGCACATTGGTCGGAAACAGTACTTCCAGATGCAAAAACGCGACAGAAGTAGCTTAACTTGAAAATTACAGTGTCCCCATACAAAATCACCAAATATTGACAAAAAATAGTTATTGTATGAAACCCTCGTGTCAAAATTATAGTGTTTGTATGAAAATTCATTACAGTAACTGACATGAAAATACAGCAAATCTGCTGTCGTCATTATATCAGCTCATATATGTCCCCACCGTGGGGCTCGAGCTTACCTTGAATTAGGATGATTGGGCTTTAGTCGACCACGCGGGCCCAGTGCGGATTGGTCAACTTCACACACAGCCTTCGAGTTTCTTCGCAGGTGTGTGCAGTTTTCCTCACGATGTTTTCCTTCACCGTAAGAGCGTCGGATAAACGTACATGTGAAATCGAAATTAGAAAACATATTGGTACGTGGCAGGGCTCGAACCTCGTCCTCCTGGATGTAGAGGCCTTAGCCATTACGCCACCGACGCTCTTAAAATCTGCTTTAATTACAATAAAATTAGAAGCACAGGGCGAAAAGAACGTTGTGTTGCCCATCCCTAGGCTTAGTTCCTTAGTGGTCTCTTACGACACCCACGGGAAGACATGGAACAGCCCTAACCTAAACCGGAAGCCATACGAACGTAGTTATGAATAACTACTTATTATTATTTACTAGCTCTTTCCCGCGGCTTCGCTCGCGTAGACATCGTTTTTAGGACTGTCTGTGAGGATGTGCGCAAGCGTAGGCAGGAGTGTACTCCAAATCCTTCGGGAATTATTTCTGGCTATTCTGATCAGCAGTCTACGTCACTTCCCACCCCGTCAACTATTTCTATGAAAAAAAAATCACGCTATCCGTTACTCCATTGTGACGCCGACGACGTGCGCGAACCTGGAAATGAGTTTTCCTTAGTTCCCTCAGGAACCGTTTCAGGCTACGCTAGATAGTAGTCTATGTAATTTCCCACCCCCTCAACCATATCTGAGTAAAACATCACACAAACCGTTGTTCTATTGTCATGTCCCACCCCCTCAAAAATCTCTGAGTAAAACATCACACACACCATTGCTCCAATGTCATTTGCCACCCCCTCAACCATCTCTGAGTAAAACATCACACAAACCGTTGTTCCAATGTCATTTCCCACACCCTCAACCATCTCTGAGTAAAACATCACACAAACCGTTGTTCCAATATCATTTCCCACCCTCTCAACCATCTCTGAGTAAAATATCACACATTCCGTTGTTCCAATGTCATTTTCCACCCCGTCAACCATCTATGAGTAAAACATCACACAAACCGTTGTTCCAATGTCATTTCCCACCCCTTCAACTATCTCTGAGTAATACATCACAGAAATCGTTGTACCAATGTCATTTCCCACCTCTTCAACCATTTCTGAGTAAAACATCACACAAACCATTGTTCCAATGTCATTTCCCACCCCCTCAACCATCTCTGAGTAAAACATCACACACACCATTGCTCCAATGTCATTTGCCACCCCCTCAACCATCTCTGAGTAAAACATCACTAACCGTTGTTCCAATGTCATTTCCATACCCTCAACCATCTCTGAGTAAAACATCACACAAACCGTTGTTCCAATATCATTTCCCACCCTCTCAACCATCTCTGAGTAAAATATCACACATTCCGTTGTTCCAATGTCATTTTCCACCCCGTCAACCATCTCTGAGTAAAACATCACACAAACCGTTGTTCCAATGTCATTTCCCACCCCTTCAACTATCTCTGAGTAATACATCACAGAAATCGTTGTACCAATGTCATTTCCCACCTCTTCAACCATTTCTGAGTAAAACATCACACAAACCATTGTTCCAATGTCATTTCCCACCCCCTCAACCATCTCTGAGTAAAACATCACAAAAACCGTTGTTCCAATATCATTTCCTACCCTCTCAACCATCTCTAAGTAAAATATCACACATTCCGTTGTTCCAATGTCATTTCCCACCCCGTCAACCATCTCTGAGTAAAACATCACTCAAACCGTTGTTCCAATGTCATTTCACACCCCTTCAACCATCTCTGAGTAATACATCACAGAAATCGTTGTACCAATGTCATTCCCCACCTCTTCAACCATTTCTGAGTAAAACATCACACAAACCGTTGTTCCAATATCATTTCCCACCCTCTCAACCATCTCTGAGTAAAATATCACACATTCCGTTGTTCCAATGTCATTTTCCACCCCGTCAACCATCTCTGAGTAAAACATCACACAAACCGTTGTTCCAATGTCATTTCCCACCCCTTCAACTATCTCTGAGTAATACATCACAGAAATCGTTGTACCAATGTCATTTCCCACCTCTTCAACCATTTCTGAGTAAAACATCACACAAACCATTGTTCCAATGTCATTTCCCACCCCCTCAACCATCTCTGAGTATAACATCACAAAAACCGTTGTTCCAATATCATTTCCTACCCTCTCAACCATCTCTAAGTAAAATATCACACATTCCGTTGTTCCAATGTCATTTCCCACCCCGTCAACCATCTCTGAGTAAAACATCACTCAAACCGTTGTTCCAATGTCATTTCCCACCCCTTCAACCATCTCTGAGTAATACATCACAGAAATCGTTGTACCAATGTCATTCCCCACCTCTTCAACCATTTCTGAGTAAAACATGACACAAACCGTTGTTCCAATGTCATTTCCCACCCCCTCAACCATCTCTGAGTAAAACATCACACACACCATTGCTCCAATGTCATTTGCCACCCCCTCAACCATCTCTGAGTAAAACATCACTAACCGTTGTTCCAATGTCATTTCCATACCCTCAACCATCTCTGAGTAAAACATCACACAAACCGTTGTTCCAATATCATTTCCCACCCTCTCAACCATCTCTGAGTAAAATATCACACATTCCGTTGTTCCAATGTCATTTTCCACCCCGTCAACCATCTCTGAGTAAAACATCACACAAACCGTTGTTCCAATGTCATTTCCCACCCCTTCAACTATCTCTGAGTAATACATCACAGAAATCGTTGTACCAATGTCATTTCCCACCTCTTCAACCATTTCTGAGTAAAACATCACACAAACCATTGTTCCAATGTCATTTCCCACCCCCTCAACCATCTCTGAGTAAAACATCACAAAAACCGTTGTTCCAATATCATTTCCTACCCTCTCAACCATCTCTAAGTAAAATATCACACATTCCGTTGTTCCAATGTCATTTCCCACCCCGTCAACCATCTCTGAGTAAAACATCACTCAAACCGTTGTTCCAATGTCATTTCCCACCCCTTCAACCATCTCTGAGTAATACATCACAGAAATCGTTGTACCAATGTCATTCCCCACCTCTTCAACCATTTCTGAGTAAAACATGACACAAACCGTTGTTCCAATGTCATTTCCCGCCCCCTCAACCATCTCTGAGTAATACATCACAGAAACCGTTGTTCCAATGTCATTACCCACCCCCTCATCCATCTCTCAGTAAAACATCACACAAACCGTTGTTCCAATGTCATTACCCACCCCCTCATCCATCTCTCAGTAAAACATCACACAAGCCGTTGCTCCAATATCATTTCCCACCCTCTAAAGCATCTATGAGTAAAACATTACACAATCCGTTGTTTCATTGCGATGTTAAAAATCAACCAAAAAAAGTCTTTTTTTTAGTTCCCTCTGGAACTGCATCAAACTATGCTATTTTTAAGGGATAAAAAGTAGCCTATGTCCTTCCCCGTGATACAGGATACCTCCATGCCAAATATTTTCAAGTTGGTTGAGGTGTTGGAGTGTGAAAAGGTAACAAACAAACACATTTTCACATTTATAATATTAGTAAGCATATTTCTAGTCTCACTATTGAGTAAAGGTTTATTATCTGTTTTCCTCGTATCACTATTTCGAGTCGTTTTCTATAGTTAACTTACTTCGGGGAAAATGGTGGCCATGTGTCCCGAGATGTATGAGCCGAAGTCCCCGCCTTGGGTGTAGAACTTTTTGTAACCGATGCGGTGCATCAGATTCCTCAGGACTACTGCAGCGTTAGCTACTCCAAGACCTGGACGAACAGCTCCCTGTAACAATTTATTGTTTAACGATATTCTATACACAGTTTTCAAATAATAACTCCGGAACCCTATAATATGCGTGATCCGACACGCACATGGCTGATTTTTTCGGGTTTCGTAATCAATAAAGAAACCTTATAGTTTTGCCATGTCTGTCTGTCCGTCTGTCCGCAACTTATCTCAGTGACTATTAGTATTAGAAACAGAGATTTGTTACCATAGATGGGTTATGCGCTAACAAACAACATTTGAAAATCGAAGCCATTTACACACACAACATTACAAGGAGTTCGCTTCCGTTGCACCGATGCTACTAAGAAAAGAGATGCCAATTGGCATCTTTTTTTTGCTTCACTTTTTGGATGCACGTAACCTATCTACCTCCCCTTATATATAGCATATCTCTGATTAGAAAGCTATAATTTGGCATGGGTATACATATTAATCACGCCGACAAAGAATCTAAATTTTTTTTAGGGTATCTCCCCTCTATGTTCAGGGGGTTATTTTTTTTTTCGTTGTTATACCCTATGGTGTGGGGTATAGTTGAATAGGTCTTGAATAGGTCTACGCAGGGTTCACTAAACCTATTTTTTGATTCAGGGAACTCTTTGCGAAATAAAGCTTTAAAGTGCTATTTTCTGTTCGAGTCAAGTATCCCCCCCCCCCCCCCCCCCCAGTTAACAGTTAAACCGCTATTTCAAGACATTTTAAAAAAAATGTGAAAAGTAGGACATATATAATAAAATTTAACAAGAAAACTATCACGGCTAAATAGGTTTTCTTAGTTTAGGAGTAATAGTCAACCAACTTAATATATTATTTATTATACTCTCTCCTTGTCCGAGACGGGTTTTACTATGTAGTTACGCTGATCGTATACAGCGCCATCACAATATTTCAAAGCTAAAATAAAAAAAGTTAGCTCTCTCGCCTGGCAACACTAGTGTCTGGAATGTCATTACGTTTTTTGTGCACAGCGCTGTCAGTGTACTCTTACGATTTATTTATTAATATTTTACAAAAAACACAGGAAGAAAGTATAAAATGGGTGTGTTTAATAAGTTAATCCTATGTGCAGTGATTAGTGTTGTATACATTGGTTATATGACGTCCATGTTAGCAGGTAAACAAACCTCATCGAAAAGGTAAAAAAGATTATTTTTTTTTTTACTTATTAATATTATGTATACTGTTACTTGTTATTATCGTGTGCTTTATGAATAATGTAATTGTATTTATCGTCATTCGACAAATCGAATTTCCGGTTCCGGTTATAACCTAAAACTTTTGCGTTGTCTGAACTTGTCAAACAAATCTTTCATTTACTTCTCCGCCATTTTTGTCTCTGACTCGGGGTTTTCCCTCAGCTGACAAAAGTGAAAATACGTTTCAACTGGAGTATTAGGTGCAGTGAAATAATTGTGAAATAGTGAAATTATGGGGAAGAGGAAACATAAAGATAAAGACTACATCAAAAATAAGATAAGAAAGTATGAGGAGAAGTTAAAAAAGTTGTCAAAAGATGTGCAAGATCCTACTACACACCTGGAAGAAGACACAGGTTCTGTTGTTTCACTGGAAAATGAAAATCTCGCGGGTAAGTTTAATTAACTTCAAACGCTTGGGAAATATGCCGAAACAGATAAAAGCCACAAATGATAACTAAGTTAACAAGAGACTAGCGCTAGCACAGTGCGGCTAGACATGTCACCTACTATTTGACAGATACTAGCACTCTGTGGCTAGTACTGTACACTATAATATCCTCAAGACTAGCGCTAGCACAGTGCGGCTAGACATGTCACCTACTATTTGATAGATACTAGCACTCTGTGGCTAGTACTGTACACTATAATATCCTCAAGGCTCAGGCCAGTGCTATTACATTGCGAATAGACAAGGCCTTGTATTTATTTTATTGTTTCTCTCTTTAATAGCGCTATCACTCAGCAGATAGACAAATTATCTTGATATGTAAATTTCAGTTAGCATTATTATTATTTTCAGAAACTGAAATGGAACTATCAACAGATCTTATTGAAGCCCTAGGTCAAGAAGGGGATGAGGTCAGCACACAAGCTGAACCAATAAGAGAAGAGTTGGTAAAAAGATACAATAATATAATGTCCAAAGGACTCAAGGAAGCTAAGGAAAAAATCTAGAAAAGTACCCAGCTCCGTCAAATTTTTTAAGGTCCATAGCACCTGCCATGAACCCAGAAATCCTTGCGTCAATGTCAGAAGTATCTATAAAACGGGACAAACGCATTGTAAATAGACAAAATATGCTGGGAAAAGTACTGGCTTGCCTTGGCAAATCCCTGACGCAAATTTTAAAAGGAAATATTAACACTAAGGATCTAGTGGAACAGATAAATGATGCTGCTAAGCTGACAGCAGAAATTCATTATCAAGACTCTGCATCCAGAAAGTTCTTCGCACTATCTGGAGCAGCTAAAACAATTCAAGATGCGGTCAAAGATTCAAATATTGATAATTTTCTGTTTGGTAACGACTGCTCTGACAAAATAAAGGCCACACAGGCTATACAAAAAACAGGATCCCAAATAAGAATTGACAAAAAAACAAATACCACAACATAATATGAAAAAACAGTTAAACTGGAGGAGCCCACCACAAGTACCGAAGTACCAAAACTACCAGATGCAAAGACCTCGTGGTGGGCTACAACGTCAGACAACGAAGAGACGTCCACGTCAAGAAACTATGTACCGAAAAACATACAATCACCCGTCGATGAGATCCAAGCACCGCCGATAGACACTCAGGTACATGCTTGCCGTGTAAAACATTTTTTACACAACTGGCTAAATATTACTGATGACTCAACTATTTTAGAGTGGGTAAAGGGTTATAAAATACCTTTCACTATAAAACCACCTCCATTCGAGATGCCAACTCAGACATGGTCCGAAAAAGAATCGGAGATTATTCAGTTGGAGATACAAAAACTTGTTAATTTAGGAGCTGTTTCTAAATGCACCCACAAAGAAGATCAGTTCACTTCTCCTATTTTCTTAATTCCAAAACCAAATGGCACACATAGGTTTATTCTCAATCTAAAACAGTTAAATAAATATATATACATTAATCATTTCAAACTAGAAGATATAAGAACGGCTTGCAAATTAATTTCCTCAGATTGTTACATGGCTAAAATAGATTTAAAAGAAGCATACCTTTCTCTAGCAATAGCGGAAGAACACAAAAAATACCTAAGGTTCAAATTTAGAGGAGAAATTTATCAATTTAACGCCTTACCTTATGGCCTTTGTACTGCACCTTATGTATTTACAAAAATGTTAAAACCGATATGCACCTACTTAAGAAGTAAAGATATTATTATGACAAGTTACTTAGATGATAGTATCTATTTTAATAATAGTAAAAGAAATTGCAAAATAGATGTTAAGGCCGCCTGTAAATTATTTCAAGATTTAGGTTTTGTTATAAATTTTGAAAAGAGTGTTCTAACTCCTAATCAGAGTTGTAGGTTTTCTGGGATTTCAACTTAATTCTAAAAACCTTACCTTGTCAGTTCCATCAGAAAAACAGTTGGCAATAAAAGAAAAAATTCATTTTTTCTCAAAGAAAAAATACAAATGCAAGATAAGAGAGTTTTCTCAATTACTTGGCTCAATAAACGCGCTTTGTCCAGCTGTGCCTTATGGATGGACCTACACTAAATTAATGGAAAGGGAAAAATATCTAGCTCTTTTAAGATCTAATGATGACTATGACACATTGATGACAATTAGTGACCTCATACTTTCAGAATTAAAATGGTGGGTTTCTAATGTAAACAAAGCGAATTCTATAAAGAAATATGACTTTAAATTAGAAATCCATACTGACGCTTCAAGAACAGGATGGGGTGCAGTATGCGACTCAAATTCAACTTCGGGTTCATGGTCAAATATGGAAAGAGAGTTTCATATTAATTATTTAGAGTTGAAAGCAGCCTTCCTTGGTCTTCAATGTTTTGCAAAAAATATCAAAAACTGTGAAATATTGATCAGGATTGACAATACCACGGCAGTAGCATACATTAACAAAATGGGTGGTATCCAATTTCCACACCTTAATAGTATAACAAGAGATATATGGCAATTTTGTGAGGAAAGAAATATTTGGATTTATGCATCATACATAAATACTAAAGATAATTTTCTGGCAGACAGGGAATCAAGAAAAATAAACATTGAATGGGAGTTGTCTGACTTGGCCTTTAATAAAATAATAAATAAATATGGCTTGCCAAGCATTGACTTATTTGCATCTCGAATAAATAAGAAGTGTAATATTTTTGTTTCATGGAAACCAGACCCAGAAGCTGCAGCTGTAGATGCTTTCACACTCAGCTGGACTCATATGTTCTTTTACGCCTTTCCTCCTTTCGCATTAGTACTCAAATGTCTCCAAAAAATAAAAACTGATAAAGCTACTGGTATCTTAGTATTTCCTTATTGGCCTTCGCAGCCATGGTTCCCAATACTCAAATCTATGCTTATAGAAGATCTATTATTATTTGAGCCAAATGAAAACTTGTTAACATCCCCTTACAGAATCTCACATCCACTCCACAACCAACTTACCCTGGGGGCAGGGCTGTTGTCAGGGAAGCCTACATAAGAAGAGGTACTCCAGCGTCTGCTCTACCGGTGATGTTAAATTCTGTTGCGGATAATACTATGAAACAGTACAACTCATCACTAAAACAGTGGTGGCTATTCTGTACTGGGCATAATATAGACCCATATGAAGCCTCTATTCCATATGTACTTAATTTTTTAAGTGAATGCTTTAACTTAGGTTATTCTTATAACACTATAAACGCGACTAAAGCTGCATTAGGTTTAATAATGGGACCAAGATTGAATAATGATGATAGAATAAAAAGATTTGCAAAGGGTGTTTTTAGATCTAATCCCCCAGCACCAAAATACGATATTACCTGGGATCCTGGAATTGTTCTAAATTACTTAAGTAATTTTTATACTAACGAATCTATAGGCTTAGAAAAACTAACTAAGAAGATTGTAACATTATTGGCATTAACAACAGGTCACAGGGTTCAAACTTTATCCCTTATAAAACTATCAAATGTTAGAATTCTAAATGATGGGATTCAAGTACATATTCCAGATTTAATAAAGACATCAAAGCGAGGTAGCACTCAACCTTTACTACACTTAAAATCATTTCACTCCAAAATAGAAATATGTCCAGTAAATACCTTAAAATCCTACATAAAAATTACAGAACCAATAAGAGAAAACATAGACCAGTTAATTATAACTCATAAAAAACCATATCATGCTGCCTCCAAACAAACCATTAGTCGCTGGATAAAAAATACATTGGAAGATGCAGGCATAGACATTAGTATATTTTCTGCTCACAGTACGAGACATGCTGCTACTTCGACAGCAAATAAAGTAGGTGTTAATCTTGATATAATAAGGAAAACAGCGGGTTGGGCATCAACATCTACTTTTGCTAATCATTACAATAGACCTGTGGCTCAAGATGCTTTTAGTTTTAGTAGAGCTATATGCAATTCTGTTAACCAGAATTCCTAAATTACCATATTTTATTGTCTATAACATGTGTTTTGTTTCTAATCTTGATTAGTTGTAAGTAATACATTTTGATCAACGAAGTAAACAAAATTAGTATCATTCTCAACCCTGACTTTGAACATCTACATAGTAAAACCCGTCTCGGACAAGGAGAGAGTATAATTGTATGATTAAACGAACTTACCTTAAGTGAAGTTCAATCATAATTATACGAAGCTCCTTGTCCGAGACGGGACTCCCACCCTTTCCCATTGAACTTTTAACCCCTTCAGGGTTGCTCATGATCATCTTTAAACGTAATGACATTCCAGACACTAGTGTTGCCAGGCGAGAGAGCTAACTTTTTTTATTTTAGCTTTGAAATATTGTGATGGCGCTGTATACGATCAGCGTAACTACATAGTAAAACCCGTCTCGGACAAGGAGCTTCGTATAATTATGATTGAACTTCACTTAAGGTAAGTTCGTTTAATCATACAATTATAGTTCATAGATTTTCCGCACAAAATGTTCTATTGGCAACTGTACCAACACTTTTGTTTAAAAAAATATTTATTTATTTTTGACAAGATTACGGAACCCTACTTCAGACCCATTTCAGGCCCATATTGTACATTCAAACAAATAAAAGTCTACTAGAATTAAAATTGTAGTTTACACTTAAAATTGCATAAAAATTATTGGGCGCTAAGAGTCGGTAATGTTTTGGTTATAATAGTCTTGAGGCTCCCACGGGACCTCCGAAAGACCACACCCTTCGGCCAAAAGTCCTCCCTGGTGAAGGACACAAGCTGCTCCGTCGGGACTCGCTCATGGTTATGGTAATGATAGATCATTGTGTCGCTCTGTGACAAATTCTTTGGTTTCCTTCTTAAGGCCTAATCAAAAACTCTTACCTCAGAATATCCGTACCCAGGTAGACACGGCACGATCAGGTCGACGACAAAGTCGCGGTCATCACTGACGGCTGTCAGTTTGGGGATGATGTCATAGAATTCTCTGAAGGAGCTCGGGAAACCGTGTAGGAGGAGAAGAGGAATACGTTCTTTACCTTCTGGCACCTGAAGTAAGAAAAAATAAGTTTTCCTGTAGCATATAGGGTCATATGGCTGAGCACCTAACCAGCTTTTGAGAATAGTTTCGGAAAAAAAAAGAAAAATATGTGAGATAAAATTTTATCCAATGGAATTCAAGTTGGCGGACATGTTCCAAAATGGCGACTTCATAATTTAAAAAAATATTAAATATGCGCGATTGGTTAGCAGGTTTTTAGGGTTCCGTACCCAAAGGGTAAAAACGGGACCCTATTACTAAGACTCCACTGTTCGTCCGTCTGTCTGTCTGTCCGTCTGTCACCAGGCTGTATTTCATGAACCGTGATAACTATACAGTTGAAATTTTCACAGTTGATATATTTAAGTATGTTTCCGCTATAACAAATACTAAAAATTAGAAAAAGTGAAAAATAAGGGGGGTCTCCATCTCCATACAAAAAAAACGTGTTTTTTTACACTCTCATCGCCACGTGGGCGGCCGGCCACTCACATTAATTTAAGTGCAGCAAGCCATTGCAGATCAGAGGTACCGGGTTCAAATCTGGACGGCCAATGTACCAATGAGTGTTTCAAAAGCTTACGTACATACTTACCGATTGCTTTAACGGTGAAGGAAAACATCGTGAGGAAACCTGCACACGCCTGCGAAGAAACTCGAAGGTTGTGTGTGAAGTCGACCAACCCGCACTGGGCCCGCGTGGTCGATTAAGGCCTAATCGCCCTGATTCAGGGTAGGCTCGAGCCCCTCGGTGGGGACGTATATGAGTTGTAATGATGATGAAGCCATTGCTGATTTTTGAATTTATTCGAGGAGGCCATGTGGAAGGCCGGCGGGTCACAAACTTCGTGCCTAATGTATTGTCATTTTTATTTTTTATTTATTTTTTTTCATTATTTTTTCATTCGTAGGGTCACAGCGGACCACTTGGCCTGATGATAAAGTTTACGACGTGTCCCGCCGGCATACCTCGTGGCGTGCCACAAATTTATCAAAAATTGAGCTTGGCGAGCAGCGAAAAAAGGTGGATGGTCGGCGATCCGCCCACATAGCCAGCTGATTTAGAAAATCGTTATATATACTTGGCGAGAGTGTTAAACATGAAGAAACTAGCGCCATCTAGTATGGTGGTACGGAACCCTATGTGTGCGTTTCTGATTCGCACTTGGTCGGTTTTTAATGTAGGTACACGAAGGTCATGTAATGCATGAGATCTGTGAAGTTTGAAAAAAAAACGTTTTCTAACTTTTTGGCATCAGTGTGTATATTATTATTAAAACTTCGGACCAATAGCAGACGTAGACTATTGGTCCGCAGTGTTAATAATAACTTAATTCTGTCATAATATTCATAGGGCTTAGCCAAATGAAACTTCATTTTATGCAGAAAGCAAGCCGCTTTACCCAGTGATACTAGGGAGCAATATGAATGATTTCATTCGAGGAAATGAAGTAAATATCGATGTAAATATCGCCGTAAGCCCTAAGACTATAAATTTTATTAGAAACAAGACAACAAGGTGAACTATTAAGCGAAACTTTGGTCGCAGGAATCTTAATTTTTCTCATCAATTAAAAAACATAAAAAAGTGTTATTTTGTAACCTGTTTTTTCATTTCAATGACTTCATTTTGTCAGACCAGACCGATTTCAATCTCAAAATTTCGAAAGTCGATTGGTCTAAACACACACTTTAATATTATATGCCAATTGGATTTTGTAAAATTAATTGCAGTTTGTAATTGAAACGAAAAAACATAGAAAAATTGCAAGTGTGGTTATTTTCTTTACTCTTTACACGTAAAGAAAAAACAGAGACAACTGTTCCAATAAATGCCTCGTCTTAATAAATACTTACTTCAGGGGTAACTCTTATGTAATATATGTCCAGTCCCTGTATGTTTGTCTTGTACATAGGATATTGGTTGAAGAAAGTCTCTCTAGCTTTGAAATCGTATTGGTTCAGCCAGCGATCTATCCATCTATATGTGACGTTGCTATTGAATCCATACTGGAATGCTATCCCTTCCAATCCAGGCACAAACTTCATATGGTTGCTGAGACGCTCCTTCAAATCGGTTATCATCTGAAAAAAGATATTAAAGTAATTTTAACATTTAGATTTGCTATCCTGAGTTTAGGATGAGACCTGTGCCCCAATAATGGAGGTCTGTAAAACTAGCCGTGACACCGTCTAGCATTGCAATTAATTGATGCTCGGTTGTTATTCAAACAACAAAATTTATTTTTAGTCATAAATTGAGTGCTTATTTGACGCTAATTAGTTGCCCTGATGATAATTTTGATGCTCGAGTAATTTCTGAACAACAAATTATAATTCTAGACGATGTCATTGCTTGCAAATAGGTCTGTAAAGCTAGCATTGACACCGTCTAGCATTTTAATTTAATGCTCGGTTGTTAATCAAGCAACCAAATTTATTTATTATGATAAATTTACTACTTATTTGATGCTAATTAGTTGACCTAATGAGATTTTTTTTACTCTAGTAATTTCTGAGCAACAAATTACAATGCTAATCGGTGTCAATGCTTGCAAATAGGTCTGTAAAGCTAGCAGTGACACTATTTAGCATTGTAATTTGATGCTCGGTTGTTATTCAAGGTATAGAAGATGTCAATGCTAGCTTTACAGACCTCATTTAGTTGTCCTAAAGATAATTTTGTTGCTCGAGTAATATCTGAGCACCAAATTACAATGCTAGACCGTGTCAATGCTTGCAAATAGGTCTGTAAAGCTATAAGTGACACCATTTAGCATTGTAATTTGATGCTCAATTGTTATTCAAGGTATAGACGATGTCAATGCTAGCTTGACAGACCTCAATAAGTTGTCCTAAAGAAAGTTTTGTTGCTTGAGTAATTTCTGAGCACCAAATCACAACGCTAGACGGTGTTTATGCTAGCTTTACAGACCTCAATAATGGGGACATTTAATTATGTTTTTAAATAATAAAATTATCCCATTTTAGGTACATAGTTAAAAACTAATTTCACATATTCTTACAAATATTATAAATGTGAAAATGTGTTTGTTTGTTTGTTTGTTACCTTTTCACGCTTCAACGCCCTGACCAATTTTAATGAAATTTGGCATGCAGGTAGCCTGTGCCACGAGGAAGGATATAAGCTACTTTTTGTCCCGTGAAAATAGCATAGCCCGATGCAGTTCCTGACGGAACTGAAAATATACTCTTTTGTGGTTAATTTTTTTAACATCGCAACAGAACAATGGATTGTGTAATTTTTTGCACAGAGATGGTTGAGGGAGTGGGAAATGAAATGATATACTAATAAGCATATCCTGACATAGTTCCCGAGGGATCTGGAAAAAAATCAAGAGCCGCTAGCGGCTCGCGCACCGCGCACCCTCTTAGACAGTCATAAAAACTATGACCACGCGGGCGAAGACGCGGGCAAAAGCTAGTAACAAATAAAACTGAATTTATAAGTGGTCAGCGATCGGTTTCGAACACCATCTTCGGTCAGAATATACATACAATGTGTGGGTTCAACCGAAATTAATTTAAGGGTTACAAGTAATCGACATAGCTCACAGAATCGTGACAGTGGGCAGGGCACATAGCTCGTAGAACAGATGACCCTAAGGTTCTCAAGTGGCGACCGCGCACCGAAAGTTTTAACGTAGGCAGGCCTCCCACACGGTGGACGGATGACCTAGTGAAGGTTGCGGGAAGCCGCTGGATGCGGGCAGCGCAGGAATGGGCGTCGTAGAAATTCTTTGGAGGAGGCCTTTGTCAAGCAGTGGACGTCTTTTGGCTGATATGATGATGAACAAAATAGAATAGATTTACAAAACAAATTTTAGTCAAAATGTCAAAACATAAAATAAAATCTCAATTACATAATAAATTTAATTAAAATATTACTTAACCGTTATCAGAGTTTTGTGGAACCTTTTTGCTTATTTTTTTTTTTAAACTAACGATTCACAAAATCACAGTTATTTACGTATTTAAAATTTAAGAAAAACTGTATTGTGAATACTTTTAAAAAATATGCGTAGTAAAGTTTGTTCGTATTTTGTATGCGAATTCAAACAGGGCGTACAAAACGAGCTGCATCTTGAACGTTAAGATTTCCATACTGGAAACGCTTGAACCAAGTTTGTGCTGCTGACTGATACTGCATTAGGTCCATAAACAGCACAAATTTTATTCGCAACCTGTATTGCATTTTTACTTTTTTTACATAAAACTTTAAAATGTAACGAATTTTTCGTTACATTCACTCATTTTCATAGACAGAAAAATCAGTTGAAACATGGCGAGTATTTTTTTATAACAATTTCGAAAGTTCACTTAGATATTGAGCCAGGTACAAATAATACAAGCAGAGATTTGATTACAAATTTATTGTTACAAAAAAATAGCATATAGGTAGTGCCCTTGCGCTTTGCTTGGCTCGTCTTGGCGGGGCACTGCCGTGCCTCCAGATCATGCGGCCAAAAGAGCATAATATGAAAGTATTTAATATATTAGTACTAACATACAATATGGACACTATTTGCCGCTCTCTAGATTGGGACCTCACTCCCTCGTCACCCACATTTATCCAGATTGGTTACAGTTTGGTTGTCGAACGTATAGGATTGATTGTTCCTTTATTCCTTTTATGAAATATCATTTCTGGCCCGTTGTATGAAGTGTCCAGGGTGTGATAATATTTAGTCGCCGGGTAGGTCGACCAAGGTATCGCTGGAAAGATGAAGTCGCCAAAGACCTCAAAGAGTTGGGAGTGCCCGAATGGCCATACTTGGCACAAAATAGGATAAAGTCGGAGGCCAAGATCCACTTCGGATCGCTGAGCCAGCGAAGTAAGTAAGTTACAAAATACGAAAAAACTTTTTTGCCCTACCTATTATTAACGTCTTATCAAAATCCTTCCAACAAACCTCGTCTTTAAATGTGATATTTGTCGAGTAAATAGCTGTATCCTGGCAGCCTTCTTCCTCAGCGGGCCCCCACCATCTGGTAGGGCTAAGTTCGGTCCAGTTCACTGTGGGGGTTTCAGTATAGTTCTGCGATATCCCCGCGTAGAAGATCGCGTGCGTTATTGTCATAGTAAGAACATCCATATTGGCCTGGAAAAAATAATCTACAATATTTTATTAAAGGAGGTTGTTGATTTTAACCGCGTCCGTAGCGTAGATAGATAGATAACACGTTTATTTGTCACTGCAATCACACACATGTTATTACACTCATACATAATATAAAACAAAACATAACGAATTTAAAAGAGCAAAAAAAATAATACAAAAACATATGTGTGTTGCAGTAGTACAAAAGGGCCATTAACTCAGTGTGTTGATTTGCTCTTGCGAGCTGAGCAATACACTGGTGATTCTGCCACAGCCCGGGGACTGTGTCGATCACAAGAAAAATAAAAATAAAAACGAGCAAACAAAACCAAATCTAACGTAATGAAAATACAAATATGTATAATGGTTAGTCCTTTCGCTTCACACCAGGAAGTCGTGGGTTTGATTCTTGGCGGGTTCAACTTTGTAAGACTCGGTTTGGTTGGTGGAATTTCATAGCCTGCCAGGCTAGCTACCACCATCTTATCTAAGTCTTGCCGCTAAAGATAAGTGTTAAAAACATTGATGTGTTCCGGCTTGAAGAAAGGATAGCCAGTTTCCCATTGCGTTGGGGATTCTTGGAAAGCCCTCTTCCATCTTCGGCATCACCATCACCTACCATCAGGTGGGATGATGCCAAGGCCTAACCAATTGTGAATAATAATAAAAAAAAAACATACGCGACATATCTACATTACATAATAATTTATTATTGAATTGTGAATGTGGAAAAAAAATTCAAATATATCTGAAACACGGTGTAAAAAACTACCTACTGGCAAAACTAATTAATTTATCAAAACAGTAATTAATTAATAATTGAAAACCCGACTACTTAAAAGCTTAACCAAGGGCTAATCAATTGTGGATAAAAAAAAAGGTTTGATTTATTAAATTACATAATTTATACAGGTCTATGATACATCATCATATCAGCCGAAGGACGTCCACTGCTGGATATAAACCTGTATATATTATGGCGATCTTGAATTAGGGCAATCGGGCCTTAGTCGATCACGCGGGCCCAGTGCGGGTTGGTCGACTTCACACACAACCTGCGAGTTTCTCCGCAGGCGTATGCAGGTTTCCTCACGATGTTTTCCTTCACCATAAGAGCGTCTGATAAAAGTATATATTGAATCTAAAGAAATCACATTGGTACATGGCGGGATTCGAACCACGACCTCGGCGG
Organism: Coleophora flavipennella; assembly: GCA_947284805.1. NCBI lineage: Eukaryota > Metazoa > Arthropoda > Insecta > Lepidoptera > Coleophoridae > Coleophora > Coleophora flavipennella. The sequence continues at coordinate 9,903,139 of OX369303.1, read as the reverse complement.
CCCTAGCCGTTACGCCGTCGACGCCTGATACGACGACGATGATGATACAGGGTGTAACAAAATTGGTGTAGGACCCGTTAACTGGGGCTACTACTCATCATACTGAACAACTTAACACAAGAGACCCACCCCATAGTCTTTTCGCAAAAAAAATGTAGAACTCTACATACAAAAGCAAGCACTGGCCCGTTGGTCCGTGGAAGCGCTCCTGATTGCGGGCAGAGAGTCGTGGGTTCGATCCCACCCAGGACAAACTTTCGTGTATCTGTGTCTGTGTATTCATTATGTATCTTCTTCTTCTTCTCTCCTTGCCTTATCCCTATACGGGGTCGGCCCCTCTGATATCATATTCATTGTGTATACAGGGTGAAATTGAAATCGTTAAGCAAATTTCAAGGACATACTTCGCTCATGAAACTGAACAACTTTTTCCAGTGGGATCAAATTGTACGGAGCTTGGAGCCAATTTTTTTTGCTTCGATTGTACGGGTTTCTTGGCGAAAGTTGTTCAGTTTTATGAGTGGAGTATTTCCTTAATTTTTTTTTAAGATTTCAATTTCACCTTATAATTTTTCATTTTTATTTTTTAATACGAGCGTCGGTGGCGTAACGGCTAGGGCTGCCGCCTCCTTTCCGGGAGGTCGTGATTTTGAATCCTGCCACGTACCAATGTGATTTCAAATTTAGATTTCATATGTACAATTATCCGACGCTCTTACGGTGAAGGACATAAACATAGTGAGGAAACCTGCACACGCCTGCGGAGAAACTCGCAGGTTGTGTGTGAAGTCGACCAACCCGCACTAGGCCCGCGTGGTCGACTAAGGCTCGATCGCCCTAATTCAGGGTAGGCTCATGCCCCTCGGTGGGGACGACCTTGGCATCATCTCACCGAATGATGGAAAAATGGAAGCGAGCTTACCAAGATTTCCCAACACAATGGGGAACTGGATATCTTATTTTCAAACCGGAACACATCTACGCTGTTAACATTGACGCTTGGCGGTAAGATGGGGGTAGCTAGTCAGTCGGGCTTAGAAAATGCCCTTCCACCGAACATACTAAGTCATAAAAAGCTAGACTCCGCCGGGCGGAATCGAACCCGCGACCTCCTGATGTGAAGTCAATTAACTTGACCATTACGCCACGGGGCCAATTGCCAACTTTGTTTTTTTTTTGAGAATTGACTATGATATGACGAGTATTTATAACCAGTCTTCTTCTTCCTTCCACATTCCCACTTCAGGTGGGGTCGGCTCTCCTAATCTTGCGGCGCCAAGACATTCTGTCTAAGCTTGTCAGGTCGGGTAAATTTTGTTTTTTTATTAATCTGGATATGCTGGTCCACCAGGTGGCAGGAAAGCGCCCTCTACCTCTTTTTCAAGCGACTTCCAAAAAGGAGGAGGTTCTCAATTCGACTGTACGTTTTTTTTTTACGTGTGTTGCCTCAGAACTTTTGACTTGGTTAACAAATTTTGATGATTCTTTTTTTTTATTTGAAAGCTAGTGCTTCCCGTGTGGTCCCATATAAATTTTATCAAAATCCGTGTAGTACTTTATTAGAAAATTAACAAAAACCATAAATAATATTGCAAAATTGTACGAAGTTGTTGCGATGGAAGTCGGTTTTTTAACGTATTCAGCGTTTCCAATTATTTTTTAGGTAAGCTAAGGGCTTTTTCTGTATGTATAAACAGTAATTACCTTTTATTTTGCCGTGAATCACGCTGGAAGAACTTGTATGACACCGTAACTCCTCGACGACTCAATATGAACAGGACTGGCTGGCCAAGCGCACGTTCTATATACAGCGAACTATACCACCGCATAGTGTTGGGCCAAGAGTTTGGTCGAGGGTTTAAACCCAATAGGCACATTGGGTTTAAACCCGGGTAGATTGGGCGATCTTTGGCCAATAAAGGCCTAAAGGTTAAGTAGAAGCATTTTATAATAGTTAATATTTAACAAATAAGTTTTTTTTAATAAAAGTTATTTAACTTAACTTAAGTGGCCACTTTAGTCAGTTACATAGCAACCAAATTATTCAAGGCGAGAATTCCTGTGTTTCGTATAAGTATGACGTCATAAATCCTTTATAATAATATGGACCACAATTCTGCCGGGTTTATCCATTCTTTGCATTTAAAAAGAAACAATATACTACATATACTAGAAGGTAACGACAAATTTATTAACGATAACGGAAATGCATAAACTTAGGTTGAGAGGATAAATGGCAACCCTCTGGTGTTAAATGATACAGGGTGTTATTTTTGTTGTGCCATAAAAAACTAGTTATCGTGACCAAAAAAAAAACGATAAGGGAAATGGCTGAGTAAGATATAAAATGGAAGTACTAGTTGTACTCATGACAACTATTCAAAAACTGTCCAAATATTCGGTTGCGTTATGGAGCAACGCCCGTTAGTAGTAGGAATAGCGAGAGTTCTGGACCAGAATCCCACCCCTTCTGCCGGAGTCCTAAAGTTGCCTGGAATTCCTATCTCGAAACCATTAATTTTAATGCTTTCTTTTTAGAAGGATACAGCTCATATACGTCCCAACCGAGGGGCTCAAGCCTACCCTGAATTAGGGCGATCGGGCCCAGTGCGGGTTGGTCGACTTCACACAAAATCTTCGAGTTTCTTCGCAGGCGTGTGCAGGTTTCCTCACGACGTTTTCCTTCAGCGTAAGAGTGTCGATTAAACGTACATATGAAATCGAAACTCGTAAACACGTTGGTAGGTGGCAGGATTCGAACCACGACTTCCTGAACAGGAGGTAGCGGCCCTTGCCATTACCGCACCGACGCTACTCAAGTATGAAGTTTTTCAAATCGACACGGCTTAAGCAAATGCTAGTAATTGTTTAATTATTTTTTTTTGTATCAGTGCTTTGTCTCTGTTACTCATTGGGATATTCTCAAGTATCTACCTACTTCTCTGTAATAAATTGATATTGACAGATTCGGCTTCATATTTGTGAAAAGCTAAATGGACATTGACAGATTCGGCTTCATATTTGTGAAAAGCTAAATGGACATTGACAGATTCGGCTTCATATTTGTGGAAAGCTAAATAGACATTGACAGATTCGGCTTCATATTTGTGAAAAGCTAAATGGACATTGACAGATTGGGGTTCCTATTTGTGAAAAGCTAAATAGACATTGACAGATTTGGCTTCATATTTTTGAAAGCTTAATAGAAATTGACAGATTTGGCTTTATATTCGTGAAAAGATAAATAGACATAGACAGATTTGGCTTCATATTTGTGAAAAGCAACATCGTCACTTACCACCAGGTGAGATGTTGTCAAGGGTTTACCAATAGTGCATAAAAAAAAAGCTAAATAGACATTGACAGATTCGGCTTCATATTTGTGAAAAGCCAAATAGACATTGTCAGGTTCGGTTTATTATTTGTGAAAAGCTAAAAAGATAATTAGTTGTAAAATCCCTTCACCTAATTACAACCAAATCGGAAAATCTTAACTTTTTGGTGGCCATTTTGTTTTCCGCCATTTTGAATTTTTATTTCACCTAAAATTTTCCCAGAGTGTAGGTACTTTTTCTCCTTTATCTCCATAAACAGCTAATCAGCTGTTCTAATCAGATCTAAGCCTAGGCCATTAGTTTCAAATCAGGAGGTCACGGGTTCGATTCCCGATGGAGTCTAAATTTGTACGAGACTCGGTTTGGTTAGTGGAAGACTTGTAGAAGAGCATTTTATATGCCACCATCTTATCTAAGTCTTGCCGCCAAACATCAATGCTAACAACTGAAATAAGATAGCCAGTTAGGAAATATTGGTAAGACCGCTTCCATCTTCGGCATCATTGTTACTTACCAAAAGGTGAGAATATGATGCCAAGAGCTTACCAATTGTGAATAAAAAAACAATATCCAACGAAAACGAGCAAAAAAATCGTGTTTGTCGTATGGGAGCCCCCTCAAATATTTATTTTATTCAGTTTTTTAGTATTTTTTGTTATAGCGGCAACAGAAATACATCATCTGTGAAAATTTCAACTGTCTAGCTATCACGGTTTATGAAATACAGCCTGGTGACAGACGGACGAACAGTGAAGTCTCAGTAATAGGGTCCCGTTTTTACCCTTAGGTGAAAGATTAACTTACCACACAAGACAGTAATTGTCTTATAATTAGATAGGACTAGTTTTTCAGAAATTTTATTTTTGGGGTTTTATACTTGAAAGGCAACCCATCCTTATCCTTACTAACATTATAAACGTGAAAATGTGTTTGTTTGTTTGTAACCTTTTCACGCTCCAACGCCTCAACCAAACTTGACGAAAAGTGGTATGCATGTGGCTTGTTGTAGTATGGAGAAGGATTTTAGGTTGTCATCCCGATTTTTTCATTGGTTCATGTTTGATAGCTGTTTGTTAACTCTCTCTTTTTAGGGATCCGTCCGTAACCAAACGGTAAAAACGGGACCCTATTACTAAGACTGTCTGTCCGTCTGTCATGAACCGTGATAGCTAGACAGTTGAAATTTTCACAGATGATGTATTTCTTATGCCGCTATAACAACAAATACTAAAAATTAGAAAAAGTGAAAGAACAAAGGAGTTCTCCATACAAAAACACGTGTTTTTTTAAACGTGAAGAAACTAGCGCCATCTAGTATGATGGTACGGAACCCTTTGTGCTAGCACCATGTGTGCGTTTCTGACTCGCTTTTTTGTTTTAGTTTTTTTCACGTGATATTTTGTACAAAGATAGTTGAGGGGGTGGGAATTTACATTAGGCTACTTTTATGCATAGCCCGACATAGTTCCCGAGGGTTGTGAAGAAAACACATTGCCACGCTTGTGAGCCGCTTGCTACTCACGCACCACGCACCCTCAATGTCAGTTATAGAAAATTAGAAACTATATCCACACGGCTGAAGCCGCGTGCCAAGGCTAGTCAAGAATAGTCTATATTATTGACTCAACTGTCTAGTAATGACAAAGAATAAATCAGTAATAAATACCTAATATGTATATGATTAAAATAAAATTTCCATAACATTGAAAATTATTCATATTTGCCAGGAACAAATAAAAATGCAAAAATAATACCTTTGTACTGCATTGAAACTTTAATTTTAGAAATATTATTAATAAAATTTATTTGCATAACTTATATTATGAAAGAAAAATTCGCCGCGCTCCGCCATTTGCAAAAATATATGTTTTTTTAAGTTTCATGCAATTTCGACAGCCCTATTACAAAAGCTATTCCAATGTATCTATACAGGGTGTGTAAGTGTCGGTGGCTCAACCGGTAACGACTCGGTCCTCCTTACCAGAGGTGCCGGGTTCAAATCCGGACGGCCAATGTACCAATGAGTTTTTCGAAACTTACGTAAGTACATATAATCACCGATTGCTTTAACGGTGAAGGGAAACATCGTGAGGAAACCTGCACACACCCGCGAAGGAACTCGAAGGTGGTGTGTGAAGTCGACCAACCATACTGGGCCCGTGTGGTCGACTAAGGCCCGATCGCCTTTATTCAGGGTAGGCTCGAGCCCCTCGGTGGGGACGTATATGAGCTGATAAGATGAAACAAGCTATAAAAGGAGATGATGATATTGGTTATACTAAGAATATAGAATTAACACTAAACTTTATGTTAGGTAATTTATTTAAGTTTCTTAGGTAAAATTTAAAAGTTAAGTGATTTAAAATTTTGTTAAATGCCGGTCAGACAACGATCGTCGCTTTCCCAGTATCCAAATAAATAACCAACTAAAATACAGAAATAGAAATTAGGATGTAGGTAATATAGACGGAATTACCCCCAAGTTTATAAGGATTACCTCAAGGTACACAGAACAGTTGCTAATTAAAAACTAAATATCCAGAGAACGCAGGTAAGAAGGAGAACTCCATACAGCAGTAGCAGCGATCAGTGAAAGATAGTAAAATACAGGACCTCCCTATATGCGGCTTGTACGGCTCCCGGCGTTGTACGGCGAATTCAACACGTAATTGGCAGTGTGGCTGCTGCGACCCAGCGCAAAACTATATTCGGCGGTTATGTGGTGGTAGCCTGCGCTGGTAGCACTTGGGTGCAGTTTACCCGCAGGTTGATGCCCTATGAAATAAAATTTGAGAATGACAACAGAGCCAAACCAAAACATAATTATAGCAGTACCGAAAATAAACTTTATATCTCTGACAAACAACGAGGGCACGATTTGTAAAAAAAAAACGGGTTGCACTCCGGGAGTGCCGGCAGAAGTGAAAACTTGAATATTAACGTTGTGCATTTTTGATATTTTGGAATGGTTAGGGAATAATTTTGCACGAATTGCTTTGATTATCAGTATAAAAGTACTATCATTTATGTGGTAGAATACAATATTTATTTATTGCGCTATCGTACACAAACATGACAATTTATATTACATTAAAAAGTTTATATCTCAGAAAAATCAACAAAAAATCAACTCCATCCGTCTTACGAATTTTCGATAAGGTCACGTGTCCTGAAGCGAGTTTAACATTTTTTACCCATTACAAAACAAGTGCACAACGCCGCTAAAGAAGTTTTCACTTCAAAAAAAAAAGTATCACAACAAATATAAAATAAAATAAATTATTTCAATTAAATAATTTACGAAGAAAAACAACATAAAATCCGATGAAAATCAACGACCACCTCTTCTTTTCTATCTATTAAAATATCACATCTTCTGCTTTCAAAATTTTCGTCACATTTTCCGGCTAGCCAAAAACCGAACCAAACAGATTTTATTTGTGACGGAAAAGGAGTTTGTTCTGCCGCATATCGACATACGTCACGGTCAATTTTCTAACAGCAAACGTAAGTTATTTAATGAACCACATCGTCACCTACTATCGATTGGTAGGTGAGATATAGCCAAACGCACTCAAATTTTTAATTAAAAAAAAATTAAAAGGAAAACCGACTAAGTGCGAGTCGTACTCGCGCAAAGTAGGGATCCGTAGTTTTTTCAAAAAAAAAAATTTATATTTTAAAAAACCAAATTATTTTTACTGTTGGCAGTGAATATTTTGTCCAACTGAACATCTTAAGTTCATCATCATATCAACTCATATACGTCCCCACCGAGGGGCTCGAGCATACCCTGAATTAGGGCAGTCGGGCCTTAGTAGACCACGCGGGCCCAGTGCGGGTTGATCAATTATAATTACAATATTATTCCTAAACTATCCTTCATCCAGTTCCACCCCTCAGTCGTTAATGTTCCAGCTTTACGCACGAAGCGTTTTCTTTCTTCCTACATCATGCGAACGGCCAAGGAGTGGAATTCCCTGCCGGCGTCTGTGTTCCCCGATTCGTATAATTTAGGAATCTTTAAGTCGAGAGTGAATAGGCACTATTTGAGCTCGCGTGTTACATTCTCGGCTGCATCGGCACTTACCATCAGGTGAGGTGTAGCCAAACGCATTCAAATTTTTAGTAAAAGCCTACTTAGCCGTTATAGTTTTCCTTTTAAATTGATTATATGTCCTACTATTGACAATGTGACAGATGTCCATATAGAGCGGTTTAGCTGGTAAGGAGCAGACACTTGACTAACAAAAATTATATTTCGTAAACGAATTTCTGAATCGAAAAATGTATTACTAAACCTTCAGTAATTTTGAAAGACCTAGGTGCGTCAAAGAAAAAAAAAAATGATTAATTGAGGCGAGGTATTGATTGGAACAGATGTCTCTGTCTTTTTATTTACGTGTAAAAAGTAAAGAAAATAACCACACTTTTTCAATGGTTTTTCGTTTCAATCAAAAACTACAATGAAAGTTTCAAAATACTCACTTTGTATTATCATAACAAAAATTTTTGTATATTTAAAAAAAAATACTTCAAAATATTAGTCATTACTAGAGTTGAAAATAGCGGTGTAGACCTATCTTTGTGATTTTTTTCTATAGAGCCAAAACTGCTCAATCGTGTTTCTAATAGCTTTTGACTTTAAGGAACATCATCAACAATAAGGGTATTTTTTTCAACCTTGGGTTTCTATCGTTTTTGAGTAATTGACGTCAAAAATAACGAAAATATGTAATATTAACGCCTTAAATGTACCCATGCCAAATTACAGCTTTCTATAGGTACTAATAATCTCGGATCTAAGCCAGACAGACAGACATACATGGCGAAACTATTAGGGTGCCTTGTTGAAAGAAAGAAAAAAAGAAAGAAAGTTTATTCGGCAAAAAATAAATTAACCGAACCGTTGATAACCGAACCCTAAAAAGGAACTCTTACAGGATCACTTTGTTGTCCTTATGTGTGTTTGTCAAGAACCCTTTTTCTCAGAAACCCGTGGAACTATCAAGTTGAAATTAATATTAAAAATATCGGCTTACGGTCGCTAGCAACTTCTAGAAGTTATTAAAAAAAACCGTCCAAGAGTGAGTGGGACTCGTGCTAAGTAGGGTTCCGTAGTATTTTAAAAAAATGAATTTTAAAAATCAAAAATATATTTGCAGTTGGTAATGGAACATTTTGTATGGAAAATCTATTAACTTTTTACAAATCCAACTGCACTTCTTAAGTTGTTTGTCTTTTACTCCTAAACTAAGAAAGCCTATTTTTAACTTTGATAATTTTCCTTTTAAATTGATTGTATGTCCTAATATTTTTTTTTTCAGAAGTCCTCTAATAGCGGCTTGCTGGTAGGGGGAGGGGGGACACTTTACTCTCACAAAAATTGGCACATTTTGAAAGACCTATTCAACGATACCCCACACGATATGGTATATGAACGAAAAAAAATCACCCCTGTGGTACCTCCCCTACATGCACAGACTTATAGAGGGAGGTGAACAAAAAAAATATTCAAGATTAATTTCAAGCTAAATTAAAGATTTCTAGTACTAATAGTCTCGGAGCTAAGCCGCCGTCAGACAGACATGGCGAAACTTAAAGGATTCCTTGTTGTCTTTGGAAAAATCAACATATGAGGCCATTTTACGACCATTTATCTCACATATTTTGATCATATTATCATTTCATATACGTCCCCACCGAGGGGCTCGAGCCTACCCGGAATTAGGGCGATCGGGTCTTAGTTGACCACGAGGGCCCAGTGCGGGTTGGTCGACTTCACACACAACTTTCGAGTCACTTCGCAGGCGTGTGCAGGTTTCCCACGATGTTTTCCTTCACCGTAAGAGCGTCGGATAAACGTACTTATGCAATCGAAATTCGAAATCACATTGGTACGTGGCAGGATTCGAACCACGGCCTCCCGGACAGGATGTAGCGGCCGTAACCATTACGCCACCGACGCTCTTTATATACGAGTACATACATATTTTGATACTCGCATGTAAATTAAACCTATAGCCCGTTTTTTTAAAAATTCCACAATTGACAAGCCCTTAACCAAGAACCATGAATTTGGCAGGAAGGAAAGTCTCACAGTACAAGTCGTAACGGGTAAAATTCGATAACTTTTTTTATCCACAATTGGTAAACCTCATCATCTCACCTGAGGGTAATAATTAGTGATGATGATGGCGAAGATGGAAGCGGGCTTACCAAGAATCCCAGATGCAATGGGGAACTGACTATCTTATCTTCAAGCCGGAATACATACATACTGTTAACATTGATGTTTGGCGGTAGCACTTAGATAAGATGGTGGTAGTTGCAATGCAGGCTTGTAAAATGCCGTTCCACCAACAAAACCGAGTCTTACCAGTTAAACTCCGCTGGGAATCGAACCTGCAACCTCCTGATTTGAAGCTTATAAACTAAACCATGACGTCACGGAGGCAGTTGTAATTTCTAGTTATAAAACATAAAAACATATTTTTCTACGCCCATTTGGTAATTTGCTTAATACATAACCTCAAATCATATTACAAAAGTACTCATTCCTACAAGTCGTTTTACAATGATCATTTCAAAACGAAAACGAGACAACTGTACTGCAATGAAACTTTTTAAATTTTTTTGGGCCAAAGCCAAAACTTAAATTGAAATTTTGAATTATGATTATGACATAATTTCAATGTATATTGTGCAAGATGCCAAGGCCATTTAAAAAGCGCTCGTACCTGCGCCATGGCTAAACATCGCGTGTGATTAGGCTGTATGGATGAATTTTTGACGGTTTTAAATTGTCTTTTATTTATTTCATGGTCGTAGAAAAAGTTTTGTATGCCACTGCAGGCAATAAGCCATTGCTTGCCTTGCCTTGACTCTCATTACTTGCCAGTGGCATACATAACTATTTTATGTTTAGAAACTTACATTTTGCAGTTGAAGTTTTGACCGTGACGTATATCGATGTACGGGATAACATTTTTTCAATTACAAAATTAATTTTGTCCTTTAATTCGATTGTTGTCATCATCATCATCATATCAGCCGAAGGACTCCACTACTGGATATAGGCCTCCCCCAAGGAGCATAGCACGCTCCATTGCCCTTTGGGTGACCTGGAGCCATCTTATGAGGCCCATAATAAGCGACCATGTCTCAGTTCCGTATGTCATCACTGGCAACACACACTGGTTGCAGGCCTTGGTCTTAAGGCACTGCGGTATCTGGGATGTAAAGATACTGCGAAGCTTCCCGAACGCTGCCCAGCCGAGTTGGATTCGACGATTGATCTTTTTCTCGAAGTTGGACTTTCAACTTTGAATGTTGTACTCGTTAATATTTCTAGGTTTCAGACCCAAATTTGTTTTGGTAGGGAACCCTTAGTGCGCGAGTCCGATTTACACTTGGCTGGGTATGTTATGAGATATAACAACAAATTAACGATTTTTAGCTTTTCCTTTACTTCTGCCGTGCGACATCTTGACAAATTTCTATTCTAAATGATTATAGGTCAACGGAAAACGTAGTGTAGGCAGGCCTCCCACGCGTTGGACCGACGACCTGATGAAGATCGCGGGGAGCCGCTGGATGCGGGCAGCGCGGAACCGGTCTTCGTGGAAATCCTTCGGGGGAGGCCTTTGTTCTTTGATATGATGATGATGATGAGGTCAACGGAAAAGGTAGCTTAGGTCAAAGTATATAATATATTAGTACTTACATACAGTATGGACACTCCCTGCTTCTCTCTAGATTTGCGACCTCACCCCCTCGTCACACAGATGAAAAAAAAAATGAATAAAGTTTATTGCGGTATCTTATTGTGAAAAATAATACATGTAATCAAAATCAAAAACAATTTATTTCAAATAGGTGTTTACACACACTTTTAAATAGTCAAAACAAAAAAAAAATACAGTATATTACAAATAATGTCATGATTCAGATTATAGTCTCAGGTAATGGTATTTGATATAGAATCAACATATACATCTTTGTCATTTACATAATCTATTATTTTATAATATCCTCTTGAGCACAAAACTTTTTTGACATGAGTCTTGAATTTATTCTCTGACAAACTAGTTACATTTTCTGGAATTTTATTGTAGAATCTTATACACTGCCCCACAAATGACTTTTTAACCTTACTCAGTCTCGAAAAGGCTATATCTATTTTATTTACATTTCTTAAATTCAAATTATGCCTGTCACTGGTTTTAGGAAATAAATGCAAATTCTTACGAACGTACATGATGTTTTCATATATAAATTGACTAGCAACAGTTAAAATATTGATTTCTTTAAACTTATTCTGTAACGACTCACGTGATCGCATCTGATAGATTGCGCGGATAGCTCTTTTCTGCAGGATGAAAATAGTTTCTATATCAGCCGCATGTCCCCACAGTAATATGCCATAAGACATTATACTATGGAAGTAACTAAAATACACCAGTCTCGCAGTATCTACATCCGTTAACTGTCTTATTTTCTTAACGGCATAAGCAGCTGAACTAAGCCTTCCCGCTAAAGTTTCAATGTGTGGTCCCCATTGAAGTGAAACATCCAAAGTTATACCAAGGAACACCGTGGTATTTACAAATTCTAATTTATTACTGTCTAAGATTACACTATTATTGACCTTTTTTACATTTGGCAAACAAAATTTTATACTGGCTTTACCCAGGAGGTCGCGGGTTCGATTCCCGGCAGGGTCAATTGTAAGACTCGGTTTGGTTGGTGGTAGGGCATTTTCTAAGCCCGCCTGGCTAGCTACCACCATCTAACCCCTCCCCCTTGTGATGTTTCGTGACTTTTTCCGAACCCCTTCCCCCTCCTTCGAGCCTCACGTGATTAATGGACGGTCCCTTGACGCAGGGTTCGTGTTGAGCTGTGGGATGCATTCTTGTAAATGGCATAACCGGAGGACTACACAAGCACCTTCCAATCAGCGAAATTGCAGCACAACTTCGAGTAGGTTGGGGTGCAAAGGTTATAGGGGAAGACACAAAAGATCCCATTGGGTCGAAGTGTCGCTGCAACTGCAGCCCCCACTTACAAAGATGAGATAAGATAAGATAAGTGGCGGGTTACTGCAGATGCCGCCACAAGTTTATGCTATATAATGTAGCATATCATTTTGTCCCTTTGTTTGGTCACATCTCAACGACAAGAAATTGTTAGGTAATATTACCTACCAATCAACGACAAGAAATTGGTAGGTAATATTACGTACCAATTTCTTGTCGTTGATCTGTTGGTAATGACCTATCAATTTCTTGTCGTTAACCTGTGACCATACAAAGGGTCAAGATAGGTATGCTATGTAGATCAATGACAAGAAATTAGTAGGTAATATTACAATTACAATCTGTGACCATAGAAAGGGTCAAGATAGGTACGCCACAAGTTAATGCTATATAGCATACCTATCTTGACCCTTTGTAAGGTCACAGGAGCACAGTCACAGGTCACAGATGTGTGACCATACAAAGGATCAAGATAGGTACGCCACAAGTTAATGCTATATAGCATACCTATCTTGACCCTTTGTAAGGTCACAGGAGCACAGTCACAGGTCACAGATGTGTGACCATACAAAGGATCAAGATAGGTACGCCACAAGTTTATGCTACATAGCATACCTATCTTGACCCTTTGTAATGTCACAGACGGTCATCATATCAGCCAAAGGAAGTCCACTGCTGGACATAGGCCTCCCCCAAGGATCTCCACGACGACCGGTTCTGCGCTGCCCGCATCCAGCGGCTTCCCGCGACCTTCACCAGGTCATCGGTCCACCGAGTGGGAGGCCTGCCTACACTACGCTTTCCGGTGCGTGGTCGCCACTCGAGAACTTTACTGCCCCAACGGCCATCTGTTCTACGAGCAATGTGCCCCGCCCACTGCCACTTCAGTTTAGCAATTCTGAGAGCTATGTCGGTCACTTTGGTTCTCTTACGGATTTCCTCGTTTCTGATTCGATCACGCAGAGAAACTCCGAGCATAGCACGCTCCATTGCCCTTTGGGTGACCTTGAGCCTTCTTATGAGGCCCATAGTAAGCGACCATGTCTCAGTTCCGTACGTCATCACTGGCAACACACATTGGTCGAAGACCTTGGTCTTAAGACACTGCGGTATCTGGGACGTAAAGATATTGCGAAGCTTCCCGAACGCTGCCCAGCCGAGTTGGATTCGACGATTGATCTCTTTCTCGAAGTTGGACCTACCTAACTGGACTGTTTGTCCCAGGTATACATATTCGGTAACAACTTCGAGTGTAGAGCCTCCAACCTTCAGAGGAGTAGGTATGACACGGACGTTTGACATAATTTTCGTCTTGTCCATGTTCATTCTAAGACCCACTTGTTGAGAGGCTCTACTGAGGCCATCGAGCATTGTGCATAAGTCGTCCATAGTCTCAGCCATGACCACGATATCGTCAGCGAATCGAAGGTGGGTGATGTACTCGCCGTTGATATTGATGCCGAGTCCACCCCAGTCCAAAAGCTTGAAAACATCTTCCAGGGCGGCGGTGAACAGTTTCGGAGATATAACGTCTCCCTGTCTCACCCCTCGCTGCAGCTGGATAGGTTCCGAGTTTTGATCCTGGACGCGAACCGACATGGTGGCGTTTTCATACAAACACTTCAGCACTTCGATATATCGATAGTCAATTTGGCACCTCTGGAGAGACTGTAACACAGCCCAGGTTTCGACCGAATCGAAGGCTTTCTCATAGTCCACGAACGCCAAGCATAGTGGCTGATTGTACTCTTCGGTCTTCTGTATAATCTGCCGCAGCGTATGTATGTGGTCTATGGTACTAAATCCTTTTCGGAAACCGGCTTGTTCGGGAGGCTGGAAGTCGTCAAACCTGCGTGCGAGACGATTCGTAATGACCCTCGAAAACAGTTTGTAGACATGGCTCAGAAGTGAGATGGGTCTGTAGTTCTTCAGCAGGGTATTGTCGCCCTTTTTGAAGAAAAGCACGACCACACTTCTGTGCCATGCCTTAGGCGTTTGTCCCTCAAGTATAACGGAATTAAATAATTTCTGAAGAGCTTTAAGTACCGGTGTTCCACCTGCTTTCAGAAGTTCAGCCGTAATTCCATCGTCACCCGGTGCCTTATTGTTTTTAAGCTGTTTAAGAGCCATTCTAATCTCGTACAGGCTGACGTCCGGGATATCTTCGGTATAGTGTCGGGTAAGTCTAGCTCTTGGGTCTTTAGCCAGATCGCTGACAGGCAGACGTGTGGTCGTGTACAATTGTCCGTAGAACTTCTCAACTTCTTCCAGCAACTCAGTCTTAGACGATATGATCCTGCCGTCCTCAGTCTTCAGCTTGGTCAGTTGGCTTTGACCAACAGACAGATCTCTAGCGAACACTTTTGAGCCTTTGTTGTTCTCAATCGCCTCTTTAACACAATTTGTATTAAAGTGGCGCAAATCGCGAGTTAGAGACTTAGAGATCTGCCTGTTTAGTTGCCGATACTGAGTAGCGTCTCCAGAGGACTGCAAAACCAATCTGCGTCTTTCTTTCATGAGGTTGCTGGTAAAGTCAGAGATTTTTTTGGTTCTGTTTGAACGGCGAGTTTTGAAAATCTTAGACCCGACCGTTTGGACAATTTCCACGAACCTGTCGTTATAATCGTCCACATTCTCGCAGTCTCCTAGGCATTCGAAGCGATTGTGCAACTCGAGCTGAAAAGTTTTCGGGGTTTTGGAGCTGGATGGGCGCTGGTCGGAGTGTGGACTTCATCAGTCGACATCTTTCTAGCTTGGTCTTTAGATTCAATGTGCCTCTTACCATTCGGTGATCGCTTCCTGTTTTGACTGAGTTCAACATACGTTGACAGACGGTCAACGACGAGAAATTGGTAGGTAATATTACCTACCTACCAATTTCTTGTCGTAGACCTATGGCCGTACAATGGGTCAAGATAAATATGTAAATTTAAACCGTAAAGTCACAGATTACTAAATAGTTACTTCGTTTTCATTTTATCTTCTTCATAGCGACTGTTCCAGTTTCGCTATCGAAAAAAAATTAAAACCTTTTTAATCTTTAAATAAACTAAACTTCTAAAACTGTTCAATTGGTATTGGTCAGGGGGGGTGTACGATTTTAAGGGTTTTCTAGACATACCACTGATGGTTATTATAGCTAGTAGTAAGAATTATAATTTTATGATATTAAACTTATTCCTGCTTTTTTAAGAAAAAATATTTAAAACTTGTTTGTATTACAGATACCAATATTAGTTCACATAAAACAGTGGTTTTTTTTTCTCGTATGGTTTTTATGACTTTTTTACGGGTGTCCGCGATTTCGCCCGCGCAGATCTCGTTTTTTGCCGTTCCCGGAGGTATTTCCCAAAATCTTTTCTTAGCGGATGCCTGTGTCATAGTTGCTATCTGTTTGCCAAATTTTAGCCTGATCCGTTTAGTGGTTTCGGTTGTGCGTTGATATACCAGTCAGTCAGCTTTTCCTTTTATACATATTAAAAGTGTCACAAAATTGCTTGATGGCTTCCACTTATCATACTGAACAACTTTTGTTCTACAACTTTGCTGAAAACGTAAAATAATTTTTTACTCTTCATACAAATCGATCAAATGATTGACCAATTTTGTGCAACTTAGTATGGAGGGTTCATTTTTTTTTGAGATTTGACTATGGGTTCCTGGGGAAAGTTGTTCGGAATGATGAGTTTACCGAACCTACACCAATTTTTTTACACTCTGTATATTTAGATATTTGTATGCCTCTTGCGGAAGTATGTACATATGGATACAATAAACTATTTTAACATAATATGTTATTTTACCTATGTTCCACAAACAAATAACTTATAACTACAGTGAAACCGAAAATCTATTGAGAGTAGTCGGATAAATTAATCTAGTGCTCTCTTTTCTATGATCTAGTCAAACCAACATAAAACCAATAAAACTACATGTTAACGTGCAATTCAATCCAACACACACACACACACACACTTACATACACACACACCCATACACACACTTTTTCTTTAAGTTGTAAGGATGCCTACAACACATACACACATACATTTTGAAGCGCAAAGTATCGCTTCAAAGCCGATCTTCTTTCTTGCGTTTCATGATTAAATGCTCTTTTGGTTTTGTTCGTCTATGAAAATTTAATTTGAAAATGATTGTTACCTTTTGACAAGAGGAAAAATAAAGGATGACCGTGATCTCTTTGACCGTTGTGTGTATTTAGGTTTTTGATTTATATTATTGTTTCGTTGAGGCCCACTATTTTATTCAGTGGTAAGTAATTTGTATAAGGAAACCGCTTTGCGTGTATTTTTGGTACTGCTGCGAACTAGATTTACATATGTCCGTAGGGTCTTTCACTCCCCCTGCGAGGTTGACGTCCCCGAAAATTCTTCCGACTCAAGTTCAAGTTCAAGTTCATTTATTTCTAAGCAACATACATTGCGTTGAAAAAATTTTTATAGTTGTAATATTAAAATAACCTTATAGAATTAGAATTAAACAAAAATTAAAACAAATAATATCCCTACGTCAATTAACAAAAACGATTGATCCTGGGATAGAGCTGCGCTAACCACCAGCCAGTCTTTTGCACTGCCCGCCCAGCTGCTTGCCAAAAGGGAAGTAAATTCTTGATTAATCCTTTATCCCGAGCGACTATCTGGCCATTGGTCATGACTCACGAAGCAATATTACTGCACAGCGCAATTCTTATTTATGTTCGCAAAGCGTTTCTGCCATCCTAGAAGATTTCCTGCCTCCGGTTTTTAACGATTTAGTTATTAGTTTTAAATTTTAAAAGTGTTTTGTACCTTATACGTGTATTTTAGAACGTTGAGGTAATTTAGACCCAAGTGAAATTTAATTCTTTTGTTATTTTAGTACTTGGTTACTTATTTAAGTACCAAAGGGAGGGCGACGATCGTTGCCTACCGGCATTCTATAAAAATAACCTTTTTTAATCAAATAAAATTGTCACTTTAGATTTATTTCAGGAAATTGTCCAAATATATTATGTTATTGTTTTTTTTAACAGCACGGTCATCCAATGTACATCACATCTTTTTCTAGTATATTGTACCTTCTTTTTTAGAATTTTTTTTAAATACATATTACATTCTAATTTACCCCATAATATTTTTCTTAAAACTCCGTTTAGGCCCGGTCCTCTAAATCTTACGTATCGTGTAACAAACCCGTAACTGAGTAGTTTAAACCAGTTTCTTTTATTTTTGTTACAATTTATATTATGCCTTTATATAAATTCCTTCACATATCTCATAACTAATAAAATTAAGTACCTCTCTTAGTACTCTCTTTGTATGTCATGTTTGTAGCCTGTTAAAGCTTTTATTTTCGGACCCCACGATACAGGCCTAGCCTAGTGTGGGGACCACTACTTACTGTATTATCGTTTAACTGTGTTTTTGGTAATGAAATAAAAATTTCTTTATTTAAATTTAATTTAAATATATTATGAAAATTGTGAATACATGAAATCGTGTTTCAAAATCAAATAATAGTACATTACTGCAGCGGCCAGCAAAAGAGGCATTTATGGACGAACGTGTAAATGTAGGCCGAGGTGAAGCCGAGAAATGCCTAGTTGTGGCCAAGGCTTGTATAGTAATTTTCTCAAATAATGCGCGGAAATTAAAACTTCAATAATTACTTTTCAAAATCAATGACGAACAACGGACAGCAATACTTGTTCATTTGTTTTTGTTTTCAATAAACAGCGTTCCATTTGCTAGTCAGTTCGAAAGGGGTTTGAAAGTTATTGGCATACGGAGGATCCGCCATTTTGTTTTTTTTTCAAAATGGCGTCGCACGATCTAACCTGTGTTTTTGGATAGAGGACCTATAAAAGAACAAAAAATGTCATATAACATTATGGCCTAAAGTGACACCTTACGGAGATAATCTACTATATAAAACTAAAAAACTGAATGTTTGTCCTTTTATAACTAGAAAACGGCTACACCGATTCCGATGGGGTTTGTACCAATCGAAAAAAGAGATTACTGACCAAATTATAGGCTACATAAAAATTAAAAAAAAACTGTTATACGGCGAAGCCGTGAAAAAATCTAGTTAAATATATTTGGCAAAACGTTTATACATACTTATATAATATACATACACATTTTTATGATATAAGCTGCTATAAACCTTGAAAAACGATAAATGGACCCGTGTTGTATGAAAATAACTAGCTTTTGTCCATGGCTTCACTCGCGTGAACATCGTATTTATTTCGGTTTTCCCGGGAACAATGTCGGGCTATCCGCTACTCTTATTAGTAGGTTCTTAGTATTTACCTATTTATGTCTAGACTAAGGTTTGTCGTCTTTGAAATTCACTGAGTCACATGAGTCATACTATGGTTGGTAAATACAAAGCTTATTTCACTTTTCCAGTAACAAACAAAAATATACAAGATAGAATCTCTTATTATAACTATGTATCTTGATAATATGGAACTAAATAAAACTGTATTAACTGACTGTCATATAAATGTATTGTATGATTAATGATTTATCTCGGAATAATAACTAAGAACGAATCCATTTTTGATAATTCAGAATCAGTAAATATACTGGATAAATGATCGTTTGGTCGTTAACAACCCTTTTAGATTTAGACCACACACAGGAGCCAAGTTAGGATTGGTGGAGGTTGTGGAGCAAATGGCCATGGCCAGTCCCAGTGTAAAAAGTTATGAAGTCGCCATAAAGCCCCCTTACCGACTGCCATCTGGTCATAACAACCGGTACCAAAAGCTTTACGTTATTTTTGAAGAACGGTCGAAATAAGGTGCCACTATCAGTCAAATCAATCCGGGTTATGATCGTGTCTTGTAGTCATTTAACCTATACAAGTTAACCACGAACGCTTCATAACACGTTGACTTATCATAAAATAAACAAACCAAGTTAACCAGCAAAAATACACGAGTGTGGTTAGAATGTATCCTGTGCCAATCTGGGGATCAAGACGAATCTAATGACACTTCAGATACCTGCAGGCATTAAAAATTAAACGGATGTAAGTCCCTATGTAAATATATACGACAGAATGGGTGTTAAGTAAAGATCATACCGAAAATGAAAGCGGGCTTCTTAAGATTCCCCAACGCAATGGGGAACTGGCTATCTTATCTCCATGCCGCAACACATCGATGGTCTGAACACTAATCTTTGGCGTCAAGGTTTCAATAAGATGGTGGTCGTTAGCCAGGTGGGCTTAGAAAATGTTGGTTATAATTATTTACCACCAATCAAACAGAGTCTTATAAAGTGAAACCCCACCGGGAATCAAACCGCGACCCCCTGATGTAAAGCGAGTGGACACTAGTTCACTTGAGGTGGCTTAAAGTTAAAAATATTAAAAATTATTTTGGGACAATTATATTCAATTATCTCCGTAAG
This sequence comes from Coleophora flavipennella, assembly GCA_947284805.1. Lineage (NCBI taxonomy): Eukaryota > Metazoa > Arthropoda > Insecta > Lepidoptera > Coleophoridae > Coleophora > Coleophora flavipennella. The sequence continues at coordinate 9,883,336 of OX369303.1, read as the reverse complement.
GTGTCACTTTAGGCCATAATGTTATATGACATTTTTTGTTTGTCTGTAAGTCCCCTATCCAAATATATAGGTCTTAATGTGCGACGTCATTTTGAAAAAAAAACAAAATGGCGGACCCCCGTATGCCAGTCTCCATACAAAAACTTTCAAACCCCTTTGAATAAAACCTTTGATAAGTTACCTCCTTGGTTGCCATGTTTCGTAATAAAATATAGTTTTTAACCGCCTCCGTAGCGTATTGGTTAGCCCATTCACTTCACACCAGGAGGTCGCGGGTTCGATTCCCGGTGGGGTCAACTTGTAAGACTCGGTTTGGTTGGTGGTAGGGCATTTTCTAAGCCCGCCTGGCTAGCTACCACCATCTTATCTAAGTCTAGCCGCCAAACATCAGTGTTAACAGCGTTGATGTATTCCGGCTTGAAGATAAGATAGCCAGTTTCCCCATTGCGTTGGGGAATCTTGGTAAGCCCGCTTCCATCTTCGGCATCATCGTCACTTACCATCAGGTGAGACGAAGCCAAGGGCTTACCAATTGTGAACAAAAAAATATAAAAAAAAGTTCCATTTTTAAATTACACGACATATATGAGTTTACATAGTAATTCATTTGGCCGCCGAACACGAAAGATATGGATTTTCATACAACTTTTGCCGGCCTCTGCTCGCATGTATTTGGCCAGTACAGCAATTTCGATTTATCTCGAAGAAGGTTGTCAAAATAATGCTCAAGTTTCCAAGCGTGTTTGAGAAAAAATAAATTATAGTCAAGTTTCAAAATTTTTGCTTTTAATTTTCAATTCAGTATTGGTATACTTTAACACTTGATAGATCCCACTATGTCAGAGTGGTGTCGGTACCGTTCTTGGCATGCCAGCTTCTGAACCCAGTCAAACCGTCCAATATATTTTGACTCAATCGTTCAGGGTACTGAACAGTTGGGAAGTGACCACTGACATCCCAAGTGTCGACGTTAAGTATGTTCTTAAACTTGAGTCCCAAGATTTTCGGAGACTGGTATACGAACTCTTCAGCAGTTTGGACGAGCCACATTGGTACATATGTTGGAATTCTGAAAAAGAGAGATGTTATTTTTACATTTTGGTTTTAAAAGTACGCCTACTTCAAACTAATTACTTTTTAAAGTATACCTACTTCACATTAATTACTTCTAAAAGTATACCTTCTTCACACTAAGAACTTTTAAGAACATACCTACTTCTCACAAATTACTTTTAAAAGTATACCTACTTCAGACAAATTACTTTTAAAAGTATACCTACTTCACACTTATTACTTTTAAAATTACACCTACTTACACTAATTACTTTTAAAAGTATACCTACTTCACACTTATAACTTTTAAAAGTGTACCTACTTCACTAATTACCTTTTAAAGTATACCTACTACACACTTATTAATATTAAAAGTATACCTACTTCTCACTTAATAATATTAAAAGTATACCTACTTCACACTAATTACCTGACTGCTGAAAAGGGAGGGTAAAGTTTTTGAAACCGACTTCAAAAAAGGAGTATTTTTACACGTACACAATTATTTTTTTCTTTATTAGACTTAATTAGTGTAAGACAATCGATCACCAGAATACAATAGTTTTTCGAAACTTACGTGCATAATATACTCACCGATTGCTTTAACGGTGAAGGAAAACATCGTGAGGAAACCTGCACACACCTGCGAAGAAACTCGAAGGTGTGAAGTCGATCAACCAGCACTAAGACCCGATCGCCCTAATTCAGGGTAGGCACGAGCCCCACGGTGGGGACGTATATGAGCTGATATGATGAATCGATCCCCATCAAAGTCTCCACTTTTTTTGCCATCACAATACCTTCTTTTCTCCTTCGTCGCTCGAAAGTAAAAACACTTACTCTTCCAATTTCAAACCGAAGTGGTGTATGTTGAAGGTTTCCGAGTACAGCCTCATGGAGGTCTGGATCGACTTGGTAGACCAGTAGAAGGTGATGGTGTCCAGAAGATAGTTCGTGTCGTAGTCGTTGTCCAAGCCACCGTCGGCCAAGTTGATGTTGCTCTGGAGAAGATAATCATGTTTCATCTTCATTTCAGACGGAAACAGTCAACAACCCCCCCCCATTCGCTCCTGGCTGCGTTTTGGTTTTTGATACACAGTTTTTAGGGTTCCGTACCTAAAGGGTAAAAATGGAACCCTATTACTGAGACTTCGCTGTCCGTCTGTCCGTCTGTCACCAGGCTGTATTACATGAACCGTGATAGCTAGACAGTTGAAATTTTCACATATGATATATTTCTGTAGCCGCTATAACAACAAATACTAAAAACTTGAAAAAGTAAAAGTCTCCATACAAATAACTGTTTTTTTTTTTAAACGTGAAGAAACTAGAGCCATCTAGTATGATGGTACGGAACCCTATGTGTGCGGTTCTGACTCGAACTTGACTGGTTTTTTTTGTTTATTATATATATCGTTCATTAACCTACTGGTACTGGTTATAAAAGTGAGGAAAGACCACATGTGATAGGACACTAAACTTATCCTGATGGTACTCCACAAGGCGAGTCATCATCATATCAAGAGCATAAAATAGTAGAAATAGCAAAAAAGTTTTAACTCTTCATACAAATCGATCAGCTGACCGATAAATTTTGTAAATTTTTGTATGAATGGTCCATTTTTTTTTGAGAATTACGTATAACTATGGGTTTCTTGGGGAAAGTTGTTCAGTATGATAAGTAGGACCCCCAGTCAATGGGTCCTTCACCGATTTTGTTACAACCTGTATAGTGCTTTACTCAATCAAAATCTTGGTAAGCCCGCTGCCATTTTTGCCATTATCGTCACTTACCATTAGGTGATATGACGCCAAGGGCAAATATTGTTTCGAAAATAAATTAAAACAATAATTAATAAAAAAAAACGTTTCACTGCGCCGCCGTCGTTCCGCTGCCGTCGGATTGCTCGAAATTTGAAAAAAATAGCCAGCGGACACCTGAACACCAGACTTTAGTCTATTGTGACACCAGGCAATCGCTTATGTAGGGTTTTCCAGTGGCCAAGTATAGGATAGTTCGACGTCCTGGCAATGGCTTTCAGGATGCCGTTGGTGCTGCCTCTCACATGTTGTATCAGGAAGGCGACTCCACTGCACACAATTGCATTGAAGCCGTCAGTGCGAGCTTCTGCAAAGCCTATCAGCACCTTTAAACCATTGGTGTATTGCACACGCACAGCGTTAACGGTTTTCTTTACGTAACTGTCCCACAGCCAGCGAGTGTAAAACGCCTTGATTAACGTTATTTTCACTCTACTTGTACAGCGCGCGAACCTGCGAGCCAACATATTACATTGAACTGCCAGCGCTCTGCACTCCCTTTCAAAATCCATGTCATCAAACAAATTATCAGTAACCCTGTTGCCCAGATACTTCGGTTCTTAAGTCGGCACGTCCAAGCCAGAGAAGCTGGCTTCCACATTTTAAGTGCAGTACCGGAACTGCTAGCACGCTCACTTTACGGCGTACGGCGTGGTGCGGCGCATATTACACCTGATCTTTTCCACGCCTGTGCAGCTGGAATAGCCGGAGCAGTTATATATTGTGCAGTTATATAATTGCTCTACAGGCAGGTACCGGAGATTCTCCCGGCTAGTAAATCAATCAGTTGGTCAGCTTCAAGGGTAAGCGTGTTGTTCTCACCCACAGACGATCAGCCGGCTACCAGCAATATGTAAGGTATAACAAAATTAGCTGAAACTATTTTATCTGGTGCTGCTTATCTGGAAACCATAGTCAAAGCACAAAAAAAATTTAAGCTCTCCCATACTAGCTCGATCAGTTGATGAGCCAACTTAGTATGGGAAGTTCAAATTTTTTTTTAGATTTGACTATGGGACTTAAAACCGGAGGATGGGCAGCAGCGTCTTTCCGTGCATTGCAACACACCTGCAATCAAACTGCGATCGCCAACCCGCCTGCCAAGCGTGGCGATTACGGCAAAACCCCCCCTATGAATTTCACACCCAGAAAACGGCCCCTAGTCCCCGGCAGCCCCGCTATTCCTGGCTCCGGTAGCAGTCATGGTAACGGCGGGGTAGGGGGTGCGAAGAATCCCCGGCAGATGCCAGGCTACCAAACCCAACGACCTTTGGCCCTGGCAACTTACAACACGCGCACACTGCGGACTGACGAGAAACTTGCAGAACTCGAAGAAGTATTGAGCAGGTTACGGTGGGATATCGTAGGTTTATGTGAAGTCCGAAGAGAGGGAGAGGACACCATGATCCTTAAATCCGGAAACCTGCTCTATTTCCGGGAGGGCGACCAACAGTCCCAGGGTGGTGTCGGGTTTCTCGTCCACAAGTCCCTCATTAACAATGTGGTCCAAATCGTGAGCGTTTCGACAAGGGTAGCATACCTTATACTCAGAATCACCAAACGGTATTCGATGAAGGTCATACAGGTATACGCGCCGACAACGGAACACTCCGACGACGAGGTAGAGACTATGTATGAGGACATCTCTACAGCCTTACATAGCACCAGGACCCATTATACCGTTGTTATGGGGGACTTTAACGCGAAACTGGGCAAACGAAGCGATGGTGAGCTGAGAGTGGGGCAATTTGGATATGGAGTAAGAAATGCACGTGGCCAGATGCTGGCCGACTTTATGGAGAAGGAGAGCCTCTTTATGATGAACTCCTTCTTTAAAAAGTCAAAACAGCGGAAGTGGACATGGTTGCATCCCAATGGCGTAACAAAAAACGAGATAGACTTCATCTTGTCGACAAGGAAGCAAATATTCAATGATGTCTCCGTGATCAATTCAGTCAAAACAGGAAGCGATCACCGGATGGTCAGAGGCACATTGAATCTAAAGACCAAGCTAGAAAGATGTCGACTGATGAAGTCTACGCTCCGACCAGCGCCCATCCAGCTCCAAAACCCCGAGAGCTTTCAGCTCGAGTTGCACAATCGTTTCGAATGCCTAGGAGACTGCGAGAATGTGGACGATTATAATGACAGGTTCGTGGAAATTGTTCAAACGGTCGGGTCTAAGATTTTTAAAACTCGCCGTTCAAACAGAACCAAAAAAATCTCCGACTTCACCAGCAACCTCATGGAAGAAAGACGCAGATTGGTTTTGCAGTCCTCTGAAGACGCTACTCAGTATCGGCAACTAAACAGGCAGATCTCTAAGTCCCTAACTCGCGATTTACGCCAATATAATACAAATTGTATTAAAGAGGCGATTGAGCACAACAAAGGCTCAAAAGTGTTCGCGAGAGATCTGTCTGTTGGACAAAGCCAACTGACCAAGCTGAAGACTGAGGACGGCAGGACCATATCGTCTAAGACTGAGTTGCTGGAAGAAGTTGAGAAGTTCTATGGACAATTGTACAAGACCACACGTTTGCCTGTCAGCGATCTGGCTGAAGACCCAAGAGCCAGACTAACCCGACACTATACCGAAGATATCCCGGACGTCAGCCTGTACGAGATTAGAATGGCTCTCAAACAGCTCAAGAACAACAAGGCACCGGGTGATGATGGAATTACGGCTGAACTTCTGAAAGCAGGTGGAACACCGGTACTTAAAGCTCTTCAGAAGTTATTTAATTCCGTTATACTCGAGGGACAAACGCCTAAGGCATGGCACAGAAGTGTGGTCGTGCTTTTCTTCAAAAAGGGTGACAACACTCTGCTGAAGAACTACAGACCCATCTCACTTCTGAGCCATGTCTACAAGCTGTTTTCGAGAGTCATTACGAATCGTCTCGCACGCAGGTTTGACGACTTCCAGCCTCCGGAACAAGCCGGTTTCCGAAAAGGCTTTAGTACCATAGACCACATACATACGCTGCGGCAGATTATACAGAAGACCGAAGAGTACAATCAGCCACTATGCTTGGCGTTTGTGGACTATGAGAAGGCCTTTGATTCAGTCGAAACCTGGGCTGTGCTACAGTCTCTCCAGCGGTGCCAAATTGACCATCGATACATCGAGGTGTTGAAGTGTCTGTATGAAAACGCCACCATGTCGGTTCGCCTCCAGGACCAGAACTCGAAACCTATCCAGTTGCAGCGAGGGGTGAGACAGGGAGACGTTATATCTCCGAAACTGTTCACCGCCGCCCTGGAAGATGTTTTTAAGCTTCTGGACTGGGGTGGACTCGGCATCAATATCAACGGCGAGTACATATCCCACCTCCGATTCGCTGACGATATCGTGGTCATGGCTGAGACTATGGAAGACCTAAGCACAATGCTCGATGGCCTCAGTAAGGTCTCTCAACAAGTGGGTCTTAAAATGAACATGGACAAGACGAAAATAATGTTAAATGTCCGTGTCGCACCCACTCCTCTAAAGGTTGGAGACTCTACACTGGAAGTTGTTGACGAATATGTATACCTGGGACAAACAGTCCAGCTAGGCAGGTCCAACTTCAAGAAAGAGATCAATCGACGAATCCAACTCGGCTGGGCAGCGTTCGGGAAGCTTCGCAATATCTTCACGTCCCAAATACCGCAGTGTCTCAAGACTAAGGTCTTTGACCAGTGTGTGTTGCCAGTGATGACTTACGGAACTGAGACATGGTCGCTTACTATGGGCCTCATAAGAAGGCTCAAGGTCACCCAAAGGGCAATGGAGCGTGCTATGCTCGGAGTTTCTCTGCGTGATCGAATCAGAAACAAGGAGATCCGCAGGAGAACTAAAGTAACCGACATAGCTCACAGAATCGCTCGACTGAAGTGGCAGTGGGCAGGGCACATAGCTCGTAGAACAGATGGCCGATGGGGCAGTAAAGTTCTCGAGTGGCGACCGCGCACCGGAAAACGTAGCGTAGGCAGCCTCCCACGCGGTGGACCGATGACCTGGTGAAGGTCGCGGGAAGCCGATGGATGCGGGCAGCGCAGGACCGGTCGTCGTGGAAATCCTTGGGGGAGGCCTTTGTTCAGCAGTGGACGATTTGTGGCTGATATGATGATGATGGGTTTCATGGGGAAAGTTGTTCAGTTTCATGGATACAAGCACCAGTTAAAATTGTTTCAGCTAATTTTGTTAGAAGTTATATACTTACGCACGTGGCGGACGCCTGGGCCTATATGCTTCCCAGACAACAAACATTGCCAGATCTACAATAATTTAATCATAAATAAACCTACCTTAGTATTTGCCGTGGCATACTTTTCCAAGATCCAAGCGAGAAGACCAGTTGGGCTATCCGTAAGGGCGATTCCTGAATAAAAATAATCTCTTATTTATAAAATTCTCTTGTCACAATGTTCGTTCCCGTACTCCTCCGAAACGGCTTGACCGATTCTCATGAAATTTTGTGAGCATATTGAGTAGGTCTGAGAATCGGCCAACATCTATTTTATTTTAGGGTAGGGTAGTGTAGTGTAGGGTAGTGTAGTGTAGGGTAGTGTAGTGTAGGGTAGTGTAGGGTAGGGTAGTGTAGTGTATGTAGGGTAGGGTAGTGTAGGTTAGGGTAGTGTAGGGTAGTGTAGTGTAGGGTAGGGTAGGGTAGGGTAGGGTAGTGTAGTGTAGTGTAGTGTAGTGTAGGGTAGGGTAGGGTAGGGCAGTGTAATGTAATGTAAGGCGGTACGTAGTTCGCCGGGACAGCAAGTAACTATATAATATACATAAAAGCGTCGGTGGCTCAACCGGTAACGACTCGGTCCTCCTAACTAGAGGTGCCGGGTTCAAATCCGGACGGCCAATGTACCAATGAATTTTTCAAAAACTTACGTACATACATATACCGATTGCTTTAACGGTGAAGGAAAACATCGTGAGGAAACCTGCACACGCCTGCGAAGAAACTTGAAGGTTGTGTGTGAAGTCGACCAACCCGCTTTGGGCCCGCCCGATCGCCCTAATTCAGGGTAGGCTCGTGCCCCTCGACGGGGACGTATATGCGCTGATATGATGATAATGATGAATATATGTTGGCTCTCTTCATCAGTTGTGCTTGCGCTTTACTACTAAACTGGTACTGCTCTTCATCGTCATCATCACTCATCTTGTTAAACAATAGGGTATTTGACAGTGTTTAAAATAAATTAAAAATAATGATTCACTAAATAGCATTTCTCCTATAAAAGCATAAAATGTTATTCTAATTTCAATTTTATATTTATCAAAATTACTAAATTAGTTCGTCAAAGACAATGACGTCATAAGTTTGTAACACGAACAATTTCATAACAAAATGTCGTTTTTGACAGTTGATAAAAAGTAACTCTAATGACTAGCAGTCAAATACCGGATTGAGTAAAGATCAACTCAGTTACAATTTTTTTATGTACTCCCATTTGGTAAATATTATAAAAGTATTCATTCTTACAAGTCGTTTTGCAATGATCATTTCAAAATAAGACAACTGTACTACAATGAAACTTTTTAAATTTATTTTATGACTTTGGCTCCTACAAGTCGTTTTACAATGATCATTTCAAAACGAGACAATTACTGTACTACAATTAATCTTTTTAATTTTTATATGGCTTTGGCTCCTACAAGTCATTTTACAATGATCATTTCAAAACGAGACAACTGTACTACAATGAAACTTTTTAAATTTATTTTATGGCTTTGGCTCCTACAAGTCGTTTTACAATGATCATTTCAAAACGAGACAACTGTACTACAATGAAAGCGCGCGTACCTGCGCCATGGATAAACATCGCGTGTGGTTAGGCTGTATTTATGAATTAATTTTAACTGTATAAAATTTTCTTTTATTTATTTCATGGTCGTTGAAAAAATATTGTATGCCACTGCACGCAATTAGCCATTTGAACACTTGTGCTGTCTAAACTAGCACTCATGTTGGCTCTCAATAGTTGGAGCCATTGCCATAACTGGAATAACTATTCCCGATGCAGTTTTTTTTATTTAAAACTTATTCGTACATAATCATCATATCAGCCACAAATCGTCCACTGCTGTACAAAGGCCTCCCCCAAGGATTTCCACGAAGACCGGTCCTGCGCTGCCGCATCCATCGGCTCCCCGCGATCTTCACCAGGTCATCGGTCCACCGTGTGGGAGGTCTGCCTACGCTACGTTTTCCGGTCCGCGGTCGCCACTCGAGAACTTTACTACCCCATCGGCCATCTGTTCTACGAGCTATGTGCCCTGCCCACTGCCACTTCATTTAAGCGATTCTGTGAGCTATGTCGGTTACTTTAGTTCTCCTGCGGATCTCTTCGTTTCTGATTCGATCACGCAGAGAAACTCCGAGCATAGCACGCTCCATTACCCTTTGGGTGACCTTGAGCCTTCTTATGAGGCCCATAGTAAGCGACCATGTCTAAGTTCCGTAAGTCATCACTGGCAACACACACTGGTCAAAGACCTTAGTCTGGAGACACTGCGGTATTTGGGACGTGAAGATATTGCGAAGCTTCCCGAACGCTGCCCAGCCGAGTTGGATTCGTCGATTGATCTCTTTCTTGAAGTTGGACCTGCCTAGCTGGATTGTTTGTCCCTGGTATACATATTCGTCAACAACTTCCAGTGTAGAGTCTCCAACCTTTATAGGAGTGGGTGCGACACGGACATTTAACATTATTTTCGTCTTGTCCATGTTCATTTTAAGACCCACTTGTTGAGAGACTTTACTGAGGCCATCGAGCATTGTGCTTAGGTCTTCCATAGTCTCAGCCATGACCACGATATCGTCAGCGAATCGGAGGTGGGATATGTACTCGCCGTTGATATTGATGCCGAGTCCACCCCAGTCCAGAAGCTTAAAAACATCTTCCAGGGCGGCGGTGAACAGTTTCAGAGATATAACGTCTCCCTGTCTCACCCCTCGCTGCAACTGGATAGTTTTCGAGTTCTGGTCCTGGAGGCGAACCGACATGGTGGCGTTTTCATACAGACACTTCAACACCTCGATGTATCGATGGTCAATTTGGCACCACTGGAGAGACTGTAGCACAGCCCAGGTTTCGACTGAATCAAAGGCCTTCTCATAGTCCACAAACGCCAAGCATAGTGGCTGATTGTACTCTTCGGTCTTCTGTATAATCTGCCGCAGCGTATGTATGTGGTCTATGGTACTAAAGCCTTTTCGGAAACCGGCTTGTTCGGGAGGCTGGAAGTCGCCAAACCTGAGTGCGAGACGATTCGTAATGACTCTCTAAAACAGCTTGTAGACATGACTCAGAAGTGAGATGGGTCTGTAGTTCTTCAGCAGGGTGTTGTCACCCTTTTTGAAGAAAAGCACGACCCCACTTCTGTGCCATGCCTTAGGCGTTTGTCCCTCGAGTATAACGGAATTGAATAACTTCTGAAGAGCTTTTAGTACAGGTGATCCACCTGCTTTCAAAAGTTCAGCCGTAATTCCATCATCACCCGGTGCCTTGTTGTTCTTGAGCTGTTTGAGAGCCATTCTAATCTCGTACAGGCTGACTTCCGGGATATCTTCGGTATAGTGTCGGGTTAGTCTGGCTCTTGGGTCTTCAGCCAGATCGCTGACAGGCAATGTCTTGTACAATTGTCAATAGAACTTCTCAACTTCTTCCAGCAACTCAGTCTTAGACGATATGGTCCTGCCATCCTCAGTCTTCAGCTTGGTCAGTTGACTTTGTCCAACAGACAGATCTCTCGCGAACACTTTTGAGCATTTATTGTGCTCAATCGCCTCTTTAATGCAATTTGTATTATATTGGCGTAAATCGCGAGTTAGGGACTTAGAGATCTGCCTGTATAGTTGCCGATACTGATTAGCGTCTTCAGAGGACTGCAAAACCAATCTACGTCTTTCTTCCATGAGTTTGCTGGTGAAGTCGGAGATTTTTTTGGTTCTGTTTGAACAGCGAGTTTTAAAAATCTTAAACCCGACCGTTTGAACAATTTCCACGAACCTGTCATTATAATCGTCCACATTCTCGCAGTCTCTAAGGCATTCGAAACGATTGTGCAACTCAAGCTGAAAGCTCTCGGGGTTTTGGAGCTGGATGGGCGCCGGTCGGAGCGTAGACTTCAACAGTCGACATCTTTCTAGCTTGGTCATTAGATTCAATGTGCCTCTGACCATCCGGTGATCGCTTCCTGTTTTAACTTAATTGATCACGGAGACATCATTGAATATTTGCCTCCTTGTCGACAAGATGAAGTCTATCTCGTTTTTTGTTACGCCATTGGGATGAAACCATGTCCACTTCCGCTGTTTTGACTTTTTGAAGAAGGAGTTCATCATAAAGAGGCTCTCCTTCTCCATAAAGTCGGCCAGCATCTGGCCACGTGCATTTCTTACTCCATATCCAAATTGCCCCACTCTCAGCTTACCATCGCTTCGTTTGCCCAGTTTCGCGTTAAAGTCCCCCATAACAACGGTATAATGGGTCCTGGTGCTATGTAAGGCTGTAGAGATGTCCTCATACATAGTCTCTACCTCGTCGTCGGAGTGTTCCGTAGTCGGCGCGTATACCTGTATGACCTTCATCGAATACCGTTTGGTGATTCTGAGTATAAGGTATGCTACCCTTGTCGAAACGCTCACGATTTGAACCACATTGTTAATCAGGGACTTGTGGACGAGAAACCCGACACCACCCTGGGACTGTTAGTCGCCCTCCCGGAAATAGAGCAGGTTTCCGGATTTAAGGATCATGGACTTCACATAAACCTACGATATCCCACCGTAACCTGCTCAATACTTCTTAAGTTTCTCGTCAGTCCGCAGTGTACGCGTGTTGTAAGTTGCCAGGGCCAAAGGTCGTTGGGTTTGGTAGCCTGGCATCTGCCGGGGATTCTTCGCACCCCCCACCCCGCCGTTACCATGACTGCTACCGGAGCCAGGAATAGCGGGGCCGCCGGGGACTAGGGGGACTCGTACATAATATCGACTTTAATCTTTTACAGACTTTCGTCACGTACACTTTCTAGTCTTGTCAAGCTATGTATTTGACAGGATCGTCGTTGATTACTTACCAAGAGTATCCGGTTTAGTTGCCTGAAGATGGAAGTAGCCAGTTCCAGCCATCAGAGTCGTGAACTTGGTTGTCAGCGGGTACATCCGACTGTACAGGGTTTGGTTGGTTAGAACCAGAGGGGGGTATAACTGTCCCACCATTTGTAAGAAGATCGCAACGGGCGTGAGAAGAGTAGCAAAGTTTGTTTGGTAACCTAGTAACTCCTGCGAAAGATGAAAAATATTTAATAAATGCAAAATGTCCACTTATGAGTTCTGTTACCTGCATGTGTTAAAAGTACCTTTTATGAGTTTTCATAAAACATGCGCTTCTACGCTGCCCGACCTTCACTAGATCGTCGGTCCATCGAGTGGAAGGCCTACCTACTCTAAGTCTTCTGATGCGCGGTGGCCAGTTGACAAATTTAGTGTGCCAACGGCTTTATGTTCTAAGAGATATGTGCACTGACCAATGCCACTTAAGTAAGCAATTCTGTGAGCTATGTTAGTTACTTCGGTTCTCCTATGTATCTCCTTGTTTCTGAATCGATCACGCAGCGAAACTGTGAGCATAGCACGCTCCATTGGCCTTTAAGTGACCTGTGCCTTCTTATAACCAGAGGAAGCGATAAGCGACGATAAGAGAGGACCCAGAGGAAGCGATTATGTCTTGGTCCCGTAAGTCATCACTGGCAACAAACACTGGTCAAAGATCTTAGTCTTAAGGCACTGCGGTATTAGGTTAATGAGGATATTAGAGCCTTCTTATAAGACCCAGAGTAAGCGCTTATGTCTTGGTCCCGTAAGTCATCACTGGCAACAAACGCTGGTCAAAGTTCTCAGTCTTGAGACACTGCGGTATTAGGGACATGAGGATATTGCGAAGCTCCCCGAACACTTCTCAGCCTGTTTGATCTTTTCCTCGAAATTGAACCTACAAAACTGGACTGTTTGTCCCAGGTATACATATTTGGCAACAACTTCGAGCGTAGTCTCCAGAGTAGCCCCGTTGTTGTGGAAATTTTTTGGGGAGGCCTTTGTTCAGCAGTGGACGTCTTTCGGCTGATATGATTATCTTGCCTTTATCGGGAGGGTCAGAAGCCACTTAAATTTACAACATCAAAAATATATCCAATTATCAAGGTCAGCGAAGGATCAGAAAGATATCATGGAAAAGACTAGAAGTGGGTGGAGACGGGCCGTTTTGGGCATTGTGTACCGTAACACTCTCTATGTGTATAACTATTAGCTTTTAAGTGTCTTCTATATAAGTGTTCTATAAGTGTTTTGTTAGTAGTATTCAACTTAGGAACTTACAAACCGATAGCGCCCCAACTTCACTGCTGGAGTACAAGTATTTTCTTAGACTGTAGAAATATAAGACCTTACACAACTTGGATTACATTAAAAGAACGGGATTCACAGTTACGTCAAAGTTTATATATATTAGTACTTACTTTAGAATTATTTCAGTGAATTGTCCAAATATATATTATTTTATAGTTTTATAACCGCACGGTCATCCAAAGTTCTTCTTTTTTCTAGCATATTGTTCCTTTTTTTAGAAAAAATATTAAATACATATATTCCAATTTACCCCAAAAAAACAAATTTTCTTAAAACTTCGTTTAGGCCCGATCCTCTAAATCTTACGTATCGTGTAACAAACCCGTAACTGAGTGTTTAAACTAGTTTCTTGTATTTTTGTTACAAAATTGCACCCGAACTAATGTTTTTATCCCTATTTCTGCTATTTCTCTTTCCCTAACGAACCCGTTTTTTGTCGTTCGTGGGTGGATCCGTTTTCCGGATGCTATGGTTCAAGTTTTAATACCTCAAGACCCTTACTTAATTTAATCGTGCAGTTTTCATTGAAACGTAAGGTTTTTTGTTTGTATGCACGGGATTTTATTGCTTCTCTTCACACGGGTCGTTTTTTCCCCGGCTTATATATAGCACTGTATTTATTTATAAGCTTTATATACTATCTAATATTTTGCTGTTAGTCTTCCTAAAATAAATAAATAAATTAAGGCATTATTCCTCTTTCGGTTAGTTGCTTTCGTGCTGATGAGTTGTTTTTGCCTGTGTATTCCCTTACGATTCCAAGAGAATTTTTATTTAAGTAGTCAATCGCCAGACTCTAGATTTCTTTCAATCGAAAGTCGGGACAGACTTACTTTTTAGTTCACGATTATTTATAACGTTGGTTTAAGAAAAAAAATTAAGGGTTACTGTTTGGAATATTTTTACGCGTTGCTTTGCGTGGTACTCCTTAAATTTTTGGCGTAATCTGTTCACCTTTATGTGACAACGTTTCTGTATTCCGCAGTATTATTTAGATTTCTTGAGGTCTTATAACAATTTCCAATTTTTAAAAATTTCTTTCATTAATCTTGCCCTTGTATTACCTCAAATGGCCTATTTTTCGGTAGAGTTGTCCCTTTAGACTCTTGCGTATCGCGTTTCAGACTTCCGGTGTTAATTTTATCCGTTAGTTGGATTTTTCACGCATCCGCCTTTACCGCTTTTGTCCACATTTTCGCTGGGGTAACCGACAATGTTTTGCAAGTTTTTTCAGTTTTTGACAACCTTATTGGTCTTTAATGTTTTACTAGTTGTTTGGTTTCTCCTGTTTTCTTAAGTGACTAGTTTCAGGTTCAAATACACAGCGATCCTTTAACACTAGTGTGTTCTTGGGGTTTTTAAGGTTAGTTCTCTTGTTGATGGGGTTTTTGGCGTTTGTATGTGTACGCGAAGCGCGTATAAGTGTCAATTTTTTTCCCATCTTGAAGTGAACGTTAGTAGTTAGCTAGTTGCTTAGGGAGTTTTTATTTTTCTTCTTCAGGGCTGTCCAAAGACTTTAGGGTCGTCCAAATTTTTATATTTTTTTATTGGACTTCTTGCCTAATTTTTTTTGTGAGTTTGTGGGTATTTTGAAACGCAAAAAATGATCGATTCGAAGTCATTCTTCTTGTTTTGCGTTTTATGATTAAATTCTCTTTTGGTTTTGTTCGTCTATGAAATTTAATTTGAAAATGATTGTTACCTTTTGACATGAGGAAAAAAGAAAAGATGACCGTGATGTGTTGATTGTTATAGGTGTTTAAATTCGGATTTATATTTATGTTTCGTTAAGGGCCACTATTTTATTCAGTGGTAAGTAATTTGTGTAAGGTATATTTTTGGTACTGCTGCGAACTAGATTTACTTATGTCCGTAGGGTTCTTCACTCCCCCTGCGAGTTTGACGTCCCCGAAAATTCCTCCGATTCAAGAATGATCCTGGGATAGAGCTGCGCTAACCAACAGTCAGTCTTTTGGCCACACAGCCCGCCCAGCTGCTTGCCTAAAGGGAAGTAAATTCTGAATAATCCTTAGTCCCGAGCGACTGTCTGGCCATTGGACGTCATAGAAGATTTCCTACCTACGGCTTTTAACAATTTAGCTATTAGTTTTAAATTTTAAATATGTTTTGTACCTAGTAAGTGTATTTTAGAACGGTGGGGTGATTCAGACCCAAGTGAAACTTATTCTTTTGTTTTTTTAGTACTTGGTTACTTATTTAAATACCAAGGGGAGGGCGACGATCGTTGCCTAACGGCATTCTATTAAAATAGACATTTTTAATCAAAAATTTACCCCAAAAAAATTTTTTTTCTTAAAATTCCGTTACGGCCCGATTCTCTAAATCTTACGTATAGTGTAACAAACCCGTTACTGAGTATTATAAACCAGTTACCATTATTTTTGTTACTAAACGTACAGTATGGAAACTCCCTGCCGCTCTCTAGATTCCGTCCTCACCCCCTCGTCACCCAGATTAATACAGATTTGGTGATAGTTTGGTTCTCGAACGTATTATATTTCGCTGTGATTTTGTTTGCTCAGTCATTTGATTTTAGAAATGTCATTTCACGACCGTTGTATGCAGTGTCCAGGGTGTGGTTACGTAGTCACAAGCATCGGAACATGCATAAAGTGACGATATGGTACGATCTACTTTTCTTTCACGGAAGTTTTGTTTTGGAGTTCTACCTTTTTGTCTAATGTAGCTATTTGAATATTTATATCCTAGTCTACTAATATACAACTTTACTCTCCGGAAGTTTTCGATATTTGTTTTTAATTAAACCGGGAATCTAGTTCTATTATATGTAATCTCTAAGCCTTACTCCTATTTTGGTGGAGTTAAGGCCTCTTTGCAAATTTCCTTCGAATCAATGTCTCGAGTCATCTTCTATTGTGTGAAAAATTTACTTACTTCAGGGAATAGGGTGGCCATATGTCCCAAGGAAATGCCGCCGTAGTCTCCACCTGATCCGTAGAATTTCTTGTATCCTAAACGGTTCATTAAGTTTCTAAGCACAACTGCGATATGAGCGGCTCCTAGGCCTGGACGGACTGCTCCCTGTAAAAAAAATCTGTTCAACCCATAGATAGGCGAATCTGCTGGTGATGTCAAGCCCTTTACAATACACAGAATTGATGCCGCCTGCGTAGCGTAATGGTTTCTCCATTGGCTTCACACCAGGTGGTCGCGGATTTGATTCCCGGCGAGGTGTAACTTTGTAACGGTTCAATTTATATCTGGTAGCGCATTTTCTAACCCCACCTAGCTAGATACCACCATCTTATCTTTGTCGCCGAACATCAGTGTTAACAACATTGATGTGTTCCGGCTTGAAGATAAGATAGCCAGTTCTCCATTGCGTTGGGGACTCTTGGTAAGCCCGCTTCCATCTTTGGTATCATCGACACGTACAATCAGATGAGCTGATGATGCCAAGGGGTAAGAGATGTCGTTAGATTTGTCTTAATCTCGTGAGTGGCATAGGATACATTTTTACCCTACTAGCCAAGAAAGAGGTTATTTAATTCTTTGACAATGGATTTTTGATTGTGAGATCTCGTAATATTCGTCTTAATCCCGTTAGTAACATAGAATACATTTTTACCCGATAGCCAAAAAATAGGGGTTAAGTTTTAATGCAATCTGGTTTTTAATTTTTAACAACCTGTATACATAATCAAATGGTAATAAAAATATGTATTTAAAACACAATAAAACTTATACTTCGTGACAATTATCTTAAAATAGATTTCTTTCTTTTCAATAGAATTGATACAGGAAACTCTTACCTCTGAAAGTCCGAACCCAGGCATACATGGTACTATCAAGTCAACGACAAAGTCCCGATCATCACTAACAGCTGTCAGCACGGGGATCATGTCGTAGAATTCTCTGATGGAGCCCGGCCAACCGTGAAGGAGAAGAAGTGGAATAAGCTCTTTACCTTCTGGCACCTGAAGAAATAATAAAACAAATTCAACTCCCAAACGGAGAACATAACTTTCTCGCAGAAGCTCCTTCCCATGTTCAGACATTCCAGTTTGGGTGATTACATAATTCATATGAGTTCTTAATAGTGAAAGTATCATAAACAATCCTTGCGCCATTATGGAGAAAAACATATTTTTTTGAATATGGCGTATCAACATGGTTGCGTTTTTAAACAGACACTTCAACACCTCGATATATCGATGGTCGATTTGGCACCGCTGGAGAGACTGTATCCATAGTCCTTGCACAAACGTCAATAGTAGCTGGTTGTACCTACTCGTCAGTCTTCTGTATATTTTGCCGCAGAGTATGTATGTGGTCTATGGTACTAAAGCTTTTCGGAAGGCTGGAAGTCATCAAACCTGCATGCGAGACGATTCGTAATGACTCAAGAAAACAGCTTGTAGACATGGCTCAGAAGTGAGATGGGTCTCTAGTTCTTTAGCAGGGTGTTGTCACCCTTTCTGAAGAATAGCACGACCACAATTCTGAGCCATGCCTTAGGCGTTTGTCCCTCGAATATAACGGAATTTAATAATTTATGAAGATCTTTTAGTACTGGTGATCCACCTGATTACAGAAGATCAGCCGTAATTCCATCATCACCCGGTGCCTTGTTGTTCTTGAGCTGTTTAAGAGCCATTCTAACCTCTTACAGGCTGACGTCCGGGATATCTACGCTATAGTGTCAGCTTAATCTGGCTCTTGGGTCTTTAGCCAGATCGCTGACAGGCAGAAGTGTGGTCATGTACAATTGTCCGTAGAACTTCTCAACTTCTTCCAGCAACTCAGTATTAGACGATATTATCCTTCCATCCTCAGTCCTCAGATTGTTCAGTTGGCTTTGTCCAACCAACAGATCTCTCGCGAACAC
The DNA here is from genome assembly GCA_947284805.1 of Coleophora flavipennella. NCBI lineage: Eukaryota > Metazoa > Arthropoda > Insecta > Lepidoptera > Coleophoridae > Coleophora > Coleophora flavipennella. The sequence goes on along the minus strand of OX369303.1, from coordinate 9,865,189 downwards.
TTTTGAGCCTGTGTTGTGCTTGATTGTCTCTTTAATACAATTTGTATTATTCTGGCGCAAATCGCAAGTCAGAAACTTATAGATCTGCCTGTTTAGTTGTCGATACTGAGTAGCTTCTTCAGAGGACTTCAAACCAATCTACATCTTTGTTCATGAGGTTGCTGGTGAAGTACGTTTTTTTTTGGTTCTGTTTGAATGGCGAGTTTTTAAAATGTTAGACCCGACCATTTGGATAATTTCCACAAATCTGTCATTATAATCGACCACATTCTCGCAGACTCCTAGGCGTTCGAAGCAATTTTGCAAGTCAAGCTGAACGCTCTTTGTGGTTTTGGAGCTGAATGGGCGCTGGTCGGAGCGTAGAATTCATCAGTTGACGTCTTTGTACTTTTTTCTTAAGATTCAATGTGCCTCTTATGATTCGGTGATCGCTTCCTGTTTTTACTGAATTGATCACAGAGAAATTATTGAATATTTTCCACTTTGTCGACAAGATGAAGTCGATCTCGTTCTTCGTTACGCCATTGGGATGCAACCATGTCCATTTCCGCTGTTTTGACTTTTTGAAGAAGGAATTCATCATAAAGAGGCTCTACCTCTCTATAAAGTCGTCCAGCATTTGACCACGAGTATTTCTTACTCCGTTTTCAAATTGCCCCGCTTTCAGCTCACCATCGCTTCGTTTGCCCTGTTTCGCACCTACTAGGAACCTATTTAGGAAATGATATTTCAGAATTTATTTTTGATGCAGTCTGACCCCCTAAGCCGTCAATATTATTAAATACCCTCCAAAATCTTAAGAAACTAAAAATTTCAATCAATACTCACTTCAGGAGTAATCCTTATATAAGCTATATCCATTCCCTGTATGTTCGTCTTGTAAATTGGATATTGGTTGAAGTAAGTCTCTCTGGCTTTGAAATCGTATTCGTTCAACCATCTGTTTGTCCAGTTAGATGTGATGTTGGGGTTGAACCCGTACCGGAATCCCACCCCCTCCAATCCATTAACAAACTCCATGTGGTTGCTGAGACGATTCTTCAAATCGGTTATCATCTAGAAAAAAAAATTCAAGTAAATATATTTTTTACCCGACTCTGCTCAAAAAGGAGGATTTTCGGGTGTAATGTATGTATGTATGTCTGTTTCTTTGCTAAATACTACGGCTTAATAGATTTTAAAGTGCAAGGTATTATAGATTCGTAATCCCATTAGTGACATAGGATACTTTTTATCCGACCGTCCAAAAAAGAGGGATAACATTTATATGTAGTCGGTTTTTTTTTTTTTTATTAAATTGGTTATTATTATCAAAAATGAAATCCGCATTTCTTACCTATTTAGTTTAAAAAAATATTTCTATTCTACTAATAGTTTTTTTTCATGATTTTCATCGTTATTTTCGTATCAGCCGGAAAACGTCCACTGCTGGACAAAGGCCTCCCCCGAGGATTTCCTCGATGACCGGTCCTGCGCTGCCCGCATCCATCTACTTTCCGCGATCGTCACCAGGTCGTCGGTCCACCGCGTGGGAGCGCTGCCTACGCTACGTTTCCCGCCACTTGAGAAATTAACTGCCCCAACGGTCATCTGTTTATGATTTAACAAAATTTTAAATCTGCCACTGGACACTCCATGATGTGACGAAATCCTGCTAACACGTCATAGTTTATATCGTTAGGGTCTGAAAATCTTTGACACAAACCTCATCTTCAAAAGTGATATTTGTCGAGTAAATAGCTGTATCCTGGCTGGCTTCTTCCTCAGCGGGCCCCCACCATCTGGTAGGGCTAAGGTCGGTCCAGTTCACTGTGGGGGTTTCAGTGTAATTCTGCGATATCCCCGCGTAGAAGATCGCGTGCGTTATTGCCATAGTAAGAACATCCATATTGGTCTGAAAAAAAATTGTAATATACTACATATCGTTGTGAAGAGTTTGATTAATGAAATTGTGTACTTTAAACGGGATGTTACTTAGTTGGCATGAAAGCCGTTAACTGGAGCTTCTACTCATCATACTGTTGTTTCTTTTTAGGGTTCCGTACCTCAAAAGGAAAAAAACGGAAACTTTATATTTTCTGTACGTCCGTCCGTCCATACGTCCGTCCGTCTGTCTGTCAAGACCCTTTATCTTGGGAGGAGGTATCGAGTTGAAATTAAAACCACATATTTTGGTCTACAGTCCCTTGAAGCTGTGAAAAAATCAAACTTATAAGTTAACGTAAAAAGAAGAAGAAGAAAACTTTGCATTTATAATTGTACAATAAAGCATATTTGATTGATTGATTGATTATAATTAAATCATAAAAAAATACAGTCTTTACTTAAAGTACGTATCAATAAATTATGCAAGGAACGACGAATTGAGTTAACCGTGTCATGTGGGGTATAGTAAGAAAGAGATTCATTGGCACAAGCTTAAACTGATTTTTAATTATTTTTTGATGTATAGTTTTCGATTTATGACGAAGAATAAAAAAAAGTATTTCCCCTTTTTTATATGTATAAGTGTAGGTACCTAATAATTTTGTAGTATGTAGTACCTAACAGTTTGCGTTGTTATGATTTATAATAATTATGTACCTACAAATTTGTACGGAACCCTCGGTGGGCGAGTCCGACCCGCACTTCTCCAGTTTTATTGTATGGGTTCCTCACAGAAAGTTGTCTAGCTTTACAAGTACCTAGATTCTTAGTTTCTAAATTTGGCAGTAGTTTTTTATTATTTAACGGATCAATCAGAAGAGAAAGCTTTTTTGTGTAACAGAAAACTGGCTCTAAGATCATGAAATGCTTTTTATTTTCGAAAATTATTGTATTACCAAGTGTTCAACATTGTACCAATGTATTAAAATAAATTATACGAAAAAAAAATTAAAATTAATTCAATCGATAGTCCTTCCATTGTGGTGGTTCAGTTATATTTACAATAAAATTAAAATTAAAGAACGGAAGGACGTTGTTGGCCTTTCGATTGAAAACAAACTGTGGGATTATCTTAAGGCGGTATTATTACAGATTTTCGTTATTTTTGATGTCAATTACCCCTAAACGATAGAAAACCCAATGTTGAAAAAAATACCCTTATTGTTGATGATGTTCCTTAAAGTCAAAAGCTATTAGAAACACAATTGAGCAGTTTTGGCTCGATAAAAAAAAAACCTAAAGAATTACTTTCAACTCTAGTTATGACCAGTACTATATGTGTCAAGTTGGAGAACAACATCATTGTTTGCGTGTATAGCCCCCCAAATGACGATAACAATGCTAGCTTCGAATCGGAAATAGAGGATGTATTAAATACCGTTAGTAAAAGCCGTAAATCGGTGATAATATGCGGCGATTTCAATGTTGATTTGTTGGAATAACTTCTCTCTTTAAGTCATTTGATTAAGATTATATATTTCTGGAACCCACAAGATTATCAAAGACCTCTGCCACATGTATCGATAACATATTTTGTAATTGCTGTTATTTAAATAAACAGGTTTTTATTTGTTTGTTTGATCGTAGCGGAGTAATGGCTAGCTTTCCCGTAAGTTTTACTGCAGAACATATAAAAATTCAAAAGAGACCGGTGACTGTTATTTGAACAGAAAAGTTTAAAAAATTACTAGATGAAAAACTGCCCATACCAGATTTTGATACTAAAGTGCAATTCAACAGTTTTATAATGTTTTTGATACAGTACTGGATAGAGAATTCCAAAGTATATTTAAGTCTTAATCCACAATCAGTAACATCAAATTGAAATTCAGTAAATGGGCTACTATCGGTATACACAAAAGTCACCAAACTTTGTTTGACCTTTATGACAAAAAAACTTACACTTTCGATGAGAACTTTAGAATTTATGTGAAGTAATATTCAAAACTTTTTAAACAGGTTTTTTTATTATATCAGCTCATATATGTCCCCACCGAGGGGCTCGAGCCTACCCTGAATCAGGGCGAGTTTATCAAACAGGTTTACTGCATTGCAAAGTCGAATTGTTTAGCTAGAAAAATAAAATTTTCAGTTAATAAAATAAAAGCTGTTAGTAATATTATTAGTAAAGAAACAGGTAAAGTCAAACCTCGCGACAAAGAATATGTTTTGCAAACAGATCAAGGTAAAATTAGTTCGAGTGCCGATGTAACCAAAGAATTCGAAACTTTCTTCACAAATATTCCACGTAAGACTACTAAAGCCCTAAACTCATCACATATGTTTGCTCATAGGTTGCCAAAGGATAATGTTAGTATTTTTGATCAAAAATTCTCCTACAGAGGAATTAAACCACAAACTATTGTTAATACTTTCAAATATCTTAAAATGATAAGAATCGAACACCTCTCGGGATTATCGTGAGCTTCATCAGTAATGTAATTTATACTTTTGCGCCATATTAAGCTAGTCTTTTTAATATCAACATTGATAGTGGCGTCTTTCCAGACCTCATGAAGTTTAGTAAAGAGATACCTTTATATAAATTTGGTTCAAAAACTGATCCGGGTGACTACAGACCAGTTTCTGTGCTGACGGTTTCTTAGTTTTTTTTTTTTTTTAATCAGCTCATATACGTCCCCACCGAGGGGCTCGAGCCTACCCTGAATCAGGGCGATTAGGCCTAAGTCGACCACGCGGGCCCAGTGCGGGTTGGTCGACTTCACACACAACCTTCGAGTTTCTTCGCAGGCGTGTGCAGGTTTCCTCACGATGTTTTCCTTCACCGTTAAAGCAATCGGTAAGTATATGTACGTAAGTTTTTTTGAAAAACTCATTGGTACATTGGCCGTCCAGATTTGAACCCGGTACCTCTGGTTAGATGGACCGAGTCTTTACCGGTTGAGCCACCGACGCTTATAAAGGACGACCGACGTTTCTTAGTAAGGAGTTTGAAAAGAATATGCTTAATCAAATGTTACAACATTTTACAGAAAAAAAAACAACTGCAAAACCAACAATTTAGTTTCACGAAAGGTCGATCAACAACCAGTGCAGGTGTAGCACTTATTCGAAACATCTATGATGCTTTTGAGGAAGTGCAGAATGCAATTGGAGTGTTTTGTGACTTACCTAAGGCATTTGATTTTGTTCGACATCAAACATTACTAATGAAATTAAATCATTATGGTGTAGACTCTACACTGACTTTACAGTGTAGAGGATGAGGCTCTCAATATTTTAAATTCGTATTTAGAAAACAGAACACAAAAAGAACAAGTGAATGGCCCGAACTCGTCTGAATCTAGAGTGAAAATGGGTGTGCCCTAGGGTTCTATATTAGGGCCTTTTCTTTTCCTTGTTTACGTCAATGATTTGCCTTTTAAAATACAATATCTGTCAAATATTTTGTTGTTTGCGGATGATACTTCTCTTATTTTTGAAGTGAATAGAAAAGAAAAAAAATTGGACGTAGTAAACAACACTCTTTCAAAGATACTGAACTGATTCACTGTCAACTTTTTATTTAATGCAAAATGTGTGCTCAAACTCCAAGCATTGACTTGGTTCAACCCGAAGAAAAAATCAAAACTCTTCAGGGATCATAGAAGAATTTATTTCGCACTTGTTGAGGAACCAATCGTCGTTCTGTCGAATAGGTGTGATGAAAAAGATTTTTCTTACCGCCAATGTATTCTACTGTCAGCGTCAATGAACTATTAGAGTTCTGCACCAGTCCTCCTCGACAGCTTTCGGCTAGAGCAATGGTATGATCTGTCTTTCTGCGTTACTTTATATAGTTTGAGAATTAGAGTTACTTCGCGAAATACGTTATAACATGATTATTTTTAAACTCTTCAATAGAGCAACATGTGGTTTTAAAGTACCTAGTTAAAGCTATTAATTAGGATAGGTGCAACATTAATTTGCCTGAGGTATGTTAGGTGTAAACAGATTGCTTAATATCTGCGGAAAAAATATCTTTATTATGTCCAGATGAAGATAATTTATTAATTCATTTTTTGAATGTAGAAGATCAAGGGTCTGGTATGATGCTCTTTATCAAAAGAGGTGAAACAATAATTTTCATAACATAAATTTGGCACAGACAGTCTTAGATATATGGAAATGAATAGAAGATTGGTCCAGGCGGAAAGAATATCATATTTATTGTTTTTCTTATTCACAATTGGTAAGCCCTTGGTAAATTGGTTCGGATTAAAGAAAAAAAAAGTTGGTCAGGGGTATAAATTAAAATAATCAAGTAATGATTACTTAGGCCCTAATTTAGGGTAGGCTCGAGCTCCTCGGTGGGGACGTATATGAGCCTATATGATGATGAATGATGATAAACAATAACAACTATAAGCAGCATTCCCTTACATTTTACAAATGATAACGTTAACCAATATATTAAAAAAATTAAAACCAGACTGCATAAAAACATAGCCCTCTTTATTTTGATAGTCGGGTAAAAATGTGTCTTATGTCACTCATTGGATCAAGACGCACTCCAAAATCCATGAGACATTTAGGCTACCGGCTCAGCATAAAAACAGATATATTTTATTATACATATATACATATACCCGAAAAACATTATCTATCCTTTTTCTTGCGGAGTCGGATAAAAAAATGTACAAAACCCTTTCTAAAATGAAGCCTTCAAACTTTAAATGAAAATAAATTTTACAGTATGTTAATCTTTTTTTCTCTATAGAAATGCCATCTGTGTTGGCAAAGCTAATGTTCCCGCAAACTATTAATGAAACATTTAGTCAATGGTACTTTAAATTCGAAAATTTAAAATTTTAATATTTTTTTTATTGTTATTATTGAAATATATTTATAAATTTATATTTACCTATAAAAATTAACAATTGCAAATAATGTCACTAATGTATCATATTGTAAATTTGAAACTGGCTCCTCAAAATATGGTAGGCGAAAAGAATTCATATTCAATTTATTCATAGTATTTTTTATTATAATATTTCAAAAAAGTATAAGTTCAATATGTTGTTATATATACAGAGTGTTATTTTTGTAGACAACGCCTTTTTTAGGAGGGCTTTTACTCATTAAACTGAACAACGTTCGCCAAGGAACACATAGTGTAGCGAAAATAAAATTAAAACTTGGTTAAATTGATTTAAAATGGCAGCTGTGGATTCGCTACATAGAATTTGGATCAATGGCTTAAATACGGATTTTGGAAAAAAATATTTTGTGGGGTAATTTAGGATACATTTATTTAACAAATAAAAAAAAGTGAATTGGCTAAAAAAAGGATAACCGTGAAAGTAAAGAAAGAGTATATGGTTTATATAGAAACTAAACCTAAGAACGTAAGGTTTGATTGGTAAAATTAAATTGACTAAATTTAATGAAATGCCAGACAGGCAACGTTCGTCGCTCCCCCAGTATTCAATTAAACAACCAAGAAAAATATAAAAATGGTACTTAACTTGTGGTTGGAATTACCCCACGGTTATAAATATAACTTTGGGGCACACAAAACTCTTATTAATTTAAAAATAAATAACTAAAAGGTTTAGGATAGCGCAGGTAAGAATTTCGCATGGCAGCAGCAACGCTCAGTAGCAACTTTTAGCTCAGAATTTTGAAATAATAATTAAAATTTAACTACCGTTTGAGCTGCCAGTAGGACGCGCAGTGCGGCAAAAATGAATACAGGTAGAGAGAACTGCTGCGTCCCAGGGCTGGCTATGATTGGCGGCTTGATTCAGGAGCAATGGGTAGCTCGGGAGCAGCAAACCCAAGGGTAAGGTGAAAATCCTACGAAAATAAGTGTATATGAAGCTCGCACCAGCACCAAACAAAAACACATAGCGGTTTCCAAACAAAAATTACTTACCTCTGATAAACAAGGAGGGCTTTGTTGAAATACAATTAAAACTTAAAATAATTTTCCAAAACACAACTCGTTTCACGGTCATCATCATTTTCCTTACACTGTCAAAAAGGTAACATTTACTTCATTTGAAATTTTCGTCAAAGAGCAGAACCAAAGAGATTTTATTTGTAACGGGAAAGAAGATTCCGGAAGAAGTCAATTCTTAAAAAAAAATTTTGCTTTTCCGAACAAAATTGGTGTGATCGATTTGTATGAAAAGTCTTTTTTTTTGCGATTTGAGCTGAGTTGTATAACAAAATCTGTGCAGTTTCATGTGTAGGACCTCCATTGGAAAGAGCGTTGCCGACCAAAACAATTACCTGTCTGTATTGGGGATGTTTCGGATGTGGTTTTATCGGAACCGAAGTCGTAGTTTTCAAATTCTGTTTGACGTAGGAGTCGGCACCGGAGTCAGAGTAGGAGTCGCAGGACTCGCAGGCGGAGTCGGATTTAATAGCAGAAGAAGGCCTAATAAAATAAAATAGTCCAAAGCATTTTTTATTATTATTCAGTCATCCTCTTTAATTTTAATTAAAAAAAGGTGTGTGTGTCAGCTCCGACGCTCGACTGGAGTTTACTCCTTACTAACGATTATAAATGTGCTGGGGGATGGCGGCCAATTTTTTCAATTCTGACAACGGATTCGTGGTTAGGGACTTCAGAGACCCTCAGATATCGACTTTGGAAGCAATCGTTCCAGTAGCTAAAAATAAGATGTTTTCTGTAAAGTCGGTTTAAGGACGATAATTTTACGTGATAACGTATCAGAGTCCTAACTTCTTCAGCTCCATGTTTAAGGAGATGTAAGATACCGCCCATATTCGGGTGAGTTAACTCTTTGGCATTTCCTCACAAAGAATGGACCGAATTGGAACACCTCTTGTAAGATCTTGGAAGCCTAGTACTTTTAATCCTTTTAACTTAACTTAACTTGACCTTAACAGGTCCCAAGCCCCAAGCAAACATACATACATACACCCAAATAAGTTGGGCACAAAATTAATAAATATACTAAGTATACAAATACTGTGATAAGATTAAATATTAATTCCACTTTGTGGTTGATGATGTTTATGATGAGATGTTTATGATATCTGTATTCTGCGACCTTTACAAGCAGTAGTAGTGATTTTTTCAAATGGAAACAAGCGGTGTAGGCTTTGGAGCAACATTGACTAACAGCAAGTTATTCGAGCAACATTGACTTATAGCAAGTATTTCGAGCAACATTGACTTATAGCAAGTCATTCGAGCAACATTGACTTATAGCAAGTCATTCGCCTGGGTTATCTGTGGTGCTGCGAATATAATCGCGTTGGTATCACAATTAGCTGCGATATGTGTTGGCTCGTTGTTCATTTCACTTAGCAAACCTGCTAACCTGTTGTAGGCGACAAAAATCGATTTTAAACTAATACAGTTCATTTATGAACTTCTTAAGTAACTGCATAGATGGCTCTCTAAGTAGCTAGCGTAGATCGATAACTACTCGTAAGTCGATAGCTGCGTTAACGCAAGAAATATATACTCTTCGTATTCTCTCAGTATTGAAATGGTGGTGGTACATAGTAACGTGCTGTAATTATTTTCTATCCCTTCCACCTGTCATTACTCCTGTCACGGTACAAGCCAAGAAGTTTATACGTAAATCTGGAGGCCACACTCCTAATACTTAATTGAAGCAAAAAAATATGGCCTTGAAGTTTCTCGTTACCGCTCTGTCTCTTTCTAATTTGGAGGTGTGAACAAGGCGTGTATAGGTTAAGCTCTTGCTCACACCCGCTAATTGAAAACGCTAAACACGTTAAAAAACCGACTTCCATCGGAACAACTTAGTACCTTTTTGCATCATTATTTTTGGTTTTTGTTAATTTTCTAAAAAAATACTACACCGATTTTGATAAATTTAAATGGGACCACACGGGAAGCACTAGCTTTCTAATAAAAAAGGAATCATAAAAATCGGTTCACCCAGCCCAAAGTTATGAGGTAACAAACATAAAAAAAAAAAAACATACAGACGAATTGAGAACCTCCTCCTTTTTGGAAGTCGCTTGAAAAGAGATGGAGCGGTAACGAGACATTTCAAGGCCATATTTCTTTGCTTTAATTAGGTATTTAGAGTGTGGCCTCCAGTTTTACCTATAAACTTCTTGGTACAGGCTATTACTCTGTCTAAGAACAGATCTTTTAACCCCTTACTGCATGGAATTTTATATCTCTTTGAGAAAAATATATGTCGTAGATTAGACCCAGGGAAACCCTAAAAAAATACTTAAAAAAATGTTCGTTATGAAGTTTTAATTTTAGAGATTAAAATATATGTTGTTCATATATGGTACAGTATGCAGCAAGAGGTAGGAATTACGGCTGCACAAATATGGGACATTATGCAATGGCGGAAGTGAAAAATGCCTCGAAGTAAATAATATTAGGATCTTTAAATGAAGTATATAATTTCAAGGTAATCAAGTACTTCGGATATGCAATAATAAAAACAATTTAGAAATAAGTAGTACCCCATGTCAGACAGCAATGGCGTAGCAGTGGGGGGGGGGGGGAGCAGGTATGCCTGACCCACCCTAGAACAATTATAGTCCACCCTATAATAATTTATGTATTCAAAACAATACACAGAATGACTGTAATTTACCCTTTACATTTAAATCAAAGTTGTGAAAGTTCGATTAGGATGCATGTTTTTACAATTGTCAATCATGTAAAAAGTTTCATAAATATATAGGATTACTAATAACATATAAAAAATATATGTAATACTATTACGTCAGATAAAAACTAACTGCATATCGGTTCATATATGACCAAGGCAGTTTTTACCCCTAACTGCATAAAGATTCATATATGTGCAGCATATTTCAACCGCAACTGCATGGTGTCACATATCTGCACACTTGTACTTCCATCGATATCTTCGTAAACTAGAATCTGTGTTGGTTTTTTACTTTTTAAGATCTCAATAAACCACTTAATTCGTATAAAAATCATCAAGCAGAAATATTCATAGGTTTCTGAGAAAACTGCAAGGGAACACAGAGAAACTTACCTTCCGCTGAAGTTTGACTTCAAACTGATATAACGTTTTTTCTACTAGTACTATACTTAGTTCACTATGATGAAACGTCAAAACATGTTTCCGGTTTTCAATTTTTAAGGATTGCCAGCCAGCACAAAAATCCCAAAAGTATTTAAATTAATCCACGAAACATAACTGTAAGTATGGGTCGCCATGCGGTAAGGGGTTAACATAATACTTCATCAGGTACTAGGCAGAGTATCCATGTTATGTGCATTGCATTTTAGACTATTACTGACTATAGGTCTTTATCTGTCGTAACGTACAGTAACTGAAAGGCACAGTTCCCGGTCTAAGAACTAACTTAAGTTGAACACCTACTTCCTTTTATTTTCAAATTTATTCTGAACGTAGTTCATTGTCCGCCACAGTGTACGGTGGCTGTACAGCTCAACTTTCAGTTCTAAGTAACGACTTAAGTAGGACACCTACTTTATTTTATATTACATAGTACTTGTATATACATAGACTATCTCTGACCAAAGGTCATAATCTGTCACACTGAACAGAAATGATAAAAAATAAAAGTTTAAAAAAAATTAAAAACCGACTTCAAAATGAAATTCACTCAAAAGTATAAAATAATATTATTACACTTAGATACACGACATTAACCAACAGCAACGAAATCAAAGGTGGGTACGAATTAAATAAGGGGCCTAAAATTTATTTTTGAGGTCGGTACCAGCACACAGCTACTCACATTTTACCCTTGGCATTGCTGAAACCGACCTCAAAAATAAATTTTAGGCCCCTTATTTAATTCATTTTGAAGTCGGTTTTTAGTTTTTTTTAAACTTTTATCACTCCCACAAATTGCAGGAAAGCGAGAGCAAAGATGTTACACATCAAAAAGATACAGTCGAATTGAGAACCTCCTCCTTTTTGAAGTTGGTTGAAAAGTTCACATTTGTGTTAATACGACTATGTCTTCAACACTTCATACGTCTTTAAGTAATTTTAACAGATTCTTAGATTTGGGAAATCTGGTGAGGACACTGCTGAGTACACTTTTACATGGTATTTAGTCATCATCATCATTACAGCTCATATATGTCCCCACCGAGGGGCTCGAGCCTACCCTGAATCAGGGCGATTAGGCCTTAGTCGACCACACGGGCCCAGTGCGGGTTGGTCGATTTCACAAACAACCTTCGAGTTTCTTCGCAGGCGTGTGCAGGTTTCCTCACGATGTTTTCGTTCACCGTTAAAGCAATCGGTAAGTATGTACGTAAGTTTTTGAAAAACTCATTGGTACATTGGCCGTCCAGATTTGAACCCGGTACCTCTGGTTAGAAGAACTGAGTCGTTACCGGTTGAGCCACCGACGCTTTTTTATGGTATTTAGTGTCGATTAAATATTTCACTTGTCCACCCTACAAGTGGCCGCCTGGTAGCTTAGTGGATGCAGGCTACAGGATTCAGCGTGTGCTCACCTTGCATTAATGAGTTGTTTTTAGCTAAAATTGCTTGCTCACTAACTTACCATTAGTTAAAAATTTAATTACTAAAAATAAATTAACATAAACATTAGTTAAAACATTATTCCGAACAACGGGGGCGGGATCGCCTTCCTTATTTTGTGGAGCCTTTATGTAAACCAATCGCTATAGGAAAATTAGGATTTCATAAGAAATATCTATAAAAAAAAATTGAAGCTAAACTACATCGTTCTTTTAAAATCAACAAAACTAAATAAACTCTTCAAAATAAGTTTCAATTCGCTCTCTTAAAAAGTCAGAGATATTACTATCACAAATTAGCGTTCTCTAGACGACCTTGCCAAAGACGACCTTCCCATGAACCGCAATGAAAACCAATGAGTACATTTTGATAGAACTGAAAATCACCAGACGACTCTCAACAATCTGCCAGGAGAGGTCTCTCAGATTCTTTGGGTACATAATGCGATCACCACACCAAAGAACGGGACATCATATAGGTCAAGTTGAAGGCAAGCGCGCTAGAGGAAGAGCCCCTACAAGATGGTCAGATTCCATTAAACAAGCTTGTGGTTCCATGCAGAGGGCTGCCTACATTGCCCTTCTTCTTCTTAGCGTGTCGATGGCAGACACTACACTGTAGCAGCCCAGAATTTGGCCACGTTAACAGCATTATCAGCCGCTGTCATGAGACCTTCCTGCGTGCAGGTGTAGGGGCACGCAGGGCACGATGTCAAATGTTTCATCGTTTGAACTGCACCGCACAAACAGTTAAATTCACTATCACCCAATAATCCCCACCTGACCATGTTTTCTTTGATCGCGACAAATGGAGGGACATATTAATTGGTCACGATCCTCAGTCATGAGGGAGAAGAGATGAAGCCAAGGTTTTACTAATGGTAAATAAAAAAAAAACCTTGGTAAATCTAGCTTTACTCTAATCTTCTAGAATTACCCGTAACAACTATAAGTGATATAGAGTTTATTTAAGTCAAAATCTCTTAGTCGATCTTTTGAACTATCAGCATAACCTTCTATTTTGCTCTTTCGTTGCTCCAAGGTTAAAACATAGTTTTTCCCTGGTTTACTTTTTATTAAAACTAGATTTTTTTTGTTAGGTTTTTTGCGAGTGCGAGTTGGAATCGCGCAAAAAAGAGTTCCGTAGTCTTTTCAAAACGTTTATTTAAAAGAACGAAATCAAATTGGTAGTTGGTAATAGAACAAATCCAACTGCACATCTTAAGTTGGTCGCCTATTACTCCTAAACTAAGAAAGCCTACTTAGCCGCGATAGTTTTCCTTTTAAATTGATTATATGACCTACTATTAACATTTTATTTTCAGCTGGCCTGAAATAACAGTTAAGCTTGTAGGGTGGTGGGGGGGGGGGGGGGGGGGGGGATACTTGACTAGAACAAAAATAGAAATTTAAAGCTTAATATTTCACGAACCAATCTCTGAATCCAAAAATTTTATCAGTGGACCCTCAATTGTTTTAAAACACCTATTCAACGATACCCCACACGATAGGGTACGTCAACGAAAAATATCACCCCCTGTTTACTTGTAGGGGAGGTACCATAAAAAAATCAACATATCAAACATTTCATTAAACTACTTTGTCGGCGTGACTAACATGTATTCCCATGCCAAATTACAGCTTTCTTATACTAATAGTCTCTGAGCTAAGCCGCGGACAGACGGACAGACACACTGACACGGCGAAACTACAAGGGTTCCTTGTTGACTACGGAACCCTAAAAACGGACTCTAAGTTTTAATATGCGACTTATGCGAGTGTGCACCAAAATTATCAGACGTCATGTAAGTGCGTTTACGAAGTTGCACTTTTTGCGTTATGGAATCTAATAAAAACAAATTTCAAATTTCAAAATCTTTGATTTTATTTTTCAATACACGTAGGTACAACATTACCTAAAATAAACCATCCCTCGTCATTCTCGGTGCAAAGGTACCCATAACACTCGCTGCATTTCCGCGCTGAATGGCCATGGGCAGCCTCTGCACCAGAAACGATCTAATGAAGTATTTAATTTAACAATTGATAGATCCCACTATACCAGTGTGGTGTCAGTACCATTATCGGCATGCCACTCTCTGAACCCAGCCAGAGCGTCCAAAATACTTTGACTGAACCTGCCAGGGAACTGGATACTTGGGAAGTGACCACCGACATCCCAAACGTCGGCACAAAGTATGTTCTCATATTTGAGTCCTAAGATGATCGGAGGCTGGTATACTAGTTCTTGAGCGGTTTGGACGAACCACGTTGGTACTTTGGTTGGTATTCTGAAAAAAGAGAGATTACATTTATCATTTACTAGCCCACGTGGACATGAGTTTTCCTCAGATCCCTCTGGAACGATATCGGGCTATTCTGGTTAGAAGTCTTTGTCACTTTCCACCTTCTCAACTAATTCTATACAAAAAAAACACTTCAGTCCGTAGCTCCGTTGCGACGCAGACGTGCGCGAGCGCGGAAATGAGTTTTTCCCAGATCCCACGGGAAAAATGTCAGGATATGCTAATTAGTAAATTATGTCAATTCCCACCCCCTCAACCATCTCTGTGCACCTCATTGTTCCGTTGCAATGTTAAAGAAACTAACCAAAAAAGAATATAATATTTTCAGTTACCTTAGGAACTGCATCGGACTATGCTATTTTCACGGAATAAAAAGTAGCCTATGTCGTACCCATTGACACAGGTCTACCTGCATGCCAAATTTCATCAAGATTGGTTAAGGTGTTGAAGCGCGAAAAGGTAACAAACAAACAAACACATTTATAATATTAGTAAGGATGTTTGAAAAGTACACTTGACGTTTATTTAATCACTATTGTTAATTAATAACTTTAGGAAATAATTTAAAATAAAAATCCCGACTGCCAAAAACTTAACCCCTCTTTTTGGTCAGTCGTGTTAAAATGGTTTGTATGTCACTCACGGGATCAAGAAGAATCTAACGATACGTTAAAATCCTTCAAGCCGTTCAAGCTGTAGCAGGGAACAAAGAAAACTACATACATACATAAACTCAAAAACATAACCCTCCTATTCTGAGGCAGTCGGGTAAAAAGTTGGCAACTTCTCGTTGTTTTCGTATCTAAGGCCAATGTCGACTATCGATTTAAATTTTCTTGTCGATAAAATTTTTATAATGCTGAGTTATCGCGCTGTTAATGTTTTCAGTGGCAACCTTGAGTTTTCATAAAGGAATATTTTTAGTTGCTCATCAAACAACTTAACACCTATCAATTTATTATCGTAATTTATTGACAATCATATCAAAAATACTAATTGCATATAATATTGCCTATCCTTCTCAACTGGACTAGAGTTGAGCGAGCGAAGCGAACGATAATAGGTTCGCTTATATGTTGTTCTAAAAATGTTTGAAATACCTAGGCGTGACGTTAAAGTTTTGCAGCGTCATTTTGGTGAATTGTGCGGCTTTAGTAAATCCCCCAATTGTAACCTATACTGATATGACCTCATTACACTCATCCATCGCGTCTTGTGTAAACGCACTGGCCGCGCGTTATCACAAAAGCCAACTTGAAATTATGATGGCTCACGTCTGGAATCCCTTCAGGAACTTTCAAGATTCATTCATCGTTTAGAGTTTGGACTGACTAAAACGCCTAGCGTAGATGGCTCAACGGGTAACGACTCGGTCCATCTAACCAGAGGTACCGGGTTCAAATCTGGACGGCCAATGTACCAATGAGTTTTTTCAAAAAACTTACGTACATACGCTTACCGATTGCTTTAACGGTGAAGGAAAACATCGTGAGGAAACCTGCACACGCCTGCGAAGAAACTCGAAGGTTGTGTGTGAAGTCGACCAACCCGCACTTGAGTAAGGCCTAATCGCCCTGATTCAGGGTAGGCTCGAGTCCCTCGGTGGGGACGTATATGAGCTGATATAATAATAATAATAAAAGGCCTAGGAAGGAACCCTCAGATCCTGTCTATCATTAAGCGGAACGGCTATACACTTTAATTTAATCGAAATATAAAAGTCAACTATATAGCCAGCAGAGCCACGCCAGTGAAAAAATAAATCGGCCAACTGCGAGTAGGAGTCGCTCACCGAGGGAAATTTTGATTCCCTTGAGAGTGTCTAAATGTACGTTTTTTGCAGCATAAACGGCCGTTTTTACGTTTGTTTGTTTGTAAACTCTTTATTGAATTTTAGTTACAATATTTAAAAAAATATGTTATATATAAAGACGGACTTATCCCTTACGTTAACTTAGAATTTATATTTTTGCACAGCTTCAAGGGACTGTAGACAGGAGTAAATGGTTTTAATTTCAACTCGATACCTCCACGCGTTCCCGAGATAAAGAGTCTTGATAGATAGACGGACAGACGGACAACAAAGTGATCTTATAAGGGTTCCGTTTTTTCCTTTTGAGATACGGAACCCTAAAAATAATGAAATAAATCAACGATATTCAGTTTTTCTGTTTACTTGGGGTGTTCAATAAAATGTGATAATGAGTATGATGCAATTATCTTTTCAAGCGACTTCCAAAAAGGAGGAGGTTCTCAATTCGACTGTATGTTTTTTTTTGTATGTTTGTTACGCTATATCTCCGCCGACTGTGAACAGATTTTCAAAATTATTTTTTATTCGAAAGAGTATACTCCCGAGGGGGTCACATTGTCACCAAGTCAGGATCTGATGATGGGATCATAGGGAAATCGAGAACAACCTTCAAATTTTATAGGCACATATTACGTGTTTCATGTATTTCCTAAAACTATTCAAGTTTTGGCGTCTGGTACTCATCATCTCATCATCATCATCAGATGAGCTGATAAAGGAAGGTACAACTCCTTAACGGTTAGGAGTTGGAGGATAATTCTTTAAAAATTTTACGTTGACCGATAAATGTATTCTTTCAGGTTATTCAGATGAGCTGATGATGGAAGATTTAACTCCTTCACTTTCATGCTGTTGCAATGATGATGGAAGTCACAGGAATCTGTATCTTTTAATGAAACACATGCATTATGAATTATGATTTGATGGTTCCTATTGGCGAATGGGTGATTGGGTATAACGTTGTTAGATAGATAGCATTATCACTAAAAATAAATAAAATAAAAATAAAAGTTTAAAAAACTTAAAAACCGACTTCAAAATAAAATTCACTCAAAAGTATGAAATAATATTATTATACTTAGATACACGACATTAACCAACAATAACGAAATCAAAGGTGGGTAGTAATTAAATTAGGGTCCTAAAATTTTTTTTGTGGTCGGTGTCAGCAATGCCATCGAATCTAAAACATTTGATACGTAAGTAGCTGTACGCTGATACCGACCTCAAAAATAAATTTAGGCCCCTAATTTAATTCGTATCCACCTTTGATTTCGTTATTGTTGGTTTGTCGTGTATCTAAGAATAATAATAATATTTCATACTTTTGAGTGAATTTTATCAACCAACTTCAAAAAGGAGGAGGTTCTCAATTCGACTGCACGTTTTTTTTTTGAAGTCGGTTTTTAAGTTTTTTAAACTTATATTTTTATCTTAATCTAAAATTTCCTTTTCTTCTTCCTGATCCCTTGAAAAATCGCGTACGGCGACGACTACTGCATCATCATCTTAAAATTTCCGGTCCCTGAAATGTTTATTTAACTGCGGAAATAGGTAGAAATCACTAGGAGCGAGGTCCAGTAAATATGGAGGATGTTTCATTAACTCGAAGCCGGCTTCTTGAATGGCAGCCATCGCAACTCTACACTTGTACGCGGGGGGCGTTACCTTGGTGAAACAAAACAACTTTAGCGAGTTTGCCACGACGTTTCTTTCGCATTTCCTCACGCAACTTTGTTATTGGTTCTGCGTACAAAGTTCCCGTAATACTGGCTCCGTGATTAAGGTATTTGATCATTACCACCAGAAAAGAGAGCCCATGTGAGGCGCATCGGGAGTCGGGTCGTTCCTAGCACTGGTGGTAACTAGCCAAGTGGGCTTAGAAAATGCCCTACCACCAACCAAAACAAGTCCTGAACCGAAAGACCTCCTAGTGTGAAGCAAATGGACTAACTTTTAAGTCACGGAGGCTTGTAACAAATAAATAATAAAACAAATGATAAACACTCACTCATCCAATCTCAAACCAAAGTGGTGTTTGTTGAAGGTCTCCGCGTACAGCCTCACGGAAGTCTGTATGGACTTGGTAGACCAGTAGATCGTGAGGGTGTCGAGAAGCAAGTTGGTGTCGTAGTCGTCCAAGCCACCGTCGGCCAAGTCGATGTTGCTCTGGAAAAGATTAACGAAACGTTTCATCCTCATTTTAGTCGAAAACTTTTTACTAGCTACTACTTGCAACTACCCAGTTTTGATAATTACTGGTTATAAAGTGAATTTTTATTTTCAATAAAAATACAGCATTACAGGTACTAGTAAAAAATACAACGTAACATACAAAATAGTTGTAAACAAGTTAGGAAGATATTTATAACAAAGTATCGTCATCATCATCATCATATCAGCCAAAAATCGTCCACTGCTGGACAAAGGCCTTCTCAAGGATTTCTACGACCGGTCCTGCGCTGCCCGCATCCATCGGCTTCTCGCGATATTCACCAGATCGTCGGTCGGTATAACAAAGTATATATTTTTCTAATTTAACAAAGTATCAAACATAACAGAGTAAATTCAGTCATTCACAATAGTAAGAAAGTTTATAAAAAACACATTAATAAAATACTATATAACAATACTAAATATTAATAATGTTAACATCAACTAATAGTGCTCTTTTTCGCTTTCGTCTTTAGCCTTTTTTATCATCACCATTAGGCATCATATCCCTGAATCCTTGAGACCTTTATTCAAAGGAAATTGATATTTAACCTTGACTTCCATTTATATATTTTAATTGTGTGTTTTTAATAAAAGTCTTTGAGAATATAAAAAAAACGTGTGGCACTCGGGGACTGCCGCGGTAAAGCTATTGCATAGCCAAGGACGTTTTGCATAGCATTTTTTATAAACTTATGCAATTTTAACACAAAGAAAGTTACACCAGTAAAATTGACTAAGTCCTTTTAGTACCGCAAATCGCTAATAGATGGCAATGTAAGTTTTTTTAACGCGGTAACGTTACGTTACCCTCGGCCGAGCTACATGGTAGACGGATTGGGGGGTATTAGGTTTTATTTTCGTTACGGAATTTCTTGATTCGGTCGCCGCGCTCAAAGCCCGCGATAAAAGCTATGCAATAGCTTAAAAGAAAATGAAATTTGTCGCATAAATGAATGTCGGAGTAAGTACATAAATGATATGTGTGTTATATTAGGAAGAAGCTACGAGTACATATTAAGTAAAAGCGCTATTATAACGCGTACTATCTTTTAATTTTTTGCATAATTCAATCAAATCACGGGGTGGTGCTCATTCCAAAGTTCACTAAAAGAGTGGTTGATTGAAAACACTTTCTAAAGATTAAAAGATTTTTTTTTATATAAATTGGCACAAATAGTATTAATTGTATAAATAACGACGATTAATAATAATAATGTTATTAAGCCAAATATGATCGTTGACTATCGGCAGGAGTTTTTAAAAAGAAGACGTCAAAGTTCCTTTAAGTAATTTTAATATAAGTTTCACAAATGAAGTTTAGTTTACTGGATTACAGCCTAGTGACTTAACCTATGTGTCCTTTCGTTACGGCGGTTCGTGGACAAAACCGCCGTAACGAAAGGACCGCTTTTAACCGCCTCCGTAGCTCAGAGGCAAAGTTCACTGGCTTTACACAGGAGGTCGCGGGTTCGATTCCCGGCGGGGTCAATTGTAAGACTCGGTTTGGTTGGTGGTAGGGCATTTTCTAAGCCCGCCTGGCTAGCTACCACCATCTTATCTAAGTCTTGCCGCCAAATATCAATGTTGATATCATTGGTGTGTTCCGGCATGAAGATAAGATAGCCAGTTTCCCCATTGCGTTAGGAAATCTTGGTAAGCCCGCTTCAACATCGTCACTTACCACCAGGTGAGATGTTGTCAAGGGTTTACCAATTGTGATTAAAAAAAAAAAAAAAAAGGCGCCACTGTAGTTAGAAACTGTTTCACATCACTTCCCTTACACAACACTGCGTCGTCAGCTCTTTCACACGGGCACTCATATGTTCTGGGAAGTAAATGGTTGGGCAATCGGTTGTTCAGCAGCAGATGAAGGTACCTATGGCCGTAACAAGCCTTTATTACTGTTTAACGACGTTTACAATATTTTTTTGGATTTGTAAATATTTTTACCGACTGTACGTTATGTTAAGCTATATAATACACATAATATTTTATATATAGATATAATAAACATAAATGCCTCCTCTGAAGTCTTCCATTTCTCTCTGAATCTCGCTTCTCTCATCCATTATGGACATGCAGCCACTTTTTTAAGGTCATCTCCCCAAAGTTTCGTTTGTCGCCCTTTGCACAATATGTTAAGCACGGTAAAATACACATAATATTATAAACCTTACTGTTCTCTTTGACGGGCATGTCCTTATTTTTCATAACATCGCCGAGAGACCAATATCTTTTCCATGCGTTGGCTATCCTTGTTTAAACAATTTTATACATAGTATCTTTTGCAGATGTAAGCTGTCCTAGATATACTTACTCTTCTAAATCCATGAACTACATACTATCCAGGTAGGTACCGGAACTTTAGGCGTTCACCTCTTGCGGTATTCGCTGCTGGTGGTTCTATCCCTATTCATGACACCAGAAAAGCTGGATTACATTTTCAGTATGATATTGGAGCTGTAGGCAGGCTGGCCGGCGTGATCCGGTGCTTATTATGCCTGGCCAATTTCACCCGGTCATTAAACTTGTAGGGCAGTTACAGCAACGGTGTCCTGACGTGCCCCAAGTGTAACCGCACGTTCCGAGCGAAGATTGGCTACAACAGCCATATGCGGGCGCATGAGAAGGCGGAGCAGCAGGACGCTTGCAGCTGAGCTGGACAACTCTGCGGTCGCTGTAGCCGAAAACGGCTAGGACCAATAGATAAGGCAACTCACTTGTCCCGTGATGTTACAGCTCAGTGCTAATCGGCCGACTCCAGCAACACTAGTTGCGCGTGTGACGAATGCCTGGACTCTACGTGCTTCCCAGACAACACACATTGCCAGATAATCAATATTACATTCAAAAATCTACCTTGTTATTTAATGTAGCATACTGTTGTAAGATCCAGGCGAGAAGACCGGGTGGAGAATCCGTAAGGGCGATTCCTGAACAAAAATAAAAACATTAATAAGTAAATGTTGTCCTCATCAATGAGCAATGAGGCAATCAATGTGGGCTTCAACGCGGCTGTTACGTTGAAACCGAACGCCAAATTCTCGATTTTCACATGTTTATATTATTTTTTTATAATTACAAATAAGTTTAATAAAATGTTTTCAATCAAAATAAAAGGTCTTAAAGTCATTTTTACGTGTTGGCTTCATTCAACAATAACTATTTGATTTCGCGAAATTTTGCAATTAATGCCAAAAACAGGGTCTACAGTATATTTTTTATTACACCAAAAGTGGTAATATTTAATTAAATCGATTTTTTATTACTTTAAGGATCTATTTTTTCCATAGTGATAACTCTACACAGTCTTTCAATAGTTTGAATTGAATATTGTCATTTGACCTATCTTAAGGCCTTAATTACTTGCTGTTAGTACTTCAGGAATCCAGGAGAGCGTCGGTGGCGTAACGGCTAGTGCCGCAATATCCTCTCCGGGATGTCGTGGTTCAAATCCTGCTAAATACCAATGTGTTTGGTCCAGCAGTGGACGTCTTTCAGCTTATATAATGATGTACATTTATCCGACGCTGTTACAGTGAATAAAAACATCGTGAGAAAACCTACACACTCCTGCGAAAGTTAGGTTTTGTGTGAAGTCGACCAACCCGTACTGAGGCCGCGTGCTCGACTAAGGTCCGGTCGCCATTAGGGTTCAGGGTAGGCTCGAGCCCCTCGTTGGGAACGTATATGACCAGATATGATGTCTACTTCAAATTTTGCCTAATGATCATCAGCCTGCAGTACTGTAGCCTTTTGTTGGATATAACATACATAACTTGTACTGCTCTTGATCGCCATCACCATTAATCTAGTTGGTCGGAGGTATCCTACGCCACACTTACTGCCATTAAGTGGCAAACAGGGTTCGTTATTATAATTTCCACTAAAAACATCACAAAACCTCTTAGTACGTCCATCGCTTCATATCATAGAGATCTATTTATAAATAGAATTAGGTTTTAGTATAAAAATTTACGAGTATCTATCTTATCTATCTAATACCTTTAAACGAGCAATTCTTGTATACATATATTATTATTGATTGTATATATATAAAATCTGAATCTCGGAAACGGCTCCAACAATTTGCTTGAAAATTTTTGAGGTCTCTCACCTAAGTATTTGATACGTATTACCAGGCAAGTAGATAGAAAGTTTAAGTGGGGGGGGGGGGAAATAACACATCCAGATGAAAACGCGAGGGCAGCGAGCAGGAAATTTTTCTATAGCAAATAATTCCTCGCTGCAGCCGGACAGCTTTCGAGTTTTGGCCCTGGAGGCGAGCCGACACACTGACGTTTTCATACAAACACTTCACTTCTTCGCACCCCATGCCCCGCTGCTACCGTGACCGCTACCAGAGAGGACTATTTTCAGAATAAAACCTAATCAATTAATTTTAAATTAAAACCCGGCTGCATGTAAACATTATTCTTCTTTTTCGGGCATTCGTTTAAATATGTATCCTATCTTGTGTCACTGATCAAGATCAAGACGAATCTAACGACGCCTTAAAACTGCAGGCTTAGACAAAGAAACATACTTGCACACCTACATACACCCGAATGACATTAATTCTTCTGGAGCAGTTGTTGATTAATAAGTTGAAATAAAGCCGGTGGACCGATGACCTGGTGAAGGTCGCTGGACTGGATGCGGATAGCGCAGAAACAGTTGTCGTGAAAATCCTTGGGGGAGGTCTATGTCCAGCAGTGGACGTCCTTCGGCTGATATGATGATGAAGATATGGCTTATCAAATAAAAAATATAAATAAAAAAAACAAAAAAAAAACTTTGTGCTGTTTGAATTGAACCCAGATAATTCGGATTTTAGACTACACTCGGCTAAGCACTCTTGTCAAATGTTTTGTTAAAATATGGAACATATTAGGTGGAATTGTGACGTGACAGAAATTAACAAAAAAGAGAGAGTTTACAGCTATCCTACGGGAAACACGTCATAAATAGGGATAAATATAGCCCGCCTGGCTAGCTACTACCATCTTATCTAAGTCTTGCCGCCAAACATCAGTGTTAACAGCATTGATGTATTCCGGCTTGAAAATAAGATAGCCAGATCCCCATGGTGTTGAGGAATCTTGGTAAGCCCGCTTCCATCTTCAGCATCATCGTGACTTACCATCGGGTGAGATAATGCCAAGGGCTTACCAATTGTGAATAAAAAAAAGCATGTTGTATTTTTACTCAGTGCTGAAGAAATGTTAATAGCGCGTTCTATTTATAGGAGTCGTATTTCTTTTGTCCTTTCGTCGTTTGTAATAAGGTTCAGTGGCGGGTTACTGCAGTTGCCGCCACAAACTTATTCGTACCTATATCGACTCTAAACCATATTTAATTACTTACCAAGAGTGTCAGGTTTAGTTGCATGAACATGGAAGTAGCCAGAAAACTCCATCAAGTCGTTGAAAATGGTTACCAGCGGGTACATCCGACTGTACAAGGTTTGGTTAGGTAGAACCAGAGCTGGGTATAACTGTCCCACCATTTGTAAGAAGATCGCAACAGGTGTTAGAAGAAGACCAAAGTTTGTGTGGTACCCTAGCACTTCCTGTAAAAGACAAAAAGATTTGATATGTAATCTTCTCAGTCTTGTGTATCTTAATACATCATTATCATATCAGCCGAACAACGTCCACTGCTGGACAAATGCCTCCCCGAAGGAGCCCCAATGACCGGTTTTGCGCTGCCCGTATCCAACGGTTTCCCGCGACTTTCACCAGGTCATCGGTCCATCGAGTGGGAGGCCTGCCCACACCACGTTTTCGAGTGCGCGGTCGGCACTCAAGAACTTTACTACCTCAACGGCCATCAGTTCACGAGTTACTTATGTGCCCCGCCCACTGCCACTTATGGTTAGCAATTCTGTAAGCTATGTCGGTTACTTTGGTTCTCCGACGGACCTCCTCGTGTCTGCTTCGATTACGCAGAGAAACTCCGAGCATAGCACGCTCCATTGCCCTTTGATTGACCATGAGCCTTCTTGTGAGGCCCATAGTAAGCAAGCATGTCTCAGTTCCGTATGTCATCACTGGCAACACACTCTGTTCAAAGACGTAGGTCTTACATTACTGTGGTATTTTGGACGTGAAGATATTGCGAAGCTTCCCGAACGCTGCACAGCCAAATTGGATTTGGCGATTGATCTATTTCTTAAAATTGGACCTACCTAACTGGACTGTTTTTACCAGATACACATATTCGGCAAAAACTCCGAGTGTAAGTAAAGCGTCCAACCTTCAGAGGTGCAGTTACGACACGGATGTTTGACATAATTTTCGTCTTGTCCATGTTCATTCTACCTACCTACAAGGCCTACTTGTTGAGAGGCTCTACTGAGCATTGTGCCTGAGTCATCCATAGTCCATGACCACGATATCGTCAGCGAAACGAAGGTGGATAATGTAATAGCCGTTGACATTGATGCCAAGTGCACCCCAGTCCAAAAGCTTAAAAACAACTTCCAGTGCAAATAGTTTCGGAGAGATCGCCGTTGGAGAATCTTGGTAAGCCCGCTTCCATCTTCGAAATCATCGTCACTGACCATCAGATGAGATGATGCCAAGGGCTTATCAATTATTAATAACAAAAAAAAGACATGACGTCTCTTTGTATCACCCCTCACTGCAGCCAGATTGGTTTCGAGTTTTGAACCTGGAGGCAAGCCGAATGTAATCGCCGTTGACATTGATGCCGAGTGCACCCCAGTCCAAAAGCTTAAAAACAACTTCCAGTGTAAACAGTTTCGGAGAGATCGCCGTTGGAGAATCTTGGTAAGCCCGCTTCCATCTTCGAAATCATCGTCACTGACCATCAGATGAGATGATGCCAAGTGCTTATCAATTATTAATAACAAAAAAAAGACATGACGTCTCTTTGTATCACCACTCACTGCAGCCAGATTGGTTTCGAGTTTTGATCCTGGAGGCAAGCCGACATGATGGTGATTTCATAAAAACACTTTAGTATCTCGATATATCGATAGTAATTTTGTCAACGCTTGGTGTTACTGTAACACAGCCTAAGTTTCGAGCAAATCAAAGGCTTTCTCATAGTCCACGAACGCTAAGCATAGTGGCTGATTGTACTCTTCGGTCTTCTGTATAATCTGCCGCAGCGTAAGTATGTGGTCTATGGTACTTAAGCCTTTTCAGAGACTGGCTTTTTCTGGAGGCTGGACGACGTCAAACCTGCGTGTGAAACGATTCGTAATGGCTCTTGAAAACGGCTTGTATACATGGCTCAGAAATGAGATGGGTCTGTAGTTTTTCAGCAGGGTATTGTCGCCCCTTTTGAAGAAAAGCACGACCACACTTCTGTGCTATGCCTTAGGCGTTTTTTCCTCGAGCTTACTGGAGTTAAATAACTTCTTAAGAGCTTTTAGTACCGATGGTCTACCTGCTTTCAAAAGTTCAGCCGTAATTCCATCAACACCCGGTGCTTTAATGCTCTTAAGCTGTTTGAGAGCCATTCTAATCTCGTACACGCTGACGTCTGGGATATCTTCGTTACAGTGTAGAGTTAGGTTGGTTATTGGGTCTTAAGCCAGATCGCTGACAGGCAGACGTGTAGTCGTGTACAATTGTCCGTACAACTTTTCAACTTCTTCCAGCAACTCAGTCTTAGACGATACGATCTTGCCATCATTAGTCTCCAGCTTGGTCAGTTGGCTTTGTCCAACAGACAGATATTTCGTGAACACTTTTGAGCCTTTGTTTTTCTCAATTGTCTCTTTAATACAGGTACCTGGGTGAATACCTATATAATACCTATGCCTGTGAACTAAAATATTATAACGAATTTTCTGAAATTAAATCAGCCGAGAGTCGTCCACTTCTGGACAAATACCTCCCCCAAGAATCTACATCGACCGATCCTACGCTGCCCGCAGCCAGAGAATTCCTACTACCTTCACCAGGTCGTCGGTCCACGAGGCCTACCTACGCTACACTCGAGAACTTTATTTCGCTGAGGGCCATATCTTCTAAGATCTCTGTGCTTCGCCCACTAACACTTGAGCTTTAGCGATTCTGAGGACTATGTTGATTATTTCGGTTCTCCTACGATCTCTCTGTTTCTGATTCGATCACGCAGGGAAATTTAGAGCATAGCACACTCCATTGCCCTTTGGGTGAGCTTGAGCCTATATATCTTTACGTTCCGTATCATATACCGCAGTGTGTTAAGACAAAGTTCTTTGATCAGTGTGTGTTGCCATTGATGACATACGGAACTGAGATAAGGTCGCATATTATGGGGCTCATAAGAGAGCTTACATAACGAGGGTTATACAAAAATTGCTAGTTTAAACTAGTAAGATAGGTATATAAGTATTGTATAGCTACTTATTGCACTGAGACCCAAAGCGGATCTTGGTCTTCGGCAGTTCGACGTTGCAGACGACATGTCGTGTCAACCCGTCTTGTAATTACGACTTATCAATACGTATTGTTGAACAAGGAGAGCGAGCGATATTATTTTCGATTTATTATACTGTCGAGGAGCCCCACAAAGCGAGAAGGCTGGCGGATCTGGCGGTTACGATAGGCTAGCTCTCTAAACTGACCACTCATAACCCGACTCTTGTAAATAGCTGATACGATAGTCTGACACGTCTGCTATTTACGAAGCAACTTTTAGACATGTGAACTAGTTATTTTTGTGTATCACCAGATTTTCAGAATAAAAAACTTGAAAATAACCCTATAACATGAAAAATAAGTTAAAAAAAACGTAAACACAAAAAAATACGCTTCTAGTGCGGATTTGCACTCGAACCATTCGGTTTATCAGCTTGATTCGGTAACCGCTCGGCTACAAAATCTTTAACAAATTTTGTGAAGATATGATACATATTGCGCGGCATTGTCACAAAACGCATTTTTTCCTGAGATGAGATCTATCTATATCGATTTTTCGCCCCCAAGAACTCCCGTATACTAATTTTCAAGCAAATCGTAGGAGCCGTTATCGAGATTCAGATTATATGTATACAAGAATAGCTCGATTTATTAGATTTGTATTATACTGGCGAAAATCAAAAGTATGGGACTTAAAAAGTTGGCCTGTTCAGTTGCCGATACTGAGAAGCGTCTTCAGAGGACTGCTAAACCAATCTGCGTCTTTATTCCATGAGGTTGCTGGTGAAGTCAGATTTTTGTTTGGTTCTGTTTGAACGGCGAGTTTTAAAATTCTTAGACCCGACCGTTTAGACCATATCCACGAACCTGTCACTAATCGTCCACATTATCGTAATCTCCTAGGCATTTGAAGCGATTGTTCAACTCGAGCTGAAAGCTCTCGGGCTTTTGGAGCTGGATAGGAGCTGATCGGAGCATTGACTTCATCAGTCGACATCTTTTTTGCTTGGTTTTTAGATTCAATGTGCCACTTACCAATCATTGAATATTTGCATCCTTGTCGACAAGATGAAGTCAATCTCATTGTTCATTACGCCATTAGGATGCAACCATGTCCACATCCGCTGTTTAGACTTCTTGAAGAAGTTTTTTTTTTTTTTTTATTCACAATTGGTAAACCCTTGACAACATCTCACCTGGTGGTAAGTGACGATGCTGACGAAGATGGAAGCGGGCTTACCAAGATTCCCCAACGCAATGTGGAACTGGCTATCTTATCTTCATGCCGGAATACACCAATGATATCAACATTGATATTTGGCGGCAAGACTTAGATAAGATGGTGGTAGCTAGCCAGGCGGGCTTAGAAAATGCCCTACCCCCAACCAAACCGAGTCTTACAATTTACCCCGCCGGGAATCGAACCCGCGACCTCCTGTGTAAATCCAGTGAACTTAAAGAAAATAAAGAAGTCCTTCCTTCTGCTTACAGTCGGCCAGCAGCTGGCCACGTGCATTCATCTCTCTATATCCAAATTGACCCACTTTCAGCTCACCATCGCTTCGATTGTCCAGTTTCACGTTAAAGTACCCCAAACGGTGTATTGAGTCTGGAAGCTATTGTGTAAAGCTTTAGAGATATCCACTTCGTCGTCGGAGTGTTCCGCGGTCTGTGCTTATACCTGTATAGCCTTCAGTGAATACTGTTTGGTGATTCTGAGTATAAGGAACGCTATCCTCGTCGAAACAGTCTCCATCTGGACCAAATTATTAATGAGGGAGTTGTGGACTAGAGCCGACACCACTCTGGGACAGTAATTAGTCGCCCTTCTGGAAAGAGAGCAGGTTTCCTGATTTAAGGATTATAGTGTCCTCCCCCTCTCTTTGGACTTCACACAATCCTACGATATCTCATCGTAACCTGCTCAATTCTGTCAGTTTCGCGTTAGTCCACAGTTTGCACGTGTTGTAGGTTGCCAGGGCCAGAGGTCTTTTGGTTTGGTAGCCTATCATCTGCCGGGGATTTTCGCAACCCATTGTGTATAAAAAAGAAAACAAAAATGTGGAATATTCTAAGTGGTTTGTATCCGTAACTTTGTTAATATTCTCCTTAATTATCTCACTGATGAGCAGACTAGAAATAGTCTACCAGCTGTACATTTTTTCGAATCACTGTCTCGAATCATCTTCTGTTGTTTAAAAAAATGTTTCAACTTACTTCAGGGAAAAGGGTGACCATATGCCCTAATATAATGCCACCGTAGTCCCCGCCTGCGACGTAGAACTTCTTGTAACCTAAACGGTTCATTAGATTTCGAAACATAACTGCCATATGAGCGGCCCCAAGGCCTGGACGAACCGCTCCCTGAAAAAAATTTTCATTCCGTAGATAGGTAAATCTTGTCACAAGACGGATAGGAGTAGCAGTATGTTGATATAAAGGGCGTGGGTTAAAACTCCATCGTGGACATGTAGATAATATTATTTAATTATGAAAGTAAGACCTAGAAAGAAATATAAAAATAGTCAAAACATAATACACAATTAAAAATACAAATCACAAAGAAACATAAATTTTAATTGATCTTACCTGTAATGGTTTTTTTTTATACAGTATCAAGATACGAATTTATTAAATTTATGATATCATGAGCTGATGATGACAATTTGTTGGTTTTTGATTGATATTGTCAGATGGATGACAGCGCATGCGTGAAAAAGAAATAGATGGAATGAAGAAGGGTCATATTATGAAGAAAGAACGCATAAAAACGTGCCGCGTTACAATCTGTTGGTGATGTAAAACCCTTACCACAGTATAAGGATACATATAGTGGTCCAAAAACTTTGAATTTTGCGTCAAAGGCTGATTTTTGCGTCAAAAACGACATCACTATAACTGGGTACGCACTCCAGCTGCATCAGTTCCATGGGACAGTGTGTCTCGTGTTTCTGAACAAAAGAGACTAGGGATACTGGATTGCCCTGACTAGAGGTCTCCGTTGGAAGACAGTATAGATTTAACCACCTACGTGGTGAAATGGTTAAGTCCATTAGCTTTACATCAGGAGGTTGCGGTTTCGATGCCCGGCGGAGTCAGCATTGGTGACCAATTTTTTTAAGATAGATGTTTTCTTTTCAAGATTGTTGAAAAAGAAAACTCTTACCTCTGAATATCCGAACCCAGGCAGACATGGTACGATCAAGTCAACGACAAAGTCCCGATCCTCACTAATAGCTGTCAGCATGGGGATCATGTCGTAGAATTCTCTGATGGAGCTCGGCCAACCGTGTAGGAGGAGAAGTGGAATGCGTTCTTTATCTTCTTGTTCCTGAAGAAATAATGCCAACAAAACATAAATGTGAAAGGGAACCAAGCTTGAAAAAAAATTACAGATATGTAAATGGTTAAGTATCAAGTTCTTGAATGTTTTCTTAAATCTTAGCTACGGGACTTCAATACGTAATATTTACTTTAGACTTCTCTAAATAGTAGAGAATGTACAACAGTTAAAAAAATATAAGATATGAAATTTGTTGTGATCTGTGCTACTAATGGTGTAAGTTTGCAAGTTTTCAGTATCCATTTATATTCTCTTTGGCATATATTTTAAAAAGTAAGCTTTGCTTGCTTGGCAGCTTGACTATAAAAACTTGGCAAGTTGTACCATTTACTAGCGCAGCATAATATAAAGGACATGGCTTGATGAAGTATGGACAACTGCCCCAGCAATGTACAAAAACTTTACCTACTAAGATGTGACGCTGAATAGCTAAATATCAGTAGTCCGCATGAAAAAACTTTCACGAACTTTTCCTTTTTTCATTATTCTGAAAAATATATAGTAGAACTATATAGTAGAACGTGTACAAATTCAAAATTAATAAATTAAGTTGTATGAGATTAATAAGGTACATAGAAATTAATCAATGAATATTTGAATACTATGTGTTAGTCAAAAGTTTCTATACCATGATAATTCATGATAATTCATTCATGCTTGGGGCAGTGACTAAGCCAACTCCTTTCAAACTGAAAATCATTGTTTAGTTTCAATTATTTGTACTTGTACCTTAACAACGCAATTGTTATACCTTTTAGCCTCAGCCTGCTTTTTAGCCTTTTTGAGGCTGAAAATTTTGCGTTCAGTGTTTTTAACAGTTGGTACTACAAAGTCTGCAATCATCTTTGATACCAAGAAAAGTAGCATGCAACATCATATATCGCTCAAGTACAATTGTGTCCTAAACTTCAATAAAATATCTGTGTGCAATAAAGAATATAATAATAAAATTGCAGTCATATCTTTACTGTCTTAGCTTTGTCACACTATATTTATAGCGTCGGTGGCTCAACCGGTAACGACTCGGTCCTTCCAACCAGAGTTACCGGGTTTACATCTGGACGGCCGTCGGCCATTGTACCAATGAGTTTTTCGAAAACTTACGTACATATTACTTACCGATTGCTTTACCGGTGAAGGTAAACATCGTGAGGAAACCTGTACACGCCTGCGAAGAAACTCGAAGGTTGTGTGTGAAGTCGACCAACCCGCACTGGGCCCGCGTGGTCAACGTGGCCCTAATTCAGGGTAGGCTCGAGCCCCTCGGTGGGGACGTATATGAGCTGATATGATGATTTAACTGACACTGTGGTCTAATGGTCAACGTTTATGCTTGATAAGTCGAGGGTCATGGGTACGAATCCCTGTCAGAGCCAACTCGTGAGAAGAACATATTTGTTGACTCTGTGTTATAGGTGTTGATTTTATATATTTAAGTTATTTATTTATTTAAACGTATATCCTTATATATAAAAATATTCTGTAAAA
This sequence comes from Coleophora flavipennella, assembly GCA_947284805.1. Classification (NCBI taxonomy): domain Eukaryota; kingdom Metazoa; phylum Arthropoda; class Insecta; order Lepidoptera; family Coleophoridae; genus Coleophora; species Coleophora flavipennella. The sequence goes on along the minus strand of OX369303.1, from coordinate 9,833,241 downwards.
AAGCGTCACGACTCGATTAAGCCTGGTCATTTTCCTAGCCTTCCTTATATTTAATAGTTATTAAGATTTTAAATTAAGTAGTTTTAAATTTATTTTATTTTTTGCATTATAATATCTGTTTTTTTTGCTTGTGTGGGCTCTTAATAAATGCACAACTCATCTTATCTTATTAAGATTACTTGGCCATAAAAGGAGTGCGATAAATGAATAGCCAAGTTTAAGTAAAAAAAGGGAGAAAAACGATAGACTAGGCTTTTAAAAATTTTGCATGAGTAGTCATTCGATATACAGGGTTAGTTTTCTATAAGGGTGGAGGACATTTCAAACAATTTTTAACCTTTATACCTTTGGTATGGTTGATATTGGCTATCGGTTATCTAAGGCTTTGGACAAATGTATGGATTCTTAGACTGTGTCATTGTCGTCGGAAGAATACTATGTTCAACTGAACTAAACCTTAACGCAAGCTTCGAGAGTACAAACATCTACAACGCGCTAACAACAGTTTCACCTCGCCTGGTGGAGATACCTCCCTATGTTCTCGGAGAGTAGAAACACACCATTCCTAAATACCTACAAAAATTCTAAGAAACTAAAATATTCACTACTTACTTCAGGGGTAACTCTTATGTAAGCTATATCCAATCCCTGTATGTTTGTCTTGTTTATTGGATATTGGTTGAGGTAAGTCTCTCTGGCTTTGAAATCGTATTCGTTTAACCATCGGTTCGTCCAGTTAGCTGTGATGTTGGGGTTGAATCCATAATGGAATCCCACCCCTTCCAATCCATTAACAAACTCCATGTGGTTGCTGAGACGCTTCTTCAAATCGGTTATCATCTGAAAAAATAATTTATTAAGTTTTAAAATATACTTTTTACCAGACTCGACTGCTCAAAATTTACGGGTGAAATGGAAATATGTCTGTTTCTTTTGCTGAGACTGTAGACTTAACGGCTTGATGGGTTTTGGAGTGCGAGGTGTCGTTAGATTTGTCTTGCTGTATCCCGTGAGTGACAAAGGATACATTTTTACTCATTTGCTCAAAAAAGAGGGGTTCATATTTTTCTGCTGTCGGTTTCTTAATCTATACTAATATTATAAAGAAGTAAAGTTGGTCTATTTGTTTGTTTGTAGGGAGTAATCTTCAGAACTAGTGGACTCATTATTTTACTGTGTCGTCGTGAGCCCTGCCGACTAGCACAAGGAGCTGGACTGGATTTATATCCAGCCATCAAAAGTGTGGTCGCAACAATGAAGAGATGGAGATTCCTGGTTTAACCTGGAAAACAGCTCAAGGATGCCGGCCTACCTTGCCGCAAGTGGTGCACGGTAAATATAATCCACACTGGTCACAGTCGTTGAATACCCCCGCTGCGACTATGGCGCGGAGTTGCAGAGTGTCGATTACAATTGCTGACACATTTTTGTCTGGTATACTTCTGGTGGAAATCAGGTTACAAAGGAAAATGTCGGATCGCTGCCACACTGCTACCTGGCGATAAAAACTCCCCTACCACCTCCTAGATTTCCATCGATATAGACAGCATGAAAATCCTGTGTGTGGGGTCTCACGTAACAATGAAAGAGGCCGGGTGGTCCTAGGACTGTTGCCTAAAAGTTTGGAGTGAGTGGACTATGGCTTACTATAAAACTTTAAAAGTTGTGACTGTTTAGGGCTTATGTTAATTATATTTTTTGTTTATATATATATGTGTCCCAAATCATTTTTGACATAATTTTGACATAATTGAAAATGCTAAACACGTTAAAAAAACCGATTTCCTTCGCAACAAATCAGTATAATTTTGCATTATTATTTTTGGTTTTTGTTAATTTTCTAATAAAGTACTACACCGATTTTGATAAAATTTATAAGGAACTACACAGAAAGCATTAGCTTTCAAATAAAAAAAAATCATAAAAATCGGTTCACCGAGTCAAAAGTTCTGAGCTAACACACATAAAATAAAATAAAAAAACATACATTTGAATTGAGAGCCTCCTCCTTTTTGGAAGCCGGTTGAAAATAACAAAATGGACTAAGCCAATAATTTTCAAACTCCTTTGTAATGTGCCTCTGGATACCCTATGATGTGATGAAATGTAAGTGACACAGTATGATGAGAATTTTAGTAAATTTAGCCTGCTAACTCATTATGAACATCGATTAGGTCTTATAAAAACCTTTGACACAAACCTCATCTTCAAATGTGATATTTGTCGAGTAAATAGCTGTATCCTGGCTGGCTTCTTCCTCAGCGGGCCCCCACCATCTGGTAGGGCTAAGGTCGGTCCAGTTCACTGTAGGGGTTTCAGTATAATTCTGCGATATCCCCGCGTAGAAGATCGCGTGCGTTATTGCCATAGTAAGAACATCCATATTGGTCTGGAAAAATATAATATACATAATTTTATTTTGTTGGAGAGTTTGGTTAATGGAAATACATACTTTAAACAGAGTGGAACAATATTGTCGTGGGTCCCGTAACTGGGGCTTCTGCTCATCATACTGAACAATATTTGCCGAGGAAATTTATTGTTAGGTATCCATTACATATTATGTCATTATCATCATTATTATCAGCCGAAGGACTTCCACTGCTGGACATAGGCCTCCCTCAAGGATTTCCATGATAACCGGTTCTGCGCTGCCCGCATCCAGCGGCTTCCCGCGACCTTCATCAGGTCATCGGTCCACCGAGTGGGAGGAATTATGTTATTTATTTAATTTTTTCCGTAAAAAGTAAACAACTAAATTTGTAGTCTTTGTTATGTACACGTCTTTTGCCATATCTTTAGTTACTTTCTCTTTCCAAGGTCTGCTGTAAGAAATATCTTATTGATATACGCTGTGCCTTTTGTATGATTTGTATATTGTCAAATTTTTGTTTGTTGGGACACAGTCCAAATAGGTAAGTATTTTCACGTCCCAAATACCGAAATGACATACGAAACTGAGACACGTTTGCTAACTATGGGCCTCATAACAAGGCTCAAGGTCACCCAAAGGGCAATGGAGCGTGCTATGCTCGGAGTTTCGAATGTGTGATCGAATCAGAAACGAGGAGATCTGTAGGAGAATCAAAGTAACCGACATAGCTCTCAGAATTGCTAAACTTAAGTGGCAGTGGGCGGGGTACATAGTTCGTAGAACTGAAGGCGTTGGGGCAGTAAAGTTCTCGAGTGGTGACCGCGCACCGGAAAACTTAGCATAGGCAGGTCTCCCACTCGGTGGATCAATTACCTGGTGAAGGTCGCGGGAAGACGCTGGATACGGATAACGCAGAACCGGTCGTCGTGGAAACCCTTGAGGGAGGCCTATGTCCAGCAGTGGACGTCTTTCTGCTGCTATAATGATGATAAAATGTTTGTTTGTCCGTCTTTCTGTATAAAATAAATTATGAAATAAATAACAAAAGAAATCAAAGGTGTCGAAAAAACTTTTTTGTAAGTTTTCAATTCGAGAAATGATTATACAAAGGTTTCCAAAATTTTAGAGAAATATTGCAAATACGGAAGTAAATACAGTATCAGATATTTAATGTTTTGACACGTTCGAAAACTTAAGAATTTTATTATGAAGGATGAAATCGAGGGCCCTCGTTCAGATCGTGAAAGACACCAAGATTACGAACCATCGATTCTCTTGATGATTCGTGTCCTATAGCAAATAGTCAAAAGAAACTGTTTTATTTTTTCAAGTAAAGGTGACAATACTACACGTATTACGTATTCAATATTACTCCAGACATTCAATGCACTCTGCAATGCTTGGACATCGGAAGACAAAGCAATACTGGAGTTTTTTATTCTATTTCATCAGCGAAGCATAATATAATATGATACATTAAAAAAATTCAATAGCGGTGGCTCTAGTAACGATCCTTGTACTACAGCACTTGGAACAGTTACCCAACTGGAAATATAATTATTAACGGCCACAGAGTTTGCAGGCAAACCTACAGTACTGAAAGCAAAAAAGTTTAAAAAGTTCTTACCGTCAATGTATTTTACTATCAAGGTCAATGAACAATCAAAGTTCTGTATCCAGGTATCCTCGACCGGTTTCGGCTACAGCAATGGTTTGAACTGTCTTTCTGTTTTACTTTATATTGTTTGAGAATTGGAGTTACTTCGCAAAATGTGTTGTGACGTTGTCATTTTCAAACTCTTGGAGAGCGCCGCAGGTAGTATTTAAGAATCTATATTTTGCTTTTAATCGGAAGAGGTGCAACGTTAATATGATTAAGGTATGTGAGTTGCTTACAGCTCGCCTAATAATAATAATAACTATCCAACCAATTTCGGTCATGGCAACTACTTCAACCCCTAGTCGGTTTGCCGCGCGTGCGCTTGAAGATGGTGTATGTAGCCAATCTTCGCAGCCAAATTCCTCGCGCACTGAGGGCATTTAAGTATGCCACCCTCGTAATTGTATGAAATGGTCGCAGGTGGTAGGGCCTTAAACTGGTCGCGTTTGGTATCAAGGTCAGCTTTACGCTGATCCTCGAACTCGCGCATTTGCCTATTCACAAACCTGCGCTATTCTGGCCGTTCTGTTGCCAAACTCTCCCTTTGAAAGGGTTCTATGTTGCATCCTTTCATTTGTCGCTTCAGAACATCTTTGTACCGGAGGAGCTGTCCGCCATGTTTCCGCTTGCCTAATATATGCGAATGAAAGATGTATATTATGTCCAGAAAATAGTTAGATACATGTTATGCAAGGCTGCAAAATTGTTACTTGGTGCAAGTTACCGTTATTGAAACTTGAGCAAGCGAAGGATTTAAGGAACCACGAGCAAAGCGATAGGTTCAAAAATAGAATCCTGAGCGTAGCGAGGGTTTCAAAGGTACCTGACGCAAAATAACTTTAATGCCGAGCGAAACACACAATTTTTCACCTCACTGCAGCGAAGAAAATTTTAGGTGCAAGAATAACTGCTTAAAGACCTAGCTGACGAAGAGTAAGTTAACCTGAAACGTTGACGTGCCGAAAATCTTTCAATAATTAAATAACGCCGAAAATTTTTGTTTATTTTTGTTGCATTTTCGTGTTTTAAGGAACTATTTTTTTTTAAAACCAAGTTTCTGAACGTAACATTGTGTGTATTTTCCTTTGAATAGAAAAGTTCTAATTTTAAAAACTCTTTCCGCGCTAGTGAATTAAACGCAATTTTGCGCGCTAAACTGGAATGACAAACGAAACCTTTCTGAGCGTGTGAGGTAAAAAGATATTTTATTATTTCTTTTTGGAGTTTATTGGAGTTTACTCCTTAAGAATAGATTTTCATATAAGGCGCCCGGTATGAAAAAAATATGTGAAGTAAAATCTAATGATCGCGTTACATTTTTCGCGCGCAACCCATTGTGCGCACCTTTATCACGTGATACAAAACAGTCAGGATTGGCTGAATCTAAGATGACGTCACAATACAGTAATCAGATCTGTCATTGTTGCAGTCTTACGATTTTTGATCTGTTTAAGTAAGATTTTAAAATATTATCGTGAAAATTTGTGATATTTTACAATCTCCATCGTATAATTTGGTATTCCACTCCATCATGTATGTCAATTTTGTGAAAGCAGATAGCAGAAACTTGCCCAAAGTGGACGCCATCATGGTTGGAATGTTCTTCAAAAATAACCCCGATTTTTATTCTGCAGAGCTGAGAAATGTAAAAACAGCAATGTAAGTACTATAAAATAATATAACACTACCTACGTAAGTAACCTTAAACCTGCGAAGGCGAAATAATAGTCGTTCTTTCAGTAGTAGTTTTTTAGGTTATAAAGAATCACTTTTGTTTACAGTAAGTAATTAGTTTTCATTTTCAGGGCTGCACGAGAATCTATGGTGACGATGCTATTAGGCACGTGAAACTACGTCGTGGATCAGGACTTTGCACACTCAATTGCCAGATCTACCCCAAACACAAAGTGAGGGCTATTTCATACAAACTCACTATGGTGATAGACGAAACTAAAGGTGAAATCGTCAGTTGCCAGTGCTTGGACTGTGCAGCTTCAACTGGTGGTTGTAAGCATGCAGTAGCATTTTAAATGTGGACCCATAGTCGCAGTGAAGAACCGTCCTTCACCGAGGTTGAATGTTACTGAAAAAACCCATCCTCTCGAGAGTAGGGACTACTATGAAATACGTCACTGTAGATCAAATTTGCAAAAAAACAGTTCCACATCATGAAACCAGTAAAGACCTTTTCCACGAGTTTCTTCAAGGAGCAAAAAAGAAGAAAATTATGAATTGTGAACTCTTGAAGTATCAGAACGACTTTAAACACAGTGATGTTCAACAGTTTTTACTTCAACATTTCCTTAATCAAGCGAGTGATGATATAAAGAATAATGTCAACAAATTAAGACAAACATAACAAAAGAAACTTAACAAAAATGCTCTTGATTTAATTGAAGAGTCAACTCGAAACCAATGTAAGAGCCCTTTATGGTATGACCTAAGATATGCACGTATAACCGCATCCAAAGCATATAAGGTTGGTAGCTGCCAAACACCAGATGGATCAATAATAGCCGCGATCATGGGAGCTAAAACACCTGACACATCAGCTATGTCATCAGCATTGTTAAGCCTTTATATAAGAAAGAAGTCCTAGAAGCGATATGGGAAATTATCGACCCATTACGCTGATACCCATTTTCTCAAACATTTTTGAGAAAGTAATACACACACAACTAATGAGTTTCTTTTTAAAACATGACATTACTAAAAACGATCAATTTGGGTTCCAGAAAGAGAAATCAACCACTCTAGCAACATTTAACTTAATTAAGGATGTCCTAAAGAGTACAAACTCCAAACTGCTTACGACTGTGCTTATTTCGACATGTCGAAAGCTTTCGATTTTGTGTCACATGACCAATTATTGCAAACTTAGCTTAAAAATTATGGGATTCGAGGACCAGCACTTGGATGATTATGTACGTATCTTATGAATAGAATACAGTGCGTACAAATAAGTAAGCTTGACAATAAACACGTGAAACGATACAGTTCTGAATTTAAGACCAACGCTTATGGGGTCCCGCAAGGTAGTGTGCTTGGCCCACTATTATTCCTCATTTATAAAAATGACTTACCAGACGTAACAAAACATAGGACAGATGACATATCAGTAATTGTGACATCCAATAATAATTTGACATCTAATTTTGAGTTGACATTGAGTAATCACGTGTCTGACATTAATAATACAATAATATCAATAATCGAATGGCTTTACAATAATAATCTTACAAATTAATTTTAATAAATCGACATTCATTAATTATAATAATAAACAAAATCTTAGTATTCATTATAAAGGACTAACTCTACAGAGGGCAACATGTGTCAAATTTCTTGGCATAACAATCGATGACAGACTAAACTGGAAAGACCAAGTTGAAAAAATATGTGCCAAAATTAATAGTTTTTCTTTCGCTCTCTATAAACTGACAAGAGTTGCATCTAGAAGTACGGCTGTCACAGCTTATTATGCTTGCGTTAAATCCATCCTTCGTTATGGAATAGTAATCTGGGCCAACAGCACAAACGTTATGAGTGTTTTCATAGCCCAAAAAAAATGTATTCGTTCAATATACGGAGTAACACAGGACGTATCATGTAGACCGCTAATTTAAGACCTTGAAAATCTTGCCGCTGCCTTGTCTAGTTACGTATTTGAAATGGCTAAATTTGTTTAAAAATATCAGAAAACATTCTACAAGCAAGCGAGTGAAGTAACTGCAAGAGGGAAAAGAAAACACAACAGGCTAGTTATGAGTGAAATTCCCAAGACTACTAATTATCAAAAGAATTGCTATTGGATGGGTCACGTCATATATAACAAAATACCGCAGTCGTTTAAAGATCTGCCTTTCATTAGATTTAATAAAACCCTACATGAATGGCTACTTCATAAAATGTTTTATTCTCTTGATGAGTTTCTGGTTCACAAATTATGATGTATAGTCAAGGATTAAATTTGAAGTTTTTTTTTCTATCTATTTAATACTGTAATAACATTTGCATGCTGTTGTTCTATATGGCTAAACAAATGATTCCTACTATATTAACGAACATCATTTTACTTACTGTACCTTGTTTAAAAGCAAATAAATACTTACTTACTTATGAAAAGAGGCCGGAAATTGGAATCATCAGTTATAAAAACAGTGCAGAGTAAACTTAAAACCAAAGTCAAGCCCTGTTTTGTGCCTGTTTAGACAATCGTACTTAAGTAGTAAACTCCAGTCGTGCGTCGGAGCTGACACACACTTTTTTTTTCACAGAAGGAGAAGATTAGGAGTATCAAAGGTCTGGTATCAAACTCCTTATCAGAAAGAATGATTCAACGATTTATACAATGTAAATTAGGCGTAGACAGTCTTAGACATGCGAAAATAAATATAAAATGGGTCCAGCCGACAAGAATAACAAAGATATATTTATTAGTTCGAATCAAAGAAGAAAAAAAAGTGTGTGTGTCAGCTCCGACACTCAACAGGAGTTTACTCATTAACCTTTTTTTATTCAGCCTTCGGCTACGCATTTCGCAGGGAGCGCTCCGGGCTTCACCCTACGTGGAGCTCAGCCTTCGGCCTTGCAGTGAGCGCTCCAGGCTTCGCTCTACGCGGAGATCGGTCCACGGCTTCGAATTGCACGGCACGGCCATGTTGCCTTAGCCTTCGTAACTAAAAAAGTAATTACGGTAATCACCAGTCGATTACACTAATAAAACAAATGTGAAATGATGCCAAGGGCTTACAAATTGTAAAATAATAAAAATAAGGCATGTGAAAAAATGTCCTGAACCCCTTCTAAAATGGAACTCATATTTCAAATGTAAATTAATATTATGTTAATTATTTTCTGCAACATAATAATTCCATCTGTGATGACAAAGATAATGGTTCCGCACACTAATAATGAAATACGTATCTTATTAATGTTACTTAAAATTCAAAAATTCATATTTACCATTATATAAAAAAAATTGAATTGCAAATTAATATGACCATCGGATTTTGGCATATAAAATGAACTGTGCGCGGCGTCTTATTTTCAGGTCTCAATCGAAGTGCGGGACGCGGGGGTCGCGCGCACCAGGGGACGCCAGCCCCCTCCCTACCGCGCGATCCCTGCGTGAACGAATGCCATTTGTGTATGACTATTATTATTATTATTGGGTAAGGGGATGGCCGTTGGGGCAGTAAAGTTCTCTAGTGGTGACCGCGCACCGGAAAGCGTAGCGTAGGCAGGCCTCCCACTCAGTGGACCGATGGCCTGGTGAAGGTCACGGGAAGCCGCTGGATGCGAGCAGCGCAGAACCGATCGTCGTGGAAATCCTTGCGGGAGGTCTATGTCCAGCAGTGGACGTCCTTCGGTAAATATGATGATGATGATGAAGGGGGAATAGGATCAAAGAAAGGTCGTAATTGATCACCACGACCTACAAGATCTATTGTGATCACTGCACTTGTTATATATTTCCTCAAGGCCAACAATTCTAATAAACCGGACGATGCACTTGGGATCAAGCTCCCTGAAGACCTCCAGACCTACCATTGGTCCACCCAGTGAGCGACTCCTGGCTTGGACGAGTGCCTCGCACTCACCGAGGAAAATAAGGTGTTTCCTCTTCTTTAAAGCAAAATCGGCACTCGTCAGAAACTGCAAGCTTCATTTGGTTTAGGTGTTTATTAAGCGTGCAGTGGCCAGTCAGAGTTCTGGCGAGGCTTTGAAGTCCAGACTTTTGCCAGTGCTCTAGACGTATACCCCCGTTAGAAACCAGAAATGAGCATTTTAAATGCATTTGCTCAAAGTGCTTTACTCTATTAATTTGCCCATTCCTTCAGCATTATTTTTCCCGTGCAACGTGACACTCCCACTATTGGTTCAGTTCCAATAGCTGGTGTCTCTGCTCCAGTTCTTGCAACCTCATCTGCTATTTCGTTCCCCTTGATGCCGCTATGTCCCAGCACCCACTGTAAGGTGACGAATGCCATTTGTGTATAATATTATGCCAATTGTACCATATCGTAAACTAGCTGTTTTTCACGGCTTCACCCGCGTGGACAACGTTTCTATTATTATTATTATTATCGTACGGCCTTTTTAAAGGTAACCTGCGTTGTAAAGTTAAATATCTATGATTTTTTATGATTCTATGTTTATGCAAGCGGCTCGCGAGCGTGAAATAAAGTAGTCTATGTGATAATCCAGGTCCTAATCTGTCTACATAGCAAATTTCAACCAGATCCGTTGAGTAGTTTTTGCGTGAAAGAGTAGCAAACATACATCCATACATTCTTACAAACTTTTGCGTTTATAATATTAGTAGGGTTTTAAATTAACTCGTCTAAACGTGGTCGGCAAAAAAATCCGACTAGCAAACCGTGACAAGTTACTAAAAACAAGCGCCACGAATTGGATCCCTGGTGATCCCCCCCCCCCCCCCCCCTGGTTAGGTCACATAAGTCGCGGTTCCGATGACCCATGCACTTTGTACCCAATATTCTAACTGGAGGGCACTCTCCGCCCTCAAATGCTATAACGGTATATAATATACAGGAATATATACAGGGTGATTTCGGGGTCGTGATCCCAACCATTTTTTTCTGACTCAGTAAATGATTGCAATGCTACCTGTATTTATTTTAATTGAAACAAAGATGATTCGTTATTTACGTATTTTTATTTAAAAATTATTATTGACTCAAAATCCGTGGTCACCCTACTTTTAATTACACCTTTTTATTAATTTTTATTAATAGTAGGGTGACCATGATCTCGAATTATCGCAGTTTTTTTTGCTGATTAAAAGTAAAAGTCGCTGGTGTACTGTTAGTCCTAACCTATCGTGATCCTTAGGAGAAAGTAAGTTAAATGCTTCTTTCTTGCTCCACGACCCCGTAATCATCCTGTATATAACCAACAACAGAGCTGGTGCGGCTTGTGAAGCGGCTGAAAAAGCTAAAACTGGCAAATACAGGGGTCTAGGCTCCGAATATGATTTTGTCCCATTCGGTGTCGAGACCCTTGGTCCGTGGGGTCCTAGCGCTACAAGGCCTTTTAAGGAAATAGCAAAAAGGTTAGTCGACATCACAGGAGACCGAAGAGCTGGCAGCTACCTTAGACAAAGAATAAGTCTAGCTATTCAAAGGGGGAACGCTGCCAGTATCTTCGGAACCTTGCCTAAAGGGACTACTTTTAATAATATATTTTAGGCATGTTATATTTTTTAAGGTTTTTAGTTTTAGGTTCATTGTTCTAAAACACATACACATACATTTATATTATGTCCTTTCATAAATTCCTTCATATACAGGATGTAACATAAAGGTGTGGTGATACTTTAAGGTGGAGTTGTACTCATCAAACTGAGCCACTTTTGTTTTGCAACTTTGCTGAAATCGCAATTTTTTTTTTGATTGTTCATACAAATCGGTCAGCTGATTAAACGGATTTGTATGAAAAATCCAATAAAAAATTCGAGATTTCAGTAAAGTTGCAGAACAAAAGTTCAGTTTGATGAGTATAAGTCCACCTTGAAGTATCACCACACCTTCATGTTACATCCTGTATAATAAATATAATAACATTTCTTTATTCAATTTCTTCGTTACAGAAAAGGGCGAAAGATAACATGTTAGCTTAAGTGTTAACTAATAATAATAATAATAATAATAAAACTTTATTTCAGGTTAAAACCCATAAGGTCAATAAATAGTCACATTATACATTAATAGTTAACAAAATCATTGAAACAGCAAATTATTTCTTATTGGCACTCTGGTGTAACAATAACCAGTGTGTCAGGAAACCATTGCCGAAAAGGTCCGTGCTCACCACACGCAGTAGTTCGTTACTTGAGTCACGTATTCGCTTCCAAAAAAGGGCCCCCCTACTCCTCATAATGGCGAAAAAATCTGAGACCCTGGCCTCAGCGAACATGCCCGACGCACTGCACCAGCGTGGCAGCTTCATCATGATGCGAAACGCATCATTATACTGTACTCGAAGGGTGGAGTAAATTTTCCTTGAATACTTGATCCATAATGGACAAGTATAAAAACATTGACAAAATGCCTTAAACAGGGTTACTTTAGCATCCTTTGAGCACTTTGCAAAACGACGCGCGAGCATGTTACACCGAACAGCCAGGGCCCGACGCTCCCGCTCGATATCTAGGTCGTCTGACATATTTTCAGTAAGGATATGTCCCAAGTAACGAAACTGATCGACCATCTGAACCAATGAGCCATCCAAATAGACTGGAGGAACCCTATCCGGACCTGCACCTGCACGAAAAACCACTAGTTCGGTCTTTTTGGCATTATATTTCATGCCGTTTTTTGCGGCAAACTTTTCGCAAACATCCAATAACTTTTTTAAGCCACTGATCGAGGGGCTAAGAAGCACCATATCATCCGCATAACTTATGTTATTGAAACATACACTGTTTATATGACAACCGATTTTGGTTCTTCTCAGCTCCTCGATCAGGTTATCCACGTACAGGTTAAACAGGTCCGGAGAGGTGATCCCACCCTGACGTACGCCGCACTCTAGTCTATAGTCACTAGAGTGTGCGTCGCCCCATCGCACACAATTTATTTGGTTCTCGTACCAGTACCTCATCAGCTCTACGATATGATCAGGTATGTTCGACGCCCTCATTCGTCTCCAGAGGATTTTATAGTTTACGAGATCGAACGCGCGACTCAAGTCAAGAAAACACGCATAGACAGACGTGTCTCGCGCTTTATAGTAATTGATGGCATGCTTTACGCAGAGTATCGCAGAATCTGTTGAGACACCAGCACGAAAACCAAACTGCGCTTGACTAATACTTACATTTCTCATTAACTCGGGCTGTAGCAGCCTTTCTAAAATCTTTCCGGCAACGGTTCCCAAGGATACTGGTCTATAATTATCCATATTGGACAAATCACCGGTCTTGTTCTTAGTCACCGGGACTACAATCGTTTTCATTAATGCCTTAGGTAAGTAACTAAATTTAATGCAGTTATTGAATAGATTACTCAAAGCAATAAATATTTGATCACTGGCGTAGAGAACGTGCTCAATGCTGAGGCCATCATGGCCCGGCGATTTTCCCCGCTGCATCGTCCTTACAACCTGTTCCACCGCAGATGGAGTAAACTGTATAGGTTCACCGGCCGGTTCCGGGTCTTGTGGCCCAGCACCGAGCTCGTCCTCCGCGGCCCGCGGTTCAACCTTGAAATGTCTTGCGAACTCGTTCGCAATCGACTCGGGTTCGCAGACGTTATTAACACTACTTGGCAAGTTGAGTTTATGGTTCAAAGACTTTGTAGATTTCCAAAATCTGCCAAAATCTTTCTTAGCGTGCTGATTGGCTATAACGTCCATTTTAATGTTTTCTTCATTCTCTTGGCACCACCTAAGTTTATTTCTAAATATTTTACGACTAGAACACATATTATTGTAAATTACGCCTGAAGTAGGTTTACCGCTAACTATCCAACATTTAAAATACAACCTAGCGTCGTCGTGCCATTTTTTTACATGGAAGTTCCAACCGGTGATTTGTCTTTTTTTACTAAGTTTGGTATATTATATGTAGGTGTATCCACTAATAACTTATCGTTAACTATCACATATTAACGGTTGTAACGACCTTTACCATTGAGGGAATGACGGAATAGATTGAATTGGTACTGGTCAGCAAAGGGGATGAAAATGTTAAATAAAAGTTATGCAGATGTGTGCAGGTTTCCTCACGATGTTTTCCTTCACCGTAAGAGCGTTGGATAAACGTACATATGAAATCAAAATTCTAAAACGCATTGGTACGTGGCAGGACTCGAACCTGACCTCCCGGATGGTCATGGTTCGAGACCTGCCGGATGGTCATGGTTCGAGACCTCCCGGATGGTCATGGTTCGAGACCTCCCGGATGGTCATGGTTCGAGACCTCCTGGATGGTCATGGTTCGAGACCTCCCGGATGGTCATAGTTCGAGACCTCCCGGATGGTCATTGTTCGAGACCTCCCGGATGGTCATGGTTCGAGACCTTCCGGATGGTCATGGTTCGAGTCCTGCCACGTACTAATGCGTTTAAGAATTTCGATTTCATATGTACGTTTATCCGACGCTCTTACGGTGAAGGAAAACATCGTGAGGAAACCTGCACACATCTGCGAAGAAACTCGAAGGTTGTGTGTGAAGTCGACCATCCCGCACTGGGCCCGCGTGGTCGACTCAGGCCCGATCGCCCTAATTCAGGGTAGTCTCGAGCCCCTCGGTGGGGTTGTATATATGAGCTGATGTGATGAAAACAACTTATAATTTTATTATTAAGAGTATTAAAAATTATTATACTTTAGACTTAAATTTTAAGAACTTTGCGGTGCTTATAGATAATTTGATGATACCAAGGGCTTACCAATTTAGAATTTCAATAATAATCGCGGACAAACATACATACATAGGGGTTAAACTGAGAACCTCCTTTTTTGAAGGCGGTTAAAATACCAAAACTTCCTCCTAAATGTAACAAATGCTTTTCTGAAAACCGCATTAAAATCGGTTCAGCAAAACGCGAGATAATCGCGGACAAACATACATACATAAATACATACAGGTCAAATAATGTATGTAAATACTCCTTTTTTTGAAGTCGGTTAAAAGATACCCTTTGGGAATGCTTATCTGGGGGCACGGTAGTGCCCCGCCAAGACGAGCCAAGCAAAGCGCAAGGGCACTACCTACCTTTTCTCGAAACGCTTCGTCGTTTTTTTGAACTCTCATAACTTTGCTTTGGATGATGCTAAGATAGAATGCCATCAGTACAATCATTAAACATACAAAGTTTGAATGCCGTTGCTATTATTCTTTACATTTTATTAATGTCTCAAAACCCTCGATTTCGTCACTGATTCACTGACTTACTGATCATCAAAATTGTTAAGGGTACTTCCTGAAGTCCTAGAAAGCTGAAATTTGGTATGTAAGCTAATATTACTACAAAGACAACAAAAAAATTAAAAAACCTAACCTAACCTATCCCCTGGGAATAGGAGGTGGAAGCACAGATTAGATAATAGTACCTACTACGGTGGAAGTTTGTATGAGACTTGCACTACAATTTGTGCTACATACATGAGTGACTACATACATGCATGCTGAAAAGCGTCGGTGGCTCAACCGGTAACGACTCGGTTCTTCTAACCAGAGGTACCGGGTTCAAATCTGGACGGTCAATGTACCAATGAGTTTTTCAATAACTTACGTACATATAATTACCGATTGCTTTAACGGTGAAGGAAAACATCGTGAGGAAACCTGCACACGCCTGCGAAGAAACTCGCAGGTTGTGTGTGAAGTCGACCAACCCGCACTGGGCCCGCGTGGTCGACTAAGGCCTGATCACCCTAAATCAGGTTAGGCTCGAGCCCCTCGGTGGGGACGTATATGAGCTGACATGATGACATAAGTGAAAATAATAAAAATACTTCTTATAACAAATAAAAAATACGTACGTTATAATTTTTCGAAAATCATCCCCTAACTCTTAAAAAATGGGGGTGAAAGCTTAAACGCTTAAAGCGCTGACTGTATTTTGATTATTTTCAATTATTTTTATTGCTACAAAGTGGTGAAAAAATTATTAAAAAATTCACCAAGACGTCGAAAATACAAGCAAATATATTTCAAAAGTTATCGTTACAAACATCAACCCTGACCTACGAGAACCCGCGGACCGCTCGCTTGCACCGAGTCACCGCTCCCCGTCCGGCGGCCCCGACACCTGCGCCTGCGCCTGCGCGAAAACGTGCGAAGGCGACCGAGCGCTGCACGTGCCGCAGAGGCGTAGGCGTGCGGCTGGTTGCTACGAGCTACGACCTACGAGCTACGCGCTCCGCAACAGTACCAAAGAATAAAGACTATTAAAAAGAAGGTTTACTCCGCAACATCATTTGAACGAATGGCGACTCTTGCTACGATACAATAAAGTGCAAATTCAGGTCGCACAGCGCTAGTTACCTACAGATATATTCACCTACAAGTTGCCTCTCTTTCTATCGCGTAACTCTTATCTCTTCTGACTACTGAATTTTCACCTTGCAAGGGGCCGCGCGGCTTGGCGCGGCGTGGAGCGCGGCGAAGGTACATTTTTAACATTTTCATACCTACAGCGCAGAGTGCTACAGGCCTGATAGTACCTATTGTGAAGAGCGGCACAGTACCGGTATATTCAAACATTTATTATTATACCATGGCTAGCGCTACAAAGATCTGCGCTGTTTGCTGCGGGAGCAAAGGCGATGATGATTTTGTATCATGCCAAGCCGTTAACTGTGCGAAGGTTTTTCATGATCTGCGCATTGGGGCGAAGCCTTTGCCCATTGATGAAATTAAAGATTTAGTCGTGCCACGACTTGGGGTAATTTTGACCCCAAGTAAAATTTATATTATTTATAAGTTTACTATTTGGTTTTGTCTTTTGAATATCAAGGGAAGAGCGACGATCATTGCCTAACCGACCTACTATTGAAATTTATCTATTTATTAATTTTTTAATCCAAGTAAATTTTGTAAATTTAGGTTTTACCGATGCATTGACCTAATTTATGTTAAAACGTGCCTTTTGACAACATCGTCATCTTGTCATCTTTTAAGTCTGTTTTCCTCTTATTTTACTTTAAATTGTTTATATATTAAAGGTATTACGATTTATCCCAAAATTATTTTTCTTTCGCTATTTTCTCCGCTAGGCCGTGCAAATTCTACGTATAATGTGACGAATTCCTTGAGGGTATTTTATCCCGATTGTTTGTCCTCGATTACCTCGCCTTCTGCTGAACCGATTTAGATGCGATTTTGAGAAAAGTATAACCGACTTCAAAAAAGGAGGTTCTGAGTTTTTTTTTTTTTTATTAAAAATTTGAGTGCGTTTGACTGCAATTCACCTGATGGTAAGTGACCATTTGACCCCTATGTTTGTATGTTTTTCCGCGATTATAATTGAAATTCTCAATTGGCATCTTAAGCCATCAAATTATCTATGAGCACTGCAAAGCTCTTTAAATTTAAGTCTAAAGTATAATTATTATTAGTACTCTTTAAAATTTAAGTCTAAAGTATAATTATTTTTCATACTTTTTAAAATTTAAGTCCAAAGTTTTTTTAATACTCTTTTAAATTTAAGGCTAAAGTGTAAACTAGGAATGAGACCAAATATTTCGTAATTAAAACAGGATAGGAAAATAGTCATAAATACAATATCCACGCAGACGCAACCGAAGGCAAAAGTTGTAAATCTCCATTAGCGTCGGTGGCGTAACGGCTACGGACGCCGCCTTCTGTCCAGGAGGTCGTGGTTCGAATCCTGATACATACCAATGTGATTTCGAATTGAGATTTCATATGTACGTTATCCGACGCTCTTACGGTGAAGGAAAACATCGTGAGGAAACCTGCACACGCCTGCGGAGAAACTCGCAGGTTGTGTGAAGTCGACCAACCCGCACTGGGCCCGCGTAGCCCGATTGCCCTAATTCAGGGTAGGCTCGAGCCCCTCGGTGGGGACGTATATGATCTGATATGATGATCCATTTACGGTGTTTTTTTAAGAAAACAATTTTTAACATTGTTTCTCTAACAAAGTAATATTATAAAGTTTTTTTTTCCATTACGATACAAGTTAATCCAAAAAGTTTATATCACCAACGAAGTTCCACATCATTTTTTTTTATTGGAATGCACATGCGGTTCGCGCAATTTTTACATTACAAAAAGTTTTCATTCCAATTTTTACTTGTCTGTGACAGCGCCCGCTTTAACGCATGCGCGGTGATGTGCTAGGTTTTGTTGTAGTTACTGAATTCATTCATTCATTCATTCATTCATTTATTTGACCATAATTGCAAGTATAAAAGTTCTTAAATTTCGTGGATAATTTTCATTCTTGCTTTAAAATGTCTGAGATCAGTGAAAGCATTGTTTTTACCTGTCTGTGACACCGTCAGCTTCAGTGCAAGCGCGGTGATGCGCTGGAATTCAGCGCTATGACACGTTTAGTTGTAGGTACTGAATTTCGTGGGATTTTTTTTTCTTACTCTCTTAACTTTGATCTTTGTTGTTTAGTTGATTCAATCCCAATGTATGAAATTAGATAAAGTAGTGTATGAAACTGCACATAACTGGGTATTAAAACACTCGTATTATACTATTAAAAACCTCGCCTTTATCATAAGTACCTGGGAAAAAGAAAGGCTGAAAGTGATTTCAGGCGGGAAACTCTTGTTTTCATGCTTTTCCGTAGTTTTAATTTTTATAACTTTTATTTTATATTTTCGTCCCCTTTGCTGACCAGTACCAATCCAACCTATACCGTCATTCCCTCAATGCTGAGGCAGGCCCCTGTCACTCAGCCGAGAGCGCGATATAAGTACCTACACAACGGTGCGGCCTACAGGCCGCGCTCGTCAGTCGATTGTCAACTCGTGGAGAGATTATGGAGCAAGCGAGTGCGCAAGTTGAAAAATGTTTGTCGCGCGGTCTTACAACCCTACCGGTAGATCAGTTGCGACAACACTAGACCGGCCAGCGCAAAAAAATCTCTCACGCGCATTGGTTCAGTTCATTCTTGCGTAAAAGCGCGATTGCGAGTTATAGGTATGTTGAAGTGAAACTGGAGGCACTAAGCGCGGTTGCGAACTAGATTGTTCTTTATTACCGCGTAGCGAGAGATGCTATTTATTCAAAGCGTCATTGCGAGTACTTCATCTGTACTTGTACTATTATTACCATCTGTGGCTGAGGGTCGTAATAACCGTTATAGCATTTGAGGGGGGGAAAGTGCTCTCCAGTTAATACTGGGTACAAAGTGCATGAGTTATCGGAAATGCGACCTTTGTGACCTAACCAGGGGGGGGGGGGATGACCAGGGATCCAATTCGTGGCGCTCTTTTTTAGTAACATGTCACAGTTCGCTAGTCGGATTTTTTTGCCAAACACGTTTAGAAGAGCTATTTTAAAATCCTACTAATATTATAAACGCTAAAGTTTGTAAGAATGTATGGATGTATGTTTGCTACTCTTTCACGCAAAAACTACTCAACGGTCTGGCTGAAATTTGCTAGGTAGACAGATTAGTACCTGAATTAACACTTAGACTACTTTTTTCTACGCTCGCGAGCCGCTTGCATAAACATAGAATCATAAAAAAATCATAGAAAAGTTGTCCACGCGGATGAAGCCGCGGGAAACAGCTAGTTTACGATATGGTACAATTCGCGGCGTATACACAAATGGTATTCGTCACCTTATAGTGGGTGCCGGGACATAGCGGCATCTAGGGGAACGAAATAGCTGATGAGGTTGCAAGAACCGGAGCAGAGACACCAGCTATACCTGAACCAATAGTGGGAGTATCACGTTGCACGGGAAAAAGAATGCTGAAGGAATGGGCAAATGAATAGAGTAAAGCACTTTGGGCAAATGCTCCAGGCCAGAAGCATTCAAAATTATCATTTCTGGTTTCTCACAAGGGTGTACGTCTAGAGCACTGCAACTGCAAAAGCCTGGACTTCAAACTCTCGCCAGAACTCTGAGTGGCCAACTTGCAGTCTCAGACGAGCGCCGATTTTGCCTCGAAGACGAGGAAACAACACCTCTTCATTTACTCTGTGAGTGCAAGGCATTCGTCCAAGCCAGCAATCGCTCACTGGGTGGACATATGCTAGCACCGGAGGTCATCAGGAAGCTTGATCCCAAATGCATCGTCCAGTTCATCAGATGTGTTGGCCTTGAGAAAAGTATATAACAGGGACAGTGATCACAATAGATCTTGTAGGTCGCGGTGATCAAATACGACCCTTCATTGATCCTATTCTCCCTTCATCATCATCATAATATCATCCGAAGGACGTCCACTGCTGAACATAGCCCCCCCCAAGGATTTCTACGACAACCAGTTCTGCGCTGCCCGCATCCAGCGGCTTCCCGCGACCCTCACCAGCTACTTTGCCTGAAGTTCATTTTATTTGCCACGATCCAATGGTGATATTAATTTGCAATTCTATTTTTTTTTGTAATTGTAAATATGAATAAATACATGCATTATAAAAAAATACAATATAAAAAAAATTACTTTTTTAAATTTTTGACTGTTAAGTAACATTAATAAGGTACGTATTTCATTAAAAGTTAGCGGAACCATTATCTTTGTCATCACAGATGGAATTTTTATGTTGAATACAATAATTAACATATTAATTTACATTTGAAAAAATAGGTTTAATTTTAGAAGGGGTTCAGGACATTTTTTACTGACTTATTATATTATTATATTACAATTTGTAAGCCCATGGCATCATTTCACATTTGTTTCATTTGTGTAATCGACTGGTGACCGGTAACGCGTTATCGTTACTTTTACTGTTACTTTTTTCAGTTACGAAGGCTAAGGCAACATGGCCATGCCGTCCAATGCGAAGCCGTAGGCCGATCTCCGCGTAGGGCTAAGCCTGGAGCGCTCACTGCGAGGTCGAAGGCCGAGCTCCACGTAGGGTGAAGCCTGGAGCGCTCCCTGCGAACTGCGAAGCCGAAGGCCGAAGAAAAAGAAAAAATGGTTCATGAGTAAAGTCTTGTTGCGTGTCAGAGCTGACACACACACCCTTTTTTTGTTCTGTAATTTGACCTAATAAATAAATGTCTATGTAATTATTGTCGCCTGGACCAATTTTATATTAATTTTCGCATGTCTATGACTGTATACGCCTAATTTACTTGATAATACGTTTTTTTATTATTAAGTCACTTTCTTGTTAAATAACAATATACTCATAACATCAAATAAATATTTAAAATAAAACACTTAAAATACCTAAAATGGAATACCTATAATCACTTACATAAAATACGTAAAATAACCCGTCCCTATAGTCATTCCAGGTGCAAAGGTGCCCTTAACACTAGCTGCATTACCGCGCTGAATGCCTATGGACAGCCTCTGCACCAGGAACGATCTGGAGCGGGAGTCAAAGCCCCTCTGAGCTAGGCGACGCCCTATCTCCCGCACAAATCGACGTGCCTCCACACTCCAGCTCCCCTCTGTCTCCATCGCAAATGAAGTAAATATGTATTTGTTACGGAGTGTGCTATACTTTCCCTCCTTTTTAGTTGCCGCAAACTCTGCGGCCGATCCGGCAACATATATCGTGCGTCCCAAGTGACTAGCGGCGAATGTATTTACGCAGGTTGCATCCCACAGTAAGCACTTCCACACAGTAGGTACGCTGAGTTGCCGCATTTATTTTCAGTCCTAACTCTTTCAAACGCGGAATCAGACTTCCCAAATCTCTCTTCAAATCCTCTGGTTTACCTTCTAGGGTACCATCGTGAAGGTACCGGACGTTGAGAGGAGACTTAAGATCCGGAATGACTCTTTGAATGTTGAGAGTGAAAATTTGTGGACCAAGTAGATCACCTTGCTGAGTGCCAACTTGAGAAGCGATAAGATTAGCCTCATAGAAAAAAATTGTAGGAGAGCCATATAACTGGTTCAGAAAAACATAAAGGCATGGTACCCTCTCACTGGCCTCACTCAGAAGCACATCCCTTTCCAGTGCATTAAAAGCGTTTTAAATATCTAGCTTGATAACAACGCAATCCGTGTTATCTGGATCCATAACAAACGCTCGTGTAGCGTGAATCGCCGCTACACACCCCAATTGCGTCCCGAAACCCAGCTGATGTAGTCACAGGTAAGTAGCTATCTCTTCTTTTACTGCATGATGGGCAAATTTACCCAATAAGCGCCGAAAACCTCTACCGACTGCAATAGGTCTAATCTCCCCATCTTTCTTGGAAAGTGCACAGAGGCCAGCTCCGTAAAAATTGGGACACACCTCTGGATTCAGCTGGCCGCTAAGTACGAAATTTGTCAATGTAGTAAACTCTTCGAGTAAACGTGGGCCATTATCTTCGGCAACATCGTCACTTACCACCAGGTGAGATGTTGTCAAGGGTTTACAAATTGTGAAAAAAAATAAAAAAATATCTCCCACTGAGTTAGAAGTAAGCTCTTTTAAGTGGGTTGGCCGAATACCATCAAGACCCGCCGCGGAACTGTTATAGAAAGAAGCGAGAGAATGAGCGACATCCTGACACCTTCATGATGAAGGCGGTACAAGACCGGCCCGATGCTGGAGGGAAAGAAAGCGGTCTGTAGGGCAATGGGTGCTTAGACACGAGTGAGGCGTGAGTGTCTGGCCTAGATGGGTCCATTCCGTCATCGGAAACCTATGACGTACTGCACCCCTCAAGTCTACTTAGTGCACTTTACTCTCGATAGAGTACAGGATAAATGGCGACCGATATGGCCTCTCCGCCATCACACTCAGGCTACTGCTGCTTGCTGAAGCGCTGTCTGCTTTTACCTTGGTGGTAAGGTAACCTGGGTTTTCGTTATCTGGAGATCTTAAACCAGTGTAAGCAAATGTAAGCAGAGAGTACCACTCATTCACTCCATTAGAATTGACACATGACTTGATTAACTCGCACAGTTTTCCCGATGCTATGCTTCTTGCCCCATTTGGGATGTGACGAAAGACCCTTGTGGAATGGCGAAGTTCAGCTGAGATTTAAAAACTGTTTCGATTCTGATCTTGTGACGATGACGCTGTGGCATCTACCTGTGAGGGAACCGGACCGCTTCTCGGAGGCGATTGCACCCTTGACCCAAAAGTAAGAGCGCGGGGTACATCTTTGTGCTTCCGACCTATATGAATTTGTAGTCCGTGCGGCTCGAAGAGACGCGAAGATCCGAGGCAAAGCGGACATAAACGTGACAGACGAGAGAGGGCATCCAAAGTTCAGATACACCAAAATCTAAAATAATAATAGCTAGCAAAAATATATAATTATTGATTAATAGTAATGTTGTAATATTTCATTGTTATCCAAATCCTTTTTCATACAGAGCTCATGCAAAGAAACTCCTTGGTCGGCAAAACCCATTGATTACTGATCTACTGGCCATTATTTTGCTTGCCTTGTCTTGGTTTACTTGTTTAGATCGTAACCAGCATTTCATACAATTACGAGGGTGGCATACTTAAATGCCCTCAGTGCGCGAGGAATTCCGCTGCGAAGATTGACTACATAAACCATCTTCGAGCGCACGCGCGGCAAACCGACTAGGAGTCGAAGTGGTCGCCATGAACAAAATCGGTCGGATAGTTATAATTATTATTATGTAACAACTCACATACTTTTAGCAGATTAATGTTGCACCTCTTCCTATTAATAGCAAAATATATGTCGAAGGGGGTGGTAAGGTTATGGATGGACTTGTGGTTCAGTCATTAACTATTTCGGTCATGAGTGTCGAAATAACAATGCAGCTGTATCACAGGGGTCCTCCTTCAATAGTCTTGATCATTAGGCAATCGGAAAGGATGCTTTGGATTACAATGGATGCAAACGCGGTGATCCAAGTGATGGCGCGACACGTCCGTTCAGTTCGATGCTCCGTCAAAAAGTGTCTGCCCAGATTTTTTTTTTTCGAAAGGACAAGCTTGTTGTTGGCCATTGGGGCCTTTACAACTTCACCGGGCAGGGGGTCTGCCCCGAGACTGACGTACAGCTTATATGGCTTCTCAACTCAGTGCTGCCACCTCAATCACAAACAGCCTATCGTTAATAGGTCATCTTTGCTACCGCATACGATCGGCTCACGTTTTACTCGCGATTGACACCCCACCACTGGTTTCACCCAGATACATACATATAGATTCTTAAATAATACCTGTGGCGCTCTCCAAGAGTTTGAAAATGACGACGTTACGAAACATTTTGCGAAGTAACTCCAATTCTCAAGATACCTGACGTTTGATCCAAATAAATTGTAAAATCTATGCAAACGTATCTCGAGCTGGTAGTGATCGCGTTTTCTACGACGCTCCGTCATATAGATTCTTAAATACTACCTGTGGCGCTCTCAAAGAGTTTGAAAATGACAACGTGACGAAACATTTTGCGAAGTAACTCCAATTCTCAAACAATATAAAGTAGCACAGAAAGACAGTTCAAACCATTGCTCTAGTCGTAACCGGTCGAGGATACCTGGATACAGAACTCTGATTGTTCATTGACTTTGATAGTAAAATACATTGACGGTAAGAACTTTTAAACTTTTTTGCTTTCAGTACTGTAGGTTTGCCTGTAAACTCTGTGGCCGTTAATAATTATATTTCCAGTTGGGTAACTGTTCCAAGTGCTGTAGTACAAGGATCGTTACTAGAGCCACCGCAATTTTTTTTTAATGAGTCGTATTATTATGTTTCTCTGATGAAATGGAAAAAAAATTTCTAGTATTGCTTTGTTTTCCGATGTCGAAGCATTGCAGAGTGCATTGAATTATCTGGAGGAATGTTGACGTATCAGTATCAATAGTCTTGATGTTAATCCATATAAGTGTAATATTGTCACCTTTACTTGGAAAAATAAAACAAAATTGTTGGCTTAGCAGTTTTGGAGATAATGGGGAATGACATCATCTTACCTGATGGTGACGATGATGCCAAAGATGGAAGCGGGCTTACCAAGATTCTCCAACGCAATGGAGAACTGGCTATCTTATCTTCAAGCCAGCCCACATGAATGTTGTTAACACAGATGTTTAGCGGCAAGAATTAGATAAGATGGTGGTAGCTAGCCAGGCGGGGTTAGAAAGTGTCCCACCACCAACCAAACCGAGTCTTACAAGATGATCCCACCGGGAATAGAACCCGCTACCTCCTGGTGTGAAGCAAATGGACTAACCATTACAATAGTTGTTAAAGGTTTTTGTATTTGTTATTAACACATTTATGGGTCAATGAAGGCTGAAAATAAATTAAAACAATAAAAAATAAATAAATTACGCATAGTTTTTCTATAATATATTGCACTTGACGCAGATACGCCTACCAGCTGTTATATTTACTTAGAACACCGGAAATTTTACTTTTTTTTTTCTAAACTAGTAGAACGATTACAAATCACGTGCAATAAAAAAAATGTAATTTCCGTAGTAAGTGGGTTAAAAATTATAAAAAAAAATATATCTATATTTATTACACCTACCCACAAAAAAGGAAAAAGATGAAAAAAGAAAGTTTTCTTATGGAGAAAGGCCGGACTTAACCCGGCTTAACCCTGGTGCCATGGCAGAAAGGAAAGTGCCTGCTTTGGGACGCAACGTGTGTCAGCACTTTTGCTGCCTCACACCTCACTCGCACGGTGCATTTGGCTGGGGCTCATCATGTTAAATACTTGAGGTTGTAGTAGGTAAAATACAGCTTTGTGCCGCTGGCGTTTGAGACAACGGGCTGCTGGGGTTCAGAGGCCTTTGCCTTCATAAAGGAGATTGGCCGTCGCCTTCGGGAGAGGGGGTGTGACGCCCGCTCCGGGTCCTACCTGCTGCAAAGGTTGTCTCTTGCCTTCCAGCGCGGCCACGCGATGTTCCTATGCGGTTCCTATGCGGCTGGTTTGACTCGGGTTTAAATTTTTATTATTATTTTTAGGTTAATTAAGTTAGGTTTTAAATTAGATTTTTTATGATTAGGGTCATTAAAGTTTAGCCAGACTTTTTACATCTATATACCTATATATATTTCGATACTAAATGTCAAATTAAAAAACTACACACAGCTTTTTATTGAATGCCAGCTGCTTTCCGCGCCTTCACTCGCGTGGACAACGTTTCTATGACTTTTCAAAGGTGCGCAGTGCGCGAACAGCAGGCGGCTCGCGAGCGTGAAAAAAAGTATCCTATGTGTTAATCCAGGTCCTGATCTGTCTACCTACCAAATTTCAGTCAGATCCGTAGAGTAGTTTTTTATGATTTTGTCTCCAAACACCGGGTAGTCTGGAAGAAATCGCTTTGAGCGATAAGACTGCCCAAATTTTACCGCTCTATAGTTCCTTTTTTATACTGTTTGTTTTTTTTAATTTTTAAGATTTTTTTAAATCTATTGCATAGCTTTTATCGCGGGCTTTGAGCGCGGTGACCGAATCAAGAAATTCCGTAACAAAAAAAACCTAACACTACCACGTTAAAAAAAAATACAGTGTCATCTATTAGCGATTTGCGGTACTAAAAGGACAGTTAATTTTACTGGCTCGGCCGAGCTTGACGTAAAGTTACCGCGTTCTAATAACTTACAGTGCCATCTATTAGCGATTTGCGGTACTAAAAGGACTTAGTCAATTTTACTGGTGTAACTTTCTTAGTGTTAAAAGTTAATAAAATAGCTATGCAATAGCCTTACCGCGGCAGTCCCCGAGTGCCACACGTCTTTTTTTCAAGTTTTTGCGTGAAAGAGTAATAAACATACATCCATACGTTCTTACAAACTTTCTCGTTTAGGATTTCATACCATATATTTGTTTTTTTTTAATTTTCTACTTTCCGTCTATAAAATAATGATCTGGAGTCCGCACAGAACCAAATATAGCCAAATGGTGGAAAAACTTAACGCGCCACCTGAAGGTGCTTGAAACAAACGGAGTCATCTTTATAGGGATGGTTGGATACTATAGGTTGGAGGTACGACGAAATCTAGCCAAGTACCTGTTGTGCGTACTGCGGGGCGTTCCGAATAACTTTTTGATGTGTAACATCTTTGCTCTCGCTTTCCTGCAATTTGTGGGAGTGATTTCGTGAAATGGGACGGAAATGTGTAACAGGAAATGCGAACGTTTTTTAATTCTCAAACTAAGGTTTCTAAAACTAAGGTTGTCATAGCTATTCCGCCTAGTGTGATGGCAAAGGCAAAGATGACATACTACTATTCGAAGGGTCGGCCCGTGAATGTACGACCCGATAATTAATTAATTTCATAAGTATTTTGTCACATTTTACACATCATATGCGAGTACTGTAGGTCTCGTTTTTTTTTTTTAAGCTATTGCATATCTTTTATTGCAGGCTTTGAGCGCGGCGACCGAATCAAGAAATTCCGTAACGAAAATAAAACCTAATTACCGCGTTAAAAAAAAATACAGTGCCATCTTTTAGCGATTTGCGGTACTAAAAGGACAGTCAATTTTACTGGCTCGGCCGAGCGTGACGTAAAGTTGCCGTGTTCTAAAAAACATACAGTGCCATATATTAGCGATTTGTGATACTAAAAGGACTTAGTCAATTTTACTGGTGTAACTTTCTTAGAGTTAATTTATTACATAAACATCCCGCGCCCCAAAGACTATATTGTACTGGTAAATACTGCATAAATAAAAAATAAAAAATAATAATTGCATAAGTTGATAAAAAATGCTATGCAATATCTTTACCGCGGCAGTCCCCGAGTGTCACACGTTTTTTTATTTAATATTGGTAAGACCTTGGCATCGTCTCACCTGACCACTGTGAGGGATTTATTAACGAGAACTAATTAGAATAATATAATTATTTAATTTTCATTCATGATAAAATTTCTAACGACATTGTCACTTTAAGAAGGAAACAATATTCGCGCACCATGGAGTTTGCTGTGTACTTAATAGCGGGTCTCTTCAACCACATCTCATCTAATGCACCTTTGTTGGAATCTTTAGTACTGCTCATTCCTAACCTAGCAAATAAAATATATATCTTAAATCTTTCTCCGCTAACACGGACAAAGGTACACTTGTATGAAATTTGGAAGAAAGTTATTTTCACCCATTGATCTTGCAGAAAGTAATCTGCTTTAATAATAGAAGATAAAAAATCCATCAAAATTTTATTTCCTGAAACCGAATTACAAAAAAAAGAAGTCTTTATACAAACGATCAGCTGATTGAGCCACTTTTGATTTTAAAGTATTTTGTTATCTATTTCATAATTTATTGTATGCAGAAAGACGAACAAACAAACATTTCATTATCACCATCATCATCATAGCAGCCGAAGGACGTCAACTTCTTGACATAGGCCACCCCCAAGGATTTCCACGACCACCGGTTCTGCGCTACCTGCATCCAGCGGCTTACCGCGACCTTCACCATCGTGGAAATCCTTGGGGGAGGTATATGTCCAGCAGTGGAAGTCCTTCGGCTGATAATGATGAAATGTTTGTATGTTCGTCTTTCTGCATACAATAAATTATGAAATATGAAAATGAAATAAATAAAATCCTTGGGGGAGGCTTATTTCCAACAGTGGAAGTTCTTCGGCTGATAATGATGATAATAATGACATAATATATAATGATCATCATCATCATCGTCATATCAGCCGAAGGACGTCAACTGCTGGACATAAATATAATATAATGAATACCTAACAATAAATTTCCTCGGCAAGTATTGTTCAGTATGATGACCGCGACCCACGCCAATATTGTTCCACCCTGTTTATAATATGTATTTTCATTGACCAAACTCTCCAAAAAAATAAAATCTTGTATATTATATTTTTTCAGGCCAATATGGATGTTCTTACTATGGCAATAACGCACGCGATCTTCTACGCGGGGATATCGCAGAATTACACTGAAACCCCCACAGTGAACTGGACCGACCTTAGCCCTACCAGATGGTGGGGGCCCGCTGAGGAAGAAGCCAGCCAGGATACAGCTATTTACTCGACAAATATCACTTTTGAAGATGAGGTTTGTGTGAAAACTTTTTATAAGACCTAATAGATATTCATAATGAGCTAGCAGGCTAAATTTACTAAAATTCTCATCATATTGTGTCAGTTACATTTCGTCACATCATAGGGTATCTAGAGGCACATTACAAAGGAGTTTGAAAATCATTGACTAAGTCAATTTTATTATTATGTCAAAATTGTATCGCACGATGAAACCTATATATTTGGATATGGGACAGATAACCAAAATAACAGATAAACAAAAAAATGTAATTAACATAGGTCCTAAACAGTCACATTACGGAGATAACTAGTGATAAAATTTCAGAATAACTCGAAACGATTTTTTTTAATTCTCCAAGTCCAAATTATTTCCGTAACGTGACGTTTTAAGACATGACGCTAAATAATAATTCTGTCTGTCTAAATGTCCTCATGTCCCATGATTTACAGTTTTAGTTGTGCGAAGCTGTTTTGAAATTGGCCAGTCTTCATACAAAAATTTTTGAAGATCTTTAAATATCAACATCATAAAAAAATATGGCACGGGGAGTATTTTAGGGATGAAAGGGAGGCGTGGTAAAGAAATTGGCCAAGTGCGTGCTAAGCGCAAAGTAGTGCTCTATAGGGGGTCAAAAATAAAAGTGTATTTTCAAAAACAAAGAAGTTTTTTCAGTTGTTTAAGAACATGTCATATGGGAAATCTATATAGACAGACGGACACAGCGAAACTTTTAGGTTTCTTAATTTCACCTTCAGCAACATTTCCCTACTCTTTGTTTTCACTACGAAACCCTTAAAGCAATTTGGTATAACAATTACAAGATCCCATATGCGGTATTAATTAGTTCCTCAATGGACGGTGCAACTTGACACAGAGACTGTATCAATTGTACCAGTCCGTTGGTGTTCAGTAATCTTCCCTCTTCGATCTTCATGTTCTCGTCTCGTGAGAGTTGCCACCAAGAAGAACCCAAAAATGTTGCTTGAGGCGCAATTTTAGTCCCTACTCCCGGCCATGCACATAGGCACAGAAGCAGACGCTCACCTCATCGGCCCTGCTGCCCCGCGTCACCTCTAGGAATGTCAGGCGTAAATACTCGCTAAAGAGAACTCTGATATCACCCATCACACTATTCGGATTGTCCGGATGTCCTGGACCTGTTCACAACTTCTAAAGTTTTATAGTAAGCCATAGTGCACGCACTCCAAACTATTAGGCAACAGTCCTAGGACCACCCGGCCTCTTTCATTGTTACGTGACACCTCACACACAGGATTTTCATGCTGTCTATATCGATGGAAATCTAGGAGGTGGTAGGGGAGTTTTTATCGCCAGGTAGCAGTGTGGCAGCGATCCGACATTTTCCTTTGTCACCTGATTTTCACCAGAAGTATACCAGACAAAAATGTGTTAGCACCATGCTTTTCAAAACTTTTTCGAAAACCACTCTTTGCTCAATTGTAATCGACACTCTGTAACTCCGCGCCATAGTCGCAGCGGGGGTATTCACACATGTACTTGTAGTGGGCACAACGACTGTGACCAGTGTGGATTATATTTACCGTGCACCACTTGCGGCAAGGCAGGCCGGCATCCTTGAGCTGTTTTCCAGGTTAAACCAGGAATCTCCATCTCTTCATTGTTGCGACCACACTTTTGATGGCTGGATATAAATCCAGTCCAGCTCCTTGTGCTAGTCGGCATGGCTCACGACGACACAGTGAAATAATCAGTCCACTAGTTCTGAATATTACTCCCTACAAACAAACAAATAGACAAACTTTACTTCTTTATAATATTAGTATAAGCAGAAATATATGACCCCTCTTTTTAGAGCAAATGAGTAAAAATGTATCCTTTGTCACTCACGGGATAAAGCAAGACAAATCTAACGACACCTCGCACTCCAAAATCCATCAAGCCGTTAAGTCTACAGTCTCCGCAAAAGAAACAGACATATTTCCATTTCACCCGTAAATTTTGAGCAGTCGAGTCTGGTAAAAAGTATATTTTAAAACTTAATAAATTATTTTTTCAGATGATAACCGATTTGAAGAAGCGTCTCAGCAACCATATGGAGTTTGTTAATGGATTGGAAGGGGTGGGATTCCATTATGGATTCAACCCCAACATCACAGCTAATTGGACAAACCGATGGTTGAACGAATACGATTTCAAAGCCAGAGAGACTTACCTCAACCAATATCCAATAAACAAGACAAACATACAGGGATTGGATATAGCTTACATAAGACTTACCCCTGAAGTAAGTAGTGAATATTTTAGTTTCTTAGAATTTTTGTAGGTATTTAGGAATGGTGTGTTTCTACTCTCCGAGAACATAGGGAAGTATCTCCACCAGGCGAGGTGGTATTACTGGGGATCGGCCGTTGGTCCAGTATTATATATGCTCAGTTGCAAGAAACTGTTGATAGCGCGTTGTAGATGTTTTTACTCTCGAAGCTTGCGTTAAGGTTTAGTTCAGTTGAACATAGTCTTCCTCCGACGACAGTGACACAGTCTAAGAATCCATACATTTGTCCAACGCCTTAGATAACCGATAGCCAATATCAACTATACCATAGGTCAATTTGATACCATAGGTCTAAAGTTCTAGAAATTGTTGAAATTACTTGAAATTAACCTTTTATTAAAGAAAAATTTAAGTATCCAATTGATAGGATGGATAATAGGGATGAGGAATTCTAGTCATATCAGTTACTTTTTATCATCTGTCAAAAACGATATTTTGTTATTAAAATGTTAGAAATACATAGGCGTGACTTCATAGTTTGGCAGCGTCATATATGTAGGTACTCATTTTGTGATTTTGGTGACTTAAAAATTTAAGATGTGATCGAAAAAAAACGAGTAAATTTTTCCGAAGTTTAAGTAGAAGGGCAATTTTGTGATCAAGAGTTCATAATTTATTTCTGATGCTGTCGTCATCCCTATTGAAATGGAAAAAAAACCAAAAACCTGCCACTTGCCTGGATCCCACAGAACTAAATTTATCTTAAAAATTGTTTGAAATGTCCTCCACTGTCCCTTATAAAAACTAACCCTGTATATCGAATTACTACTCATGCAAAATTTTTAAAAGCCTAGTCTATCGTTTTTCTCCCTTTTTTTACTTAAACTTGGCTATTCATTTATCGCACTCCTTTTATGGCCAAGTAATCTTAATAACATAAGATAAGATAAGTTGTGCATTTATTAAGAGCCCACACAAGCAAAAAAAACCAGATATTATAATGCAAAAAACAAAATAAAATTAAAACTACTTAATTTAAAATCTTAATAACTATTAAATATAAGGAAGGCTAGGAAAATGACCAGGCTTAATCGAGTCGTGACGCTTTATCACAGAATGGGTTTATATATAAGGATATGCGTTTAAATAAATAAATAACTTAAATATATAAAATCAACACCTATAACACAGAGTCAACAAATATGTTCTTCTCACGAGTTGGGTCTGACAGGGATTCGTACCCATGACCCTCGACTTAACAAGCATTAACGTTGACCATTAGACCACAGGGTCAGTTAAATCGTCATATCAGCTCATATACGTCCCCACCAAGGGGCTCGAGCCTACCCTGAATTAGGGCCACGTCGACCACGCGGGCCCAGTGCGGGATGGTCGACTTCACACACAACCTTCGAGTTTCTTCGCAGGCGTGTACAGGTTTCCTCACGATGTTTACCTTCACCGGTAAAGCAATCGGTAAGTAATATGTACGTAAGTTTTCGAAAAACTCATTGGTACATTGGCCGACGGCCGTCCAGATGTAAACCCGGTAACTCTGGTTGGAAGGACCGAGTCGTTACCGGTTGAGCCACCGACGCTATAAATATAGTGTGACAAAGCTAAGACAGTAAAGATATGACTGCAATTTTATTATTATATTCTTTATTGCACACAGATATTTTATTGAAGTTTAGGACACAATTGTACTTGAGCGATATATGATGTTGCATGCTACTTTTCTTGGATTAAAGATGATTGCAGACTTTGTAGTACCAACTGTTAAAAACATTGAACGCAAAATTTTCAGCCTCAAAAAGGCGAAAAATTAGGCTAAGGCTAAAAGGTATAACAATTGCGTTGTTAAGGTACAAGTACAAATAATTGAAACTAAACAATGATTTTCAGTTTGAAAGGAGTTGGCTTGGTCACTGCCCCAAGCATGAATGAATTATTATGAATTATCATGTATAGAAACTTTTGACTAACACATAGTATTCAAATATTCATTGATTAATTACCTATGAACCTTATTAATCTCATATAAATTAATCAATTAATTTAGAATTTGTGCACGTATTACAGTAGGAGTTCTACTATATATTTTTCAGAATAATGAAATAAGGAAAAGTTCGTGAAAGTTTTTTCATGCGGACTACTGATATTTAGCTATTCAGCGTCACATCTTAGTAGGTAAAGTTTTTGTACATTGCTGGGGCGGTTGTCCATACTTCATCAAGCCATGTCCTTTGTATTATGCTGTGCTAGTAAATGGTACAACTTGCCAAGTTTTAATAGTCAAGCTGCCAAGCAAGCAAATCTTACTTTTTTAAATAAATGCCAATGAGAACATAAATAGATACTGAAAACTTGCAAAGTTACACCATTAGTAGCACAGATCACAACAAATTTCATATCTTATGTTTTTTTAACTGTTTTACATTGTCTACTATTTAGAGAAGTCTATGGTAAATATTAAATTTTGAAGTCCCGTAGCTAAGATTAAGAGAAAACATTCAAGAACTTGATACTTAACCATTTACATATCTGTAATTTTTTTTCAAGCTTGGTTCCCTTTCACATTTATGTTTTGTTGGCATTATTTCTTCAGGAACAAGAAGATAAAGAACGCATTCCACTTCTCCTGCTACACGGTTGGCCGAGCTCCATCAGAGAATTCTACGACATGATCCCCATGCTGACAGCTATTAGAGAGGATCGGGACTTTGTCGTTGACTTGATCGTACCATGTCTGCCTGGGTTCGGATATTCAGAGGTAAGAGTTTTCTTTTTCAACAATCTTGAAAATAAACATCTATCTTTAAAGAATTGATCACCAATGCTTGACTTCGCCGGGAGTCGAAACCGCGACCTCCTGAAGTGAAGCTAGTGGACTTAACCATTACACCACGTAGGTGGTCAAATCTATAATGTCTTCCAACGGAGACCTCTAGTCAGGGTAATCCAAGTTCCCTTGTATCTGTTGTTCAGAAACACGTGACACACTGTCCCATGGAACTGGTGCCGCTGGAGCGCGTACCCAGTTAAGTATAGTTTTTTCTTAATATAATATATAATAATAATCTAGATCAGGAATTTCACTATTGTGTACAAAATAGATTTGTTGAATCAGCCTTTATATGTGACTGCGGAGTTCGCACTCATACTACCGCAATAATAGAAGTGTGTCGTTCGTTACGCAGGTGACCTGTGTTTACGAAGTAACTAGTACCTTATCTGAGCTTGTGTATGCATTGCAGTATGGTTAAGGATATATTATGTAGATATGCATTACTTAACTTATTCTTTATTTATAGTTATTATAAGTATTTAGCTCGTAGACGACTGATGAGCACCTAGTCAAACCATGATTAATTGTTTTGTATTTTGTTTTGAAATTGGTAAATAAAAAAATAAAAAAAAAGAAAGTTATGTCGGTTTTGACGCAAAAAACAGGCTTTCACGCAAAAATAAAAGTTATTGGACCACTATTTGTATCCTTAAACTGTGATAAGGACTTTACATCACTAACATATTTACCTATCGACGGATTGTTTTTTTTTCAGGGAGCGGTTCGTCCAGGCCTTGGGGCCGCTCATATGGCAGTTATGCTTCGAAATCTGATGAACCGTTTAGGTTACAAGAAATTCTACGTCGCAGGAGGGGACTTTGGTGGCATTACCTTAGGTTATATGGTCACCCTTTTCCCTGAAGTAAGTAGAAACAATTTTTTACACAGCAGATGATGATTTGAGACAGTAATTCTAAAAAATGTACAGCTAGTAGACTCAGTCTGCTCATCTGTCGGACAATTAGGGAGAATATTAACAAAGTTAAGGATACAAACCACTTAGAATATTCCCTTAAGAACCCATTTTTTGTTTCCTTTTTTATTTACAATTGGTAAGCCCTTGGCATCATATCTACTGATGCTGAGTAAGTGATGTTAAAGGGCGACATTTTTTTTCTAAATATCTGTTATATTATGTTATAGGGATCACCGCGTTTTCATCTATTGTTATCCAAGGCATCCTGTACAATTTCGATTACCGAATAATCAAGACTATTGAAAGAGGACTTCTGAGATATAGCTGCATTGCAAGGCCATCCATAACCCGAGCCCCCCCCCCCCCCCCCCTTCGACATATATTAAAAAATATATTTTTTTTATTGCCGCATGGATCCCGGCTTAGAATAGGGCCATCCTATCTCTTCCAATACGTGTTGTAAGAAACAACTAAGGGACTTAAACTGCAGGATGGGCAGTAGCGTCCTTTCCGCGAATAGCAAGTCGACCTGCAACAGCACTGCGATTGCCAACCCTCCTGCCAAGCGTGGCGATTATGGCAACACACCCTAATGATAAACAAAACAAAAAACGGCCCAGTCTCCGGTAGCCCCGCTATTTCTGGCTATGGTAGTGGTCAAGGTGACGGTGGGGCATGGGGTGCGAAGAATCCCCAGCAGATGCCAAAACCAAAAAACCTCTGGCCCTGGCAACCTACAACACGCACACACTGTGGACTGACGCGAAACTGACAGAACTCGAGGAAGAATTGAACAGGTTACGATGGGATATAGTAGGATTGTGTGAAGTCCGAAGAGAGAGGGAGGACTCCATAATCCTTAAATCCGAAAACCTACTCTATTTCCACAAGGGTGACCAACTGTCCCAGGGTGGTCTCTAGTCCACAAGTCGCTCATTAATAATGTGGTCCGGATCGAGAGTGTTTCGACGAGGATAGCGTACAATATACTCAGAATCACCGAACGGTATTCGCTGAAGGTCATACAGGTATATGCCCCGTTCGCGGAACACCCCGACGACGAAGTGGAGATCCTATGTGAAGATATCTCTAGAGATTTACATAATAGCTCCCAGACTCAATACATCGTTTTTATGGGTGACTTTGACGCGCAACTGGACAAACAAAGTGATGGTGAGCTGAGAGTGGGGCGATTTAGATATAGAGAGATGAATGCACGTGGACAGCTGCTGGCCGACTGTAAAGAGAAGGAAGGCCTCTTTATGATGAACTACTTCTTCAAGAAGCCTAAATAGTGGATGTGGACATAGTTGCATTCCAATTGCGTAGCGAAGAATGAGATTAAATTCATCTTGTCGACAAGGAGGCAATATATTCAATGATGTCTCTGTGATCAATTCAGTCAAAACAGGAAGCGATTACCGAATAAAAAGAGGCACATTGAATCAAAAACCAAGCTAGAAAAGTGTCAACTAATAAAGTCAACGCTCCGATCATCTCCTATCCAGCTCCAAAACCCCGAAGCTTTCAGCTCGAGTTAAACAATCTCTTCGAATGCCTAGGAGATTACGATAATGTGAAGGATTAATCTACGACTTCACCAGAAACTTCATGGAAGAAAGACGCAGATTTGTTTAGAAGTCCTCTGAAGACTCTACTCAGTATCAGCAACTAAACAAGCCAACTTTCTCACCTGATGGTAAGTGACGATGATGCTGAAGATGGAAGCGGGCTTACCAAGATTCTCCAACGGTGATCTCTCTGAAACTGTTCACCGTCGCCCTGTTAAGCTTTTAGACCGGGGTGGACTCGGCATCAACATCAACGGCGAGTACATCACCCACTTTAGATTCGCTGACGATATCGTGGTCATGGCTGAGACTATGGATGAATTAGGCACCATGCTCGATGGCCTCAGTAGAGCCTCTCAACAAGTAGGTCTTAGAATGAACATGGCCAAGACGAAAATTATGTCAAACGTCCGTGTCGCAACTACTCGTCTGAAGGTTGAAGGCTCTACACTTGAAGTTGTTACCGAATAATATGTGTACCTGGGACAAACAGACTAGTAAGGTAGGTCCAACTTCAAGAAAAAGATCAATCGCCGAATCTACTTTGGCTGGGCAGCGTTCAGGAAGCTTCGCAATATCTTTACGTCCGTATTTGTACTGCAGTAACTTCAGACCAACGTCTTTAACCAGTGTATGTTGCCAGTGATGACATACGGAACTGAGACATGTTCGCTTACTATGGGACTCACAACTGGTAAATTGAGCGTGCTATGCTATGCTATGCTCGGAGTTTCTCTTCGTGATCGAATCAGAAACGAGGAGATCCGTGGAGAACCAAAGTAACCGATATAGTTCTGAGAATTGGTAAACATAAGTGGCGGTGGGCGGGGCACATAGCTCGTAGAACTGATGGCTGTTAGGGTAGTAAAGTTCTCAACTGGCGACCGCACACCGGAAAACGTAGCGTGGGTAGGCCTCCCACTCAGTGGACCGACGATCTGGTGAAGGTCGCGGGAAACCGCCGGATACGGGCAGCGCAGAACAGGTCGTTGGGGGTCCTTGGGGAGGCCTTTGTGAAGCAGTGGACGTTGTTATGCTGATATGATAATGATGAATTAAAGGACACACGACTGACAAGATTACATACCAAATCTTGTATTTCCTCAATATTTTTTTTCTTTTACAGGAAGTGCTAGGATACTACACAAACTTTGGTCTTCTGCTAACACCCGTTGCGATCTTCTTACAAATGGTGGGGCAGTTATACCCAGCTCTGGTTCTACCTAACCAAACCTTGTACAGTCGAATGTACCCGCTGACAACCATTTTCAACGACCTGATGTACTTTACTGGCTACCTCCATGTTCATGCAACTAAACCTGACACTCTTGGTAAGTAATTAAACATGATTTAGAGTCGATATAGGTACGAATAAATTTTGAACATTAATCATCATCATATCAGCGCATATACGTCCCCACCGAGGGGCTCGAGAGATCTCAGGGCGATCGAGCCTTAGTCGACCACGCGGGCCTAGTGCGGGTTGGTTGACTTTACACACAACCTGCGAGTTTCTTCGCAGGCGTGTGCAGGTTTCATCACTATGTTTTCCTTCACCGTAAGAGCGTCGGATAAACATATGAAATCTTAATTCGAAATTACATTGGTAGGTTTCGAAACACGACTGAACACTAAACTTGTCAATCATGAAAGACCCGACTTCTATACAAAAACCCTGTTCAGAAGTTCTAACAGAAGTAAAACTATGTGGCAAATAGTAAACAAGGAAAAAGGAGCTTGTGTAGAACAAAATGACTTTTCGGATGTGATCACGTCCTCGGACAGAAATACGTACTGCAGTGCTAAAGACGTGCTGGACTCAATGAACGCCACATTTGTGGGCGCTTGCTGCATGCGGAGCGCCGCGCGCTGACGTGCCGCACGCCTGTGCCGCCCTACGTGCTGCGCGACCGCCTGCGGATATGTGTATGCACATGCGTCACTTCTCTGCGGACGAAGTGTACCGCAATGTAACCTCGTGTAGCGTAGAAACCAACAAGAGATATCTACGACATATCTATGCGTTTATTGTCGTCCGCTGCCGTATCGCTTTCACCATTACTTGCCCACTGCTTCAACTTGTGCGTCACGGACGGCACCTACCCTGAAACCTTAAAAAGGAGCAAAATAGTACCCATTTTCAAGGGAAAAGGTAAACGCGATGACATTGATGGCTACAAAACGGTTTCCATAATTCCAGCTATTGCTAAAGTGATGGAGAACGGCCTTAGCTCTCGTCTGATGGACTATATGGATGCGACTAATGCATTGTCAGACCGTCAATACGCCTAAAGGTCCGGCCGCTCAACACCCTCATTGGCTAGAGAAGTGGTACGTCAAATAGTCGAGGCTCGAGAGAGGAAGCAAGAAGTGGCTATTCTGTGCTGCGACCTGTCTAAAGCATTTGATGTCACCGATCATGACCTCCTGGGTGCCAAAATCCGGCACTACGGCATTGAAGGAAAGGCACACTCACTTCTGACCGGCTTGCTGCACGATAGGTCGCAGGCGGTCGTTGGTGGCGATGCGGTATCGGACTCTCTAACGTCAACTTTTGGGGTCGCGCAAGGTTCGTCGGTCTCTAATATTCTGTTCAGTCTTCTCATGAATGACTTACCAGAGGCAATAACATCCGGCGACACGTACATGTACGCGGATGACGTGACCGTGGTCGTACGAGCTACATCACACGCTGCCCTCGAGGTCCTACTCAACCTAACCGCATTCAGCTTACCGGAGTGGTTTCGTATTAATGGTTTAATACTAAACCAAAAAAAGACCTACGTAATAAGCTTCGCGTTCTCAGTTGAGCAGGTGCAGACCACGACTTTCCTGGGTTTAGAGCTGGACGTGGGCTTAACATGGGCGCCCCATGTTGATAAGCTGTGCGAGAAACTGTCTAGCGCGTGTTTTCCACTGAGGCGGCTGTCACGAGTAGTCCCGCGCGAGACATTGCGCGTTTGCTACTTCGCCACGGTTCACTCACTGCTACAGTATACGGAGCCGAGCTATGGGATTTACTCCGCGGAGTTTGAGCGAGCTTTCGTGCTGCAGAAGCGCGCTGTCCGCGCAATCACCTGCATCCGGCGAAAGGACTCGGCTAGATCGTTTTTTAAAACGCTGGGTATCCTTACACTAACCTCATTAGTCATCTCCCAGATGGCCATGAGCGTGCGAAGTAATCTGTATCAATACCTAACACATAAGGATACCCATGCATACTCGTATAATACAAGAAACTCCAGTAAGCTCAGGTCCACCCCTCACCGACGTACTAAGTCCGAAAAATTTACGCATGTTGTGGGCCCTAAATTTTATAATCGACTACCGGAGAACATAATCAATGCCCCCAGTATGAGGAGCTTTAAGTCGTTACTAAAACGTTGCCTCGTCGAGCAGGCGTTTTATAATATCAACGAATTTTTAATTTAAAATATAATTCCTAGACTACATATTCGGTTTCAACGTAACAGCCGCGTTGAAGCCCGCATGTGTATACATTGATGAATACAAAATTTACTTATTAATGTTTTTATTTTTTTTCAGGAATTGCCCTTACGGATTCTCCACCCGGTCTACTCGCCTGGGTCTTTCAACACTATGCCACATTAAATAACAAGGTAGATTTTTGAATGTAATATTGATGATTTGGCAATGTGTGTTGTCTGGGAAGCACGTAGAGTCCAGGCATACGTCCCACGTGCAACTAGTGTTGCTGGAGTCGGCCGATTAGCACTGAGCCACAGATGATAATAATAGTACAAGTACAGATGAATTACTCGCAATGACGCTTTAAACAAATAGCAACTCTCGCTACCCTGTAATAAAGAACAGTCTAGTTTGCAACCGCGCTTAGTGTCTCCAGTTTTACTTCAACATACCTATACATACACCGATAACAATCGCGCTTTTATGGAAGAATGAACCGAAAAAATGCGCGTGAGAGATTATTTTGCGCTGGCTGGTCTAGTGTTGTCGCAACTCGCAACTGATCAACCGGCAGGGTTGTGAGACGAACATGTTTCAACTTGCGCACTCGCTTGCTCGATAATCGCTCCGCTTTCTGCACGAGTTGATAACCGACTGACGAGCGCTGCCTGTAGGCCGCGCCGTTGTTTAGGTACTTATCTCGCGCTCTCGGCCGAGTGACGGGGGCCTGCTACAAGTTTAATGACCAGGAGGAATCTCCAGTACTTGCCTGAATAGCAGGTGGAGCAGCATTTATAACTGCTATGGCTATTTCGGCTGCTTAGGTGTGAAATTGGTCAGGCGTAATAAGCACCGGACCGCGCCGGCCAACCTGCCTACAGCTCCATTGCCATACTGAAAATGTAAAATCCAGCTTTTCTGGTGTCATGAGCAGGGATAGAACCACCAGCAGCGAACGCCGCAAGAAGTGAACGCCTACACTTCCGGTACCTACCTGGATAGTAGGTAGATCATGGATTTACAAGGGTAAGTATATCTAGGACAGCTTATATCTGCAAAAGATACTATGCATAAAATTGTTTAAAGAAGGATAGCCAACGCATGGAAAAGATATTGGTATATCGGCGATGTTTTGAAAAATTAGGACATGCCCGTCAAAGAGAACAGAAAGGTTTATAATATTATGTGTATTTTACCATGCTTAACATATTGTGCAAAGAGCGACAAACGAAGCGTTGGGAATATGACCATAAAAAGTGGCTGCAAGTCCATAATGGATGAGGAAAGCGAGAGTCAGAGAGAAATGGAAGACTTCAGAGGTGGCCTTTAACGTTTATTATATACTAGCTTTTGCCCGCGGCTTCACCCGCGTGGACATCGTTTTTTTGACTGTCTTAGAGGGTGCGTGGTGCGCGAGCAGCAAGCGGCTCGCGAACTTGGTCATGGATTTTCTCCAGATTTTTCGGAAACTATGTCAGGATATGCTTCGTCGTGTGATTTCCCACCCCCTCAACCATCTCTGTGCAAAAAATCACACAATCCATTGTTCCGTTGCGATGTTAAAGAAATTAACCAAAAAAGAGTATTGTTTCAGTTCCCTCGGTAACTGCATCGGGCTACGCTTTTTTCACGGGATAAAAAGTAGTCTATGTCCTTCTTTGTGACACAGGCTACCTGTATGCCAAGTGTCATTAAGATTGGTCAAGGCGTTGAAGCGTGAAAAAGTAACAAACAAACAAACACATTTTCACATTTATAATATTAAAGTAAGGATTCATTATACCTCGTAAGGTTTAATGCCTCTAAGACACAGGCGTGTATTTTTTCTACCAAAAGGAGTTCATTCACCGTGACTCCAACACTCCGGAATGAACCGATTCAGATATCTGACCACCTGGAACTCCTCGGCGTCGATATAACACCCAATCTTAACTTCTGTCGTTACATTGAGTCCAAGGCAAAAGTTGCTGCAATGAAGCTGGGCATTCTTTCTAAGGTGAGACGGTAGTTCACACCTGGACAGCTGCTAACCTTATATCAAGCACAGGTCCGCTCATGTATGGAGTACTGTTCACACATATGGGATGGATCAGCCCGCTATCAGCTGGATAACTTGGACGCCATCGACCGACGC
This sequence comes from Coleophora flavipennella, assembly GCA_947284805.1. NCBI lineage: Eukaryota > Metazoa > Arthropoda > Insecta > Lepidoptera > Coleophoridae > Coleophora > Coleophora flavipennella. The sequence goes on along the minus strand of OX369303.1, from coordinate 9,791,446 downwards.
GAACGGAGACTCATTGGTGACGACGAGCTTGTCAATGAAAAGCTCCAAAGCCTTGAGCATCGCCGCAAAGTCGCCTGTCTATCGGTATTCTATCGAATTTAATTCGGAGAGTGCGCGCAAGAACTTTACGACCTCATTCCCCCGGCTCCATTCCACCGTCGGTCAACGAGATGCAGGGAGGGGTTGTACCCCTTTGTTGTTGATATTCCACCTTTTCGCACGAATCGTTACGCTTCTTCATTTATTATGCGTACAGCGCAGGAGTGGAACTCCTTACCTGCGTCAGTGTTTTCCGATTTCTATATCTTCAAGGCAAGAGTGAATAGGCATTATTTGAGTTTGCGTGTACCATCATCGACTGCATCATCACTTACCATCAGGTGAGTTGTAGTCAAATGCACTCAAACTTTTAATATAATATATATGTATAAATAAAATATTATGTGTATTATATAGCTTAACATAACATACAGTAGGTAAAACAAATTACAAATCCAAAAAATATTAACGTCGCAAAATAGTAATAAAGGCCTAATTACATTATTATTACATTAGATATAAATTGTCGTTACTTATACAATTAATACTACCCACTTGTGCCACTTTCTAAAAATATATTCTTTTAAGCTTTAGAGGTGTTTTTAATCAACCATTCTTTCAGTGAACTTTGCAATGAGTACCACCCAGTGGTTTGATTAAATTAGGCAAACGATTAAAAATTTTAGTATCCATTACAATACCGCTTTAACTAAATATGTAGCTTCTTCCTTACACAGCACACATATCATTTTTGTATTTACGTCGGCGTTCATTTCTGCGACAAATTTCTTTTTTTTTTTTGGAAAATATTCTCTAAGACTTTTATTAAAAAACACACAATCCAAATATATAAATGGAAGTTTTATGGAAATGAGTTTTTCAAAAAACTTACGTACATACTTACCGATTGCTTTAACGGTGAAGGAAAACATCGTGAGGAAACCTGCACACGCCTGCGAAGAAACTCGAAGGTTGTGTGTGAAGTCGACCAACCCGCACTGGGCCCGCGTGGTCTACTAAGGCCTAATCGCCCTGATTCAGGGTAGGCTCGAGCCCCTCGATGTGGACGTATATGAGCTGTAATGATGAATGATGAAATGGAAGTTAAGGTTAAATATCTATTTCCTTTGAATACAGGTCTCAAGGATTCAGGGATAGGATGCCTAATGGTGATGACAGAAAATGCTAAAGGCGAAAGCGAGAAAGAGCGCTATTAGTTGATGCTAACATTATTATAATTTAGTATTATTATGTAGTATTTTATTAATCTTTTTAAAAACTTTCTTACTATTGTGAATGACTGAATTTACTCTGTTATATTTGATACTTTGTTAAATTGGAAAAAAAATATACTTTGTTATACCGACTGACGACCTGGTGAAGATCGCGGGAAGCCGATGAATGCGGGCAACGCAGGATCGGTCGTCGTGGAGATCCTTGGGGGAGACCTTTGTCCAGCAGTGGAAGATTTTCGGCTGATGTGATGATGATGATGATGATACTTTGTTATAAATATCTACCTAACTTGTTTACAACTATTTTGTATGTTACGTTGTATTTTTTACTAGTACCTGTAATGCTGTATTTTTATTGAAAATAAAAATCGTCAGGTACAGCGGCTTTCACTTTATAATCAGTTAATATCAAAACTGGGTAGTTCAACACAGCAAGTGGTAGACTAAAGGGCTAGTATATAGCTTTCGACTAAAATGAGGATGAAACGTTTTGTTAATCTTTTCCAGAGCAACATCGACTTGGCCGACGGTGGCTTGGACGACTACGACACCAACCTGCTTCTCGACACCCTCACGATCTACTGGTCTACCAAGTCCATACAGACTTCCGTGAGGCTGTACGCGGAGACCTTCAACAAACACCACTTTGGCTTGAGATTGGATGAGTGAGTGTTTATGATTTTTTTTATTATTTACTAGCTGTGCTCGCGACTTCGTCCGCGTGGAGGTTTTGATTTTTCCCACGGGAACTTTTGAATTATTTGGCATAAAAGTATTCTATATGTTAACCCGGGCTATAAGGAACCACCATATAAAATTTCATCAAAATCGGCCTGGTAGTTTTTGCGTGATGCGCGAACATACAGACAGACAGGCAGACAAAAATTCCATAAGTTGTTGTTTTGCCCTGTATATCGTTAGTAATGTCCACCACAGTTATTATTTTCCAAAAATATTTCATGTACAGACACGGCCCCGTTACAGTTTTATTATATGTAACATAAATAAGCCTCCGTGACGTAAAAGTTAGTTCATTTGCTTCACACTAGGAGGTCTTTCGGTTCAGGACTTGTTTTGGTTGGTGGTAGGTCGCTAAAGTCGTTTTGTTTCACCAAGATAACGCCCCCGCGCACAAGTCTAGAGTTGCGATGGCTGCCATTCAAGAAGCTGGCTTAGAATTGATAAAACGTCCTCCATATTCACCGGACCTCGCTCATAGTGATATCTACCTATTTCCGCAGTTAAGCGAACATCTCAGGGGTCAGAAATTTGAAGATGATGACGCAGTAGTAGCCCCCGTACGCGATTTTGTAAGGGATCAGGAATAAGAAAAGGGAATTTTAGGGTTAGAAAACAGATATACAAAGTGTATAAACCTTAACTACGTCTAAAAATACAATAACATTTAATAAAAGATAATTGCGTCATACTCATTATCACATTTTATTACCACCCCTAGTAAACTCAAAAACTGAATATCGTTGCTTTATTTCATTATTTTTAGGGTTCCGTATCTCAAAAGGAAAAAAACTGAACCCTTATAGGATCACATTGTTGTCCGTCTGTCCGTCTGTCTGTCAAGACCCCTTATTTTGGGAACGCGTAGAGGTATTGAGTTGAAATTAAAACCATGTACTCCTGTCTACAGTCCCTCAAAGCTGTGCAAAAATATAACTTCGAAGTTAACGTAAAAAAAGATACGGCTGTTTATGCTGCAGAAAACGTACATTTTATTTATTTTTTTATTTATTTATTTACCAATTTTAAAACAAAATACAAAAAAAAATATTATCTAGCACCATTAAACCTGAATGGTTTGTCTAGGTGCTCAACAGTCGTCTACGAGCTATATACTTATAAAAACAAAAGAAAAAATATACATATATATATAAAAAAATAATAAGTTAAGTAATGCATACCTACATAATATATACTTAACCATACTGCAATGCATACACAGGCTCAGTGAGATAAAGATTTCGATACACTCAGGAAATCAAAATTTATAGGGTACTTTACGTTAACCTAGAACTATAAAATTTGGCAAGTACCGTCTTATACTACAAGTATAAGGAAAAATCTGAAAACTATAGTACATTTGTAATTAAAGCATAAAAAGTATAGTCTTTTTTTAAAGTACGTAATCAATTATGCAAGGAACGGCGTGGCGCTCAAAATTATGAATTGAGTTAACCGCATCATGTGGGGTATCGTATGAAAGGAATCCATTGGCACAAGCTTAAACTGATTTTAAATTATTTTTACGGTGGAAAGGCGTTCCACTTAATGATGGAGAGGATCTGAGGGTTCCTTCCCAGGACTAATAGTCAGTCCAAACTCTGAACAATGAATGAATCTTGAAAGTTCCTGAATTGATTCCAAACGTGAGCTATCAAAATTTCAAGTTGGCTTTTGTGATAATGCGCGGCCAGTGCGTTAACACAATGTGCGATGGATAAGTGTAACAAGGTCACATCAGTATAGGTTACTTTTGGGGGGATTGACACTAGTGACTAAAGCCGCACAATAGGGATGACGACAGCATCATAAATAAATTATAAACTCTTGATCACTAAATTTTACGCGTACTTAAACTTCGGAAAACCTTACACCTTTTTTTTCAATCAAGTCTTCGATTTTTAATTCACCAAAATCACAAAATGAATACATATATGATGCTGCAAAACAATGACATCACGCCTAGGTATTTCAAACATTTTTAGAACAAAGTGTCGTTTTTGACAGATGATAAAAAAAGCAAATCAGATGACTAGGATTCGTCATACTTATTACCACTCGACTGTTTAAATAGCAATTCGACTAGGCCGCAGGTGACTAAAGTCGCAAGCCCCAGAGTAGACTAGCATGTGACGGAAATAAAGAAATGTGACTACGTATCAGTGGCGGCGTAGAGGGGAGGCGGCGGGGGCGGTCCGCCCCGGGTGCCAAGCACCAAGGGGTGCCAACTTACCCATTTGTGCAGTTTAGTTAGTAGCCAATTTTGATAAAGTGAACAAACATATTAGTAAAAGAGACCCTTCAACACCAGACACAAACGAAAATTTTCGCGCTCTCTTCGCTCGCCCTGGAGTCACCCTTTGCGGCGGCACGTCAACGTAGAGCGCCGTTCTATACTTACCGTTTGCATCATGATATTGATTGACACGTAGTCAAGTAGTTTATGCCCCATAGTAAATTTCGTGAGCACCAGTTTAGATTTATATCAACTCAACCATAAAAAACGGTACGTATCTAGTGAAAAATTTTCGGGCTTGCTACGCTTGCCATGGCCACCCAATGGGCTTTCTTACCCCCTAAGGTGTGGTAGTTAGGACATTAAATGGGAACAGAGAGCCATTCAATACAGTCGCAAAACACCATAAAGTTTATTTTTAGTCAGATCCTGTTGTCTATCTGGTCCAGAGTTGAAACAACCAAGGACGTAACCAGGAATTTTCTTTTTTAGACCACGAAAATTTCTACCACGACCTTGGTTGTTTTTTTATTTATTTTGGAGGTGCTTGATAGAAAACCGTCCCGGATGCCAACCCATGCTACGCCGCCACTGCTACGTATACGTCAGAACTGATGCATTTTACGCAATAATGAAAATGAAGACACAGAAGTCAGACACCAGGTCAACCAATTTTGGACTCACGCAAAAACACGGTCACAACGCGATCCGCCAGAGCGATTAGGCCAGTAGTCCGTTTTACAGTGTAAGCAAAACTCAATTAGACTAACTAAGTTTTATTATTTTACTGACATTTTTACAAATCTTGTTATGTTGCTATTGCTATTGTATTTTATCGTGTTGATATCATAATTATTTTTTGTGTCAAATATATAGGTTACATTTTTTTTAAGGGGGAGAGTAATGTAGGTGTACAATATAAGCATACTTATGATGATGATGATGATGATCTATCCGACCGATTTCGGTCATGGCGACCACTTCGACTCCTAGTCGGTTTGCCGCGCGTGCGCTCGAAGATGGTTAATGTAGCCAATCTTCGCAGCAAAACTCCTCGCGCACTGAGGGCATTTAAGTATGCCACCCTCGTAATTGTATGAAATGGTCGCATACTTATACTAGGTTACTAGATTGCTAAGTTCGTATCTTATAAGCATTTATTTATTACACAATATTAATTTTGTTATTTTTACAATTTAGTATATATAGACAGAAAATATAAAACTTATTCAGTCACCGAATAACCTAGTCTCGATGCATCTCACCCAATTCAAAGACGTCGCAACACCTCAATGAAACCTACAACGTACAATTTTAATATTTGAATTTCAAATACAATAATTCTACTAATAAAAGATTTCATACGTAAATTTTCTACAGCTGTTAAGGGATGGGGGAGAATGGAGGGAACTGATGCGCATTGTGTTACCTGCGTGTGTTTGTGTCTGTGCGTGGGGAGAAAGTGTATAAGTATCTGTGGGTGGGGAGGGGGAGGTGTGTGTGTGTGTGGTGGGGGAGTGTGTATTGTTTTTACCCGACTGCCTCAGAATAGGATGATTAAGTTTTTCGAATGTATGTATGTATGTAGATTTCTATGTTCCCTGCTACAGCTTGAACGGCTTGAAGGATTTTAACTTATACTTATCGTTAGATTCATTTTTTCATTTCACAGGAACCCATTTTTACACGAATGACCAAAAATAGGGGTTAAGTTTTTACGCAGTCGGGGTTTTTTAATTTTTAATCAATTCCTTAAGTTACTATTAGATTTAGTATTAGATGTACTATTACTATTAGATTAGATTCCAGTGATTAAATAAACGTCAAGTTTACTTTTCAAACATTAATGATAAATGTAATCTATATTTTTTCAGAATGCCAACCAAAGTACCAACGTGGTTCGTCCAAACCGCTCAAGAACTAGTATACCAGCCTCCGATCATCTTAGGACTCAAATATAAGAACATACTTTGTGCCGACGTTTGGGATGTTGGAGGTCACTTCCCAAGTCTCGAGTTCCCTGGCAGGTTCAGTCAAAGTATTTTGGACGCTCTGGCTGGGTTCAGAAAGTGGCATGCCGATAATGGTACTGACACCACACTGGTATAGTGGGATCTATCAATTGTTAAATTAAATACTTCATTAGATCGTTTCTGGTGCAGAGGCTGCCCATGGCCATTCAGCGCGGAAATGCAGCGAGTGTTATACCTTTGCACCGGGAATGACGAGGGATGGTTTATTTTCGGTAATGTTGTACCTACTTGTATTGAAAAATAAAAGCAAAGATTTTTAAACTTGAAATTTGGTTTTATTAGATTATATAACGAAAAAAGTGCAACTTCGTAAACGCACTTACATGACGTCTGATAATTTTGGTGCACACTCGCATAAGTCGCATATCAAAACTTAGAGTTCGTTTTTAGGGTTCCGAAGTCAACAAGGAACCCTTGTAGTTTCGCCGTGTCTGTCCGTCCGTCTGTCCGCGGCTTAGCTCAGAGACTATTAGTATAAGAAAGCTGTAATTTGGCATGGGAATACATGTAGGGAATGCAATCTCGTACGAGATTTCCGTCTAGCGAGATCTCGCGAGACTCAAAACCCAGTCTCGCGAGATCTCGCAAATTACGGGATCTCGCGAGATTGGAAGAATCGCAATTAAAACATATGCAAAAGCTTGTTTTAAGAACTAGTAATTGACATGATATGTAATTAAATAGAAACTGCGTCGCTTAGTTATAAAAATAATGTAAGTTTTATATTAAAAATCAACAGAGTACTTATTATTTTGTCGCTAACTCTAATAACATTTGTTTATGTCTATAATTATTATACCTACTGTAGCTAATCAGTTCAAATTCTTACAATATTGGTAACAAAACAATAATTATCTATATTTACTCTTTTGTAAATTATTACTTTAGTTTCAATAATTAAAGTAATAGGAACATTACTTATGGTAAATAAAAACAACAAAACAAAAACTTAACTTCACAAGTTCTTAAATAAATGTTGTGAGATCGTATTAATCAAATAAAGTTGTTTTAAAGTAGAAGTCAGATGAAGTTATCAAGGTACGGAAAGGCAAGTTAGTTTGTCTGAAAATGGCTTCTCAAAAAACACATCATGTCGAGAGTATCATCTGACAGACGACTTCTGATTTTGCATGCCAAATACCCTGCTGCTGAAAAAGCTCGTTCTGCCTCAACACTTGTGGGAACCACAAAATTAACTTAAACGAAATTATTTCGTTGCAATTGTAAACAAGCGCACGCGCGCCGCCTACCCCTCTTGTCCTGTGCCCGCGCCAGGCACTGCCGCACGGCCGGCTAGGATTCAGTTCGCGCGCAGCCGCGCTAATCGCGCTATGAAATACACGTCGTCACACTGCATTTGTCGATCTCGTTATCTCGCGAGATCTCGTACGAAATTTGACGAGATACAATCTCGTAAAATATGGCCGGGATCTCGCGAGATCGGGATCTCGGCGAGACGAGATTGCATTCCCTAAATACATGTTAGTCACGCCGACAAAGTAGTTTAATAAAATGTTAGATTTTTTTATGGTACCTCCCCTACGTGTAAAGAGAGGGTGTTTTTTTTCGTTGACGTACCCTATCGTGTGGGGTATCGTTGAATAGGTGTTTTAAAACAATTGAGGGTCCACTGATAAAATTATTGGAATGAGGGATTGGTTTGTGAAATATTAAGCTTTAAATTGATATTTTTTGCTAGTCAAGTGTCGTCGTGCCTCCTCTACAAGCTAAACTACTATTTCAAGACATTTAAAAATAATGTTTCTAGTAGTACATATAATCAATTTAAAAGGAAAACTTTCTCACGGCTAAGTAGGCTTTCTCAGTTTAGGAGTAATAGTCTACCAATTTAAGATGTGTAGTTTGATTTGTAAAAAGTTCATAGATTTTCCATACAAAATGTCCTATTACCAAAAATTTTTTAATTTTTTTTTCCGAGGCCCACGGAACCCTACTTTTCGAGATTCCAACCCGCACTTAGTCGTTTTTTTTTTAATGTAACCAAAAATTCTAGTTTTCTTAAAAAGTAAACCAGGGAAAGACGATGTTTTTACCTTCGAGCAACGAAAGACCAAATAGAAGGTTATGTTTTATGATGATAGTCCAAAACACCGACTAAGAGATTTTGACGAAAATGTACTCTATATCACTTATAGATGTTACGGGTAATTCTATAAGATTAAAGCTAGATTTACCAAGGTTCACTTAGGATCACCCAACCTTTATTAATTTGTATAGTTGAGTCGGATTATTAATTTGTATTCGGCGTTTTACCGGATATAGATCTACCCAACACTGGCTGGGTAATGTAGTTTGGAGGTGAGCGAGCGAAGCGCGCAATATTAGATGAAATAAGGTTCAGTCAGGTTTGAGTGATTATACGTCGCGAAGCGAGGCTCCCCCCATGGGTAACGGATTTAGCCAGTTATTTCAATAATTATTCAGACCAACACCTAACATTACCCAGCCAGTGTTGGGTAGACCTGATTGTGTACGCTTAAACGCCGAATACAAATTAATGATCGGACTTTACCCAAAAAGCTTAAGTAAACCTAGGTTTATTCTGATTGCTAGCATAAACCAGTAACATAGACACCAAAAAGTGTTCTAGATAAAATGTGTGTCCGTATCCTCGAAAACTGTTAGACCGATTTTAGTCAAATTATGCACACGTATATGAAAAACTATATGCCAAAGGCACAGTATTACAAATATAGCGGCTCACAGTAGCGCAACGAATGTAAAGGGTGTCTCATATTGTTTTTCGTTTTTGGTTTGACCGTTACGCGCCAAATACAGATAGCAAGGGGATTGGTCTCAGACGCTTGGCGGGCTTGTTAAGTTTAGTAATAATTGATCGCTTCACGGGATCGCAGCGTGCATTTTGCGTGCGAGCTGTTTTCGTACACTATTGTTCGACGCCTCTACAGGACACATTTTAATTTAACGGGTATGAGAAATGGACCAACTGCGAATTAAATCAAGCATTGGGTGCACAAGTTGGTAGAAACTGGAAACACAATGCCAGATAAATCTACTGGGCGCAAAAGGACTTCGAGAAAGAGCGTCAATGTCGACCGCGTTCGCCAGTCTTTTATGAGCGACCCACGGCAGTCACTAAAATTGCGCGTAGCGTCTCTGAATCGTTATTTTTATTAAAAGCTCGCACGCAAAATGCGCGCTGCGATCCCGTGAAGCGATCAATTATTACTAAACTTAACAAGCCTGCCAAGCGTCTGAGACCACTCCCCTCCCCCTGCTATCTGTATTTGGCGCGTAACGGTCAAACCAAAAACGGAAAACAATATGAGACACCTGTTACTTACGCAGAACAATGAAAGGGTACTTGCGAGGCAGCGGGCGGTGGGTCATAGCCTGGCAAACTCCGCGAGTATCTCATCTTTGCTAGTACGGGCTAGTACCACAGATACTAGTTCTAGTACCTACGCCGGTGGCGCATCGTGCGACATCAAAGGCGTTGCGCTACTGTGAGCCACATCGTAAGACTGTGCCCGGGGTATGTACCTTTTTGTTTTTTTTTTAATTTTCAAAATATTAAGGGCAAATTTTGAAGAAGCTCTCGAAGGGTATTATTACTTAACTGAAAAAGGATTAAATAATAGCAAATACAGCTCCTACACATAAAACATAATCTCTTTTTCTCTCTTATCGTATGACACAATTAACCGTGCAATCCAAGGGATAGACGGCAGTTGCCTGAGTTGCACTTAGCATCACCCGCGGTCACGTGTAAGGCATTTAGATTTACACCTACGGACGTGTGCAACGCGACCTTCATACACATCTTGGAATCAGATGAGCAGGTTACCTCGATATGTTTTCCTTCACCGTTAAATCAATCGGTAAGTATATGTCCGTAAGTTTCGGTAAAACCTACTGAAAATGAGCTACAACATAAGTCGACGGATTTTCTAGGATTTTTTTTTTAATTTATCCCCCGTTTTTTGTTTCCGTCTAGTCGTTCGGGGGGCTTCGACCATCAGGCGCGGAGGGCGGTTCCACCCCTTTGTCGTCAATGTTCCACCTTTACGCACGAAGCGTTTTGCGTCTTCGTTCATCATTCGAACGGCCAAGGAGTGGAATTCCCTTCCGTCGTCTGTATTGCCCGATTCGTATAATTTAGGAATCTTTAAGACGAGAGTGAATATGCACTATTTGAGCTTGCGTGTCACATCCTCGGCTGCATCGGCACTTACCATCAGGTGAGTTGCAGTCAAACGCACTCAATTTAAAAAAAGGGCTTAAAACGTTATTTAGTCCTTTATTCAAGCACGTAAGTTTAAAATGGTGGGCTTTTTTAAAAAATAATATTTTGCTTTAAATATTGAACTTTTAAGAGAGTACCCCACTGCCAGTAAGTTCTCCTTCCCATTTAAACCTTGAACTACTTTCTCTCAAAGGTTTTTTTGTCCGTATGTCGTAGATTTAACCGCCTCCGTAGCCCAGAGGCAAAGTTCACTGGCTTTACACAGGAGGTCGTGGGTTCGATTCCCGGCGGGGTCAATTGTAAGACTCGGTTTGGTTGGTGGAAGGGCATTTTCTAAGCCCGACTGGCTAGCTACCACCATCTTATCTAAGTCTTGCCGCCAAATATCAATGTTATCATTGGTGTGTTCTGGCATGAAGATAAGATAGCCAGTTCCCCATTGCGTTGGGGAATCTTGGTAAGTCCGCTTCCATCTTCGGCAACATCGTCACTTACCACCAGGTGAGATGTTGTCAAGGGTTTACCAATTGTAAATTTAAAAAAAAAAGATTTTTTAAATTCCTTACGAACTTTCTTTAGATAAGCATTTTTTATATTTTTTTATTGGCTGCAGCGCCCTCTGATTGTCTTCGGCTGTAAAACATGCCTATACTTGCTTTTTATAACCCAACAAATGTATAAAAAAATAAAACCCGTCTGCAAAAAACATTACCCCTCTTTATTGGGCAGTCGGGTTAAAATTAATCATATGTCACTTTCTGGATCAAGAAAAATCTAACGATACCTTGCACTCAAAAATCCATTAAACATTTTAGACTACAGGATAAGCCATATATACACACGAAAAACATTACCCTCATTTTTGGGCAGTCTGGTAAAAATGACATACAAAGCAAAAACCGCAGCGGAATCAAGCGCTAACCGTCCTGGCTGCTGCAGCGCTCCCTGGTGGTTTTATTCATTTTAGAGCATGTTCTTCAATATGTTTTATGACGTAAGCGTTATAAAACATATCTAAGAACATGCCCTGAAATGGTATTATGACAGTAGCGTCATAAAACTTTATATCTAACAAAATGCCCTGTAATGATGTTACCACGGTTGCGTCATGATACACAATATCTAAGAACATGCCCTGAAATGATATTATGGCGGTAGCGTCATAGAACATATCTAAAAACATGCCATGAAATGATACCTTTTAAATGAAAAAACCGCAAGGAAATCGGCCCAAGTTTTTGAGATAAATGGGAACATTACTGCTGCAGCACTCCCTGGTGGTCTACCGCCATAAATTATATCTAAGAACATGCCCTGCAATTATGTCTTATAAAAAGGTGAGATGATGCCAAAGGCTGACCAATTTTGAGTAATAAAAAAAAACTACAAAAAAATTGGCCTAGTAGAGTACACACAGCGGCGAGGGGGTCGCCGACAGAAAATAAAATGAGAGAATATTTAAGGGAATGCATGAGCGGGGAGACACAATTAAATATTTAAGAATATGCTGGGAAGTTTAATTAGGTGTTAAATACTATGATTTTTAGACATTAGTTAGGTAGTTTGAGTTCGACCTACTTCCTGTCACTCTGATGAGAAAATTTTGGAAGGGAGAGAGGTTGTAAAGGAGTTTGCGTGTACCATCCTTGACTACATCGTCACATATCATCAGGTGAGATATAGTCAAAAGCACTAAAATCTATAAATATAAAAATGAATCCCTATTTCCCTTGGTCACGGCATCACGCGTGAACAGCCGTTCGCTAATTCTTTTTTTTGTCGAGTTTTTTATTGTCAGGAGAAGGTTCTTATGTAGGGTAGGGTAGGGTAAGGTAGGGTAGGGTAGGGTAGAGTAGTGTAGTGTAGTGTAGGGTAGGGTAGGGTAGTGTAGTGTAGGGTAGGGTAGTGGAGTGTAGTTTAGGGGTAGGGAAGGGTAGGGTAGGGTAGGGTAGTGCAGTGTAATGTAGTGTAGTGTAGGGTAGTGTAGGATAGGGTAGTGTAGGGTAGCGTAGTGTAAGGTGATACGAAGTTCGCCGGGAATACTAGGTATTATAAAAAAATAAAGATGTGTCGAAGTGAAATAAATACCAAATACTTAAATTTTCTGAGGTATCTACGCATCGATGTATCAAGTTTAAATTATTTCCAAATAACTACATAAATCTGCGCTTCGTTGATGCTGTTTGTTGATCAAGCTTCTAATTTCAAACAATAAAAACATACCCCATTTAGCCATTTCCGGTAGTAGTTACCACGCATTTTTAGGGTACCCCCCACCCCTCGCTACAGGTATCATTGGATAGGTCTTTCAAAACTACTGAATCCGTTTGCAAAATATTAAGCTTTGTTAGTCATGTGTACAGCTAAACCGTTATGACAGGGCATCAGATTTTTCAACCGACTCCCAAAAAGGAGGAGGTTCTCAATTCTACTTTATGTTTTTTCGTATGTTTATTACGCGATATATTCGCAAATTATGAACCGATGATGCCAAGGGCTTACTAATTGTCAAAAAAAATATAAGATTTCCATTTTTTTTTATTCGACAGGGTATGCTCCCGAGTTGGTCTGACATAAATTTTGTGCAACAACCTCAAAAGGGCAACTAAAATAATTTCTCTTTTGTAACTAAAAATTTATGGAGCTGTAGCCGTTTTATTCAAGAAATAGTTATTTGTTATACAAGAGCAAAGTTGCTTTTTAACCGCGTGCTCAATTTTGATGACCGAGCTAGCGAAGGTTTCTAAAGTTGAATCACGAGCGCAGCGAGTGATTCAAAACTTAGAATCCTGAGCGTTAGCGAGGGAATCAAAAGAGCAAAAATATTTGCACTCGAGTGCAACACGTAACTTTTCATTCCACCTCAGCGAGGAAATGACAAAATGCAAAAAAAAACATTTGCGCATTACAAACAGTTTCAGTCAATTCTGTTGGCGCCAAATAAACTTCCTCGTCGCTATATACACTCATTTTAGGTTTTTCACTTGTTTTCAAGTTTCTTGTTTTTAACCTTAGGTTTCACGTTATAACGTGAAAAGAAAATGGCGCGAGCAAAGAAAATTTAAAAAAAGTACACCAAGAAGGTTCCGAGTCTGAGTTTGTAACAAATTAAAAAAGTTTGTATGATAAATTCGGCACCATGGAGGTAGAAGTAAATAGGTTTTAATAATGTTTTGAATTCACAAACTTAGTGCACACGATGTTCTAAATTCAATTTACTTTTTCTCCTCAAGCGAATAAAAACGGCTTTTGCACTCAGATATCGAAGAGCAAAAATACAATTTGCGAGATGGGGGGATGAAAAGGGATTTTACAATTCTTCATTGGCGCTTGCTCACTACACTATAGTACAAATCATATGAATTGAGGTCTTATTTCCAGCTACTGAGAAAACCAATAACGATTATCATATGTATTTTTTTCGAAATTTCCCCATTTGAAAATCGCTTGGGACAATATGACCCAGCGTCATAGGCGCCGGGTTAAATCCGACTCCGCCTGCGACTCCTACTCTGATTCCGGTTCCGATCCGACGACAAACTGAATTTAAAAACTGCGACTTCGGTTCCGATAAAACCACATCCGTAACATCCCCAATACAGACAGGTAATTGTTTTGGTCGACAACGCTCTTCCCAGTGGGGGCCCTATACATGAAACTGATTTTGTTGATTTTGTTATACAACTCAGCTCGAGTCGCAAAAAAAAAGACTTTTCATACAAATCGATCAGACCAGTTTTGTAGGGAGAGGCCAAATTTTTGGAGTTTACTCCATAAGAATTGATTTTCATATTATTATACACATGGTATTATATAAACACAGGTTATGAAAATTTATGGGGAGTAAAATCAGACGTTATACGTTCTGCGTTACTTGTATAGTATAATTATTAATTTTGTGCGCAACTTATCTGGGTGTATGTAAGTTTATTTCTTTGGCTAGTCCTGTAGCCTAAGCGGCTTGATGGATTTTGGAGTGCGAGGTGTCGTTGTCAGAATTGAATTGAAAAAAAAGTGGCCGCCATTTTGAACTTTTTAGTTACTGGACGGAATGTTTCCAAAATCGATATCTGAGGATCCCCAAAGTCCCTTATAACGAATCCGTTGTCAGAATTGATAAAAGTGGGCGGCGTTTTGTTTTTTTTACTTACTCAACCGATTGCTTCCAAAATCGTTATCTGAGGTCCTGAGGTCCCTAATCACGAATCAGTTGTAAGAATTAAAAAAATGGCCGCCATCCCCCAGCACATTTATAATCGTTAGTAAGGAGTAAACTTTAGTCGTGCGTCGGAGCTGACACACACTTTATTTTTAGAATTGACTACCTATGTGTTCCTTGGCGGACGTTGTTCAGTTTAATATCATAGAGGGCGCTGCTGTGCCAAGGTTAAGATCGAGTCTACATATAATTTGCATAAAAAAATAGAACAAACGTGTATTAGTAAAAAACAACAATGTAGAAGCTGCATTTAGTGAAAAGGTGTGCTAATAACTGAAGTTCGGTGTCAAAAGCCTTTTATTTTGGGTATAAAAATTGAAGTTTATTGAGATCATTTTTGTGCTTTTTTTGACTACAAAGGACTTTTTTCCAAGTGAGCTGGAATGTGATATCGGAAATCGGTAGTGAGAACTGTGCTCTGTGATAAAAACAATTGTGGAAAAACCTATATTAAGAAAGTGTATTGCTTAACCTAAAAATAAATTGATAATCATCGTTTTCTTTCAAATATTTACCTACCATTGGTGACATCCTGCGTCGAGAGGAAGAATTGACTCCTTGTGTATCGGTCTGCCTAGTCGTAGGATCTCAATAAAATGACCACTAATTGACTTCGTGACAAGTACTGCCCCACACCAATAGATAGCGGAACAAAATTTAGTGTGACTGTTAAACGATAGAGGGCACTTCTAATATAGTACAACTACCCAACGCTAGAGAGCGCTGAAAGCAATATTGCTGAATATTTATCAGTTAATAAATTCTAAATATGTCAAAGATGAATTGTTCTGCCTGTGCTAAGCATGTGACCGTCATAGAAAGACTACAGTGTAGTTTCTGCAAAAATTACTATCATTTCAAATGTGTCAGTTTGACCAAAGAATTTTTTACCAGTGAAAGGCATAACCTGGACAGAACATGGTCCTGTCCTGAATGTAAGAACACAAGATATATTAGAAGTGATGACACACCGATACGCAAACAGGACCCATTTCCTAAGGACCTACAGGCGCCAATCACTCCAACCACCCCTATCTCAACTTTGGACCAAAACTTAGATCATATTACCAATAAAACAATCACTATAACCACTCCTTTGGTAGACTTCTCTAGTATACTTGATACCTCGCCGCAATTTAAAAATGTAACTATAAGAAATAGACCTTTAGTGAGCACCTTTAATTGTGACAATTTACCACCTGCTGCTGATAAAGTCAACTGCAACTCTGAAACCGCTGTGGTAGACGCAAGATGCACCATCACATCAGCACCTGATTCTTCTGTCCTGCTGATTCCACCATTGTCACCTAACTATGAAGAAAAGGTTTTAACGGAACTGCTGACCTTCAGGAAGGAAGTTACCGAAGCTCTTCTTTTCAAGAATGACTGCATCAAAAATCTAGAGAAGGTCATACAGGAGCTTAAAAACGAAGTTAGACTAATGCAGGCTAATTATGGGAAGTTGAAGTACAGCATTAAAGACAAACAGGATAATGAAATGCAGCCAATTGAGGGTACTTTGAAACATACTGAAAATAGCAGGAAAAAAGAACGGAACAAGAAAAAGAAGAAAAAAGTACAGGAATCTGTTGAGAAACCTGGTGAGACTCTACCGCCACCTATTGGACCGAGAGTCTTGATCCCGGAAGTACGAAATATACAGGATGTATACAATGGTACATCAGGATGTGAATTAGTGGACAACGGTAAGGAGGAAGAAGGACCAGCTAATGTTAGCCAAAACACAGAAAGTGCTGGTAACGGTAGCGATGAACAGGGCTCCGGATGGACTGAAGTAAGTCGCAACAAGCGCGTACTGAGAACCAAAGGGGTGGCGGGTCTCGGTGAGGTTTGCGTCGGCTACAGCGGTTGGCACGGTCGCCCCCTGGGCCGTGGCGCGAGCCGGGGTGCAGGTGGTGGCCATGACCGCGACGCATGCGAAAGTAGAGTTGACAACCTGAAGGGTGTACGGGGCAACGCTCCGCCTGGCACCACCATACTATGTGCGGCAGAGCGCCGGCGCCAGCTGCATCTCTGCTTCCTACAGGTGGGCACTACGGCTGAACACGTACTCACCTCAATACTGTCTGTGGTGGCGACGATTGTACAGTTGAAGTGCTAAAATCTCGCGGTGATTATACGTCGTTTAAACTTGGTGTACCAGCTAAATTAAGTGATAGGGTGCTGTCACCCAATAGTTGGCCCGAGGGAATCTGTATTAAACCTTGGCAGCAGAAATTTCTTGGAGGCAAGGGGAGGAGGCGCTCCCCCTCGGACTAAAACTCTTCAATTCTACTATCAGAATGTGCGCGGTTTACGAACAAAGACTAATGTGTTTCATATGAATGTAACCCAGTGTAACTTTGATATTATTGCTCTAACGGAAACTTTCTTGACAAGCTCTGTGTGCGACGGCGAGCTCTTCCCCAGTGGGTGGCAAGTAGCGCGCCGCGATCGCGTGGGCGATGCTGGCTGGGGTGGGGTATTGCTGGCCACACGAGAGTGCTATTCTATGCGCGTACTTAATAACATTGACGGCCTTACACCTGATAAGGAATTGTTATTTGCCAAAATTACTTTTAAGAATATGAAATTTCTGTGTGTTACGGCTTACATGCCGCCAAGCTATAACGATGAACAGTACTTGGGAGTTTTATCATGTATTGAAAATGCAATAAGCACATATCCAGATCTAGACGTAATATTGTTAGGAGATTTCAATCTTAATTCGTGTAGTGCTAATGTGAAACTTAACTTCGATACCTTTTGTAATTTTTGTAAATTAAGTCAGTTTAATAATGTATTAAATAAGCATGGAGGCATGTTGGACCTCGTGCTGAGTAGCCTAGATAAAAACAACGTGGTCGTATCCATTGGTGCTCTGTTGCTGGTGCCAATGGACGCGTACCACCCGCCTCTCGAGGTTGCGGTGCGCCTGGCGCGCGGCCCTCAGCCGCCGCCGGTGCTACCGCCGCTGCGTGTGCGGCCCGGCTCGTGCCCGGACTGGAACTGGCGCAAGGCTGACTATGAAGCCCTTTATCAAGCTCTCGCTGATATTGATTGGGCTGTACTGTTGGAGGAGACCGATATCGATTGTGCAACTGAGATCGTATATGCCAAGCTTTATTCCTGCATTAATCAGTTTGTACCTCTTAAGATCAAATCTAGGCCAAACTCTAAATATGTTTACCCTAAATGGTACACAGCTAGGATAATACAAAATCTTAAAAATAAACATTTTCATTTGAAGAGATTTAAACAAGAGGGTAAGGAATTTAATAAGGAAATGTTCAAATATTATAGGTGGCATACGAAGTGTCTAATTGGCGTAGCACACAAATCGCACATATCCAGTATACAAAAAAGTATAATTAGTTCTCCGGTAAAGTTCTGGGAGTACGTCAAGGACAAAAAAACGGAGAGGCAGAGCCGTTCCGATGTAGCGTTCTGTTTCGAGGGTGAGGAGGTCAGGGGACAGGACGCGGCGGACGCCTTTGCCACGTACTTTAGCTCCGTCTTCCAACAGAGTGAACCCTGCTTAGATGCTTCTGTGGCGGCTTGCGCTGCCCACTCCTTGGTAGACTCTAGGTCGGTCTCTATTCCTTCTATCAGTGCCACTGACTACTCTGAGGCAGTGAAACGACTCAAACCCAGATCATCTGGAGGACCTGACGGTATTCCCGTCTTCTTGGTTAGAGATTGTATGTCTGTATTGCAGACTCCTCTGTTGTATCTTTACAATCTCTCACTTAGGCAATCCATTTACCCAAGACGTTGGAAAACCTCTAGAGTGACACCAGTCCCAAAAGGAGGATCTGATCCTGACGTAACTTCATTTAGGCCCATTGCAATACTATCAGTGTTAGGTAAGGTCTTTGAGACTATCCTCAACTGCCATATTATCCGGCAGATCTCAGATCGCTTCCACTCCAGTCAGCATGGCTTTCGACGGGCTCGCTCTACGACCACTAATCTTATTGCCCTTGCCGATTATGTTTGCAGGGAAATGGATGGGGGGCGCCAGGTCGATGCCGCCTACTTCGACTTCCAGAAAGCCTTCGATCTAGTCGATAACGACATCCTTCTGGAGAAACTGGCTAAAACAGGCTTTACACCTAAACTTCTGGAACTATTTGCCAGTTATTTGGGCAAACGTCAACAGTATGTTAGGGTGGGTTCCTACGAGTCAAATGATTACTGTACGCGATCCGGAGTGAGTCAGGGTAGTACACTAGGACCAACTATGTTCCTCTTAATGATCAATGACCTGCCCGACTCTATCCTCTCAGCTGAATGTCTGCTCTTCGCGGATGATCTCAAGCTGTTTCGTGGCATCAATAATGTAGCTGATAGTGCTGCCTTACAGGCTGACATAGATGCGGCGGCTAAATGGAGTGCTGTAAATAAATTGCCTTTTAATACCACTAAATGCAAAACAATAACTTTCACACGTAAGTCCTCCCCATTGCAGTTCGATTACAGTATAAATGAAGCGCCTATTGAGCGAGTTAATGAAATCCGTGATCTGGGTTTAGTGTTGGATCGTAAATTTGACTTCCACACTCATGTCACTAGCATCTGCAAACAGACTAGTAGAACTTTAGGATTCATCATAAGGACATCCGCTCCGTTTCATCCTGGAGTCGCCCAGATACTGTATAACGCCTATGTCCGTAGCAAGCTGGAGTTCGGAGCTGCTGTATGGGATCCTCATGAGGCTAAATATTCCCTTATGGTTGAAAAAATACAGAGAAAGTTTGCTCGTTGGCTCTATAAAAAAACCTACGGATACTATCCTTACCTCTACCCGTCCTTGTTCGTTTCCGGGATGTTGGGTTTGGAAACACTTGGTTTGAGGCGCAGGCTTTTGTTGTTAGTACATTACCTGTCAATCATACATAATAGGGTGGATAGTCCATCAGTGTTGGGGAGGGTCGGGTTGATAGTGCCGACACGCATCCCCTGCACCTCGGCGGGCTTGGTGACGCCACGCCGCAGACCGCCCCTACTGCAACGGCTGCCTGCGCGTACGCAATATGCCCGACACGCCCCTACTGTTAGAGCTCTTTCGCTTCTCCAAAAGATGCTCACTCAGCGCGAGGATATTGACATGTTCGCAGATCCATGGGCTCACTTATTTAATGCAGCTAAGTTATTCTTAAATGATTATGTGTAATATTTTTTTGTTGTCTATTATTTGTGGTGTTCTATTTTAAACTTGACATCTTATTAATTATTATCAATAACTTAATTTAATGTGTAAGTGCTTTGGTTTAAACTGTAAACTTACATTGTGACTGAATAAATAAATAAATAAATAAATAAATAATCAGTAGAAGCCCTCCTAAAAAGGGCGTTGTCGACAAAAATAACACTCTGTATATATAACAACATATTGACTTTATACTTTTTTGAAATATAATAATTAAAAATATTATGAATAAATTTAATATGAATTCTTTTCGCCGACCATATTTTGAGGAGCCAGTTTCAAATTTGCAATTGTTATTTTTTATGAGTAAATGTGAATGTATAAATGTATTTCAATAGTAACAATAAATAAAAAACATAAAAATTTTAAATTTTAGAATTTAAAGTACTATTAACTAGGTGTTTTATTAATAGTTTGCGGACACATTAGCTTTGCCAACACAGATGGTATTTCTTTCGAGCTACAAAATAATTACCATACTGTAACTTTAATTTTTATTTAAAGTATAATATAGGTTTCATTTAAGAAAGGGTTCTGTACATTTTTTCCCGACTCCGCAAGAAAGAGGGCAGATAATGTTTTTCGGGTGTGTATAAATAACATGTCTGTTTTTTTAACACACATATTAACCCGACTTCACTGTATGGTTCCCGGCTTAGAATAGGGCCATCCTATTTCTTCCAATAGTTATCGTAAGAGCCGACTAAGGGAAACAACCGGAGGATGAGCGGCAGCGTCGTTCCGTGATTTGCAGTCAATCTGCAACAACACTGCGATCGCCAACCCATCTGCCAAAGCCTGGCGATTACGGCAACACCCCCCAATGATCGACACAAACAAAAAACGGCCCCTAGTCCCGGCAGCACTGATATTCCTGGCTCCGGTAGCGGTCAAGTTAACAGCGGGGCATGGGGTGCGAAGAATCCCCGGCAGATACCAGGCTACCAAAACAAAAGACCTCTGGTCCTGGCAACCTACAACACGCGCACACTGCGAAACGACGTAAAGCTGACAGAACTCGACGAAGCATTGAGCAGGTTACGATGGGACATCGTAGGATTGTGTGAAGTCCACACCATAATCTTTAAATCCGGAAACCTGCTCTATTTCCGGGGGGGCGACCAACTGTCCGAGGGTGGTGTCGGGTTTCTAGTCCACAAGTCCCTCATTAACAATGTGGTCCGTATCGAGTGTTTTGACGAGGGTAGCGTACCTTATTCTCCAAATTACCAAACGGCATTCGCTGAAAGTTATTCAGGTATATACACCGACCGTTCAACACTCCGACGACGAAGTGGAGATCCTATATGAGGATATCTCTAGAGATTTACATAATAGCTCCCGGACCTAATACACCATTGTTATGGGGAACTTTAACGTGAAACTGGGCCAACGAAGTGATAGTGAGCTGAGAGTGGGGCAATTTGGATATGGAGAGAGAAATGCACGTGGTCAGCTGCTGGCCGACTTTATGGACAGGAAGGGCCTCTTTATGATGAACTTCTTTTTAAAAAGCCTAAACAGCGAAAGTGAACATGGTTGCATCCCAATGGCGTAAGGAAGAACGAGATTGACTTCGTCTTGTCGACTAGAAAGCAAATATTCAATGATGTCTCTGTGATCAACTCAGTAAAAACAGTAAGCGATCACCGAATGGTAAGAGGCAAATTAAATCTAAAGACCAAGCTAGAAATATGTCGATTGATGAAGTCCACGCTCCAACCAGCGTCCATCTAGCTCCATAACCCCGAGAGCAATCAACTCGAGTTCCTCAAAAAATCTCGGACTTCACCAGCAACCTCATGGAAGAAAGACGCAGATTGGTTTTGCAGTCCTCTGAAGACGCTACTCAGTATCGGTAACTAAACTGGCAGATCTCTAAGTCTCTAACTTGTGATTTGTGCCAGTATAATACAAATTATATTAAAGAGGCGATTGAGAACAACAAAGGCTCAAAAGTGTTCGCGAGAAATCTGTCTATTGGACAAAGCCAACTGACCAAGCTGAAGACTGAGGATGGCAGGATCATATCGTTTAAGACTGAGTCGCTGGAAGAAGTTGAGAAGTGCTACGGACAATTGTACACGACCACACGTCTGCCTATCAGCGCTCTGGCTAAAGACCCAAGAGCTAGACTTACCCGACACTATACCGGAGATATCCCGGAAGTCAGCCTGAAAGAGATTAGAATGGCTCTTAAACAGCTTAAAAAGAATAAGGCACCGGGTGATGATGGAATTACGGCTGAACTTCTGAAAGCAGGTGGTAAGTCTTAATGGACAAACGCCTAAGGCATGGCACAAAGTGTGGTCGTGCTTTTCTTCAAAAAGGGCGACAATACCCTGCTGGAGAACTACAGACCCATCTCACTTCTGAGCCATGTCTACAAGCTGTTTTCAAGAGTCATTATGAATCGTCTGTATATATCTATGACGACTTCCAGCCTCCCGAACAAGCCGGTTTCAAAAAAGGATTTAGTACCATAGACCACATACATACGCTGCGGTAGATTATACAGAAGACCAAAGAGTACAATCAGCCACTATGCTAGGCGTTCAATGACTATGACAAAGCCTTCGATTTAGGCAAAACTTGGGCTTTGTTATAGTCTCTCCAGCGGTGCCAAAGTGACTATCGATATATCGAAGTGCTGAAGTGTTTGTATGAAAACGCCACCATGTCGGTTCACCTCCAGGATCAAAACTCGGAACCAATCTAGCTGCAGCGAGATGAGACACCCAGTCCCTGGAAGATGTTTTAAGCTTTTGGACTGGAGTGGACTCGGCATCAATATCAACGGCATCATCCACCTTCGATTCGCTGACGATATTGTGGTCATGGCTGAGACTATGGACGACTTAGGCACAATGCTCGATGGCCTCAGTAGAGCCTCACAACAAGTGAGTCTTAGAATGAACATGGAGAAGACGAAAAGTATGTCAAACGTCCGTGTCATACCTACTCTTCTGAAGGTTGGAGGCTCTACACTCGAAGTTGTTACCGAATATGTATAACTGGGACAAACAGTCTAGTTAGGTTGATCCAACTTCGAGAAAGAGATCAATCGTCGAATCCAACTTGGCTGGGCAGCATTCGGGTACGAGTAGCTTCGCAATATCTTAACGTCCCAGATACCGCAGTGTCTTAAGACCAAAGTCTTCGACCAGTGTGTGTTGCCAGTGATGACATACGGAACTTTGACATAGTCGCTTACTATGGGCCTCATAAGAAGGCTCAAGGTCACCGAAAGGGCAATGGAGCGTCATGGCACGCTCGGAGTTCCTCTGCGTGATCGAATCAGAAACGAGGAATCCGTAGGAAAACCAAAGTAACCGACATAGCTCTCAGAATTGCTAAACTTAAGTGGCAGTGGGCGGGGCACATTGCTCGTAGAACAGATGGCCGATGGGGCAGTAAAGTTCTCGAATGGCGACCACGCACCTGAAAGCGTAGTGTAGGCAGGCCTCCCACTCGGTGGACCGATGACCTGGTGAAGGTCGCGGGAAGCCGCTGGATGCGGGCAGCGCAGAACCGGTCGTCGTGGAGATCCTTGGGGGAAGCTTATGTCCAGCAGTGGACGTCCTTCGGCTGATATGAAGATGATGAACGGCATGCCGCTTAGTGTTGTTGTTGTTGTATATCATCATTCATCATCATAAAGGATGATGACGTCCCCACCGATGGGCACGAGCCTACCCTGAATTAGGGCCTAAGTCATCATTACTTCATTATTTTTATTGTATACCCCTGACCAACTTCTTTTTCTTAATTCAAACATAATTACCAAGGCATTACCAATTGTTAATAAAAAATAACAAAACAAATTTTACTTTTTCCGCCTGGACCCATCTTTATATCCACTTGCATATATTTAAGACTGACTGTGCCAAATTTATATTATACAAATTATTGTTTCACCTCTTCTGATAAAGAGCTTCATACCAGACCAGACCCTTGATCTTCTTCTACTGTAAAAAAATGAAATAATAAATTATCTTCGTCTGGAATATACGTCTTTTTTCACAGATATTGAGCAATCTGTTTACACCTCACATACCTTAAGCAAATAAATATATATCTCTCTCTCTTATTGTGCGGCACAATTAACCGTGCTATCCAAGGGATAGACGGCAGATGCCTGGTGTTGCACTTAGCATCACCCGGGGTCACGTGTAGGGCATGTAGATTTACACCTACGGACGTGTGCAACGCGACCTTCATACACATCTGTAATCAGATGTGCAGGTTTCCTCACGATGTTTTCCTTCACCGTTAAAGCAATCGGTAAGTATATGTACGTAAGTTTCAAAAAACTCATTGGTACATTGGCAGGCCGGATTTGAACCCAGGACCTCTGATTAGGAGGACCAAGTCGTTACCCGTTGAGCCACCGACGCTTTAATTTTCTGATTAATAGCTTTAACTAGGCACATGTTGCACTATTGAAGAGTTTAATAATAATAATCATGTTATAATATAACACATTTTGTGAAGTAACTCTAATTCTCAAACTATATCAAGTAACGCAGAGAGAGAGATCAAACCATTTCTCGAGCCGAAAGCGGTCGAAGAGGACTGGTAACAAAACCCTAATGGTTCATTGACGCTGATAGTACAATACATTGGCGGTAAGTTTTTAAAAGTGTTTAAACACACACTTTTAAAAAAGAAAATAACTTATTGTCTATTAACAATAATGTCCCGATTCAGATTACAGTCTCAGGTAATGGTATTTTATTTATAGAATCAACATCAACGTCTTTGTCATTTACATAATCTAATTTTACAATATTACGAGTCTTGAATTTATTCTCCGACAAACTAGTAACATTTTCTGGAATTTTATTGTAGAATCTTACAAACTGCCCCACAAGTGTGTTTTTAACCTTACTTAGTCTCGAATTGGCTATATTTATTTAATTAACATTTCTTAAATTCAAATTAAGCCTGTCACTGTTTTTAGGAAATAAATGCAAATTCAAACGAACGTACATGATTTTTTCATATTCGAACTGACTAGAACAGTTAAAATATTGATTTATTTAAACTTATTCTGTAACGACTCACGTGATTGCATCTGATAGATTGCGCAGATAGCTCTTTTATGCAAGAGGAAAATAGTTCCTTTATCAGCCGCATGCTGAGAGCGTGACGCCATAAGACATTATACTATGGAAGTAACTAAAAAACACTAGTCTTGCAGTACCTACATCCGTTAACTGTCTTATTTTCTTAACGGCAAAAATAGCTGAACAAAGCCTTCGCGCTAAAGTTTCAATGTGGAGATCACACATTGAAAATTTAGGGGAAGGCTTAGTTCAGCTGCTTGAAGTGAAAAATTTAAAGTTACACCAAAGAACACCGTATTATTTACAAATTCTAATTTATTACTATCTAATATTAAACTATTATTATCCTTTTTTACATTTGGCAAACAAAATTGTATATATTTTGTTTTCTTAGCATTTAATAATAAATTGTTCACAGTGAACTAGTTCAGTATCTTTGAAAGAGTCGTCAATTTAGTTTTCTTACCTATCAACTTTTAAAATATCAGAAGTATAATCTACAAACAACACAATATTTAACAGATGTTGCTCCATAAAAGGCAAATCATTAACGTAAACAAGGAAAAGAAAAGGCCCTAATATAGAACCCTAGGACACACCCATTTTCACTGTAGATCTAGATGATTTCGTGCCATTAATTTGTACTTTTTGTGTTCTGTTGTCTTACTGTAAATTTAAATGACTGAGAGCCCCATCCTCTATAGTGTAAAGTCAGTGCTTTAATTTCACAAGTAATGTTCGATGTTCAAAACAATCAAATGCCTTCGATTAATCACAAAATACTCCAATAGCATTCTGCACTTCCTCAAAGGCATCATAAATGTTTCGAATAAGTGCTAATCCTGCATCGGTTTTTGATCAACCTTTCGTGAAACCAAATTGTTGGTTATGCAATAGATTTTTTTTTGCAAAATTTTTTTAGCATTTGATTAAGCATAATCTTTTCAAACACCTTATTCATATCAGTTTTTGAACCAGATTTATATAAAAGCATCACTTTACTAAACTTCATGAGGTCTAAAAAGATACCACTATCAATGCATATATTGAAGAGACAAGCTAAATATGGCGCAAAAGTACTAATTACATTACTAATCAAGCTTACCGATAATCCCCAGAGGTCTTCGGTACTTTTAATTTAAAGATAATTAAATGTCTTTACAATAGTTTGTGGTTCAATTACTCTGAAGGAGAATTTCGGATCACAAATACTAATATTATTAACTTAAGCAACCTTTGAGCATACATATGTAAGTGAAGAGTTTAGGGCTTCAGTAGTCTTAATGGAATATTTGTGAGAAATTCTTTGGTTACATCGGAATTCGAACTAATTTTATCTTGATCTGTTTGCAAACATATTCTTTATCGCGAGGTTTGACTTTACCTGTTTCTTTGCTGAAAATATTTATAACAGTTTTTATTTACGGCAAACCTGCTTAAAAAGTTTTGAATATTGTTTCATATAATTTCTAAAGTTCTCATCAAAAGTGTAAGTTTTATGTCATAAAGTTCAAAAAAGGTTGGCGACTTTTGTGTTTATCTATAGTAGTCCATTCACTGAATTTAAAATTGATATTACTGATTGTGGATTGAGACTAAAATAAACTTTAGAATTCCCTATCCAGTATTTTTTTAAAAAAACATTATAAAACTGTTAGCTTGCACTTCATTATCTAAATCTGGTATGGGTAGTTTTTCATCTAGCACTTTTTTAAACTTTTCTATTCGACTAACAGTGACTGGTCTTGTTTGAATTTTTATATGTTCTGTAGTAATACTTACAGGAAAGCTAGCTATTACTCCGCAATGATCTGACCAGAAAAAACTAAAAACCTTTTTATTTAAATAACTGCAATTACAAAATATGTTATCTATACATATGGCAGAGGTCTTTGTTATTCTTGTGAGTTCCAGAAATATATAACCTAAATCAAATGACTTGAAGAGACAAGTAATTATAGACGTCAAGGACTTTTTCTAACAAATCAGCATTGAAATCGCCGCATACGATCACCGATTTACAGCTTTTACTAACGGTATTTAATACATCCTCCATTGCCGTTTGGAAGCTAGTAAAGTTATCGTCATATGGGGGCCTATACACGCATGTGGTTCTCCAACTCCTCACACATATTCGTCATAACTAGAGTTGAAAGAAACTGTGTAGACCTATCTTTGGGATTTTTTTACATCGAGCCAAAACTGCTCAATCGTATTTCTAATAGCTTTTGACTTTGTGCAACATCATCAACAATAAGGGTATTTTTTTAACATTGAGTTTTCAATCGTTGATTAATTGACGTCAAAAATAACGAAAATCTGTAATTATACCGTCATCTTTAGATATTTTATTGTAAATATAACTGAACCACCACATTGGAAGGACTTTTGATTGATTGCAATTTCATATTTTTTTTCATTTCATTTATTTTAAACCATAGGTACAATGTTGAACACTTGGTTATACAATAATTTTCGAAACTAAAAAGCATTTCATGATCTTAGAGCTAGTTTTATTTGTTACAAAAAAAACTTTCTCTTCTGATTGATCCGATAAGTAATAAAAATAAAAAAAAACTTCGAGTTTCTTTTTTGTTTTTCTAATTTTTTTACTATAGATATTCAGGTGAATACATAAGGCAAAATCAAAAAAATAAGAATATACTTGTAAAACTGGACAACTTTCTGTGAGGAACCCATACAATAAAACCGGAGAAGTGCGAGTCGGACTCGCTCACCGAGGGTTCCGTACAAATTTGTAGGTACATAATTATTATAAATCATAACAATGCAAACTGTACTACATACAACAAAATTATTAGGTACCTACACTTATACATATAAAAAAGGGAATATATTTTTTTAATTCTTCGTCACAAATCGAAAACTATTCATCAAAAAATAATTAAAAATCAGTTTATACTTGTGGCAATGAATCCCTTTCAAACTATACCCCACATGACACGGTTAACTCAATTCAAAACTTGGACCGCCGTTCCTTGCATAATTTATTGATACGTACTTTATATAAAGACGGTTTTTTTATAATTTAATTATAAATGCACAGTTTTCAGATTTTTTCCTATACTTGCAGTATAAGCCGGCATTACTAGCCAAATCGCATAGTTATAGGTCAACGGGAAATACCCTATGAACTTTTGATCCCTTGAGAGTGTCGAAATATAAGTTATTTGCGGCACAAACGGCCGTATCTTCTTTTTACGTTAACTTAGAAGTTTGATTTTTTCACAGTTTCAAGAGACTATAGACGAAAATATATGGATTTAATTTCAATTCGATACCTCTACGCGTTCTCGAGATAAAGGGTCTTGACAGGACGGACGGACGGACGGACAATAGAAGGGTTCCGTTTTTTTCCTTTTGAGGTACGGAACCCTAAAAAAGAAACAACAGTATGATGAGTAGAAGCTTCAGTTAACGGCTTTCATGCCAACTTTGTTACATCCCGTTTTAACTACGCAACTTCAATAATCAAACTCTTCACAAAAAGATATAGCATGTTAAAATATTTTTTCCAGACCAATATGGACGTTCTTACTATGGCAATAACGCACGCGATCTTCTACGCGGGGATATCGCAGAACTATACTGAAACCCCCACAGTGAACTGGACCGACCTTAGCCCTACCAGATGGTGGGGGCCCGCTGAGGAAGAAGCCAGCCAGGATACAGCTATTTACTCGACAAATATCACTTTTGAAGATGAGGTTTGTGTCAAAACTTTTCAGACCCTGACGATATAAACTATGACGTGTTTGCAGGCTAAACTTATAAAAAAATCACATTGTGCTGTTTTAATTACATTTCGGCACATCATGGCGTGTCCATTGGCAGATTAAAAATTTTGTAAATCATGAACAGATGGCCGTTGGGGAAGTAAAGTTCTCAAGTGGCGGAAATCCTCCTTTTTGGGCAGTGTCGGGTAAAAAATATATTGAATTAAACTTTTTTTCTAGATGATAACCGATTTGAAGAATCGTCTCAGCAACCACATGGAGTTTGTTAATGGATTGGAGGGGGTGGGATTCCGGTATGGGTTCAACCCCAACATCACAGCTAACTGGACAAACAGATGGTTGAACGAATACGATTTCAAAGCCAGAGAGACTTACTTCAACCAATATCCAATTTACAAGACGAACATACAGGGAATGGATATAGCTTATTTAAGGATTACTCCTGAAGTGAGTATTGATTGAAATTATTAGTTAACTATGATTTTGGAGGGTATTAATAATATTGACCGCTTCAGCAATTCATACTTTGCAATTTACTGCCAACATATTTTATCGCCGTATACTTTTTGAAGTGAAAACTTTTTTAGGTGCGTAAGGCATTTTTATATTTTATATTTTTATATTTATATGGGAAAAAAACCGTTGAACTCGCGACACCGTCACCGACACCTTACCAGGAACACTCGCATTGTCAAAACTTATAAAATTCTTTTTGAGATGGGAAAGAAGTATTGAACTTGCAACACCGTCACCGTCACCTTGCCAGGAACACTTGCAGACCCCCGACTCGGATGTTTAAGATTAAGCCTTAAGCTCGCCTCTTGCAACACAACCTTCGCTGGGTTTGTCATGAGAACTCCTAAAAGGAGTCCCCATTTGGAGCTCCCTATACCGTTGCAACTGCTAACCCTAAATTTAACCAATAAAGGGTGAAGAATAAGGTATGGTTGTTATACCAGTTTTCTGAAAAGTATGAATTTGCACTTCATGACTTCACTGTCGTAAGATGGACACTCCTTCTCTTCCAATTAAGGCTACCAATTTTTGACTATACCTCAAAAAAACATTCTAAACAGTAAACTATGTAAGCAGTAAATTATAAGCTATAAATTGTATAAGCGGTCAATTTATGCAGCGATAAACTTAACGCCCTGCTATTCCTTGGCTCCGTTAGCAGTCATGATAAAGGAGGGGCGGGGGTTGCGAAGAATCCCCGGCAGATGCCAGGCTACCAAACCTAACTACCTTTGGCCTTGACAACTTACAACACGCGTACAGTGCGGACTGACGAGAAGCTAACAGAACTCGAAGAAGCATTGAGCAGGTTACGGTGGTATATCGTAGGTTTATGTGATGTCCGAAGAGAAGGAGAAGACACCATTATCCCTAAATTCGGAAACCTGCTCTATCTCCGGGAGGGTGACCAACTGTCCCAGGGTGGTGTCGCGTTTTTCGTCTACAAGTCCCTCGTTAACTATGTGGTCCAGATCGTAAGCGTTTTGACAAGCGCAGCATACCTTATACTTAGAATCACCAAACGGTATTCGATGAAGGTCATACAGGTATGCGCGTCGACTACGGGACGCTCCGACACCGTGGTAGGGACTATGTATGAGAATATCTCTACAGCCATACATAGCACCAGAACCCATTATACCATTGTTATGGGGGACTTCAACGCGAAACTGGGCAAACGAAGCGATGGTGAGCTGAGAGTGGGGCAATTTGGAATTTGGATACGGAGTAAGAATTGCACGTGGTCAGATGCTGGACGAGTTTATGGAGAAGGAGAGCCTCTTTATGACAAACTCCTTCTTGTAATATTAATATTGTACATCCGAAAAGGGCAAACTGTTGGAACTAAAAATATATTGAACTTGGCTGATTAGCTGAACTTCTGAAATCAAGTAGATCACCGGTACTTAAAGTTTTTCATTAATTATTTAATTCCGTTATATTCGAGGGACAAAACGCCTAAGAAATGGCTAAGGTGTGGTCGTGCTTTTCTTCAAAAAGGGTGACAACACCCTGTTTAAAAACTACAGACCCATTTCACTTTTGAGCCATGTCTACAAGCAGTTTTCGAGAGTCATTATGAATCGTCTCGCATGGAGGTTTGATGACTTCCAGCCTTCCGAAAAAGCTTTAGTACCATAGACCACATACATACTCTGCGACAAAATATACAGAAGACTGAAGATTACAATCAGCCACTATGATTGGCGTTTGTGGACTATGGAGGCGAACCGACATGGGGACGTTTTCAGAAACCTATCCAATTGCAGCGAGAGCTGAGAAAGGAACACGTTATATCTCCGAAACTGACCACCGATTTGTTTTTATATTATTATGTACGAGTGTAATAATATGTGTGTGATTGCGTGGTTAAATAAAAGTGTTATCTATCTATCAATCAAAAGCTCCAGGAAAAATCCTTAGTCCACACGATCCAGTATCCTGCAGATGCCAGACTTCTAGCACACCCCGGACACTGCATGCGACGGTCGTGAAACGACATTTCTAAAAACTAATGATGACGGAGCAAACAAAATCACGGTGAAATCCTATACGTTCGAGAACCAAACTATAACCAATCTGTATCAATCAGAGTGACGAGGGGTGAGGTCGGAATCTAGAGAGTGGCAGGGAGTGTCCATACTGTATGTTAGTACTAATATATATACTTTGCTTCTAGGCCACAGTGACGTAGGGTACGGGTAATCTTGCCTTTCCCGTTGCTTATTAATGTATCACTCAGATTGCTATGAAGTATCTCCTCACGCTCACTAGAGCGTCTAAAAATATCAACTGGATACATCCACGTTGGACATGGTCTAATTGTGTAGATAAGTTTAGGCCACGATAAGCAATTTCAGAGGAGTACTAGCGCCACATAAAAACAACATCTAAACTACAGTAAAAAGCATTATTTGGCAAAAAATATTTTTTATTTATTATTATATCAGCTCAAATACGTCCCCACCGAGGGGCTCGAGCCAGGGAATCAGGGCGTTTAATCAAATATATTAAAAACATATTTTTCTCCAAAATGGCACAAGGGTTGTCTATAAAACTTTCACCATTAAGAACACATACGAATTGTGTAATCAACCAAACTGGAATGTGTGAACATGATATGGAGCTAAGCGAGAAAGTTTTGTACTCCGTTTGGGAGTTAAATTTGTTTTATTATTTCTTCAGGTGCCAGAAGGTAAAGAACTTATTCCACTTCTTCTTCTTCACGGTTTTCCGAGCTCCATCAGAGAATTCTACGACATGATCCCCGTGCTGACAGCTGTTAGTGATGATCGGGACTTTGTCGTTGACTTGATAGTACCATGTATGCCTGGGTTCGGACTTTCAGAGGTAAGAGTTTCCTGTGTCCATTCTATTGAAAAAAAATCTACCTTTAGAGAATTTGTGACGAAGTAACATAAAGTTTAATTTGTTTTAAATACAACTTTTTATTACAATTTGAATATGTAAACAGGTTGTAATTAGTTAAAAATTAAAAACCAGATTGCATTAAAACTTAACCCCTATTTTTTGGCTATCGGGTAAAAATGTATTCTATGTCGCTAACGGGATTAAGACGAATCTAAAGAGATCTCAGAATCAAAAATCCATCAAGCCGTCTAGGCTACAAAGCGTGCCAATGAAATAAATAACCTCTTTTTTAGCTAGTCGGGTAAAAATGTATCCTATGCCACTCACGGGATTAAGACAAATCTAACGACATCTCGCACCCTTTTGCATCATCAGCTCATCTGATGGTAAGTGACGATGATGCGCAAGAAGGAAGCGGACTTACCAGGATTCCCCAACGCAATGGAGGAACTGGCTATCTTATCTTTAAGCCGGAACACATCAATGTTGTTTGTTAACACTGATTTTTGGCGGCAAGACTTAGATAAGATGGTGGTACCTAGCCAGGCGGGCTTCGAAAATGCCCCACCAGATTTATATTAAACCGAGTCTTACAAAGTTAGACCCCGCCGAGGAATCAAACTCGCGACCACCTGGTGTGAAGCGAATGGACAAACCATTACTCCAGGCAGGCGGTATCAATTCTATCTGCTGTAAAGGGCTTGACATCACCAGCAGATTCGCCTATCTATGGGTTAAACAGATTTGTTTTACAGGGAGCAGTCCGTCCAGGCCTAGGAGCCGCTCATATCGCAGTTGTGCTAAGAAACTTTATGAACCGTTTAGGATACAAGAAATTCTACGGATCAGGTGGGGACTACGGCGGCATTTCCTTGGGACATATGGCCACCTTATTCCCTGAAGTAAGTAAACTTTTTCACACAATAGACGAGAACTCGAGACATTGATTTGAAGAAAATTTGCAAAGAGGCCCTTAACTCCACCAAAATTGGAGTTAGGCTTAGATCACATATAATAGAACTAGATTCCTTGTTTCATTAAAAACAAATATCAAAAACTTCCGGAGAGTAAAGAACGACCCGTCTCCACCCACTGCTAATAGTCTTCTCCATGATAGAGTTTCTGATCCTTCGCTAACTTTGATAATTGTGGCAATATTTTTTAATATTAGTATTATATTTGATAATTGTTGACAAATATGTACACCTGAAATGAAATGAAATGAAAAGAAATAAAATGAAATGAAATATAATTTATTTGCTTAGTTTTGAGTACAAAATTTGGTGTTAATATACATAAAATTAAAAAGTTCCTTTCAAAACCTGCTCATAAAATAAGCGTGCAAATATTTAAGGTAAACTGTCTTAATTCCATTGTTATTTATATTTATGTCAATGTATAAATTATTTCATTGAATAAAAACATTTATGTATTAACCATTTATGCAGGTTTTTTTAAATAATCCGCCAGACAACATTCTTATTTCGTCAGGTAAAGCGTTGTATACTTTTGCTGCCATAAAACAAACATTTGTCTGTACAATTGTCAACTTATATTTGGGTGTTAGTACTGTATTGGCTTTTCTAAGTCGCAATTGTCTTAAAGGTATGGGTGAGGGAGGGTCGTATTCAGGATGTTCCTTCACAAACAGACACAGTTGTTTTATATATAGGCTAAAGAGCGTAAGTAATTTGTATGTATGTATGTATGTATGTATAAATTCTTTATTGCACACAAGGAATAATCACAAAATGGTTTTATCAGACTTAAGTGTACAAAGGCGGTCTTATCGCTAAAAGCGATCTCTTCCAGACAACCCTTGGCAGATGAGATATATTCAAATATATTATGTAAAACTTAAAATTGAATGAAACTAAAAACTTAAAACTAAAAATTGTCGATTATAGCATAAGAATCCATAGATGTGGTACTGTCTCTAAGGCCCAACAGTGTTCATGCTCATCTATTAACAGGGTAACATCTCTTAAATATCTAGGAGTAATGCTCGATGAGAGGCTTGACTGGTATTCTCATTTAGAGCTGGTTGCCGGCAGATTACGTAAATTAATTTGGATTTTCAAAAACCTTAGACATATTGCTCCTATTAACCTGTTACATAAAATATACATTGCCCTAGCTCAATCGATATTGATTTACTGCATACCTGCTTGGGGTGGAGCCCTAAAGACACACTTTTTAGATTTAGAACGAGCACAACGAGGACTCCTAAAGGTCATGTATTTTAAAACCCGCAGATTTCCTACGAAACAGCTATATACAATCAGTAACCTGCTAACCGTAAGACAATTATATATACTTAGTATAGTTATCAAAACGCACAAATCCCTAGAATATAACCCTGATAACCTTAGTAAAAGACGCAAGTATTTAATAGCTCCAACACAAATAAATAGGACCTCATTCGCTTTCAATCAATACAAAACCAGATCTTCATATATTTATAATAAAATAAATAAATTGCTTGATATATACCCATTAAAACTCTCCGATTGTAAGAAAACTGTAGTATCTTGGTTGCAGTCCCTTAGTTACGATGATACTGAATCTTTACTTGAAGTTGTCAAATAAACGAACAAACACACACAATACCCTCACGACACTGCACTGCATCACACCACATGTACATACACACACACACACATGCACACACTCACACACACACATGCACACATACAACATACTCATACTTCGTTACACAAACACTTAAAATAAACACAAAACATAGATACACAAGCTTTTCTTTTTCTACATTTTTGTTTCCCTAATATCTTGTTTACATGTGTTCACATTGTTTATTATCAGACTTTTGTTATGGAAGTGCGAGTCCTCCTGACACAGGTTTACAAAAAAACCTAAAAGGAGGTCTCAACCTCTATTTTGAGATGTTGTAAAAGTGACCTAATAAACAATTTTTTTTTTTTTTTTTTTTTAATTTTTTTAAAAACAACGATAGCGCAAGAATCTGATAGCAAGGTGCCTATTTTCCAAAAGGCAAAGAAATAATAATCCACGATAAATATATATGATTTAAATATAAATATGGGTAGATAGATATATATATATATATATACCAATATATAACAAATATAAATATACATATATACGCACAAAACTACTGGATCAGGAAAATTTCCCGAAGACGCAGCTTGAACGCTGCTAGTGTCTCAGTGTGGCGAACATCGGAAGGTAAAGAGTTCCATAGACGAGCGGACAAAATAGAGAAGGACTGGGTGTAGTAGTGCGTGCGAAAGTGTACAAGTTTCAGCAGGTTATCCTCTTTAGACCTAAGCGGTCGATCGTGATCAGATCCAAGGTACGAAAAATTGGTCTTTAGGTAGGTTGGAGCATTGGGATTATACAGGACATTAAAGA
Organism: Coleophora flavipennella; assembly: GCA_947284805.1. Classification (NCBI taxonomy): domain Eukaryota; kingdom Metazoa; phylum Arthropoda; class Insecta; order Lepidoptera; family Coleophoridae; genus Coleophora; species Coleophora flavipennella. Next base: position 9,755,899 of record OX369303.1, on the reverse strand, counting down.
GAAGGGAAAGGAGATGCAAGTGACGCCGTTGACGGATAGGAAGCCATTTGAGCTGGGTGCGATATTCAGATACGTGGTCATATTTGCGTAATCCAAATATAAAACGAATGCATACGTTTTGTAACCTTTCGAGTTTAGACTTCAGATCCTCGTTTAAATCTGGACAGCTCGCATCAGCATAGTCCAAGATTGGCAGAAGAAGAGACTGTGCTAACTCTAACTTGGTTTTCTGGGGGAGAAGGTTCTTCCATCGACGTAACGAGTGAGCTGCAGCAAAGAACTTACGGCTGACTTCAGTTATTGACGCTGAGCATCTCTGCATACCCTACTACATTTATTACGCAGCTTTTTATATTTAAGACTGTTGGTCTCACTAGGGTCAGTTTTATATTTAGACTTAGCCGAGTTTCTCTTGGCCATGAGGACTTTTATTTTTTTAGACATCCATGGTGCTGGGGTGTGTTTTAATTTGATAGCACGAAATGGAGCATGGACATCAAAAAGTTGTATCAACAGGGATGTAAAAATGTTTATCTTTTCATCAACTGTAGAAGCACTAAACAATGTATCCCAGTCAATATTTTTAAGGTCAGCCATAAACTGCAGATTGTTAAACTTTTTAAAGTTTCTCTGGAGTACTACTGATGGCTTAGGTTTCCTTATACGAACTTTGTAAGACAAGTAGATCAGATCATGGTATGAAAATGCATCAGCCGATAGCTGGCCATGTAAACTGACATGATCAAGTGACGAAACTATGACAAGGTCCAGTAGGGACGGCGCACAGTTAGGAAATTTATGTGTGGCATCGAGTGGCAAGATGTTCATATTGGCAGACCTAACAATAGATGTTAGTTTGTTGGATCGGGCATCGTTTTTTAGGAGGCAGGTGTTAAAGTCTCCCATAATAATAGTATGATCGTAATCAGAGACATGTTTTTCCAACAAGGCTTCAAACTCGGAAAAGTAGTTTATGCGGAGCGAGGGACAATAAAAAACACATAGTAAAAGTTTTGTACTACCTAAAAGGATTTCAATAAGTAGATATTCGGCAGACTCAGAGTAATGTGCGGGCGATTTATCAATAACTGTAAATGGTAAATGGCTGCGTAGATATATGGCAACGCCGCCACACCCCTTACCTAATCGATCATTTCTTATTAAGTGGAAACCAGGAATACAGAAGGAAGTTGAGGGAAGGCTTGGTTTGAGGAAGCTCTCAGAAACAAGTATTGCGTGAATGTCCTTATTATCAAAAGAGGCTAACATATCTGAAAAGTGAGAAGGAATACTTTGCGCATTAATATGAATAGCATTGAAATTTTTTGGAACTGAAGAGAACTTATCTTCAAGCTGAGCATCTAAGGAAGGAGGAATGCTACAAAAGCTGTCTTGAGAGTCAGAGGAAGAGGAAAAGGAAAAGTAATTGTCAACACTGATATCAGGGGATTGAGGGGAACTAGTCGTAGTCATTGTGCGTGATAGATAAGATTAAATAAATATAAATATAATATACTATAAGTAAATATGTGTGCTGAAGTTTCTTAAAGGTAGTGCTTGCGCAAGCTACCTGTCAGTAGTTACTGGAAGAGATTACTTAATGTTATATAACAGTAATTAATGAGTGTATTTTTAGTAGCTGTTAGTTATTTTTAATTTAGGACAGCAGTTAGTTTTATTAAGATACATGCCAGGTAAATCTAATCAAAGTTCCAATAATCCGTTACATAATTAATTGAGTACAATTTTATTCTATTTTAAAGAGAAAAAAAAAAGAAACTAATTTAAGTGTTAGATTATTTTTGTCCAATAACAGAGGAGGAAGTTTACTATATTCTCGTTACAAAATGTAGCGTATTAAATCCACTTTGCTAATGAGCATAAATACTTAACGTTACATACTATTTGCTTTGGTATGCGAAACGTAGTCTATTAATTCCTCCCCGCCAAAGAACATTAAATACTTAACGTTACATACTCTTGCTTTGGTTATGTTTACAGTCAGTTGATGACGGTGATCTAAAATAAATGAACTACCTACCTAGGTATTTAGTCAGGTAATCGTTTTACAAGAACACAAACTAAGCCAAGAATTATAACCTACCACTAACAAATAGAGTACAATGAAAGCACAGTGAATGAGTTTTAGAACTGATCGAATGTATGTAAATCTCGCAAACAGCTGGGTGAAGTGCTCATGACGTGACCGCACTTAGCAGCGCAGAGCCAGCAGCCCTCTCGTGTTCCCCTGGCAACTTAGACAGGTCCGACAGTGATTCCACTTTATGACGGTTCCCATCCGGAGCCAGAATGTGGATCCAGCCGTCCCGACTCCAGCATTTCGTCACACCATACGCCTCCCGTGCAGCCATAAAAGCATCATGTCTCATTTTGGTTAGAAACTCTGGCAGCGTAATTTTAGTACCTTTTAGTGCCTTTTTCCCATACCAGACTTGATCACGGTCGTGGAGATTCTTGAATTTTGCTAGGATAGGCCTGGGCTTACTGACCGCGGCACTGGGGCGCCCCATCCTGTGACAAATTTTCAGGCTACTGGGAGCAAAATCAGCGATGGAGAATTTATTGGTAATAAGTTCAGATACCACACCAGCAATTTTCTCGTTTTTAGTCTCAGGGACTCCGTGTATGAGAAGCATTTTCCGACGGGAACGCATTTCTTGACGGTCTAGGGATACATGGAGCAACTCAAGTTGCGACTTTAGCATGTTCAGTGCATTACACACAAACGCTTTGAAGTTTTGGAATTCCAGATTTAGGGAGGCAACCGTGGGGTTTTTACTTTTTACAGTGTTGAGCTCGGATTGGAATTCAGTCATTTTTGATGTAAATAATTCCATTATGTTGTCCATTCCTTGCTTTATTTGACTATATTCCATTGCACTCACTGTACACCCATAATAACACTTTTGTCAGTAACAGCTAGATGGTGATGTTTTCGCAGAAAAAAAACTACTAACAGGTAGCTGCACTAGTTAGCACCTAAACTAACACATTATTTTAATATAAATAAGCAAATATATATTTTTAAATTGCAAAATATTGCGAGAGCAATATCAGAGGATGTTTATTTTACAACTACCGTCGTCGTTTGTATTTTATAAAAAGTGGCCTGCAGGAGTCCAAAAAACCCGCGCCACAGAATGATCTTACACATTTCTTTTGCATCCTAAAACCATTTGTATATCAGTGCAATTTCCCCAAATGATGAGGCATTATTGCAGAACTGATGCAACATGAGCGTGGTAATGAGTGAGTAATGTACTTTCGATGAAAGTAATATTGCGGAGACGGCGAAGTGCAAAGGAAAACCTGCTGAGTCGGTCACATACTGATGTAACATGAAATTTCCAACTGCAGTTTTCGTCAGTTACTATTTCTAAGAATTTGTTAAATTGTACTTCTTCTATTAATTGTCCATCATGGCTTATTTTTAAATTGAACTTTTTGCTACTGTTTTTGCCAAATTGCATAACTTTGGTATTTGTAGTATTTACTTTTAAATTATTCATGTTCATACAGTTATATTTTTTATAGTCAAATCAGCAAAAAGTATTGATTCATGGTTAGTTCTTTTAGGTAGGTCATTTATATATATATACTAAATAGCAACGGACCTAAAATTGTGTCATACGGAACACCACAGCCAGTAAGTTTATAATCAGATCTGCAAACAATCCTTCTAAATGTATTCTTGGTCATTCTATTTGTCTTCGTTATTTGAACGCACTGATGTCTATTTTGTAAGTAACTGATGAACCAGTTATTTGCAACTCCTCTCACACCATATTTATGTAACTTATCGACTAGTCTATCATGATCAACAAAGTCAAAAGCTTTACTCATGTCAAAAAAGATAGCCACCACCGGAATTCCATTATCAACACAGTCAATCACGGTCCTTACTAGATTAGAATTTGCTGACGTGGTGTTTTTCTTCTTCCTTAAGCCATGTTGTTTCAAACTTAAACTTGAACCTGGGACAAACAGTCCAGTTTTGTAGGTTTAACTTGGAGGAAAATATCAAACAGGCGTGGCAGCATTCAGGGAGCTTCGTAATATCCTCATGTCCTTAATACCACAGTGTCTCAAGACCAAGATCTTTGACCAGTGTTTGTTGCCAGTGATCTCTTACGGGACCAAGACAAAATCGCTTACTCTGGGTCTTATAAGAAGGCTCTAGGTCACTTAAAAGGCCAATGGAGCATTCTATACTCACATTTTCGCTGCGTGATCGAATCAGAAACAAAGAGATCCATAGGAGAACCAAAGTTACCGACATAGCTCACAGAATTGCTTACCTAAGTGACATTTAACAGTGCACATAGCTCGTAGAACAGAAAGCCGTTGGCGCACTAACATACCGGAATACTTAGAGTAGGTAGGCCTTCCACTCGGTGGACCGACGATCTAGTGAAGGTCGCGGGAAGCCACTAGATGCGGGCAGCGTAGAAGCGATTGTTGTGGACAGGCTAGATAATGAACACTCATAAAAGGTTCTTTTAACACATTCAGGTATCAGACCACATAAGTGGATATTTTGCATTTATTAAATATTTTTCATCTTTCACAGGAGTTACTAGGTTACCAAACAAACTTTGCTACTCTTCTCACGCCCGTTGCGATCTTCTTACAAATGGTGGGACAGTTATACCCCCCTCTGGTTCTAACCAACCAAACCCTGTACAGTCGGATGTACCCGCTGACAACCAAGTTCACGACTTTGATGTCTGTAACTGGCTACTTACATCTTCAGGCAACTAAACCGGACACTCTTGGTAAGTGATTGATCAAATAAGTTCCTGTCTAGTGCATAACTCGACAAAGAGGATGTAAAACTAGCACGTGTACGGGTGCATCGGGAATAGTTATTTATGCCACTGCAAAGTAATGAGAGCCATTGTAATATGAGTGCTAGTTTGTGCCACGAAGCGAAGCTGAGTGCCACAATAGACAGCACGAGTGTTACAATGGCTAGATGCGTGCAGTGGCATACAATACTTTTTCTACGACCATGAAATCATATCAGCCAAAAACGTCCACTGCTGCAACAAAGGCCTCCTCCAAGGATTTCCACGACGACTGGTCCTGCGCCGCCCGCACCCATCAGCTTCTCGCGATCTTCACCAGGTCGTCGGTCCATCGCGTGGGAGGCCTGCCTACGCTACGCAATATCTTACGTCCCAAATACCGCAGTGTGTGTTGCGAGTGATACAGATGGCCGTTGGGGTAATAAAGTTCTTGAGTGGCGACCGCACATCGGAAAATGTGGCGTAGACGTAGACCATGAAATAAATAAAAGAAAATTTTAAATCGTTAAAAATTCATCCATACATAAAGCGTAACCACACGCGATGTTTAGACATGGCTCAGGTACGCGCGCTTTCATTGTAGTACAGTTGTCTCGTTTTGAAATGATCATTGTACAACGACGTGTAGGAGCCCAAGCCATAAAAAAAAAGTTTCATTGTAGTACAGTTGTCTCGTTTTGAAATGATCATTGTAAAACGACTTGTAGGAATGAATACTTTTGGGATATTTACCAAATGGGAGTAGAAAAAAGGTGTGTGTGTCAACTCCGACGCACGACTGGAGTTAACTTCTTACTAACGATTATAAATGTGCTGGAGGATGGCGGCCAACTTTTTCAATTGCGACAATGGATTCGTGATTAGGGACCTCAGGGATCTCCTGATATCGACTTTAGAAGCATTCAGTCCAGTAACTAAAAAGTTTAAAACGGCAGCCTTTTTGCAATTCTGACAACGGATTCGTGATTAGCGACCTCAGGGGCCCTCAGATATCGATTTTGGAAGCAATCGGTCCAATAACTAAAAAAATCAAAATGGCGGTCACTTTTTTCAATTCTGATAACGGATTCGTTTTAAGGGACTTTAGGGACCCTCAGATATCGATGTTGGAAGCATTTGGTCCAGTAACTAAAAAGTTCAAAATGGCAGCCACTTTTTTCATTTCTGACAACGGATTCGTAATTGGCGACCTCAGATATCGATTTTGGAAGCAATCGGTCCAGTAACTAAAAAAATCAAAATAGCGGCCACTTTTTTGAATCCTGACAACGAATTCGTTTTAAAGGACTTCAGGGACCTTCAGATATCGATTTTGGAAGCATTCGGTCCAGTAACTAAAAAGTTCAAATGGCGGCCACTTTTTTAAATTCTGACAACGGATTCGTGATTAGGAACTTCAGGGTGATTAGGAACTTCTCAGATATCGATTTTGGAAGCAGTCGGTCCCGTAACTAAAAAAATCAAAATGGCGGCCAATTTTTTTTTTAAATTCTGACAACGGATTCGTTATAAGGTACTACAGATATCGATTTTGGAAGAATTCCATTCAGTAACTAAAATTTTCAAAATGGCGGCACGTTTTTTCCAATTCTGGCAACGGTCTCGTGATGAGGAACCTCAGAGACACTCAGATATCGATTTTTGAAGCAAGCGGTCCAGTAACTAAAAAGTTCAAAATGGCAGCCACTGTTTTCAATTCTGACAAGACAAATCTAAATGCCGTAGTGTAGGCAGGCCTTCCACTCGGTGGACCGATGACATGGTGAAGGTCGCGGGAAGCCGCTGGATGCGGGCAGCGCAGAACCGGTCGTCGTGGATATCCTTGGGGGAGGCCTATGTCCAGCAGTGGACTTACTTCGGCTGATATGATGATGATGATGAAATCTGTGCCCTCACACTCCAAAATCCATCAAGCCGTTTAGGCTACAGGACGTGCCAAAGAAATAAACATGCATACGTCATCATTACAGCTCATATACGTCCCCACCGAGGGGCTCGAGCCTACCCTGAATCAGGGCGATTAGGCCTTAGTCGACCACGCGGGCCCAGTGCTGGTTGGTCGACTTCACACACAACATTCATTCACCCAAATAAGTTGCACACAAAATTAATAACTATAACTATCGCATATCGCATAACGTCTGATTTTACTCCCCATAAATTTTCATACCCCGGGCTTATATATGAAAATCGATTCTTAAGGAGTAAACTCCAAAAATGTTTGTAACTGCAATGATCTTTACTCAATTCGTAAAACCACAGATAAGAAAAAAAAATTGCCGCTCGTAAAAACAACCGGACAACTACAGTGTGAAAAACTCATTGCCTTAAAAGGGTCTCTCCAGAAATCTGTTTTTGTCCCTATATTATATTTAACAAGATGTCCGATGATGACGACGAAGAGCAGTGCCAGTTTAGTATTAAAGCGCAAGTTCATTGATGAAAAAAGACATGTGTATAATATAGTTATTATTTTTATTCAGGAATTGTTCTTACGGATACCCCAGCCGGGCTTCTCGCTTGGATCTTGGAAAAGTATGCCACGGCAAATACTAAGGTAGGTTTATTTATGACTAGCTGTCCCGGCGACCTACATTCCACTATACTACCATACCCTACCCTTCACTACACTACCCTATACTACACTACCCTACCCTACCCAACACTACACTACCCTACCATACATAAGAACCTTCTCCTGACAATAGCGAACTCGACACAGCTCGGTACAGCCGTTCACGCGTGATGCCGTGACCAAGGGAAATAGGGATTTATTTTTATATATATATTAAATTATTGTAGATCTAGCAATGTTTGTTGTCTGCCCAGGCGTCCGCCACATGCGCAAGTATATATTGCTGGTAGCCGGCCGATCGTCTCTGGGTGTGTACAACACACTTCCCTTCAAGCTGACCAGCTGATTGGTTTACTAACCGGGAGAACCTCCGGTAACTGCCTGTTATATAACTACACCGGCTATTCCAGCTGCACAGGCGTGGAAAAGATCAGGTGTAATATGCGCCGCACCACACCGTGAAGTGAGCGTGCTAGCAGTTCTGGTATTACACTGCAAATGTGGAAGCCAGCTTTTCTGGCTTGGACGTGCCGACTTAAGAATCAAAGTATCTGGGCCACAGGGTTACTGATAATTTATTTGATGACATGGATTTTGAAAGAGAGTGCAGAGCGCTGGCAGTTCAATGTAATATGTTGGCTCGCAGGTTCGCACGTCGTACAAAAAGCGTGAAAATAACTTTAATCAAGGTGTTTTATACTCGCAGGCTGTTTACACAATTATGCAAAAATGACCGTTAACGCTCTGCGTATGCAATACAATAATGGTTTAAGGGTGCTGATAAGTTTTGCAGAAGCTCGCACTAACAGCTTCCATGCAATTGTGCGCAGAATAGACGCCTCCCTGATGCAACATGTGAGAGACAGCACCAACGGCATCCTGAAAGCCATTGCCAGGACTTCGAACTTTCCTATATTTGGCCACTGGAGAACGCTACATAAGCGACTGCACGGTGTTCAGGTGTTCACTGGCTGATTTTTTCAAATTTCGAACAATCCGGCGGCAGTGCAACGACGGCGGCGCGGTGAATAAAATAAGTACTTAATCGGCGAAAAACCAAAAGTTTGCGTCACGGTTTTTTATTAATTAATGTTTAAATTTATTTTCGAAATAATTTTCGCACGTAATGGTGAGTGACGACAATGGCGAAAATGGAAGCGGGCTTACGAAGATTTCCCCACGCTTTGTTTGAGTAAAGCATTATACAAGTTGTAACAAAATTGGTGTAGGACCCATTGACTGGGAGTTCTACTCATCATACTGAACAACTTTCCCCAAGAAACAAAAACACAAAAATGCACAAAATTTTTCGGTCAGCTGATCGATTCGTTTGAAGTGTTAAGACTTTTTTGGTATTTTAGCAAAGTCGTAGAATACAAGTTATTCAGTAGAATGAGTAAAAGCACCAGTTAACAAGACCTTAACCAATATTGTAACAGCCTGTATAGACCTCGGCCGGAACTGCAACTACTGGATTCGTATTATTAAAGGCAACATCTGCGGTTCGGCTTTTGAGCTCCGGCACCGACCTGGAGAGCAGGTAGTGGTTCTCTTCCTCGAGGCACTCGCCTTCCAGAGTACCAGGACCAGCGTCTTGGCGGCAAGACCTACCGTAGTTGGTCCTTCTCCTCGCCTCACGGCGTTGGCAGGAATAGCGGCCCTCACTATATGACCTAGCTGTCGGTGAGTGTGAACGCTATATCATAAACCTGGTAGTTTAGCGTATCTGGTAGACATCCCGGCCTCTGCAGTAATACCTACTGTTGTAGCACTAACATTGGCTATGTGGCCTGCAATAAATTTATTTGATTCGACTTGCAAGCGGGGATAGAACCGCCAACAGTGACCGCTCGCCTACAGTTCCAGCACTTGACTGGAGAGAAGGTAGTAAACAGTTTAACTTCCACGAGGCACTCGCTTTGTGGCGTCCGTGGGTGGCTTTGTGGCGTCCGTGGGTGGCGTTAAGGCTGGGGCCGCTACCGGGAGGTCATAGTTCGAATTCTGCCACGTACCAATGTGTTTTAACACTTCGATTCGATATATTGTACGTTTATCCGACGCTCTTATACGGTGAAGGAAAACATCGTGAGGAAACCTGCACACGTCTGTGAAGAATCGCGACGGTTGTGTGTGAAGTCGACCAAACCGCACTGGGCCGAGCACTGTATAGGCTCGAGCCTCTCGGTGAGGACGTATAGAAGCTCATATGACGATGACTCGCCTTGTGGAGTACCATCAGGACAAGTTTAGTGTCCTATCACATGTGGTCTTTGCCAATCTGATGGCAGGTACAAAGGCTCTCACTTTATAACCAGTAGGTTGGTGAACGATATGTAAAAAAACCGGCCAAGTTAGAGTCAGAACCACACAGATAAAGTTCCGTACCATCAAACTAGATGGCGCTAGTTTCTTCAGTTCTGTACCATCAAACTAGATGGCGCTAGTTTCTTCAGTTCCGTACCATCAAACTAGATGGCGCTAGTTTCTTCAGTTCCGTACCATCAAACTAGATGGCACTAGTTTCTTCAGTTCCGTACCATCAAACTGGATGGCGCTAGTTTCTTCAGTTCCTTACCATCAAACTAGATGGCGCTTGTTTCTTCAGTTCCGTACCATAGTAGTGTATATATGAGAGTTCTGGCTCACCAGTGCGAGTGAGAGAGAGAGAAGATACGAAATCCTATGTGTTAGAGCGAGACAGAGCGATGGTGTGAGTGAGAATGACGTCATACAGTGCGAGTGAGTGAGGGGTAAGATGCGATACCGCATGTGTTAGAGCGAGACAGAGCTATGGTGTGAGTGAGAATATGCGTAGGCGTAGTGGGCGTGGCCTTGGCATCGACCAATCACAGCGTCAGATGTCAACATGACAGCTGTCAAAGTCAGCTGTCACAACTGTCAACATGACACCTGTCATTGGACTGTTATGTCAGCTGTCACCATAGCAGCAAAGTTAGCGAATGTGTGAATATAGATGGCGTTAGTGAGAAAAAAAACATTCGTTTGGTTAGATTTGAATCCACTGCGGCGGCGGCTCTGAAGTGATGTGAGTAGCTACACCGCAGAGCTACGGCACCTGATAACGTTAGCAATGAAATATTGATATACATGGGTGATTATGACGTGTGAGGAGTAGCGCGCCAGCCATCGCATGTACCTATGAGAGAGAGAGAGAGAGAGAGAGAGAGACACACATACCGCGGCCTGCCAAACAGTTTTTGCGCTAGGTGTTAACTATACCTATGAGAGAAGACAGAGATAATATGCTGCGGCTCACGGCGGGTGCCCAAGGGGGCGGGGGCGGGGGCGCTGAATGATGCGCACAAACATGGTACTATCTGCAGATGTAAGGTTCTAGAGGGGTGTGGAGGTTCTAGGGGATGATCGGCGGAGTAAGGGGGTGGGTTTTAGGGGTAGGTATGTATAGACAGCAGGGTGAGAGGCTCTGAGGGTGGGTAAAGGCTCTGAGGGGTGGGGTGGGGAATGGTGCTTGATCAAGGCTTCGCAAGTTATAAGGAGGTATGGTAATATTATGTGATGTTAGACAAGTACAGATGTACCTACCTGGCGAGATATCCTATATTATGTTAGAGTGAGAATCGAACCCCACCTACACCAGCTACATGCAATGCACCTAACCACTGTGCCTGCCCGAGGCTGGATGGTAGGTGGCCGACGGCGCTGGCGGGGGGTGAGGTCGGGGGGCGGGCGCTGAATGGTGCGAACAAAAACATGGTAGGTACTACTAGAAAAATCTGTTGACTTTGTTAGGGAATCGACTCCGCTAGGTATTCATATAGTGCAACCTCGACACCAACACGGCGTACGAGCCGGAATGAATTTGTTAAGTATCATGTTAAATATAGCCGATCTATTCAAGGGATAACTACTACCTACGCACGTGAGACAGACAGACGGACGGACGAACACATGCCGCAGCTCACCGAACAGATTTTTTCTCTCATTATGTTATACATAATATATAATACCTACACGAGACAGATAGACAGATACATGCCGCAGCTCACCAAACAGTTTTGCGGTTGAAAGCGTGGGTGTTCTCATACCACAGCTGAACACCTGTGATCTGTAAAGTACCTATGACTACTATAAAATTCTAAGAGGTAGGTATATATGTATGAGGTAAGTAATAAAACCATTTCTTTCAAATTCATCACTTATTTATTAAAAATTAAACAAATATTATTCGCTTTAGCAATAGATGTATATACTTAATTCATTAACAACAAAAATCACTCAGCTGTTCTTTAAAAATATAAAAAATAATGTTATATTTCTTCTCTTATTTCTAATCACATTCTTTTACTTTTTGTACAACCACCATGACTCAAAGTACATATGTCTTGAATAATATGAATAAAGGGTGATCATCGAAGTCCATCACCATGTCTATGATAAGGAGGTATTTTTATCCCTCAATCAATCAATCAATCAAATATGCTTTATTGTACAATTATGAAATATACAAAATACAAGTACAGAATAAATAAATGAAAAAATTTTTTTCCCTCTGTACAAGCAGCATATCTTAATACCTACCTACCTCGCCAGTATGATTAAGGTAAAAAAACTAGAATAAATTTATCCAATTCGCTTTAGCAGGAAGAAACATCTTTTGAGGGGGTGGTAGGAAACCTTGATAAACAAAATATGATAGAAAGGAAACCATCAATTTCATGCAGATGCAGGTGTGCTTCAATGTGATCGGTGCCGATCTACTTAACAAGCAGCAGTTTACAAAAGACACCCTGCAATCAAAATCAGTACTAGCAAGTATAAAGGTAGTTAGAAGCGAAGCTTGAAGAAACATCTTTCGGGGTGGGTGTAGTGGTGGTGGTGGTGGTGGTGGTGGGAAACCTTGAAGCTTCTCCCACACCCTTGCTCGCGGCAGTGTGTGAAAAAACAGAACGTCGATTCCATGTCATTACATAAAGAGTATGGATCTGCGATAGCTGCCTGAATCCTCCCCACATCGAGGATGGGGGAAAGCAGTACTATGTGTGGATAAAAGATCTTTCAAGACTCTTAAGATCACAGTTCACCAATCATGAATATAGAGTATGGATCTGACCTTAAACCTGAACAGTTTAAATCAAAAGAAGGATCTGAGTTGGAGAAAAGAAAACTTGACCCTGCTATACCGAAGCAGACCATGCGCATCAATCACTTTTCCCTCATTCTTAGTATGTAGATAGTTGAGGTAAACTGGAGGAGGAGGAGACAGTTTCACCCTTAAAATTTAGAAAAACCAACCAAAACAAAATGTGATAGAAAAGTCATCTAACGGACGCCTTCACTGAAGAAACATCTTTCGGGGTGGTGGGAAACCATAAATTTCATGCAGATGCAGGTCTGCTTTAATGTAATCGGCACCATGTTCTCCAAGTGAAGTAAAACTAATCATCACATAAAGATTAGGTGACCTGTTTGCTATCGCTTTTGCAAAGTTCATATCTATGTATGGAATAAGTTTGATATCGATGGGGAATATGAAGATTTTTGCAGCAGTTCAGTTAAACAAGACTTCTGTTTATCAAACTTGTTGTATACAGACACAGACTCATTTATATACAGCATAAAAACAAATGATTTTTTTATGAGGATATTAAACCTATTCCTCAAAGTCAATTTGATACCTTAGATTTTTTCTCATGATAAATCCTCGCTTTCACCTCAAGAAATGAGTAAAGACTACGAAACTTGTTATGATTTAAGAGAAGCTTGAAGAAAACATCTTTCGGGGCGGTAGGAAACTTGTAGAAACCTTAAATTTCTCAAGATTCAAGCAGATGCAGGTGTGCTTCTACGTAATCGGCACAGGTCCACTAACTATCAACCAAAACAAAATATGATAGAAATGTTTGAATAACTTATTCAATACTCTCTGAAGATAACCGAAGATAGTCGAACTTCTTTCCACGATTGCTATAAATAAGAGCATCTAAAGCAATACTCAGTTTAGTGATCGGTAGATCGTAGAAGTGTTACTTTAACATGTCATCCAACAGAGTTTACAGTGTAAGCGAGTTATACGGGAGAAAGGTTAAACCGACTAACGAAAGATTCGGAACATGGTAAATATAGGTAACCTAGTAACAGATATTGGAAATATTAATTATTCGCAAGGAGAAGAGTTATACTGTCTAGAGTTAATATAAAACCACTAACTCTGCTAACAAAACCATTCTGTGATAATATAATGCTTGTTAAAAATAACCGACACTTCGGATTGCGAACAGGACAATAGCATTGAAACATCTTTCGAGGTGGTAGGAAACCATGAATTTCGAGCGCCTTCAGGGGGTCAGCTCATTCATCATGTAATTTAAATTTTAAAATTTATAATAAGATTCCAATAGTTATGTATAACCTTAGCGGTTATGACTCACGCTTCATCATAAAATCTTTAAAAAATATGATAATGTAAATATCATACCTAAAAACAAGGAAAACTTCATCTCTTTCACCATAAAAAGTAATAGTTTAGGTGTAGATTTAAGATTTATAGATTCTTTACGGTTTATGCATGCTAGCATAATACCGCGTGAGGGCAGGAAATATATTAAAATTTAAAAAATCACCCCCACCAAATGAGGGTGTCCGTAGTGGTCTATGTGGACTTTGAAGCCCTGCTCAAACCGGTGGTTTCATGTGCTCCAAGCGATGAGTCATCTTATACGACGGATCATCATGAGCATGTACCATATAGTTTTGGTTACTATATAAAGTGTGAATATGACGATAAATTATCAAAGTTTGTGTCATACAGAGGTGTAGAGAATTTCTACGCTCATTAGAAGAGGAGTTGACGCCTTTCACCACCGCTATGAGAAGGGTGATTCCAATGAACCCTCTCCAACCCCTTAATTGTTATTACACTGCTCTACCACCGGAGCTGGAAAAAAAAAACAAGTTATTTTTTAGTATGAAACTACTAATATAGGTACTAATAACTATGAATTCATGTTATTAAGCACTAGCTGTGCCCCGCGGCTTCACCACGTTTCTATGACTTTTCAAGGGTGCGCAGTGCGCAAGCTGCAAGCGGCTCATGAGTGTGGTAAAAAGTAGCCTATGTCTTAATCATAACCCTAATCTGTCTACCTACTAAATTTCAACCAAACCTGTTTAGTAGTTTTGCGGGGAGCGTAGCAGACAGACAGACAGAGTTACTCTCACATTTATAATATTAGTAGGGATTAGACCAGAGCTATTCCTAAATTATTAGGGATAAGACCACATCCTAATCCTAATCTTATCAATCATCAGATCTTATGCTAACCTACTGTTACGAGATATGAGGTCAGAGCTGTTCCTAAATTATTAGGGATAAGACCTAATCTAATAAAATCAGTTCTATCAATAAGTATCTCTCTCTCACCTAGTGTACACCTTCTCTTGTTGTAGTAGACCCCTCTATAGTAATCGGTATAGTTTTGCCTTTAAGTTCCTGCCACCAGCCCCTTAAGATGTTATTATACTGCTCTACCACCAGAGCTGGAAAAAACAAGTTAATTTTTAGTATGAAACTACTAATATACTAATAGCTATAACCTCAAGTTATTAAGCACTAGCTGTTCCCCGCAGCTTCACCACGTTTCTATGACTTTTTGAGGGTGCGCAGTGCGCTATGAGATATGTGATATGAGGTCTGTTATTATTAGGTACCAACCTGTTGACATATGAGCTATGAGGTCAGAGCTATTCCTAAATTATTAGGGATAAGACCACATAATCTACAGACCTGATCCAATATCATCATCTATCAGAGCTAATCTCATCTGTTTAGCTATAGACCCTGTTTCATATTTTTTAGCTACAAGACCTCATATTATAAGCTATTAAGTCTAACGGTTAAGGTAGGTATATCAGTTCTATCTATCTATCTATCTATCTATCTATCAATCAATAGGTATCTCTCTCACCTAGCGAACACCTTCTCTTCCTGTTCTCTATGCACCTTTCGAATATTGATAAATTTAAGGTTTCTGCTCGTCACCTGAAAAGGGATAATAAAAATAATTTAAAAAACATACATTCATCCTATGTGGAACCCTAAAAATTCTTAAACTGTTAAGTTGAAATTTTGTTAAAACTAATCAAGTATGAGTTGAACTTATATTAGGAGAGGGTTCTGTATACTTATAATAAGTTTAAATAGGATGGGCGCTTATGAAGCTCTAAAATAATCAAACACTCATTATTAGCATTGAAGAATGTTTGAGATTGATGAGAAACTTAATTTTCAATGATATATTACTAAATAATAAAAGTAATCCACCAATGGGGAACCCTAAAAATTAATAAAGTTGAAATATACCTAACCTTTCTGCTAAAAGTAATTAAGCATGAGTTTAACCCTAAAAATTCTTAAACTCAATCAAGTATGAGTTGAACTTATATTAGGAGAGGGTTCTGTATACTTATAATAAGTTTAAATAGGATGGGTGCTTATGAAGCTCTAAAATAATCAAACACTCATTATTAGCATTGAAGAATGTTTGAGATTGATGAGAAACTTAATTTTCAATGATATATTAGTAAAAAGTAATCCACCAATGGGGAACCCTAAAAATTAATAAAGTTGAAATATACCCAACCTTTCTACTAAAAGTAATTAAGCATGAGTTTAACCCTAAAAATTCTTAAACTCTTTTAACTGAAATAGAAAAAACGTAGCTATGATGAAAACTAAAGTGTGAGGTGAACGTATATTAGGAGAGGGTTCTGTAGTTTTAATTAACCCTCTAATATCATCAGAGATAAATTAGTATACTTTACTAGAAGTATATTCATAAAACAGTTAAATGTAAGTAAGTCTTACATGTAGGGTTCTCTATTTATGATATATTAGTAAAAAGTAATCCTTTGATATGGAACCCTAAATTTTTTTTAAAAAACTCCTTTTTAATTTGAAATACATAATATCATATTCAGTTTTAAACTATAAAAGAGAGATGAAAAAAACTAGTGTGAGTTGAACTTATATTAGACGAGGGTTCTGTATAGAATAAATTTAAATGGAAAAGTTGGGGAACCTTAAAATCAAAACACTTGCATTAGAAAAATAAATCAGTTAGGCTTTATATTAGGAGAGGGTTCTGTAGTTTTAATTAACCCTCTAATATCATCAGAGATAAATTAGTATACTTTACTAGAAGTATATTCATAAAACAGTTAAATGTAAGTAAGTCTTACATGTAGGGTTCTCTATTTATGATATATTAGTAAAAAGTAATCCTTTGATATGGAACCCTAAAATTTTTTAAAAAAAACTCCTTTTTAATTTGAAATACATAATATCATATTCAGTTTTAAACTATAAAAGAGAGATGAAAAAAACTAGTGTGAGTTGAACTTATATTAGACGAGGGTTCTGTATAGAATAAATTTAAATGGAAAAGTTGGGGAACCTTAAAATCAAAACACTTGCATTAGAAAAATAAATCAGTTAGGCTTTATATTAGGAGAGGGTTCTGTAGTTTTATTTAACCTCCTAATATCATCAGAGATTAATTAGTACTTTACTAGAAGTATATTCATAAAACAGTTAAATGTAAGTAAGTCTTACATGTAGGGTTCTCTATATATGATATATTAGTAAAAAGTAATCCTTTGACATGGAACCCTAAATTTTTTTAAAAAACTCCTTTTTAAATTGAAATACATAATATCATATTCAGTTAAACAGCTATAAAAGAGAGATGAAAACTAAAGTGTGAGTTGAACTTATATTAGACGAGGGTTCTGTATAGAATAAATTTAAATGTAAAAGTTGTGGAACCTTAAAATCAAAACACTTGCATTAGAAAATGCGTTGAAGCTATAGGGGTATATAAATCAGTTAAGCTCTATACATACATAGAGATCACTGCAGGGATGTGATTGAATGAAAAAATAATTAAAGTAAATACTCACCTCCATCTTCCCAGTTATTTTATAATCTCGTATTTTGCACTTGACCCATCTGCTGACTAGGTGACACTTCGCGTAACCACGGTTACCACTATTTTTACCTCGGCGTTGAGACGTATACCTGAGATCGAATTAAAATAAAACATTAATGGAGTATGTTAACAACACCATTTTATATCATACTGTGATATGAGTTTTAGTAATACGACTAAAACACTCTATATCGAATCGAATGGACTAGCTTCGGATACAAAGTCGGATTCAGTATGAAACAGCTTGATGAGTTTAAAAATGCGATCTCATTAGCCTTATTTTAGAGATTCTCATAAAGATATCATAATTAAGAATATTTTTTACTCTATAGTATACCGTAGTGATATAGGTCTATTTCCACACCTACAGGGTGGTAAAAGCTTTTCAACTTATCTGAGAAAAGTATGTTGATATTGGTACCTATATCACTACGGTATATTATTATAGAGTAAAAAATATTTCTAATCATGATGTCTAGATGAGAATCTCCAAAATAAGATTAATAAGATCATATTTAAATACTCACCCAGTAGTTACACCCTGTATCCAACTTCATATCTAAAGCTAGTCTACTCAACACGATATAGAGTGTTTAGTTCGTATTACTAACAACTTATATCACCGTATGATACAAAATAGTGTTGTTAATATAATATATAGTCCACTATAAAAACTTTTTAATTTTAACTTAATCTCACCCGTAATGCACCAACTGCTGTGATGAACTGTATGATGATAATGATGGGTGGAGCGCAGCAGCGTAGTGTACGAAAGAAGATTCACAATCACTGCGTATACTGTGACAGGATGTGTAGGCGGGCTGTGATAGCATCCTCACACTGTGCTGGTTGATAACATTGTTTTTTGTATGTTTCAACCACACAATTTCAACATTTTACAAAATGTTTAGGTACCTACCTACACCCAATAAAATTTAATTTTGTTGGTTTTAAAGGAACAACCACATAGCATAACATACCTAATAGGTGAGGTAGTGGTAAGGCACCCAGTTCAGTATAATATTATGATCTTCACCATATATACACGGTTATAAAAACAAAAACAAAAAATAAAAAAATTATAAAAACCTCCTGGTAATCACTGATTGTGAAATAGTATATTTTTGTCTAGATTTTTTTTGTTTAATACCTATTTTTTATAAGTTGTTGAAATAAAACGTAGGCACTTATTATATGAATATAAAATGGTTTTTATTTTTAAAACTAAAATATTTATAATTCACTATACAATATCAGTTAAATATTCACTTATATACAAACTACATACCTACCTAGGTAAGGTAAACATAAAATGGATATAATTTTAAAAACAAAAATAGTTATAATTCACTTATATATAGGGTATATAGCAACTATACATAGGTACCGCTTCAGAATATTATTATTATTGATACTTATACAATATTCGGTTTTTTAAACTTAAATTTATAATTCACTTAAGTATACAAACTATATACCGCTTCAGAATATAATATAGATATTATGGGGGAAGAAAAACCCCATGATTAATAAGAGTGCAATCATATTATGAGCTTTTTAAACACACATCAGTCGAAGGATGTCCACTGCTATACGTCATAAGCTTCCCTCAAGGATTCAGTTCTATGCTAGGGTGGTCTTCCTACGTTTTCCAGTGTGCGGTCGCCACTCGAGAACTTTACTACCCCAACGACCATCTATACAGGGGGTGATTTATAGTACTATAATGAAATCACTTAGAGCATAAAACATCACATTCAATAATTTGTTTACAACACATTCATTAAATTCGTCGGTGTATGCAAAAGATTCAGAGTCTACGTCTTGAAGTAGTGTGTACCACTCGGAGAATGATAAGTTCGCGTCACCAACCCGCTCTTCAATGTCACTTGCTATATCATCCCACATCTTGGAGAGAGCGTAGTATAGACCATCTTCTGTATCTAAATATATATTTCTTAGTGTAGCACCCACTTTATAGTTCAGTGTGTGAAGGGGGATCGGAATCGTCCAATACTTCAGGAAAAGATTACGATTGAAACCTTGCAACCATTGATTCTTACATATGTTGAAATAACGTGAAATGAGTGAGTCATCATCATCCTCCACTTTTATAAATTGTTCATCAGCTGTTGTAAGAGCAGCAGCTGTGTTATCCGACTCCATAGATTGCTCATCATTTGTTTGTGATTGTTCTCCTGTAACAACAAAAACAATTTAGAAAAGAAAAAAACATCCTATAGTCGCTATTTTTTATGAAAAATAAACTAAAATGTACCTGATTTTTCCATTATTATAAAAATATACCTAGGTATTATATTAACAGCTCAGCAACATATACAGTTTAACTTATCTGTAAATAAAAAAATAAAAAATTAATAACATACCTATATATAGTTTTCACAGCTGTTTCTCTCCTTAAATTCAATAACAAATGTTTTTCCGTTTGCGTGTCGTCTTATAATACACACGCCAGATTTTAGAAACTCCAATACTGTCTCATCACTATTATTGAATCTTGAGGGTAATGTGAGGTATCCGGTTTTGAGTTCAACCATAATTTGCATTTTGTTAGCATCAAATTTTGATGGGTTGACGGTGGCATTTTTTATTAGATATGGTTTATTTTCAATTAAATCCCCCATTTTTAACCATACTTTTGACCCAGTCTCATTTAATTTTTCCATTAAATTAGTACTCATGTTACTAACTTTTCACACGCACTCTGCACACGTTGGTTGAAGAAGAAAAAACAATAGCTTATAGTGGTTTAGCTCATGAAATCAATTACTTTTATACCCCACCACCACTAGGTATCTGGTGCATATATATGTATGTGTGTGTGTGTGTGTGTGTGTGTGTGTGTGTGTGTGTGTGTGTAACCTTGATTCCTACTCACCACATCCGACTTCCTCTCCACGGTTTAGGTAGTGCACCAATGCAAAATTCTCTATCGTTTTCACCTTTATCTATTTTAATTATCTCATTTTGCGCCCACATGCTTGCCTGATATAATACATTACGGTACTCTTCGCATTCATAAGATAGAGGATCCAACCAAGTAGGAAGTGTAGTTGTAGTACTGGTAGTACTCGTTGTTGTTGACATCGTTGTTGGGGTGGGTGTAGTGGTGGTGGTGGTGGTGGTACTTCCAGATGTGGTACTGCTTGCATCAGGTGGTATTTCAGTGGGGGTAGTAGCTTTTTCTTTTTTCTTATTTACTCTTACTGTTATCTCCATACCATCATCATCTTTAATCACTTGATAAAACTGTTTAGAGTTGATTGTTTGAGAAACATTAAGCTCACGACGTTGTCTACCCCTCCTTCTAGGTGATTCACCATAAGATCTTGATACCTCCAGTTTTAATACCACCATGCTGTTCACCATACAAATTGGGAAATTAAACAGCTGATTCTGGTGTAGCTCAATGATTCTTTTGGGCACTGTTTCCCCTCTCTCCCCCATATATAATTTCACACTCCATACTGCTGGTAAAGTATTATGTTTTGTGTTTTCATTTATGTGAACACTTGTTATATACCACAAAGAAGATGTACACAAACTAAAGAAAACATCATCTCTCAAAGGTGGAATAGTTATAGACTGTTTGAAACCACTTTCATTAATTAGATTCAAATGAATCATAAACGGTACAATGTTGGATAAATACATTGTTTATATAAAATAAGTACCTAGTGCGCCCGCTGCACTCTACGATTGCTCCCTTATTAATGATTTATTATTAATCTCTATGCACTATTGTGTGTATGCGATAGGAAACTAGGTCTAGATCCTTGACACAAATGATTACCTACTTGTCTATTTAGAACAGAGCATCCGCTAGGCAAATAAACTACTGAGAGTATATAATTATAGGTATTTCACAACAATGTAAAATATAAGTCGTCTTATCAGCGTGTGATTTTTTAGTTCCTACAGATGAAAATGGTTTTTTATTCGCGTGCGAAACCCTAAAAAATGCTATTGAAAGATATTATGATGACAAAGTTAAGTGGTATGTTTTTTGCGGATGAAATAGAAATTCCTCCTATACATTTAGTATGAGAACACCCACGCTTTCAACCGCAAAACTGTTTGGTGAGCTGCGGCATGTATCTGTCTATCTGTCTCGTGTAGGTATTATATATTATGTATAACATAATGAGAGAAAAAATCTGTTCGGTGAGCTGCGGCATGTGTTCGTCCGTCCGTCTGTCTGTCTCACGTGCGTAGGTAGTAGTTATCCCTTGAATAGATCGGCTATATTTAACATGATACTTAACAAATTCATTCCGGCTCGTACGCCGTGTTGGTGTCGAGGTTGCACTATATGAATACCTAGCGGAGTCGATTCCCTAACAAAGTCAACAGATTTTTCTAGTAGTACCTACCATGTTTTTGTTCGCACCATTCAGCGCCCGCCCCCCGACCTCACCCCCCGCCAGCGCCGTCGGCCACCTACCATCCAGCCTCGGGCAGGCACAGTGGTTAGGTGCATTGCATGTAGCTGGTGTAGGTGGGGTTCGATTCTCACTCTAACATAATATAGGATATCTCGCCAGGTAGGTACATCTGTACTTGTCTAACATCACATAATATTACCATACCTCCTTATAACTTGCGAAGCCTTGATCAAGCACCATTCCCCACCCCACCCCTCAGAGCCTTTACCCACCCTCAGAGCCTCTCACCCTGCTGTCTATACATACCTACCCCTAAAACCCACCCCCTTACTCCGCCGATCATCCCCTAGAACCTCCACACCCCTCTAGAACCTTACATCTGCAGATAGTACCATGTTTGTGCGCATC
Source organism: Coleophora flavipennella (assembly GCA_947284805.1). Classification (NCBI taxonomy): domain Eukaryota; kingdom Metazoa; phylum Arthropoda; class Insecta; order Lepidoptera; family Coleophoridae; genus Coleophora; species Coleophora flavipennella. The sequence continues at coordinate 9,733,713 of OX369303.1, read as the reverse complement.
ATTCAGCGCCCCCGCCCCCGCCCCCTTGGGCACCCGCCGTGAGCCGCAGCATATTATCTCTGTCTTCTCTCATAGGTATAGTTAACACCTAGCGCAAAAACTGTTTGGCAGGCCGCGGTATGTGTGTCTCTCTCTCTCTCTCTCTCTCTCTCTCATAGGTACATGCGATGGCTGGCGCGCTACTCCTCACACGTCATAATCACCCATGTATATCAATATTTCATTGCTAACGTTATCAGGTGCCGTAGCTCTGCGGTGTAGCTACTCACATCACTTCAGAGCCGCCGCCGCAGTGGATTCAAATCTAACCAAACGAATGTTTTTTTTCTCACTAACGCCATCTATATTCACACATTCGCTAACTTTGCTGCTATGGTGACAGCTGACATAACAGTCCAATGACAGGTGTCATGTTGACAGTTGTGACAGCTGACTTTGACAGCTGTCATGTTGACATCTGACGCTGTGATTGGTCGATGCCAAGGCCACGCCCACTACGCCTACGCATATTCTCACTCACACCATAGCTCTGTCTCGCTCTAACACATGCGGTATCGCATCTTACCCCTCACTCACTCGCACTGTATGACGTCATTCTCACTCACACCATCGCTCTGTCTCGCTCTAACACATAGGATTTCGTATCTTCTCTCTCTCTCACTCGCACTGGTGAGCCAGAACTCTCATATATACACTACTTACCATCAAACTAGATGGCGCTAGTTTCTTTAGTTCCGTACTATCAAATTAGATGACGCTAGTTTCTTTAGTTCCGTACTATCAAACTAGATGGCGCTAGTTTCTTCAGTTCTGTACCATCAAACTAGATGGCGCTAGTTTCTTAAGTTCCGTACCATCAAACTAGATGGCGCTAGTTTCTTCAGTTCCGTACCATCAAACTAGATGGCGCTTGTTTCTTCAGTTCCGTACCATCAAACTGGATGGCGCTAGTTTCTTCAGTTCCTTACCATCAAATTAGATGGCGCTTGTTTCTTCAGTTCCGTACCATCAAACTAGATGGCGCTAGTTTCTTTAGTTCCGTACTATCAAATTAGATGACGCTAGTTTCTTTAGTTCCGTACTATCAAACTAGATGGCGCTAGTTTTTTCAGTTCCTTACTATCAAACTAGATGGCGCTAGTTTCTTCAGTTCCGTACCATCAAACTAGATGGCGCTAGTTTCTTCAGTTCTGTACCATCAAACTAGACGGCGCTAGTTTTTTCAGTTCCGTACCATCAAACTAGATGGCGCTAGTTTCTTCAGTTCTGTACCATCAAACTAGATGGCGCTAGTTTTTTCAGTACCGTACCATCAAACTAGATGGCGCTAGTTTCTTCAGTTCCGTACCATCAAATTAGATGACGCTAGTTTCTTTAGTTCCGTACCATCAAACTAGATGGCGCTTGTTTCTTCAGTTCCGTACCATCAAACTAGATGGCGCTAGTTTTTTCAGTTCCTTACCATCAAACTAGATGGCGCTAGTTTCTTCAGTTCCGTACCATCAAACTAGATGGCGCTAGTTTCTTCAGTTCCGTACTATCATACTCGATACTTATAGCGTCGGTGGCTCAAGTAGTAACGACTCGGTCCTCCTAACCAGAGGTAAATGGTTCGAATCCGGACCGCCAATGTACCAATGAGTTTTTTCGAAATTTACGTATATATACTATACTTACCGATTGTTTAACAGTGAAGGAAAACACCGTGAGGAAACCTGCGCATCTGATTACAGATGTGTATGAAGGTCGCGTTGCACACGTCCGTAGGTGTAAATATAAATGGCCTACACGTGACGCCGGATGATGCTAAGTGCAACACCAGGCAACCGCCGTCTATCCCTAGGATAGCAAGGTCAATAAAATTGTGCCACACGATAAGAGAGAGATACTAGATGGCGCTTGTTTCTTCAAGTTAAATAAAACACGTTTTATGTATAGATATATATACTTTTTCTAATTTTAGTATTTTTTGTTATAGCGGCAACAGAAATACATTACAACAGTCTAGCTATCATGGTTCATGAAATACAGCCTGGTGACAGACGGACGGACAGCGAAGTCTCAGTAATAGGGTCCCGTTTTTACCCTTTGGGTACGGAACCCTAAAAACTGTATAGTAAAAACCAAAACGCAGCCAGGAGCGAATGGAGGGGCTTGTTAAGTGGTTCCGTCTGAAATGGAGATGAAACATGATTATCTTCTCCAGAGCAACATCAACTTGGCCGACGGTGGCTTGGACAACGACTTCGACACCAACTTTCTTCTGGACACCCTCACCTTCTACTGGTCTACCAAGTCGATCCAGACCTCCATGAGGCTGTACTCGGAAACCTTTAACATACACCACTTCGGTTTGAAATTGGAAGAGTAAGTGTTTTTACTTTCGAGCGACTGATGATGAGGAGCGAGCGTTAGCGAGCGACGAAGAAGAAGGTATTGTGATAGCAAAAAAAATGGAGATTTTGATGGGGATGACACTAATTAAGTGAGCAAAAAAAAAAGTGGTTTTATGTGTGTGTGTGTGTTTGTGTACGTCCGTCCGATGTTCTAGTTTTACCGCCTCCGTAGCTCAGAGGCAAAGTTCACTGGCTTAACACTGGAGGTCGCGGGTTCGATTCCCGGCGGGGTCACCTTGTAAGACTCGGTTTGGTTGGTGGTAGGGCATTTTCTAAGCCCGGCTGGCTAGCTAACACCATCTTATCTAAGTCTTGCCGCCAAACATCAGTGTTAAAAAAAAACATTGATGTGTTCCGGCATGAAGATAAGATAGCCAGTTCTCCATTGCGTTGGGGAATCTTGGCAAGCCCGCTTCCATCTTCGGCATCATCGTCACTTACCATCTGGTGAGATGATGCCAAGGGCTTATTACCAATAGAGAATAAAAATAAAAAAAAGTTCCCAAACTACTGGATGCATTTGGGTTGGGGCAATTCTATTCTTGATTTTTTAGGGTTCTCACCATAGTAAAAAAATCACTTTTTTTTAAATGGATTATGATGAAATGCGGTATAATACCGTCACTTACCATACCACCTATAGCACGCAGTAGCTTGTTGTTTTAAGAAAAATCGTAATTATGTAGGTACAAACCCAGGTAATTTGTAACTTTTTATCAAGAATAGCTATAACGATTTTAATGAATTTTTGTGACTGAGTAGGACTTTATAAGGCCTACTGCAGTGGGTACTTAATTTAATTATTTCAGGAAAAATCGGAGTAAAGTACAATACAATACAATATTCTTTATTTAGGCAATTTTATTTTATTTAAGTGAAACTTTTATTGCATCGTCTCAAGCTTTTTCGTGTGTGGGTTGCGTGACGGCAAAGAGATTATTACTTCGTTTCAAATTTTGTCATCAGAGCAGCCATGATCGTTTCGTCCTCTGGTTTCTTAATTCGACTGTATACATTTTTTTTTTCATGTGTGTTCGCGGATAACTTCGTAATTTATGAACCGATTTTGATAATTATTTTTTTAATGGAAAGAAGATATCCCAAGGGTGGTACCATGATAAGGAAACCAGGATCTTATGATGTCATCCCAGAGAAATCGAGGGGAATCTTAGTTTCCTGTTTGAAGTCGGTTTTATTTGTTCAAAATTATTTGTATTTTGCCTTTGTATGAAGTGTCCAGGGTGTGGTTAAGGCTTCTTGAAAAAGTACACACAGCGTGACTGTACAATTTATTGATTTGTTTATTTGTAACAAGACTTCGTGGCGTAATGGTAGTCCGTCCTCTTCACACGTGCCTTTTCGGCCAATCAGAAGAGTTTATTCTCGCGTTTGCCGGTCATTTGTGTTGTTGTTGTGTTTTTTATTCATTCTAATGCTGTTCGAAGTAGGTATACTTCACAAGTAACTAGTGTGAAGTAGTCAAACTTTATACATATTAGTGTGAAGTAGGTATACTTTTAAAAGTAATTACTATGAAGTAGGTATACTTTTAAAAGTAATGAGTGTAAAGTAGGTATACTTTTAAAAGTAATAATTATAAGTGTGATAAGTGGTCTTTGATACTCTTTTAGAGGGTTCTAATGGGGTAGCCTTTGCTCGACTTAGAGCTGCTTCAAGGCCGGAGTAACTAGTATCTCATCTGTGGCCGGAGTCAGGCGCCTGGCTTTATGCTCTACCATCTCCCTACTTGGGAACTCTCTTGGACAATGATTACTTAAGAATTGCGGCCGCTCCAAGACTAGGTAGTATGGTTTGTGAGCCTCACCGTTGCGTCTGTTTCTTTAGGTCACCACGGTCTTAGTTGTGCAAGATGTGCTGGTCATTTTTCTCGCCATCATGCCCCAAACGATATTATTCGTCGTGCCTTGGTAACTGCTAACATTCCTTGCATCTTGGAGCCGCCTTGTTTCGAACAGATGGTAAGAGGCCAGACTGGCCAGGTCTGACTCTGGTCCCTTGGCAGAGAGGGTGCTGCCTTTCATGGGATGCCACCTGTGTGAGCACTTTTGCAGCGTCTTACCTCAGTGGTACTGCTCGTACGGCGGGTTAAGCGGCGGACTTTGCGGTGGTTCAAAAGCATTTTAAGTATGCCGCTTTAGAAGGCAATTACCTTTTTGTCCCGTTCGCTGTTGAGTCCTCTGGTGCGTGGGGATCGGAAGCCAGGACTTTTATTAACGACTTGGCCTCTTGTTAACGTCAGAGGGGCCATGATCCCCGTTCCGGTTCGTACCTGATACAACGAGTATCCATCGCAATCCAACGCGGTAACGCGGTGTGATGGGTACTTTTGAATCTGGTGCGATTCGGGGTGGGATTTTTGATTTGTGATAATTTTATAGTGTCAATGTTTTGAAGAAAAAAGTAATGTAGGTAATCTTAAAAATTAAAAAAGAGTAACATTATATTATATTATTATATAATATCAGCTCATATACGTCCCCACCGAGGGGCTTGAGCCTACCCTGAATCAGGGCGATTAGGCCTTAGTCGACCACGCGGGCCCAGTGCGGGTTGGTCGACTTCACACACAACCTTCGAGTTTCTTCGCAGGCGTGTGCAGGTTTCCTCACGATGTTTTCCTTCACCGTTAAAGCAATCGGTTAGTAATGTACGTAAGTTTTTTTTTGAAAAACTCATTGGTACATTGGCCGTCCAGATTTGAACCCGGTACCTCTGGTTAGATGGACCGAGTCGTTACCGGTTGAGCCACCGACGCTTTAACATAAATTAACGAGTAATTAAAGAGTAACATTACGCACTTATTACAAAAAGAAAATAAGTGTAAAGTATGTATACTTTTAAAACCAAAACTAAAAAACTTAAATTATTTTCTCTCTTTTTCAGAATTCCAACCTATGTACCAATGTGGCTCCTTCAAACTGCTGAAGAATTCGTATATCAGTCTCCGACCATCTTGGGACTCAAGTTCAAGAACATACTTAATGTCGACACTTGGGATGTCAGTGGTCACTTCCCAACTGTTCAGTACCCTGAACGATTCAGTCAAAACATATTGGACGGTTTGACTGGGTTCAGAAGCTGGCATGCAAAAAATGGTACCAACACCACTCTGACATAGTGGGGGATCTATCAAGTGTTAAAGTATACCGGGTTGTCTGGAAGAAATCGCTTTGAGCGATAAGACCGCCCAAATTGTACCGCTGTAGTACGCATATAAGATTTTGTTTTAAGTTATGTTTTTCTTTAAATTTTAAATTTATTGTTTCTAAATTTTACATTGTGTTTATTTTTTAATTTTTGGGTACAATAAAGAGTATTTATCTTTTATCTTATCTTACTTAAACTGTTTTAAAAATTAAAAGCAAATATCTTGAAACTTGAATATAATTATTTTTTTCTCAAACATCCTTGGAATCTTAAGCATTCTTTTGACAACGTTCTTCGAGATAAATCGAAATTGCTGTACTGGCCAAATACATGCGAGCAGCGGCCGGCAAAAGTTGTATAAAAATCCATATTTGTCGGGTTTAGAAGTCAAATAAATTATTATGTAAACTCATATCTGTCGTGTAATTTAATAATGGAACTATATTTTATTCTGAAACATGGCAACGAAGGAGGTAACTTATCAAGGGTTTCATTTAAATTTCTAACTGACTTACAAATAGAACGCTGTTTATAAAAAAAAACACAGTTATTGTTGTTCGTTTTTTGTCATTGATTTTGAAAACTAATTGTTGAAGTTTTGATTTCGGGCATTAGGAAAAGTACTAAACAAGCCTTGGCCACAACTAGGCATTGATGAACCTACATATGTGTGCCTCGGCTTCACCTCGGCCCACATTTACACGTTGGTCCATCAACGCCCCTTTTGCTGGCCGCTGTAGTAATGTACCTAACTATTATTAGATTTCGAAACACGATTTCATGTATTTTTAAATTTTATATATTTATTTGTGGAACTTAAGTAAATTAACAGATGTTTTAATAATATTAATAGTTTATAGTGTCCATATGTCCTTCCGCAAGAGGCATAGAAATATCTTAATATACAGGGTGTAAAAAAATTGGTGTAGGTCCCGTTAGCTGGGGATTCTACTCATTATACTGAACAATTTTCCCCAAGGAATCCATAGTCAATTCTCAAAAGAAAAATGGACCCTCCATACTAAAATGCAAAAAATTGGTCAATCAGCTGATTGCTTTGTATGAAGAGTAAAAAAAATTTTTACGTCTTCAGCAAAGTCGGAGTACAAAAGTTGTCCAGTATGATGAGAGAAGCCACCAAGCAATTTTGTGACATCCTGTATATGTATAAAAGGAAAAACTGACTGACTGGTATATCAATCAACGCACAGCCGAAACCACTAGACGGATCAGGCTGAAATTGGGCATACAAATAGCAATTATGACAGGCATCCGCGAAGAAAGGATTTTGGGAAATTCTCCCGGAAACAGCTTAAAACGGGATCGCGTAACATCGTAGTACATATCACATCAAATAATCCATTTAATATTAATTTAATGAAATGCATGTCCAATTCAGTGAATAATCATTTAAAATAATCAACTAGCACTTCTCGAAATTTCAGTCACAAATTTGTCATCAAGGAAATCATTAATATTATACTAACGATTGCTAATTCGACATAGCTCTCAGAATTGCTAAACTTAAGTGGCAGTGGGCGGGCCACATAGCTCGTAGAACACATGGCCGTTGGGGCATACCCCTCCCGTTTATCTACCAGATACGATAAACTACCAGGTTTATGATATAGCGTCCCCACTCACCGACAGCTAGGTCATATAGTGAGGGCCGCTATTCCTGTTAACCAACATACCCTCTCGTATATCTACCAGATACGCTAAACTACCAGGTTTATGATATAGCGTCCCCACTCACCGACAGCTAGGTCATATAGTGAGGGCCGCTATTCCTAAACTACCAGGTTTTTTTTTTTTTTAATTTAAGGACTAATAAACAGTTACACAATCCATATTATAATACAACTTAAATAGTTATCTTATTACTAATTGTGAAACCCACAACATTAGCCACAGTTACATTTAAGGTTTATGATATAGCGTCCCCACTCACCGACAGCTAGGGTATATATACCAGTAGTGAGGGCCGCTATTCCCGCCAGCACCATAAGTCGAAGGCAAGGACCAGTTGCGGTAGGTCTTGCCGCCAAGACGCTTGTCCTGGTACTCTGCAAGGCGAGTGCCACGTGGAAGAGAACCACTACCTACTATCCAGGTAGGTCCCGGAGCTGTAGGAATGCTCACCTCCCGCGGCTTTTGCTGTTCGATCCCCGCTCGGGACGCAAGAGAAGCTGGTTCCCACATCACCGGTGTGGTACCGGAGCTGTTGGCGCGTTCACTTCCCGGCGCTTATTGCACCTGTCCAGACTTACTCCTACGCGGCCATTGGGGCAGTAAAGTTCTCGAGTGGTGACCACGCACCGGAAAACGTAGCGTAGCAGGCCTCCCACCCGGTGGACCTATGACCTGGTGATGGTCGCGGGAAGCCGATGGATGCGGACAGCGCAGGACCGGTCGTCGTGGAAATCCTTGGGAGAGGCCTTTGTTCAGCAGTGGACGTTTTTCGGCTGATATGATGATTAAGCTGCAGATAATCACATCATATTTTTTAGGTTACATCAGGAACTTGTTCCATTCCACCAAAAATCATTTTATGTGGAGTGGGTTGCCAAGAGGAGATCCGCAGGAAAACTAAAGTAACAGACATAGCAGCTCACAGAATCACTAAACTGAAGTGGCAGTGGGCAGGGCAGACGGCCGATGGGGCAGCAAAATTCTGGAGTGGCGACCGCGCACCGGAAAACGCAGCGTAAACAGCCCTCCCACGCGTTGAACCGACGACCTGGTGAAGATCGCGAGAAGCCGATGGATGGTAGATATGTACTTTGATCCCAAAGAATAGAGCTTCGTAGGGCTGGGAGTGCGGAAAAAAAGTGATGTTGAGATTATTACAACAATAATATCTAAATCAATGGGTAAAAGGTTCTTTATTGTCTGACACAACGGAAGTTACGAGTCATATCATAGCACATTACATGATAACCTTAGTAAAACACAAACCTCAACAGGTATATCCGTAAAATAGATGGAAAATATCGTTGCTGACTATTACAATATGAGCATTATGAATACGTATTACTATTACAAAAATAAATAATTACGCACATAAGTATTAAAAATAAAACAAGCATATAAACTTAAAAAGGTGGACACAATCGAGAATCAGAGTCAGGCTTGGGCAAGGGCCAAAGGCGTAGCGTACATGTTAGGTTTACTAATCAGTATCAGAATCAGAATCATTTGTTTGCACGAATACATAAGTCATAAATATACAGATCTTAAAAAATACAATGCCAGTAAACGTATTCTGTCTTATTAAGACACGCAAATTAAAAACAAATAAAAAATAAATCGTAAATATTAATAATGAAATGAAAAAAGCGTCGGTGGCTCAACCGGTAACGCCTCGGTTCTTCTAACCAGAGGGTACCGGGTTCAAATCTGGACGGCCAATGTACCAATGAGTTTTTCAAAACTTACGTACATATACTTACCGATTGCTTTAACGGTGAAGGAAAACATCGTGAGGAAACCTGCACACGCCTGCGAAGAAACTCGAAGGTTGTGTGTGAAGTCGACCAACCCGCACTGGGCCCGCGTGGTCGACTAAGGCCTGATCGCCCAAATTCAGGGTAGGCTCGAGCCCCTCGGTGGGGATGTATATGAGCTGATATGATGATGATGATGATTAATAATGATTAAAGTAGGGAAAAGTAAGCAATAAGATTTGTTAAAAATGTCACTATATGTAATTTTTGTAGTCCATAAATTCCTTAATACTATATAAACAATAATTCATTAGCCATTTTGTTAGTTTTGTCTTAAACTCTGTTCCTTGTAATATTTTTAAATCATTAGGTAAGCAATTTTCATAGTTAGTTGTTACAAGTGTTGAAAATAAAAACAAGATATGTACTTTACAAGAATGACACGCAGAATTAAATTGAAATTTTGCAAATACCTTTATTGAGAATATCTCGTTAATGTATTCAGTCGTTGTTTCTTCGTTAAAAAATTATATATAACAAAACAACAGCTTAATATAAGTTTTGTACTAAAAGTTTCAGCTCGCTCTTATTTTGTACTACTTACATCAAAAGCATATCACCACAGTATTACGATATGGCTTACAGTAGCGCAACGCTTTTGATATCGCACGATGCCGCCACGGCGTAGGTACTAGCAGTACTAGCCTTCAGCCCGCCTGGCAAACTCGCAGAGTTTGGCAGGCTGTGCCCCGCCGCGCCGCCCGTTGCCCCGCAAGTATCCTTCCGTTGCTCTGCGTAAGTACATACTACATTCGTTGCTCTACTGTAAGCCGATATATTGTAATACTGTGATTTTACACTCTAATATGACCTATTTAAGGCCTTAAGATAGGTCTAATAACAATATTCAATTTATATTATTGTAAAGCTATCACTATGGAAAAAATACATAATGTACTTAAAGTAATAAAAATCGATTTAATTGAATACAATTTTTTAAAATATTACCACTTTTGATTAAAAAAAATATATACTGTTGACCCTGTTTTTGGCATTAATTGAAAAATTTCTCGAAATACAATAGTTATTGTTAAATGAAACCAACACACAAAAATCGGGCACATTAAGAACTTTCATTTTAATTGAACACATCATTACAACTCATATGCGTCCCCACCGAGGGGCTCGTGCCTACCCTGAATCAGGGCGATTAGGCCTTAGTCGACCACGCGGGCCCAGTGCGGGTTGGTCGACTTCACACACAACCTTCGAGTTTCTTCGCAGGCGTGTGCAGGTTTCCTCACGATGTTTTTCCTTCACCGTTAAAGCAATCGTTTAAAGCGTCGGTGGCTCAACCGGTAACGACTCGGTCCATCTAACCAGAGGTACCGGGTTCAAATCTGGACGGCCAATGTACCAATGAGTTTTTCAAAAACTTACCGATTGCTTAAACGGTGAAGGAATTGAACACATTTTTTTATAATTATTTAAAAGTATAGAAAAGTAATAAAAATGTGTAAAAATCAAGAACTGGGCGTTCGGTTTCAACGTAACAGCCGCGTTGAATCCCGCATTGATTTGAACTTAATATGAATAGACTTACGTTCGACATTATTTTAACACGTATCGACCTGCTCGAATTAAAAAAATTTAAAACCTTAAATTTTTCTTTGTTTGACTCACTAGCGCTATCTAGTTACGGGAGCCTAAATATTTTCTCGATGTTCCCATTTCAGCTTTTAGTATCTTTCACAAATTAGAAAATGCCTTAAAATTATAATAATCTCGAAAATCATCACGTATTTTGTTAAGAAAAATGAAAGAGCGAGAACTAACACTAAGACGTCGATTATTATAGTATTAAGATTATCTAAATAGGTTTTATTGGATACACATATCATTTACTTATGAGCACAAAAAATATGAAAGTGAAATAAAATTTAACAAAAGTAAAAACCCGATTTAGGAAAACCAAGAGTGGAAAATATGGAAACAAGAGTTTCCCGCCTGAAATCATTGCCTTTATTTTTTCCTTTATCTGAGGTAATAGCCGTGGTCGTGAGTCCTATCGAAAACAAAATTTAAATCATACTCGTATGTATATATCGTTAATGCCTGCGACCACGGCTATTACCCAAGATAAAGGGATATTCGGGCGGGAAAGTCTTGTTTTTATACTTTTCATAAAAGATTAAAGTTGGATTATAGTATTTTCGATGCAAATGCAAACCGAAAATAAACATTTTGACCTAAAGCTTCACGTTACTGAGATGTCTTGAAAGATAGAGAAGGAAATTGTTGTTTTGACAGCCTGTAACTCCAAATATCACAGCAACGTGATGATTTAGGCCAAAATATCATAATATATATTCGGTTTGTATAATTATGCATCTTAAGGAAGTAATGAGTTAATTGGCTTTGCTTCTGCACACAGTTGTAAAGGTCTATTAGTCTCTAAGACTAAGCCATGCATGTCTAAAATAAAAAGATACCACGAATGACTCGATATATCGAAATATAAAGATTTAATCTTGTACCGAAATATTTTGAAAAGTTATATGAACATAATATTATATTGTAACAATGCCATGCTCCATACAAAATGTTTCTACCCCTTTCTATAACTTGATTAATTAATATTATTTATTTATTTATCATTATTATTATGAATGTAACTACCTTTGTATGAAGCGTTCTAAGGACACACTCCTTTTAAATCCCAATCGAAGTTTCGATTACATTTTCAACATCATCCCCGTAGAGCCGTTCGAATTCAGTTGCCGCACCATCACCCTTAAAGCAAACACCGTTGCAGTTACAGCCAAACATGTTGCAGGATCCTGTTGCGCAGAAAAATCCCTCGTGTTGTCGGCCGTCGTCACACACTTATACTTCACACTTTCCATTAAAAACGTTTGCTGTAAAATATAATAATCGCCGAGTAATAACTTTAACTTGTTAAAATTCTTTGCCGTAGACTCTATTGAATTCAGTTCCATATCACCCGTAACGATGCCTTGGTAGCGGTCGATGTTGGTAGCAGTCAAGTATGTTGCACCGTGTACGTCCGTTTCCGCAGTACTTTCCTTCACTGGGGAGCTGATCGTCTCCACACACGAACATCTCGCACCGTCCTGTAGGAACTAAATAAAATAATAATAAATTTTAGTTATTTAAGATTAAATTTGTTTTAAGTTTCCCTACGCGAAATTTTAATCCACAACTAGCCTTTTCCCACGGCTCCGCCCGCGTGGACATCGTTTTTATGACTGTCTTTAAGGGTGATTAGTAAATTATGTCGTTTCCCACCTACTCAATCATTTCTGTGCAAAAAATCACAACAATCGAGTATTTTTTAGTTCCCTCAGGAACTGCATCAGATTATGCTATTTTCCCGGGATAAAAAGTTGCCTATGTCCTTCCCCGTGACACAGGCTACCTGATGGCCAAATTTCATAAAGATTGGTCAAGGCGTCGAAGCGTTAAAAGGTAACAAACAAACATAAAATTAGTAAGCCCTTGGCATAATCGTAAGTGATGATGATTGATGCCGAAGATCGAGGTGGGCTTACAAAGATACCCTAACGTAATGGGGAACTGGCTTTCTTAACTTCAAGCCGGAACATATCAATGTTGTTAACATTACGTTTGGCGGCAAGAATTAGATAAGATGGTGGTAGCTAGCCAGGCGGGCTAAGAAAATTTTCTTCCACTAACATAACCGAGTCTTACAAAGTTAGTGTTGCGAATAGTAATGGCAACATTAATTTTTAGGTAATATTATATCTTAAGCTGGCAATGTCCCCCTTCCCTCTCTTCCCTTCTTGTAATGTGAACCGACCGAGAATACACCAGTGCAACAAATTTACGAGTTTTTCTATAAAATCCCGCCACCTGCAAACTCCAGCACCTCAAAAAACACAAAAACGCAGCCTACTGCCGCTCATGGTCCTTCGAAAAGAGGAAATTCAAGGTGGTGCAAAGAAATTCCAACACTGCAAGCCAACATTCTCTGCGAGTATAGGTTCGCCATTTTGTTCTTTTTACTTGGGTGGGTCACATTGTGTCGTCGCAACAACTCTTTCGGACCGGACATCGACGCACGGCGCCGATTTCAAAAACCCAAGCAACCCCAGCGAAGGAGTCACCTCGTTGCCGTTCCGAGTCGCCCGCGCTATCCCCGAGTGTGAAGCACACATCGCAGGTAACTCGCAAGAGTGAACAAGCAACCAAATAAAAAGAGTGAAGAGTACACCCGACGTCTCCCATTTGTGTGAGCGGGACGCAAGATTCGGCGCAAGAGAAACGTCATCGCCGCAACGGGTGCCAAGAAAAAACGCTTCGAATACGTGGCAGCGTAAGTGGGAGTGAAACATCAATTTTTGATTACGACGAAATCGGACGGAATCAACCGAAGCCGCCGGAAGCTGACCGACTTGCTATGCAAGTTGCAACGACGACCACGCCGCCGCCGCCGCTCTGCTGCTGACACGCGCCCGCGCTGTATCGCCAATCACCATTTTGTTCATTTCATTGAACGAATATTTCTTTGTGTTCTGTGCGAACGTAATATAATTTGTTAAAAACGCAAATAGTGCGAATTTGGTCGTGCAAATTACTTTTAAGTTTAAGTAGTGTTATTCGAAAAATTGTGTATTGTGTTATTGTAAAGCGGCAATGGCGGACGAACTCAAAAGAAAAATAGCGAGTCGAGGTTATATTAAAGGTACAATCACGCGCCTACTTAACTTTGTCAATTCTGATTTTTCGCAAATATCTCTCGAACATCTGACATCTAAGCGAGAACACCTAATCACTGCATTTCGAGACTACGAGAGTCACAACAAAGAGATTGCTTTTCTCGACCCCGATGACGCCGAAAAGATTGAAATCGTTGAGGACAACTATTTCAAAGTCCTCACAATGTTAGACGAGGAAATTAAGCTCAAAATGACCTCCACTCCCTTGAGTTCGCCCGCGCCTGCTATGACAATGAAACTACCACGCATCTCTATAAAAACTTTTGATGGTAAGTTCACAGAATATGTTCAATTTATCAATATGTTTAAATCAATTATCCATAATGATAGGACACTGGATTTGATTCAAAAATTCTACTACTTAAGGTCATTTCTCAAAGACGAACCATACGACTTGATAATAAACCTACCTATCTCTGCGGAAAGCTATAACGAAGCCCTTAAACTATTACATGATAGGTATGATAATAAATATAAAATCGTTAGCGAGCATATAGGTAGCATACTAGATTTAAAAAGCATGAGTAGATCCACTGCAGTAAACTTAAGAGAATTTGTCTCCTGCGTTAGGCAACAATTAGCCGCAATCAAAAATTTAGAGCCAAAGGTAGTGTACTGGGATGCGATTATATTATGTATTCTATCCCGTAAACTAGATGCATTCACTGCTCGCGCATACCAACTCGAGCGGGACTCTGAGGCCGAGCCAAGCATTGAAGACTTCCTGAAATTTCTGGAGAAGCGAGCTCTAGCTCTGGAGAATGCCGGGCAGGGCTACAGCCAGCAGCAACCTCACTCGAGCAGCGGCCACAAGATAGCAGCCCACGCCATCGCAGGACCAACATGCAGCTACTGTGAGTCTAAAGACCATAAATTATTTAAATGTAAAAAATTTCAATTACTGCCAGTAGATGACAGAATAATAGTCACAAAGCAAAAAAAATTGTGTAATACATGTTTAGGTGCGCATAATGGAAGATGTAGGTTTCACTTCAGATGCTCAGAGTGCAAGGGTCAACACAACACTCTGTTGCACTGCAATCCACCTGCAACCGCACCTCCTGTCACTTTGACAGGCAATTCAAATAATAATGTGCTTCTTCCCACAGCGAGAATTAAAGTTATTGGTAAAGATGGCACCGAATACCACATCAAGGCGTTACTGGACAGCGGATCTCAGGTATCATTTGTCACTGCAAAGGTTGTCCAGCTAATAGGTTTTACACCCAAGCAAAGTAACACGAGCATCATTGGCATATCTAACACAAAGAGCAATGTGAAATATTGCATTCCGTTGGATATTTACTCGTTGAAAACACCATTTAAAACAAATGTAGTATGTCATGTGGTTGATAAAATAACCTGCAATTTGCCACAAAATAAAATAGATATTTCTGACATAAAAATTCCCTCAAATATTGTGTTAGCAGATGAACAGTTCAATGTGCCAAGTGAAATACACATGCTCATCGGGTCTGATGTCTTCTTCCAGGTATTGTTACCGAGCCAGCAGGCGACACAGCTGGTGCTGCCTGCAACGTCGTCCAGCTCTGTGCCACATAAGCCGCCGTCGCCAGACGGGGCCTTGAGCGCCACTTCTACCTGCACTGCTCAACCTGGTCTCCACATAATCAACACCTACTTTGGACACATAGTAGGAGGTAACCTGCCACATCATCTGTCTCAGCCCGCTTGCAACAAAGTAGTATTAAAATGTGAATTAAATCTCAATGAAACACTGGCACAGTTCTGGACTAACGAAAAGGTTCCAGAAATATTCAATGAAAAAACTTCTGAACAGGAACTTTGCGAACACATCTTTCAAAGTACTGTAAAATTAGACAAAAATCAATTTGAGGTGGCATTACCTTTAAAATTACCACTATCAGAAGTCAATGATGCCTTGGGTGAATCGTTTCACTTTGCTTTAAAAAGGTTCTTAAACTTGGAAAAAAAATTGCATGCAAATCCGGATTTATTCATGCAATATAGGAATTTTATTCATGAATATTTGTCACTCAATCATGGTCACTATGTAGACATTGAGCTGTATGAATTAAATAAACAAGCAGTTTACTTTCTGCCCCATCACGCAGTAATCAATGAGACTAGTAAAACAACAAAGCTGCGCACCGTCTTTGATGGGTCAATGAAGACTAATATGAGAATCTCCCTAAATGATTTGCAACTGAACGGGCCAGTGGTTCAAAGAGATTTATTTGACATAATCATGCTGTTTCGTTTGGGAAAATACACATTCACAGCTGACATAAAGCGTATGTTCCGTAATATTAGGGTTGATCCCTCATTTACTTCACTGCAAAATATTCTGTGGAGAGACAGCCCTAACGAACCAATTAAATGCATAAGATTAGACACTGTCACATATGGCCTGAAAAGCTCCAGTTACTTAGCAACACGTTGTTTAGATGAACTGGCAACTAGGTATGCAGGCTTGTACCCCCTGGGTTCATCTGTTATAAAAGACCATACCTATGTCGATGACATCATCTATTCGAGCAATGACCTACAGACAGTTCTCACTGCAAAATATGGTATGTAACCTGCTAAAATTAGGTAGCTTCCACACACACAAGTGGTCCTCGAATGATGAGCAAGTATTGACAAATATACCACTAGAGCAACAACATTTTGACAGCTTAGATCTCCAGAAAGATAATTATAATATGAAAGCTTTAGGGTTGCAAATTAACCTAAAAGATGATAATTTCATAATCTCTTCTCCAGAGCCATTCAACTTGAAAAATATAACAAAAAGAAGTATTTTGAGTTACATAGGTAGATTCTATGACCCAATGGGTTTCGTCAGCCCTATTGTTGTCACGGCAAAGGCCATTATGCAAAAATTATGGCTACAAAAAACTAATTGGAACGAAAGTCCCCCTTCTAGCGTTGAGCAGGAGTGGCTACAGTTTGTCACTAATTTGGCTCACATGGATCCAATTTTATTAAATAGAAATATAAGTATCTCACAGTCTCACACATCTGAGCTGATCGGCTTCGCCGACGCCTCCAGCACGACGGGCTATGGATGCTGCATCTACCTACGACTCACCGATACTACAGGTATGACTAGCACACATTTGCTCTGTTCCAAATCCAGAATTAACCCAGTCCAGAAGAAAGCTATGACTATTCCCCGGTTGGAATTAAATGCCGCACTCTTGCTTTCAAAATTAATAACAAAAGCTTATGACACATTAAAGCTAAAGCTGAATATTAAAAATGTATATTTATTTAGTGATGCGCAAATAATTCTTGCATGGATAAAGACTGAAATAACTAAGCTTCAGGCTTACGTGGGGAACAGAGTAAATGTCATTCAGCAGCTCACCGCTAGATGGACCTGGCTGTACGTCGATACGAAAGACAATCCCGCAGATCTGATTAGCAGAGGCGTCATGCCGAGTGAGCTGAAAAATTGTGACTTGTGGTGGCACGGCCCCAAGTTTCTACAAGACTGTAAGTTTGATTTTTCTTGCTGCAATACTAACATAACTGGCGAATTACCAGAACTTAAACCCAGCTTGGCATTCTCCAGCAACATAGCGTACCAAAACTTGGACCCGCTCGAGTATGTATTCGCGCGCTTATTTAAATATTCAGATATCAATAAAATGGTGAGGCTTTTTGCTTACATATTAAGATTTCTAAATAACATAAATAAAAATAACAAAAAAATAAATACAAACTTTTTAAATAGCACAGAATTAAATAATGCATTAATGCTCATTATAAAACATGAACAAAACAAATACTTACAAACCACAATTGAATCCTTGCACAAGGGCAACAGAATAAAGGGCAGCTTAGCTAATCTAAATGTTTTCCTCGATGAGTTAGCTATTTTACGTGTCGGTGGCAGGCTCCATCACGCTGATATACCATATACTCAAAAACATCCTGTCTTACTACCGAAAAATTCCCCTATCACTAGCTTGCTTATCAGGAGTGAGCACGAAAGGTTGATGCACGCTGGTCCTAGGCTTTTACTTGCGAATTTAAATCAAAGGTTCTGGATTGTAAATGGCTTACTAGAGGTAAAGAAAGTAACTCATAAATGTGTAAAATGTTTCAGACAGAAGGCCACTGTAGCCAAACAGCTAATGGGCTCCTTGCCAGCGAGTAGAGTCACTGCTACTAGCCGTCCCTTTGAGAAGATCGGCGTGGACTTTGCTGGGCCAATTGAGGTTAAGCTCTCACGCGTTAGACGATCATTAATAGGTAAGGGTTATATCTGCGTATTCGTTTGCTTCGCAACGAAGGCTATCCACCTGGAGTTAGCTTCAGATTTAACCACAGATACCTTTCTAGCGTGCTTCAGAAGATTAATTTCGAGAAGAGGGCTCCCCAGTGAAGTCCACTGCGACAACGCTAGTACGTTTAAATGCGCAAGAAGCCAATTAGTTGAACTCTATAATCTGCAATCATCCCAGATCCACCAGGCGAAGGTACAAGAATTCGCTGCACAGAGAGGCATTAGTTTTCATTTTATCCCAAGTTATTCGCATACATTTGGGGGCCTCTGGGAGGCTGCAGTAAAGAGTACTAAATACCACTTAAAAAGAACATTACAAAAAACAGTCTTAACTTAGAACAATTAAATTGTCTTATTATAGAATTGGAATCTTTATTAAACTCGAGGCCATTATTATGCTTGTCGTCTAATCCAAATGATTATTGTTACCTAACTCCGGGCCATTTCATTATCGGCAGTGCCTTAACTATGTACCCTGAAAAAGATGTTAGTGAAGTGCCCCAAAATAGACTTAAGTTCTGGCAACAATGTTTAAAGTTGAAACAATCATTTTGGAAAACCTGGCATAAATATTATCTGAATGTATTACAAAATAGGCCTAAGTGGCAAACCACTGTAAACAATGTTAAATTAGGTAGTTTAGTTATTCTAAAAGATGATAAGATCCCAACTATGTGCTGGCCCATGGCTAGAGTTACCAAATTGTTTCCGGGTCATGATGGAAATGTAAGAGCTGTGGAGGTTAGTACTCCTAACGGCAAAACACATATTCGTGGCATTCATAAAATATGTATTTTGCCCATAGATGATAATTAATTAGGTATATTATAAGTTTTTGTTGCAGTTTACATACTGCTTTTGTTAAATAGCTACCTACTTCTTTAGTGCTGCAACACAACTTACAAAGAAGTTGTAAATATTAAGGTAATTATCTATTAACACGTAAGTTAACATTTACACTCTTTTTCTATAAAATTAAGTAGATACTTCTAACTTACTTAGATGTTTTTATTCTTAGGGCTAAATTATAGCCATCAAAAGAAAATTTCGTAGGGCTAAGATGTTTTGATTTTTTCCTTTTTTTTAATGTAAATGTTTATTTCGGCGGCCGCAGTATGTTGCGAATAGTAATGGCAACATTAATTTTTAGGTAATATTATATCTTAAGCTGGCAATGTCCCCCTTCCCTCTCTTCCCTTCTTGTAATGTGAACCGACCGAGAATACACCAGTGCAACAAATTTACGAGTTTTTCTATAAAATCCCGCCACCTGCAAACTCCAGCACCTCAAAAAACACAAAAACGCAGCCTACTGCCGCTCAGTTAGACTCAGCCGGGAATCGAACCCGCGACCTCCTGATGTAAAGTACTCAAGCATGACGCCCCATTAGTTAAGGAATCTGAAATAAGGTGATCCGTAGAAGAACCAAGGTAACCATCACATAATTAATAACCATAGCTCGTACAAAAGATAGCCATTTTGAAGTAAAGTTCTCCAGTGGCGACTGCACACCGGAAGACGTAGTGTGAGCTAGGCCTCCTACCCAGTGGACCAACGACCTGATAAATGTCACTGAAAGCCGCTGAATCCCTGCATGGCAGGACTAATCGCTTTAAAAACCCTTGATGGAGGCCTTAGTCCAGCAGTGGAAGTCTTTCAGCTGTTATGATGATGATGATGAATGAAAATCCAAATTTGTTAGTTTTCGACGTTCATATTTGTTAGTGACGAGCTTGCAAGCTATTTAGTAGACGAGTGTGAGTATTACGTAGGCTTTCGAGTCGGGCGTCACAGAAGCGGCGTCTCTAGCGTTAGTGACACCGCGTCTGAGATGCTTAGTCAGTGACGCTTCGATGACTTTGGATGGTTGTGACAGACGCAGTCGCGTTGTCGTCACCGAAATAATCACTAGTTCCCATGAAATCATATCATTTATCATTGATCTACTAAAATTGGTCAAAGAAGAGAACGAAGATGATGTTCTACAATTTCAGACCGTACATTGTCTTTCTATCGGTTACTTATTATTATAATAATCTTTCAAACTTAAATTATATAGTTAAAGGTTATGAAAAGGTCATTTTTCTCTTCGATAAACAACTCGATGGACGCCATTTTTTATGAAATTATACTGAAATATACTTTAAATGAACGTGGACGGTAGCGACACTATAAGTGCGTGCGCAGCACTGATGCCAGCGTCCCGCGTCACTGTTGCGGCGTCACTGACGCGGTGGTACTGACGCCGCTCTCGAATACCGTTTCCTACATTTACATAGTATATTCATTTGACGTTCTGTCACAGATTACTAATTAGTTACTATCTGTTGCGGCGCTGACGCCACTGACGCCTGGTTCGAAAGATAAGTATAATGTAAAAATAATATTATTGGTGTCCAGATACAAATGGATACTAGGTGAGAAAAGTGGACCGTAACGAAATGTAATGAAAAGGTCTATACAACGTGAAACACATGAATGCTGTCAACATTGATGTTTGGCGGCAAGACTTAGACAAGATGGTGGTAGCCAGGGTGGGCGTGATTAAAACAAGTTGTTTTAAAACACATGTTTAAAACAGTTTGAATTTAAACCGTGCTTTTTTATCGCACATTTAAAAATTTAAGTTGTAAGCATTGTATAAATCAAAGAGAAAAAACAAGCTTTAAAACATTTTTTTGTGGCGAATGAATGGATATAAAATAAAAATAAATTAATATTTAGGAATCGAATAGCTTGACATAAAACCAGTTAAGTGTATGCTATTGCTATGTTATATTTTTGAACTTTATTTGGCATTGCAATTATATTATAAAACATTATTTTTGTGATAAGTAAAATTAGGAAAGTCTCTAATGTCGGTCGGCTGTCTAAAGAAATACATTCAATGGACTAGTGGTTATTCCCCTTATTTAAATATAAATATTGGGGTTTCCCCTATTCATATAATAGAATTTACATAGTTTGTATAGGTAATTCCCCGCCGGTATAGTCCCGATAGGTATGTCTCTAGTCGAAATCAATGTCACCGTAAGATTGTAAATTCGGTTAGATTATAACCTAATCTTTTTTGTTGTTGTACGGAACCCTAAAAAGATCGCGAGCTGATTGCGGCTCGACGACCTGGGCGAAGCCGCGGGCCAAAGCTAGTAGTAAATAAAATAAGTATCATTATAATAAACAAGTATTGTTTCTTACCTACGTTCCCATGAACGCGTGTGTACAGCTTCGCTCCAAAATCCTCACATAATTTTTCATTAACTTCCGTTATTTCAAATACCAGCCTAGTGCTGGGACAACAACCGGAATCAACGCACCACGGTAACGTCGACATCGATAAAAGAGTAATAATAAAAAACTTCATTTTCACTGTATACGTGGTAAAAGTACAAAAATATGAGACGGAATGAGGTAGCGAGGTTGCTGGGCAGTATTTATACTATTCTAATATTAACTAGGTACTCTTATCGACCAAATAGGATAATAGGTACTTAGTTGATAATAGGTACATCTTTACTATCCTTACTAATATTATAAATGTGTTTGTATGTTTATTTGTTAGTTAGTTACCTTTTCACGCTTTAACACCTCGACCAAACTTGATTAAATTATGAAATTTAGCATGCAGGTAGCCTTTATCACTGTAAAGGACATAGGCTACTTTTGATCCCGTGAAAATAGCACAGTCCGATTCGGTTCCTGAGGGAACTGAAAAAAAAACTTTTTTTTTGGTTTACTTCTTTAACATCGCAACGGAAGAATGGATTGTTGTGATATTTTGCACAGATATGGGTGAGGAGTTGCGAAATAACAAAATTAACTTATTAGCATATCCTGACATAGTTCCTGAAGGACCTATGAAAAACTCATTTTCACGAACGCGCACGTCGGCGTCGCAATAGAGCAATGGATGTGATTTTTTTTATAGAATTGATTGAGGGGGTGGACGATTTTGTTGACGTGATTTTGGACTGCTAGTCAGAATAGCCCTATACAGTTTCAGAGGAATCTGGAGAAAACTCATGTTCAGCACACTGCACTGCACACTGCACTGCACACTGCACTGCACACTGCACTGCACACTGCACTGCACACTGCACTGCACACTGCACTGCACACTGCACTGCACACTGCACTGCACACTGCACTGCACACTGCACTGCACACTGCACTGCACACTGCACTGCACACTGCACTGCACACTGCACTAATATATATACTGTGACACTGCACTGCTCACTGCACTGCACACTGCACTGGGCCATACTGGTACTTGCGCGGCGGGTACGGCGCGGCGGCGGTGTTCATTTCCCTAAATTCGTAATAACTTCTGAATGGAATGTCCGATTTAAGTAATTCAAAAGGTTATCCATAGGTATCGAAACATTTTTGGTTATGAAATGATTTATTTGTATAAGGATTAAAAAAGAAGGTATGGTTATCATTGTCTGATTTCGGTCAGTTTTTTTTAGTAACTTTTAAAATGTAAAAAGTGGTTATAGTGAAAAAACTACAATAGTTGGACATATAGTATTGTGAAGTTTTTTGTTGGTATCGATATGTTCTCTAGTATTGTAGAACATTTTTTTGTTCTATCATCAATAGTTTCCGTAGCGTATGCGATGAAAGATATTGTTAAGCAAATTTGTTTATATCTTGGGGACACGTTACTGAAGTTTTAACAAGGATTCCTTATTTTTTCTAGTTATAAATATAATTCATGTTACACAGCGATAATGTTGCATTATAATAGGGAAAGAATTTTTAAAATTGATTAAGTAGTTTTTGAGTTTATTCGTTACAAACATACAAAAATACAAAGCTTTCCTCTTTATATTATTAGTATAGATATAGAAACATGAAAACATAGTGGTACGTGGCAGGATTCAAACCATGACCTTCCGGACAGGAGGAAGCGTCCCTAGAAGTTACGAAGATAATGACAAAGTATATATCAGTACAAACATACAGTATGGACACTCCCTGCCGCTCTCTAGATTGCGACCTCACCCCCTCGTCACCCAGACTGATACAGATTGGTTACACTTTGTACGTCGAACGTACAGGATTTCGCCGCCATTTTGTTTGTTCCGTCATTCGTTTTTTGCAATGTCATTTCTGGCCCGTTGTATGAAGTGTCCAGGGTGTGATAAAAACGTGTAAACTTAGTGTAAAGAACATTAAAAACTGGCCAAGTGCGAGACGGACTCGCGCAAAGTAGGGTCCCGCAGTCTTTTCAAAAAACATATGTGTAATGTAAAACACAATATTATATTTGCAGTTGGCTTAATTATTTTTGTATGGAAAATCTAAGAACTTTTTACAAATCCAACTGCACATCTAAAGTTGGTCAACTGTAACTACTCTACTAAGAAAGCTTCCTAAGAAGGCCAACGGTGACAGTTTTTCTTTTAAATTGATTATACGTCGTACTATTTAATAAAAAAATAGATGTCCTGAAATAGCAGTTTAGCTTGTAGGGAGAGAATCAGAATCAGAATCATTTATTTGCAAGAATACTTATGTCATAAATATACAGATCTTAAAAAGTACAATGCCAGTAAACGTATTCAGTCTTATGAAGACGTGCAAATTAAAAAACAAATAAAAAATAAATTGTAAATATTAATAATGATTAAAGTAGGGAAAGTAAGCAATAAGATTTGTTAAAATGTCACTATTTGTAATTTTTGTAGTCCATAATACTATAAAAACAATAATTAATTAGCCATTTTGTTAGTTTTGTCTTAAATTCTGTCCCTTGTAATATTTTTAAATCATTAGGTAAGTTATTATATATCAATAGACA
This sequence comes from Coleophora flavipennella, assembly GCA_947284805.1. NCBI lineage: Eukaryota > Metazoa > Arthropoda > Insecta > Lepidoptera > Coleophoridae > Coleophora > Coleophora flavipennella. The sequence goes on along the minus strand of OX369303.1, from coordinate 9,709,854 downwards.
CATGTTGTAGACATTTTCCTTATAAATATCTGCTTTACAAGGAGGTTGATGAAGCATATTTTTGTACGTCGCTCTTGGCTTTCTTACTATGACATTGAGAAGTTTTTAGAAAAATTCAGGATGAGACCTTGAAAACCTTAAACTTTAAAGCTTTATATTTTGCAAACCGATCTCTGCATCGAAAACTTGTTTTGCTTACCCTCATCATTACAGCTCATATACGTCCCCACCGAGGGGCTCGAGCCTACCCTGAATCAGGGCGATTAGGCCTTAGTCGACCACGCGGGCCCAGTGCGGGTTGGTCGACTTCACACACAACCTTCGAGTTTCTTCGCAGGCGTGTGCAGGTTTCCTCGTGATGTTTTCCTTCACCGTTAAAGCAATCGGTAAGTATGTACGTAAGTTTTTGAAAAACTCATTGGTACATTGGCCGTCCAGATTTGAACCCGGTACCTCTGGTTAGATGGACCGAGTCGTTACCGGTTGAGCCACCGACGCTTACTTCACCACGTTTTGCTTACCCTAAATTGTTTTAAAAGACCTAGTCAACGATACCCCACATGATAGAGTACGTTTATCCCCTCAACATGAAGGGGAGGAACCATAAAAATTTTTTTTTCATGTATTTACTAAACCAATTTGTCGGCGTCATTAAAAACCAAATTACAGCTTTCTAGTACTGATAGTTTCCGAGATAAGACACGGACAGACAGAGACAAGGCGAAACCATACGGGTTCTTTTTTGACTTCAGAACCCTAAAAATCCTAGATCCTAAAGTGATCTGGTTTGTTTTAATTCTGCTTTTACCTTCAAGCAGTTGGCGCCTGTATTTCGTCCTGGACGGCGATTTTCGCAATACGGCAGAAATAAACCTAGTCTATCTATCACAACACTTTCATAAAATTTTCAAATTTTAACGCACCTAAAATACTTAAATGAATAAAAAAAAACTTCTTTTTTAAATTAAAAATTTAAGTGAGTTTGGCTGCACCTCACCTGATGGTAAGTGCCGAGGCAGCCGAGGATCTAACACGCAAGCTCAAATAGTGTCTATTCACTCTTGACTTAAAGATTCCTAAATTATACGAATCGGGGAATCCAGACGCCGGCAGGGAATCCCACTCCTTGGCCGCTCGCATAATGAACATAGAAGCGAAACGCTTCGTGCGTAAAGTTATAACATTGACGACAAAGGGGTGAATCGCCCTCCGCGCCTGGTCGTCCGATGATGAAATGGAGAGGGGGGGAATGAGGTCGTTAAGGTCCAGGGCACACTCTCCTAACTTAATCCTGTAGAACACCGATAGACAGGCAACTTTGCGGCGATGCTCTAGGCTTTGGAGCCTGTTTGATACAAGTTCCTCGTCGCCAATGAGTCTCCTGGCGCGTCGGTCGATAGAATCCAAGGCTGGTAACGAGCCGATCCGTCGCATAAGTGAGAGCAGTACTCCATACATGACAGAACATAGGAACCGATTTTAGGAGTTCTGAACTGCCCATGGGTAGATACTGTTTACTGTACCTACTTTTTGGCTTTTCCTATACATTTCAGACTTAAACCTTACCTATTTTTTGTTATTTTAAGTAATGATCAAAACTTTACGACTTTTTTGTGAGTCATACTTCAGTCAACCTAATCTACAATAACCCTTGACATGGGTCATGCCCGCTGGGAAAATCGGAGACCACTTGGTAAACAAAATGCAATAAAATGAAATGATAAGGAGCCGAATGTTTGTGCTAAAATTTGTTTATTTATAGAGTTTTAGCTTACTTTGTCAATTTCAACTGGTCTTTAGTTGCCCGGATCCGTTTTTGAACCATATTTATATAGACGTATAACTTTACTAAAGTTCACGAGGTCTGGAAAGACGCCACTATCAATGCTAATATTAAAAAGACAAGATAAATATGGCGCTACAGTATAAATGACATTACTGATCAAGCTTACCGATAATTCCTAAAGGTCTTCGGTTCTTTTCACTTTATGAGATTTCAAAGTGTTCACAATAGTTTGTGGTTCAATTACTCTGAAGGAGAATTTTTGATCACAAATAGTAACATTATCCTTTAGCCACCTACATACGTTGGTGGCGTAGCGGCTAGGGCCGCCGCCTCCTGTTTGGGAGGTCTGGTTTGAATACTGCCACGTACCAATGTGATTTCGATTTAGATTTCATAATGTACGTTTATCCGACGCTCTTCCGATGAAGGAAAACATTAATCGATTCCGTGAAACATTACCAATTTATGCTCACTCTATAAATTAATTTAGAAATAAGAAATGCATCATCATTATCACATAAGCCGGAAAACTTCCACTGCTGAGGACGCTGCTGCTGTCCTTGATGGAGGTCTTTGTGGACGTTTTTCGGCTGATATGATGATGATGATGATACTCAAAAAATACTCTAAACTCTTTTTTTCCTTACTTGTCTTATCTCGTAAACATATATGGCGTCCCTATGTCAATGTCACTGGAAATAGCTTTTCATAGGGTGGGAAACAATTGAATGAACTGAATGGAAAACATTGAATGAAATGAATGTTAGTCGTGGTTGATTCAATGATGTTAAAGTTTTTTTTCTTACTTGTCTTATCTCATCAACAAAATTTGAACTTCATTTAATCATTGAATCAACCAAGAATAAGAGTTAGTTCATCCAATGGTTCCCAACCCTACGCCACATTTAACACATTTCACAGTTCATGAATCACAGCCTGGTGACAGACGAACGGACGGACAGCGAAGTCTCAGTAATAGGGTCTTAGGAATATTCTGAGACAGTACGACATTATTTAGGAAACAACTTCTGTTTTTTAGAATTTGGAACATAATCTCGTTATCCGACGAGAAACTCGCCTAAGCCTAAACTAAATAAATAACTTATAAAATACATGTGAATATAAGTACCATAAAATAATTAAAACATAATTATATTTACTGTTTGGAAAATAGTTTGAAGCTTGAAAAAAGATGATAAGAAACTCTCATTGCTGGTGAAATTGCTTTGCAGTCTACCATTTTTTCCTGATAATTTTGTATTTTGTAAACAAATGAAAACTTATTCCCGAATCTCCGTAAGTACTAAATTCAGGAACGCAACAATATTTCGTTTTTCTGTTTTTATTATTAACAGGTTTCTTAATGTAATCGTGAGCCATCTGATTATATCTAAAATTAACCTCACCTTATCCTCAACTTAAAGCAAAGTGTCGTTCTTAGAAACTTCTACATTTCGCCGCTAGAGGCGCGCTGAAAATCTTTGCATCGCCAATAATGCTTGCCATCACTTTCTGTTTGAGTACATAGGCTGTATATCAGCCGTGAGACGTCTACTGCTAGATAATTACACTCCCGCGGATGGCAGACTTTTGCCAATTTTATAGACTATAAATAAATAGTGTTTCTGTGATTTTTATTTCTCTGGCTGATGCGAGTAATTAAATTTGCTAAACTTTGAATAAAAACTATCAAAGATGACCTAATTTAATAAAAGATATATAGTCAAGAGTTTAAAAAGCTTCTATTTCCGTCATTTTTCTATTTCCCTAGCTGTCTAGAGTAATAAAATAAAAATTACTAAACTTAATGTAATAAAATGTTTAAAAACTATCAAAGATGACCTAATTTTTAGCTCGCAACAACAGTTCAAAATCATTCATTCAGTCATTCACTTCATCCCTTCTCTACACCAAAGCAACAAAACAATCATGTCGATATTTAATCTGTGACAAAATCCTTTATCAATTACGCAATTTTATGGAAAAAGTGTTAAAAAATGTATAAAATAATAGCAGTTTTCAGTGTTAATTCATACGTCCACGTCGTACTTACCATTTACAATGTTTCTTAATCTCAAAACTATCAAAGATGACCTAATTTTTAGCTCGCAACAACAGTTCAAAATCATTCATTCAGTCATTCACTTCATCCCATCTCTACACCAAAGTAACAAAACAATCATGTCGATTTTTAATCTGTGACAAAATCTTTTATCAATTACGCAATTTTATGGAAAAAGTGTTAAAAAATGTATAAAATAATAGCAGATTTCAGTGTTAATCTATACTTCCACGTCGTAGTTACCATTTACAATGTTTTTTAGTCTCATAATGTGTATGGTGTATTCGGAAAGTGGTGTTTTTTGTTCGAGCGGTGTTTGTTGACAACATAAGACAAGTAAGGAAAAAAAGAGTTTAAATATGTTTATTTTTTCGAGAATAGTAACATTTAGAAAGTTTTTTAATGCACCAAGTGTAGATAAGTACTTTGATCATAAAGAATAGAGCTTCGTAGGTCTGGGAGTGCGGAAAAAAGTGATGTTGAGATTATTAAAACAATTCTCTCTACAGCACTAGGTAATATAGGCTTTTTATTATTTGATACAACAGAAGTTGCGAGTAATATAGCACATTACATAACATTAGTAAAACACAAACATCAACAGGTATATCCGTAAAATGGATAGTAAATACGTCGCTGACAATTAAAATATGAGCATAAAGAATACGTAATACAAGTACAAAAATACGTAACTACTTAAGTATTTAAAAATAAAACTAGGATATAAAGGAACTTGAAAAGGTTGAAACAATCGAAAATCAGTGGCAGGCTTGGGGAAGGGCAAAATACGTAGGGCGCTACATAAGTTTTGTCGCACAAAAAACAAATTTAGTTGCAAGGAATCGTTTATTCAATTTTAAAATTAATTTTCTAAATAAAAATGGCGGCCTTTTCTCGTTATGATATTCGTGTAATTATTTCGTATAACTTTAAGCGTGGCTTGACCAAACAAAAATGTTTCGAGGAAATGAATAGTGCACTGAGGGAAACTTGTCCATCTCTGAGGACCATAGAACGGTGGTATATTCAATTCAATCGCAGCAATTTTAACTTGGAGGTTGAAGCAAAGTCCGGCAGGCCGATAGAAGTGACTACCGATAATAACATTGAGGCTGTACGAAAACTATTGGATGAAGATCGACGGGTGACATATCGACAGATCGAGGAAACCCTCAAGTTAAGCGTACCAACTGTTCATCGGATTTTTCACGACCATTTATTGTACGGAAACTTTGTTCTCTCTGGATACGACACTTGATGACTGACGTGCTAAGGGAGCAACGCGTGACTTGGTCAGGTGATATGTTAAAAAAATTTGAAGACGGCCGATCTAACTACGTGAACTCGATTATTACATTGTGATGAAACGAGGCTGTATTATTTCGATGTACCTACTTAATTCCAGAGTAATTAAGTGTGGGTATTTGAAGATGAACAACCGCTGACGTCTGTGATAATGTCCCGATCCGTAAAGAAAAGAATGGTTGCTGTATTTTTTACTAAGAGAGGAATATTGGCTACGGTTGTGCTTGATAAAGGGAAGACTGTTATTGCTGTATGGTACACAGAATAATGTTCACCTCGTGTTTTAGAAGCTTTCAAAAATGAACGACCAAACTCAAGACTCGATACTTGACTCTTGCATCCAGATAACGCCCCTGCACATCGAGCTGGCAAACTACGAACTATTTGCACTAAGCTGGAATCAAATTGTTGAGACACCCTCCTTATAGTCCGGATCTAGCGCCATGCGACTTTGCAATGTTCCTTTATGCAAAAAAACATCTGAAGGGACGCAAGTCTTCGAGCGATGACCAGCTTATAGGAGCTATTGAGGAGACATGCGGCTCTGTTCCAGAAGGATACTGGAGCAAAGTGTTCAGCACCTGGATTACACGTATAAAGACCTGTATTAGTGCCGGTGTTAACTACTTCGAAAAAAAATATATTCCAGAAAGTACGACAAAACTTATGAAGCGTCCTAGTATATTGTATTAGTACTAACATACAGTATAACGCTGGTTCTCGAACGTATAGGATTTCGCCGTGATTTTTAGAAATTTTAATTCATGACCATTTGTATGCAGTGTCCGGGGTGTTACAAGGGCTAAAGGCGTAGCGTACAAGTTAGGTTCACTAATTTTCATAGTCAGTTGCTACAAGTGTTAGCATAAAAACTGAGTTAAATATTTTACAGGAACGACATGCAGAATTAATTGAATTTAAAATTTGCAAATACATTAAGAAAATATATTAAGAAGATCTCGTTAATGTATTCAGTCGTTGTTTCTTCTTCATAAATTTAAACAAAACAAAACAGCAACTTAGAAGAGTTTTGTACTAAAGGTTTCAACTTGCTCTTATTTTGTACTACATTATAATGTGATCTATTTAAATTTTCTTTATTTGACACACTAGCGCCATCTAGTTACGGGTGCCTATCTCTTTTCTCGATGTACCTATTTCAGCTCTTTGTCTCTTTCACAAATTAGAAAATGAAGTCTTAAAATAAAAATCTCGAAAATAATCACGTATGTTGATAAGACCAATGAATGAGCGTGAACTAACATTGAGAGGTCGATTAACATAGTATTGAGATAATCCAAATGTAGGTTTTATTGGAAACACATATCACTTACTTATGAAATTAAAATATGAAAATAAAATAAAATTTAACACAACGAAAACCCGACTTCGGAAAAACCTTTACTGAAAATTTGTTAAAAAGAGTTTTGCGCCTAAAATCGTTGCATTTATTTTTTTCCTTTATCTGAGGTAACAGCCGTGGCCGTAAGTCCTATCGTAATCAAAATTTATATCATATGTATATGTCACCGTAAGATTGTAAATTCCGTTAGATTATAATCTAACGGGATTTGTTTCGCGAGATTGTGAACTGTAACACATTGTTTACAATTCCACTAGTGACATTGCAAACTCACTAGTGACATTACAATAACATTAAGCGAAGTGAATAACACTAAATAAATGGGTTTGATTGATTTAACAGTTAAAGAGCCTGGTAGCAGAAATCATCGGTTTTATTTGGAGGTACAAGATACAAGCCGTAAAATTGTGAACCGATTTAAAATTTACCGTTAAATTATAATCTAACTAACAATATCACATTATGATCCGATTCACAATTTACCGTTACATCATAATCTAACTAGTGAGATTGTAATATCGCGGTTTTAACGATATCTCGGTAACATATATGTATATCACTAAGGCTTCCGACCACGGCTATTTACCCAAGCTGAAGGGAAATTCAGGCGGGAAACCGTTGTTTTCATTTTTTCAGTAAAGATTTTTCGAAATTGGGTTTAAGTATTTTCGATGCAAATACAAACCGAAAATAAACTAGGACATTTTGACCTAAAGCGTCACTTTACTGAGATATTTTGAGAGATGGAGAAGAAAATTATTGTTTTGACATCCTGTAACTTCAAATATCTCAGCTACGTGATGATTTAGGCCAAAATATCTTAGAATATTTTCGGTTTCTATATGCAATGCCTATCGAAATATACAGATTTAATATTGCGCCGAAAGATTTTGAAAAGTTATATAAACATATATTGTAACTATACCACGCTCCATACAAAAATGTACCTACCCCTTTGTATAACTTTGACTGATTAATATTCAAATAAAAATAAAGCTACCTTTGTGTGGAGCGCGCTACTGACACACACCTCTTAAATCCAAATCCCATACTACATTACATTTTCAACATCATCGCCGTAGAGCCGTTGGAATTCAGTTGCTGCACCATCACCCTTAAAGCAATTACCATCGCAGTTACAACCAAACATGTTGCAGGATCCTGTTGCGCAGTAAGATCCCCTGTGTTTTAGGCCGTCATCACACACTTTGATTTCACACCTTCCGCTTATAATGTTTCCTGTAAAAAGTAAATAAGATTGTATACAGGCTGTCATATTTTGCTGCTAGTCTTAGAATGTTGTTACAAACATTGTTACTCGACTGCCCAAGATGGAGGGTAATGTTTTTCGGGTGTATGTACGAGTATGTAATATGTTTGTAGTCGTACATCGCTGCTAGTCTTCAGAAGGTTGTTGCTGCTGGCCCGCACTGTAAATATTGTTACTCGACTGCCCAAGATGGAGGATAATGTTTTTCAGGTGTATGTATGTAATTATGTGTATATAATGTATGGGCTGTTGCTACCCAGGAGACCTTTATTGCTGGTGAAATGATACAACTGTATTTTTAACACGCTTTTATTAGCTTCACTTGTAACTATGTAAGAAAGTCTTGGAATCTTAATTTGACCCACTTCCCGGTCTTCGATTAGGATGAAATTTTGCACACGCTCTGAATTCTAATGACAATACATGACTAGCTAAGAAACGTCATCACAAATCCAATATGGCGGCCTCCTCAATATGGCGGACTGGCTGTTTGAAATCCACTCCCATGATATGGGTATCAAATGAAAGGGTTTGCTGTCAGGAATACGAAAAAATAGTGACTTAAATCCAACATGGCGGACTTCCAAGATAACTACTTAACGTCTTTACTAAATGCGTGTTTTTTAAACTAATTGATGATTATTCTTTGTTATTTCCTTAATAGTGAGTAGGTACGCGGGCGCGGTACGGCGACCGAACGTATATTCATCGATATTACACTAAATAAATGAAGTTAGCATAAACCTTACAATAAATAAATAAATAAATATTCTGGAACAAATCACACATAGTCATCTAGTCCCAAAGTAGGATTCCCTTTGTTTTGGGTTACCAGAGACTGATATACATACTTATGTACGTTTAAATACATACAATATAGATATAATTTAACACCCAGACACAGAACAAACAAATCTGCTCATCACACAAATGCTTGCCCTGGGTGGGGATCTAACCCACGACTCTCGGATCAGTAGTCAAGGGCACTAACCACTGAGTCACCGAGTCAGTCAAACAATGTACGAATATGTCCTTGTATATAGTTATACATTGCTGCTAGTCATAAGAATGTTGTTGTTGCTGGCCCGCACTGGGAACATTGTTACTCGACTGTACAAGAAAAACTGTAGCAGTCGGGACCCATTCTAGAAAGTCAGCCGTCTAGTCAGTAGATTGGAGTAATCTGCAATTTAATAGGTATGTGATCTCAATTCACTAAGCCTCCATTTCTAGAATGGGTCCCGACTGCTACAATTTTACTTGTATTTAAAAATATTGTTAAAAATATGTACAATCAGCTGCTGTTCTATAATTTACCTACCCCTATTAGTCGAATGCCCTTTTGCATTAAACTTCTTAAAGCGCCTTAAGACAATGTAAGGTCTAAATTGTCATTTTTGGTATGAATTTGACGCTTATAAGCATCTTAGTTAAGTGCAATCGGGTATGACGACTTTCTTGTGTTAGGTTTTTCATTTCCAAATTACACAGAAACGCAGTCGGGTTTTTTAGTTTTTGAAATTGCCGTTTTTTTTAGTTTTATTATTGAATGTGTTTGTATAGTAACCTATACACATGACACACACTAAAATATTCTCGTAAACGTTGAAGCTCTATTAAAGAATTCTGACCGTGTGGCCGATTCAATTTTTTCAAGATCAAGTGTACAGATGACCAATCCAGCTAATGTTTTAACTCGACTAAGAGCTACATATGCTTGACTATTGGCAAAAATATGTGAGCCGAGGTCCACAACCGCCCGATCGAGTGTAGTACCCTGAAGTTTGTGGACTGTTACAGCCCAACTCAGGATTTAGGGCAACAATTTTTTCAATTTTTTCTTGTCCTCGAAGTGCGTCAAAACCAATCGTACATGGTTCAATCCGTACACCTACTCCTGGTTGATTATTTTTTATTGTGCGGTCGTCGAACTCAACAAACACCGCTTGCTGTAATTCTCCGGAAAATGTTTTTATTTTTTTTATTTTGAAATACCCAGTGTCAATCTCACAATAAATAGGTATCTAACGAACTTGAGGGGCAAGCTAAAAACTATCGAGCCGTTCAGGTTGCAAAGCGAGCCAAACATTTGAATTTGGCGCCAAAAATCAGCAATTTTGTTTTTTTTTTTGATATACCCAGTGTCACTATCACAGTTAATACGTATCTAACAAAAATCTCAAGATAAAATCCATCCAGCCATTCAGGCTGCAGATCGTGCCAAACATTTGAATTTGGCGCCAAAAATCCGCCATTTTGTTTTTTATTTTGATATAACCAGTGTCACTCTTACAGTAAATACGTATCTAACGAAACCCCTCAAGCTAAAATCCATAGAGCCGTTCTGGCTGCAGAGCGTAGCAAATATTTGAATTTGGCGCCAAAATCCGTCATTTTGTTTTTTTATTTTGATGAACCCAGTGTCACTCTCACAGTAAACACATATCTAACGTCACCCTTCAAGCTAAAATCTGTCGAGCCGTTCAGGCTGCAGAGCGTGCCTAACATTTGAATTTGGCGCCAAAAATCCGTCATTTTGTTTCTTTATTTTGGTATACCCAGTGTCACTCTCACAGTAAATACAAATCTAAAGATACCTCTTAAGCTAAAATTAAATTAAAAATTTAAAAAACCCCCGACAAAAACCTCTAAAAAGTAAAAAATAATATGTATTGACCCTTTGAGTTTAATTTAAGTAGTAATATTTTGATCCAAGAGTCGTCGCGTAGGGGGACCGCTAAGTTGTGAAGTTATTACTAATTAGTTGTAGTAAAGTAAATCAGTTGTATTCTGTTTTTATTTTATTTACTTAGCGGTCCCCCTACGCGACGACTCTTGGATCAAAATATTACTACTTAAATTAAACTCAAAGGGTCAATACATATTATTGTTTACTTTTTAGAGGTTTTTGTCGGGGGTTTTTTAAATTTTTAATATAATTTTTATTTCGTGCTTTTTAAACTTTACATAACTATTACATACAATCGAAACTCTACCCCCACATTCATACAAATAGTTTCCGGGACGAAACACGATACTGCGACACAAAATCTAGCCTATTATGAATCGATCAAGCCTGTGGAAGTTGCTCACCTCCCTTGTTTGAAGCTGCAATTAAATGTGTTATAACTCTAAACTTCAAATCCATGGACCCATGGAAGTTTTTTACTTTTTTAACCGCTGCTTCAGCAGATTCCAGGAGATGCTGCAGCATCAGGTCAAGGTTACCATATTATATCTAACACCTATTCATTGAGACTATTCTAATAATTTCTATTCTAATTCTATTTAAAAGTGTGTAACACCTATTTGAAATAAATTGTTTTGAATATTTTTTTTGAGCCCAAACACGATACTTCTACTGAAAGTTTTTGAGGAGTTGAGTATTCTGTAGATTCTAGGAGATGCTGCATCAACAGTTCAAGGTTATCATGGTTTTGCAATATTTTTACATTAACAGGGCACCAAATTTTGAATCGATCAGACCTGTATAAGTTGCCCAGATCCCTTAGTCACCTAGATAAGAGCTGATAACCCTGAAACGGCTGAACAGATCTTTATCGATTATAGCTAAGAACCACCTCAAGGAAACTTGTTTCACGTAAAAAAAACCGCATCAAAATCGGTCCATCCGTTCGAGAGTTGCGATGCCACAGACAAACAGACACAAACACACAGAAATTGGCGTCAAACTTATAACACCCCTCTTTTTGCGTCGGGGGTTTATATAAGAAATCAAAGCGAAGGTTTATCTCAATAATATTTAGTTCACAGTTAGTCATAGTTTCAGGTACGTAGGTATGTCAAAAATTTAACGGATTTTAACAACATCAGCTCACCGTGTTGCCACCATTGCATTGTATGCAGAATCAAATACTGATCAAAACGAGTCCAAACACGACATATCTGCTATTATTTTTTTAAGAGTGTACTAGTGTGCTGGATATCCTGGCCGCAGCATCAGCTCACCATGTTGCCACCATTGCATTGTATGCAGAATCAAATACTGATCAAAACGAGTCCAAACACGACATATCTGCTATTATTTTTTTAAGAGTGTGCTAGTGTTCTGGATATCCTGGCTGCAGCATCAGACCAAGAGTTCCATAATCCTGCATAGTTATTAAGCATACATGAGTGTTTCAAGTTTTTGGTCACATGTATGTTTGAAAGTAAAGTAAATACACATTAAGAGTCTAAGAACCCTACCGCAGCTAACAAAAGAGCTGATGACCTTGAAACGGCTGAACCGATTTTGATAAAACGTATCTAAGAACCATCGCCAAAAAACCTGCTTGTAAATAAAAAAAACCGCATCCAAATCGGTTAACCCGTTTGAAAGCTACGGTGCCACAGACAGACACACAGACACACACACAAAAACACACAAACACATAGCGGTCAAACTTATAACACCCCTCTTTTTTGCGTCGGGGGTTAAAAATCTATCTAGCGGTTCAGGCCGCAGAGCGTGACAAACAATTATACATACATACATACATACATACATACATACATACATACATACATACATACATACTCTCGAAAAACGTAACCCTCCTTCGGGCGCAGTCGGGCGTTTCTTTCCGTAGTACAATCTAATTAACTAATTAATGCAACTTACCTAAGACTCTCATGCCAAGATCACCTCTAGCATTAAATAAGGGAACGGGACTGTTGGCTCCTCCAAATTCGATACATCTATCTTTCAATCTTGAAAATACTTCGCCCGTTTTCTTATATACAAATTCCAGTTTAGTTCTGGGACAGCACTTAGATAAAGTATTACATATAGACATTGATAAAAATAACATTACAATGAAAAACTTCATTTTCGCAATACGTAGGTGCAATTACGGGGAAGAGTAGTATAGTGACAGACCGAAGATAAAGGACAGATTGAGCTAGTGGCGGCGAGCAGTCTTTATATACTAGGTTTACAATACCAAAACATATAATATCGAACACTTATCACAAATACCCATATTGATTACCAAATGATCCAATGTCAAGGGTTTACGTTGGTACATTCCGAGAACTATAATATGTTTTACAATAACCTCAACATATGAAAGTTCTCTGAATAGTTCAAAAGTGAAGGGATAGATTTTTCCAGCAGCTAGAAGCTCAGAAGCTGAGCCGTAAGTAGTGGGTTTCATCATATCGCTCGTGTAGGATTGCGCGCTCGTGTATACGTCACCATCAGCATCACACATGTACACTTGCATTTTATCCCAATGTTCAGCAACGCGATTTTTTTATGTACCAATAGTAGAAGGGGGCATTACCATATCTCTAATATAGCTGAGACTAGCTGAGGGTTCTTCATCAGACTTCGATTTTTGACATCAAATGAAGCGGCCCACCAAGCTGAATATTTTTTGTAAAGGCGGTATGTCGATCTCTAATAGTTTGGTTGGGTTCTTGTGTTTTCTAATCAGGGTCACCAGGTACTCCAGATCTTCGATTATTGTAGTTTTTATAGTTTTACCTTTATGTGGCCATTAAACCCTAACTCTGTACCAAATTTCAGCTCTCTGAGTTTATGGGAAGTACTAGTTATATTCTGATCATCATGAGTGAGTGAGTGAGTGTCATAAATGCGAAACTTTGCTTTCGCTTAACTTCGGAACTAAATGACCTACAGACTTGAAATTTTGGATTTTAAGTATGTAATTATATTTTTCTGGATGACGAAAATTTCTGCGTTCTGGTCTTATCCAGAGGTTCTCAAATAGGGGCCTGAAAATGCGGCAAAATGGTTCCAGTAAAGGATGGTACGGCAGTGTTTGGTTCGCGCTCGACTTGGCGGGGGCACTGCCGTGCCCCCCGATATCTATATAATTATATAACAGAAAGTCGTGTAAGTTACACCATTTATAACTCAAAAACGGCTGGACCAATTTTTATGATTATTGTGTTTTTGCATTTGTTTTCGTCAGGAATAGGGTAACAAGTATTAAAATATAATATCTATCTATAATATAATAAAACTGTAACGGGGCCGTGTCTGTACATGGAATATTTTTGGAAAATAATAACTGTGGTGGACATTACTAACGATACAGAGGCCAAAACAATAACTTTTGGAATTTTTGTCTGTCTGTCTGTCTGTCTGTCTGTCTGTATGTTCGCGCATCACGCAAAAACTACCAGGCCGATTTTGATGAAATTTTGTATGGTGGTTCCGTATAGCCCGGGTTAACATATAGGATACTTTTTATCCCAGAAAATTCAAGAGTTCCCGTGGGAAAATCAAAAGTATTCATTTATAGAGTGGCTCACCACGCAAATGTGGCTTGACCTATTACAATCGAATTTTACACGTTGATACCCTTATCGCGAACTAAAACTGGGACATTGTGAATCCCAAAAAAAATAGGTTTCCTACAGGAATGCAAAAAATTGTATCTTTAGATTGGCTCAACGTAACAATATGAAACCTTTACATTGGGATGGGGTGTTTTGACCATCATTGTATAGTCGGGTATTCTTTATCCCGGAAAACTAAAGAGGTCCCGTGGGAAATTATCTATCGATACTTACAATAATAGCAATAGATAATAGCAATAGAGTACTTTTTTCTATTTATTAGCTACACATACCAAACATTATAATCATAGTAGCAGAATGTCAATAAAACGCGCTTAAGTTGTATTAAAACATTAAAATATTGTTTCATACTTTTGAGTGGATTTCTTTTATGTATTTTTCAGCATACGCTACTTTAAACTCTGGAACTATGGTACGTAGCGATGTGTTTCATAGACGAACAGAGAGGTATTTATTTACAGATTCCAATCGTGTAAAAAAATAAAAACACATTTAAATCGAGTTTAGCATCTTTTAACAGGAGGCACAGATATGGGAACTCTTCTGACGGCGATTATTTGCGTGTGGCAGTTGCTCTCCGCCTGCAATATCAATATCTGTGAACCTCATCAATGTATTTGCGGGTCCACGGTGGAGGCAATTGTCCATCACTCACTGAGTTGCAGTCGAGTTTGTGAAGATTCCCACGTCACCAATTCCTTAATGACCTCACTCGGAGGGCACTGGTCTCGGCCAGATGGAATATTCCATCTTTGATGCAGCCGCCGGCCGGGCTTTAGTCGATCTGATGGCAAAAGGCCGGAGGTTGTAAACAGGTGCTATGGCAGAGAGGAACGTGTCCGCTTTGGGAAGCCACTTTTTCTGTCTCACTCCTCATCCGTACGGTACTGCTGCTCAATTTGCGGCGAGAAAGAAGCATAATAAGTACTCGGTCTTGGAGGCAAATTACTGCTTTGTGCCGCTGGTCTGTGAGACAACCGGCTGCTGAACCCTCAGAGGCCTTTGCCTTCACAAAGGAGATTGGCCTTCGCCTTCGAGAGAGGAGATGTGACGTGAGGTCCTACCTGCTGCTAAGGTTGTCTATTGCCATCCAGCGCGGCAACGAGAAGTGCGTCTTGGGCTCCTTTGGAGCTGATACGACTCGAGGATTTGACCCATATTAATATTGTTAGGAAATTTTATTACTAGATTGATACCTATAACGATTTGAATTAGTTTTTTGATAATATAGGTAATGTGTTATTTCATCATATCAGTTTATATAGGTCTCCACCAAGGGGCTCGACCTGCCCTGAGTTAGGGCGATCTGGCCTTAGACGATCACGTGGGCCCATTGCGGGTTGATTGACTTAACACATAAGCTTCGAATTTCTTCGCTGGCGTGTGCAGGTTTCCTCACGATGTTTTTCTCACCGTAAGAGCGTCGGATAAACGTACATACCAGTATGAAATCGATATTCGTATAGATATTGGTAAGTGGCAGATTCGAACCACGGCCTTCCGGACAGGAGGTAGTGGCCCTAACCGTTTTGCCACCGACGCTCTATATTTTATTTAAGATTTAGAAATCCTTACTTAGTATAGTATTATAAATGTGAAAATGTGTTTGTTTGTTTGTTACCTATTCACACTTCAACACCTCTACCAATCTTGATGAAATTTGGCATGCAGGTATTCTGTATCACTGGGAATGAAATAGTCAACCTTTCATCTGTGGAAATTATCATAGTCCGATGCAGTTCCTGAGGAAACTAAAACAATACTCTTTGTTCGCAAATTTATTTAAAATCGTAACGAAAAAATGGATTGGTGTGATTTTTAGCACAGAAATGAGGTGGAAAATATAATTTACTAATAAGTATATCCTGACATAGTTCCCGAGGGATAGATATAGAATTTGTTAGGGGGGGGGGAAGTGACAAAGACTGCTAATCAGAATAGCCCGATACAGTTCCCGAGGTACCTGGAGAAAACTCATGTCCACGCTTGCGAGCTGATTGCGGCTCGCGCACCACTCACCCTTCATAAAGAGTCATAAAAGCTATGTCCACGTGGGCGAAGCCGCGGGCAAAAGCTAGTTCATCAATAAAAATAATTGGTTTTAGGGTAGGGTAGTGTAGTGTAGTGAAGGATAGGGCAGTGTTGGGTAGGTTAGGGTAGTGTAGGATAGAGTAGTCTAGGGTAGGGTAGGGTAGTTTAGGGTAGGGTAGTGTAAGGTAGTGTAGGTTAAGGTAGGGTAGTGCAGTGTAAGGTAGAACGAAGTTCGCCGGTAATGCTGAACAAGCTTGACTTTATAGCGCTTACAGCAAGGGCTGTAATGCTTAATAAGCTTGACTTTAACCGCCTCCGTGGCGTAATGGTTAGTCCATTCGCTTTACACCAGGAGGTCACGGGTTCGATTCCCGGCGGGGTCAACTTATAAGACTCGGTTTCGTTGGTGGTAGGGCTTTTCCTTAGCCCACCTGGCTAGCTACCACCATCTTATCTAAGTATTGCGGCCAAACATCAGTGTTTACAACATTGATGTGTTCCGGCTTGAAGATAAGATAGCCAGATCCCCTTTGCGTTGGGGAATCTTGGTAAGCCCGCCTCCATCTTCGACATCATCGTTACTTACCATCAAGTAGGATGATGTCAAGAGCTTACCAATTGAGAATAATAAAGAAGAAGGCCGAGAGCGTAGCTAAGCTAAACGTGACACCACCATTCTGTGGCCAGCAGTGCAGTCACAACGAACTAAGGCTTGTCTAGTGCCCTTCTCAAAAAACGCGAGTAATTTAAATTAAACCAGAAATTTTAGATATAATTAGTAAGGATATAATTAAAAGAACAGATGGCCGCTGGGGTACTAAAGTTTTCGAGTGGCGACCGCGCACCGGAAAACGTAGCGAAGGCAGGCCTTCAACGCGGTGAACCGACGACCTGGTGAAGATCACGGAAAGCGCATGGATGTGGGCAGCGCAGGACCGGTCGTCGTGGAAATCCTTGGGGGAGGCTTTTGTCCAGCAGTGAACGTTTTTGGCTGATGTGATTATGATGAATTAAAATAACAATTAGTAAAAGTACAGTTTCTAAAATTTAGGACAGCTTTCCAAGGGCTTACATGACCTATAGTTTGTGATAATCCTAGCGCGGAGATAGGTTGTTTCATCACTTCTTCATCACCGCAGGTGTTTTAAGACGGTAATATTACAGATTTTCTTTGTTTTTGACGTCAATTACTCCTAAACGATAGAAAACCCAGGGTTGAAAAAAAATACCCTTATTGTTGATGATGTTCCTTAAAGTCAAAAGCTAATAGAAACACGATTGAGCAGCTTTAGCTCGATTGAAAAAAATCCCAAAGATAAGTCTATAGTCTACACCGTTACTTTCAACTTTAGTTAATACTAATATTTTGAAGTATTTTTTTTAAATATGCAAAAGTATTTGATATTAGCTGTTTCCCGCGGCTTCACCCGCGTGGACGTTTCTATGACTTTTCGAGGGTGCGCAGTGAGTGAGCCGCAAGCGGCTCGCGGGCGTCAAAAAAGTAGCCTATGTGTTAATCCAGGTCTTAATCTGTCTACCTACCAAATTTCAGTCAGATCCGTTTAGCAGTTTTTGCGTGAAGAAGTAACAAACACACACACTCACAAACATTCGCCTTTAGAATATTAGTGTGATGATAATACAAAGTGAGTAATGTTATTATTTTTTATACTTTCATTGTAGTTTTTGATTGAAACGAAAAACCATTGAAAAAGTGACAAAGTGTGGTTATTTACTTTACTCTTTATACGTAAAGAAAAAGACAGAGACAACTGTTTAAATCAATACCTCGTTTTTGTAGTGCTGTTGCGACCTCCTTCCTGTTGAGATAGATACAGTCTAATTCTGTATGAAATTTCGTCAACACGCATGCAATTTTTTTTTTAAATTCGGTGAATGATGCTTGTAATGCGTATGTGACCTCTTTTCTGTGAGATAAATACAGTCTGATTCCCAATTTCAAAACTCAAGATAGGAGAAGTTTAAAATGAAAAACAGCTGGAGATACAAAAGTAATATTGCTCTGACACAAATTGTATCCAAATCCGTTCAGTAGTTTTGGATCTAGAACACCGGACGGATATACAGATACACACACACACACTTTAAAAAAAATGTTTTAAGACTATTATTAGACATGCTAAAACTATGACCTTTTTTTTAAAAAAACAGATTTATGTGTAGCCAACACACACGCACAGATTACTAATTAGTTATGACACACGTACTTCCCGAGGTAACTTACCACACGATATTAGAAATAAAGTGTTAACCAAGAGAACTATCACACCAAGTCGCTGGCACCAGCTATACAGTCATTGTAACGATATCCACGCGGGCGAAGCCGCGGGAAAAAGCTAGTGTTTGTATATAAATATTTCTATATGTACAAATATTTGTTTTCTACCCCCTTTACATAAATACAACTTGGAATAATAGGACATCACAGATATTATGCCCCCCTATACGAGGGGTTGAAGAGGGAAAGTTAAAAATTGTTTAATTGGTTCCGTTGTAAAGTTTAGTCTTCTAGGACTTCAGGAAGTACCCTAGAGGTCAGATGATCTTCAGTAAGTGAATGAGTTAATGTGAAATCAATGCATTTCAGATGTCAATTAATCTAAAACCACAAAATATACATAACTAGCTGTCCCGGCGAACTTCGTTCCACCTTACACTACACAACACTACACTACCCTACCCTACCCTGCCCTACACTACCCTACCCTACCCTACACTACCCTACCCTACCCTAAAACCAATTGTTTTTTGACTTATATTTTTTTTATGAAAATCATATTTTAATACTTACTTATTATTCTATTCCCAACGAA
Source organism: Coleophora flavipennella (assembly GCA_947284805.1). Taxonomy (NCBI): domain Eukaryota; kingdom Metazoa; phylum Arthropoda; class Insecta; order Lepidoptera; family Coleophoridae; genus Coleophora; species Coleophora flavipennella. Next base: position 9,690,870 of record OX369303.1, on the reverse strand, counting down.
GACGAATGCAAAAACACAAAAATCATAAAAATTGGTCCAGCCGTTCTTGAGTTCTAAATGGTGTAACTAACAGGACTTTTTTTATATATATAAGATTGTAACTACGAGTAGGTGTGTTTAGTAAATCTGCTAAGGACACCTTATCTAGAATAATTCAGGTTTCTAGCATCATCCAGACCGAAGCTATGACTGTTTCTAGCATCATCCAGACCGAAGCTATGACTGTTTCTAGCATCATCCAGACCGAAGCTATGACTGTTTCTAGCATCATCCAGACCGAAGCTATGACTGTTTCTAGCATCATCCAGACCGAAGCTATGACTGTTTCTAGCATCATCCAGACCGAAGCTATGACTGTTCGAAAATACGACGAGACGCTTCCAGAAAAGGTAGGTAGTGCCCGTTTCCTTTGGCTCGTCTTGGCGAGAGAGGGCGGGGCGGGGCGGGGCGGGGGGAGGGGGGGGGGGCAACGACTGTAACCCCGGATACTACAAGGTTTTCCCGCTCGCTGCTTTGCCCACGTGGATATATTATAGTTTTTATATCTGGGGGCACGGCAGTGCCCCCGCCAAGTCAAGAAAAAAAAGCGGCACGGCCGTACCATCCTTTTCTCGAAGCAGTTCAGGCCATTTTCGACCCCCCCACAACTTCGTTGTAGATAAACCTAGAAGCCTGAATTTTCTGTACCCAAGCAGGCATCATATAAGCACGGTATATTCCAAATTTCATTCAATTTGAACCAGTACTTTAAGAATTATAACTAGTCAAAGTTTCCTAATTTGTCACTCACTGACTGACAGATCATCAAAATTCCAAGGCACTTCTAGCCGACATAGAAGATTCAAATTTAGAATACAATTAGTCTTTAGTGTATAAAGCAAGGAAAAACTCAAACATTTTGCAATTTCGGTCCAGTTATCTAGTTACACAAACTACATAAATAACTTTGTAATCCCATATAAAATATATAGGATTACAAAGTTATTTATGCAGTCGCAGGACCGAACTCCTTGATTTACTAGTTTTTAAGGCGCAGTTCATGAATCAATGTAGTGTTCTACAAAAATAAGTGAAATCCCACCAAAAACATCCTGTAAAAACTAGCCAAGTCTCGATTGAGCTGCTTGTTTTTCTTTAAAAAGTAATTAAATCTCTAAGCAAAGCCAAGCCTAGTCTAGGGTTCTTTACTGCGATTTCTTTATTATTATGGTTAGATTTTATGTGACTTGGCCGTTGACTTGGATGTCTCAAAGAGTAAATATGCATAAAGAATGTTCAACGGCAGGTCACATAAAATCTAACCATAATAATAAAGAAATCGCAGTAAAGAACCCTAGACTAGGCTTGGCTTTGCTTAGAGATTTCATTACTTTTTATAGAAAAACAAGCAGCTCAATCGAGACTTGGCTGGTTTTTACAGGATGTTTTTGGTGGGATATAACTGTGTGCGTGTATTCTCCAGATCCCTCGGGAACTATGTCGGGCTATGCTATCAGTAGTCTATATCACTTCCAACAACCTCTTAATTATCTCGTCAATTCGTTACTCCATTGCAACAAGCGCGACATGACCTTACAATCATGTGTTTTTTTTTAATTTTTTTTATTCACAATTGGTAAACCCTTGACAACATCTCACCTGGTGGTAAGTGACGATGTTGCCGAAGAGGGAAGCGGGCTTACCAAGATTCTCCAACGCAATGGAGAACTGGCTATCTTATCTTCATGCCGGAACACACCAATTTGATTGATATTTGGCGGCAAGACTTAGACAAGATGGTGGTAGCTAGCCAGGCGGGCTTAGAAAATGCCCTACCACCAACCAAACCGAGTTTTACAATTGACCCCGCCGGGAATCGAACACGCGACCTCCTGTGTAAAGCCAGTGAACTTTGCCTCTGAGCTACGGAGGCGGTTTACTGACCTGTCGATCACGCAGGTTTACTGACCTGGATGGGTTTGACTATTAGTGGTAATTTTAATTACTGTTTCACAAGGCCGGTCAAGCCGTTGGTGCTGGTTATTATCAGTAAATGGCAGTCGTTAAGCCGTCTCACGTGCTCTATAGGCATGGCTTGAAAAATTCCTGAGAGATGGGTTCACCACTAGCCCTAAAATCTCCACCAACCCGGACTGGGCCCCCGTGTATGTAGCTGACCGGGTTTGGGTAGAGACCCGTGCACCAAGTGCGGGGAACGTTTTTGGGTTGTTAACATTCTGAAGACTCATCATCGTCATTTCAGCTCATATACGTTCCCACCGAGGAGCTCGAGCAAACCCTGAAATAGGGCGATCGGGCCTAAGTCGACCACGCGGGCCCATTACGGGTTGGTCGACTTCACCCACAACCTTCGTATTTCTTCGCAGACGTGTGCAGGTTTCCTCGCGATGTTTCCCTTCACCGTAAGAGCGTCGGATAAACGTACATATGAAATCGAAATTCGAAAAAACATTGGTACGTGGCAGGATTCAAACCACTAACTCCCGGACAGGAGGTAGCGGCTCTTGCCATTACGCCACCCGATGCTCTTTACGCTTCTGATTTCGAAGACTCTGAAGATTCTGAAGACTAAACAAACAATAATTCGTGTTTTTTCCTTGAGATGGGAAAATGTTTACTACGCGTGGACGTACCAGGCCACCTACTGGCCCGTACTTACAATGTTAACATGGTTTTTACCAACGTGTCAACAATTTCTGTTTTATCATCCATTTACTCTTTCCTTATATTATAAAGTGGACACCTATAATTATGTTTTCTCAGCGTACGAAGTAAGGTTGGAACCAAACGATATGATATTTAATAGTTATTTATGACACAAGGGTGGTAAAAAGGTAAATAACAAACGAGTCACATTTGTAAGCCCGAGCCGCAGGGGAGGGTTTACCATCGTTACGAGTTTGTCAATTTATTATTTTTTATCAACTTATGCAATTATAATTAGTTTATTAATTTTTATCAACTTATGCAATTATAATTATTTATCCCTTTTACCACCCTTGTATCATAAATAACTATTAAATATCATATTACGTGAAGTCATATTATTTTAAATCCCGGATAATCAAACAAAAATGTATAACCAAAGGAAAGGTAAAACATTGCATCTCTGGAATTGCTTAAACAAAGTGAAACTCACTTTTTAACTGACTTCAAAAGAGGACGAGGTCTCTCATTTCGACCGTATATATATATATATATACTAGCTGTCCCGGCGAACTTCGTACCGCCTTACATTACATTACACTGCCCTGCCCTACCCTACACTACCCTACACTACACTACACTACCCTACCCTACACTACCCTACCCTACCCTACATACACTACACTACACTACCCTACCCTACACTACTCTTCACTACCCTACACTACACTACCCTACCCTACCCTACACTACCCTACCCTACCCTACACTACCCTACCCTATCCTATCTCTCAAGTTGGATCGAACTGCACATGGTGTGCGAATTTTATTATAATCGGTTAAGTGGTTTAGGAGTCCATTGAGGACAAACATTGTGACACGAGATTTATATATATTAAGATATATACGGTCGAAATGAGAAACCTCCTATATATATAATTATTATGTGTGTGTGTTCGCGTATAACTTCGCCGTTTATGAACCGATTTTGATAATTCTTTTTTTAATGGAAAGTAGATATCCAAAGGGTGGTACCATGATAAGGAAACCAGGATCTGATATTTTCTGAAAATCTGAAATTGTAGTGGCGACTAGTGCGTTTGAAATCGGGTTTTTTTTGTTTAAAATTATTTATTAGGCGATTTTAATAACGATTTGTTACCCTTGATAGTTATAGTTTTGGTGTTATTTACTTCACGTCACAAATTCATAAATATACCACAGATGAGATAGGATCAGGCGGTGGCGGACAGCTGGGACTGTCCTGTGCTATGGCTAGTATCTCATCTGTGGCTATGGCACTGCGTGCGAGTGGCCTCTGGGCATGCTCGATAAGTTGATGCTTTTGTTTATATCACATATTCTTTATTAACATATATTTTAATACCTTTGTTACTAACACTAATGGATCAACGTTATCCGAAATAAAAGAATAATAATAATAATATGAAATATCAATAGTGATGTGATCGTCAAAGAAAACAATACAGAGATTCAACTAATTAAATTAACAAAATGTCAAAATTAATTCGAAATCTACATTATCAATCACTGTAATAAAAGAATAAAATACATAGTAGTAACTCAAGTTTGTAAATTTTACAATATATAAGTTTCTTAGTATAGTTTCTAAGTATATAAGTTTCTTGTTTTAAAATGTGTTTGTTTTTTTTTGTATATTTTTTAAGTTTAGTTTTTATAATTTGTTTATTTTTATTTTAAACAAGTGTTTACAATAAAGAGCATTTATCTTATGTTATCAAAAATAATATTAAACTTTTTCCAAAAAATCCTTAATTCACTTTCCGACAAGAAGTATTTCAACCGGCGCGGCGGTTCACAATCACGCGAAATAAATCCCGTTAAATTATAATCTAACGGAATTTACAATCTTACGGTGACGTATATGTCGGAAGCATTAATGATATACATATATGTTACGGGGATATCGTGAAAACCGCGATATTACAATCTCACTAGTTAGATTATGATGTAACAGTAAATTGTGAATCGGATCACAATGTGATATTGTCAGTTAGATTATAATTCAACGGTAAATTTTAAATTGGTTCACAATTTCACGGCTTGTATCTTGTACCTCCGAATAAAACAGATGATTTCTTCTGCTGCGAAGCATTCTGCTACCAGGCTCTTTAACTGTTAAATCAATCAAACCTGACCGAATCTAAAATCTCATTTATTTAGTGTTATTCACTTTGCTTAATGTTATTGTAATGTCACTAGTGAGTTTACAATGTCACTAGTGGAATTGTAAACAATATGTTACAGTTCACAATCTCGCGAAATTAATCCCGTTAGATTATAATCTAACGGAATTTACAATCTTACGATGAATTAAACATATGATATAAATTTTGATTACGATAGGACTTACGGCCACGGCTGTTACCTCAGATAAAGGAAAAAATAAACGCAATGATTTCAGGCGGGTAACTCTTGTTTTCAAACTTTTCAGTAAAGGGTTTTCCGAAGCCGGGTTTTCGTTTTGTTAAATATACTTTTATTTTTATATTTTATTTTCATAAGTAAGTGATATGTGTTTCCAATACAACCTACATTTGGATTATCTCAATACGGGCGCCTAAAAACCTCGCCATTGGTTATTCCTATATATTCTTTATTACACACAAATATTAACATGAAAAACACTTAGAAAGGACATATACAAAGGTAGACTCGTCTCTATAAGAGATCTCTTACAGCCAACCTTACCGGGTGTTGTGAGAGTTCAAAGGACGGGGGGCAAACCTATATGTACTTAAATTATACTGAATAAAATACTAATAAAATATTATGTAAATTAACCTAATTAATTGTCAATGTTCCAAGTCCCCTGAAATGTGGTATAGTGCCAGGATCCGGTCACTTAGGGCCATTTTCCTCGCACGGCCACATACCTGTTAGGGCCACTTTCCTCAAACGGCCACATACCTGTTAAGGCCACTTTCCTCAAACGGCCACATACCTGGCATGCCCACATCCCATCATCGCTCGAACGACCATAACACTAGAAAGGCCACGTGCTTTCAGTTCGACTTCGTCATTTTCTTAAATTTGTCTTTTTTCTAAATTGTCACTTTCCTAACTCGTCACCTCTTTAATTAACTCGCCTTTTTCTGCTACCCATGGGGGGGGGGAGGGGGAGCCTCGCTTCGCGAGGCTCTTTGACTGTATAACCAATCAAACCTGACCGAACCTAATATCGCTCGCTTCGCTCGCTCATTTACAGTTTTTTTACTAAGTTTTATCTTAAAAAAATGTACAATAAAAGAAGTGGTCGTTCAAGGAAATGTATGAAAAAAGAAGTGGACGAACAAGGAAATGTACAAAAAAAGAAGAGGTCGTTCAAGGATGTGGGCGAACTAGGAATTTGGATAGTGGCCATTAGAGGAAGTGGCCGTAAGTGACCGAAATCCCCGATAATATTCTGACAGCTCGTTTATGAGCGATGAATACGCTGTCGGCGTCAGTGGAGTTTCCCATAAGTATAGTACCATTTGTGTGAACGAGACTCGATTGACTTCAGTAGTATGTCTGTGTGTTTGGGTATTCATATCTGACTCGTATTTAGGGTGCCGATGTCAACAGGGAACCCTTATAGTTTCGCCATGTCTGTTTGTCAGTGTGTCTGTCCGTCTGTCCGCGTCTTAGTTCAGAGACTTTTAGCATAAGAAATCTGTAATTTGACATGGGTATGCATAATAACTACACCGACAAAGTGGTACAATATATTTTTTTTAAATTTTGTTTTTAGTTTATCTGCCGAACATACAAAGGGGTGAATGTTTTTTCTGTATCTTTACGTAGGTATATGAAATCTATACAATTTGATTCAGGGATCAGTTTGCGAAATATTAAGCTTTAAACTTCATTTTTTTTTAAAGTTAATCTTTAATGGCTAAGTAGGCTTTCTTAGTTTAGGAGTAATAGTTGACCAACTTAAGGTATGCAGTTGGATTTGTAAAAAGTTTATAGATTTTTCATACAAAATATTCTATTACCAACTGCCAATATAGTTTTGTTTTTTAAAATACACATTTATTTTTTGAAAAGACTACGGAACTCTACTTTGCGCGAGTCCGACTCGCACTTGGCCAGTTTTTATGAGTCAATGATCAAAGACCCGGTACCTATATAAAGACTGCTCGCCGTTGCCAGCTCATTCCGTCTCAAACTTTTGGTCTATCACCTTATCAAGTTATAACTCTGTTCTCATACTTGTATGTGCATTGCTAAAATGAAGTTTTTCATAATAATAATATTTTTATCGATGTCCATGAGACAAACATTATCTGTGTGCTGTCCAAAAACGAAACTGAGTTTCAAAATTAAGTCAAGTTTTTCTTCAGACAAGACATGTCAAGATTTTGGAGGAGCCCACTACGTTCGTCCCAAATCTAATGGTGGGGATCCCACTAAACTTTCCGTCAATGTCATAGGTAAGATGCGATATTATGTTGAACTGAATTGTACGTATGAGCCCTCTGGAGTTCATAAATCCCATACAAACGTAGTATCTGATTTATTGGTTTACCAAACAAACGTTTTTGAAATAATTTTACATCGATATCGGATGACGTATATATGTGTCGGTATCGTATTACTTTTTTTGTAAAACGAAACAGGAATCCATTAAAACCGATAAACTTGTTTTCCGTTGAATGCAAGTTTATTGGTTAATAATGGATTCCTGCTTCGTTTTTCAAAAAAGTAATACGATACCGACACATATATACGTCGTCCGATATCGATATAAAACTATTTCAAAATCGGTTGTTTGGTTAACAAATGAATCAAATACTACATTTGTATGGGATTTATTAACTCCAGCGGGCTCTTAAGAGCGTACTCACAAAATCGTTTACCATACAAATTTAAAATTACTCTTTTTTGAAAATAGATGATACGAATAGTCATAGTAATTATGAAATTATTAGCACTTTGTGAAGAAAGCAAGCCGCTTTGCACAGTGACAGTTGGGACCAAAATAAACGATTTGGCCCGAGGATACACAATATTCACTCACCCCTTAGGAACAGAGATGGCGCCAGTTGTTCAAAAACATTTTTAAAAATTTCTAAATCCTGAACGGATGCTTCGATTTTGTTGATTAAGATGTCAATCGACGGAAAATTTATTGACTTACTATATTTAAAAAAATTAGTGGCAAAAAAATATTTAAATACTGTAATGATGATTCTTCCATTTCATTTCCATAATAAGTTAAATTAAAACTATTACAGTTACCTACCAGTAAAGCCTCTCTTTATAATAAGTAACTATTCTTCATATCTTCATATCTTCCGTGTGTTACCTGTTTAACCTTCCACTACACACATAGATTCATACACCTGAAAAACTTTACCCTCCTTCTTAAACAGTCGAGTAACAATGCTCACAGTGCGGGACAACAAAAACAACATTTTTAAGACTAGCAGCGAAGTTCCACTATATACATAGATTCATACACCTGAAAAACTTTACCCTCCTTCTTAAACAGTCGAGTAACAATGTTCACTGTACGGGACAACAACAACAACATTCTAAAGACTAGCAGCGAAGTTCCACTACACACATAGATTCATACACCTGAAAAACTTTACCCTCCTTCTTAAACAGTCGAGTAACAATGTTCACTGTACGGGACAACAACAACAACATTCTAAAGACTAGCAGCGAAGTTCCACTACACACATAGATTCATACACCTGAAAAACTTTACCCTCCTTCTTAAACAGTCGAGTAACAATGTTCACTGTACGGGACAACAACAACATTCTAAAGACTAGCAGCGAAGTTCCACTACACACATAGATTCATACACCTGAAAAACTTTACCCTCCTTCTTAAACAGTCGAGTAACAATGCTCACAGTGCGGGACAACAAAAACAACATTTTCAAGACTAGCAGCGAAGTTCCACTACACACATAGATACACACACCTGAAAGACTTTACCCTCTTTCTTAAGCAGTCGAGTAACAATGTTGCCAACAACATCCTAAGACTACAAGCATAGTATGACTACCCGAACATAATTTATTTATATTTTACAGCAAACGTCATGAATGGATTGTGTGAAATAAGAGTTTGTGACGACGGCATAAACCACGAGGGATACTACTGCGCAACAGGATCCTGCAACATGTTTGGCTGTAACTGCGACGGCGTTTGCTTTAAGGGTGATGGTGCGGCAATTGAATTCGAACGGCTCTACGGCGATCATCTCTCTTGGGTAGTATAACAATGTTCACAGTGCGGGCCAGCAGCAAGACTATTCTAAAGACTAACAGTAAAGTATGACTATAAGAATACATAGAAAACCTTTTGTATCTCTGCCAGTTTTTTAAAGTTTGGTTTTTAAAAAAATAATGGTGCTAGCTACACCTGTCTAGTGTGCATTAATGTATACGTAATTTAATTAAATACGTAACTCATTCATAAAACTGTGTATATTTTCAAAAACCTGGGACCTGGGAAAAAAAGGAAAACTCTCCTAGGTACAACAAAGCTTGGACCGTGTCCGTTGTACCTTTGACAGAGCAGGTTCATATCGAGATTAAATAATGGCATTTTGTATTGATAACTTTTTACTCCAACACAAGTTCACACATCTGACACACTAACACACACACACTCACATTCACACACACACAAAAGATCGCCTACTATTATAATCAACCTAGTTACGCTTACTTTACTTTTTTCTTTTTTATTTTGTTAAGGATGAAAGAGACTACCAACCACAACACAGGGAATCCTAGCGTGGAAGGTAGGGTTTTACTGCTAAGGATTTTTTCTATAACTGTACTGACATGCACTATGATGTAAGAAGAATGTAAGTAGTAAATAAAATACTGTAACCTGGATCCAAATAAATAATTAAAAAAACACTTTTCAACCGACTTCAAAAAGGAGGAGGTTCTCAATTCGACTGTATGTTTTTTTTGTATGTTTGTTACGCGATATCTCCGCCGATTTCATAATCGTTCATACCGATTTTCAAAATTATTTATTTATTCAAAAGAGTATACTCCCGAAGTTCCATTGTCACCAAGTCAGGATCTGATGATGGGATCCCAGGTAAAACGAGGGCAACCCTGAAATTTTATAGGCACATATTACGTGTTGCATGTATTTCCTAAAACTATTCAAGTTTTGGCATCTATTAGTCATCATCTCATGTTGATGAGCTGATGAAGGAAGGTACAACTCCTTAAAGGTAAGGAGTTAGAGGATAATTCTTCAAATATTTTGCGTAGATACATAGGTAAGTATAGATCGATAGTTGTATTCTTTCAGGTTATTCAGATGAACTGATGATGGAAGATTTAACTCCTTAACTTTCATTCTATTAAGATGACGATGGAAGCTACAGGAATCTGTATCTGTTAATGAAACACATGCTTTATGATTTGATGGTTCCTATTGGCGAGTGGATAATTGGGTATAACGGTGTTAGATAGATAGCATTATCACTAAAAATAAACAAAATAAAAATAAAAGTTTAAAAAACTTAAAAACCGACTTCAAAATGAAATTCACTCAAAAGTATGAAATGATATTATTATACTTAGGTACACGACATTAACCAACAATAACGAAATCAAAGGTAGTTACGAATTAAGTGAGGAGCCTAAATTTTTTTGAGGTCGGTGTCAGCAATGCCATCGAATCTAAAACATTTGATACGTAAGTAGCTGTGTGCTGGTACCGACCTCAAAAAAAAATTTAGACCCCTTATTTAATTCGTACCTACCTTTGATTTCATTACTGTTGGTTAATGTCGTGTATCTAAGTATAATATTATTTCATACTTTTCAGTGAACTTCATTTTGAAGTCGGTTTTTAAGTTTTTTAAACTTTTATTTTTTATTAGCAATAATTTATTTTTTTCCTGTTGAAATAATATTAGTGATAATTAGTTAATCATGCTAGTATTTGCAATTAAAAATTATAAATTATCAACTACAATATTATGTAAAAGTATTGTTTCTTTAAAAAGCCTAACCCCTCTATTTTGTGCTAATTATTGTTAACAATATTTTGGCATCGAATCACGTAATTTTAACTTCCAACCTAATTATTTGCCTATAACAATGTAATGTATTTCTTTAATACAATACAATTTTACTCCTAAAAAAGTATGTAAATAATTTTTGACCTATTTCCTACCAAAAAGATGTACCTTGGCCAGTGACCGAGGCACAATGTAACGTGGGTGGCTAAGGTACAATTTTTATTTTTTTAATTTATTCTCTATTGGTAAGCCCTTGGCATCATGTCACCAGATGGTAAGTGACGATAATGCCGAAGATGGAAGCGGGCTTGCCAAGATTCCCCAACGCAATGGAGAACTGGCTATCTTATCTTCATGCCGGAACACATCAATGTTTTTAACACTGATTTTTGGCGGCAAGACTTAGATAAGATGGTGGTAGCTAGCCAGGCGGGCTTAGAAAAAGCCCTACCACCAACCAAACCTAGTCTTACAAGATGTCCCCGCCGGGAATCGAACCCGCGACCTCCTGTGTTAAGCCAGTGAACTTGGCCTCTGAGCTACGGAGGCGGTTACATTGCAAAAATTTCACATAACAAGCTTTATAAAACCAATTGCGATTGAGGTTATGATTTGAAACTTATGCTGTCTTAGCTTAGCTTCATATATACTAAGCTTCATATATGCCATATATACTAAGATTTGATTCCAAATAACAAAGTTCTGACAAACATGCATCTCTTTGAATAAACTGGCATAAAGTAAAGCCCAAAAAACTTGCTTTTTGTGTGTAAATCAATAAATCACCTTTATTGACTGTGATCAAATGGCGCTGGCGAATCGCAACTAACTTCACTTTAATGTTGACAAATAACATTTCAAATAGCGGAATTTTTGAAAAAAATATGATTGTTCTAGGTAAGTACAATTTTGTCCAAGGTACAACCAGGTTCCCCTACATACACGTGAATAAAATTACCCTTCTACTTGGGTAGTCTACTAACAATGTTCACAGTGCGGGCGCCAGCAGCAACACTATTCTAAACACTAGCAGCGAAGTATGACTATATGAATACATACATACACCTGAAAACAATACCCTCCTACTTGGGCAGTCCAGTGACTATGTTCACAGTGCGGGCGCCAGCAGCAACACTATTCTAAACACTAGCAGCAAAGTATGACTATATGAACACATCATCATAATCATCATAACAGCTCATATACGTCCCCACCGAGGGGCTCGAGCCTACCCTGAATTAGGGCGATCAGGCCTTAGTCGACCACGCGGGCCCAGTGCGGGTTGGTTGAACACATACATACGCCTAAAAAATATTAACCTCCTATTTGGGTAGTCTTTACTTACTATTTTTAATCACTAGTGTAATCTGAAAGATATGCCTACTCGTATCACATTAATGTTAAAAAGGCGAAAGTTTGTGAGTGTGTATGTTTGTTACTTCTTCACGCAAATACAACTAAACGGATCTGGCTGAAATTTGGTAGGTTGACAGATTAGGACCTGGATTTACACATAAGCTATTTTTTTTCACGCTCGCGAGCCGCTTGCGCCTCGAGCACTGCGCACCCTCGAAAATGCATAGAAACGTTTTCCACGCGGGTGAAGCCGCGGGAAATAGCTAGTAAAATGAATAAATCTTATCTAAATAAACTATAATTAATGATTTTTTGACACCTTTGTTTTCGATTGACGAAAGAGTGAAGTAGGTCTTTAGTTACTATTTTTAAGCACTATTGTAATTTGACAGATACATAAAATAAATAAATCTAATCTAAATAAACTGTTAATAATGATTTTTTGATAACTTTGACTTAGGGCTGATAATAAAAAAACCGCCCAAGTGCGAGTTGCACTTATTTATTAATAACACCTATTTATTGCAACTATTTCAGTGAGCCCAAACACGATACTTCTGCTGTAAGTTGGTGAGAAGTTGGGTATCCTGCGATTCCAGGAGATGCTGCAGCATCAGGTGTCCAGGTAACCAAGTTCTATCTAACACCTATTCATTGATACTATTACAAAGAGCCCAACACGATGCCTCTGATGTAAGTTGGTGAGGAGTTGGGTATCCTGCAGATTCCAGGTGATGTTGTAGCATCAGGTCAAGGCTACCATGGATTCGCAATATTATTACAGTTGCAGGGCACCAAATTTCGAATCAATCAGACCGGTATAAGTTGCCCACATCCCTTCATCACCTAGATAAGGGCTGATGATCTTCAAACGGCTGAACAGATCTTCATAAATTATAGCTAAGAACCACCTCGATCACGTCCGCTTTCAATGAATGCTGAGAAAACATAATTATAGTCTCAGAAGCAAATATTGTAGATGTTGAGTTTCATACAACAATCATAACACAAAGTGGGGTTACGCTAGTTCAATTATGTACGTATGCATCTTTACCTTGAGTGGTGACCTCGAATAATGTGTTGACACGTGATAGCTCCTATCCTTCACTGTAACACTGAGACAGGTGCATTTAAAACATGTCACAGTACGCTTCGGCATGTTGACGGTAAGGCTGCCAATGCGTGACTGTAAGGAAAACTCTGCTCCGTCGTAGTTAGAGCAGAGTTTTTCTACCCCATATTTGAAGCGCTAACACTAAATCTACATGTTGTATTTGATCTGAGATATAGTACAGTAATATGTAGTAATTTTTATGCCAAATAATCCTTACTAATATTGATAATGTGAAAATGTGTTTGTTTGTTACCTTTTCACGCTTCAACGCCTTGACCAATCTTAATAAAATTTGGCATGCAGGTAGCCTGTGTCAGGAGGAAGGACATGGGCTATTTTTATACCGTGAAAATAGCATAGTCCAATGCAGTTCCTGAGGGAACTAAAAATATGCTCTTTTTTGGTTAATTTCTTCACTTTATTTTATTTTATTTTATTAGAGACAAACAGTCATTTACAGATATAAACTTACAACAATATTACCTACTTAAGGACGTATAGTCTCCTGTCTTAAATATAATAGTTCATTATCGTATAATTATGTTAAAAAATAACAATAACACTATGAATGAGATAAGATAAGATGGTCATGACTGCACCACCACAGAAGTGGCGACAGCAACCAGAAGCAGACAGCAACAAAACCTCAACTATATAGGTACTCATAGCGAAGGTGCCTTTACAATCCACGGGCATCAGCCACCAGAGTCACCACCACCAGACAATGCAGACATGTCCAAACCTCTAATATTAGTTGGAGTACTATTAAAAATGACCACAAAACTACTTATCTGTTTTGTGACATTACTCAGTTGATTATGGTACAGCTTGCAAGCACGTCTTAAATAACTAGTACTAGCGTAGCATGTTTTACATTGTGGAATTGTGAATAAAGTCTTGTGACGGCAGTTTCTCTCCTGTCGGCGAGGAACACGAAGATAAATGTTTTCTAACAACAAAAGGACATCGACCAAGTTATTTACTATTTTGTAAAGTAGTACAGCGTCAACGCAGTCACGACGATAATCAAGAATATGAATGTTATGCCTTTTAGTAGATGTTTGGTAGTCATTGTGGTAAAAACCTGTTCTATAATCTAGTGATTTGACAAATTTGCGTTGAATTCTCTCCAGCCTATTCTTATGAATGTTATAGAATGGATGCCAGATAGTACAAGCAAACTCTAGATGACTACGAACGTAGCTGCTATAAAGGAGCTTGTACGTAGAAGGATTTTTGAAGGGCTTATACACGTCGATGTCCGAAGGTGTAAATCTAAATGCCCTACACGTGACCACGGGTGATGCTAAGTGCAACACCAGGAAACAGCCCTTTTTTCCCTAGGATAGCACGGTATATTGTGCCACACGATAAGAGAGAGAGAGAGAGAGATTGTATGTGTAGGTCAGTAGCCTGTTACTTCCACACGATTCCACTTCACGTATTTTCCCCTCTTAAGGAAAAAAAACACGAATTATAGTTTGTTTAGTCTTCAAAATGTTAACAACAACACAATTGATAAACTTCACGTAGTTTCCCGTCTTAAGGAAAAAAACACGAATAATTGTTTGTTTAGTCTTCGCAAAGTTAGTTAAGAAATTAGTGAACAACCCAGAAAAGTCTCTCCCCCCACTCCTGGTGCACGAGTCTCTACCCTGAGTCGGCCAGGTTATGCTATACTACACACTAGGTTGGTAGAGGTTGTAGGTCCATGGGTGAACCCCACGTTCAGGAATTTTTTCAAGCCGCGCGGCAAATTGTTGTTGGCAGACTTATCAAAAATAACAAGTACCTATCAGATATCTAGCTTGCACGATTCCAGATATAGTTTGTCAATAATGACATCCGAAACACGTCGGATACGTGACTGTTTCCCGCACTCATTCACTGATGATCAAAACCTCTAGAGTACTTCCAGAAGTCCTAGAAGACTAAACTTTAGTCTTAATAGACTAGGAGATGCTTATACACAACGGAAAATAAATAAATCGGTAACTTTCCCCCTCCAACCCCTCGTATAGGGGGGCACAATATCTGTAATGTCCAATTATTCCAATATTTTTCTTACTGTCTATACATAAACGAGGTACATATAGGGGCTTATCATATCAGTAAGAGGAAGCCTTTGTCCAGCAGTGGCCGTTTTTCGGCTGATACGATGATGACGATGAGTGGACGAAGTGAGAACTGAAGTTGACTATCCTGACATAGTTTCCGAAGCATCTCAGGAAATAAGTTTTTCCCAGACCCTCGGAACTACTTTAGAATATGCTAATTAGTAGTCTGTGTAATTTCTCACTCTCTCAACTATATCTGTGCAAAAAATCATAATAATACGTTGCTTTGTTGAGATGTTAAAGAAATTAACCAAAAAAAGGCTCCTTTTTCAGTTTCCTCTGGAACTTTAAAAGACTGCTATTTTTACGGGTTAAAAGTAACCTATGTCCTTTTGTATGACACAGCCTACGCGCATGCCAAATTTCGTCAAGATTGGTTGAGCGAGAAGAGGTATATGATATGATTTCTCCATACAACTTTTGAATCCTCGTTTCATACCTTTAGGGGTTGAATTTTCAAAAAATCCTTTATTAGCGAACGCTTTTAGCATAATTGCCATCTGAATGCCAAATTTCAGCTCGATTTGTCCAGTGGTTTGAGCTGTGCGTTGAAAGATCAGTCAGTCAGTCAGTAACGGCTTCATTTTATATATTATAGAGATATGCAGTATACAGGTTTTATTTGTCGTACATTTTTGTTGGCAAATTCGTTTGTATGTAGGTACCTACCAACCTCGTTATACTTATTTAAAAACAGTCATTCCCTACATACACAAATGTATAATTAAATTAAAATCCTCCTCTCGTCTACTATTCTAATACTGTTGTACTCAAACTGGGTGCATGATGTAATTTTATCCTTTTTAACAACTCTAAAAAACTCATGGTTAAATACAATAAATGATTGAGTATTGAATACTAACATATTACAATAATCATTAATTTAATATAGTCAATAATCATTAATATACATAATTACTAATGTAAAAATAAGTAAGAAAAGTATCAAGATTTGTTAGTTTCTTGACAGTATTACAATATAGTGGCTTACAGTAGTGTAACGAATGTACTTACGCAGAGCAACGGAAGGGTGCTTGCGGGGCAGCGGGCCGCAGGGCTACAGGCTACAGTACTGCTAGTACCTACTTTTTGGTGGCATCGTGCATCATCAACAGGTAAGCGCTAGACTACGGAGGAACCACAGTATTAGGATATGGCTTACAGTAGCGCAACGCCTTTGATATCGCACGATGCCGCCAAGGCGTAGGTACTAGCAGTACTAGCCTGTAGCCAGCCTGGAAAACTTGCGGAGTTTGACAGGCTGTGCCCCGCCGCCCTCTGCCCCGCAAGTAACCTTCCGTTGCTTTGCGTAAGTACATTCGTTACACTACTGTTAGCCACTATATTGTAATACTGTCAAGGAACTAACAAATCTTGATACTTTTCTTATTTATTTTTACATTAGTGTTTATGTAGTATTGACTATAGTAAATTAATGATTATTGTAATTTGTTAGTATTCAATACTCAATCATTTAATGTAACCATGAGTTTTTAAAGGTGTTCCAAAGGATAAAATTACATCATGAACCCAGTTTGAGTACAACAGTATTAGAATATTAGAAGAGAGGAGGATTTCAATTTAATTATATATTTGTTTAAGTAGGGAATTACGTTTTTTTAATAACTATAACTAGGTAGTGAAACGCAAAAAATGTTCGATTTGAAGTCATTCTTCTTGCTTTGCGTTTCATGAAAAAATTCTCTTTTGGTTTTGTTCGTCTATGAAAATTTAATTACATACATATATTCCAATTTGTAATATTTTTCTTAAAACTCCATTTAGGCCCGATCCTCTAAATCTTACGTATCGTGTAACAAACCCGTAATTGAGTATTATAAACCAGTTTCTTTTATTTTTGTTGCAGTAGGTAGGTAATAATAATAAATAATAAAATAGCTTTATTTTCATTCCACAAAATAAGAATTAAAAACAGAAAAAAAAGGAATAAAAACTATAGTTTGTAAGTTGTAAATCTTTATTATAATAAAACTGTGACGGGGCCGTGTCTGTACATGAAATATTTTTGGAAAATAATAACTGTGGTGGACACTACTAACGATACAGAGGCCAAAACAACAACTTTTGGAATTTTTTACTGTCTGTCTGTCTGTCTGTCTGTATGTTCGAGCATCACGCAAAAACTACCAGGCCGATTTTGATGAAATTTTGTATGGTGATTCCTTATAGCCCGGGTTAACATATAGGATACTTTTTATCCCAGAAAATTCAAGCGTTCCCGTGGGAAAATCAAAAGTATTCATTTATAGAATGGGTCACCACGCATATGTGGCTTGACCTATTACAATCAAATTTTAAATGTTGATACCCTTATCGCGAACTAAAACTGGGACATTGTGAATCCCAAAAAATTAAGGGTTCCTTCAGGAATGCAAAAATTGTATCTTTAGAATGGCTCAACGTAACAATATGAAACCTTTACATTGGGATGGGGTGTTTTGATCATCATTGTATAGTCGGGTATTCTTTATCCCGGAAAACTAAAGAGGTCCCGTGGGAAATTATCCATCGATACTTACAATAATAAGAATAGAGTACTTTTTTCCACATATTAACTACACATACCACACATTATAATCTTGGCAGACGAATGTCAATAGATGGCACTGCAGGGATAATAAAACGCGCTTAAGTTGTATTAAAACATTAAAAGATTATTTCATACTTTTGAGTGGATTTCCTTTATGTATTTTTCAGCATAAGTTACTTTACACAACTCTAACTCTGGAACTATGGCACGTAGCGATGTGTTTCATAGACGAACAGATAGGTATTTTTTTACAGATTCCAATCGTGTAAAAAAATTAAAAACACATAAATCGAGTTTAGCATCTTTTATCAGGAGGCACAGATACGGGAACTCTTCTGACGACGACTATTTGCGTGTGGCAGTTGCTCTCCGCCTGCAATATCAATATCTGTGAACCTCATCAATGTATTTGCGGGTCCACGGATCACTCACTGAGTTGCGGTCGTTGTTTGTGAAGATTCCCACGTTACAATTCCATAATGACCTCACTCGGAGGGCACTTTTCTCGGCCAGATGGAATATTCCATCTTTGTTGCAGCCGCTTTAGTCGATCTGATGGCAAAAGGCCGGAGGGTAAACAGGTGCTATGGCAGAGAGGAACGTGCTTGCTTTGGGACGCCACTTTTTTTGCCTCACCCATACGGTACTGCTGCTCAATTTGCGGCGAGAAAGAAGCATAATAAGTACTCGGTCTTAGAGGCAAATTACTGCTTTGTGCCGTTGGTCTGTGAGACAACCGGCTGCTGAACCCTCAGAGGCCTTTGCCTTCACAAAGGAGATTGGCCATGATGTGACATGAGGTCCTACCTGCTGCTAAGGTTGCCTATTGCCATTCAGCGCGGCAACGAGAAGTGCGTTATGGGCTCCTTTGGAGTTGATACGACTCGCGGATTTGACCCATATTAATATTTTTAGGTTTTTTTTTTACTTAATTGATATAATGATTTGAATTAGTTTTTTGATAGTATAGGTATATGTTTTATTTCATCATATCAATTTATATACGTCCCCATCAAGAGGCTCGACCTGCCCTGAGTTAGGGCGATCAGGCCTTCGACGATCACGCGGGTCCATTGCGGGTTGATTGACTTCACACATAAGCTTCGAGTTTCTTGGCAGGCGTGTGCAGGTTTCCTCACGATGTTTTCCCTCACCGTAAGAGCGTCGGATAAACGTACATATGAATTCGATATTTGAATAGATATTGGTAAGTGGCAGGATTCGAACCACGGCCTCCCGGACAGGAGGTAGTGGCCCTAACCGTTACTCCACCGACGCTCTATATGTTATTTAAGATTAGAAATTTTTACTTAATATTATAAATTTGAAAATGTGTTTGTTTGTTTGTTACCTATTCACACTCCAACACATCTACCAATCTTAATGAAATTTGGCATGCAGGTAGCCTGTGGAAGGAAATAGTCCACTTTTTATCTCTTGAAATTATCATAGCTCGATGCAGTTCCTGAGGAAACTAAAACAATACTCTTTCTTCGTAAATTTATTTAAAATCGCAACGAAAAAATGGGTTGGTGTGATTTTAGCACAGAGATGAGGGGGAAAATGATATAATTTGCTAATAAGTATATCCTGACATAGTTCCCGAGGGATCTGGGGACAACTGTTTTCTACGCTCGCGCACGTCGGTAGCGTCGCAACGGAGCAACGGATTAAAGGATTTTTTGTATAGAATTTTTTAAAGGGATGGGAAAGGACAAAGACGGCTAATCAGAATACCCCGTTTTAGTTCCTGAGGTACCTGGAGAAAACTCATGTCCACGCTTGCAAGCCGATTGCGGCTCGCGCACCATTCACTCTCAAAAAGAGTCATAAAAGCTATGTCCACGCGGGCGAAGCCGCGGGCAAAAGCTAGTATTAAATAATTACAATAGAGCGGTACATTGATTGATAAAATAAAATAATAATAATATGGAAATTGTAATTTAAAAATTGAATTAATAAAATATGAATATGTATGTACGGCTGGTAGGTAGGTACCTACTAAATAAAAAAATTCCCAAAAAAAGGTACGACATATAAAACCTGTTTAATGCTTAACTCTATAATATATATCTACATCTACACTAATAATATTATAAAGAGGACAGATTTGATTGTTTATTTGTCTTGAATAGGCTCCGAAACTACTGAAACGATCGGAAAAAATCTTTCACAGCTGGGAAGCTACACTATCTGCTATATTTTCAAAAAAATTAGGATCCTTTCTAAAACATAAAAAATGTAACTAAAGGTGTAAAAAATGACCTAAAAATTCATTTCTGCAATATCAACAAAAAGTAGTGTAGTGTAGTGGTAGTGTAGTAGTTGTGGTAGTGTAGTGGTAGCGGTAATGGTACTGGTAGTAGCAGTGGTAGTGGTGGTGGTATTGGTAGTGGTGGTATTGGTCGTGGTAGTGGTGGAGGTGGTGGAATTGGTAGTGGTAGTGTGGTGGTAGTGGTAGGGGTACTGGTAGTGGTAGGGGTACTGTTAGTGGTAGTGGTGGTATTAGTGGTGGTGGTAGTGGTAGTGTTGTGGTAGCGGTAGTGGTAGTGGTAGTGGAGGTGTAGTGGTAGTGGAGGTGTAGTGGTAGTGGTGGTTAAGTGGTAGTGGTAGTAGTAGTAGTAGTAGTGTTAGTGGTAGCAGTAGTGTAGTGGTAATGGCAGTGGTAGTGATAGTGTGGTGGTAGTGCAGTGTTAGTGTAGTGGGAGAGTGAAGTGGTAGTGGTAATGGTAGTGGTAGTGTAGTGGTAAAGGTAGTGTAGTGGTAGTGTAGCGGTAGTGTAGTGGTAGTGTACTGATACTGTAGTGGTAGTGGTAATGGTAGTGGTAGTGTAGTGGTAGTAGTATTGATAGTGGTAGTGGAAGTGGTGGTGGTGGTGGTATTGGTAGTGGTACAGGCAGTGGTAATGGTGATATTTGTAGTGGTAGTGGTACACTTAGTGTTAGTGATGGTGGTAGTGGTAGTGTAGTGGTAGTGGTAGCGGTAGTGTAAGTGGTAGTGTTAGTGATGGTGGTAGTGGTAGTGTAGTGGTAGTGGTAGCGGTAGTGTAAGTGGTAGTGGAAGTGGAAGTGGTAATGGTAGTGGTAGAGACAGTGGTAGTGGTAGTGATGGTATATGTAGTGGTACTGGTACCGTTAGTGATGGTGGTAGTGGTAGTGTAGTGGTAGTGTAAGTGGTAGTGGAAGTAGAAGTGGTAGTGGTAGCGGTAGCGGTAGTGGTATTGGTAGTGTTACTGGTAGTGGTAGTGGAAGTGGTAGTGGTAGTGTAAGTGGTAGTGGAAGTGGAAGTGGTAGTGGTAGTGATATTGGTAGTGGTAGTGGTAGTGGTATTGGTAGTGGTAGAGGCAGTGGTAGTGGTAGTGGTGGTATTTGTAGTGGTATTGGTACCGTTAGTGGTAGTGATGGTGGTGTGGTAGTGTAGTGGTAGTGTAAGTGGTAGTGGAAGTGGAAGTGGTAGTGGTAGTGGTAGTGGTAGTGGTAGTGGTAGTGTTAGTGGTAGTGGTAGTTTAGTGTCAGAGGTAGTGGTAGTGGTAGTAGTAGTGTACCGGTAGCGGTAGTGTAGTGAAGTGTACTGTAGTGTAGTTTAGTGTAGTGTGAGGCGGTACGAAGTTCACGGGGACAGCTAGTGTTTGATAAGTCTGCCAGGAACAATTTGCCGCGAGGCTTGAATAATTCCTGAAAGTGGGGTTCACCACTGGCCTACAACCTCCACCAACCCGGACTTGGCCCCCGTGTGTGGAGTATAGCTTAACCTGGCCGAGTTAGGGTAGAGACCCGTGCACCAGGACTGGGGGGGGGGATATTTTCCTGGGTGGTTCACTAACTTCTTAACTAACTTCACTTGTTGTGCAGGCTAAACAAACAATTATTCGTGTTTTTTTCCTTAAGATGGGAAAATACGTAGAGTTAATCAATTTTGTTGTCGTTAACATTGTAAAGACTAAAAAATCTATAATTCTTGTTATTTTATCTTTTAGATGGGATAATACGCGTGGAAGTACATCTTTCTCTCTCTCTCTCACTCTCTCTTACCGTGTGGCACAATATACCGTGCTATCCTAGGGATACAGGGCGGTTTCCTGTTATTGCACTTAAGCATCACCCACGATCACGAGTAGGGCATTTAGATTTACACCTACGGACGGACATCGACGTGTACAAGGGGGTAGGGGTTTAAAGGGGTGTATACCCTTAGGACTTGATGCCTTTTTACCAAATAAGCGCAACGTTCAAATGTAAAACAGTTAGATGGATAATTATATTTCACAACAACACATTAAAAATTATAATCGACCGAAAAAAAAGCACTTGCGGGGAGTGCCTCGCCATCGCCAGCGCCTCGCCAGCGCCAGCGCCTCGCCAGCGCCTCGCCAGCGCCTCGCCAGCGCCTCGCCAGCGCCAGCGCCTCGCAAGCGCAGCGCCAGCGCCTCGCCAGCGCCTCGCCAGCGCCTCGCCAGCGCCTCGCCAGCGCCAGCGCCTCGCCATCGCCAGCGCATCGCAAGCGCATCGCCAGCGCCTCGCCAGCGCCTCGCCAGCGCCAGCGCCTCGCCATCGCCAGCGCATCGCAAGCGCATCGCCAGCGCCTCGCCAGCGCCTCGCCAGCGCCTCGCCAGCGCCTCGCCAGCGCCAGCGCCTCGCCATCGCCAGCGCATCGCAAGCGCATCGCCAGCGCCTCGCCAGCGCCTCGCCAGCGCCAGCGCCTCGCCATCGCCAGCGCATCGCAAGCGCATCGCCAGCGCCTCGCCAGCGCCTCGCCAGCGCCAGCGCCTCGCCATCGCCAGCGCATCGCAAGCGCAGCGCCAGCGCCTCGCCAGCGCCTCGCCAGCGCCTCGCCAGCGCCTCGCCAGCGCCAGCGCCTCGCCATCGCCAGCGCATCGCAAGCGCATCGCCAGCGCCTCGCCAGCGCCTCGCCAGCGCCAGCGCCTCGCCATCGCCAGCGCATCGCAAGCGCATCGCCAGCGCCTCGCCAGCGCCTCGCCAGCGCCTCGCCAGCGCCTCGCCAGCGCCAGCGCCTCGCCATCGCCAGCGCATCGCAAGCGCATCGCCAGCGCCTCGCCAGCGCCTCGCCAGCGCCAGCGCCTCGCCATCGCCAGCGCATCGCAAGCGCAGCGCCAGCGCCTCGCCAGCGCCTCGCCAGCGCCTCGCCAGCGCCTCGCCAGCGCCAGCGCCTCGCCATCGCCAGCGCATCGCAAGCGCATCGCCAGCGCCTCGCCAGCGCCTCGCCAGCGCCAGCGCCTCGCCATCGCCAGCGCATCGCAAGCGCATCGCCAGCGCCTCGCCAGCGCCAGCGCCTCGCCATCGCCAGCGCCTCGCCATCGCCAGCGCCTCGCCAGCGCCTCGCCAGCGCCTCGCCAGCGCCAGCGCCTCGCCATCGCCAGCGCATCGCAAGCGCATCGCCAGCGCCTCGCCAGCGCCAGCGCCTCGCCAGCGCCAGCGCCTCGCCAGCGCCAGCGCCTCGCCAGCGCCAGCGCCTCGCCATCGCCAGCGCCTCGCCAGCGTCAGCGCCTAGTCGTGTCGGGTTGGTGGCTCCCTCCCCTTTCCCGCTCCGCCCCACAATTCTTTCTTTCTAACCAATTGACCTGGGCTCGGGTGACCTTAGTCAGTCTATCGTAATTACCTTATATGGCCTCCGTGACGTAATGGCAGAATCCATAAGCTTCACATGAGCAGGTCACGGGTTCGATTCCCAGTGGGGTCTAACTTTGTATGACCCGATATGTTTTTCAACTTTGAAGAGGCTGAAGACCTACCTGTATAACCGAACCGGACAGGAGCGCCTCACTGCACTCTAACACTAATGTCAATTAACGAGTTAGCCGCCTCATCAATAAACGCCAAAGAAATAGTCAGTCAATTATATTTAGGCACAAATAATTATATAAATAAATTTTGTCTGTCAATTTCCGTGATTTCGTGGTTATTGTTATCGAAAAATTTCGCGCTCGCTGCACTTGAATTTTTTTTTCATTAATTAATTTTTGTTATACACCCCAACCCTTAGACTTTCTGTATCAACATACCTGTCTGCGGACGTATGCAATGCGACCTTCATGCACATCTGGAACATTTGTTCCCACTAGTTCAGTTGTCCAGATCAGTTGGCTGAACAAGTGGGAATTTTGTTCTCACTAGTTCAGTTAAAAATTAAACAAGCGTTTGCACGTGGTTTCATTAACACTAGTTCAGTTTTCAAGTGAAACAAAATTCTGTAGTTTTTCAAGATATATTCAACGATATCCCACACGATTGGGTACGTTAACGAAAAAAAAAATCCCCCCCTTTTACACATAGGGGAGGTACACCAAAAAAATGGTTTCTTGTTTACTTTAGAACACCGAAAACGAAGTCCATGCGGGCGAAGCTGCGGGCGAAAGCCAGTAATCTATGTAATCGTTTCAAATTTCAAAATCCATTGTGTGGTTCAAAAGGAGTTAGCGGACAAACTGACATAGAGGCGCAGAGTCCTTCTGGACCCGCCCTGAACTGGAATGTACTTTTTGATTTAAATTTTTTGTCGCACAGTATACCTATACGTAACAGTCATTTAATTAAAATACAAAATATAAGAAAACATGTTGTATTTAAACAAAATTATAAAAAATAAGGGATATTTTTACTAAACCCCACAAGCATCAACAAGTACAACAATCAGATTAAAAGACAAACTTTACATAACTAACTATTTAACTTAAAAATTTTCTTAATTTTTTATTCTAATTTAATTTGTATTTATTTTTATTAATTTTTTGTCTGTACGAAAATACGACCAAACGCTTCCAGAAAAGATTCCGATGAATTGAGAACCTCCTTCTTTTTTGAAGTCGGTTAAAAAGGTAGGCAGTGCCCCGTTGTTTTGGCTCGTCCTAGCGGGGGCACTTAGCAACAATGATAATGGTATTTAGTAATAAGTTAGAAAATGTACCAGATTATGTGTATTTATTATTAAAAATCCATTGCAATTAGTAAATTCAGAAACATAATGTTCATTCAAAAAGTGTGACATCATTCGGAATTTACCCTATGTACGAGTGTATGTGTATATGTGGAAGGCATATAATATATTTATTCACTAGCTTTTCCCGCGGCTTCGCCCGCGTAGACATCGTTTTAATGACTGTCTTTAAGGGTGATTAGTAAATTATGTCGTTTCCCACCTACTCACCATCTCTGTGCAAAAAATCACAACAATCGAGAATTTTTTTAGTTCCCTCAGGAACTGCATCAGATAATGCTATTTTCCCGGGATAAAAAGAAGCCTATGTCCTTCCCCGTGACACAGGCTACCTGCATGCCAAATTTCATAAAGATTGGTCAAGGCGTTGAAGAGTGAAAAGGTAACAAACAAACAAACAAACACATTTTTACATTTATAATATTATTAGAAAGGATTTTACAAATAATCAGGAAAAATTTATTCGTCTATATATAAACGGTCAGGCAAATTGTAAAATGCTGTACGCCGATTGTAAAATGATCAAGTTAATATATGATTAGTAATTTTATAAATTGTCAGACAAATTTTAATATTTCGTCCATATACAAACGGTCAGGCAAATTGTAAAATTCTGTACGCAGATTGTAAAATGCTTAGCCAGGAAAATTGTAAAATACCGTATGGTAGATTGTAAATGAGCGAGCGAAGCAAGCGATGTTAGGTTCGATCAGATTTGAATAATTTGCATGACCAGTATTGTAAAATGACGAATTATACTATATGCCTGCGACATATAATTATACATCTAGATAAGAAAGCTGCTATAAAGAGTAGTATAAATACCACACGCCATTAGCTGCCAGCTTATTCCGCCTTATATATTCGGTCTTTAAGTACTAGAAGTCTACTATTTGTTAACATACAAATTGTAAAAAAATGAAGTTTTTATTTATAATTTTATCGATTTCGATGTTACCGTGGTTGGTTTATTCTGAGTGTTGTGGCTACGGCACTCGACTGAGTTTTAGAATAAAACCAAATAGCCATTTAGGGTGTGAATATTTTGGCCTCCTTACTTGTATTGGGTGCTCTACTGGTAAATTACAAATTTTTTTATTAATAGGTATTATCACATTATACCGGAGAAGATAAATTAATGATTTTTGAAATCATAATACCATTAGTCGTCTGTTTAAAGCATAGAGATCTAGTTATCTGTGGTTTAAAGGTAGCCTTTGTATACGTTAGTAGGTGTTAATAATAATATACTGTGTATTCTCTACAGGGTGTACCAAAATTGGTGTAGGTCCCGTTAACTGTACTCGTCATACTGAACAACTTTCCCTAAGGAACTCATAGTCAAATCTCAAAATAAAATTTAGACCCTCTATACTAAAATGCACAAAATCGTTCGATCATCTGATCGATTTGTATAAAGAGTAAAACATTTTTTTTACGTTTTCAGCAAATTTTTAGAAAAAAATGTTGTTCAGTATAATGAGTAGAAGCCCCAGTGAACGGGACCTACACAAATTTTGTTACAACCTTTATATGCAGAAATCAAATAAATATTTTTTCATATAAGGTATTTCTACATATTAACGCCTACTTTCTAATAACAGAAACAGCCTTAGACTGGTACAATGTGTATGTAACATCACGCTGTGTGCGTACGGACAAATAGGAACGCGTTCACACGGCATCACAGTCATTATCGTTTAATATTTCTGCGCTCTTTTTAGGCCTTAAGATGGGTCAAATGATAATATTCAATTCAATTTATTGAAAGATTGTGTAAAGCAATAGCTATGAAGCTAGAATAGTAATAATCATGGAAAAAAAAATATACTGACAGTAATAAAAAATCGATTTAATTGAATACAATTTTAAAAATATTACCACTTTTGATGTAAAAAAAATATATTGTAGACGCGGTTTATGGCATTAATTGCAAATTTCTCGAAAACCAATAGTTAATATTGAATGAAACCAACACACAGAAATCGGTGACTTTAATACCTTTCATTTTAATTTAACACTTTTTTTTAAACTTATTTAAAAGGGATGAAAAGTAATAAAAACATGTAAAAATCGAGAATTGGGAGTTCGGTTTCAACGTAACAGCCGCGTTGAAGCCCGCGTTGATTTGAACTTAAAATTAAATTAAAAATTTAAAAAACCCCCGACAAAAACCTCTAAAAAGTAAACAATAATATGTATTGACCCTTTGAGTTTAATTTAAGTAGTAATATTTTGATCCAAGAGTCGTCGCGTAGGGGGACCGCTAAGTTGTGAAGTTATTACTAATTAGTTGTAGTAAAGTAAATCAGTTGTATTCTGTTTTTATTTTATTTACTTAGCGGTCCCCCTACGCGACGACTCTTGGATCAAAATATTACTACTTAAATTAAACTCAAAGGGTCAATACATATTATTGTTTACTTTTTAGAGGTTTTTGTCGGGGGTTTTTTAAATTTTTAATTTAATTTTTATTTCGTGCTTTTGAAACTTTACATAACTATTACATACAATCGAAACTCTACCCCCACATTCATACAAATAGTTTCCGGGACGAAACACGATACTGCGACACAAAATCTAGCCTATTTTGAATCGATCAAGCCTGTGGAAGTTGCTCACCTCCCTTGTTTGAAGCTGCAATTAAATGTGTTATAACTCTAAACTTCAAATCCATGGACCCATGGAAGTTTTTTACTTTTTTAACCGCTGCTTCAGCAGATTCCAGGAGATGCTGCAGCATCAGGTCAAGGTTACCATATTATATCTAACACCTATTCATTGAGATTATTCTAATAATTTCTATTCTAATTCTATTTAAAAGTGTGTGTAACACCTATTTGAAATAAATTGTTTTGAATATTTTTTTTGAGCCCAAACACGATACTTCTACTGAAAGTTTTTGAGGAGTTGGGTATTCTGTAGATTCTAGGAGATGCTGCATCAACAGTTCAAGGTTATCATGGTTTTGCAATATTTTTACATTAACAGGGCACCAAATTTTGAATCGATCAGACCTGTATAAGTTGCCCAGATCCCTTAGTCACCTAGATAAGAGCTGATAACCCTCAAACGGCTGAACAGATCTTTATCGATTATAGCTAAGAACCACCGCAAGGAAACTTGTTTCACGTAAAAAAAACCGCATCAAAATCGGTCCATCCGTTCGAGAGTTGCGATGCCACAGACAAACAGACACAAACACACAGAAATTGGCGTCAAACTTATAACACCCCTCTTTTTGCGTCGGGGGTTTATATAAGAAATCAAAGCGAAGGTTTATCTCAATAATATTTAGTTCACAGTTAGTCATAGTTTCAGGTACGTAGGTATGTCAAAAATTTAACGGATTTTAACAACATCAGCTCACCGTGTTGCCACCATTGCATTGTATGCAGAATCAAATACTGATCAAAACGAGTCCAAACACGACATATCTGCTATTATTTTTTTAAGAGTGTACTAGTGTGCTGGATATCCTGGCCGCAGCATCAGCTCACCGTGTTGCCACCATTGCATTGTATGCAGAATCAAATACTGATCAAAACGAGTCCAAACAAGACATAATTATCTGCTATTATTTTTTTAAGAGTGTGCTAGTGTTCTGGATATCCTGGCCGCAGCATCAGCTCACCGTGTTGCCACCATTGCATTGTATGCAGAATCAAATACTGATCAAAACGAGTCCAAACACGACATATCTGCTATTATTTTTTTAAGAGTGTACTAGTGTGCTGGATATCCTGGCCGCAGCATCAGCTCACCGTGTTGCCACCATTGCATTGTATGCAGAATCAAATACTGATCAAAACGAGTCCAAACACGACATATCTGCTATTATTTTTTTAAGAGTGTGCTAGTGTTCTGGATATCCTGGCTGCAGCATCAGACCAAGAGTTCCATAATCCTGCATAGTTATTAAGCATACATGAGTGTTTCAAGTTTTTGGTCACATGTATGTTTGAAAGTAAAGTAAATACACATTAAGAGTCTAAGAACCCTACCGCAGCTAACAAAAGAGCTGATGACCTTGAAACGGCTGAACCGATTTTGATAAAATGTATCTAAGAACCATCGCCAAAAAACCTGCTTGTAATTAAAAAAATCCGCATCCAAATCGGTTAACCCGTTTGAGAGCTACGGTGCCACAGACAGACACACAGACAGACACACAGACACACACACAGACACACACACAGACACACACACACACATAGCGGTCAAACTTATAACACCCCTCTTTTTTGCGTCGGGGGTTAAAAATGAATAGACTTACGTTCGATATTATTGAAACACGTATCAACCTGCTCGGATTGAGTGATCTTAGCGCCCTATCAGCCTCTTGATTTTATACAAATGTGTTTTTTAAATTTAAATTCCCACTAATTATAGCTTACACCTAAAATAATTGCCTAAAATATCTGAAATAAAACATTTTAGGTTTAATCTGTAATTAGTGAGATATTATTACAGGTCTTATTATTTGGTTACTAATAAATAATTCCCTATTTATATTCCGGTAATTCACACACATTTCTAGGTATTCTATTGTAGAAGTGCCACACAAATGATTTTTTCACTTTACTAAGCCATGATAAAGCAAAGCTGGGATCCGGAACTAACTGAGTTTTCCTTTTCGTTCCAAAATCAAAGGGTTCCGTAACATCATACTAGATGGCGCTAGTTCCTTCATTTTTAAAAAAACACGTTTTTTGTTTAAAGACTTTAACTTTTTCTAATTTTTAGTATTTGTTGTTTTAGCGGCAACAGAAATACGTCATCTGTGAAAATTTTAACTTTCTAGCTATTACGGTTCATGAAATACAGCCTGGTGACAGACGGAAAAACAGACAGACAGACGGACGAACAGCGGAGTCTTAGTAATAGGGTCCCGTTTTTACCCTTTGGGTAGGGAACCATAAAAAACCTTTTCTAATGAAATCATCTTTGTAAATCTACTAAAATCAACGTAAATCAACTGTGGTAAGGAAATTTAGGCAAGCTCAGCAGTTTCATTCTTAATATTAAGAAAGTCAACATGGATCTGTTTAATGAACGCCACATTTATCATAACTAAACGTATTAACATTACCTTTGGACACGACATTACCTTCTTAGTTACCCATTATCTTTGGACACTACATTACTTTCTTACTTACCCATTATGTTTGGACACGATATTACCTTATTACTTACCCATTACCTTTGGACACGACATTATCTTCTTAGTTACCCATTATCTTTGGACACTACATTACCTTCTGACTTACCCATTATCTTTGGACACTACATTACTTTCTTACTTACCCATTATGTTTGGACACGATATTACCTTATTACTTACCCATTACCTTTGGACACGACATTATCTTCTTAGTTACCCATTACCTTTGGACACGACATTACCTTCTGACTTACCCATTATCTTTGGACACGACTTTTACTACTTCTTTTACTTACCTAAGTACTTACGATAAACTACATAGCTTCATTATTATTCCTAACGTAATACCAAAGTTAATTTTATTCAGAATTAAAAATATTTTTAATTTATTTAATTTTTACAGATTCCGGTTGTGTCATAATAGTCTGTGGAGACGGGAAAAAGCAGGTGGGAGCCTATTGTGGAAAACAATCTTGCAACATGTTTGGATGTAACTGCGGCGGTGGTTGCATTCCGGGTGATCCGAAAACTGAATTTATACGAAACTATGGCGCTGATGTTGAACTGATTTAAAAGGGACGGCTAATATTATAATAGAAGAATCAGGCACCTCAGAATATGGATATTTTTTAAAGAAGTCTCCAATATCATAACGTTTTTAAAAACTGAGGGTTTTATACCACCACACATCTCCACACAAGTAGAAAAATGAATCTATATCACTTCAAACAAAAGACAATAACACGA
The DNA here is from genome assembly GCA_947284805.1 of Coleophora flavipennella. Lineage (NCBI taxonomy): Eukaryota > Metazoa > Arthropoda > Insecta > Lepidoptera > Coleophoridae > Coleophora > Coleophora flavipennella. The sequence continues at coordinate 9,660,184 of OX369303.1, read as the reverse complement.
GCGACAGAAAAATGCTGTTTTTTTATTCAGGCCGGTCTCCTGAGCGTGAATACGACTCACGGTTGGCCGGTTTTCATTACTTTTTGTTTTATTTTAAGTTTATTATTATTATCGCAACCATTTTTACTTTTGTATAATCACAGTTTTACTATAGATCATAAATTAAAGACGTTTCTTGTATTTGGACTCCGCTTTATTTAAGTTTTTTTTTACTTCTTGTTAGTAAATTCCTTTAACTAACACCTATGTGTAAAAAATTCTGCCACCTACCTATCACGGTTCTAAAGACAGAGCCTTTTAAAAGTACGGACAGAAGGGCCGACGAACAGATAGACAGATGGACGGACAGTGTAGGCGCAGTAATAGGGTCCCTTTGCCTGGGACAAAACTTTATAAACCGGCCAAGTGCGAGTAGAACTCGCGCAAAGTAGTGTTCCGTAGTCTTTTCAGAAAATAAATGTTTATTTTAAAAAACAAAATTACATTTGCAGTTGGTAATAGAACATATTTTGTGAAAACTCTATGAACACATCGATTACAAATCGAACTGCACATCTTAAGTTAGTCGACTATTTCTCATAAACTAAGAAAGCCTACTTAGCCGTGATAGTTTTACTTTTAAATTCATTTTAGACTACTTTCACGATTATTTTCAAATATCTTAATACTGCGGTTTAGTTGTTACGGAGTGGGGATACTCGACTCCAACAAAATTTAGCACTTTCAAGCCTGTTTTTTTCGAACACGGAACCCTAAATTATGAAATATTCTTGTCTGGCTGTCCGTGGTTTAGCTCAGACTATTTGCCCTAGAAAGCTGTAATTTGTCATGAGTGTACATATTAAATTAATAAAAATTGGGTACCACCCCTTCGTGTAAAGAAGGGATGAATTTGTTTTCGTCAACGCACCCTGTGGCAAATAGTTGAATATGTCTTTTAAAACAAGTGAAGGTTTGCTACAACTATTTTTCGATACAAGGATCGGTTTGCAAAATATTAAGCTTTAAGGCCCTAAGAGCACTCAATCCGAGCAGGTTGAAACGTGTTTAAATAATATCGAACGTAAGTCTATTCATTTTAAGTTCAAATTAATGCGAGCTTCAACGCGGCTGTTATGTTGAAACCGAACGCCCAATTCTCGATTTTTACATGTTTCTATTACTTTTCATCACTTTCAAATAAGTTTATAAAAATGTGTTCAATTAAAATGAAAGATCTTAAAGTCACCGATGTTTGTGTGTTGGTTCCATTTAACATTGACTACTTGTTTTCGAGAAATTTTGGAATTACTGCAAAAACATTAAGTGTGGGTTGCTCCATAGACGAAAAATATGGCACAGAGCCACTAATTAGTAATCTGTGACAGAGCGCCCTACGCTTTTTCACAATAATACTAGTTATTTGTTAATAATTATTTTCTACTTATATTAAGAATTCTCTTGTATGTATTTTAAAAGCGTGTTTTTTACTTTTTTTAAAGTCTATTTATTATTTAGTTTAAACTTATGAAATTATTATATTGTCGCTTGATTCTTGATAAGTCTACAAAGTTTGAATTAAATCTGTCCGTTTGAAGTGGGTCAAAATCGAGTCCAAAGGAGTCGGTTACATACAAACTTACATACAAACATACAGGTGAAGCTAATGAAATCGTGATAAAAACACGAATAATTGTTTGTTTAGTCTTCGCAAAGTTATTTAAGATTTTAGTGAACAACCCAGGGAAGTCTCCCCCCAGTCCTGGTGCACGGGTCTCTACCCTAACTCGGCCAGGTTAAGCTATGCTCCACACACTGGGGCCAAGTCCGGGTTGGTGGAGGTTGCAGAGCACAGTTTATACTTGTGCCTAGTATTGTATGAGTTCCCTTTCCCTCTTTTCGTAAATGTATCAAGGTTCTGGTTGGTAAAAGTAGCAACAGAGTAAATCAACAAGCATGGAAGTGTCATCCCTACTAATATCCCTACTTCCCTACTAATATTATAAGTCTGTCTGTCTGTCTGTTACGCTTTCCCGCAAAACCTACAGAACGGATTTGGCTGAAATTTGGTAGGTAGACAGATTAGGACCTGGATTAAGACATAGGCCACTTTTTACCACGCACTGCGCCCTCGAAAAGTCATAGAAACGTGGTCCACGCGGGGGAAACCGCGGGAAACAGCTAGTTATATTATATTTTCTAAATAGGTCTCTAGCAGATACATCGTCTGCTACCCTCGCCATTTTTGCATTACAAAAACTCTATTCCAGTCAGCGGCACCCAACCACAGTTCTATCATATATCACTCACAGGATCAAGACTAATATAACAACGACTCGCAAATCACAATCTATCAAGCTGTTTAAGCCACAGGCTCTGCCAAGGAAACAGACATACATACAGTCGCAAATCTGGCACAGTTGCAACTTTTGGCGAACATCAAAGCAGCGACTTCACAATAAGACCAATTTCAAAGACCTTGTTTGCACCCCGAACCTTGCTAGTTACTGATGAGGTGAGGGTTCAATAGGACAGATTATTTAGGATTAACTTTTGTAGTGAGGAGGTTGTCGCGCTACGTTTCACCCTGGTGTCCTGTAGGTCCGGGCCAAGGGAGTCCTAGGCGGCAGAAGGAATAGAGCAGGTGATGGATATAGGTGCTGGAAGGCAGGTGCTGCTGCGGCGTGGAGGATCACGAGACAGGAAAACAAATAATGTGGAATTGTTTGTCGATACTTGTATACGAGAATGTACTTTAAAGAGTATTGTGCAGGATTCTGTGCGTTACATAATATCACAGAAGAGCGAAGGAGCTTTCTTTCTATACAGTGTATAATAAATCTTTACTTTAATCTTCATAATGCGGAAAAGCAGTTTGTATTTAAGTATGCCAGTTTAGGTGTAAGAGGTATAGGTAATCTCATTACATTTAAAAATAATTTCACTGTCAAGAACTTTACTGCCCCAACGCTAAGCTGTTCTACGAGCTATCTGCCACTACCACTTAAAACCTTAAGATGGGTCATACGGTTATTGAAAGACTGTGTAAAGCTATCACTATGGAAAATAAGAAATAATATACTTAAAGTGATAAAAAATCTATTTAATTAAATACAATTTAAAAAATATTCTCACTTTTGATGTAAAAAAAAATGTGCGCTAGATCCCGTGCTTGGCATTAATTGCAAAATTTTTCAAAAACAAATTATTAATGTTGAATTAAACCAACACACAAAAATCGCTTACTTTAGCACCTTTGAAAACATTTTTTTTAAACTTTTTTGAAAGTGAAGAAAAGTAATAAAAACATGTAAAAATCGAGAATTGGGCGTTCGTTTTCAACGAAAAAGTCTTGTTACAGCCCGCATTGATTTGAACTTAAAATGAATAGACTTCTGTTCGATATTATTTTATCACGTTCCAACCTACTCGGATTGGGTCCTCTGAATTTAGCGATTCTGTGATTTATATCGGTTACCTCGCTCTTCTAAAATTTGGGTAGCCTATACCCGAAGTTGTTGATGAATATGTATACCTAGGACAAATAGTCAAGTAAGGTAGGTCTAACTTCAAGAACAATCGGCAAATCCAACTTGGCTGGGAAGCATTAGTGAAGCTTCGCAATATATTCACGTGCCAAATACCACAGTGTTTCAAAAGGAAGGTCTTTGACCAGTGTGTGTTGCCAGTGATAGTATACGAAATTGAGACATGTCACTCACTACGGGCCTCGTAAGAAGGCTTAGGTCGCGATCGCATTAGCAATAAGGAGATCCGTAGAATAACATAAGTAACCGCCGTAAGTATACAAGGTCCTACGACAAGTAAAATTAATTCTTCTTGAGCGTCGAGTGCGGAGCCAAGTCATCTTCAGGAGACCGCTGCATGTTCATGTAACATTGCTTGCGCCATGTTAACACGGATTGTAGACTAAACCTTCTGAGGCTCACATCTCCTCGTGTTATTTTAAGACTTATTGTACCTATATCATCATCATAACATTAGCCGCAACACATGCACTCACTGCTTAACATAGGCCTCCCACGAGTATTTCCACAAAGATATATCCTGAGCTGCCTTGCAAGGCATTAATAAATAGTTGCATTATGTATTTCTGTGTTCTCGTAGAAAAGATGGCCGTTGGGTAGGGAAGTTCTCGAGTAGCAACCGTGCACCGGAAGATGTAGTGTAGGCAGGATTCCTGCTCGGTGGACCGGCGAAATGGTGACGGTCGCGGGAAGCTGGGTGCGCGCAGCGCAGGACTGATCGTCATGGAAATTCTTAGACTAGGTCTTTCTTAGATATAAGTCTGTGGTCTTTCTCCAGTAGTGGACGTCTTTCGGCTTGTAAATAATGATGATGATAAAGTATCTATTTCGACATAAGTTCATAGAGTTAGCGAAAGTTCCCATAAGACTTAATAACATACCAAGTGTAGGAACTATGATCCTAAAGTATGAAGTTAAATATTTATTTCATTCTATTTTTTAGTATGTGTTGTCTCTCTCTCTCTTATCGTGTGGCACAATATACCGTGCTATCCTAGGAAAAAGGGCTGTTTCCTGGTGTTGCACTTAGCATCACCCATGATCACGTGTAGGGCATTTAGATTTACACCTTCGGACATCGACGTGTATAAGCCCTTCAAAAACCCTTCTACGTACAAGCTCTTTTATAGCAGCTACGTTCGTCATCTATAGTTTGCTTGTACTGTCTCGCATCCATTCTACAACATTTATAAGAATAGGCTGCCTGGAGAGAATTCAACGCAAATTTATAAAATCACTAGATTAAAGAACAGGTTTTTACCACAATGAATACCAAACATCTACTAAAAGGCATAAGATTCATATTCTTGATCATCGTCGTGACTGCGTTGACGCTGTATTACTTTACAAAATAGTAAATAACTTGGTCGATGTCCCCTTGTTGTTATAAAACATTTAACTTCGTGTTCCTCGCCGACAGGAGAGAAACTGCCTTCACAAGACTTTATTCTTAATTCCACAATGTAAAACATGCTACGCTAGTACTAGTTTTTTAAGACGTGCTTGCAAGCTGTACAATAATCAACTGAGTAATGTCACAAAAGAGATAAGTAGTTTTGTGGTAATGTTCACATTTTTAATTGCACACCAACTAATATTAGAGGTTTGGTCATGTCTGCATTGTCTGGTGGTGGTGACTGTGGTGGCTGATGCCCGTGGATTGTAATGGCACCTTCGCTATGAGTATCTACATAGTTAAGGTTTTGTTGCTGTCTGCTTCTGGTTGCTGTCGCCACTTCTGTGGTGGTGCAGTCATGACCATCTTATCTTATCTCATTCATAGTGTTATTGTTACTTTTTAATATAATTATACGATAATGAACTATTATATTTAAGACAGGAGACTAAACGTCCTTAAGTAGGTAATATTGTTGTAAGTTTATATCTGTAAATGTCTGTTTGTCTCTAATAAAATAAAATAAAATTAATAAAATAAAGTGAAGAAATTAACCAAAAAAGAGCATATTTTTAGTTCCCTCAGGAACTGCATTGGACTATGCTATTTTCACGGTATAAAAATAGCCCATGTCCTTCCTCCTGACACAGGCTACCTGCATGCCAAATTTTATTAAGATTGGTCAAGGCCTTGAAGCGTGAAAAGGTAACAAACAAACACATTTACAATATTAGTAAGGATTATTTGGCTTAAAAAATACTACATATTACTATACTATAATCTCAGATCAAATACAAAATGTAGAGTTAGTGTTAGCGCTTCAAATGTGGGGTAGAAAAACTCTGCTCTAATTACGACGGAGCAGAGTTTTCCTTACAGTCACGCATTGGCAGCCTTACCGTCAACATGCCGAAGCGTACTGTGACATGTTTTAAATGCACCTGTCTCAATAACAGTGAAGGATAGGAGCTCTCACGTGTCAACACATTATTCGAGGTCACGCCTCAAGCTAAAGATGCATACGTACATATTAGAACAAGCGTTACCCCACTTTTTGTTATGATTGTTGTATGAAACTCAACATCTACAATATTTGCTTCTGAGACTGTAATTATGTTTTCTCAGCATTCATTGAAAGCGGACGTGATCGAGGTGGTTCTTAGCTATAATTTATGAAGATCTGTTCAGCCGTTTGAAGATCATCAGCTCTTATCTAGGTGATGAAGGGATGTGGGCAACTTATACCGGTCTGATTGATTCGAAATTTCGTGCCCTGCAACTGTAATAATATTGCGAATCCATGGTAGACTTGACCTGATCCTACAACATCACCTGGAATCTGCAGGATACCCAACTCCTCACCAACTTACATCAGAGGCATCGTATTGGGCTCTTTGTAATAGTCTCAATGAATAGGTGTTAGATAGAACTTGGTTACCTGGACACCTGATGCTGCAGCATCTCCTGGAATCGCAGGATACCCAACTTCTCACCAACTTACAGCAGAAGTATCGTGTTCAAGCTCATTGGAATAGTTGCAATAAATAGGTGCTATTAATAAATAAGTGCAACTCGCACTTGGGCGGTTTTTTTATTATCAGCCCTAAGTCAAAGTTATCAAAAAATCATTATTAACAGTTTATTTAGATTAGATTTATTTATTTTATGTATCTGTTAAATTAGAATAGTGCTTAAAAATAGTAACTAAAGACCTACTTCACTCTTTCGTCAATCGAAAATAAGTCAAAGGTGTCAAAAAATCATTAATTATAGTTTATTTAGATAAGATTTATTCATTTTAATAGCTATTTCCCGCGGCTTCACCCGCGTGGACAACGTTTCTATGCCTTTTCGAGGGTGCGCAGTGCTCGAGCCGCAAGCGGCTCGCGAGCGTGAAAAAAAATAGCTTATGTGTAAATCCAGGTACTAATCTGTCAACCTACCAAATTTCAGCCAGATCCGTTTAGTTGTATTTGCGTGAAGAAGTAACAAACATACACACTCACACACTCACAAACTTTCGCCTTTTTAACATTAATGTGATACGAGTAGGCATATCTTTCAGATTACACTAGTGATTAAAAATAGTAAGTAAAGACTACCCAAATAGGAGGTTAATATTTTTCAGGCGTATGTATGTGTTCATATAGTCATACTTCGCTGCTAGTGTTTAGAATAGTGTTGCTGCTGGCGCCCGCACTGTGAACATTGTCACTCGACTGCCCAAGTAGGAGGGTAATGTTTTTCAGGTGTATGTATGTATTCATATAGTCATACTTCGCTGCTAGTGTTTAGAATAGTGTTGCTGCTGGCCCGCACTGTGAACATTGTCACTGGACTGCCCGAGTAGGAGGGTATTGTTTTCAGGTGTATGTATGTATTCATATAGTCATACTTCGCTGCTAGTGTTTAGAATAGTGTTGCTGCTGGCGCCCGCACTGTGAACATTGTCACTGGACTGCCCGAGTAGGAGGGTATTGTTTTCAGGCGTATGTATGTATTCATATAGTCATACTTCGCTGCTAGTGTTTAGAATAGTGTTGCTGCTGGCGCCCGCACTGTGAACATTGTCACTCGACTGCCCAAGTAGGAGGTTAATGTTTTTCAGGTGTATGTATGTATTCATATAGTCATACTTCGCTGCTAGTGTTTAGAATAGTGTTGCTGCTGGCGCCCGCACTGTGAACATTGTCACTGGACTGCCCGAGTAGGAGGGTATTGTTTTCAGGTGTATGTATGTGTTCATATAGTCATACTTCGCTGCTAGTGTTTAGAATAGTGTTGCTGCTGGCGCCCGCACTGTGAACATTGTCACTGGACTGCCCGAGTAGGAGGGTATTGTTTTCAGGTGTATGTATGTATTCATATAGTCATACTTCGCTGCTAGTGTTTAGAATAGTGTTGCTGCTGGCGCCCGCACTGTGAACATTGTCACTGGACTGCCCGAGTAGGAGGGTATTGTTTTCAGGCGTATGTATGTATTCATATAGTCATACTTCGCTGCTAGTGTTTAGAATAGTGTTGCTGCTGGCGCCCGCACTGTGAACATTGTCACTCGACTGCCCAAGTAGGAGGTTAATGTTTTTCAGGTGTATGTATGTATTCATATAGTCATACTTCGCTGCTAGTAATTACAATAGTGTTGCTGCTGGCGCCCGCACTGTGAACATTGTCACTGGACTGCCCGAGTAGGAGGGTATTGTTTTCAGGTGTATGTATGTGTTCATATAGTCATACTTCGCTGCTAGTGTTTAGAATAGTGTTGCTGCTGGCGCCCGCACTGTGAACATTGTCACTGGACTGCCCGAGTAGGAGGGTATTGTTTTCAGGTGTATGTATGTATTCATATAGTCATACTTCGCTGCTAGTGTTTAGAATAGTGTTGCTGCTGGCGCCCGCACTGTGAACATTGTCACTGGACTGCCCGAGTAGGAGGGTATTGTTTTCAGGTGTATGTATGTATTCATATAGTCATACTTCGCTGCTAGTGTTTAGAATAGTGTTGCTGCTGGCGCCCGCACTGTGAACATTGTCACTGGACTGCCCGAGTAGGAGGGTATTGTTTTCAGGTGTATGTATGTATTCATATAGTCATACTTCGCTGCTAGTGTTTAGAATAGTGTTGCTGCTGGCGCCCGCACTGTGAACATTGTCACTGGACTGCCCGAGAAGGAGGGTATTGTTTTCAGGTGTATGTATGTATTCATATAGTCATACTTCGCTGCTAGTGTTTAGAATAGTGTTGCTGCTGGCGCCCGCACTGTGAACATTGTCACTGGACTGCCCGAGTAGGAGGGTATTGTTTTCAGGTGTATGTATGTATTCATATAGTCATACTTCGCTGATAGTGTTTAGAATAGTGTTGCTGCTGGCGCCCGCACTGTGAACATTGTCACTGGACTGCCCGAGTAGGAGGGTATTGTTTTCAGGCGTATGTATGTATTCATATAGTCATACTTCGCTGCTAGTGTTTAGAATAGTGTTGCTGCTGGCGCCCACACTGTGAACATTGTCACTGGACTGCCCGAGTTGGAGGGTATTGTTTTCAGGTGTATGTATGTATTCATATAGTCATACTTCGCTGCTAGTAATTACAATAGTGTTGCTGCTGGCGCCCGCACTGTGAACATTGTCACTGGACTGCCCGAGTAGGAGGGTATTGTTTTCAGGTGTATGTATGTATTCATATAGTCATACTTCGCTGCTAGTGTTTAGAATATTGTTGCTGCTGGCGCCCGCAATGTGAACATTGTCACTGGACTGCCCGAGTAGGAGGGTATTGTTTTGAGGTGTATGTATGTATTCATATAGTCATACTTCGCTGCTAGTGTTTAGAATAGTGTTGCTGCTGGCGCCCGCACTGTGAACATTGTCACTGGACTGCCCGAGTAGGAGGGTATTGTTTTCAGGTGTATGTATGTATTCATTTAGTCATACTTCGCTGCTAGTAATTACAATAGTGTTGCTGCTGGCGCCCGCACTGTGAACATTGTCACTGGACTGCCCGAGTAGGAGGGTATTGTTTTCAGGTGTATGTATGTATTCATATAGTCATACTTCGCTGCTAGTGTTTAGAATAGTGTTGCTGCTGGCGCCCGCACTGTGAACATTGTCACTGGACTGCCCGAGTAGGAGGGTATTGTTTTCAGGCGTATGTATGTATTCATATAGTCATACTTCGCTGCTAGTGTTTAGAATAGTGTTGCTGCTGGCGCCCGCACTGTGAACATTGTCACTCGACTGCCCAAGTAGGAGGTTAATGTTTTTCAGGTGTATGTATGTATTCATATAGTCATACTTCGCTGCTAGTGTTTAGAATAGTGTTGCTGCTGGCGCCCGCACTGTGAACATTGTCACTGGACTGCCCGAGTAGGAGGGTATTGTTTTCAGGTGTATGTATGTATTCATATAGTCATACTTCGCTGCTAGTGTTTAGAATAGTGTTGCTGCTGGCGCCCGCACTGTGAACATTGTCACTGGACTGCCCAAGTAGAAGGGTATTGTTTTCAGGTGTATGTATGTATTCATATAGTCATACTTCGCTGCTAGTGTTTAGAATAGTGTTGCTGCTGGCGCCCGCACTGTGAACATTGTCACTCGACTGCCCAAGTAGGAGGTTAATGTTTTTCAGGCGTATGTATGTATTCATATAGTCATACTTCGCTGCTAGTGTTAAGAATAGTGTTGCTGCTGGCGCCCGCACTGTGAACATTGTCACTCGACTGCCCAAGTAGGAGGTTAATGTTTTTCAGGTGTATGTATGTATTCATATAGTCATACTTCGCTGCTAGTGTTTAGAATAGTGTTGCTGCTGGCGCCCGCACTGTGAACATTGTCACTGGACTGCCCGAGTAGGAGGGTATTGTTTTCAGGTGTATGTATGTATTCATATAGTCATACTTCGCTGCTAGTGTTTAGAATAGTGTTGCTGCTGGCGCCCGCACTGTGAACATTGTCACTCGACTGCCCAAGTAGGAGGTTAATGTTTTTCAGGTGTATGTATGTGTTCATATAGTCATACTTCGCTGCTAGTGTTTAGAATAGTGTTGCTGCTGGCGCCCGCACTGTGAACATTGTTAGTAGACTAACCAAGTAGAAGGGTAATTTTATTCACGTGTATGTAGGGGAACCTGGTTGTACCTTGGACAGAATTGTACTTACCTAGAACAATCATATTTTTTTCAAAAATTCCGCTATTTGAAATGTTATTTGTCAACATTAAAGTGAAGTTAGTTGCGATTCGCCAGCGCCATTTGATCACAGTCAATAAAGGTGATTTATTGATTTACACACAAAAAGCAAGTTTTTTGGGCTTTACTTTATGCCAGTTTATTCAAAGAGATGCATGTTTGTCAGAACTTTGTTATTTGGAATTAAATCTTAGTATATATGGCATATATGAAGCTTAGTATATATGAAGCTAAGCTAAGACAGCATAAGTTTCAAATCATAACCTCAATCGCAATTGGTTTTATAAAGGTTGTTATATGAAATTTTTGCAATGTAACCGCCTCCGTAGCTCAGAGGTTCACTGGCTTAACACAGGAAGTCGCGGGTTCGATTCCCGGCGGGATCACCTTGTAAGACTCGGTTTGGTTGGTGGTAGGGCATTTTCTAAGCCCGCCTGGCTAGCTACCACCATCTTATCTAAGTCTTGCCGCCAAACATCAGTGTTAAAAACATTGATGTGTTTCGGCATGAAGATAAGATAGCCAGTTCTCCATTGCGTTGGAGAATCTTGGCAAGCCCGCTTCCATCTTCGGCATTATCGTCACTTGCCATCTGGTGAGATGATGCCAAGGGCTTACCAATTCAAAAAAAAATATTGTACCTTAGCCACCCACTTTACGACGTGCCTCGGTCACTGGCCAAGGTACATCTTTTTGGTAGGAAATAGGTCACAAACTATTTACATACTTTTTAAGAAGTAAAATTGTATTGTATTAAAGAAATACATTACATTGTTATAGGCAAATAATTAGGTTGCAAGTTAAAATTACGTGATTCGATGCCAAAATATTGTTAACAATAATTAGCACAAAATAGAGGGGTTAGGCTTTTTAAAGAAACAATACTTTTACCTAATATTGTAGTTGATAACTTATAATTTTTAATTGCAAATACTAGCATGATTAACTTATTATCACTAATATTATTTCAACAGAAAATAAATCAATTATTGTTAATAAAAAATAAAAGTTTAAAAAACTTAAAAACCGACTTTAAAATGAAATTCACTTAGTTCGTAACTACCTTTGATTTTGTTATTGTTGGTTAATGTCGTGTACCTAAGTATAATAATATCATTTCATACTTTTGAGTGAATTTCATTTTGAAGTCGGTTTTTAAGTTTTTTAAACTTTTATTTTTATTTTGTTTATTTTTAGTGATAATGCTATCTATCTAACACCGTTATACCCAATTATCCACTCGCCAATAGGAACCATCAAATCATAAAGCATGTGTTTCATTAACAGATACAGATTCCTGTAGCTTCCATCGTCATCTTAATAGAATGCAAGTTAAGGAGTTAAATCTTCCATCATCAACTCATCTGAATAACCTGAAAGAATACAACTTACGGTCTATACTTACCTATGTATCTACGCAAAACATTCAAAGAATTATCCTCCAACTCCTAACCGTTCAGGAGTTGTACCTTCCTTCATCAGCTCATCAACATGAGATGATGACTAATAGATGCCAAAACTTGAATTGTTTTAGGAAATACATGCAACACGTAATATGTGCCTATAAAATTTGAGGGTTGCCCTCGTTTTACATGGGATCCCATCATCAGATCCTGACTTGGTGACAATGGGACCTCGGGAGTATACTCTTTCGAATAAATAAATAATAATGAAAATCGGTTCACAGTCGGCGGAGATATCGCGTAACAAACATACAAAAAAAAAACATATAGACGAATTGAGAACCTCCTCCTTTTTGAAGTCGGTTGAAAAGTAAAGTTAGTGTAACTAGGTTGATTATAATAGTAGGCGATATTTTGTGTATGTGGGTGTGTGTGTGAGTGTGTGTCAGATGTGTGAACTTGTGTTGGAGTAAAAAGTTATCAATACAAAATGCCATCATTCAATCTCGATATGAACCTGCTCTGTCCAAGGTACAACGGTCCAAGGTTTGTTGTACCCAGGAGAGTTTCCCTTTTTTTCCCAGGTCCCAGGTTTTTGAAAATATACACAGTTTTATGAATGAGTTACGTATTTAATTAAATTACATATACATTAATGCACACTAGACAGGTGTAGCTAGCACCATTATTTTTTTAAAAACCAAAATTTAACAAACTGGCCTACATAGAACAGATTTTCTACGTATTCTTATAGTCATACTTTACTGCTAGTCTTATGAATAGTCTTGCTGCTGGCCCGCACTGTGAACATTGTTATACTACCCAAGAGAGATGATCGCCGTAGAGCCGTTCGAATTCAGTTTCTGCACCATCACCCTTAAAGCAACTACCGTCGCAGTTACAGCCAAAGATGTTGCAGGATCCTGTTGCGCAGTAGTATCCCTCGTGTTTTATGCCGTCGTCACAAACTCTTATTTCACACAATCCTTTCATGACGTTTGCTGTAAAATATAAATAAATTATGTTCGGGTAGTCATACTATGCTTCTAGTCTTAGGATGTTGTTGGCAACATTGTTACTCGACTGCTTAAGAAAGAGGGTAAAGTCTTTCAGGTGTGTGTATCTATGTATGTAGTGGAACTTCGCTGCTAGTCTTTAGAATGTTGTTGTTATTGTCCCGTACAGTGAGCATTGTTACTCGACTGTTTAAGAAGGAGGGTAAAGTTTTTCAGGTGTATGAATCTATGTGTGTAGTGGAACTTCGCTGCTAGTCTTTAGAATGTTGTTGTTATTGTCCCGTACAGTGAACATTGTTACTCGACTGTTTAAGAAGGAGGGTAAAGTTTTTCAGGTGTATGAATCTATGTATTTTGTCGAACTTCGCTGCTAGTCTTTAGAATGTTGTTGTTATTGTCCCGTACAGTGAACATTGTTAGTCGACTGTTTAAGAAGGAGGGTAAAGTTTTTCAGGTGTATGAATCTATGTATTTAGTCGAACTTCGCTGCTAGTCTTTAGAATGTTGTTGTTATTGTCCCGTACAGTGGACATTGTTACTCGACTGTTTAAGAAGGAGGGTAAAGTTTTTCAGGTGTATGAATCTATGTGTGTAGTGGAACTTCGCTGCTAGTCTTTAAAATGTTGTTGTTATTGTCCCGTACAGTGAACATTGTTACTCGACTGTTTAAGAAGGAGGGTAAAGTTTTTCAGGTGTATGAATCTATGTGTGTAGTGGAACTTCGCTGCTAGTCTTTAGAATGTTGTTGTTATTGTCCCGTACAGTGAACATTGTTACTCGACTGTTTAAGAAGGAGGGTAAAGTTTTTCAGGTGTATGAATCTATGTATTTAGTGGAACTTCGCTGCTAGTCTTTAGAATGTTGTTGTTATTGTCCCGTACAGTGAACATTGTTACTCGACTGTTTAAGAAGGAGGGTAAAGTTTTTCAGGTGTATGAATCTATGTATTTAGTCGAACTTCGCTGCTAGTCTTTAGAATGTTGTTCTTGTTGTCTCGCACTGTGAACCCACGTGGTCGACTAAGGTCCGATCGCCCTATTTCAGGTTAGGCTCGAGCCACTCGGTGATGACGTATATGAGCTTATGTGATGAGAGTACTTTGAAGGAGAACAAAGATAGTTTGTTAAATAATAAAATACACGTTTTTTTTTAAATAAGTCCGGTTTCTTTTGGGTACGCCTACGTATGTATGTTTTATTTATCTGTCTGTCTTTTTCTTTAGTTGATCCTGTAGCCTAAACAGCTGAACAGATTGTGAAGTGTTAGAGGTCATTAGATTTGTCTTGATCCCCTGTGTGACATACTTTTGAGGCTGGACTCACACGGCCGGAATTTGTCTTGATCCCCTGTGTGACATACTTTTGAGGCTGGACTCACACGGCCGGAATTTGTCTTGATCCCCTGTGCGACATACTTTTGAGGCTGGACTCACACGGCCGGAATTTGTCTTGATCCCCTGTGCGACATACTTTTGAGGCTGGACTCACACGGCCGGAATTTGTCTTGATCCCCTGTGTGACATACTTTTGAGGCTGGACTCACACGGCCGGAATTTGTCTTGATCCCCTGTGTGACATACTTTTGAGGCTGGACTCACACGGCCGGAATTTGTCTTGATGCCCTGTGTGACATACTTTTGAGGCTGGACTCACACGGCCGGAATTTGTCTTGATCCCCTGTGTGACATACTTTTGAGGCTGGACTCACACGGCCGGAATTTGTCTTGATCCCCTGTGTGACATACTTTTGAGGCTGGACTCACACGGCCGGAATTTCTCTCTGAAATCGTTATCTGAATTCAGAAAGCCCGGATCTAGGTATAATTTTATTACGCTTCACTCATAATGTGACTTTTTCCACATCCAGGCTTTTCAAATTCATATTATGAATTTTCTGGCTGTGTGAGGCCAGGCTTACCTATAAACTGCAGTCGGGTTTACAATGTTTGATTAAATAAATAAATAAATAAATTTTTATTTCATTACCATTAACAAATTGTTCATGTTACTTGCAAATAAGATCGGCAAAGCTGTTTGTGCATCCGCAAACCAGAAAATTACAAGCGGGGCATCCCCAACAACATCCTAGATGCCTTATTATAATAATCTCGGAGGTTAAAACTGTTTCTGCATTTACAGGTGTAACAAAATTGGTGTAGGTCCCGTTAAATGGGGGTACTACATGTCATACTGAAAAACTTTCGCCAAGGAACCCCTTAGTCAATTCTCAAAAAAAATTTGGACCCTCAATACTAAAATGCACAAAATCGGTCGATCAGCTGATCGATTTGAATAAAGAGTAAATACATTTTATTGATGTTTTCATCAAAGTCGTAGAACAAAAGTTGTTCAGTATGACGAGTAGAAGCCCCAGTTAACGGGACCTACACCAATTTTGTTACACCCTGTATATTTATTCCAAAGACAATGTAAGTGTACAAAACAATCGACAGCAGCGTTTAAAAATCTATATCTATATATCTATATCTATATATGTATATAAAAGAAAGTCGTGTTAGTTACACCATTTATAACTCAAGAACGGCTGGACCAATTTTTATGATTTTTGTGTTTTTGCATTTGTCTTCTTCCGGAATAGGATAATAAATATTAAAATACGATATTCATCAATAAAAATATATATGATCACACAAAAAATAATATATACAAGTAGTATATACAAATAGTATGTAGTGTAGTGTACTGTAGCATAGTGTAGGCTTACTAGCATTAGCCGCTTGCGGCTCGCGCACCACTCTTTCACCCTCAAAGACAGTCATTAAAACGATGTTCACGCGGACGAAGCCGCGGGTAAAAGCTAGTCATTTATATTTTTAAACCAGCGTATTCACAAAATCGTTTCCCATACACACTTAATAATTACTCTTCTTAAAAATTAAATTTTAATGAAACTTTATACACATATGCAAGCCACTAAATTCTACTTTGATTACCTACATTTTATTAAATATTTTATGTAAAAAAAATAATTAAAAAGAATAACGAATTTTTAATAACTATGATAACATTAAATCTATGTTACTAAATAACACCACTGTTCTTTTGAAAATTTAATCTACAAACTCACATCGCGCTGTGGCTGCCAACGCGTCGGCCTGCCTTGCACATTACAGTGCAAAATTTGCAAAGGCCAATGCGATAATAAAACGTAAGTAAAATATAGATTCGGAAATGATATTTGACATCGATTATGAAAATATTAAAAAGCGTCGGTGGCTCAACCGGTAACGACGCAGTCCTTCTAACCAGAAGTACCGGGTTCGAATCTGGAATGCCAATGTACCAATGAGTTTTCCAAAACTTACGATGAAGGAAAACATCGTGAGGAAACCGACCAACCCGCACTGGGCCCGCGTGGTCGACTAATTCCTGATCGCCCTAATTTAGAGTAGGCTCGAGCCCCTCGGTGGGGACATATATGAGCTGATATGAATGAATGATAATTAATATGGTATTTTTCTTTGCGGTTTTATTTTCAGAGTAAACAGAACCTCTGAAATAATATAATAAAGTCAGGACAAATAGGTAACACACGGAAGATATGAAGAATAGTTACTTATTATAAAGAGAGGCTTTACTGGTAATTGTAATAGTTTCAATTTAACTTAATCATAATCATAATCACTTTATTGGTAAAAAAAATATTTTACACGTCATTTTACCGGATGAATCCAAAATAAGAATATAAAATAATTAAATTGTAAAAAATTGTCAATAATGCACAAAATTAAAAATAATAAGTACATAATCATAAAAATATTACGAAAAGATAAAACTAAAAATAGTTACACGTTGTATAAATTTAGGAAGTCATGTAAACTGTAGAAGGTGTGCTCGATAAGCCAGCGTCTGAGTTTCATTTTAAAAGTCATTATTGAGGGAGCTTCAGTGATTTCTACCGGTATTTTGTTATAAATTGCCGGTCCCAGCACATGTGTCAGCTTACCTGACTTGGCGAGTCTGCATCTTATTAAGGAAATGAAATGGAAGAATCATCATTACAGTATTTAAATATTTTTTTGCCACAATTTTTTTTAAATATAATAAGTCAATAAATTTTCCGTCGATTGACATCTTAATCAACAAAATCGAAGCATCCGTTCAGGTTTTAGAAATTTTTAAAAATGTTTTTGAACAACTGGTGCCATCTCTGTTCCTAAGGGGTGAGTGAATATTGTGTATCCTCGGGTCAAATCGTTTATTTTGGTCCCAACTATCACTGTGCAAAGCGGCTTGCTTTCTTCACAAAGTGCAGCTTTATTTCATAATTACTATGACTGTCATCTATTTTCAAAAAAGAGTAATTTTAAATTTGTATGGTAAACGATTTTGTGAGTACGCTCTTAAGAGCCCGCTGGAGTTCATAAATCCCATACAAATGTAGTATTTGATTCATTTGTTAACCAAGCAATGGATTTTGAAATAGTTTTATATTGATATCGGATGACGTATATATGTGTCGGTATCGTATTACTTTTTTGAAAAACGAAGCAGGAATCCATTATTAACCAATAAACTTGTTTTCAACGGAAAACTCCTCTTTTCAACGGAAAACAAGTTTATCGGTTTTAATGGATTCCTGTTTCGTTTTTCAAAAAAGTAATACGATACCGACACATATACGTCATCCGATATCGATGTAAAATTATTTCAAAAACGTTTGTTTGGTAAACCAATAAATCAGATACTACGTTTGTATGGGATTTATGAACTCCAGAGGGCTCTTACGTACAGTTCAGTTCAACATAATATCGCATCTTACCTATGACATTGACGGAAAGTTTATAGTGGGATCCCCACCATTAAATTTGGGACGAACGTAGTGGCCTCCTCCAAAATCTTGACATGTCTTGTCTGAAGAAAAACTTGACTTAATTTTGAAACTCAGTTCCGTTTTTGGACAGCACACAGATAATGTTTGTCTCATGGACATCGATAAAAATAATATTATTATGAAAAACTTCATTTTAGCAATGCACATACAAGTATGAGAACAGAGTTATAACTTGATAAGGTGATAGACCAAAAATTTGAGACGGAATGAGCTGGCAACGGCAAGCAGTCTTTATATAGGTACCGGGCCTTTCATCATTGACTCATAAAAACTGGCCAAGTGCGAGTCTGACTCGCGCAAAGTAGAGTTCCGTAGTCTTTTCAAAAAATAAATGTGTATTTTAAAAAACAAAACTATATTGGCAGTTGGTAATAGAATATTTTGTATGAAAAATCTATTAACTTTTTACAAATCCAACTGCATACCTTAAGTTGGTCAACTATTACTCCTAAACTAAGAAAGCCTACTTAGCCATTATAGATTAACTTTTAAAAAAAATGAAGTTTAAAGCTTAATACTTCGCAAACTGATCCCTGAACCAAATTGTATAGGTTTCATATACCTACGTAAAGATACAGAAAAAACATTCTCCCCTTTGTATGTACGGCAGATAAACTAAAAACAAAATTAAAAAAAAATATATATTGTAACACTTTGTCGGTGTAGTTATTATGCATACCCATGTCAAATTACAGATTTCATAAGCTAATAGTCTCTGAACTAAGACGCGGACAGACGGACAGACACACTGACAAACAGACATGGCGAAACTATAAGGGTTCCCTGTTGACATCGGCACCCTAAATACGAGTCAGATATGAATACCCAAACACACAGACATACTACTGAAGTCAATCGAGTATCGTTCACACAAATGGTACTATACTTATGGGAATCTCCACTGACGCCGACAGCGTATTCATCGCTCATAAACGAGCTGTCAGAATATTATCGGGCACTATACCACATTTCAGGGGACTTGGAACATTGACAATTAATTAGGTTAATTTACATTATATTATATTAGTATTTTATTTAGTATAATTTTAGTACATATAGGTTTGCCCCCCGTCCTTTGAATTCTCATAACACCCGGTAAGGTTGCCTGGAAGAGATCTCTTATAGAGATAAGTCCACCTTTGTAATATATATGTAAACCTTATTTATTGATATCTAATTAATGTTTTATGTTATATAAATAATAAATTTCCTCTAAAATGAAAAGTAGAGTGTTTAACTCTGGTGAAATGACCTACTTCACATTCGAACTATTGGCGCTCTCACTTCGTTCGAGCCCCAGAAATATCTCGAGTGAAATAGGTCACTTTCTTCCCTTGATTTAAAATCTACTAATACTTCGCTGCTAGTCATAAGAATGTTGTTGTTGCTGGCCCGTACTGTGAACATTATTACTCGACTGTACAAGAAAAATTGTAGCAGTCGGGACCCATTCTAGAAAGTCAGCCATCTAGTCAGTAGATGGAGTAATCTGCAATGTAATATAGGCATGTGCTCTCAATTCACCAAGCCTCCATTTTTAGAATGGGTCCCGACTGCTACAATTATTCTTGTATTTAAAATATTGTTAATAAAAATGTACAATGAGCTGCTGTGCTATAATTTACCTACCCATATTAGTCGAATGCCCGTTAGCACTAAACTTCTTATAGCGCCTAAAGACTATTATGTGAGGTCTAGATTGACATTTTTGGTATGAATTGGACGCTTATAAGCATCACCTTAGCAACTTAGACGATTCTTAAGGTAAGTGCAATCGGGTATGACGACTTTCTTGTTTTAGGGTTTTTTCCAAATTACGCAGAAACGCAGTCGGGTTTTTTAGTTTTTTAAATTACCGTTTTTTAGTTTTATTATTGTATGTGTTTTATATAGTAACCTATATACATATAACATACATTAAAATTACGCAGGTTATTAACTTATCAGTTGATAAAATAATATTCTCGTAAATTCAATTCAATTTTTATTTCCAGACAACAGTGATCCATAGCTTGTTAGTAAGACTTAGCCTATGTTAGTAATTATGT
Source organism: Coleophora flavipennella (assembly GCA_947284805.1). Classification (NCBI taxonomy): domain Eukaryota; kingdom Metazoa; phylum Arthropoda; class Insecta; order Lepidoptera; family Coleophoridae; genus Coleophora; species Coleophora flavipennella. Next base: position 9,640,250 of record OX369303.1, on the reverse strand, counting down.
TATTAATAATATAATTATAAGTATAATGCTATGGTCATATTACTGTAACAATTCAAAAATCAAAGAGCTAATTAATAAATAGTCAACACAATTAATTGATTAATCAATAGTCAATAAACATAAAAATAAACAGCAAACAAAAATTTCATATCTAAATATTAAACAATGTCAACAATAATAATAGAATAAAATTATATCAAATTATACCGATTTCAATGTTAATGGACAATGACAATCAATTAATTAATTATAAAGTCACTGTATAATATAAAGTCAATTATAAAGTAAACGGCATGAGATGACTACAGGGCAGTATGCAGGCGAACCCAGTGGATCAGTAGGGGCGAGTCCCAGCGTTCGGCGAGCGTGCTGAGGATGGTGTTGCGGCTGGCTCGCAGGCGCGCCAGCATGGAGGCGCAACGCTTGCGCACAACGGCGTGGAAGCCGTCAACGCGCGCCTCCGCGAACATAGCGGATGCGCTACTGTACCGCGGCCTCCGCAACAGCAGCCTCAGTGCGTCGTTATATTGAACACGGAGGGCGTCGTATGCCCGCTGCGTATAGTTCACCCACAGACTGCACGTGTAAAACGACTGACAATATGCTTTAAACAGCGTTATTTTCACCTGGCTTTCACACTGTGCAAATCTGCGGGCCAACATGTTACATCGGACAGCCAGCGCCCTCCGCTCCCGCTCTATGTCGAGGTTGTCCTTGAGATCGGACGCGACCCAATGACCCAAGTACTTAAATGCTGATACTTGTTTGAGAGCAATTCCGCACAGCAGTACCGGCGGCACTTTCGCGTAGGTTTTGGTGCCAGCCTTAAAAACCATTAGCTCGCTCTTCTTAGCATTGTACCTGAGTCCATGGGCCTCTACGTACCCCTCACAGATAGCAAGTAAGCGCCTCAGTGCCGCAATCGAGGGGCTCAGCAACACCATGTCATCTGCGTAGCTTATATTATTTATGCACACACCGTCTATATGACAACCGATGCCAGTGTTGCTGAGCTCCACGAAAACGTTAAACGTAACGTAACGAAAACGTAAACGTTAAAGCTCTATTATAATTCTGATCGTGTAGCCGATTCAAAAGTTTTAAGGATCAAGTGTACAGATGATCAATCCAGCTTATATTTTTACTTGACTAAGAGCTACATACGCTTGACTTTTAGCAAATATGTGTGAGCCGAGGTCCACAACCGCCCGATCGAGTGTAGTACCCTGAAGTTTGTGGACTGTTACGGCCCAACTCAGGATTTAGGGCAACAATTTTTTAAATTTTTTCTTGTCCTCGAAGTGCGTCAAAACCAATCGTACATGGTTCAATCCGTACACCTACTCCTGGTTGATTATTTTTTCAACAAACACCGCTTGCCGTAACTCTCCGGAAAATCTTTTTATTTTTTATTTTGATATACCCAGTGTCAATCTCGCAGTTAATACGTATCTAAAAAAACCCCTCAAGATAAAATCCATCCAGCCATTCAGGCTGCTGCAGAGCGTGCCAAACATTTGAATTTGGCGCCAAAAATCCGCCATTTTGTTTTTTTATTTTGATATAACCAGTGTCACTCTTACAGTAAATACGTATCTAACGAAACCCCTCAAGCTAAAATCCATAGAGCCGTTCTGGCTGCAGAGCGTAGCTAATATTTGAATTTGGCGCCAAAATCCGTCATTTGGTTTTTTTTATTTTGATGCACCCAGTGTCACTCTCACAGTAAACACATATCTAACGTCACCCTTCAAGCTAAAATCTGTCGAGCCGTTCAGGCTGCAGAGCGTGACAAACAGTTATACATTCATACATACAAACATACTCTCGAAAAACGTAACCCTCCTTCGGGCGCAGTCGAGCGTTTTTTTCCGTAGTACAATCTAATTAACTCATTAATGCAACTTACCTAAGACTCTCATGCCAAGATCACCTCTAGCATTAAATAAGGGAACGGGACTGTTGGCTCCTCCAAATTCGATACATCTATCTTTCAATCTTGAAAATACTTCGCCCGTTTTTTTATATACTAATTCCAGTTTAGTTCTGGGACAGCACTTAGATAAAGTATTACATATAGACATTGATAAAAATAACATTACAATGAAAAACTTCATTTTCGCAATACGTAGGTGCAATTACGGGGAAGAGTAGTATAGTGATACAGATAAAGGACAGAATGAGCTAGTGGCGGCGAGCAGTCTTTATATACTAGGTTTACAATACCAAAACATATAATATCGAACACTTATCACCAATACCCATATTGATTACCAAATGATCCAATGTCAAGGGTTAACGTTGGTACATTCCGAGAACTATAATATGTTTTACAATAACCTCAACATATGAAAGTTATATGAATAGTTCAAAAGTGAAGGGATAGATTTTTCCAGCAGCTAGAAGCTCAGAAGCTGAGCCGTAAGTAGTGGGTTTCATCATATCGCTCGTGTAGGATTGCGCGCTCGTGTATACGTCACCATCAGCATCACACATGTACACTTGCATTTTATCCCAATGTTCAGCAACGCGATTTTTTTATGTACCAATAGTAGAAGGGGGCATTACCATATCTCTAATATAGCTGAGACTAGCTGAGGGTTCTTCATCAGACTTCGATTTTTGACATCAAATGAAGCGGCATGGCATGGCACAGAAGTGTGGTCGTGCTTTTCTTCAAAAAGGGCGACAACACTCTGCTGAAGAACTACAGACCCATCTCACTTCTGAGCCATGTCTACAAGCTGTTTTCGAGAGTCATTACGAATCGTCTCGCACGCAGGTTTGACGACTTCCTGCCTCCCGAACAAGCCAGTTTCCGAAAAGGCTTTAGTACCATAGACCACATACATACGCTGCGGCAGATTATACAGAAGACCGAAGAGTACAATCAGCCACTATGCTTGGCGTTTGTGGACTATGAGAAGGCCTTTGATTCAGTCGAAACTTGGGCTGTGCTACAGTCTCTCCAGCGGTGCCAAATTGACCATCGATACATCGAGGTGTTGAAGTGTCTGTATGAAAACGCCACCATGTCGGTTCGCCTCCAGGACCAGAACTTGAAACCTATCCAGTTGCAGAGAGGGGTGAGACAAGGAGACGTTATATCTCCGAAACTGTTCACCGCCGCCCTGGAAGATGTTTTTAAGCTTCTGGACTGGGGTGGACTCGGCTTCAATATCAACGGCGAGTACATATCCCACCTCCGATTCGCTGACGATATCGTGGTCATGGCTGAGACTATGGAAGACCTAAGCACAATGCTCGATGGCCTCAGTAAGGTCTCTCAACAAGTGGGTCTTAAAATGAAAATGGACAAGACGAAAATAATGTTAAATGTCCGTGTAGCACCCACTCCTCTAAAGGTTGGAGACTCGACACTGGAAGTTGTTGACGAATATGTATACCTGGGACAAACAGTCCAGCTAGGTAGTTCCAACTTCAAGAAAGAGATCAATCGACGAATCCAACTCGGCTGGGCAGCGTTCGGGAAGCTTCGAAATATCTTCACGTCCCAAATACCGCAGTGTCTCAAGACTAAGGTCTTTGACCAGTGTGTGTTGCCAGTGATGACTTACGGAACTGAGACATGGTCGCTTACTATGGGCCTCATAAGAAGGCTCAAGGTCACCCAAAGGGCAATGGAGCGTGCTATGCTCAGAGTTTCTCTGCGTGATCGAATCAGAAACGAGGAGATCCGCAGGAGAACTAAAGTAACCGACATAGCTCACAGAATCGCTAAACGGAAGTGGCAGTGGGCAGGGCACATAGCTCGTAGAACAGATGGCCGATGGGGCAGTAAAGTTCTCGAGTGGCGACCGCGCACCGGAAAACGTAGCGTAGGCAGGCCTCCCACGCGGTGGACCGATGACCTGGTGAAGTTCGCGGGAAGCCGATGGATGCGGGCAGCGCAGGACCGGTCGTCGTGGAAATCCTTGGGGGAGGCCTTTGTCCAGCAGTGGACGATTTGTGGCTGATATGATGAAGCGGCCCACCAAGCTGAATATTTTTTGTAAAGGCGGTATGTCGATCTCTAATAGTTCGGTTGGGCTCTTGTGTTTTCTAATCAGGGTCACCAGGTACTCCAGATCTTCGATTATTGTAGTTTTTATAGTTTTACCTTTATGTGGCCATTAAACCCTAACTCTGTACCAAATTTCAGCTCTCTGAGTTTATGGGAAGTACTAGTTATATTCTGATCATCATGAGTGAGTGAGTGAGTGTCATAAATGCGAAACTTTGCTTTCGCTTAACTTCGGAACTAAATGACCTACAGACTTTAAATTTTGGATTTTAAGTATGTAATTATATTTTTCTGGATGACGAAAATTTCTGCGTTCTGGTCTTATCCAGAGGTTCTCAAATAGGGGCCTGAAAATGCGGCAAAATGGTTCCTGTAAAGGATGGTACGGCAGTGTTTGGTTCGCGCTCGACTTGGCGGGGGCACTGCCGTGCCCCCCGATATCTATATAATTATATAACAGAAAGTCGTGTAAGTTACACCATTTATAACTCAAAAACGGCTGGACCAATTTTTATGATTTTTGTGTTTTTGCATTTGTTTTCGTCAGGAATAGGGTAACAAGTATTAAAATATAATATTCATCAATAAAAAATAATTGGTTTTAGGGTAGGGTAGGGTAGTGTAGTGTAGTGAAGGATAGGGCAGTGTTGGGTAGGTTAGGGTAGTGTAGGATAGAGTAGTCTAAGGTAGGGTAGGGTAGTTTAGGGTAGGGTAGTGTAAGGTAGTGTAGGTTAAGTTAGGGTAGTGCAGTGTAAGGTAGAACGAAGTTCGCCGGTAATGCTGAACAAGCTTGACTTTATAGCGCTTACAGCAAGGGCTGTAATGCTTAATAAGCTTGACTTTAACCGCCTCCGTGGCGTAATGGTTAGTCCATTCGCTTTACACCAGGAGGTCACGGGTTCGATTCCCGGCGGGGTCAACTTATAAGACTCGGTTTCGTTGGTGGTAGGGCTTTTCCTTAGCCCACCTGGCTAGCTACCACCATCTTATCTAAGTATTGCGGCCAAACATCAGTGTTTACAACATTGATGTGTTCCGGCTTGAAGATAAGATAGCCAGATCCCCTTTGCGTTGGGGAATCTTGGTAAGCCCGCCTCCATCTTCGACATCATCGTCACTTACCATCAAGTAGGATGATGTCAAGAGCTTACGAATTGAGAATAATAAAGAAGAAGGCCGAGAGCGTAGCTAAGCTAAACGTGACACCACCATTCTGTGGCCAGCAGTGCAGTCACAACGAACTAAGGCTTGTCTAGTGCCCTACTCAAAAAACGCGAGTAATTTAAATTAAACCAGAAATTTTAGATATAATTAGTAAGGATATAATTAAAAGAACAGATGGCCGCTGGGGTACTAAAGTTTTCGAGTGGCGACCGCGCACCGGAAAACGTAGCGAAGGCAGGCCTTCAACGCGGGGAACCGACGACCTGGTGAAGATCACGGAAAGCGCATGGATGTGGGCAGCGCAGGACCGGTCGTCATGGAAATCCTTGGGGGAGGCTTTTGTCCAGCAGTGAACGTTTTTGGCTGATGTGATTATGATGAATTAAAATAACAATTAGTAAAAGTACAGTTTCTAAAATTTAGGACAGCTTTCCAAGGGCTTACATGACCTATAGTTTGTGATAATCCTAGCGCGGAGATAGGTTGTTTCATCACTTCTTCATCACCGCAGGTGTTTTAAGACGGTAATATTACAGATTTTCTTTGTTTTTGACGTCAATTACTCCTAAACGATAGAAAACCCAGGGTTGAAAAAAAATACCCTTATTGTTGATGATGTATAGAAACACGATTGAGCAGCTTTAGCTCGATTGAAAAAAATCCCAAAGATAAGTCTATAGTCTACACCGTTACTTTCAACTTTAGTTAATACTAATATTTTGAAGTATTTTTTTAAAATATGCAAAAGTATTTGATATTAGCTGTTTCCCGCCGCGTGGACGTTTCTATGACTTTTCGAGAGTGCGCAGTGAGTGAGCCGCAAGCGGCTCGCGGGCGTCAAAAATGGTAGCCTATGTGTTAATCCAGGTCTTAATCTGTCTACCTACCAAATTTCAGTCAGATCCGTTTAGCAGTTTTTGCGTGAAGAAGTAACAAACACACACACTCACAAACATTCGCCTTTAGAATATTAGTGTGATGATAATACAAAGTGAGTAATGTTATTATTTTTTATACTTTCATTGTTGTTTTTGATTGAAACGAAAAACCATTGAAAAAGAGACAAAGTGTGGTTATTTACTTTACTCTTTACACGTAAAGAAAAAGACAGAGACAACTGTTTTAATCCATACATCGTTTTTGTAGTGCTTTTGCGACCTCCTTCCTGTTGAGATAGATACAGTCTAATTCTTTATGAAAATTCATCAACACACATGCAATTTTTTTTTAAATTCGGTGAATGATGCTTGTAATGCGTATGGGATCTCTTTTCTGTGAGATAAATACAGTCTGATTCCCAATTTAAAAACTCAAGATAGGAAAAGTTTAAAAAGAAAAACAGCTGGAGATACAAAAGTAATATTGCTCTGACAAAAATTTTATCCAAATCAGTTCAGTAGTTTTGGATCTAGAACACCGGACGGATATACAAACACACACACACACACACACTTTTTTTAAATTTTGTTTTAAGACTATTATTGGACATGCTAAAACTATGACCTTTTTTTAAATACAAATTTATTTATAGCCAACACACACCTACTTCCCGAGGTAACTTACCACACGATATTAGAAATAAAGTGTTATCCAAGAGAACTATCACACCAAGTCGCTGGCACCAGCTATACAGTCATTATAACGATATCCACGCGGGCGAAGCCGCGGGAAAAAGCTAGTGTTTGTATACAAATATTTCTTTATGTATATGTTTTTTACCTCCTTTACATAAATACATTACCAAGAACTTGGAATAATAAGACATTACAGATATTATGCCGCCCTATACGAAGGGTTGGAGGGGGAAAGTTAAAAATTGTTTTAATGGTTCCGTATGTTTCTCGTGGTCTTGTCGCACGGCAGGTAGTTAGGTAGGGCGGGCGTAGGGAGTGGGTTCTTAAAATATGCCGTGCGTGTTCAGATAATTTAATGAGGATAAAATATAAGACCTAAAAAGAACATAAGAATTAGAAAATGACACACTTAAATTTAAAATAGAAATCACAGAACATAAATAAATCTTACCCGAAATGGGTCTTTTAGGAAGTACAGTAATTAAATAAATATAAATTAATAATCTGTGCTGGTTAAGATGAACGATGATGGTTTTCGGTTTTTAAATCAAATGTCACATAGTTTGACAGCGCATGCGCGGAAAAGAAGAAATAGATGGAATGAATAGAGATCGAATGAAAGAAGATTATATAACTGCGCACCACGCTACAGTCTTAATACTAAACTTTAGTTTTTTAGGACTTTAGGAAGTACCTTAGAGGTTTGAAATCATCTGTAAGTGAATAGGTTAATGTGAAATCATAATGAGATTTCAGATGTCAATAAATCTGAAACCACAAAATATACATAACTAGATGTCCCGGCAAACTTCGTTCCACCTTACACTACACTACACTACACTACCCTGCCCTACACTACCCTACCCTACCCTACCCTACCCTAAAACCAATTGTTTTTTGACTTACATTTTTTTTATGAAAATCATATTTTAATACCTTATTATTCTACTAGCTTTTGCCCGCGGCTTCGCCCACGTGGACATAGCTTTTATGACTCTTTTTGAGGGTGAGTGGTGCGCGAGCCGCAATCAGCTCGCAAGCGTGGACGTGAGTTTTCTCCTCAGGAACTGTATCGGGCTATTCGGATTAGCAGTCTTTGTCACTTCCCACCCCCCCCCCAACAAATTCTATACAAAAAATCACTTTAATCCGTTGCTCCGTTGCGACGCCACTGACGTGCGCGAGCGTAGAAAACAGTTGTCCCCAGGTCCCTCGGGAACTATGTCAGGATATACTTATTAGTAAATTATATTTTCCACCTCATCTCTGTGCTAAAAATCACACCAATCCATTTTTTCGTTACGATTTTAAATAAAGTTGCGAACAAAGAGTATTGTTTTAGTTTCCTCAGGAACTGCATCGAGCTATGATAATTTCCACAAATAAAAGGTTGACTATTTCATTCCCAGTGATACAGACTACCGACATGCCAAATTTCATCAAGATTGGTAGAGGTGTTGAAGTGTGAATAGGTAACAAACAAACAAACAAATTTTCACATTTATAATATTCAGTAAGGATTTCTAAATCTTAAATAAAATATAGAGCGTCGGTGGCAAAACAGTTAGGGCCACTACCTCCTGTCCAGAAGGCCGTGGTTCGAATCTGCCACTTACCAATATCTATACGAATATCGATTTCATACTGGTATGTACGTTTATCCGACGCTCTTACGGTGAGAAAAACATCGTGAGGAAACCTGCACACGCCTGCGAAGAAATTAGAAGCTTATGTGTGAAGTCAATCAACCCGCAATGGGCCCACGTGATCGTCTAAGGCCAGATCGCTCTAACTCAGGGCAGGTCGAGCCCCTTGGTGGGGACCTATATAAACTGATATGATGAAATAACACATTACCTATATTATCAAAAAACTAATTCAAAACATTATAGGTATCAATCTAGTAATAAAATTTCCTAACAATATTAATATGGGTCAAATCCTCGAGTCGTATCAGCTCCAAAGGAGCCCAAGACGCACTTCTCGTTGCCGCGCTGGATGGCAATAGACAACCTTAGCAGCAGGTAGGACCTCACGTCACATCTCCTCTCTCGAAGGCGAAGGCCAATCACCTTTGTGAAGGCAAAGGCCTCTGAGGGTTCAGCAGCCGGTTGTCTCACAGACCAGCGGCACAAAGCAGTAATTTGCCTCCAAGACCGAGTACTTATTATGCTTCTTTCTCGCCGCAAATTGAGCAGCAGTACCATACGTGTGAGGAGTGAGGCAGAAATAGTGGCTTCCCAAAGCAGACACGTTCCTCTCTGCCATAGCACCTGTTTAAAACCTCCGGCCTTTTGCTATCAGATCGACTAAAGCCCGGCTGGCGGCTGCATCAAAGATGGAATATTCCATCTGGCCGAGACCAGTGCCCCCCGAGTGAGTTCATTAAGGAATTGGTGACGTGGGAATCTTCACAAACACGACTGCAACTCAGTGAGTGATGGACAATTGCCTCCACCGTGGACCCGCAAATACATTGATGAGGTTCACAGATATTGATATTGCAGGCGGAGAGCAACTGCCAAACGCAAATAGTCGCCGTCAGAAGAGTTCCCATATCTGTGCCTCCTGTTAAAAGATGCTAAACTCGATTTACGTGTTTTTATTTTTTTACACGATTGGAATCTGTAAAAAATATCTCTCTGTTCGTCTATGAAACACATCGCTCGCTACGTACCATAGTTCCAGAGTTTAAAGTAGCGTATGCTGAAAAATACATAAAAGAATTCCACTCAAAAGTATGAAAAAATATTTTAATGTTTTAATACAACTTAAGCGCGTTTTATTATCCTTGCAGCGACATCTATTGACATTCTGCTACTATGATTATAATGTTTGGTATGTGTAGCTAATAAAATATACAAAAAAAGTACTCTATTGTTATTATTGTAAGTATCGATAGATAATTTCCCACGGGACCTCTTTAGTTTTCCGGGATAAAGAATACCCGACTATACAATGATGGTCAAAACACCCCATCCCAATGTAAAGGTTTCATATTGTTACGTTGAGCCAATCTAAAGATACATATTTTTGCATTCCTGTAGGAAGCCTAATTTTTTTGGGATTCACAATGTCCCAGTTTTAGTTCGCGATAAGGGTATCAACGTGTAAAATTTGATTGTAATAGGTTAAGCCACATTTGCGTGGTGAGCCATTCTATAAATGAATACTTTTGATTTTCCCACGGGAACTCTTGAATTTTCTGGGATAAAAAGTATCCTATATGTTAACCCGGGCTATAAGGAACCACCATACAAAATTTCATCAAAATCGCCCCGGTAGTTTTTGCGTGATGCGCGAACATACAGACAGACAGACAGACAGACAGACAGACAGACAGACAAAAATTCCAAAAGTTGTTGTTTTGGCCTCTGTATCGTTAGTAATGTCCACCACAGTTATTATTTTCCAAAAATATTTCATGTACAGACACGGCCCCGTTACAGTTTTATTATATTATAGATTCCCAACGAAGACGAATGCAAAAACACAAAAATCATACGAATTGGTCAAGCCGTTCTTGAGTTGTAAATGGTATAACTAACACGACTTTTTTAATATATATAAGATTGATATTACAATACGATATTACTGTAGTGCCCGTTTCCTTTGGCTCGTCTTGGCAAGAGAGGGGGGGGGGGGGACGACGACAACGACTGTAACCCCGGATACAACAATGCCTTCGTGGATATATTATAGTTTTTATTTATAACTGTCTTCGAGCTAAGTGCGTGTATTCTCCAGATCCGTCGGGAACTATGTCGGGATATGCTAATTAGTAGTCTATATCACTTCCAACACCCTCTTAATTATCTCGTTACTCCATTGCAACAAGCGCGAAATGACCTTACAATCATGTGGTTTTTTTTTGTTTTTTTTATTCACAATTGGTAAACCCTTCACAACATCTCATCTGGTGGTAAGTGACGATGTTGCCGAATAGGGAAGCGGGCTTACCAAGATTCCCCAACGCAATAGGGAACTGGCTATCTTATCTTCATGCCGGAACACACCAATTTGATTGATATTTGGCGGCAAGACTTAGATAAGATGGTGGTAGCTAGCCAGGCGGGCTTAGAAAATGCCCTACCACCAACTAAACCGAGTCTTACAATTGATCCCGCCGGGAATCGAACCCGTGACCTCCTGTGTAAAGCCAGTGAACTTTTCCTCTGAGCTACGGAGGTGGTTTACTGACCTGTCGATCACGCAGGTTTACTGACCTGGATGGGTTTGACTATTAGTGGTAATTTTAATGACTGTTTCACAAGGCCGGTCAAGCCGTTGGTGCTGGTTATTATCAGTAAATGGCAGACGGACGTTAAGCCGTCTCACGTGCTTTATAGGCATAGCTTAAAAAATTCCTTAGAGATGGGTTCACCTCTAGCCCTAAAATCTCCACCAACCCGGACTGGGCCCCCGTGTATGTAGCTGACCGGGTTTGGGTAGAGACCCGTGCACCAAGTGCGAGGAACGTTTTTTGGGTTGTTAACATTCTGAAGACTCATCATCGTCATATCAGCTCATATACGTCCCCACCGACGGGCTCGAGCCTACCCTGAAATAGGGCGATCGGGCCTAAGTCGACCACTCGGGCCCATTGCGGGTTGGTCGACTTCACCCACAACCTTCGTATTTCTTCGCAGGCGTGTGCAGGTTTCCTCGCGATGTTTCCCTTCACCGTAAGAGCGTCGGATAAACATACATATGAAATCGAAATTCGAAAAAACATTGGTACGTGGCAGGATTCAAACCACGACCTCCCGGACAGGAGGTAGCGGCTCTTGCCATTACGCCACCGACGCTCTTTACGCTTCTGACTCTGAAGATTCTGAAGACTAAACAAACAATAATTCTTGTTTTTTTCCTTGAGATGGGAAAATACGTGAAGTTTATCAATTGTGTTTACTACGCGTGGACGGTACCAGGCCACCTACTGGCCCGTACTTACAATGATAACAAGCGTAACTTCTGATTTCGAAGACTCTGAAGACTACACAAACAATAATTCGTGTTTTTTCCTTGAGATGGGAAAATACGTGAAGTTTATCAATTGTGTTTACTACGCGTGGACGGTACCAGGCCACCTACTGGCCCGTACTTACAATGATAACAAGCGTAACTTCTGATTTCGAAGACTCTGAAGACTACACAAACAATAATTTGTGTTTTTTCCTTGAGATGGGAAAATACGTGAAGTTTATCAATTGTGTTTACTTCGCGTGGACGGTACCAGGCCACCTACTGGCCCGTACTTACAATGATAACAAGCGTAACTTCTGATTTCGAAGACTCTGAAGACTACACAAACAATAATTTGTGTTTTTTCCTTGAGATGGGAAAATACGTGAAGTTTATCAATTGTGTTTACTACGCGTGGACGGTACCAGGCCACCTACTGGCCCGTACTTACAATGATAACAAGCGTAACTTCTGATTTCGAAGACTCTGAAGACTACACAAACAATAATTCGTGTTTTTTCCTTGAGATGAGAAAATACGCGAAGTTTATCAATTGTGATTAAAACGCGGGCGACTAACTGACCCGTACTTACAATGATTACATGGTTTTTACCAACATGTTAACTTTTCTGTTTTATCATCCATTTACTCTTTCCTTATATTATCCAGTGGACACCTATAATTATGTTTTCTCAGCGTACAAAGTAAGGTTGGAACCAAGCGATACGATATTTAATAGTTGTTTATGATACAAGGGTGGTAAAAATGTACATAACAAACGAGTGACATTTGTAAGCTCGAGCTGCAGGCGAGGGTTCACCATCGTCACGAGTTTGTCAATTTCTTTTACACCCATTTATAATACAACGATTTACAATACAGTTGTGAGAAAACAGGTAAAAAAAACGTGTTATCATTTTTTATCAACTTATGCAATTATAATTATTTATTTATTTTTTATTTATGCAGTATTTACCAGTACCATATAGTCCTTGGGGTGCGGGATGTTTGTGTAATAAATTAACACTAAGAAAGTTACACCAGTAAAATTGACAAGTCCTTTTAGTACCGCAAATCGCTAATGGATGGCACTGTAAGTTTTTTAGAACTCGGCCGAGCGTGGGGTGTTAGGTTTTATTTTTGTTACGGAATTTTTTGATTCGGTCGCCGCGCTCAAAGCCCGCGATAAAAGCTATGCAATAGCTTAAAATGACCGTGACAGAAAAACAAAATACATGAGTACATACCTACCAAGGTTTCGGCAATTTGTCTTTCAAGAAGTAATTCTTATCAACTTGTCGGTCAATTCACAAAAATAACTATTTTTATTTAAAAAATTGTTTCGTCCGAGGCTTGTTCTATAGAAATGTCACAACAAATAAAATGACATTTGGCACGGCGTGACGTCACGGCTTTTGATAGGCTTTAAATGTCATATAACCGAATGCGAATTATTGTCGACTTTTTCTTTAAAAATATGAATAATCCCAATTTTTCAAGCGACTTTCAAAAAAAACGGTAATTTAAAAAACTAAAAAACCCGCCTGCGTTTCTGTGTAATTTGGAAATGAAAAACCCTAAAACAAGAAAGTCGTCATACCCGATTGCACTTAACTCAAGAAAAATTGAAGCAGTCGGGACCCATTCTAGAAATGGAGGCATAGTGAATTGAGAGCACATACTTATATTACATTGCAGATTACTCCAATATACTGACTACACGGCTGACTTTCTAGAATGGGTCCCGACTGCTTCAATTTTTCTTGAGTTAAGTGCAATCGGGTATGACGACTTTCTTGTTTTAGGGTTTTTCATTTCCAAATTACACAGAAACGCAGGCGGGTTTTTTAGTTTTTTAAATTACCGTTTTTTATTTGAAGTAGATTAAAAAGTGAGTTTCACTTAATTTAATCAATTCCAGAGATGCAAAATTCTTACTTTCCTTTGGTTATACAGTTTTGTTTGATTATCCGGGATTGAAAATATGACTTCACGTAAAATACCGCATTTGTCCTCCACAGATATCATTTTCCAAAAATATTTCATGTACAGAGATTCTTCAAGAACTATGTCGGGATATGTTACATCATTTCCCACCCTCACAATAGGCTTGTGTCCACTAAAAATAAATGTGGTGATTTGGCGTTTCTAATGAACAATTATGATTTATAGAAACAAAATATCAAAACTAGCTAAAAACACGTTAAAAAACCGACTCGACTTCCATCGTAACAACTTAGTACAATTTTGCAATATTATTTTTGGTTTTTGTTAATTTTCTAATACAGTAATACACCGATTTTGATAAAATTTATATGGGACTACACGGGAAGCATTAGCTTTCAAATAAAAAAAGAATAATAAAAATCTTATGTATGAGGAACAACATATAAAAAAAAGTACGAATTGAGAACCTCCTCCTTTTTACCCGACTGCGCCAGAAGGAGGGTTATGTTTTTCGAGAGTATGTATGTATGTTTGTATGTATAATTGTTTGGCACGCTCTGCAGCCTGAACGGCTGGATGGATTTTAGCTTGAGACGTGTCGTTAGATTCGTATTTACTGTGAGAGTGACACTGGGTATATCAAAATAAAAAAAACAAAACGGCGGATTTTTGCCGCCAAATTGAAATGTTTGACACGCTCCGCAGCCTGAACGGCTCGATGAATTATAGCTTGAGGGTTGTCGTTAGATACGTTTTTACTGTGAGAATGACACTGGGTATATCAAAATAAAAAAACAAAATGGCGGATTTTTGGCGCCAAATTCCAATGTTAGGCACGCACTGCAGCCTGAACGGCTAGATAGATTTTAGTTTGAGGGGTATCGTTAGATACATATTTACTGTGTGAGTGACACGTGTATATCAAAGTAAAAAAAAAAAAATGGCGGATTTTTGGCGCCAAATTCAAATGTTTGGCACGCTCTGCAGCCAGACCGGCTCGATGGATTTAGCTTGAGACGTGTCGTTAGATTCGTATTTACTGTGAGAGTGACACTGGGTATATCAAAATAAAAAAAAAAACAAAATGGCGGATTTTTGGCGCCAAATTGAAATGTTTGACACGCTCCGCAGCCTGAACGGCTCGATGAATATAGCTTGAGGGTTGTCGTTAGATACGTTTTTACTGTGAGAATGACACTGGGTAAGTCTGGGTATATCAAAATAAAAAAACAAAATGGCAGATTTTTGGCGCAAAATTCCTATGTTAGGCACGCACTGCAGCCTGAACGGCTAGATAGAATTTATTTTGAGGGGTATCGTTAGATACATATTTACTGTGTGAGTGACATGTATATCAAAGTAAAAAAAAAACAAAATGGCGGATTTTTGGCGCCAAATTCAAATGTTTGGCACGCTCTGCAGCCAGACCGGCTCGATGGATTTTAGCTTGAGGGGTTTCGTTAGATACGTATTTACTGTGAGAGTGACACTGGGTATATCAAAATATAAAAAAACAAAATAGCAGATTTTCCGGAGAATTGCAGCAAGCGGTATTTGTTGACGACCGCACAATAAAAAAATATCAACCAGGAGTTCGTATACGGATTGAACCATGTACGATTGATTTTGACGCACTTCGAGGACAAGGAAAAATTTTACGCAGGATGTTGCCCTTAATCCTAAGTTGGGCTATAACTGTCCACAAACTTGGCGCCAAAAATCCGCCATTTTGTTTTTTTTTTACTTTGATATACATGTCACTCACACAGTAAATATGTATCTAACCATACCCCTCAAAATAAATTCTATCTAGCCGTTCAGGCTGCAGTGCGTGCCTAACATAGGAATTTTGCGCCAAAAATCTGCCATTTTGTTTTTTTATTTTGATATACCCAGACTTACCCAGTGTCATTCTCACAGTAAAAACGTATCTAACGACAACCCTCAAGCTATATTCATCGAGCCGTTCAGGCTGCGGAGCGTGTCAAACATTTCAATTTGGCGCCAAAAATCCACCATTTTGTTTTTTTTATTATTTTGATATACCCAGTGTCACTCTCACAGTAAATACGAATCTAACGACACGTCTCAAGCTAAATCCATCGAGCCGGTCTGGCTGCAGAGCGTGCCAAACATTTGAATTTGGCGCCAAAAATCCGCCATTTTTTTTTTTTACTTTGATATACACGTGTCACTCACACAGTAAATATGTATCTAACGATACCCCTCAAACTAAAATCTATCTAGCCGTTCAGGCTGCAGTGCGTGCCTAACATTGGAATTTGGCGCCAAAAATCCGCCATTTTGTTTTTTTATTTTGATATACCCAGTGTCATTCTCACAGTAAAAACGTATCTAACGACAACCCTCAAGCTATAATTCATCGAGCCGTTCAGGCTGCGGAGCGTGTCAAACATTTCAATTTGGCGGCAAAAATCCGCCGTTTTGTTTTTTTTATTTTGATATACCCAGTGTCACTCTCACAGTAAATACGAATCTAACGACACGTCTCAAGCTAAAATCCATCCAGCCGTTCAGGCTGCAGAGCGTGCCAAACAATTATACATACAAACATACATACATACTCTCGAAAAACATAACCCTCCTTCTGGCGCAGTCGGGTAAAAAGGAGGAGGTTCTCAATTCGTACTTTTTTTTATATGTTGTTCCTCATACATAAGATTTTTATTATTCTTTTTTTATTTGAAAGCTAATGCTTCCCGTGTAGTCCCATATAAATTTTATCAAAATCGGTGTAGTACTGTATTAGAAAATTAACAAAAACCAAAAATAATATTGCAAAATTGTACTAAGTTGTTACGATGGAAGTCGAGTCGGTTTTTTAACGTGTTTTTAGCTAGTTTTGATATTTTGTTTCTATAAATCATAATTGTTCATTAGAAACGCCAAATCACCACATTTATTTTTAGTGGACACAAGCCTATTGTGAGGGTGGGAAATGATGTAACATATCCCGACATAGTTCTTGAAGAATCTCTGTACATGAAATATTTTTGGAAAATGATATCTGTGGAGGACAAATGCGGTATTTTACGTGAAGTCATATTTTCAATCCCGGATAATCAAACAAAACTGTATAACCAAAGGAAAGTAAGAATTTTGCATCTCTGGAATTGATTAAATTAAGTGAAACTCACTTTTTAATCTACTTCAAATAAAAAACGGTAATTTAAAAAACTAAAAAACCCGCCTGCGTTTCTGTGTAATTTGGAAATGAAAAACCCTAAAACAAGAAAGTCGTCATACCCGATTGCACTTAACTCAAGAAAAATTGAAGCAGTCGGGACCCATTCTAGAAAGTCAGCCGTGTAGTCAGTATATTGGAGTAATCTGCAATGTAATATAAGTATGTGCTCTCAATTCACTATGCCTCCATTTCTAGAATGGGTCCCGACTGCTTCAATTTTTCTTGAGTTAAGTGCAATCGGGTATGACGACTTTCTTGTTTTAGGGTTTTTCATTTCCAAATTACACAGAAACGCAGGCGGGTTTTTTAGTTTTTTAAATTACCGTTTTTTATTTTATTCATTTTTTAGTTTTATTATTGAATGAGTTTGTATATTAACCTATATACACATGACACACATTAAGATTACGCAGATTATTAACTTATCAGTTGATTGAATAATATTATCGTTTTTTGAAATAAATAAATCTATAATATAATAAAACTGTAACGGGGCCGTGTCTGTACATGACATATTTTTGGAAAATAATAACTGTGGTGGACATTACTAACGATACAGAGGCCAAAACAACAACTTTTGAAATTTTTGTCTGTCTGTCTGTCTGTCTGTCTGTATGTTCGCGCATCACGCAAAAACTACCAGGGCGATTTTGATGAAATTTTGTATGGTGGTTCCTTTTAGATAGGGTTAACATATAGGATACTTTTTATCCCAGAATATTCAAGAGTTCCCGTGGGAAAATCAAAAGTATTCATTTTTAGAATGGCTCACCACTCAAATGTGGCATGACCTATTACAATCAAATTTAACACGTTGATACCCTTATCGCGAACTAAAACTGGGACATTATGAATCCCAAAAAAATTAGGGTTCCTACAGGACTGCAAAAAAAATTATCTTTAGAATGACTCAACGTAACAATATGAAACCTTTACATTGGGATGGGGTGTTTTGACCATCATTTTATAGTCGGGTATTCTTTATCCCGGAAAACTAAAGAGGTCCTGTGGGAAATTATCTATCGATACTTACAATAATAACAATAGAGTACTTTTTTCTATATATTAGCTACACATACCAAACATTATAATCATAGTAGCAGAATGTCAATAGATGGCACTGCAGGGATAATAAAACGCGCTTAAGTTGTATTAAAACATTAAAATATTATTTCATACTTTTGAGTGGATTTCTTTTATGTATTTTTCAGCATACGCTACTTTAAACTCTGGAACTATGGTACGTAGCGATGTGTTTCATAGACGAACAGAGAGGTATATTTTTACAGATTCCAATCGTGTAAAAAAATAAAAACACATAAATCGAGTTTAGCATCTTTTAACAGGAGGCACAGATATGGGAACTCTTCTGACGGCGACTATTTGCGTGTGGCAGTTGCTCTCCGCCTGCAATATCAATATCTGTGAACATCATCAATATATTTTCGGGTCCACGGTGGAGGCAATTAGCCATCACTCACTGAGTTGCAGTCGTGTTTGTGAAGATTCCCACGTCACCAATTCCTTAATGACCTCACTCGGAGGGCACTGGTCTCGGCCAGATGGAATATTCCATCTTTGATGCAGCCGCCGGCCGGGCTTTAGTCGATCTGATGGCAAAAGGCTGGAGGGTTTAAACTGGTGCTATGGCAGAGAGGAACGTGTCTGCTTTGGAAAGCCAATTTTTCTGCCTCACTGTACGGTACTGCTGCTCAATTTTCGGCGAGAAAGAAGCATAATAAGTACTCGGTCTTGGAGGCAAATTACTGCTTTGTGCCGCTGGTCTGTGAGACAACCGGCTGCTGAACCCTCAGAGGCCTTTGCCTTCACAAAGGAGATTAGCCTTCGCCTTCGAGAGAGGAGATGTGACGTGAGGTCCTACCTGCTGCTAAGGTTGTCTACTGCCATCCAGCGCGGCAACGAGAAGTGCGTCTTGGGCTCCTTTGGAGCTGATACGACTCGAGTATTTGACCCATATTAATATTGTTAGGAAATTTTATTACTAGATTGATACCTATAATGATTTGAATTAGTTTTTTGATAATATAGGTATATATGTTATTTCATCATATCAGTTTATATACGTCCCCACCAAGGGGCTCAACCTGCCCTGAGTTAGGGCGATCTGGCCTTAGACGATCACGTGGGCCCATTGCGGGTTAATTGACTTCACACATAAGCTTCGAATTTATTCGAAGGCGTGTGCAGGTTTCCTCACGATGTTTTTCTCACCATAAGAGCGTCGGATAAACGTACATACCAGTATAAAATCTATATTCGTATAGATATTGATAAGTGGCAGGATTCGAACCACGGCCTTCCGGACAGGAGGTAGTGGCCCTAACCGTTTTGCCACTGACGCTCTAAATTTTATTTAAGATTTAGAAATACTTACTTAATTAATATTATAAATGTGAAAATGTGTTTGTTTGTTTGTTACCTATTCACACTTCAACACCTCTATCAATCTTGATGAAATTTGGCATGCAGGTAGCCTGTTTCACTGGGAATGAAATAGTCAACCTTTTATCTGTGGAAATTATTATAGCCCGATGCAATTCCTGAGGAAAGTAAAACAATACTCTTTGTTCGTTTTATATAAAATCGTAACGAAAACATAGATTGGTGTGATTTAGCACAGAGATGAGGTAAAAAATGATATAATATACTAATAAGTATATCCTGACATAGTTCCCGAGGGATCTGGGGACAACTGTTTTCTACGCTCGCGCACGTCAGTGGCGTCGCAACGGAGCAACGGATTAAAGTGATTTTTTGTATAGAATTTGTTGAGGGGGTGGGAAGTGACAAAGACTGCTAATCTGAATAGCCCGATACAGTTCCTAAGGTACCTGGAGAAAACTCATGTCCACGTTTGCGAGCTAATTGCGGCTCGCGCACCACTCACCCTCAAAAAGAGTCATAAAAGCTATGTCCACGTGGGCGAAGCCGCGGGCAAAAGCTAGTAAATAATAAACGTTGAAGCTCTTTAGAAGAATTCTGATCGTGTGGCCGATTCAAAAGTATTTTAGGATCAAGTGAACAGATGACCAGTCCAGCTAATGTTTTAACTCGACTAAGTGCTACATATGCTTGACTTTGAGCAAATATATGTGAGCCGAGGTCCACTAGTGTCAAATCGAGTGTAGCACCATGAAGTTTGTGGACAGTTATAGCCCAACTTAGGATTAAGGGCAACATCCTGCTTAAAATTTTTCCTTGTCCTCGAAGTGCGTCAAAATCAATCGTACATGGTTCAATCCGTATACGAAATCCTGGTTGATATTTTTTTATTGTGCGGTCGTCAACAAATACCGCTTGCTGCAATTCTCCGGAAAATCTGCTATTTTGTTTTTTTATATTTTGATATACCCAGTGTCACTCTCACAGTAAATACGTATCTAACGAAACCCCTCAAGCTAAAATCCATCGAGCCGGTCTGGCTGCAGAGCGTGCCAAACATTTGAATTTGGCGCCAAAAATCCGCCATTTTTTTTTTTTTACTTTGATATACATGTCACTCACACAGTAAATATGTATCTAACGATACCCCTCAAAATAAATTCTATCTAGCCGTTCAGGCTGCAGTGCGTGCCTAACATAGGAATTTTGCGCCAAAAATCCGCCATTTTGTTTTTTTATTTTGATATACCCAGACTTACCCAGTGTCATTCTCACAGTAAAAACGTATCTAACGACAACCCTCAAGCTATATTCATCGAGCCGTTCAGGCTGCGGAGCGTGTCAAACTTTTCAATTTGGCGCCAAAAATCCGCCATTTTGTTTTTTTTTATTTTGATATACCCAGTGTCACTCTCACAGTAAATACGAATCTAACGACACGTCTCAAGCTAAATCCATCGAGCCGGTCTGGCTGCAGAGCGTGCCAAACATTTGAATTTGGCGCCAAAAATCCGCCATTTTTTTTTTTTTACTTTGATATACACGTGTCACTCACACAGTAAATATGTATCTAACGATACCCCTCAAACTAAAATCTATCTAGCCGTTCAGGCTGCAGTGCGTGCCTAACATTGGAATTTGGCGCCAAAAATCCGCCATTTTGTTTTTTTATTTTGATATACCCAGTGTCATTCTCACAGTAAAAACGTATCTAACGACAACCCTCAAGCTATAATTCATCGAGCCGTTCAGGCTGCGGAGCGTGTCAAACATTTCAATTTGGCGGCAAAAATCCGCCGTTTTGTTTTTTTTATTTTGATATACCCAGTGTCACTCTCACAGTAAATACGAATCTAACGACACGTCTCAAGCTAAAATCCATCCAGCCGTTCAGGCTGCAGAGCGTGCCAAACAATTATACATACAAACATACATACATACATACTCTCGAAAAACATAACCCTCCTTCTGGCGCAGTCGGGTAAAAAGGAGGAGGTTTCTCAATTCGACCGTAATATTTTTTTTATGTGTGTGTTCGCGGATAACTTCGTCGTTTATGAACCGATTTTGATAATTATTTTTTTAATGGAAAGAAGATATCCCAAGGGTGGTACCATGATAAGGAAACCAAGATCTGGTAATGGCATCCAAGATAAATCGATGGAAACCTTCGAAAATTGTAGTGGCGACTAGTGCGTTTGAAGTCGGGTTTTTTTTGTTCAAAATTATTTATTAGGCGATTTTAATAGGGATTTGTTACCCTTGATAGATAGTTTTGGTTTTATTTATTTCACGTCACAAATTCATAAATATACTACAGATGAGATAGGATCATGCGGTGGCGGACAGCTGGGACTGTCCTGTGCTATGGCTGGTATCTCATCTGTGGCTATGGCACTGCGTGCGAGTGGCCTCTGGGCATGCTCGATAAGTTGATGCTTTTGTTTATAAAACACATTCTTTACTAACATAGATTTTAATACCTTTGTTACTAACACTAATGGATCAACGTTATCCGAAATAAAAAAATAATAATAAAAATATGAAATATCAATAGTGATGTGATCGTCAAAGAAAACAATACAGAGATTCAACTAATTAAATCAACAAAATGTCAAAATTAATTAGAAATCTACATTATCAATCACTGTAATAAAAGAATAAAATACATAGTAGTAACTAAAGTTTGTAAATTTCACAATATATAAGTTTCTTAGTATAGTTTAGAAACTATACAAATTAACAAATAAAAAAATAAATTAACTATATAAATTTCTTTTTTTAAAATGTGTTTGTTTTTTTTGTATATTTTTAAGTTAAGTTTTTATAATTTGTTTATTTATATTTTTAACTAGTGTGTACAATAAATTTTATTTTTTTATTTTATTTTTACAGTTTGGGAAATCAACAGCTATTCTTTAACACATATAACTAAATGGTATGACTAAATTCTAAAGCCTTGACAGATTTCCACAGTTAGATAATTTAGAAGAACAAACTTGTACATCCGATGTTAAGAAAGTTATACAAAAAGTAAAAAAAATAAAAAAAATGCTAATATTAAAGAAATAAGTAGGTTAAAACAGGAATGAAAAGGTTTTATTAGAAAGAAAAAATAAAAGGTGTGTGTATGTGTGTGTTTGTGTGTGTGGAGGGGGGGAAGTAAAGGGAGGGGGAGGAGGTGTATGGAGGGGAAGTTCTTTTGCGAGTCATAAGATAATGTCAACTGTCCAAACTTGTGAAATTAGAGAAAAATCAAAAAAAAGTTACGTTAGGTAGTGGCTATTAATCTTTAAACGGATCGAGCAACACGTGTGAAAAAAGAGTTGCGGCCATAGTTAGTTCGATGGAAGGGTTCATGCATCATTCCAGTCTGAAGAGTTCTTATTTGGGGGGTCTTAAAACCAAGTTTAGCTATAAGGGGTGGGCAATCAATATTTCCATTAAGCAAGTCGTAGAAAAACAGCATATCGAGCATATCTCGTCGTTCTTCAAGCGTAAGTAGCTTGTAGTTGCGACAACTGGCATTGTAGTCATTTACAGTTGATTTTGTGCGATAGTTTAGAAAGTTAATAATTTTTTTTTGAATGTTTTCAATGCTGTTTTTGTATATGTTATATTGTGGATACCAGATCAGACTACCGTAATACTCCAAAGTGCTTCGAACGTATGCATAATACAAAGAGAGAAGACAAGGTTCAGTCGAAAAGTTCTGACAAAATCGTTTAAGAAATCCTAAGCCCTTATATGCTTTGTCTACTATCGTATCTATATGTATTTCGAATATGAGCTTATGGTCAAATATTACACCTAAATCGCGAATAGTGACAGATCTTGGTATTGGGTTATTATTAATTTTGTATACGAAGGTAACATTACATTGACGACGTGAGAAAGAAATAACTTGACACTTGTCAACATTGATTGATATTCTGTTTAATTCATAATAAGTAGATAGACGGTACAGATCTTGTTTTAGTTTACTACAATCATTCAAATTGTTGACATCGATGTATATCTTTGTGTCATCTGCGTACATTAGAAAGTATGCACTTTCGAAGCAACTGTAGATATCATAAAGGTACGCATTATAGAGAAGCGGCCCTAAATGAAATCCCTGTGGCACCCCGGATGGTACTGTGACTAGTTCAGATCTACAGCCACCAACCACTACCACCTGTGAGCGGTTTTTAAGATAGGATGTTATCCATCGTAGCAAATCACCACATATTCCTATTATTTCTAATTTTTTTAGAAGTATGAAGTGGTCCACGCGATCAAAGGCCTTTTCAGAGTCTGCGTAGACAACAATAAAGAGTATTTTATCTTATCTTATCACAAATAATATTAAACTTTTTCCAAAAAATCCTTAATTCACTTTCCAACAAGAAGTATTTCATTTTATCACGCGAAATAAATCCCGTTAAATTATAATCTAACGGAATTTACAATCTTACGGTGACTTATATGTCGGAAGCATTAATGATATACATATATGTTACCGGGATACCGTGAAAACCCCGATATTACAATCTCACTTGTTAGATTATGATGTAACAGTAAATTGTGCATCGGATCACAATGTGATATTGTTAGTTAGATTATAATTTAACGGTAAATTTTAAATCGGTTCACAATTTCACGGCTTGTATCTTGTACCTCCGAATAAAACTGATGATTTCTTCTGCTGCGAAGCATTCTGCTACCAGGCTCTTTAACTGTTAAATCAATCAAACCTGACCGAATCTAAAATCTCATTTATTTAGTGTTATTCACTTTGCTTAATGTTATTGTAATGTCACTAGTGAGTTTACAATGTCACTAGTGGAATTGTAAACAATATGTTACAGTTCACAATCTCGCGAAACAAATTCCGTTAGATTATAATCTAACGGAATTTACAATCTTACGGTGACATATACATATGATATAAATTTTGATTAAGTTAGGACTTACGGCCACGGCTGTTACCTCAGATAAAGGAAAAAATAAAGCAATGATTTCTGGCGGGAAACTCTTGTTAACAAACTTTTCAGTAAAGGGTTTTCCGAAGCCGGGTTTTCGTTTTGTTAAATATACTTTTATTTTTATATTTTATTTTCATAATGAAGTGATATGTGTTTCCAATAAAACCTACATTTGGATTATCTCAATACGGGCGCCTAAAAACCTCGCCATTGGTTATTCCCCGCAGAGTGGAGTGACTTCCGCCTGGGACTTCAAATTGGCTCACATTTTGTCGTACATATTATATGATGATACCAAAAATATATTGGGAAAACACCACTTTGGGCTCATAGCTGATCCAGTTTGGTGTTTATATATATATATATATATTGTAATTTTTGTGTAATAAAGAATATATATATATATATATATATATATATATATATATATATATATTCTTTATTACACACAAATATTAACATGAAAAACACTTAGAAAGGACATATACAAAGGTGGACTCGTCTCTATAAGAGATCTCTTACAGCCAACCTTACCGGGTGTTATGAGAGTTCAAAGGACGGGGGGCAAACCTATATGTACTTAAATTATACTAAATAAAATACCTGCCACATACCTGTTAGGGCCACTTTCCTCGCACGGCCACATACCTGTTAGGGCCACTTTCCTCAAACGGCCACATACCTGTTAGGGCCACTTTCCTCAAACGGCCACATACCTGGCATGCCCACATCCCATCATCGCTCGAACGACCATAACACTAGAAAGGCCACGTGCTTTCAGTTCGACTTCGTCATTTTCTTAAACTTGTCTTTTTTCTAAATTGTCACTTTCCTAACTCGTCACCTTTTTAACTCGCCTTTTTCTGCTACCCATGGGGGCGGGAGGGGGAGCCTCGCTTCGCGAGGCTCTTTGACTGTATAACCAATCAAACCTGACCGAACCTAATATCGCTCGCTTCGCTCGCTCATTTACAGTTTTTTTACTAAGTTTTATCTTAAAAAAAATGTACAATAAAAGAAGTGGTCGTTCAAGGAAATGTATGAAAAAAGAAGTGGACGAACAAGGAAATGTACAAAAAAAGAAGTGGTCGTTCAAGGATGTGGGCGAACTAGGAATTTGGAAAATGGCCATTAGAGGAAGTGGCCGTAAGTGACAGAAACCCCCGATAATATTCTGACAGCTCGTTTATGAGCGATGAATACGCTGTCGATGTCAGTGGAGTTTCCCATAAGTATAGTACCATTTGTGTGAACGATACTCGATTGACTTCAGTAGTATGTCTGTGTGTTTGGGTATTCATATCTGACTCGTATTTAGGGTGCCGATGTCAACAGGGAACCCTTATAGTTTCGCCATTCTGTTTGTCAGTGTGTCTGTCCGTCTGTCCGCGTTTTAGTTCAGAGACTATTAGCATAAGAAATCTGTAATTTGACATGGGTACGCATAATAACTACACCGACAAAGTGGTACAATATATATTTTTTTAATTTTGTTTTTAGTATATCTGCCGTACATATAAAGGGGTGAATGTTTTTTCTGTATCTTTACGTAGGTATATGAAATCTATACAATTTGATTCAGGGAACAGTCACAATAGAATATTTTGTATGAAAAATCTATAAACTTTTTACAAATCCAACTGCATACCTTAAGTTGGTCAACAGGGAACTTCAATATTTTTTTAAAGTTAATCTATAATGGCTAAGTAGGCTTTCTTAGTTTAGGAGTAATAGTTGACCAACTTAAGGTATGCAGTTGGATTTGTAAAAAGTTTATAGATTTTTCATACAAAATATTCTATTACCAACTGCCAATATAGTTTTGTTTTTTAAAATACACATTTATTTTTTGAAAAGACTACGGAACTCTACTTTGCGCGAGTCCGACTCGCACTTGGCCAGTTTTTATGAGTCAATGATCAAAGACCCAGTACCTATATAAAGACTGCTCGCCGTTGCCAGCTCATTCCGTCTCAAACTTTTGGTCTATCACCTTATCAAGTTATAACTCTGTTCTCATACTTGTATGTGCATTGCTAAAATGAAGTTTTTCATAATAATAATATTTTTATCGATGTCCATGAGACAAACATTATCTGTGTGCTGTCCAAAAACGAAACTGAGTTTCAAAATTAAGTCAAGTTTTTCTTCAGACAAGACATGTCAAGATTTTGGAGGAGCCCACTACGTTCGTCCCAAATCTAATGGTGGGGATCCCACTAAACTTTCCGTCAATGTCATAGGTAAGATGCGATATTATGTTGAACTGAATTGTACGTATGAGCCCTCTGGAGTTCATAAATCCCATACAAACGTAGTATCTGATTTATTGGTTTACCAAACAAACGTTTTTGAAATAATTTTACATCGATATCGGATGACGTATATATGTGTCGGTATCGTATTACTTTTTTTGTAAAACGAAACAGGAATCCATTAAAACCGATAAACTTGTTTTCCGTTGAATGCAAGTTTATTGGTTAATAATGGATTCCTGCTTCGTTTTTCAAAAAAGTAATACGATACCGACACATATATACGTCGTCCGATATCGATATAAAACTATTTCAAAATCGGTTGTTTGGTTAACAAATGAATCAAATACTACATTTGTATGGGATTTATTAACTCCAGCGGGCTCTTAAGAGCGTACTCACAAAATCGTTTACCATACAAATTTAAAATTACTCTTTTTTGAAAATAGATGATACGAATAGTCATAGTAATTATGAAATTATTAGCACTTTGTGAAGAAAGCAAGCCGCTTTGCACAGTGACAGTTGGGACCAAAATAAACGATTTGGCCCGAGGATACACAATATTCACTCACCCCTTAGGAACAGAGATGGCGCCAGTTGTTCAAAAACATTTTTAAAAATTTCTAAATCCTGAACGGATGCTTCGATTTTGTTGATTAAGATGTCAATCGACGGAAAATTTATTGACTTACTATATTTAAAAAAATTAGTGGCAAAAAAATATTTAAATACTGTAATGATGATTCTTCCATTTCATTTCCATAATAAGTTAAATTAAAACTATTACAGTTACCTACCAGTAAAGCCTCTCTTTATAATAAGTAACTATTCTTCATATCTTCATATCTTCCGTGTGTTACCTGTTTAACCTTCCACTACACACATAGATTCATACACCTGAAAAACTTTACCCTCCTTCTTAAACAGTCGAGTAACAATGCTCACAGTGCGGGACAACAAAAACAACATTTTTAAGACTAGCAGCGAAGTTCCACTATATACATAAATTCATACACCTGAAAAACTTTACCCTCCTTCTTAAACAGTCGAGTAACAATGTTCACTGTACGGGACAACAACAACAACATTCTAAAGACTAGCAGCGAAGTTCCACTATATACATAGATTCATACACCTGAAAAACTTTACCCTCCTTCTTAAACAGTCGAGTAACAATGTTCACTGTACGGGACAACAACAACAACATTCTAAAGACTAGCAGCGAAGTTCCACTACACACATAGATTCATACACCTGAAAAACTTTACCCTCCTTCTTAAACAGTCGAGTAACAATGCTCACAGTGCGGGACAACAAAAACAACATTTTCAAGACTAGCAGCGAAGTTCCACTACACACATAGATACACACACCTGAAAGACTTTACCCTCTTTCTTAAGCAGTCGAGTAACAATGTTGCCAACAACATCCTAAGACTACAAGCATAGTATGACTACCCGAACATAATTTATTTATATTTTACAGCAAACGTCATGAATGGATTGTGTGAAATAAGAGTTTGTGACGACGGCATAAACCACGAGGGATACTACTGCGCAACAGGATCCTGCAACATGTTTGGCTGTAACTGCGACGGCGTTTGCTTTAAGGGTGATGGTGCGGCAATTGAATTCGAACGGCTCTACGGCGATCATCTCTCTTGGGTAGTATAACAATGTTCACAGTGCGGGCCAGCAGCAAGACTATTCTAAAGACTAACAGTAAAGTATGACTATAAGAATACATAGAAAACCTTTTGTATCTCTGCCAGTTTTTTAAAGTTTGGTTTTTAAAAAAATAATGGTGCTAGCTACACCTGTCTAGTGTGCATTAATGTATATGTAATTTAATTAAATACGTAACTCATTCATAAAACTGTGTATATTTTCAAAAACCTGGGACCTGGGAAAAAAGGGAAACTCTCCTGGGTACAACAAACCTTGGACCGTTGTACCTTGGACAGAGCAGGTTCATATCGAGATTGAATGATGGCATTTTGTATTGATAACTTTTTACTCCAACACAAGTTCACACATCTGACACACTAACACACACACACTCACATTCACACACACATTCACACACACACACACACACATACACAAAAGATCGCCTACTATTATAATCAACCTAGTTACACTTACTTTACTTTTTTATTTTTTATTTTGTTAAGGATGAAAGAGACTACCTACCACAACACAGGGAATCCTAGCGTGGAAGGTAGGGTTTTACTGCTAAGGATTTTTTCTTTAACTGTACTGACATGCACTATGATGTAAGAAGAATGTAAGTAGTAAATAAAATACTGTAACCTGGATCCAAATAAATAATTAAAAAAACACTTTTCATCGACTTCAAAAAGGAGGAGGTTCTCAATTCGACTGTATGTTTTTTTTGTATGTTTGTTACGCGATATCTCCGCCGATTTCATAATCGTTCATACCGATTTTCAAAATTATTTATTTATTCAAAAGAGTATACTCCCGAAGTTCCATTGTCACCAAGTCAGGATCTGATGATGGGATCCCAGGTAAAACGAGGGCAACCCTGAAATTTTATAGGCACATATTACGTGTTGCATGTATTTCCTAAAACTATTCAAGTTTTGGCATCTATTAGTCATCATCTCATGTTGATGAGCTGATGAAGGAAGGTACAACTCCTTAAAGGTAAGGAGTTGGAGGATAATTCTTCAAATATTTTGCGTAGATACATAGGTAAGTATAGATCGATAGTTGTATTCTTTCAGGTTATTCAGATGAACTGATGATGGAAGATTTAACTCCTTAACTTTCATTCTATTAAGATGACGATGGAAGCTACAGGAATCTGTATCTGTTAATGAAACACATGCTTTATGATTTGATGGTTCCTATTGGCGAGTGGATAATTGGGTATAACGGTGTTAGATAGATAGCATTATCACTAAAAATAAACAAAATAAAAATAAAAGTTTAAAAAACTTAAAAACCGACTTCAAAATGAAATTCACTCAAAAGTATGAAATGATATTATTATACTTAGGTACACGACATTAACCAACAATAACAAAATCAAAGGTAGTTACTAATTAAGTGAGGAGCCTAACATTTTTTTTGAGGTCGGTGACAGCAATGCCATCGAATCTAAAACATTTGATACGTAAGTAGCTGTGTGCTGGTACCGACCTCAAAAAAAATTTAGGCCCCTTATTTAATTCGTACCTACCTTTGATTTCATTACTGTTGGTTAATGTCGTGTATCTAAGTATAATATTATTTCATACTTTTCAGTGAACTTCATTTTGAAGTCGGTTTTTAAGTTTTTTAAACTTTTATTTTTTATTAGCAATAATTTATTTATTTTCTGTTGAAATAATATTAGTGATAATTAGTTAATCATGCTAGTATTTGCAATTAAAAATTATAAATTATCAACTACAATATTATGTAAAAGTATTGTTTCTTTAAAAAGCCTAACCCCTCTATTTTGTGCTAATTATTGTTAACAATATTTTGGCATCGAATCACGTAATTTTAACTTCCAACCTAATTATTTGCCTATAACAATGTAATGTATTTCTTTAATACAATACAATTTTACTCCTAAAAAAGTATGTAAATAATTTTTGACCTATTTCCTACCAAAAAGATGTACCTTGGCCAGTGACCGAGGCACAATGTAACGTGGGTGGCTAAGGTACAATTTTTATTTTTTTAATTTATTCTCTATTGGTAAGCCCTTGGCATCATGTCACCAGATGGTAAGTGACGATAATGCCGAAGATGGAAGCGGGCTTGCCAAGATTCCCCAACGCAATGGAGAACTGGCTATCTTATCTTCATGCCGGAACACATCAATGTTTTTAACACTGATTTTTGGCGGCAAGACTTAGATAAGATGGTGGTAGCTAGCCAGGCGGGCTTAGAAAAAGCCCTACCACCAACCAAACCTAGTCTTACAAGGTGTCCCCGCCGGGAATCGAACCCGCGACCTCCTGTGTTAAGCCAGTGAACTTGGCCTCTGAGCTACGGAGGCGGTTACATTGCAAAAATTTCACATAACAAGCTTTATAAAACCAATTGCGATTGAGGTTATGATTTGAAACTTATGCTGTCTTAGCTTAGCTTCATATATACTAAGCTTCATATATGCCATATATACTAAGATTTGATTCCAAATAACAAAGTTCTGACAAACATGCATCTCTTTGAATAAACTGGCATAAAGTAAAGCCCAAAAAACTTGCTTTTTGTGTGTAAATCAATAAATCACCTTTATTGACTGTGATCAAATGGCGCTGGCGAATCGCAACTAACTTCACTTTAATGTTGACAAATAACATTTCAAATAGCGGAATTTTTGAAAAAAATATGATTGTTCTAGGTAAGTACAATTTTGTCCAAGGTACAACCAGGTTCCCCTACATACACGTGAATAAAATTACCCTTCTACTTGGGTAGTCTACTAACAATGTTCACAGTGCGGGCGCCAGCAGCAACACTATTCTAAACACTAGCAGCGAAGTATGACTATATGAATACATACATACACCTGAAAACAATACCCTCCTACTTGGGCAGTCCAGTGACTATGTTCACAGTGCGGGCGCCAGCAGCAACACTATTCTAAACACTAGCAGCGAAGTATGACTATATGAATACATACATACACCTGAAAACAATACCCTCCTACTTGGGCAGTCCAGTGACTATGTTCACAGTGCGGGCGCCAGCAGCAACACTATTCTAAACACTAGCAGCGAAGTATGACTATATGAATACATACATACACCTGAAAACAATACCCTCCTACTTGGGCAGTCCAGTGACTATGTTCACAGTGCGGGCGCCAGCAGCAACACTATTCTAAACACTAGCAGCGAAGTATGACTATATGAATACATACATACACCTGAAAACAATACCCTCCTACTTGGGCAGTCCAGTGACTATGTTCACAGTGCGGGCGCCAGCAGCAACACTATTCTAAACACTAGCAGCGAAGTATGACTATATGAACACATCATCATAATCATCATAACAGCTCATATACGTCCCCACCGAGGGGCTCGAGCCTACCCTGAATTAGGGCGATCAGGCCTTAGTCGACCACGCGGGCCCAGTGCGGGTTGGTTGAACACATACATACGCCTAAAAAATATTAACCTCCTATTTGGGTAGTCTTTACTTACTATTTTTAATCACTAGTGTAATCTGAAAGATATGCCTACTCGTATCACATTAATGTTAAAAAGGCGAAAGTTTGTGAGTGTGTATGTTTGTTACTTCTTCACGCAAATACAACTAAACGGATCTGGCTGAAATTTGGTAGGTTGACAGATTAGGACCTGGATTTACACATAAGCTATTTTTTTTCACGCTCGCGAGCCGCTTGCGCCTCGAGCACTGCGCACCCTCGAAAATGCATAGAAACGTTTTCCACGCGGGTGAAGCCGCGGGAAATAGCTAGTAAAATGAATAAATCTTATCTAAATAAACTATAATTAATGATTTTTTGACACCTTTGTTTTCGATTGACGAAAGAGTGAAGTTGGTCTTTAGTTACTATTTTTAAGCACTATTGTAATTTGACAGATACATAAAATAAATAAATCTAATCTAAATAAACTGTTAATAATGATTTTTTGATAACTTTGACTTAGGGCTGATAATAAAAAAACCGCCCAAGTGCGAGTTGCACTTATTTATTAATAACACCTATTTATTGCAACTATTTCAGTGAGCCCAAACACGATACTTCTGCTGTAAGTTGGTGAGAAGTTGGGTATCCTGCGATTCCAGGAGATGCTGCAGCATCAGGTGTCCAGGTAACCAAGTTCTATCTTACACCTATTCATTGATACTATTACAAAGAGCCCAACACGATGCCTCTGATGTAAGTTGGTGAGGAGTTGGGTATCCTGCAGATTCCAGGTGATGTTGTAGGATCAGGTCAAGTCTACCATGGATTCGCAATATTATTACAGTTGCAGGGCACCAAATTTCGAATCAATCAGACCGGTATAAGTTGCCCACATCCCTTCATCACCTAGATAAGGGCTGATGATCTTCAAACGGCTGAACAGATCTTCATAAATTATAGCTAAGAACCACCTCGATCACGTCCACTTTAAATGAATGCTGAGAAAACATAATTATAGTCTCAGAAGCAAATATTGTAGATGTTGAGTTTCATACAACAATCATAACACAAAGTGGGGTAACGCTTGTTCTATTATGTGCGTATGCATCTTTACCTTGAGTGGTGACCTCGAATAATGTGTTGACACGTGATAGCTCCTATCCTTCACTGTTATTGAGACTGGTGCATTTAAAACATGTCACAGTACGCTTCGGCATGTTGACGGTAAGGCTGCCAATGCGTGACTGTAAGGAAAACTCTGCTCCGTCGTAATTAGAGCAGAGTTTTTCTACCCCACATTTGAAGCACTAACACTAACTCTACATTTTGTATTTGATCTGAGATTATAGTATAGTAATATGTAGTAATCTGGGGGCACGGCAGTGCCCCCGCCAAGTCGAGAAAAAAAAGCGGCACGGCCGTACCATCCTTTACTCGAAGCAGTTCAGGCCATTTTCAACCCCCCACAACTTCGTTGTAGATAAACCTAGAAGCCTGAATTTTCTGTACCCAAGCAGGCATCATATAAGCACGGTATATTCTAAATTTAATTTAATTTGAACCAGTACTTTAAGAATTATAACTAGTCAAAATTTCCTAATTTGTCACTCACTGACTGACAGATCATCAAAATTCCAAGGCACTTCTAGCCGACATAGAAGATTCAAATTTAGAATACAATTAGTCTTTAGTGTATAAAGCAAGGAAAAACTCAAACATTTTGCAATTTCGGTCCAGTTTTCTAGTTACACAAACTACATAAATAACTTTGTAATCCCATATAAAATATATAGGATTACAAAGTTATTTATGCAGTCGCAGGACCGAACTCCTTGATTTACTAGTTTTTAAGGCGCAGTTCATGAATCAATGTAGTTTTCTACAAAAATAAGTGAAATCCCACCAAAAACATCCTGTAAAAACTAGCCAAGTCTCGATTGGCCGTTGACTTGGATGTCTCAAGGAGTAAATATGCATAAAGTATGTTCAACGGCAGGTCACATAAAATCTAACCATAATAATAAAGAAATCGCAGGAAAGAACCCTAGACTAGGCTTGGCTTTGCTTAGAGATTTCATTACTTTTTATAGAAAAACAAGCAGCTCAATCGAGACTTGGCTAGTTTTTACAGGATGTTTTTGGAGGGATTTTTTATACCAAATAATCCTTACTAATGTTGTAAATGTGAAAATTTGTTTGTTTGTTACCTTTTCACGCTTCAACGCCTTGACCAATCTTAATAAAATTTGGCATGCAGGTAGCCTGTGTCACGAGTAAGGACATAGGCTATTTTTTATACCGTGAAAATAGTTCCTGAGGGAACTGAAAATATACTCTTTTTTGGTTAATTTCTTCACTTTATTTTATTTATTTTATTTTATTAGAGACAAACAGTCATTTACAGATATAAACTTACAACAATATTACCTACTTAAAGACTTATAATCTCCTGTCTTAAATATTATAGTTCATTATCGTATAATTATATTAAAAAGTAACAATAACACTATGAATGAGATAAGATAAGATGGTCATGACTGCACCACCACAGAAGTGGCGACAGCAACCAGAAGCAGACAGCAACAAAACCTCAACTATATAGGTACTCATAGCGAAGGTGCCTTTACAATCCACGGGCATCAGCCACCACAGTCAACACCACCACCAGACAATGCAGACATGACCAAACCTCTAATATTAGATGGAGTGCTATTAAAAATGACCACAAAACTACTTATCTGTTTTGTGACATTACTGAGTTGATTATGGTACAGCTTGCAAGCACGTCTTAAAAAAACTATTACTAGCGTAGCATGTTTTACATTGTGGAATTAAGAATAAAGTCTTGTGACGGCAGTTTCTCTCCTGTCGGCGAGGAACACGAAGATAAATGTTTTCTAACAACAAGGGGACATCGACCAAGTTATTCACTATTTTGTAAAGTAGTACAGCGTCAACGCAGTCACGACGATGATCAAGAATGAATGTTAAATTTTTAAAAATTTGCGTTGATTTCTCTCTAGCCTATTCTTATGAATGTTATAGAATGAATGCCAGACAGTACAAGCAAACTCTAGATGACTACGAACGTAGCTGCTATAAAGGAGCTTGTACGTAGAAGGATTTTTGAAGGGCTTATACACGTCGATGTCCGAAGGTGTAAATCTAAATGCCCTACACGTGATCATGGGTGATGCTAAGTGCAACACCAGGAAACAGCCCTTTTTCCTAGGATAGCACGGTATATTGTGCCACACGATAAGAGAGAGAGAGAGAGAGAGAGAGATTGTATGTGTAGGTCAGTAGCCTGTTACTTCCAGACGATTACACTTCACGTATTATCCCATTCTTAAGGAAAAAAAAACACGAATTATAGTTTGCTTAGTCTTCACAATGTTATCAACAATACAATTGATAAACTTTACGTATTTTCCCATCTTAAGGAAAAAAAAACACGAATAATTGTTTGTTTAGTCTTCGAACAAATGAAGTTAGTTAAGAATTTAGTGAAGAACCCAGAAACCCCCCCCCCCCCACTCCTGGTGCACGAGTCTCTACCCTAACTCGGCCAGGTTAAGCTATACTCCACACACGGGGGCCAAGTCCGGGTTGGTGGAGGTTGTAGGCCATTGGTGAACCTCACGTTCAGAAATTTTTCAAGCCGTGCGGCAAATTGTTCCTGGTAGACTTATTAAACACTAGCTATCCCGGCGAACTTCGTACCGCCTCACACTACACTAAACTACACTACAATACACTTCACTACACTACCGCTACCGCTACACTACCACTACCACTAAACTACCACTACCACTACCAGTACCACTTCCACTACCACTACCACTACACTAACAATACCATTACCACTACCACTACCACCACCACTACCACCACCACTACCACAACCATTACCACTACCACTACACTACCACTACCACTAAACTACCACTTCACTACCACTACCACCACCACTACCACTTACGGTACCACTAAAACTAACACTACCACCACCACCACTACCACTATCACTACCACCACCACCACTACTACTACCACACCATTACCACTACCAATACCACCACCACCACTACCACTACCACACCATTACCACTAGCAATACCACCACCACCACACTACCACTACCATTACCACTACCACTACACTAACACTACACTACCACTACACTACCACTACACTACCACTACCACTACCACTACTACTACCACTACTACTACCACTACTACTACCACTACTACTACTACTACACTACCACTCTATTTACCACTACACTACCACTACCATTAACACTACACTACCACTACCATTAACACTACCACTACACTACCACTACCACAACACTACCACTTCAATACCACCACCACTACCACTAACGGTACCACTACAACTAACACTACCACCACTACCACTACCACTACCACCACCACTACCACCACCACAAGCACTACCACTACCACCACTACTACCACTATAATTACCACTAACACTACCACCACCACTAACACTACCACTACCAATACCAACACTACCACTACTAATACCACCACCACCACCACCACTACCACTACCACTACCGCCACAACTACCACTACACTACAACTACTACTACACTACCACTACAACTATTATTACACTACCACTACACTACACTACTTTTTGTAGATATGGCAGGAATTTTTAGGTCATTTTTTACACCTAGGGTTACATTTTTAAGTTTTAGAAAGGATTCCCAATTTAAAAAAAAATATAATATAGCCTTATAGCAACCGCAGATAGTGTGACTTCCCAACGGTAAAAGAATTTTTTAAATCGGTCCAGTAGTTTCGGAGCCAATTGAAGACAAACAAACAAACAATCAAATCTTTCCTCTTTTTAATATTAGTGTAGATATAAGAGATACGAGGGCAGTTTGACAACTCAATGACTTTAAGGTTGAATAAAAACTTTTTTAATATTTTTTTTTTGTCTCATATTTGGAAACTCACTAAGAAGTGCATGGCGTTCTTTTTTCAAATTTGGCGCGAAAACAAGCTTTTTAGAAACAAAAAAGTTAGACGACTTCTAAGTATTCTTTGAAAATGAAGAAAAGCGAGTATCGAGTGCTAATTAAACACTATTTTTTACGTGGTAAAACAATTAAGCAGACCGAAGACAAATTGAAAAACTATTATGGTGATTCTGCGCCTTCTCATGGGATGGTGCTTAGGTGCTTCACTGAATTTCGTTGTACTAATGACGCGGAGCGCCCAGGAAGGCCGATTGAGGTCACTACGGAGGGCATTGTTAATAAAATACATTATATTGTTTTGGCAGACCGTCGAGTGAAGATACGCGAAATAAGTGACGCTGTGCACATCTCGACTGAACGAGTTTTTTATATTTTACATGATAATCTGGGCATGAAAAAGCTTTCTGCAAGATGGGTGCCGCGTTTACTAACAGTCGACCAGTAACGAAATCGTGTAACAGCTTCTGAGTAATGCCTAGCCATGTTTAATCGCAATCCGAGTGAGTTTATGCGTCGGTACTAAGAGACTAAGCAATAGTCGAAGCAATGGACTTCTACCGGGGAACGTGCCCCAAAGAAGGCAAAAACTGTTTGCTCGGCTGGTAAAGTGATGGCCACAGTCTTTTGGGACAGCCAAGGGGTTATTTACATAGATTTTTTGGATAAAGGCAAGACAATAACCGGAGCTTACTATGCTGCATTGTTAGATAGATTCAATAAAAAGTTGGTTAAGAAACGACCGCATCTAGCAAAGAAAAAAAATCTATTTCATCAGGATAATGCACCGGCCCACTCGTCTGCAATCGCGACATCAAAAATTGTCGAATTAGGATACGAATTATTGCCACACCCTCCGTATTCGCCAGATTTAACCCCCTGTGACTTTTTCCTCTTCTCAAACATGAAGAAATGGCTTGGCGGGCAAAGATTTTCGTCAAACGAAGAGGTGGTAGCCGAAACTGAGGCCTATTTTTCAGGGTTTGACAAAAATATTTTTTTGATGGGTGTAAGAGGTTGGAACATCGCTGAACTAAGTGTGTAGAGTTTTGAAAGGAGATTATGTAGAAAAATATAAAAAAATATATGTAAAATGAGTGTTTCTTCTTTCCAAAGTCATGGACTTATCAAACCGCCCTCGTATGCAGTGTACAGGTTTTATAATCCAAGTCGTACTTTTTTGTTGGCAAATTTGTTTTTAAGTATAGGTACCTACCTACCTAGTTATGGTTATTAAAAAAATGTCATTCCCTTCTTATACAAATATATAATTAAATTAAAATCCTCCTCTCGTCTAATATTTTAACACTGTTGTACTCAAACTGGGTCCATGATGTAATTTTATCCTTTGGAACACCTCTAAATACTCACGGTTACATTAAATGATTGAGTATTGAATACTAACAAATTACAATATTCATTAATTTACTATAGTCAATAATGACATAAATAGTAATCTAAAAATAAATAAGAAAAGTATCAAGATGTGTTAGTAGCTCCACAGGTTAGCGCGTAGCTGTGCGTGTGAGTCGTGCAACAATACAAATTAATACCTAAAATTAAAGCGCGTCACTGCGTTAACTGGGGCATGTATTTATTAAACTGAACAACTTTTGTTCTTACAAGTTTGCTGAAATCGCAAAAATTCGATCAGCTGATTGACAGATATATTTTTTTTTGAAGCGTCAATTTTTAGGGTTCCGTAGTACAACAAGGAACCCTTATAGTTTTGTCATGTCTGTTTGTCCGTCTGTCTGTTCGCGGCTGTAGTTTCACTACACTAAAATCAATTATTTTTTGACTGATATATATTTTTTTTATTGATGAATTATTATTATTTTTTTTTATTCACTATTGGTAAACCCTTGACAACATCTCACCTGTTGGTAAGTGACGATATTGCCGAAGATGAAAGCGGGCTTACCAAGAATCCCCAACGCAATGGGGAACTGGCTATCTTATCTTCATGCCGGAACACATCAATGATATCAACATTGATATTTGGCGGCAAGACTTAGATAAGATGGTGGTAGCTAGCCAGACGGGCTTAGAAAATGCCCTACCACCAACCAAACCGAGTCTTACAATTAACCCCGCCGGGAATCGAACCCGCGACCTCCTGTGTAAAGCCAGTTAACTATGCCTCTGAGCTACGGAGGTGGTTAAAATCATATTTTAACACTTATTATCCTTATTTTCCTATTTATTTAGATAGATTTATAGATTACTACGCTACGGCTGTATAGCTTGGGGCCACACTGGGAATTGCGCGGCGAAAGTTTTTAAGCAATTTTTTTTACACCTTGGTTCACGTTACTGAAGTTTTAACAAGGATTGCTTTTTTTTATTGTAATTAATATAGCCTATGTTACTCTGCGATAATGAAGCATTCTAATGGTAAAAAAATATTTAAAATCGGTTTAGTAGTTGTTGAGTTTATTCGTTACAAACATACAAAAATACAAAGCTTTCTTATTTATAATATTAGTATAGATGATCAAGAATGAATTGTACAGTCTTTTAAAAAAACCTTTTACTTCTTATGAACTTAACTAATAACTCTGTTTAAACCGTAATCAACTGTTATACTGTAGGTACCTTCCTGGTTAACTATTTCAAACTACAGAGGCGGTAATTATTTAATGACTGAATAATTTATATATTTATTTCTTACAGTGAGCTTAATAAGTAGAAAGTGTAAAGTAACAGTATGCGGAGACGGAAGAAGCCTCGTGGGAGTTTACTGCGGTGAAGGACCTTGCAACATATTTGGCTGTAACTGCGACGGGGGTTGCATCCCGGGTGATGATCCGATTACTCAATTCAAACGGATCCACGGCGGTGAGGTCAAAAATGTGGACGTGACCATACTTTAAATGGCGCCTTATATATTACAAAATAGAAAAAGATGCATCTGAATTTTCGCGTAGTTAGTAAAAAAAAAACCGAGAGTTCCGTACCACCATACCTCTTCACACAAGTACAACAATGACACCTAATCATATCAAACAAACTATATCAAAGTGCGCGACAAAAAAATGCGGTGGTTTTTACTCCATTCAAACTCGTTTGCGCGATAACGCTAACACTTGACCCGGTATTTGTTATTGTTGTAATACTTTAGGATTAGTATTATAATGAAATTAGTTTCACTTTTGTTTGTATTACAGTTTTCAGAGGGAAACATATTTTTTTAAACACGATTCTTGTACAGGGATTCCCCGTGTTTTATATTTTTTTATATCATAACTAACACCTATACATACAAATTTCAGCCGGCTACCTATCACGGTTCGAAAGATAAAGAGCCTTTTAAAAGTCGGACATATCGACGGATGAACAGAAAAACAAATGGACATATAATTAAGACTTAGTAATAGGGGAAGGCCTATGTCAAGCAGTAGGCGTCCTTCGGCTGATATAATGAAAAGGGTCTCGTTTCCTGTTACCGAACCCGAAGACAGTCATAAAACCGACGTCCATGTGGGCAAAGCCGCTGGAAAAAGCTAGTCTTCAATAAATAAAAAAAGCAATAAATGATCGTGAAGACGCAAACCATAATGCGAAACAGTTTGACGTACGCGCAGGTTACACTTTATTAGAAGGAGTGTTTCCTTCTACGCGCAGCTAGAAAAGTTAGACCAAAAACGATCGGTGTGTCATAAATTGTTTT
The DNA here is from genome assembly GCA_947284805.1 of Coleophora flavipennella. Taxonomy (NCBI): domain Eukaryota; kingdom Metazoa; phylum Arthropoda; class Insecta; order Lepidoptera; family Coleophoridae; genus Coleophora; species Coleophora flavipennella. The sequence goes on along the minus strand of OX369303.1, from coordinate 9,599,920 downwards.
TTTTTACGTATTGTAATAATTACTTAATAAAGTAAAAACCCAACTGCATAAAACTTAAAACCTCTTTTTTGGGCCAGATGGGTATAAATGTATCCTTGTCACTCATGGGCAAAATACGAATATAACAACACCTCGCACACCAAAATAACTATGCCTTTAGCCCTTCCCCAAGCCTGTCTGTGATTTACGATAGTGCTAACTACATAATTCCGACAAGCCTTTAGCACAGTATTACGATATAGCTGTGCCTTTAGCCCTTCCCCACGCCTGTCTGTGATTTACGATAGTGCTTAGCACATTATTTCGACACGCCTAAAGCACATTATTACGATATTGCTGTGTTTTTAGCCCCTCGCCAAGCCTGTATGTGATTTACGATAGTACCTACAACATTATTCCGACACGCCTTTAGCCAGTATTAAATATGGCTGTGCCTTTAGCTCTTACCCAGGCCTGTCTGTGATTTACGATAGTGCCTACTACATTATTCCGACACGCCTTTAGCACAGTATTACGATATAGCTGTGCCTTTAGCCCTTCCCCAAGCCTGTCTGTGATTTACGATAGTGCCTACTACATTATTCCGACACGCCTTTAGCAAGTATTAAATATGACTGTGCCTTTAGCCCTTACCCAAGCCTGTCTGTGATTTACGATAGTGCCTACTACATTATTCCGACAAGCCTTTAGCACTGTATTACGATAATGCTGTGCCTTTAGCCCTTCCCCAAGCCTGTCTGTGATTTACGATAGTGCCTACTACATTATTCCTACAAGCCTTTAGCCAGTATTAAATATGGCTGTGCCTTTAGCCCTTACCCAAGCCTGTCTGTGATTTGCGATAGTGCCTACTACATTATTCCGACACGCCTTTAGCACAGTATTACGATATAGCTGTGCCTTTAGCCCTTACCCAAGCCTGTCTGTGATTTACGATAGTGCCTACCACATTATTCCGAAATGCCTTTAGCACAGTATTACGATATAGCTGTCCCTTTAGCCCTTCCCCAAGCCTGTCTGTGATTTACGATAGTGCCTACTACATTATTCCGACACGCCTTCACCACAGTATTACGATATGGCTCTGCCTTTAGCCCTTACCCAAGCATTTCTGTTATTTTCAATAGTGCCTACCTCATTATTCCGATTTTTGTGGTGCTTACACGCTTTCAAGTTAATTTGCTAGTTATATGTTTAATAGTTGTGTAACATTAAACAATACAGGGTGTATCAAAATTAGCGTAGGTACCGTAAACTGTTAACGGGTCCAACGGTTAACGGGTACACCAATTATTTTACATCATGTACTTTTTTAGGGTTCCGTACCCAAAGGGTAAAAACGGAACCCTATTACTTAGACTTCGCTCTCCCTCTGTCCGTCTGTCCGTCTGTCACCAGGCTGTATTTCATAAACCGTGATAGCTAGACAGTTGAAATTTTCACAGATGATGTAGGTATTACTGTTGCCGCTGTAACAAAAAATACTAATAAAAAATAGAATGAAATAAATATTACAGTGGGCTCCCATACAAAAAACGTGATTTTTTTGCCTATTTTTCTCGATATTGATAACGGCAACAGGTAGACGCTTGAAATATTCACATAATATTGAGTTATATTGATCTCTAAAAAAACCAATAATTAAATTAAAATAAAATTAATATTTAAGGGGCTCTCATACAACAAACTTCATTTTTATAGACGACTAGCTTTTTATCGCGGTTTCGCCCGCGTGGACATCGTTTTTGTGATTGACTTAGAGGGTGCGCGGTGCGCGAGCCGCAAGCGGCTTGCCAGATCTCCAGATGCCTCGGGAACTATGTCAAGATATGCTTATTAGTAATTCATGTGATTTCCCACCCCATAAACCATCTCGGTGCAAAAAATCACACAATCCATTGTTCCGTTGCGATGTTAATTAACCAAAAAAGTATATTTTTATATTTTCAGTTCCCTCGGGAATTGCGTCGGGCTATGCTATTTTCACGGAATAAAAAGTAGCCTGATGTCCTTCCTTGTGACACAGGCTACCTGCATGCCAAATTTCATTAAGATTGGTCAAGGCGTTGAAGCGTGAAAAGGTAACAAACAAACTAACAAACAAACAAACACATTTTCAAATTCATAATATTAATAAGGATGGTACGGAACACTTCGTGCGCGAGTCCGACTCGCACTTGGCCGGTTTTTTAAACTGTAACATGTATGTTTAATGCAAATATTTTAATTGTCCGCAATCAAATGACTACCTTGTTCACGGATATACTTGTTGAGATTTGTGTTATACTAATATTATCATGTAATGTGTTGTGATACTCGTATGACTCATATTCCTATGAGTCATATAAGTCCTATGAGATACGCAATAACAACTGTTTTGTCGAATAACAAAATATAACGATTTTGTAGTGCTTTATAGTGAGTTGTTATTATTATCTCGACATCATATTTTATTTCCATCACCATCCCTACGAAACTTCATACTTTAGGATCATACTACCTACACTTGGTATGTTGTTAAGTCATATGGGAACTTTCGCTAACTCTATGAACTTATGTCGAAATAGATACTTTATCATCATCATTATTTACAAGCCGAAAGACATCCACTACTGGAGAAAGACCTACTCTAAGAATTTCCATGACGATCAGTCCTGCGCTGCGCGCACCCAGCTTCCCGCGACCTTCACCATTTCGCCGGTCCACCGAGCAGGAATCCTGCCTACACTATATCTTCCGGTGCACGGTTGCTACTCGAGAACTTCCCTACCCAACGGCCAACTGTTCTACGAGAACACAGAAATACATAATGCAACTATTAATTAATGCCTTGCAAGGCAGCACAGGATCTATCGTTGTAGAAATACTCGTGGGAGGCCTATGTTAAGCAGTGAGTGCGGTTAATGTTATGATGTTGATATAGGTACAATAAGTCTTAAAATAACACGCGGAGATGTGAGCCTCAGAAGATTTAGTCTACAATCCGTGTAACCATTGCGCAAGCAATGTTACATGAACATGCGGCGGTCTCCTGAAGATGACTTGGCTCCGCACTCGACGCTCAAGAAGAATTAATTTTACTTGTCATAGGACCTTGTATACTTACGGCGGTTACTTTGGTTATTCTACGGATCTCCTTATTGCTAATGCGATCGCGACCTAAGCCTTCTTATGAGGCCCGTAGTGAGTGACATGTCTCAATTTCGTATACTATCACTGGCAACACACACTGGTCAAAGACCTTCCTTTTGAAACACTGTGGTATTTGGCACGTGAATATATTGCCAAGCTTCACTAACGCTTCCCAGCCAAGTTGGATTTGACGATTGATCTCCTTTCTCCAAGTTAGACCTACCTTACTTGACTATTTGTCCTAGGTATACATATTCATCAACAACTTCGGGTATAGGGTACCCAACTTTTAGAAGAGCAAGGTAACCGATATAGCTCACAGAATCGCTAAATTTAAGGCTTTAAGAGGACCCAATCCGAGTAGGTTGAAACGTGATAAAATAATATCAAACAGAAGTCTCTTCATTTTAAGTTCAAATCAATGCGGGCTGTAACAAGACTTTTTCGTTGAAAACGAACGCCCAATTCTCGATTTTTACATGTTTTTAATACTTTTCTTCACTTTCAAAAAAGTTTTTAAAAAATGTTTTCAATCAGAATGTAAGTTGTTATAGTCAGCGATGTTTGTGTGTTGGTTTAATTAAACATAAATAATTTGTTTTTGAAAAATTTTGCAATTAATGCCAAGCATTCTATCTATCTAGCGCACATTTTTTTTACATCAAAAGTGAGAATATTTTGAAAATTGTATTCAATTAAATCGATTTTTTATCACTTTAAGTATATTATTTCTTATTCCATAGTGATAGCTTTACACAGTCTTTCAATAACCGTATGACCCATCTTAAGGCTTTAAGTGGTAGTGGCAGATAGCTCGTAGAACAGCTAAGCGTTGGGGCAGTAAAGTTCTTGACAGCGAAATAATTTTTAAATGTAATGAGGTTACTTATACCTCTTACATCTAAACTGGCATACTTAAATACAAACTGCTTTTAATTATGAAGATTAAAGTAAAGATTTATTATTCACTGTATAGAAAGAAAGCTCCTTCGCTCTTCTGTGATATTATGTACCGCACAGAATCCTGCACAATACTCTATATAGTACATTCTCGTATACAAATATCTACAAAAAACTCCACATTATTTGTTTTCCTGACTCGTGATCCTCTACGCCGCAGCAGCACCTGCCTTCCAGCACCTATATCCATCACCTGCTCTATTCCTTCTGCCGCCTAGGACTCCCTTGGCCCGGACCTACAGGACACCAGTGTAAAACGTAGCGCGACAACCTCCTCACTACAAAAGTTAATCCTAAATAATCTGTCCTATTGAACCCTCACCTCATCAGTAACTAGCAAGGTTCGGGGCGCAACAAGGTCTTTGAAATTCATCTTATTGTGAAGTCGCTGCTTTGATGTTCGCCAAAAGTTGCAACTGTGCCAGATTTGCGACTGTATGTATGTCTGTTTCCTTGGCAGAGCCTGTGGCTTAAACAGCTTGATAGATTGTGATTTGCGAGTCGTTGTTATATTAGTCTTGATCCTGTGAGAGATATATGATAGAACTGTGGTTGGGTGCCGCTGACGGAATAGAGTTTTTGTAATGCAAAAACGGCGAGGGTAGCAGACGATGTTATACTAGAGACCAATTTAGTAAATATAATATAACTAGCTGTTTCCCGCGGTTTCCCCCGCGTGGACCACGTTTCTATGACTTTTCGAGGGTGCGCAGTGCAAAGAAAAAGTGGCCTATGTCTTAATCCAGGTCCTAATCTGTCTACCTACCAAATTTCAGCCAAATCCGTTCAGTAAATTTTGCGGGAAAGCGTAACAGACAGACAGACAGACTTATAATATAAGTAGGGAAGTAGGGATATTAGTAGGGATGACACTTCCATGCTTGTTGATTTACTCTGTTGCTACTTTTACCAACCAGAACCTGGATACATTTACGAAAAGAGGGAAAGGGAACTCATACAGTACTAGGCACAAGTATAAACTGTGCTCTGCAACCTCCACCAACCCGGACTTGGCCCCCGTGTGTGCAGTATAGCTCAACCTGGCCGAGTTAGGGTAGAGACCCGTGCACCAGGAGTGGGGGGAGACTTCCCTGGGTTGTTCACTAAATTCTTAAATAACTTTGCGAAGACTAAACAAACAATTATTCGTGTTTTTATCACGCTTTTATTAGCTTCACCTTTATGTTTGTATGTAAGTTTGTATGTAACCGACTCCTTTGGACTCGATTTTGACCCACTTTAAACGGACAGATTTAATTCAAACTTTGTAGACTTATCAAGAATCAAGCGACAATAATTATAATAATTTCATAAGTTTAAACTAAAAAATAAATAGACTTTAAAAAAAAGTAAAAAACACGCTTTTAAAATACATCAGACCTAAACAGTTAAAAATAATTCTTAATATAAGCAGAAAATAATTATTAACAAATTACTAGTATTATTGTGAAAAAGCGTAGGGCGCTCTGTGCCATATTTTTCGTCTATGGAGCAACCCACACTTAATGTTTTTGGCAGTAATTCCAAAATTACTTGAAAACAAGTAGTTAATGTTAAATGGAACCAACACACAAAAATCCGTGACTTTAAGATCTTTCATTTTAATTGAACACATTTTTTTAAACTTATTTGAAAGTGATGAAAAGTAATAGAAACATTTAAAAATCGAGAATTGGGCGTTCGGTTTCAACGTAACAGCCGCGTTGAAGCTCGCATTAATTTGAACTTAAAATGAATAGACTTACGTTCGATATTATTTAAACACGTTTCAACCTGCTCGGACCTACCTACACTCATGACAAATTACAGCTTTCTAGGGAAAATAGTCTGAGCTAAACCACGAACAACCAGACAATAATATTTCATAATTTAGGGTTCCGTGTTCGAAAAAAACAGGCTTGAAAGTGCTAAATTTTGTTGGAGTCGAGTATCCCCACTCCGTAACAACTAAACCGCAGTATTAAGAAATTTGAAAATAATCGTGAAAGTAGTCTATATAATGAATTTAAAAGTAAAACTATCGCGGCTAAGTAGGCTTTCTTAGTTTATGAGAAATAGTCGACTAACTTAACATGTGCACTTCGATTTGTAATCGATGTGTTCATAGAGTTTTCACAAAATATGTTCTATTACCAACTGCAAATGTAATTTTGTTTTTTAAAATAAACATTTATTTTCTGAAAAGACTACGGAACATTACTTTGCGCGAGTTCGACTCGCACTTGGCAGGTTTATAAAGTTTTGTCCCAGGCAAAGGGACCCTATTACTGAGCCTACACTGTCCGTCCATCTGTCTATCTGTTCGTCGGCCCTTCTGTCCGTACTTTTGAAAGGCTCTGTCTTTTGAACCGTGATAGGTAGGTGGCAGAATTTTTTACAGATAGGTGTTAGTTAAAGGGATTTACTAACAAGAAGTAAAAAAAAACTTAAATAAAGCGGAGTCGTCATACAAGAATCTTCTTTTATTTATGATCTCTAGTAAAACTGTGATTATTATCATCATCATCATATCAGCCACAAATCGTCCACTGCTGGACAAAGGCCTCCCCCAAGGATTTCCACGACGACCGGTCCTGCGCTGCCCACATCCATCGGCTTCCCGCGGTCTTCACCAGGTCATCGGTCCACCGCATGGGAGGCCTGCCTACGCTACATTTTCCGGTGCGCGGTCGCCACTCGAGAACTTATATAAAAATAAAAATGATTATACAAAAGTAAAAATGGTTGCGATATAATAATAAACTTAAAATAAAACAAAAAGTAATGAAAACCGGCCAACCGTGAGTCGTATTCACGCTCAGGAGACCGGCCTGAATAAATAAACCAGCATTTTTCTGTCGCTCGTGTTATTGTCTTTTGTTTGAAGTGATATAGATTCATTTTTGTACTTGTGTGGAGATGTGTGGTGGTATGAAACCCTCAGTTTTTAAAAACGTTATAATATTGGAGACTTCTTTAAAAAAAATCCATATTCTGAGGTGCCTGATTCTTTTATATATTAGGCGTGCCTTTTAAATCAGTTCAACATAAGCGCCATAGTTTCGTATAAATTCCGTTTCCGGATCACCTGGAAGGCAACCACCGCCGCAGTTACATCCAAAAATGTTGCAAGATTGTTTTCCACAATAGGTTCCCACCTTCTTTTTCCCGTCCCCACAGACTGTTATCTCACAACGGCGCGGATCTGTAAAAAATAAATAAATTAAAAATATTTTTAATTCTGAATAAAGTGAACTTTGGTATTACGTTAGGAATAATAATTAATAATTATTGTAAGTATATTTATTGTAAGTACTTAGGTAAGTAAAAGAAGTAGTAAAAGTCGTGTCCAAAGATAATGGGTAAGTAAGAAGGTAATGTCGTGTCCAAAGATAATGGGTAACTAAGAAGGCAATGTCGTGTCCAAAGATAATGGGTTACTAAGAAGGCAATGTCGTGTCAAAAGATAATGGGTATTGGTATTGGTATTGGTAGTGGGCTCCCGTTTCCGCATTTGGACTCTTTTTCGGTCCTTTATGCGTGCAAGTGTCGCTGGCTAGTCCAGCCAACCCAGCTCCTTCCAGAAGCACAGAAGTCTCCTGGGACATTCGCAGGCTTCTCGGAGCGACCCCATATCATTGAGGATTTTTACCCGATGTTCGATCAGACCAGTGCATTCCAGGATCACATGACTAACTGTTTCATCTGTCTCAAGACATCCTCTGCAAAGAGGACTGTCTGTGACATTCATGATGAATAGTTGTTTATTCAGGGGTAGGTGCCCGCTGATAGTACCCACAACTATACGAAGATCACGTCGGTTGAGGCTGAGGAGTTTTCGGGTCAGTTGTGGTTTGATTTGCATCAAAACCATTTTTGACTGCCTACAGCTAGTTAGATTAGCCCAACGGGCATTGTGTTGATGAACTGTGTGCAGCCTTGTCCATGAGCGTATTTGTCTAAAAGGGATTGGCATGAGTGGAACGGGGCCAGCTACTGGAGTTTCGGAACCCCTTTTAGCCAGCTCATCGGCTGCATCGTTCCCCAATGAGTTACTGTGCCCCTTTATCCATTGCAGGATGACCCTGTTAACTGAAGCTATTCGCTCCAGTGCAAGGTGACATTCGTAGATTAGACTGGAGTTCATGGTATTGCTCTCCAGAGCCAGAAGTACGGCCATGCTATCTGAGAGTATCCTAATGCCGTAGTTCGTGACACCTCTTTTCATGACCGTGGTGGCAGCGTGGGTGATGGCAACACATTCACATTGGAATATGGAACTATGTTCACCCAATGCCAGTGATACATGGATGTTCAAGTCTAATGAGAAGACGCCTGCCCCCGTACCAGACTCTGTTTTAGAGCCATCGGTGTATATGCGGACCTCGTTAATACCCGATTGGTCCCCGTCTTTCTCGTAAAGTTGTATTCGATAGTGTTTATCGAACACATGTTTCGTAGGGATCCTATCACATGGGGCTTCTAAGAGCGGTTGAAATGTAACCGCCCTACTTAGCAGAGTTTGATGTGGACCCTCTTGATTGTGCCACAGGCCCAGATAATAGTAAGTAATAAGGTAATATCGTGTAAGATAATGGGTAAGTAATAAGGTAATATCGTGTCCAAACATATAGGGTAAGTAAGAAAGTAATGTCGTGTCCAAAGATAATGGGTAACTAAGAAGGTAATATCGTGTCCAAAGGTAATGTTAATACGGGTAGTTATGATAAATGTGGCTTTCATTAAACAGATCCATGTTGACTTTCTTAATGTTAAGAATGAAACTGCTGAGCTTGCCTAAATTTCCTTACCACAGTTGATTTAGGTTGATTTTAGTAGATTTACAAATATGATTTCATTAGAAAAGGTATTTTATGGTTCCCTACCCAAAGGGTAAATTCGGGACCCTATTACTAAGACTCCGCTGTTCGTCCGTCTGTCTGTCTGTTTTACCGTCTGTCACCAGGCTGTATTTCATGAACCGTTATAGCTAGAAAGTTATTTTTTTTCACAGATGACGTATTTCTGTTACCGCTATAACAACAAATACAAAAAATTAGAAAAAGTTAAGGTCTTTAAACAAAAAACTTTTTTTTTTAAATGAAGGAACTAGCGCCATCTAGTATGATGTTACGGAACCCTTTGATTTTGGAACGAAAAGGAAAACTCAGTTAGTTCCGGATCCCAGCTTTGCTTTATCATGGCTTTGTAAAGTGAAAAAATCATTTGTGTGGCACTTCTACAAAAGAATACCAAGAAATGTGTGTGAATTACCGGAATATAAATAGGAAATTATTTATTAGTAACCAAATAATAAGACCTGTAATAATATCTCACTTATTACAGATTACACCTAAAATAAAATACCTATAATACCTAAAATGTTTTATTTCAGATATTTTAGGCAATTATTTTAGGTGTAAACTGTAATTAGTGGGAATTTAAATTTAAAAAACACATTTGTATAAAATCAAGAGGCTGATAGGGCGCTAAGATCACTCAATCCGAGCAGGTTGATACGTGTTTCAATAATATCGAACGTATGTCAATTCATTTTAAGTTCAAATCAACGCGGGCTTCAACGCGGCTGTTACGTTGAAACCGAACTCCCAATTCTCGATTTTTACATGTTTTTATTACTTTTCATCCCTTTTAAATAAGTTTAAAAAAAGTGTTAAATTAAAATGAAAGGTATTAAAGTCACCGATTTTTGTGTGTTGATTTCATTCAATATTAACTATTGGTTTTCGAGAAATTTTGCAATTAATGCCAAAAACTGGGTCTACAGTATATTTTTTTTACATCAAAAGTGGTAATATTTTTAAAATTGTATTCAATTAAATCGATTTTTATTACTGTCAGTATATTTTTTTTTCCATGATTATTACTATTCTAGCTTCATAGCTATTGCTTTAAACATTCTTTTAATAATTTGAATTGAATATTATCATTTGACCCATCTTAAGGCCTAAAAAGAGAGCAGAAATATTAAACGATAATGACTGTGATGCCGTGTGAACGCGTTCCTATTTGTCTGTACGCACACAGCGTGATGTTACATACAAATTATACCAGTCTAAGGCTGTTTCTGTTATTAGAAAGTAGGCGTTAATATGTAGAAATACCTAACATAAAAAAAAATGATTTCTGCATAATAATACAGGTTGTAACAAAATTTGTGTAGGTCCCGTTCACTGGGGCTTCTACTCATCGTACTGAACAACTTTTGTTCTAAAACTTTGCTGAAAACGAAAATATTTTTTTTACTCTTTATACAAATCGATCAGCTGATCGAACGATTTTGTGCATTTTAGTATGGAGGGTCCAAATTTTGTTATGAGATTTGACTATGGGTTCCTTAGGGAAAGTTGTTCAGTATGACGAGTACAGTTAACGGGACCTACACCAATTTTGGTACATCCTGTAGAGAATACAAAGTATACATAATTCTTAAATTATTAGCACCTACTAATATTACACGTATACAAAGGCTACCTTTAAACAGACGGCTAATGGTAGTATGATTTCAAAAATCATTAATTTATGTTCTCCGGTATAATGTGATAATACCTATTAATAATTTTTTTTGTAATTTACCAGAAAAGCACATAGTCCGACCACAAGTTGAATGTTTAAAGCCGCCAAAATATCCACACGTTAAATAGCTATTTGATTTTATTTTAAAATTTAGTAGAGTGGGGCCACAACACTCAGAATAAACCAACCACGGTAACATCGATATCGATAAAATTATAAATAAAAACTTCATTTTTTTTACAATTTGTATGTTAACAAATAGTAGACTTCTAGTACTTAAAGACCGAATATATAAGGCGGAATAAGCTGGCAGCTCATGGCGTGTGGTATTTATACCACTCTACAAAGCAGCTTTCTTATCTAGAAGTATAATTATATGTCGCAGGCATAAAGTATAATTCGTTATTTTACAATACTGGTCATGCAAATTATTCAAATCTGATCGAACCTAACATCGCTTGCTTCGCTCGCTCATTTACAATCTGCCATTCGGTATTTTACAATTTTCCTGGCTAAGCATTTTACAATCTGCGTACAGAATTTTACAATTTGCCTGATCCTTTGTATATGAACGAAATATTAAAATTTGTCTGACAATTTGTAAAATTACTAACATATATTAACTAGATCATTTTACAATCGGCGTACAGCATTTTAAAATTTGCCTGACCGTTTGTATATGGACGAATAAAATTTGCCTGAACATTTGTCTGTGAAAATGTGTCTGTTGTGTTTGATGAGTCTGCCAAGAACAATTTGCCGCGCGGCTTGAAAAAATTCCTAAACGTGGGGTTCACCCATGGCCCTACAACCTCCACCAACCCGGACTTGGCCCCCGTGTGTGGAGTATAGCTTAACCTGGCCGAGTTAGGGTAGAGACTCGTGCACCAGGAGTGGGGGGTGGGGACTCTTATGGGTGGTTCACTAAATTCTTAACTTACTTTGCTTGTTGTGAAGACTAAACAAACAATTATTCGTGTTTTTTTTCCTTAAGACGGGAAAATACGTGAAGTTTATCAAACTATCACCCACGATCACGTGTAGGGCATTTAGATTTACACATACGGACATCGACGTGTATAAGGATGTGGGGGTTTAGAGGGGTTTAAACACCCCCTTAGTACTCGATGCCTTTATTACCAAATGAGCGCAACGTTGAAATGTAAAACAGTAAGATGTATATTCACCTTTGCGTTGAATTCAAATATAATTCAAATATCCGCAACGCCAAGGTAAATATTTCTCGCCAGCGCCAGTTCAGCGCTTGGCCAGTGCCAGTACAGCGCCTCGCCAGCGCCAGCGCCGAGTCGTGTCGCGTCGGTGGCGGTGCCCTCCCGCTATATGGACGAATAAAATTTGCCTGAACATTTGTCTGTGAAAATGTGTCTGTTGTGTTTGATGAGTCTGCCAAGAACAATTTGCCGCGCGGCTTGAAAAAATTCCTAAACGTGGGGTTCACCCATGGCCCTACAACCTCCACCAACCCGGACTTGGCCCCCGTGTGTGGAGTATAGCTTAACCTGGCCGAGTTAGGGTAGAGACTCGTGCACCAGGAGTGGGGGGTGGGGACTCTTATGGGTGGTTCACTAAATTCTTAACTTACTTTGCTTGTTGTGAAGACTAAACAAACAATTATTCGTGTTTTTTTTCCTTAAGACGGGAAAATACGTGAAGTTTATCAAACTATCACCCACGATCACGTGTAGGGCATTTAGATTTACACATACGGACATCGACGTGTATAAGGATGTGGGGGTTTAGAGGGGTTTAAACACCCCCTTAGTACTCGATGCCTTTATTACCAAATGAGCGCAACGTTGAAATGTAAAACAGTAAGATGTATATTCACCTTTGCGTTGAATTCAAATATAATTCAAATATCCGCAACGCCAAGGTAAATATTTCTCGCCAGCGCCAGTTCAGCGCTTGGCCAGTGCCAGTACAGCGCCTCGCCAGCGCCAGCGCCGAGTCGTGTCGCGTCGGTGGCGGTGCCCTCCCGCTTCCGCTCCGCCCCACAATTCTTTATCTCTAATCATGTGACCTGTGACCTTAGTCAGTCTATCGTAATTACCTTATATCGCCTCCGTGACGTAATAGCAGAATCCATTAGCTTCACATCAACAGGTCACGGGTTCGATTCCCGCCAGCGCCAGTGCAGTCACTCGCCAGCGCCAGTGCAGCGCCTCGCCAGCGCCAGTGCAGCGCCTCACCAGCGCCAGTGAAGCGCCTCGCCATAGCCAGTGCAGTGCCTTGCCAGCGCCAGTGCAGCGCCTCGCCAGCGCCAGCGCCTCGCAAGCACCAGTGCAGCGCCTCGCCAGCGCCAGTGAAGCGCCTCGCTAGCGCAAGTGTAGCGCCTCGCCAGCACCAGTGCAGCGCCTCGCCAGCGCCAGTGCAGTGTCTCGCCAGCACCAGTACAGCGCCTCGCCATCGCCAGCGCCAGCGCCTCACCAGCACCAATGCAGCGCCTCGCCAGCGCCAGCGCCTCGCCAGCACCAGTGTAGCGCCTCGCCAGCGCCAGTGCAGTGCCTCACCAGCACCAGTACAGCGCCTCGCCAGCGCCAGCGCCAGCGCCTCACCAGCACCAGTGCAGCGCCTCACCAGCGCCAGCGCCTCGTCAGCACCAGTGCAGCGCCTCGCCAGCACCAGTGCAGCCACTCGCCAGCGCAGCGCCTCGCCAGCGCCAGTGCAGCCCCTCGCCAGCGCTAGCGCAGCACCTCGCCAGCGTCAGCGCCAGCGCCTCGGCAGCACCAGTGCAGCGCCTCGCCAGCACCAGTGCAGCCCCTCGCCACCGTCAGCGCCTCGCCAGCGCCAGTGCAGCGCCTCGCCAGCGCCAGCGCCTCGCCAGCGCCAGCGCCTCGCCAGCACCAGTGCAGCGCCTCGCCAGCACCAGTGCAGCCCCTCGCCAGCGCCAGCGCCTCGTCGTGTCGCGTCGGTGGCGGCGACCTTCCGCTCCCGCTCCGCCCCACAATTCTTTATCTCTAACCATGTGACCTGTGACCTTAGTCAGTCTATCGTTATTACCTTATATGGCCTCCATGACGTAATGGCAGAATCCATTAGCTTTACATGAGCAGGTCACGGGTTCGATTCCCGGTGGGGTCTAACTTTGTATGACCCGATATGTTTTTCAACTTTGAAGAGGCTGAAGACCTACCTGTATAACCGAACCGGACAGGAGCGCCTCACTGCACTCTAACACTTATGTCAATACATAACGAGTTAGCCGCCTCATCAATAAAAAGAAATAGTCAGTCAATTAATTTTAAGAACAAATAACTATATAAATAAATTTTGTCTTTCAATTTGCGTTATTTCGTGGTTATTGTTATCGAAAAATTTTGCGCTCGCTGCACTTGAATTTTTCGTCTGGTTCTGTTTTGTTTTACACCCCACCCCGTTTAGACTTTCTGTATCTACGTACCTGCCTACGGACGTCTGCAATGCGACCTTCATGCACATCTGGAACATCTGTTCCCACTAGTTCAGTTGTCCAGATCAGTTGACTGAACAATTGTGAATTTTTATTCTCACTATTTCAGTTAAAAATAAAAGTTTTAAAGTAAAATAAAATCTTTAATGTTTTATAGGCCCAAAAAATCAATTAGGTGTGCATGTTTCCTTACCATGTTTTCCTTCACCGTTAAAGCAACCGGTAAGTACATGTGCGTAAGTTTATAAAAAACTCATTGGTACATTTGCTATCCGGATTTGAATCCGGGACCTCTGGTTAGGAGGACCGAGTCGTTATCGGCTGAGCCACCGACGCATTCATACAAACAACGATAACATGTTTTTGATGACTTGATAATTATATTATTTTCTCATCCGTCTACCCTTGTCAAAAGTTTAAAATTCCATCGGCTAAGATTATTTTCTTATTTTGCTCTGTTCACTGTGACATGTCCAGTGTTCACTGTGACATATACAGTGTTCAGTGTGACATATCCAGCGTTCCCTGTGACATTTACAGTGTGCATTGTGACATATCCAGTGTTCACTGTGGCATATTAAGTGTTCACTGTGACATATCCAGTGTTTACTGTGACATGTCCATTGTTCACTGTAACATATACAGTGTTCGGTGTGACATGTCCCACTCTGTACGCGCTCTGTGTGATTGACAAGTTTCAACTCGTTCAGTACGATACATTACGCTACGTTGCGTTGTGCAGATGCGCCGCGACGCGCGCTAAGAAAAGTTGTGTTTGGACAATATTTTAAAATGTCTACAAGATCTGCTCCCACTAACTGGCTTCTCGGCAAGCCAATTTCAAGTTTTTCTACTGCACGACTTCCTCGTGGATTAGACGTGCTCCGAGTTGTTCAATTTCACCATTTAGAAGAGGGTAAAACTTTACCTGTGAGTTACAAAGAGACCTGTGAAGCAGTTTTGACTATTTGGCAGCGAGCAAGGATTCCTACTCAGCGTATTGATTCATGTGTGAGAAAACTATCAAAACTTTTTGAACAATACTTAGCTCTCAAGAAGCACCGCACCCGTCAAGGTGAAAATGATACTGTGCGTGAGGATATGTTCAAAAGCGATCTCGAAGATTTGTTTGATGTTGCTGCAAAAGACGCTTTGTCTAAAATAAAGAACGATGAAGACAGAGTTTTCCTTCAAATACAAAGAGAAGATGTGTTTTCAAGTAGCATAAGTAGTAGTGTGGACTTAAAAACCACAGCAAGGGAGAACAGAAGGAGACAGCGGGAAGAAAAAGAGAAGGAATTCAAAAACAAATATGCGAAAAGGGAGGGTACTTCTGAGTCTGGGGCAACTTCACGACTGTCTTCGACATCTTCGTCTCCATCTCAAAACTCAGAAAATGAAGAGGACTTTCAACCTACGCCATCATCATCTTCGGCATGTTCTTCATCAAAACTATGTAAAAATATTTTTACATCTCCAGAAGTGGTTGGCGCGTTAGATCGTGTCAATCTTCCTGATAGAGGAGCCGTTTTTGTAGCTGGAGCCATTGCTAAGGCACTAGGACACGATATTTCTGATATAACCCTATCCCGGAGCTCTATTAGACGTAGTAGAAGAGTTGGAAGACAGAAAGCCACAGCTGCTGAACAGAACATAGATCAAATAGAAGGCCCACTTCTTCTGCACTGGGATGGAAAACTTTTACCCGATATTGATGGAACAAAAAAAAAGGTTGACCGCATTGCTATACTTATTACCGGAAATGATCAGGAAAAGCTTTTGGGTGTTCCAAAAATTTCTAGAGGAACAGGAAAAGCCCAAGCACTAGCATGTGTTGAAGCAGCTAAAAAATGGAATGTAGAATCGTTCATTAAAGGCATTGTATTTGATACGACAGCGAGCAACACTGGTCTTCACACTGGGGCTTGTGTTGAAATCGAAAAATCCCTTGAACGTGAACTAGTCTGGATTGCATGCCGCCATCATGTCATGGAGCTTATACTTTCAGCTGCTTACTTATGTATATTCGGCTCTACTAGTGGTCCGGAAAGTGGACTATTCAACCGATTTCAGAAAGCGTGGCAAACTATTGATCAGACTAATTATAGCGCAGCGGGTACAGAAATATTTCAGAATCCTGTATTAATTAGTTTGAGAGAAGAATTACTGGAGTACTTACCGAATGCCCTAGAAAAACAGCAACCAAGAGATGATTATAAGGAATTTTTGAGCTTGTCTCTTCTGTTTCTTGGTGGAGGAAAGGATGCAAACACATTCCGAGCTCCTGGCCCTACACATCACGCCAGATGGATGGCAAAAGCAATTTATGCTCTGAAGATATACCTTTTCCGAAATCAGTTTCATTTGACAACTCGTGAGGCAAGAAATAACGAAGATTTAGCTCTATTTGTGAGCTTAGTTTATGTGAAATATTGGAATGAAGCACCACTTGGAATTAGAGCTCCCTATAATGACATTCAGCTTTTGGGCGTCCTTAAAAGCTATCCCAACAAAAAGATCAGTGAAAAAACATACACTGCTTTTGCGAGGCATCTTTGGTTTCTTTCGGAGCACTTAGTAGCCTTTGCATTTTTTGACGACAGGGTGGCAATGAAAACCAAGGAAATGATGGTGAAAAACCTAAACCGTCCAAAAATACCTGATTGTCATTTCATTTCATTTTCATTTCATTTATTCATTGCAGTGTCACAACTAATGATGTACAAACATAATAATATGTGTAATAGTAGGTAGGTGTTTTTTAATTAATTATGACGCCCCGTGAGGGCATAGCAATGTGTGAGGGCTTAAGTGCTTCAATTATAAGACCTAAGTAACTGTAAATTAATAGAATACATTATCTATTACATGCTATTACATATTCTAAAAGCAAAATTTGGACATTTTATAAAACAATTTTTATAAGAAGAATATTTAAACTGTTTTTATAAAACCTTAATTATTCACAGTTTTGTGTATACTCTAAATACCATATATACCAAATTTATTTATAATGCAACAGATGATTTATACCCAAGGAAAGTAATTTTATTGTAAAGATGTCGAAGTTAAGGAGTTAAGCTGTGCGAAAAGCGGATCTTTTATTAATTGATTTGATTTCTATCGCCGAAAAAATCTTTAAGATTATAATAACAGTTTTGGATGAGGAAGTTTTTTAGTTTTTTAATAAATAAATTATTTGATTCTATACTTTTTATGTCATTTGGAATATTATTATATATTTTAATAACCATCGGATGGGGACTTGATGCGAATATGTTTAGTTTTGAGAAAGGTATTTTTAGTTTGTAGAGATTGCGATTGTTTCGTTTAACGTTTTCTAATGGGCTATACAAAGTTTTATGTGATCTAACAAATTTGGATGATTCTAAAATATAAATAGACGTTAACGTAAGAATGCCGTGCTTTATAAAATGGGATCTACAAGACTCCATTTGGTCTATATTTGTTAAGATTCTTATACATTTTTTTTGTAAAATAAAAATGTCCTCTACATCTGTGGAATTTCCCCATAAGATTATGCCGTAGGTTAATCTAGAGTGCGCGTACGCGTAGTATGCTGCGAGAGCTGTTTTAAAGTTTGTAACTTTTTTTAGGTTATACAGTGCGTAGGTGAAAGAGGATAATTTGCTCGACAATTTTTGAATGTGTATTTTCCAATTTAGGTGTGTATCTAGATCTATACCCAGTAGAGAAGCCGAATTTACAGTCGCTATTTTCATATTGTTATAAGAATAGTTTATTTGTAGTGGGGTTCTTTGGTGTGGTCTAAATTGAATTAGGTTAGTTTTATTGAAATTTAACTTTAGATTATGACAGTCTAGCCAATTTATGATTTTATTAAAAGTTAAGTTTAAGTGTGTCTTTAATTCAGTTTCGTTAGCACAAGACAATAATATCGAGATGTCATCTGCGAAAAGTATGCAATTGTCGCCGATCACACTTGGGAGGTCATTGACGTATATAAGAAATAGAAGACAGCCCAATACGCTACCTTGGGGAATCGAACCCGTAACCTCGATCAAGTCTGATCTCACATTTTGGATATTTCCCGTCTTAAGGTCAATATGCTCTACTTCCACACACTGTAATCGATGGTCGAGGTAAGACTTCATCCAGTCATATGCTACTCCTCTCATTCCGGTCCTATAGAGTTTATTCAAAAGGATTTCATGGTTCACTCTATCGTATGCCTTGCTCATATCGAGTAGTAACCCAACCGCGTATTTCTTGTCGTTTAGCACGTCTAGAATTTTTTGTAGATATTTGTATACAGCAAATGCAGTAGAGCGTCCTTTCCGAAATCCGTTTTGGCTATCATGTAGAATACCGAACTTTTCATAGAAAGAGTATAGCCTTTTTACCATTGCGGTTTCGAAAATTTTGGATGAAGTGTTCAGTAGTGATATGGGACGGTAATTGTTGGGGTCAGTATGTTTCCCGTTTTTAAATATCGGTTTAATTAAAGATATTTTCAGGGCGTCGGGAAAAGTACCTTCGGAAAAGGATTGATTAATAAGGTTGGTATAAGGGATAGTTAGTTCATTTACACATTTTTTAACTAATGTAGGGGGGATTTCATCGACACCGCAGCTATTTTTATTTTTTAGGCTTTTTATAATTTTTTGTACTTCATCTGGTTCCACCGGCCTCAGGAAGAGTGTATTTTCGACATAGTTTACCGGGTTGGTTTTTGATTTTGCAGTCACGGTCTTATTTTTTGTGTTTCCAATTGTCATGTAAAAGTTATTTAAATGGTTTGCTATTAATTTGGGATCCTCTACAAAGGCGTCATTTATTTTTAATTTAATATTATTTTTATTTTTGCGACGAGTGTTTTTTGTTTCACGCTGTATAATTTGCCACATTACTCGTGTTTTATTTTCATTTGTTTGAAATTTACGTATGTTAGATATTTTTTTTGATTTTATTATTGCTTTTTTCAAAATTTTGGTGTACGTTTTGTAGTATGTATGTAAGGATTTGCTATTTGTTTGGGAATATAAAACCCTTAACAGTCTTTTATTTTTACAGGATATTTTTAGCCCCTTAGTAAGATACGTGTTTTTATATATGCTTTTGAATTTTATTTCTTTTTCGGGAAAACATCTGTTAAGAATAAATTGTATAGTGTTACAGAAACTGTTATAATTATCATTTAATGTTTTTTTAGGGCATAATATTGAGCTCCAGTCTAACTGTGATAATTCGATTTTGAATTTTTTGATATTTTGTTCTTTATAGATTCTTTGTATAGTACGGAAAAACTTAGGGTTAGGCAATGTAAACGGCATTGTACAAAATACTCCCCTATGATCTGAAAAACCCAGTTCCTGTACATTCACTTTATGATCTTTGCCTGTAATATTAGTGAAGATTAGGTCTAAACATGTTGAACTTTTTGAAGTAATTCTTGTGGCTTCTTTTACTTTTTGATGAAGGTTGTAGGATAGCATTAAGTTTGTAAGTCTTACTTTAGATTTGTTATTTGTTAAGAAGTCTACGTTATAATCTCCTCCTATAATGATTTTCTTGTTTTGATCCTTTAAGGAAATGATGTTTAGTAATTTTCCGAGGGTCTCATAAAATATTTCGACTTCTCTACTGCTATTTGGCCAGTATAAATTTATCAATAATAAATTTAGTTCATATATTTCTATTGCACAAGTTTCTAGAATTGATTCCAATGACAACTGTAGAATATCTACTCTTTCTCTACATTGTATATGATTTTTTACCAGTATGCATACACCTCCTCCTTCGTGGTTCGCCCGACAGAATGACGCTTTAACTGTGTATCCGCTTATGTTGAGTAATTCAATTTTTTCTTTGTTCATCCAAGTTTCAGTAACACAGATTGCTTGTATTGACTGTTTTGTCTCCAGCAGTGCTTCTAACAGATGGGTTTTGTTAAAGAGGCTTTGCATATTTTGATATAATAATTGAAAGTTAGTTTCGAAAGGAATAACTCTTTGTTTCTGGATTATTTAAAGGGATCTGTGAATGGCAGTCCTTTTCCTCTTTTGTATTGGTAGAGTTCTGCTTATGGTGATAGGTTTTTCTTCCTTCTGTTATTTCTTTGATATTTTCTTGCGATTTCCCTTGCGTACTGTTGTATTTTTCTACTGTCTTGTATTTATTAATGATGGATTCTGGTGTTGTTTCCTCTCTATCAACGAACAGTTTATTATTTCGGATAATGGCATGTTTGCCGTTTTCCCTCGCTAAATTTAATACCTGCCTCAACTGGTGTCTTTCCATTAGAGCTGATTTACTTAAATATTCTGTTACACCAAAACCTGTACCTTTAAAGTACATAGAGTTTTCCAGAATATATTTTTTCATTCTTTTACTTATTAGTTCAATTTGTATTGGTCTCTTCAATCCTCTTTTTCCTAAGTACGTTATCTCTTCTATGTATCCCGATATATTAACGTTCAATATGTCATAGAAAATATTTGTTATTCTTTTGGTAAGTTCTTCTTCTGATTCCCAATAATTTATTTGTAGACCGTAGAGTACTAAAATTTTGTCATGATTTCTTTCAATTTCCTGTGTATATTTATGTTCCATTGGGTTTTGCATGTGTTTTTGTAGTTTCTCATTTTCTAATTTAAGCCTCGTACATTCTTGATTTAATATAGTGATTTTCTGATCTATTATAGAGATTTCGTTTCTGATTTCAGTTTGTTCTTTTTGCATGACTTTTTTTTCCTGACTGAGTTCTTCTTTTAAGTGGTTAATTGCTATTTGTATCTGGTCTTCGATGGTTTCCCGCATTTCTTTAATGATGTATTTGTTATTTTGTTGTAGGAGGATACTCATTTGTCGTAGAGTTACTGGTTGATCTCCGTTTGAATCAAAAGTGAGATGTGCCTCGTAGTTTTCTGAACCTGGTTTATGGGATTTCGTATTTTCCAGGAGAGAGGCTTCGATATTTTGAGTGTTTCCTTGGGGAGAGATTGTTCGATCCATTTCGAGTGATTCGTACATCCCCTCTTTAGACTTTTGACTCCTGTGTGCAGTATTTGGTTGAGGTGAATTTACAGGTGTATCGTCGTTTTTCGGGTGTCGTTTCGTCACTCTGTTGCAGTCAGGACAAGTCCATTTTCGCTGGTATTCTTGTAATTTGCTTTGGAAATCAGATGTAGAAATATTCACGCAAGTATAGTGGTATTTTGATTTGCATATTTTATTACTGCATTCAATGAGCTCTATTATTCCAATTTGTTGGTTGCATGCTGTACATAGGCGCATTTTGGACTCAGTTCAATCTTCGAGATGATTTGAAAGGGTATGAATAATAAATAAAAAACTTGACTTTTGTGTTTGGTAGTGACATCTATACGCATACTCCAGTACTGTTGGAACTTATTGGAATGATCACATTCAATCGTTATGGATCATAGGTATCTAGACGAATGGGATATTGGTTCCTCTACTGCACGCTAGATGGCAATAAATGGCTGTTTACCTGTAGTGTGATTGATGATGATGACGAAGCCAGAATTTAGTTGAGGGTTTGAGGTTATTATATTATTGGTTATTGTTTTGCACTAGGAATTTACTAATATTTGTCCGGTTTTACACTGTGCACATGTCTAGTCACTGACAAGGTTTTGAATTAAAGTTTTATTTTGAATAAACACCGATAAAATTCAATAATGCGTCACTTCACATTCATAATCAAATACATCTTTTTTCGCAGTGTTTCTGCAATGTTTCATATTTTTCACACACAATATCCTCTGTGCTTCATGAATTTAATACTTTTAGATAAAAACTGTTGCTATTTCTAATTTTAAAACACTTTTAATCGCGAGCTTGATGTAAACACGGCACAGCAGCGCCCTCCACGACGAATTGATGTAACTAAAGCAAAAAATGATCTGTCTCTAGATAATTTCGTTACGGAAAGAACAAGCGTCTTCTTTGATGTCCTCGTTGCCGAAAGAAAAAGCAATAGTGAAGAATTCTTAAAAGTGCCACCTCAGGATTGGCCAAGTAATCCCGTTTTCAAAAAGTTTCGTGAAAGGTGTTTTCAAATGAGAGTTGTTAACGATACTGCCGAACGGGGCATCAGTCTAATTCAAAAATACAATCAGTCGCTAACCAAGGATGAAGAACAGATGCAGTACATTCTTCGTCTAGTTGCAAATCACAGAAAACAATTTCCTGAACCAACAAAAGCGACCCTTAAATCATAATAATTAACTATAGAATTTATTTCCATACGTTTGCTGAATACATTTATGTTTCATTTTGGGCGACCTCTAAATGTTCATCGATTCCGAAAAAAAATTGCATGCTACTCATTTAGACCTCTTAGAATAAAAACAAGCTAGTGGAGACACAATATTCTGCATTTTTATTTTTTGGACCACCCTACTACCTATAGCACGCTTGATCTGTGTGACATGTTTGTGCTTGTAAAGTGCAATACAACACAGCGCTACAGCAGTAATAATGTGTTCCGTTTGACCAAGCTTTGCTGAAAACAAGTAAAATTAAAGGTTTATAAGAAACATTGACTTCTGGGCGACCAGTAAACTGCGACCTAGGGGGTTCAAATTTGGTACATAATTACTATGATCACATACAAAAATAAGCTATGTGGAGGCAAGATTCAACAAAGTTTTTATTTTTTCATACAAAAGTGGACCACCCTAATGTCCATTGTTCACTGTGACATATACAGTGTTCACTGTGACATATCCAGTGTTCACTGTGACATATCCAGGGTTCACTGTGACAGTTTAAGTGTTCGCTGTGACATATATAGTGTTCACTGCAACATATCCAGTGTTTACTGTGGCATGTCCATTGTTCACTGTGACATATCCAGTATTCACTGTGACATGTTACCAATGTTAGGTCATCATCATCATCATCATCATATCAGCCACAAATCGTCCACTACTGGACAAAGGCCTCCCCCAAGGATTTCCACGACGACCGGTCCTGCGCTGCCCGCATCCATCGGCTTCCCGCGACCTTCACCAGGTCATCGGTCCACCGCGTGGGAGGCCTGCCTACGCTACGTTTTCCGGTGCGCGGTCGCCACTCGAGAACTTTACTGCC
Organism: Coleophora flavipennella; assembly: GCA_947284805.1. Lineage (NCBI taxonomy): Eukaryota > Metazoa > Arthropoda > Insecta > Lepidoptera > Coleophoridae > Coleophora > Coleophora flavipennella. The sequence continues at coordinate 9,576,780 of OX369303.1, read as the reverse complement.
CCATCGGCCATCTGTTCTACGAGCTATGTGCCCTGCCCACTGCCACTTCAGTTTAGCGATTCTGTGAGCTATGTCGGTTACTTTAGTTCTCCTGCGGATCTCCTCGTTTCTGATTCGATCACGCAGAGAAACTCCGAGCATAGAACGCTCCATTGCCCTTTGGGTGACCTTGAGCCTTCTTATGAGGCCCATAGTAAGCGACCATGTCTCAGTTCCGTAAGTCATCACTGGCAACACACACTGGTCAAAGACCTTAGTCTTGAGACACTGCGGTATTTGGGACGTGAAGATATTGCGAAGCTTCCCGAACGCTGCCCAGCCGAGTTGGATTCGTCGATTGATCTCTTTCTTGAAGTTGGAACTACCTAGCTGGACTGTTTGTCCCAGGTATACATATTCGTCAACAACTTCCAGTGTAGAGTCTCCAACCTTTAGAGGAGTGGGTGCGACACGGACATTTAACATTATTTTCGTCTTGTCCATGTTCATTTTAATTGTAGAATTAAGAATAAAGAATTGTAGAATTAAGTTGTTTCAATGTTAGGTACTATACTATAATCTCAGATCAAATACAAAAGGTAGATTAAGTGCTAGTGCTTTAAATATGGGGTAGAAAAACTCTGCTCCAATCACGACGGAGCAGAGTTTTACTTACAGTCACGCATTGGCAGACTTACCGTTGCCGAAAAGCCCCCGTCTCAATTACAGTGAAGGATATACGCCAGTAATATAGAAGTCATTGAAAGGATAGGATCTATCACGTGTCGACACCTAATTCAAGGTCACCGCTCAAGGTAAAAATGCATACGTATATATTAGAACAACTATACATAAAAATTTCAGCCGGCTACCTATCACGGTTTAAAATATAAAGAGCCTTTTAAAAGGCGGACATATCGACGGATAAACAGAAAAACAAATGGACATATAATTAAGACTTAGTAATAGGGGGAGGCCTATGTCAAGCAGTAGGCGTCCTTCGGCTGATATAATGAATAGGGTCTGGTTTTCTGTTACCGAACCCGAAGACAGTCATAAAACCGACGTCCACGTGGGCGAAGCCGCGGGAAAAAGCTAGTCTTCAATAAATAGAAAAAGCAATGAATGATCGTGAAGACGCAAACCATAATGCGAAACAGTTTGACGTACGCGCAGGTTACACTTTATTATAAGGAGTGTTTCCTTCTACGCGCAGCTAGAAAAGTTAGACCAAATTTTTTTTACGTATTGTAATAATTACTTTAAATAGTAAAACCCAACTGCCTAAAACTTAAAACTTCTTTTTTGGGCCAGATGGGTATGAATGTATCCTTGTCACTCATGGGCAAAATACGAATATAACAACACCTCGCACACCAAAATTAAAAATATAACTATGCCTTTAGCCCTTCCCCAAGCCTGTCTGTGATTGACGATAGTGCCTACTACATTATTCCGACACGCCTTTAGCACAGTATTACGATATAGCTGTGCCTTTAGCCCTTCCCCAAGCCTGTCTGTGATTTACGATAGTGCCTACTACATTATTCCGACACGCCTTTAGCACAGTATTACGATATAGCTGTGCCTTTAGCCCTTCCCCAAGCCTGTCTGTGATTTACGATAGTGCCTACTACATTATTCCGACACGCCTTTAGCACAGTATTACGATATAGCTGTGCCTTTAGCCTTTCCCCAAGCCTGTCTGTGATTTACGATAGTGCCTACTACATTATTCCGACACGCCTTTAGCACAGTATTACGATATAGCTGTGCCTTTAGCCCTTCCCCAAGCCTGTCTGTGATTTACGATAGTGCCTACTACATTATTCCGACACGCCTTTAGCACAGTATTACGATATAGCTGTGCCTTTAGCCCTTCCCCAAGCCTGTCTGTGATTTACGATAGTGCCTACTACATTATTCCGACACGCCTTTAGCACAGTATTACGATATAGCTGTGCCTTTAGCCTTTCCCCAAGCCTGTCTGTGATTTACGATAGTGCCTACTACATTATTCCGACACGCCTTTAGCACAGTATTACGATATAGCTGTGCCTTTAGCCCTTCCCCAAGCCTGTCTGTGATTTACGATAGTGCCTACTACATTATTCCGACACGCCTTTAGCACAGTATTAAGATATAGCTGTGCCTTTAGCCCTTCCCCAAGCCTGTCTGTGATTTACGATAGTGCCTACTACATTATTCCGACACGCCTTTAGCACAGTATTACGATATAGCTGTGCCTTTAGCCCTTCCCCAAGCCTGTCTGTGATTTACGATAGTGCCTACTACATTATTCCGACACGCCTTTAGCACAGTATTAAGATATAGCTGTGCCTTTAGCCCTTCCCCAAGCCTGTCTGTGATTTACGATAGTGCCTACTACATTATTCCGACACGCCTTTAGCACAGTATTACGATATAGCTGTGCCTTTAGCCCTTCCCCAAGCCTGTCTGTGATTTACGATAGTGCCTACTACATTACTCCGACACGCCTTTAGTACAGTATTACGATATAGCTGTTCCTTTAGCCTTTCCCCAAGCCTGTCTGTGATTTACGATAGTGCCTACTACGTTATTCCGACACGTCTTTAGCACAGTATTACGATATAGCTGTGCCTTTAGCCCTTCCCCAAGCCTGTCTGTGATTTACGATAGTGCCTACTACATTATTCCGACACGCCTTTAGCACAGTATTACGATATAGCTGTGCCTTTAGCCCTTCCCCAAGCCTGTCTGTGATTTACGATAGTGCCTACTACATTACTCCGACACGCCTTTAGCACAGTATTACGATATAGCTGTGCCTTTAGCCCTTACCCAAGCCTTTCTGTTATTTTCAATAGTGCCTACCTCATTATTCCGATTTTTGTGGTGCTTACACGCTTTCAAGTTAATTTGCTAGTTATATGTTTAATAGTTGTGTAACATTAAACAATACAGGGTGTATCAAAATTAGCGTAGGTACCGTAAACGGATAACGGGTCCAACGGTTAACGGGTACACCAATTATTTTACATCATGTACTTTTTTAGGGTTCCGTACCCAAAGGGTAAAAACGGAACCCTATTACTTAGACTTCGCTCTCCCTCTGTCCGTCTGTCCGTCTGTCACCAGGCTGCATTTCATGAACCGTGATAGCTAGACAGTTGAAATTTTCACAGATGATGTAGGTATTACTATTGCCGCTGTAACAACACATACTAAAAAATAGAATGAAATAAATATTTCAGGGGGCTCCCATACAAAAAACGTGATTTTTTTGCCTATTTTGTGCTCGATATTGATAGCGGCAACAGGTAGACGCTTGAAATATTCACAGAATATTGAGTTATATTATTCTCTAAAAAAAAACCAATAATTAAATTAAAATAAAATTAACATGTAAGGGGCTTTAATACAACTATCTTCATTTTTATAGACGACTAGCTTTTTCTCGCGGCTTCGCCCGCGTGGACATCGTTTTTGTGATTGACTTAGAGGGTGCGCGGTGCGCGAGCCGCAAGCGGCTTGCCAGATCTCCAGATCCCTCGGGAACTATGTCAAGATATGCTTTTTAGTAATTCATGTGATTTCCCACCCCATTAACCATCTCGGTGCAAAAAATCACACAATCCATTGTTCCGTTGCGATGTTAAGTAACCAAAAAAGTGTATATTTTCAGTTTCCTCGGGAATTGCATCGGGCTATGCTATTTTCACGTGATAAAAAGTAGCCTATGTCCTTCCTTGTGACACAGGCTACCTGCGTGCCAAATTTCATTAAGATTGGTAAAGGCGTTGAAGCGTGAACAGGTAACAAACAAACAAACAATCTAACAAACAAAAACATTTTCACATTCATGATATTAGTAAGGATGGTACGGAACACTTCGTGCGCGAGTCCGACTCGCACTTGGCCGGTTTTTTAAACTGTAACATGTATGTTTAATGCAAATATTTTAATTGTCCGCAATCAAATGACTACCTTGTTCACGGATATACTTATTGTTGAGATTTGTGTTATACTAATATTATCATGTAATGTGTTGTGATACTCGTATGACTCATAACGACTGTTTTGTCGAATAACAAAATATAACGATTTTGTAGTGCTTTTTAGTGAGATGTTATTATTATCTCGACATCACTTCATACTGTAGGATCATAGTACCTACACTTGGTATGTTATTAAGTCTTATGGGAACTTTCGCTAACTGTATGAACTTATGTCGAAATAGATACTTTATCATCATCATTATTTACAAGCCGAAAGACGTCCACTACTGGAGAAAGACCTAGTCTAAGAATTTCCATGACGATCAGTCCTGCGCTGCGCGCACCCAGCTTCCCGCGACCTTCACCATTTCGCCGGTCCACCGAGCAGGAATCCTGCCTACACTACATCTTCCGGTGCACGGTTGCTACTCGAGAACTTCCCTACCCAACGGCCATCTGTTCTACGAGAACACAGAAATACATAATGCAACTATTTATTAATGCCTTGCAAGGCAGCACAGGATCTATCGTTGTAGAAATACTTGTGGGAGGCCTATGTTAAGCAGTGAGTGCATGTGTTGCGGCTAATGTTATGATCATGATTAAGGTACAATAAGTCTTAAAATAACACGAGGAGATGTTAGCCTCAGAAGGTTTAGTCTACAATCTGTGTTAACATGGCCCAAGCAATGTTACATGAACATGCGGCGGTCTCCAGAAGATGACTTGGCTCCGCACTCGACGCTCAAGAAGAATTAATTTTACTTGTCGTAGGACCTTGTATACTTACGGCGGTTACATATGTTATTCTACGGATCTCCTTATTGCTAATGCGATCGCGACCTAAGCCTTCTTATGAGGCCCGTAGTGAGTGACATGTCTCAATTTCGTATATTATCACTGGCAACACACACTAATCAAAGACCTTCCTTTTGAAACACTGTGGTATTTGGCACGTGAATATATTGCGAAGCTTCACTAATGCTTCCCAGCCAAGTTGGATTTGACGATTGATCTCTATTCTTGAAGTTAAACCTACCTTACTTGACTATTTCTCCTAGGTATACATATTCATTAACAACACGCCCCTACTGTTAGAGCTTTTTCGCTTCTCCAAAAGATGCTCACTCAGCGCGAGGATATTGACATGTTCGCAGATCCATGGGCTCACTTATTTAATGCAGCTAAGTTATTCTTAAATGATTATGTGTAATATTTTTTGTTGTCTATTATTTGTGGTGTTCTATTTTAAACTTGACATCTTATTAATTATTATCAATAACTTAATTTAATGTGTAAGTGCTTTGGTTTAAACTGTAAACTTACATTGTGACTGAATAAATAAATAAATAAATAAATAAATAAACTTCGGGTGTAGGGTACCCAACTTTTAGAAGAGCAAGGTAACCGATATAAATCACAGAATCGCTAAATTTAAGGCTTTAAGAGGACCCAATCCGAGTTGGTTGAAACGTGATAAAATAATATCAAACAGAAGTCTCTTCATTTTAAGTTCAAATCAATGCGGGCTGTAACAAGACTTTTTCGTTGAAAACGAATGCCCAATTCTCGATTTTTACATGTTTTTAATACTTTTCTTCACTTTCAAAAAAGTTTTTAAAAAATGTTTTCAATCAGAATGTAAGGTGTTATAGTCAGCGATGTTTGTGTGTTGGTTTAATTAAACATAAATAATTTGTTTTTGAAAAATTTTGCAATTAATGCCAAGCATTCTATCTATGTAGCGCACATTTTTTTTACATCAAAAGTGAGAATATTTTGAAAATTGTATTCAATTAAATCGATTTTTTATCACTTTAAGTATATTATTTCTTATTCCATAGTGATAGCTTTTCACAGTCTTTCAATAACCGTATGACCCATCTTAAGGCTTTAAGTGGTAGTGGCAGATATCTCGCAGAACAGCTAAGCGTTGGGGCAGTAAAGTTCTTGACAGTGAAATAATTTTTAAATGTAATGAGATTACCTATAACTCTTACACCTAAACTGGCATACTTAAATACAAACTGCTTTTCCGCATTATGAAGATTTAAAGTAAAGATTTATTATTCACTGTATAGAAAGAAAGCTCCTTCGCTCTTCTGTGATATTATGTAACGCACAGAATCCTGCACAATACTCTATATAGTACATTCTCGTATACAAGTAGCTACAAACAATTCCACATTATTTGTTTTCCTGTCTCCTGATCCTCCACGCCGCAGCAGCACCTGCCTTCCAGCACCTATATCCATCACCTGCTCTATTCCTTCTGCCGCCTAGGACTCCCTTGGCCCGGACCTACAGGACACCAGTGTAAAACGTAGCGCGACAACCTCCTCACTACAAAAGTTAATCCTAAATAATCTGTCCTATTGAACCCTCACCTCATCAGTAACTAGCAAGGTTCGGGGTGCAAACAAGGTATTTGAAATTGATGGTCTTATTGTGAAGTCGCTGCTTTGATGTTCGCCAAAAGTTGCAACTGTGCCAGATTTGCGACTGTATGTATGTCTGTTTCCTTGGCAGAGCCTGTGGCTTAAACAGCTTGATAGATTGTGATTTGCGAGTCGTTGTTATAATAGTCTTGATCCTGTGAGTGATATATGATAGAACTGTGGTTGGGTGCCGCTGACTGGAATAGAGTTTTTGTAATGCAAAAATGGCGAGGGTAGCAGACGATGTATCTGCTAGAGACCTATTTAGAAAATATAATATAACTAGCTGTTTCCCGCGGTTTCCCCCGCGTGGACCACGTTTCTATGACTTTTCGAGGGTGCAGTGCAAAGAAAAAGTAGCCTATGTCTTAATCCAGGTCCTAATCTGTCTACCTACCAAATTTCAGCCAAATCCGTTCAGTAGTTTTTGCGGGAAAGCGTAACAGACTGACAGACAGACTTATAATATAAGTAGGGAAGTAGGGATATTAGTAGGGATGACACTTCCATGCTTGTTGATTTACTCTGTTGCTACTTTTACCAACCAGAACCTTGATACATTTACGAAAAGAGGGAAAGGGAACTCATACAATACTAGGCACAAGTATAAACTGTGCTCTGCAACCTCCACCAACCCGGACTTGGCCCCCGTGTGTGGAGCATAGCTCAACCTGGCCGAGTTAGGGTAGAGACCCGTGCACCAGGACTGGGGGGGGACGTTCCTGGGTTGTTCACTAAATTCTTACCTAACTTTGCGAAGACTAAACAAACAATTATTCGTGTTTTTATCACGCTTTTATTAGCTTCGCCTGTATGTTTGTATGTAAGTTTGTATGTAACCGACTATTTTGGACTCGATTTTGACCCACTTTAAACGGACAAATTTAATTCAAACTTTGTAGACTTATCAAGAATCAAGCGACAATATAATAATTTCATAAGTTTGAACTAAAAATTACAAAATAAATAGAATTTAAAAAAAGGAAAAAACACGCTTTTAAAGTACATCAGACTAAAAAGTTAAAAATAATTCATATAAGTTGAAAATAATTATTAACAAATAACTAGTATTATTGTAAAAACGCGCAGGGCGCTCTGTGCCATATTTTTCGTCTATCGAGCAACCCACACACTTAATGTTTTTGGTAGTAATTCCAAAATTTCTCGAAAACAAGTAGTTAATGATAAATGGAACCAACACACAAAAATCGGTGACTTTAAGATCTTTCATTTTAATTGAACACATTTTTTTAAACTTATTTGAAAGTAATGAAAAGTAATAGAAACAAGTAAAAATCGAGAATTGGGCGTTCGGTTTCAACGTAACAGTTGCGTTGAAGCTCGCATTAATTTGAACTTAAAATGAATAGACTTACGTTCGATATTATTTAAACACGTTTCAACCTGCTCGGATTGAGTGCTCTTAGGGCCTTAAAGCTTAATATTTTGCAAACCGATCCTTGTATCGAAAACTAGTTCTAGCAAACCTTCACTTGTTTTAAAAGACATATTCAACTATTTGCCACAGGGTGCGTTGACGTAAACAAATTCATCCCTTCTTTACACGAAGGGGTGGTACCCAATTTTTAATAATTTAATATGTACACTCATGACAAATTACAGCTTTCTAGGGCAAATAGTCTGAGCTAAACCACGGACAGCCAGACAAGAATATTTCATAATTTAGGGTTCCGTGTTCGAAAAAAAACAGGCTTGAAAGTGCTAAATTTTGTTGGAGTCGAGTATCCCCACTCCGTAACAACTAAACCGCAGTATTAAGATATTTGAAAATAATCGTGAAAGTAGTCTAAAATGAATTTAAAAGTAAAACTATCACGGCTAAGTAGGCTTTCTTAGTTTATGAGAAATAGTCGACTAACTTAAGATGTGCAGTTCGATTTGTAATCGATGTGTTCATAGATTTTTCACAAAATATGTTCTATTACCAACTGCAAATGTAATTTTGTTTTTTAAAATAAACGGAACCCTACTTTGCGCGAGTTCGACTCGCACTTGGCCGGTTTTTAAAGTTTTTTCCCAGGCAAAGGGACCCTATTACTAAGCCTACACTGTCCGTCCATCTGTCTATCTGTTCGTCGGTCCTTCTGTCCGTACTTTTAAAAGGCTTTGTCTTTTGAACCGTGATAGGTAGGATGGCAGAATTTTTTACAGATAGGTGTTAGTTAAAGGGATTTACTAACAAGAAGTAAAAAAAAACTTAAATAAAGCGGAGTCGTCATACAAGAATCTTCTTTTATTTATGATCTCTAGTAAAACTGTGATTATTATCATCATCATCATATCAGCCACAAATCGTCCACTGCTGGACAAAGGCCTCCCCCAAGGATTTCCACGACGACCGGTCCTGCGCTGCCCACATCCATCGGCTTCCCGCGGTCTTCACCAGGTCATCGGTCCACCGCATGGGAGGCCTGCCTACGCTACATTTTCCGGTGCGCGGTCGCCACTCGAGAACTTATATAAAAATAAAAATGATTATACAAAAGTAAAAATGGTTGCGATAATAATAATAAACTTAAAATAAAACAAAAAGTAATGAAAACCGGCCAACCGTGAGTCGTATTCACGCTCAGGAGACCGGCCTGAATAAATAAACCAGCATTTTTCTGTCGCTCGTGTTATTGTCTTTTGTTTGAAGTGATATAGATTCATTTTTGTACTTGTGTGGAGATGTGTGGTGGTATGAAACCCTCAGTTTTTAAAAACGTTATAATATTGGAGACTTCTTTAAAAAAAATCCATATTCTGAGGTGCCTGATTCTTTTATATATTAGGCGTGCCTTTTAAATCAGTTCAACAAAAGCGCCATAGTTTCGTATAAATTCCGTTTCCGGATCACCTGGAAGGCAACCACCGCCGCAGTTACATCCAAAAATGTTGCAAGATTGTTTTCCACAATAGGTTCCCACCTTCTTTTTCCCGTCCCCACAGACTGTTATCTCACAACGGCGCGGATCTGTAAAAAATAAATAAATTAAAAATATTTTTAATTCTGAATAAAGTGAACTTTGGTATTACGTTAGGAATAATAATTAATAATTATTGTAAGTATATTTATTGTAAGTACTTAGGTAAGTAAAAGAAGTAGTAAAAGTCGTGTCCAAAGATAATGGGTAAGTAAGAAGGTAATGTCGTGTCCAAAGATACTGGGTAACTAAGAAGGCAATGTCGTGTCCAAAGATAATGGGTTACTAAGAAGGCAATGTCGTGTCAAAAGATAATGGGTATTGGTATTGGTATTGGTAGTGGGCTCCCGTTTCCGCATTTGGACTCTTTTTCGGTCCTTTATGCGTGCAAGTGTCGCTGGCTAGTCCAGCCAACCCAGCTCCTTCCAGAAGCACAGAAGTCTCCTGGGACATTCGCAGGCTTCTCGGAGCGACCCCATATCATTGAGGATTTTTACCCGATGTTCGATCAGACCAGTGCATTCCAGGATCACATGACTAACTGTTTCATCTGTCTCAAGACATCCTCTGCAAAGAGGACTGTCTGTGACATTCATGATGAATAGTTGTTTATTCAGGGGTAGGTGCCCGCTGATAGTACCCACAACTATACGAAGATCACGTCGGTTGAGGCTGAGGAGTTTTCGGGTCAGTTGTGGTTTGATTTGCATCAAAACCCTTTTTGACTGCCTACAGCTAGTTAGATTAGCCCAACGGGCATTGTGTTGATGAACTGTGTGCAGCCTTGTCCATGAGCGTATTTGTCTAAAAGGGATTGGCATGAGTGGAACGGGGCCAGCTACTGGAGTTTCGGAACCCCTTTTAGCCAGCTCATCGGCTGCATCGTTCCCCAATGAGTTACTGTGCCCCTTTATCCATTGCAGGATGACCCTGTTAACTGAAGCTATTCGCTCCAGTGCAAGGTGACATTCGTAGATTAGACTGGAGTTCATGGTATTGCTCTCCAGAGCCAGAAGTACGGCCATGCTATCTGAGAGTATCCTAATGCCGTAGTTCGTGACACCTCTTTTCATGACCGTGGTGGCAGCGTGGGTGATGGCAACACATTCACATTGGAATATGGAACTATGTTCACCCAATGCCAGTGATACATGGATGTTCAAGTCTAATGAGAAGACGCCTGCCCCCGTACCAGACTCTGTTTTAGAGCCATCGGTGTATATGCGGACCTCGTTAATACCCGATTGGTCCCCGTCTTTCTCGTAAAGTTGTATTCGATAGTGTTTATCGAACACATGTTTCGTAGGGATCCTATCACATGGGGCTTCTAAGAGCGGTTGAAATGTAACCGCCCTACTTAGCAGAGTTTGATGTGGACCCTCTTGATTGTGCCACAGGCCCAGATAATAGTAAGTAATAAGGTAATATCGTGTAAGATAATGGGTAAGTAATAAGGTAATATCGTGTCCAAACATATAGGGTAAGTAAGAAAGTAATGTCGTGTCCAAAGATAATGGGTAACTAAGAAGGTAATATCGTGTCCAAAGGTAATGTTAATACGGGTAGTTATGATAAATGTGGCTTTCATTAAACAGATCCATGTTGACTTTCTTAATGTTAAGAATGAAACTGCTGAGCTTGCCTAAATTTCCTTACCACAGTTGATTTAGGTTGATTTTAGTAGATTTACAAATATGATTTCATTAGAAAAGGTATTTTATGGTTCCCTACCCAAAGGGTAAATTCGGGACCCTATTACTAAGACTCCGCTGTTCGTCCGTCTGTCTGTCTGTTTTACCGTCTGTCACCAGGCTGTATTTCATGAACCGTTATAGCTAGAAAGTTATTTTTTTTCACAGATGACGTATTTCTGTTACCGCTATAACAACAAATACAAAAAATTAGAAAAAGTTAAGGTCTTTAAACAAAAAACTTTTTTTTTTAAATGAAGGAACTAGCGCCATCTAGTATGATGTTACGGAACCCTTTGATTTTGGAACGAAAAGGAAAACTCAGTTAGTTCCGGATCCCAGCTTTGCTTTATCATGGCTTTGTAAAGTGAAAAAATCATTTGTGTGGCACTTCTACAAAAGAATACCAAGAAATGTGTGTGAATTACCGGAATATAAATAGGAAATTATTTATTAGTAACCAAATAATAAGACCTGTAATAATATCTCACTTATTACAGATTACACCTAAAATAAAATACCTATAATACCTAAAATGTTTTATTTCAGATATTTTAGGCAATTATTTTAGGTGTAAACTGTAATTAGTGGGAATTTAAATTTAAAAAACACATTTGTATAAAATCAAGAGGCTGATAGGGCGCTAAGATCACTCAATCCGAGCAGGTTGATACGTGTTTCAATAATATCGAACGTATGTCAATTCATTTTAAGTTCAAATCAACGCGGGCTTCAACGCGGCTGTTACGTTGAAACCGAACTCCCAATTCTCGATTTTTACATGTTTTTATTACTTTTCATCCCTTTTAAATAAGTTTAAAAAAAGTGTTAAATTAAAATGAAAGGTATTAAAGTCACCGATTTTTGTGTGTTGATTTCATTCAATATTAACTATTGGTTTTCGAGAAATTTTGCAATTAATGCCAAAAACTGGGTCTACAGTATATTTTTTTTACATCAAAAGTGGTAATATTTTTAAAATTGTATTCAATTAAATCGATTTTTATTACTGTCAGTATATTTTTTTTTCCATGATTATTACTATTCTAGCTTCATAGCTATTGCTTTAAACATTCTTTTAATAATTTGAATTGAATATTATCATTTGACCCATCTTAAGGCCTAAAAAGAGAGCAGAAATATTAAACGATAATGACTGTGATGCCGTGTGAACGCGTTCCTATTTGTCTGTACGCACACAGCGTGATGTTACATACAAATTATACCAGTCTAAGGCTGTTTCTGTTATTAGAAAGTAGGCGTTAATATGTAGAAATACCTAACATAAAAAAAAATGATTTCTGCATAATAATACAGGTTGTAACAAAATTTGTGTAGGTCCCGTTCACTGGGGCTTCTACTCATCGTACTGAACAACTTTTGTTCTAAAACTTTGCTGAAAACGAAAATATTTTTTTTACTCTTTATACAAATCGATCAGCTGATCGAACGATTTTGTGCATTTTAGTATGGAGGGTCCAAATTTTGTTATGAGATTTGACTATGGGTTCCTTAGGGAAAGTTGTTCAGTATGACGAGTACAGTTAACGGGACCTACACCAATTTTGGTACATCCTGTAGAGAATACAAAGTATACATAATTCTTAAATTATTAGCACCTACTAATATTACACGTATACAAAGGCTACCTTTAAACAGACGGCTAATGGTAGTATGATTTCAAAAATCATTAATTTATGTTCTCCGGTATAATGTGATAATACCTATTAATAATTTTTTTTGTAATTTACCAGAAAAGCACATAGTCCGACCACAAGTTGAATGTTTAAAGCCGCCAAAATATCCACACGTTAAATAGCTATTTCATTTTATTTTAAAATTTAGTAGAGTGGGGCCACAACACTCAGAATAAACCAACCACGGTAACATCGATATCGATAAAATTATAAATAAAAACTTCATTTTTTTTACAATTTGTATGTTAACAAATAGTAGACTTCTAGTACTTAAAGACCGAATATATAAGGCGGAATAAGCTGGCAGCTCATGGCGTGTGGTATTTATACCACTCTACAAAGCAGCTTTCTTATCTAGAAGTATAATTATATGTCGCAGGCATAAAGTATAATTCGTTATTTTACAATACTGGTCATGCAAATTATTCAAATCTGATCGAACCTAACATCGCTTGCTTCGCTCGCTCATTTACAATCTGCCATTCGGTATTTTACAATTTTCCTGGCTAAGCATTTTACAATCTGCGTACAGAATTTTACAATTTGCCTGATCCTTTGTATATGAACGAAATATTAAAATTTGTCTGACAATTTGTAAAATTACTAACATATATTAACTAGATCATTTTACAATCGGCGTACAGCATTTTAAAATTTGCCTGACCGTTTGTATATGGACGAATAAAATTTGCCTGAACATTTGTCTGTGAAAATGTGTCTGTTGTGTTTGATGAGTCTGCCAAGAACAATTTGCCGCGCGGCTTGAAAAAATTCCTAAACGTGGGGTTCACCCATGGCCCTACAACCTCCACCAACCCGGACTTGGCCCCCGTGTGTGGAGCATAGCTTAACCTGGCCGAGTTAGGGTAGAGACTCGTGCACCAGGAGTGGGGGGTGGGGACTCTTATGGGTGGTTCACTAAATTCTTAACTTACTTTGCTTGTTGTGAAGACTAAACAAACAATTATTCGTGTTTTTTTTTCCTTAAGACGGGAAAATACGTGAAGTTTATCAAACTATCACCCACTATCACGTGTAGGGCATTTAGATTTACACATACGGACATCGACGTGTATAAGGATGTGGGGGTTTAGAGGGGTTTAAACACCCCCTTAGTACTCGATGCCTTTATTACCAAATGAGCGCAACGTTGAAATGTAAAACAGTAAGATGTATATTCACCTTTGCGTTGAATTCAAATATAATTCAAATATCCGCAACGCCAAGGTAAATATATCTCGCCAGCGCCAGTTCAGCGCTTGGCCAGCGCCAGTACAGCGCCTCGCCAGCGCCAGCGCCGAGTCGTGTCGCGTCGGTGGCGGTGCCCTCCCGCTCCCGCTCCGCCCCACAATTCTTTATCTCTAATCATGTGACCTGTGACCTTAGTCAGTCTATCGTAATTACCTTATATCGCCTCCGTGACGTAATAGCAGAATCCATTAGCTTCACATCAACAGGTCACGGGTTCGATTCCCGCCAGCGCCAGTGCAGTCACTCGCCAGCGCCAGTGCAGCGCCTCGCCAGCGCCAGTGCAGCGCCTCACCAGCGCCAGTGAAGCGCCTCGCCATAGCCAGTGCAGTGCCTTGCCAGCGCCAGTGCAGCGCCTCGCCAGCGCCAGCGCCTCGCAAGCACCAGTGCAGCGCCTCGCCAGCGCCAGTGAAGCGCCTCGCTAGCGCAAGTGTAGCGCCTCGCCAGCACCAGTGCAGCGCCTCGCCAGCGCCAGTGCAGTGTCTCGCCAGCACCAGTACAGCGCCTCGCCATCGCCAGCGCCAGCGCCTCACCAGCACCAATGCAGCGCCTCGCCAGCGCCAGTGCCTCGCCAGCACCAGTGTAGCGCCTCGCCAGCGCCAGTGCAGTGCCTCACCAGCACCAGTACAGCGCCTCGCCAGCGCCAGCGCCAGCGCCTCACCAGCACCAGTGCAGCGCCTCACCAGCGCCAGCGCCTCGTCAGCACCAGTGCAGCGCCTCGCCAGCACCAGTGCAGCCACTCGCCAGCGCAGCGCCTCGCCAGCGCCAGTGCAGCCCCTCGCCAGCGCTAGCGCAGCACCTCGCCAGCGTCAGCGCCAGCGCCTCGGCAGCACCAGTGCAGCGCCTCGCCAGCACCAGTGCAGCCCCTCGCCACCGTCAGCGCCTCGCCAGCGCCAGTGCAGCGCCTCGCCAGCGCCAGCGCCTCGCCAGCGCCAGCGCCTCGCCAGCACCAGTGCAGCGCCTCGCCAGCACCAGTGCAGCGCCTCGCCAGCACCAGTGCAGCCCCTCGCCAGCGCCAGCGCCTCGTCGTGTCGCGTCGGTGGCGGCGACCTTCCGCTCCCGCTCCGCCCCACAATTCTTTATCTCTAACCATGTGACCTGTGACCTTAGTCAGTCTATCGTTATTACCTTATATGGCCTCCATGACGTAATGGCAGAATCCATTAGCTTTACATGAGCAGGTCACGGGTTCGATTCCCGGTGGGGTCTAACTTTGTATGACCCGATATGTTTTTCAACTTTGAAGAGGCTGAAGACCTACCTGTATAACCGAACCGGACAGGAGCGCCTCACTGCACTCTAACACTTATGTCAATACATAACGAGTTAGCCGCCTCATCAATAAAAAGAAATAGTCAGTCAATTAATTTTAAGAACAAATAACTATATAAATAAATTTTGTCTTTCAATTTGCGTTATTTCGTGGTTATTGTTATCGAAAAATTTTGCGCTCGCTGCACTTGAATTTTTCGTCTGGTTCTGTTTTGTTTTACACCCCACCCCGTTTAGACTTTCTGTATCTACGTACCTGCCTACGGACGTCTGCAATGC
This sequence comes from Coleophora flavipennella, assembly GCA_947284805.1. Taxonomy (NCBI): domain Eukaryota; kingdom Metazoa; phylum Arthropoda; class Insecta; order Lepidoptera; family Coleophoridae; genus Coleophora; species Coleophora flavipennella. Next base: position 9,561,269 of record OX369303.1, on the reverse strand, counting down.
GACCTTCATGCACATCTGGAACATCTGTTCCCACTAGTTCAGTTGTCCAGATCAGTTGACTGAACAATTGTGAATTTTTATTCTCACTATTTCAGTTAAAAATAAAAGTTTTAAAGTAAAATAAAATCTTTAATGTTTTATAGGCCCAAAAAATCAATTAGGTGTGCATGTTTCCTTACCATGTTTTCCTTCACCGTTAAAGCAACCGGTAAGTACATGTGCGTAAGTTTATAAAAAACTCATTGGTACATTTGCTATCCGGATTTGAATCCGGGACCTCTGGTTAGGAGGACCGAGTCGTTATCGGCTGAGCCACCGACGCATTCATACAAACAACGATAACATGTTTTTGATGACTTGATAATTATATTATTTTCTCATCCGTCTACCCTTGTCAAAAGTTTAAAATTCCATCGGCTAAGATTATTTTCTTATTTTGCTCTGTTCACTGTGACATGTCCAGTGTTCACTGTGACATATACAGTGTTCAGTGTGACATATCCAGCGTTCCCTGTGACATTTACAGTGTGCATTGTGACATATCCAGTGTTCACTGTGGCATATTAAGTGTTCACTGTGACATATCCAGTGTTTACTGTGACATGTCCATTGTTCACTGTAACATATACAGTGTTCGGTGTGACATGTCCCACTCTGTACGCGCTCTGTGTGATTGACAAGTTTCAACTCGTTCAGTACGATACATTACGCTACGTTGCGTTGTGCAGATGCGCCGCGACGCGCGCTAAGAAAAGTTGTGTTTGGACAATATTTTAAAATGTCTACAAGATCTGCTCCCACTAACTGGCTTCTCGGCAAGCCAATTTCAAGTTTTTCTACTGCACGACTTCCTCGTGGATTAGACGTGCTCCGAGTTGTTCAATTTCACCATTTAGAAGAGGGTAAAACTTTACCTGTGAGTTACAAAGAGACCTGTGAAGCAGTTTTGACTATTTGGCAGCGAGCAAGGATTCCTACTCAGCGTATTGATTCATGTGTGAGAAAACTATCAAAACTTTTTGAACAATACTTAGCTCTCAAGAAGCACCGCACCCGTCAAGGTGAAAATGATACTGTGCGTGAGGATATGTTCAAAAGCGATCTCGAAGATTTGTTTGATGTTGCTGCAAAAGACGCTTTGTCTAAAATAAAGAACGATGAAGACAGAGTTTTCCTTCAAATACAAAGAGAAGATGTGTTTTCAAGTAGCATAAGTAGTAGTGTGGACTTAAAAACCACAGCAAGGGAGAACAGAAGGAGACAGCGGGAAGAAAAAGAGAAGGAATTCAAAAACAAATATGCGAAAAGGGAGGGTACTTCTGAGTCTGGGGCAACTTCACGACTGTCTTCGACATCTTCGTCTCCATCTCAAAACTCAGAAAATGAAGAGGACTTTCAACCTACGCCATCATCATCTTCGGCATGTTCTTCATCAAAACTATGTAAAAATATTTTTACATCTCCAGAAGTGGTTGGCGCGTTAGATCGTGTCAATCTTCCTGATAGAGGAGCCGTTTTTGTAGCTGGAGCCATTGCTAAGGCACTAGGACACGATATTTCTGATATAACCCTATCCCGGAGCTCTATTAGACGTAGTAGAAGAGTTGGAAGACAGAAAGCCACAGCTGCTGAACAGAACATAGATCAAATAGAAGGCCCACTTCTTCTGCACTGGGATGGAAAACTTTTACCCGATATTGATGGAACAAAAAAAAAGGTTGACCGCATTGCTATACTTATTACCGGAAATGATCAGGAAAAGCTTTTGGGTGTTCCAAAAATTTCTAGAGGAACAGGAAAAGCCCAAGCACTAGCATGTGTTGAAGCAGCTAAAAAATGGAATGTAGAATCGTTCATTAAAGGCATTGTATTTGATACGACAGCGAGCAACACTGGTCTTCACACTGGGGCTTGTGTTGAAATCGAAAAATCCCTTGAACGTGAACTAGTCTGGATTGCATGCCGCCATCATGTCATGGAGCTTATACTTTCAGCTGCTTACTTATGTATATTCGGCTCTACTAGTGGTCCGGAAAGTGGACTATTCAACCGATTTCAGAAAGCGTGGCAAACTATTGATCAGACTAATTATAGCGCAGCGGGTACAGAAATATTTCAGAATCCTGTATTAATTAGTTTGAGAGAAGAATTACTGGAGTACTTACCGAATGCCCTAGAAAAACAGCAACCAAGAGATGATTATAAGGAATTTTTGAGCTTGTCTCTTCTGTTTCTTGGTGGAGGAAAGGATGCAAACACATTCCGAGCTCCTGGCCCTACACATCACGCCAGATGGATGGCAAAAGCAATTTATGCTCTGAAGATATACCTTTTCCGAAATCAGTTTCATTTGACAACTCGTGAGGCAAGAAATATCGAAGATTTAGCTCTATTTGTGAGCTTAGTTTATGTGAAATATTGGAATGAAGCACCACTTGGAATTAGAGCTCCCTATAATGACATTCAGCTTTTGGGCGTCCTTAAAAGCTATCCCAACAAAAAGATCAGTGAAAAAACATACACTGCTTTTGCGAGGCATCTTTGGTTTCTTTCGGAGCACTTAGTAGCCTTTGCATTTTTTGACGACAGGGTGGCAATGAAAACCAAGGAAATGATGGTGAAAAACCTAAACCGTCCAAAAATACCTGATTGTCATTTCATTTCATTTTCATTTCATTTATTCATTGCAGTGTCACAACTAATGATGTACAAACATAATAATATGTGTAATAGTAGGTAGGTGTTTTTTAATTAATTATGACGCCCCGTGAGGGCATAGCAATGTGTGAGGGCTTAAGTGCTTCAATTATAAGACCTAAGTAACTGTAAATTAATAGAATACATTATCTATTACATGCTATTACATATTCTAAAAGCAAAATTTGGACATTTTATAAAACAATTTTTATAAGAAGAATATTTAAACTGTTTTTATAAAACCTTAATTATTCACAGTTTTGTGTATACTCTAAATACCATATATACCAAATTTATTTATAATGCAACAGATGATTTATACCCAAGGAAAGTAATTTTATTGTAAAGATGTCGAAGTTAAGGAGTTAAGCTGTGCGAAAAGCGGATCTTTTATTAATTGATTTGATTTCTATCGCCGAAAAAATCTTTAAGATTATAATAACAGTTTTGGATGAGGAAGTTTTTTAGTTTTTTAATAAATAAATTATTTGATTCTATACTTTTTATGTCATTTGGAATATTATTATATATTTTAATAACCATCGGATGGGGACTTGATGCGAATATGTTTAGTTTTGAGAAAGGTATTTTTAGTTTGTAGAGATTGCGATTGTTTCGTTTAACGTTTTCTAATGGGCTATACAAAGTTTTATGTGATCTAACAAATTTGGATGATTCTAAAATATAAATAGACGTTAACGTAAGAATGCCGTGCTTTATAAAATGGGATCTACAAGACTCCATTTGGTCTATATTTGTTAAGATTCTTATACATTTTTTTTGTAAAATAAAAATGTCCTCTACATCTGTGGAATTTCCCCATAAGATTATGCCGTAGGTTAATCTAGAGTGCGCGTACGCGTAGTATGCTGCGAGAGCTGTTTTAAAGTTTGTAACTTTTTTTAGGTTATACAGTGCGTAGGTGAAAGAGGATAATTTGCTCGACAATTTTTGAATGTGTATTTTCCAATTTAGGTGTGTATCTAGATCTATACCCAGTAGAGAAGCCGAATTTACAGTCGCTATTTTCATATTGTTATAAGAATAGTTTATTTGTAGTGGGGTTCTTTGGTGTGGTCTAAATTGAATTAGGTTAGTTTTATTGAAATTTAACTTTAGATTATGACAGTCTAGCCAATTTATGATTTTATTAAAAGTTAAGTTTAAGTGTGTCTTTAATTCAGTTTCGTTAGCACAAGACAATAATATCGAGATGTCATCTGCGAAAAGTATGCAATTGTCGCCGATCACACTTGGGAGGTCATTGACGTATATAAGAAATAGAAGACAGCCCAATACGCTACCTTGGGGAATCGAACCCGTAACCTCGATCAAGTCTGATCTCACATTTTGGATATTTCCCGTCTTAAGGTCAATATGCTCTACTTCCACACACTGTAATCGATGGTCGAGGTAAGACTTCATCCAGTCATATGCTACTCCTCTCATTCCGGTCCTATAGAGTTTATTCAAAAGGATTTCATGGTTCACTCTATCGTATGCCTTGCTCATATCGAGTAGTAACCCAACCGCGTATTTCTTGTCGTTTAGCACGTCTAGAATTTTTTGTAGATATTTGTATACAGCAAATGCAGTAGAGCGTCCTTTCCGAAATCCGTTTTGGCTATCATGTAGAATACCGAACTTTTCATAGAAAGAGTATAGCCTTTTTACCATTGCGGTTTCGAAAATTTTGGATGAAGTGTTCAGTAGTGATATGGGACGGTAATTGTTGGGGTCAGTATGTTTCCCGTTTTTAAATATCGGTTTAATTAAAGATATTTTCAGGGCGTCGGGAAAAGTACCTTCGGAAAAGGATTGATTAATAAGGTTGGTATAAGGGATAGTTAGTTCATTTACACATTTTTTAACTAATGTAGGGGGGATTTCATCGACACCGCAGCTATTTTTATTTTTTAGGCTTTTTATAAGAGTGTATTTTCGACATAGTTTACCGGGTTGGTTTTTGATTTTGCAGTCACGGTCTTATTTTTTGTGTTTCCAATTGTCATGTAAAAGTTATTTAAATGGTTTGCTATTAATTTGGGATCCTCTACAAAGGCGTCATTTATTTTTAATTTAATATTATTTTTATTTTTGCGACGAGTGTTTTTTGTTTCACGCTGTATAATTTGCCACATTACTCGTGTTTTATTTTCATTTGTTTGAAATTTACGTATGTTAGATATTTTTTTTGATTTTATTATTGCTTTTTTCAAAATTTTGGTGTACGTTTTGTAGTATGTATGTAAGGATTTGCTATTTGTTTGGGAATATAAAACCCTTAACAGTCTTTTATTTTTACAGGATATTTTTAGCCCCTTAGTAAGATACGTGTTTTTATATATGCTTTTGAATTTTATTTCTTTTTCGGGAAAACATCTGTTAAGAATAAATTGTATAGTGTTACAGAAACTGTTATAATTATCATTTAATGTTTTTTTAGGGCATAATATTGAGCTCCAGTCTAACTGTGATAATTCGATTTTGAATTTTTTGATATTTTGTTCTTTATAGATTCTTTGTATAGTACGGAAAAACTTAGGGTTAGGCAATGTAAACGGCATTGTACAAAATACTCCCCTATGATCTGAAAAACCCAGTTCCTGTACATTCACTTTATGATCTTTGCCTGTAATATTAGTGAAGATTAGGTCTAAACATGTTGAACTTTTTGAAGTAATTCTTGTGGCTTCTTTTACTTTTTGATGAAGGTTGTAGGATAGCATTAAGTTTGTAAGTCTTACTTTAGATTTGTTATTTGTTAAGAAGTCTACGTTATAATCTCCTCCTATAATGATTTTCTTGTTTTGATCCTTTAAGGAAATGATGTTTAGTAATTTTCCGAGGGTCTCATAAAATATTTCGACTTCTCTACTGCTATTTGGCCAGTATAAATTTATCAATAATAAATTTAGTTCATATATTTCTATTGCACAAGTTTCTAGAATTGATTCCAATGACAACTGTAGAATATCTACTCTTTCTCTACATTGTATATGATTTTTTACCAGTATGCATACACCTCCTCCTTCGTGGTTCGCCCGACAGAATGACGCTTTAACTGTGTATCCGCTTATGTTGAGTAATTCAATTTTTTCTTTGTTCATCCAAGTTTCAGTAACACAGATTGCTTGTATTGACTGTTTTGTCTCCAGCAGTGCTTCTAACAGATGGGTTTTGTTAAAGAGGCTTTGCATATTTTGATATAATAATTGAAAGTTAGTTTCGAAAGGAATAACTCTTTGTTTCTGGATTATTTAAAGGGATCTGTGAATGGCAGTCCTTTTCCTCTTTTGTATTGGTAGAGTTCTGCTTATGGTGATAGGTTTTTCTTCCTTCTGTTATTTCCTTGATATTTTCTTGCGATTTCCCTTGCGTACTGTTGTATTTTTCTACTGTCTTGTATTTATTAATGATGGATTCTGGTGTTGTTTCCTCTCTATCAACGAACAGTTTATTATTTCGGATAATGGCATGTTTGCCGTTTTCCCTCGCTAAATTTAATGCCTGCCTCAACTGGTGTCTTTCCATTAGAGCTGATTTACTTAAATATTCTGTTACACCAAAACCTGTACCTTTAAAGTACATAGAGTTTTCCAGAATATATTTTTTCATTCTTTTACTTATTAGTTCAATTTGTATTGGTCTCTTCAATCCTCTTTTTCCTAAGTACGTTATCTCTTCTATGTATCCCGATATATTAACGTTCAATATGTCATAGAAAATATTTGTTATTCTTTTGGTAAGTTCTTCTTCTGATTCCCAATAATTTATTTGTAGACCGTAGAGTACTAAAATTTTGTCATGATTTCTTTCAATTTCCTGTGTATATTTATGTTCCATTGGGTTTTGCATGTGTTTTTGTAGTTTCTCATTTTCTAATTTAAGCCTCGTACATTCTTGATTTAATATAGTGATTTTCTGATCTATTATAGAGATTTCGTTTCTGATTTCAGTTTGTTCTTTTTGCATGACTTTTTTTTCCTGACTGAGTTCTTCTTTTAAGTGGTTAATTGCTATTTGTATCTGGTCTTCGATGGTTTCCCGCATTTCTTTAATGATATATTTGTTATTTTGTTGTAGGAGGATACTCATTTGTCGTAGAGTTACTGGTTGATCTCCGTTTGAATCAAAAGTGAGATGTGCCTCGTAGTTTTCTGAACCTGGTTTATGGGATTTCGTATTTTCCAGGAGAGAGGCTTCGATATTTTGAGTGTTTCCTTGGGGAGAGATTGTTCGATCCATTTCGAGTGATTCGTACATCCCCTCTTTAGACTTTTGACTCCTGTGTGCAATATTTGGTTGAGGTGAATTTACAGGTGTATCGTCGTTTTTCGGGTGTCGTTTCGTCACTCTGTTGCAGTCAGGACAAGTCCATTTTCGCTGGTATTCTTGTAATTTGCTTTGGAAATCAGATGTAGAAATATTCACGCAAGTATAGTGGTATTTTGATTTGCATATTTTATTACTGCATTCAATGAGCTCTATTATTCCAATTTGTTGGTTGCATGCTGTACATAGGCGCATTTTGGACTCAGTTCAATCTTCGAGATGATTTGAAAGGGTATGAATAATAAATAAAAAACTTGACTTTTGTGTTTGGTAGTGACATCTATACGCATACTCCAGTACTGTTGGAACTTATTGGAATGATCACATTCAATCGTTATGGATCATAGGTATCTAGACGAATGGGATATTGGTTCCTCTACTGCACGCTAGATGGCAATAAATGGCTGTTTACCTGTAGTGTGATTGATGATGATGACGAAGCCAGAATTTAGTTGAGGGTTTGAGGTTATTATATTATTGGTTATTGTTTTGCACTAGGAATTTACTAATATTTGTCCGGTTTTACACTGTGCACATGTCTAGTCACTGACAAGGTTTTGAATTAAAGTTTTATTTTGAATAAACACCGATAAAATTCAATAATGCGTCACTTCACATTCATAATCAAATACATCTTTTTTCGCAGTGTTTCTGCAATGTTTCATATTTTTCACACACAATATCCTCTGTGCTTCATGAATTTAATACTTTTAGATAAAAACTGTTGCTATTTCTAATTTTAAAACACTTTTAATCGCGAGCTTGATGTAAACACGGCACAGCAGCGCCCTCCACGACGAATTGATGTAACTAAAGCAAAAAATGATCTGTCTCTAGATAATTTCGTTACGGAAAGAACAAGCGTCTTCTTTGATGTCCTCGTTGCCGAAAGAAAAAGCAATAGTGAAGAATTCTTAAAAGTGCCACCTCAGGATTGGCCAAGTAATCCCGTTTTCAAAAAGTTTCGTGAAAGGTGTTTTCAAATGAGAGTTGTTAACGATACTGCCGAACGGGGCATCAGTCTAATTCAAAAATACAATCAGTCGCTAACCAAGGATGAAGAACAGATGCAGTACATTCTTCGTCTAGTTGCAAATCACAGAAAACAATTTCCTGAACCAACAAAAGCGACCCTTAAATCATAATAATTAACTATAGAATTTATTTCCATACGTTTGCTGAATACATTTATGTTTCATTTTGGGCGACCTCTAAATGTTCATCGATTCCGAAAAAAAATTGCATGCTACTCATTTAGACCTCTTAGAATAAAAACAAGCTAGTGGAGACACAATATTCTGCATTTTTATTTTTTGGACCACCCTACTACCTATAGCACGCTTGATCTGTGTGACATGTTTGTGCTTGTAAAGTGCAATACAACACAGCGCTACAGCAGTAATAATGTGTTCCGTTTGACCAAGCTTTGCTGAAAACAAGTAAAATTAAAGGTTTATAAGAAACATTGACTTCTGGGCGACCAGTAAACTGCGACCTAGGGGGTTCAAATTTGGTACATAATTACTATGATCACATACAAAAATAAGCTATGTGGAGGCAAGATTCAACAAAGTTTTTATTTTTTCATACAAAAGTGGACCACCCTAATGTCCATTGTTCACTGTGACATATACAGTGTTCACTGTGACATATCCAGTGTTCACTGTGACATATCCAGGGTTCACTGTGACAGTTTAAGTGTTCGCTGTGACATATATAGTGTTCACTGCAACATATCCAGTGTTTACTGTGGCATGTCCATTGTTCACTGTGACATATCCAGTATTCACTGTGACATGTTACCAATGTTAGGTCATCATCATCATCATCATCATATCAGCCACAAATCGTCCACTACTGGACAAAGGCCTCCCCCAAGGATTTCCACGACGACCGGTCCTGCGCTGCCCGCATCCATCGGCTTCCCGCGACCTTCACCAGGTCATCGGTCCACCGCGTGGGAGGCCTGCCTACGCTACGTTTTCCGGTGCGCGGTCGCCACTCGAGAACTTTACTGCCCCATCGGCCATCTGTTCTACGAGCTATGTGCCCTGCCCACTGCCACTTCAGTTTAGCGATTCTGTGAGCTATGTCGGTTACTTTAGTTCTCCTGCGGATCTCCTCGTTTCTGATTCGATCACGCAGAGAAACTCCGAGCATAGAACGCTCCATTGCCCTTTGGGTGACCTTGAGCCTTCTTATGAGGCCCATAGTAAGCGACCATGTCTCAGTTCCGTAAGTCATCACTGGCAACACACACTGGTCAAAGACCTTAGTCTTGAGACACTGCGGTATTTGGGACGTGAAGATATTGCGAAGCTTCCCGAACGCTGCCCAGCCGAGTTGGATTCGTCGATTGATCTCTTTCTTGAAGTTGGAACTACCTAGCTGGACTGTTTGTCCCAGGTATACATATTCGTCAACAACTTCCAGTGTAGAGTCTCCAACCTTTAGAGGAGTGGGTGCGACACGGACATTTAACATTATTTTCGTCTTGTCCATGTTCATTTTAATTGTAGAATTAAGAATAAAGAATTGTAGAATTAAGTTGTTTCAATGTTAGGTACTATACTATAATCTCAGATCAAATACAAAAGGTAGATTAAGTGCTAGTGCTTTAAATATGGGGTAGAAAAACTCTGCTCCAATCACGACGGAGCAGAGTTTTACTTACAGTCACGCATTGGCAGACTTACCGTTGCCGAAAAGCCCCCGTCTCAATTACAGTGAAGGATATACGCCAGTAATATAGAAGTCATTGAAAGGATAGGATCTATCACGTGTCGACACCTAATTCGAGGTCACCGCTCAAGGTAAAAATGCATACGTATATATTAGAACAACTATACATAAAAATTTCAGCCGGCTACCTATCACGGTTTAAAATATAAAGAGCCTTTTAAAAGGCGGACATATCGACGGATAAACAGAAAAACAAATGGACATATAATTAAGACTTAGTAATAGGGGGAGGCCTATGTCAAGCAGTAGGCGTCCTTCGGCTGATATAATGAATAGGGTCTGGTTTTCTGTTACCGAACCCGAAGACAGTCATAAAACCGACGTCCACGTGGGCGAAGCCGCGGGAAAAAGCTAGTCTTCAAGAAATAGAAAAAGCAATGAATGATCGTGAAGACGCAAACCATAATGCGAAACAGTTTGACGTACGCGCAGGTTACACTTTATTATAAGGAGTGTTTCCTTCTACGCGCAGCTAGAAAAGTTAGACCAAATTTTTTTTACGTATTGTAATAATTACTTTAAATAGTAAAACCCAACTGCCTAAAACTTAAAACTTCTTTTTTGGGCCAGATGGGTATGAATGTATCCTTGTCACTCATGGGCAAAATACGAATATAACAACACCTCGCACACCAAAATTAAAAATATAACTCGACGGTTAAGAGTCAAATACTGCTATCTGACATTTTGGTGATTTTGAGATTTTGATGGGACCGGATTTAGCAGATTTTGCTGCATAGGTTGGCAAAGACTGACTTTCGATTTGATGAATATTTAGAGAGATATTAAATGATATTAAAAACTGCTAAATGTATGACCATAAAAAACAAAGAAATATTCTGCTATGATCTGCTATCATACTAATGGCAAAAAGTGACTATCTTCTTTTACATGAATTTTTCTGCGTTAATCTGTTATCTTACTCATAACAAAAACGACCACCTTCTTTTACTTGAATTTTTTTTGTTATAATCTGCTATCTTACTAATAACAAAATCAACCCTCTTCTTTTACTAATTTTTTTCTGCTATAATCTGCTATCTTACTAATAACAAAAATGACAATCTTCTTTTACTTGAATATTTCTGCTATAATCTGCTATCTTACTAATTCGGTACGTTTTCCGGTGCGCGGTCGCCACTCGAGAACTTTACTGCCCCATCGGCCATCTGTTCTACGAGCTACGTGCCCTGCCCACTGCCACTTCAGTTTAGCGATTCTGTGAGCTATGTCGGTTACTTTAGTTTTCCTGCGGATCTCCTCGTTTCTGATTCGATCACGCAGAGAAACTCCGAGCATAGCACGCTCCATTGCCCTTTGGGTGACCTTGAGCCTTCTTATGAAGCCCATAGTAAGCTACCATGTCTCAGTTCCGTAAGTCATCACTGGCAACACACACTGGTCAAAGACCTTAGTCTTGAGGCACTGCGGTATTTGGGACGTGTAGATATTGCGAAGCTTCCCGAACGCTGCCCAGCCGAGTTGGATTCGTCGATTGATCTCTTTCTTAAAGTTGGAACTACCTAGCTGGACTGTTTGTCCCAGGTATACATATTCGTCAACAACTTCCAGTGCAGTGTCTCCAACCTTTAGAGGAGTGGGTGCGACACGGACATTTAACATTATTTTCGTCTTGTCCGTGTTCATTTTAAGACCCACTTGTTGAGAGACTTTACTGAGGCCATCGATCATTGTGCTTAGGTCTTCCATAGTCTCAGCCATGACCACAATATCGTCAGCGAATCGGAGGTGGGATATGTACTCGCCGTTGATATTGATGCCGAGTCCACCCCAGTCCAGAAGCTTAAAAACATCTTCCAGGGCGGCGGTGAACAGTTTCGGAGATATAAAGTCTCCCTGTCTCACCCCTCGCTGCAATTGGATAGGTTTTGAGTTCTGGTCCTGGAGGCGAACCGACATGGTGGCGTTTTCATACAGACATTTCAACACCTCGATGTATCGATGTTCAATTTGGCACCGCTGGAGAGACTGTAGCACAGCCCAGGTTTCGACTGAATCAAAGGCTTTCTCATAGTCCACAAACGCCAAGCATAGTGGCTGATTGTACACTTCGGTCTTCTGTATAATCTGCCGCAGCGTATGTATGTGGTCTATGGTACTAAAGCCTTTTCGGAAACCGGCTTGTTCGGGAGGCTGGAAGTCGTCAAACCTGCGTGCGAGACCATTCGTACTGACTCTCGAAAACAGCTTGTAGACATGGCTCAGAAGTGAGATGGGTCTGTAGTTCTTCAGCAGGGTGTTGTCACCCTTTTTGAAGAAAAGCACGACCACACTTCTGTGCCATGCCTTAGGCGTTTGTCCCTCGAGTATAACATAATTAAATAACTTCTGAAGAGCTTTTAGTACCGGTGATCCACCTGCTTTCAGTAGTTCAGCCGTAATTCCATCATCACCCGGTGCCTTGTTGTTCTTGAGCTGTTTGAGAGCCATTCTAATCTCGTACAGGCTGACGTCCGGGATATCTTCGGTATAGTGTCGGGTTAGTCTGGCTCTTGGGTCTTCAGCCAGATCGCTGACAGGCAAACGTGTGGTCTTGTACAATTGTCCATAGAACTTCTCAACTTCTTCCAGCAACTCAGTCTTCGACGATATGGTCCTGCCATCCTCAGTATTCAGCTTGGTCAGTTGGCTTTGTCCAACAGACAGATCTCTCGCGAACACTTTTGAGCCTTTGTTGTGCTCAATCGCCTCTTTAATACAATTTGTATTATACTGGCGTAAATCGCGAGTTAGGGACTTAGAGATCTGCCTGTTTAGTTGCCGATACTGTGTAGCGTCTTCAGAGGCCTGCAAAACCAATCTGCGTCTTTCTTCCATGAGGTTGCTGGTGAAGTCGGAGATTTTTTTGGTTCTGCTTGAACGGCGAGTTTAAAAAATCTTAGACCCGACTGTTTGAACAATTTCCACTAACCTGTTATTATAATCGTCCACATTCTCGCAGTCTCCTAGGCATTCGAAACGATTGTGCATTTCGAGCTGAAAGCTCTCGGGGTTTTGGAGCTGGATGGGCGCCGGTCGGAGCGTAGACTTCATCAGTCGACATCTTTCTAGCTTGGTCTTTAGATTCAATGTGCCTCTGACCATCCGGTGATCGCTTCCTGTTTTGACTGAATTGATCACGAAGACATCATTGAGTATTTGCCTCCTTGTCGACAAGGTGAAGTCTATCTCGTTTTTTGTAACGCCATTGGGATGCAACCATGTCCACTCCCGCTGTTTTGACTTTTTGAAGAAGGAGTTTAAAGAGGCTCTCCTTCTCCATAAAGTCGGCCAGCATCTGGCCACGTGCATTTCTTACTCCATATCCAAATTGCCCCACTCTCAGCTCACCATCGCTTCGTTTGCCCAGTTTCGCGTTAAAGTCCCCCATAATAACGGTATAATGGGTCCTGGTGCTATGTAAGGCTGTAGAGATGTCCTCATACATAGTCTCTACCTCGTCGTCGGAGTGTTCCGTAGTCGGCGCGTATACCTGTATGACCTTCATCGAATACCGTTTGGTGATTCTGAGTATAAGGTATGCTACCCTTGTCGAAACGCTCAGGATTTGGACCACATTGTTAATCAGGGACTTGTGGACGAGAAAACCGACACCACCCTGGGACTGTTGGTTGCCCTCCCGTAAATAGAGAGGTTTCCGGATTTAAGGATAATGGTGTCCTCTCCCTCTCTTCGGACTTCACATAAACCTACGATATCCCACCGTAACCTGCTCAATACTTCTTCGAGTTCTGTAAGTTTCTCGTCAGTCCGCAGTGTACGCGTGTTGTAAGTTGCCAGGGCCAAAGGTCGTTGGGTTTGGTAGCCTGGCATCTGCCGGGGATTCTTCGCACCCCCCGCCCCGCCGTTACCATGACTGCTACCGGAGCTAGGAATAGCGGGGCCGCCGGGGGCTAGGGGCCGTTTTCTGGGTGTGGATTTCATAGGGGGGTTTTGCCGTAATTGCCACGCTTGGCAGGCGAGTTGGCGATCGCCGTTTGATTGCAGGTGTGTTGCAATGCACGGAAAGACGCTGCTGCCCATCCTCCGGTTTTTAGTCCCTTAGTCGCCTCTTACGACACCCATTGAAAGAGATGGGATGGCCCTATTCTTAGCCGGGAACCATACTGGTGTACTTACCAAAACAGAAACACGGTGTTAGCCAACGCACTGTTGAATTTCAGCACTAAATACAATGTGTTAATTACACAAAAATTCTTAGAGCCTGGTCACACTCAAATGGAATGTGACTCGGTTCACAGTGCTATTGAACGGAAAACAAAAAACAAAGAAATTTACTTACCTAGCGACTACGTCAAGCTAACCAGAAAAGCGCGTAAAAAGAACCCATATTAAACCATTTGCGTAAATTTTGACTTGATAAAAGACTACGCAGACAATAAAACGCATGTGTACAAAAGTGTCCGCCCTGGTAAAAAGGCAGGGGACCCTCAGGTTGTGGATATAAGAAAGATAATGTACGAACCTGAAAATATTATCAAAGTCAAACTAAATCACGATGATGATTGGATAAACTTACCACAAAGGCCAAAAGCTTCGACAAAGCAATCTTCATCAAAAGCTTATAGACCACTACACCAAAACAAACTACCTATAAATAAAACAAAATATAGCCACCTTCAACAGCTAAAGTCAGTATTGCCTCAAGATTGTCACGGTTTCTACGATTTTTTACCCTACACTGATTAAAAACTTACATTTAAATAATTATAAAACCTATTTGATTATATTGTAAATTTGTTTTTCTTTGTACAGCTCAACAGAACTGTAGGGAACTTAATTTTGGTAAATTAAAACACGAGTACAGGTGGACAAAAACCGACGTTTGTGTTTTAAAAAAGGTGATTTAGACAGATTTTAATTCCAAATTATTTTTGTGGCTTTTCTCCTTTTTATTGAAAAAAAAATTGATGGATACACCGTATCCACAATGCCATATAGATAAATGATCTGAGTACAAATTTAGTTTTAGCGGTTTGTGCCCAGAATTTACTAAATAAAGACAGATTTTTCTTTCTTTTTCATGTTTGCTGATTATTTGACTGCAATTTGTGTTCCCTTTTCTTAGTTTAAGATATGTTTGAGTATCGTTTCATTTGTGTGTCATCTTTATAAATAAAAGAGTACTTTTGATTGAAAAAGTTTTATTAGCAAACCTGGCATCTGCAACAAAATTGTACATAATTTACTAAAGTCCAAGAAATAAAGGTGCTATCTACCATCAAAAACCTGCTATCTGCATCAAAATGGTACAGATTTCACTAAACCTGAAATCAAAATGTGCTATCTCCCAAAAATCCAACTAACCTTTACGTTAAATTAAAATGGTTATCAACATTGATAACATAGTTAATTTTTATGTATAATGCCATAATTGGATTTTAAGATTTAATAAATATAAAAAAAATAAACGTTTTTTTGGTCTCCTGTAAAATTGACTTTTTGAAAATAACACTATTTGATTCTTAACCGTCGAACTATGCCTTTAGCCCTTCCCCAAGCCTGTCTGTGATTGACGATAGTGCCTACTACATTATTCCGACACGCCTTTAGCACAGTATTACGATATAGCTGTGCCTTTAGCCCTTCCCCAAGCCTGTCTGTGATTTACGATAGTGCCTACTACATTATTCCGACACGCCTTTAGCACAGTATTACGATATAGCTGTGCCTTTAGCCCTTCCCCAAGCCTGTCTGTGATTTACGATAGTGCCTACTACATTATTCCGACACGCCTTTAGCACAGTATTACGATATAGCTGTGCCTTTAGCCTTTCCCCAAGCCTGTCTGTGATTTACGATAGTGCCTACTACATTATTCCGACACGCCTTTAGCACAGTATTACGATATAGCTGTGCCTTTAGCCCTTCCCCAAGCCTGTCTGTGATTTACGATAGTGCCTACTACATTATTCCGACACGCCTTTAGCACAGTATTACGATATAGCTGTGCCTTTAGCCCTTCCCCAAGCCTGTCTGTGATTTACGATAGTGCCTACTACATTATTCCGACACGCCTTTAGCACAGTATTACGATATAGCTGTGCCTTTAGCCTTTCCCCAAGCCTGTCTGTGATTTACGATAGTGCCTACTACATTATTCCGACACGCCTTTAGCACAGTATTACGATATAGCTGTGCCTTTAGCCCTTCCCCAAGCCTGTCTGTGATTTACGATAGTGCCTACTACATTATTCCGACACGCCTTTAGCACAGTATTAGGATATAGCTGTGCCTTTAGCCCTTCCCCAAGCCTGTCTGTGATTTACGATAGTGCCTACTACATTATTCCGACACGCCTTTAGCACAGTATTACGATATAGCTGTGCCTTTAGCCCTTCCCCAAGCCTGTCTGTGATTTACGATAGTGCCTACTACATTATTCCGACACGCCTTTAGCACAGTATTAAGATATAGCTGTGCCTTTAGCCCTTCCCCAAGCCTGTCTGTGATTTACGATAGTGCCTACTACATTATTCCGACACGCCTTTAGCACAGTATTACGATATAGCTGTGCCTTTAGCCCTTCCCCAAGCCTGTCTGTGATTTACGATAGTGCCTACTACATTACTCCGACACGCCTTTAGTACAGTATTACGATATAGCTGTTCCTTTAGCCTTTCCCCAAGCCTGTCTGTGATTTACGATAGTGCCTACTACGTTATTCCGACACGTCTTTAGCACAGTATTACGATATAGCTGTGCCTTTAGCCCTTCCCCAAGCCTGTCTGTGATTTACGATAGTGCCTACTACATTATTCCGACACGCCTTTAGCACAGTATTACGATATAGCTGTGCCTTTAGCCCTTCCCCAAGCCTGTCTGTGATTTACGATAGTGCCTACTACATTACTCCGACACGCCTTTAGTACAGTATTACGATATAGCTGTTCCTTTAGCCTTTCCCCAAGCCTGTCTGTGATTTACGATAGTGCCTACTACGTTATTCCGACACGTCTTTAGCACAGTATTACGATATAGCTGTGCCTTTAGCCCTTCCCCAAGCCTGTCTGTGATTTACGATAGTGCCTACTACATTATTCCGACACGCCTTTAGCACAGTATTACGACATAGCTGTCCCTTTAGCCCTTACCCAAGCCTGTCTGTGATTTACGATAGTGCCTACTACATTATTCCGACACGCCTTTAGCACAGTATTACGATATAGCTGTGCCTTTAGCACTTACTCAAGCCTGTCTGTAATTTACGATAGTGCCTACAACATTATTCCGATTTTTGTGGTGCTTACACGCTTTCAAGTTAATTTGCTAGTTGTATGTTTAATAGTTGTGTAACATTAAACAATACAGGGTGTATCAAAATTAGCGTAGGTACCGTAAACTGTTAACGGGTCCAACGGTTAACGGGTACACCAATTATTTTACATCATGTACTTTTTTAGGGTTCCGTACCCAAAGGGTAAAAACGGAACCCTATTACTTAGACTTCGCTCTCCCTCTGTCCGTCTGTCCGTCTGTCACCAGGCTGTATTTCATAAACCGTGATAGCTAGACAGTTGAAATTTTCACAGATGATGTAGGTATTACTGTTGCCGCTGTAACAACACATACTAAAAAATAGAATGAAATAAATATTTCAGGGGGCTCCCATACAAAAAACGTGATTTTTTTGCCTATTTTGTGCTCAATATTGATAGCGGCAACAGGTAGACGCTTGAAATATTCACAGAATATTGAGTTATATTATTCTCTAAAAAAAACCAATAATTAAATTAAAATAAAATTAACATGTAAGGGGCTTTAATACAACTATCTTCATTTTTATAGACGACTAGCTTTTTCTCGCGGCTTCGCCCGCGTGGACATCGTTTTTGTGACTGACTTACAGGGTGCGCGGTGCGCGAGCCGCAAGCGGCTTGCCAGATCTCCAGATCCCTCGGGAACTATGTCAAGATATGCTTTTTAGTAATTCATGTGATTTCCCACCCCATTAACCATCTCGGTGCAAAAAATCACACAATCCATTGTTCCGTTGCGATGTTAAGTAACCAAAAAAGTGTATATTTTCAGTTTCCTCGGGAATTGCATCGGGCTATGCTATTTTCACGTGATAAAAAGTAGCCTATGTCCTTCCTTGTGACACAGGCTACCTGCGTGCCAAATTTCATTAAGATTGGTAAAGGCGTTGAAGCGTGAACAGGTAACAAACAAACAAACAATCTAACAAACAAACACATTTTCACATTCATGATATTAGTAAGGATGGTACGGAACACTTCGTACGCGAGTCCGACTCGCACTTGGCCGGTTTTTTAAACTGTAACATGTATTTTTAATGCAAATATTTTAATTGTCCGCAATCAAATGACTACCTTGTTCACGGATATACTTGTTGAGATTTGTGTTATACTAATATTATCATGTAATGTGTTGTGATACTCGTATGACTCATAACAACTGTTTTGTCGAATAACAAAATATAACGATTTTGTAGTGCTTTAAATTGAGATGTTATTATTATCTCGACATCACTTCATACTTTAGGATCATAGTTCCTACACTTGGTATGTTATTATGTCTTATGGGAACTTTCGCTAACTCTATGAACTTATGTCGAAATAGATACTTTATCATCATCATTATTTACAAGCCGAAAGACGTCCACTACTGGAGAAAGACCTACTCTAAGAATTTCCATGACGATCAGTCCTGCGCTGCGCGCACCCAGCTTCCCGCGACCTTCACCATTTCGCCGGTCATCCGAGCAGGAATCCTGCCTACACTACATCTTCCGGTGCACGGTTGCTACTCGAGAACTTCCCTACCCAACGGCCATCTGTTCTACGAGAACACAGAAATACATAATGCAACTATTAATAAATGCCTTGCAAGGCAGCACAGGATCTATCGTTGTAGAAATACTTGTGGGAGGCCTATGTTAAGCAGTGAGTGCATGTGTTGCGGCTAATGTTATGATGATGATGTAGGTACAATAAGTCGTAAAATAACACGAGGAGATGTGAGCCTCAGAAGGTTTAGTCTACAATCCGTGTTAACATGGCGCAAGCAATGTTACATGAACATGCGGCGGTCTCCTGAAGATGACTTGGCTCCGCACTCGACGCTCAAGAAGAATTAATTTTACTTGTCGTAGGACCTTGTATACTTACGGCGGTTACTTTGGTTATTCTACGGATCTCCTTATTGCTAATGCGATCGCGACCTAAGCCTTCTTATGAGGCCCGTAGTGAGTGACATGTCTCAATTTCGTATACTATCACTGGCAACACACACTGGTCAAAGACCTTCCTTTTGAAACACTGTGGTATTTGGCACGTGAATATATTGCGAAGCTTCACTAATGCTTCCCAGCCAAGTTGGATTTGAAGATTGATCTCTTTCTTGAAGTTAGACCTACCTTACTTGACTATTTGTCCTAGGTATACATATTCATCAACAACTTCGGGTATAGGGTACCCAACTTTTAGAAGAGCGAGGTAAACGATATAGCTCACAGAATCGCTAAATTTAAGGCTTTAAGAGGACCCAATCCGAGTAGGTTGAAACGTGATAAAATAATATCGAACAGAAGTCTATTCATTTTAAGTTCAAATCAATTCGGGCTGTAACAAGACTTTTTCGTTGAAAACGAACGCCTAATTCTCGATTTTTACATGTTTTTATTACTTTTCTTTACTTTCAAAAAAGTTTTTAAAATTTTTTTTCAATCAGAATGAAAGGTTTTAAAGTAAGCGATTTTTGTGTGTTGGTTTAATTCAACATTCATAATTTGTTTTTGAAAAATTTTGCAATTAATATCAAGCACGGGATGTAGCGCATATTTTTTTTTACATCAAAAGTGAGAATATTTTTAAAATTGTATTCAATTAAATCGATTTTTTATCACTTTAAGTATATTATTTCTTATTCCATAGTGATAGCTTTACACAGTCTTTCAATAACCGTATGACCCATCTTAACGCTTTAAATGGTAGTGGCAGATAGCTCGTAGAACAGCTAAGCGTTGGGGCAGTAAAGTTCTTGACAGTGAAATAATTTTTAAATGTAATGAGATTACTTATACCTCTTACATCTAAACTGGCATACTTAAATACAAACTGCTTTTCCGCATTATGAAGATTAAAGTAAAGATTTATTATACACTGTATAGAAAGAAAGCTCCTTCGCTCTTCTGTGATATTATGTAACGCACAGAATCCTGCACAATACTCTATATAGTACATTCTCGTATACAAGTATCTACAAACAATTCTACATTATTTGTTTTCCTGTCTCCTGATCCTCCACGCCGCAGCAGCACCTGCCTTCCAGCACCTATATCCATCACCTGCTCTATTCCTTCTGCCACCTAGGACTCCCTTGGCCCGGACCTACAGGACACCAGGTTAAAACGTAGCGCGACAACCTCCTCACTACAAAAGTTAATCGTAAATAATCTGTCCCATTGAACCCTCACCTCATCAGTAACTAGCAAGGTTCGGGGTGCAAACAAGGTATTTGAAATTGATGGTCTTATTGTGAAGTCGCTGCTTTGATGTTCGCCAAAAGTTGCAACTGTGCCAGATTTGCGACTGTATGTATGTCTGTTTCCTTGGCAGAGCCTGTGGCTTAAACAGCTTGATAGATTGTTATTTGCGAGTCGTTGTTATATTAGTCTTGATCCTGTGAGTGATATATGATAGAATTGTGGTTGGGTGCCGCTGACGGAATAGAGTTTTTGTAATGCAAAAACGGCGAGGGTAGCAGACGATGTTATACTAGAGACCAATTTAGTAAATATAATATAACTAGCTGTTTCCCGCGGTTTACCCCGCGTGGACCACGTTTCTATGACTTTTCGAGGGTGCGCAGTGCAAAGAAAAAGTGGCCTATGTCTTAATCCAGGTCCTAATCTGTCTACCTACCAAATTTCAGCCAAATCCGTTCAGTAGTTTTTGCGGGAAAGCGTAACAGACAGACAGACAGACTTATAATATAAGTAGGGAAGTAGGGATATTAGTAGGGATGACACTTCCATGCTTGTTGATTTACTCTGTTGCTACTTTTACCAACCAGAACCTGGATACATTTACGAAAAGAGGGAAAGGGAACTCATACAGTACTAGGCACAAGTATAAACTGTGCTCTGCAACCTCCACCAACCCGGACTTGGCCCCCGTGTGTGGAGCATAGCTTAACCTGGCCGAGTTAGGGTAGAGACCCGTGCACCAGGACTGGGGGGAGACTTCCCTGGGTTGTTCACTAAATTCTTACCTAACTTTGCGAAGACTAAACAAACAATTATTCGTGTTTTTATCACGCTTTTATTAGCTTCACCTTTATGTTTGTATGTAAGTTTGTATGTAACCGACTATTTTGGACTCGATTTTGACCCACTTCAAACGGACAAATTTAATTCAAACTTTGTAGACTTATCAAGAATCAAGCGACAATATAATAATTTCATAAGTTTGAACTAAAAAATAAATAGACTTTAAAAAAAGTAAAAAACACGCTTTTAAAGTACATCAGACTAAAAAGTTAAAAATAATTCTTAATATAAGTTGAAAATAATTATTAACAAATAACTAGTATTATTGTGAAAAAGCGTAGGGCGCTCTGTGCCATATTTTTCGTCTATGGAGCAACCCACACTTAATGTTTTTTGGTAGTAATTCCAAAATTTCTCGAAAACAAGTAGTTAATGTTAAATTGAACCAACACACAAAAATCGGTGACTTTTAGATCTTTCATTTTAATTGAACACATTTTTTTAAACTTATTTGAAAGTCGACCAACCCGCACTGGGCCCGCGTGGTCGACTAAGGCCTAATCGCCCTGATTCAGGGTAGGCTCGAGCCCCTCGGTGGGGACTTATATGAGCTGTAATGATGATGATTTGAAAGTCATGAAAAGTAATAGAAATATGTAAAAATCGAGAATTAGGCGTTCGGTTTCAACGTAACAGCCACGTTGAAGCTCGCATTAATTTGAACTTAAAAAGAATAGACTTACGTTCGATATTATTTAAACACGTTTCAACCTGCTCGGATTGAGTGCTCTTAGGGCCTTAAAGCTTAATATTTTGCAAACCGATCCCTGTATCGAAAAATAGTTCTAGCAAACCTTCACTTGTTTTAAAAGACATATTCAACTATACGCCACAGGGTGCGTTGACGAAAACAAATTCATCCCCTCTTTACGTGAAGGGGTGGTACCCTATTTTTAATAATTTAATATGTACACTCATGAAAAGTTACAGCTTTCTAGGGCAAATAGTCTGAGCTAAACCACGGACAGCCAGACAAGAATATTTCATAATTTAGGGTTCCGTGTTCGAAAAAAACAGGCTTGAAAGTGCTTAATTTTGTTGGAGTCGAGTATCCCCACTCCGTAACAACTAAACCGCAGTATTAAAAAATTTAAAATAATCGTGAAAGTAGTCTAAAATGAATTTAAAAGTAAAACTATCACGGCTAAGTAGGCTTTCTTAGTTTATGAGAAATAGTCGACTAACTTAAGATGTGCAGTTCGATTTGTAATCGATGTGTTCATAGATTTTTCACAAAATATGTTCTATTACCAACTGCAAATGTAATTTTGTTTTTTAAAATAAACATTTATTTTCTGGAAAGTCTACGGAACCCTACTTTGCGCGAGTTCGACTCGCACTTGGCCGGTTTATAAAGTTTTGTCCCAGGCAAAGGGACCCTATTACTGAGCCTACACTGTCCGTCCATCTGTCTATCTGTTCGTCGGCCCTTCTGTCCGTACTTTTGAAAGGCTCTGTCTTTTGAACCGTGATAGGTAGGTGGCAGAATTTTTTACAGATAGGTGTTAGTTAAAGGGATTTACTAACAAGAAGTAAAAAAAAACTTAAATAAAGCGGAGTCGTCATACAAGAATCTTCTTTTATTTATGATCTCTAGTAAAACTGTGATTATTATCATCATCATCATATCAGCCACAAATCGTCCACTGCTGGACAAAGGCCTCCCCCAAGGATTTCCACGACGACCGGTCCTGCGCTGCCCACATCCATCGGCTTCCCGCGGTCTTCACCAGGTCATCGGTCCACCGCATGGGAGGCCTGCCTACGCTACATTTTCCGGTGCGCGGTCGCCACTCGAGAACTTATATAAAAATAAAAATGATTATACAAAAGTAAAAATGGTTGCGATATAATAATAAACTTAAAATAAAACAAAAAGTAATGAAAACCGGCCAACCGTGAGTCGTATTCACGCTCAGGAGACCGGCCTGAATAAATAAACCAGCATTTTTCTGTCGCTCGTGTTATTGTCTTTTGTTTGAAGTGATATAGATTCATTTTTGTACTTGTGTGGAGATGTGTGGTGGTATGAAACCCTCAGTTTTTAAAAACGTTATAATATTGGAGACTTCTTTAAAAAAAATCCATATTCTGAGGTGCCTGATTCTTTTATATATTAGGCGTGCCTTTTAAATCAGTTCAACATAAGCGCCATAGTTTCGTATAAATTCCGTTTCCGGATCACCTGGAAGGCAACCACCGCCGCAGTTACATCCAAAAATGTTGCAAGATTGTTTTCCACAATAGGTTCCCACCTTCTTTTTCCCGTCCCCACAGACTGTTATCTCACAACGGCGCGGATCTGTAAAAAATAAATAAATTAAAAATATTTTTAATTCTAAATAAAGTGAACTTTGGTATTACGTTAGGAATAATAATTAATAATTATTGTAAGTATATTTATTGTAAGTACTTAGGTAAGTAAAAGAAGTAGTAAAAGTCGTGTCCAAAGATAATGGGTAAGTAAGAAGGTAATGTCGTGTCCAAAGATAATGGGTAACTAAGAAGGCAATGTCGTGTCCAAAGATAATGGGTTACTAAGAAGGCAATGTCGTGTCAAAAGATAATGGGTATTGGTATTGGTATTGGTAGTGGGCTCCCGTTTCCGCATTTGGACTCTTTTTCGGTCCTTTATGCGTGCAAGTGTCGCTGGCTAGTCCAGCCAACCCAGCTCCTTCCAGAAGCACAGAAGTCTCCTGGGACATTCGCAGGCTTCTCGGAGCGACCCCATATCATTGAGGATTTTTACCCGATGTTCGATCAGACCAGTGCATTCCAGGATCACATGACTAACTGTTTCATCTGTCTCAAGACATCCTCTGCAAAGAGGACTGTCTGTGACATTCATGATGAATAGTTGTTTATTCAGGGGTAGGTGCCCGCTGATAGTACCCACAACTATACGAAGATCACGTCGGTTGAGGCTGAGGAGTTTTCGGGTCAGTTGTGGTTTGATTTGCATCAAAACCATTTTTGACTGCCTACAGCTAGTTAGATTAGCCCAACGGGCATTGTGTTGATGAACTGTGTGCAGCCTTGTCCATGAGCGTATTTGTCTAAAAGGGATTGGCATGAGTGGAACGGGGCCAGCTACTGGAGTTTCGGAACCCCTTTTAGCCAGCTCATCGGCTGCATCGTTCCCCAATGAGTTACTGTGCCCCTTTATCCATTGCAGGATGACCCTGTTAACTGAAGCTATTCGCTCCAGTGCAAGGTGACATTCGTAGATTAGACTGGAGTTCATGGTATTGCTCTCCAGAGCCAGAAGTACGGCCATGCTATCTGAGAGTATCCTAATGCCGTAGTTCGTGACACCTCTTTTCATGACCGTGGTGGCAGCGTGGGTGATGGCAACACATTCACATTGGAATATGGAACTATGTTCACCCAATGCCAGTGATACATGGATGTTCAAGTCTAATGAGAAGACGCCTGCCCCCGTACCAGACTCTGTTTTAGAGCCATCGGTGTATATGCGGACCTCGTTAATACCCGATTGGTCCCCGTCTTTCTCGTAAAGTTGTATTCGATAGTGTTTATCGAACACATGTTTCGTAGGGATCCTATCACATGGGGCTTCTAAGAGCGGTTGAAATGTAACCGCCCTACTTAGCAGAGTTTGATGTGGACCCTCTTGATTGTGCCACAGGCCCAGATAATAGTAAGTAATAAGGTAATATCGTGTAAGATAATGGGTAAGTAATAAGGTAATATCGTGTCCAAACATATAGGGTAAGTAAGAAAGTAATGTCGTGTCCAAAGATAATGGGTAACTAAGAAGGTAATATCGTGTCCAAAGGTAATGTTAATACGGGTAGTTATGATAAATGTGGCTTTCATTAAACAGATCCATGTTGACTTTCTTAATGTTAAGAATGAAACTGCTGAGCTTGCCTAAATTTCCTTACCACAGTTGATTTAGGTTGATTTTAGTAGATTTACAAATATGATTTCATTAGAAAAGGTATTTTATGGTTCCCTACCCAAAGGGTAAATTCGGGACCCTATTACTAAGACTCCGCTGTTCGTCCGTCTGTCTGTCTGTTTTACCGTCTGTCACCAGGCTGTATTTCATGAACCGTTATAGCTAGAAAGTTATTTTTTTTCACAGATGACGTATTTCTGTTACCGCTATAACAACAAATACAAAAAATTAGAAAAAGTTAAGGTCTTTAAACAAAAAACTTTTTTTTTTAAATGAAGGAACTAGCGCCATCTAGTATGATGTTACGGAACCCTTTGATTTTGGAACGAAAAGGAAAACTCAGTTAGTTCCGGATCCCAGCTTTGCTTTATCATGGCTTTGTAAAGTGAAAAAATCATTTGTGTGGCACTTCTACAAAAGAATACCAAGAAATGTGTGTGAATTTTTTATTTATTTATTTATTTATTTATATAAGCCTTTATTGCTGTTTTACAAAGTTTACAATATATATATTTTAATTATTTTTATCGATTGTATGTTATGTTAAGCTATTTATTACACGTAATATTTTATTAATATATAATACGATCGGTTTCACTTTACAGCTTGTCCTTCGACAAAGGCCTCCTCTAAAGTCTTCCATTTCTCTCTGTCTCTCGCTTTCCTCATCCATTCTGGACCAGTTACTTTTTTAAGGTCATCTTCCCAACGTTTCGTTTGTCGCCCTTTGCTTCTTTTTCCATTCCTGGGATACCACTCTGTAATTATTTTTGTCCATTTCTCATTCATCTCCCTTAGCATGTGTCCTGTCCACCTCCATTTTAACGTCTTGCACACCTTTTTTGCGTCTTTGAATTTAGTTATATTTTTTATTTCTTCTAATCTTATTTTATCTTTTCTCCTGACGCCAATTACACTTCTCTCTATTCCGTTTTGACATACGTTTACTTTGCTCATTAGTTTTTCTGTCAATGCCCATGTTTGGCAACCATATGTTAAGCATGGTAAAATACATGTATTATATACCTTTCTTTTCTCTTTGATGGGCATGTCCTTATTTTTCATAACTTCGCCGAGAGACCAGTATCTTTTCCATGTATTGGCTATCCTTCTTTCAATTTCTTTATGCATAGTATTTTTTGTGGATATAAGCTGTCCTAGATACACATACTCTTCTACGTATTCTATTTTGTCTGTATTGACTATGATGTTATATGTCTGTGAAGTATTAGTCATAATTTTTGTCTTTGCCGTGTTCATTGTAAGCCCTGCTTTTGCGCTTTGGTATGACAGTTGTTGCAACATTTGTTCTAACTTTTTTGGACACTCTGAAAATAAAATTAAATCGTCTGCAAAACGTAAATGGTTTAACTTTTCACCGTTTATGTTAAGTCCTTCGTGGTCCCATTGCAGATTCCTAAATATAATTTCAAGAGCTGCTGAAAACAACTTGGGTGAAATAGGGTCCCCTTGTCGGACGCCTCTCTCAATAGGAAATTCTTCTCCAGTAGTTTCGAGCCTGACTTGAGCTGTGCTTTTGGAGTATATATTCTGGAGTATTCGTATGTATTTTCTGTGTATTCCCTGTATACGCAGCGCTTCCCAAATGAAACCATGTTCCAAGCAGTCGAAGGCTTTATTATAGTCAACAAATCCCAGATAGTATGTTTTGTTGTATTCGTTGTATTTTTGTAGAACTTGCCTTAGAACATGTATATGGTCTATTGTTGAAAATTTACTGCGGAAACCTGCCTGTTCTTTTGGTTGGTTTTCATCGAGGGTAGAAGTGATTCGAGATAGAATTATTTTTGAAAAGACTTTATAAATATTAGACATCAGACTAATAGGTCTGTAATTCCCAATGTCTCCTTTATCTCCTTTTTTATGAAGTAATATTATTGTAGATTTCGTCCAGTCTTCTGGGATAATTTCAGTATCTAATATTTTGTTAAATATGTCTGTTAATATAGAAGCAATTACTGGTATAGTAGATTTTAATATCTCATTTGTTACTTGATCAGCACCTGGGGTCTTGTCCGTCTTTTGCGAATTGATTGCTTTAACTGTTTCTTCTTTTACTATTTTAGGGATAGGTTCAAAATCTATTGTATTTATGTTGCTTGTTATTTCATTTTGGTTTTTGCTTTGGTAAAGATTTCGATAGTAATCCGTAGCTACTTTTAATATTTCTTTTCTTTTATTTGTGTAGTTGTTGTATATAGTCTTGACTTTTAGCATCCAATCTTTTTTCGTGTTTAATTCTTTTATTGCTTTTTTTATTCCACCGGTTCTTTCGATATGTTTCTTTAATGTATTTTGCCTTTTGATTTTTTTATCTTTCCTCATGTTTTGGTTAATCTTTTTACTAAGTTCTGATATTTTGAGACGGTTAATTTTATTTTCTTTCTTTTGTAGTAATTCTTTCCTTTCTTTTAATAACTGGTATGTTTCATCGGAAATTGTTGTTCTACTATCTGTGTATACTTTTTTTGTTTCTGTTTTCAAAATGTTTATAAGTTTCTCGTATTGTTCCTGTAGCGGTAGTGGTTTCTTTACGTCTTTATTTGTTAGTTCTTGTAAGTTATTTATAAATTGAGCGCTATTACCGAAACATAAAATGGTTGACTTATCTGTATAAAATCGCCTTTTGGTCTTTATTGGTGTTCCTGTTAGTTTAGCACGAACCATTTTATGGTCCGAATTGAAATTTAGGTTGTGTATGATAGATACGTCTTTAGTAATTTTGGCATTATTTGACATGATAAAATCGATTTCGTTTTTGTGAAGTCCATTTGGAGAGATCCATGTCCACCTTTTTGTTTTCTTTTTCTTATAAAAACTGTTCAAGATCTTAAGTTTATTTTCTAAAGCAAATGTGACTAGTCTAGATCCATTTTTGCTCCTTTTACCCTGTCCATATTTTCCCACCGTATATTCTTCTCCACTATTGTTACATGTTCCTATTTGTGCGTTGAAGTCGCCCATAACTATAGTATTTTTGTAACAATTTTGCATAGACATTCTTAGATCTTCGTAGAATTTTTCAATTTTGTTTATATCTTCCTTCTTATTCGATTCAGTTGGTGAGTATGCCTGGATGATCGACCATTTTTCTTCTTTATATAAAGGTAGCGTTATGTTCAATATTGTTATTCTTTCAGATATTGCTATTATTTCTTCTATTCTATGTGCGAAGTTCTTTTTAATTAAAAATCCCACTCCATACTGTCCTTGTGTTTCACCTTTATAATGTAAAATATAGTTTCCGTAGTCATTTATACCTTCTCCATATCTTCTCATTTCACTGATTCCTATTATATCCCATTTTATATCTGATAGGGCTAATTCGAGTTCCAGACGTTTCTCAGTGGTTCGTAGTGATTTAGCATTAAAAGTAGCTATGTATATATCCGATGTAAGTTTGTTCTTTTTTAGAGGGTCGTGGTCTTTTTCCCCCACGAGGACCAGTCGGCTTGGGGGAGGTGTGAATTACCGGAATATAAATAGGAAATTATTTATTAGTAACCAAATAATAAGACCTGTAATAATATCTCACTTATTACAGATTACACCTAAAATAAAATACCTATAATACCTAAAATGTTTTATTTCAGATATTTTAGGCAATTATTTTAGGTGTAAACTGTAATTAGTGGGAATTTAAATTTAAAAAACACATTTGTATAAAATCAAGAGGCTGATAGGGCGCTAAGATCACTCAATCCGAGCAGGTTGATACGTGTTTCAATAATATCGAACGTATGTCAATTCATTTTAAGTTCAAATCAACGCGGGCTTCAACGCGGCTGTTACGTTGAAACCGAACTCCCAATTCTCGATTTTTACATGTTTTTATTACTTTTCATCCCTTTTAAATAAGTTTAAAAAAAGTGTTAAATTAAAATGAAAGGTATTAAAGTCACCGATTTTTGTGTGTTGATTTCATTCAATATTAACTATTGGTTTTCGAGAAATTTTGCAATTAATGCCAAAAACTGGGTCTACAGTATATTTTTTTTACATCAAAAGTGGTAATATTTTTAAAATTGTATTCAATTAAATCGATTTTTATTACTGTCAGTATATTTTTTTTTCCATGATTATTACTATTCTAGCTTCATAGCTATTGCTTTAAACATTCTTTTAATAATTTGAATTGAATATTATCATTTGACCCATCTTAAGGCCTAAAAAGAGAGCAGAAATATTAAACGATAATGACTGTGATGCCGTGTGAACGCGTTCCTATTTGTCTGTACGCACACAGCGTGATGTTACATACAAATTATACCAGTCTAAGGCTGTTTCTGTTATTAGAAAGTAGGCGTTAATATGTAGAAATACCTAACATAAAAAAAAATGATTTCTGCATAATAATACAGGTTGTAACAAAATTTGTGTAGGTCCCGTTCACTGGGGCTTCTACTCATCGTACTGAACAACTTTTGTTCTAAAACTTTGCTGAAAACGAAAATATTTTTTTTACTCTTTATACAAATCGATCAGCTGATCGAACGATTTTGTGCATTTTAGTATGGAGGGTCCAAATTTTGTTATGAGATTTGACTATGGGTTCCTTAGGGAAAGTTGTTCAGTATGACGAGTACAGTTAACGGGACCTACACCAATTTTGGTACATCCTGTAGAGAATACAAAGTATACATAATTCTTAAATTATTAGCACCTACTAATATTACACGTATACAAAGGCTACCTTTAAACAGACGGCTAATGGTAGTATGATTTCAAAAATCATTAATTTATGTTCTCCGGTATAATGTGATAATACCTATTAATAATTTTTTTTGTAATTTACCAGAAAAGCACATAGTCCGACCACAAGTTGAATGTTTAAAGCCGCCAAAATATCCACACGTTAAATAGCTATTTGATTTTATTTTAAAATTTAGTAGAGTGGGGCCACAACACTCAGAATAAACCAACCACGGTAACATCGATATCGATAAAATTATAAATAAAAACTTCATTTTTTTTACAATTTGTATGTTAACAAATAGTAGACTTCTAGTACTTAAAGACCGAATATATAAGGCGGAATAAGCTGGCAGCTCATGGCGTGTGGTATTTATACCACTCTACAAAGCAGCTTTCTTATCTAGAAGTATAATTATATGTCGCAGGCATAAAGTATAATTCGTTATTTTACAATACTGGTCATGCAAATTATTCAAATCTGATCGAACCTAACATCGCTTGCTTCGCTCGCTCATTTACAATCTGCCATTCGGTATTTTACAATTTTCCTGGCTAAGCATTTTACAATCTGCGTACAGAATTTTACAATTTGCCTGATCCTTTGTATATGAACGAAATATTAAAATTTGTCTGACAATTTGTAAAATTACTAACATATATTAACTAGATCATTTTACAATCGGCGTACAGCATTTTAAAATTTGCCTGACCGTTTGTATATGGACGAATAAAATTTGCCTGAACATTTGTCTGTGAAAATGTGTCTGTTGTGTTTGATGAGTCTGCCAAGAACAATTTGCCGCGCGGCTTGAAAAAATTCCTAAACGTGGGGTTCACCCATGGCGCTACAACCTCCACCAACCCGGACTTGGCCCCCGTGTGTGGAGTATAGCTTAACCTGGCCGAGTTAGGGTAGAGACTCGTGCACCAGGAGTGGGGGGTGGGGACTCTTATGGGTGGTTCACTAAATTCTTAACTTACTTTGCTTGTTGTGAAGACTAAACAAACAATTATTCGTGTTTTTTTTCCTTAAGACGGGAAAATACGTGAAGTTTATCAAACTATCACCCACGATCACGTGTAGGGCATTTAGATTTACACATACGGACATCGACGTGTATAAGGATGTGGGGGTTTAGAGGGGTTTAAACACCCCCTTAGTACTCGATGCCTTTATTACCAAATGAGCGCAACGTTGAAATGTAAAACAGTAAGATGTATATTCACCTTTGCGTTGAATTCAAATATAATTCAAATATCCGCAACGCCAAGGTAAATATTTCTCGCCAGCGCTAGTTCAGCGCTTCGCCAGCGCCAGTACAGCGCCTCGCCAGCGCCAGCGCCTCGTCGTGTCGCGTCGGTGGCGGTGCCCTCCCGCTCCCGCTCCGCCCCACAATTCTTTATCTCTAATCATGTGACCTGTGACCTTAGTCAGTCTATCGTAATTACCTTATATCGCCTCCGTGACGTAATAGCAGAATCCATTAGCTTCACATCAACAGGTCACGGGTTCGATTCCCGCCAGCGCCAGTGCAGTCACTCGCCAGCGCCAGTGCAGCGCCTCGCCAGCGCCAGTGCAGCGCCTCACCAGCGCCAGTGAAGCGCCTCGCCATAGCCAGTGCAGTGCCTTGCCAGCGCCAGTGCAGCGCCTCGCCAGCGCCAGCGCCTCGCAAGCACCAGTGCAGCGCCTCGCCAGCGCCAGTGAAGCGCCTCGCTAGCGCAAGTGTAGCGCCTCGCCAGCACCAGTGCAGCGCCTCGCCAGCGCCAGTGCAGTGTCTCGCCAGCACCAGTACAGCGCCTCGCCATCGCCAGCGCCAGCGCCTCACCAGCACCAATGCAGCGCCTCGCCAGCGCCAGCGCCTCGCCAGCACCAGTGTAGCGCCTCGCCAGCGCCAGTGCAGTGCCTCACCAGCACCAGTACAGCGCCTCGCTAGCGCCAGCGCCAGCGCCTCACCAGCACCAGTGCAGCGCCTCACCAGCGCCAGCGCCTCGTCAGCACCAGTGCAGCGCCTCGCCAGCACCAGTGCAGCCACTCGCCAGCGCAGCGCCTCGCCAGCGCCAGTGCAGCCCCTCGCCAGCGCTAGCGCAGCACCTCGCCAGCGTCAGCGCCAGCGCCTCGGCAGCACCAGTGCAGCGCCTCGCCAGCACCAGTGCAGCCCCTCGCCACCGTCAGCGCCTCGCCAGCGCCAGTGCAGCGCCTCGCCAGCGCCAGCGCCTCGCCAGCGCCAGCGCCTCGCCAGCACCAGTGCAGCGCCTCGCCAGCACCAGTGCAGCCCCTCGCCAGCGCCAGCGCCTCGTCGTGTCGCGTCGGTGGCGGCGACCTTCCGCTCCCGCTCCGCCCCACAATTCTTTATCTCTAACCATGTGACCTGTGACCTTAGTCAGTCTATCGTTATTACCTTATATGGCCTCCATGACGTAATGGCAGAATCCATTAGCTTTACATGAGCAGGTCACGGGTTCGATTCCCGGTGGGGTCTAACTTTGTATGACCCGATATGTTTTTCAACTTTGAAGAGGCTGAAGACCTACCTGTATAACCGAACCGGACAGGAGCGCCTCACTGCACTCTAACACTTATGTCAATACATAACGAGTTAGCCGCCTCATCAATAAAAAGAAATAGTCAGTCAATTAATTTTAAGAACAAATAACTATATAAATAAATTTTGTCTTTCAATTTGCGTTATTTCGTGGTTATTGTTATCGAAAAATTTTGCGCTCGCTGCACTTGAATTTTTCGTCTGGTTCTGTTTTGTTTTACACCCCACCCCGTTTAGACTTTCTGTATCTACGTACCTGCCTACGGACGTCTGCAATGCGACCTTCATGCACATCTGGAACATCTGTTCCCACTAGTTCAGTTGTCCAGATCAGTTGACTGAACAATTGTGAATTTTTATTCTCACTATTTCAGTTAAAAATAAAAGTTTTAAAGTAAAATAAAATGTTTATGGGCCCAAAAAACAATCAGATATGCAGGTTTCATCACCATGTTTTCCTTCACCGTTAAAGCAATCGGTAAGTACATGTGCGTAAGTTTATAAAAAACTCATTGGTACATTTGCTACCCGGATTTGAATCCGGGACCTCTGGTTAGGAGGACCGAGTCGTTATCGGCTGAGCCACCGACGCATTCATACAAACAACGATAACATGTTTTTGATGACTTAATAATTATATTATTTTCTCATCCGTCTACCCTTGTCAAAAGTTTAAAATTCCATCGGCTAAGATTATTTTCTTATTTTGCTCTATTCACTGTGACATGTCCAGTGTTCACTGTGACATATACAGTGTTCAGTGTGACATATCTAACGTTCCCTGTGACATTTACAGTGTGCACTGTGACATATCCAGTGTTCACTGAGGCATGTTAAGTGTTCACTGTTTCATATACAGTGTTAACTGTGACATATCCAGTGTATACTGTGACATTTCCATTGTTCATTGTGACATTTCCATTGTTCATTGTGACATACACAGTGTGCACTGTGACATATCCAGTGTGCACTGTGACATATCCAGTGTTCACTGTGACATGTTAAGTGTTCACTGTGACATATACAGTGTTCACTGTGACATATCCAGTGTTTACTGTGGCATGTCCATTGTTCACTGTGACATATCCAGTGTTCACTGTGACATGTTACCAATGTTAGGTACTATACTATAATCTCAGATCAAATAAAAAAGGTAGATTTAGTGCTAGTGCTTTAAATATGGGGTAGAAAAACTCTGCTCCAATCACGACGGAGCAGAGTTTTACTTACAGTCACGCATTGGCAGACTAACCGTCAACATGCCGAAAAGCCCCCGTCTCAATTACAGTGAAGGATATACGCCAGTAATATAGAAGTCATGGGAAGGATAGGATCTATCACGTGTCGACACCTAATTCGAGGTCACCGCTCAAGGTAAAAATGCATATGTATATATTAGAACAAGCGTTAACTCACTTTTTGTTATGATGAAAATATGAAAATAAAAATCCACAATATTTTAAATCTGAGAATATAATTATGTTTTCTAAGCATGCTCATACTATATATTACTTATTCTTACTAATGAGAAATTACAAACATTATTGGAGTGAAACGAATAGAAATTTAATAAACTGTACGGCAGCCTGCACTAAACTTTCTCGCCTTTTTTTATTAATATTTTTAATACAAATATAGAATAAACAAAAAATATATAATTTTGATGAGTTCGTGTTGCGTGACCAAATAATAAGATTTGACTGACTCGGTGGCTCAGTGGTTAGTGCCCTTGACTACTGATCCGACAGTCGTGGGTTCGATCCCCACCCAGGGCAAGCATTTGTGTGATGAGCAGATTTGTTTGCTCTGTGTCTGGGTGTTAAATTATATCTATGTATGTATGTATTTAAACGTATATAAGTATGTATATCAGTCTCTGGTAACCCATTACACAGGGAATCCTACTTTGGGGCCAGATGACCATGTGTGATTTGTCCCAGAATATTTATTTTATTTTATTTATTACTAGCTGTTTCCCGCGGCTTCACCCGCGTGGACCACGTTTCTATAACTTTTCGAGGGTGCGCAGTGCGCGAGCCGCAAAAGTAGCCTATGTCTTAATCCAGGTCCTAATCTGTCGACCTACCAAATTTCAGCCAAATCCGTTCAGTAGTTTTTGCGGGAAAGCGTAAAAGACAGACAGAGTTACTTTCGCATTTATAATATTAGTAGGGATTCGTAATACATGACAATTCAAAAGCTCCAACTGTTTGTGAGTAAATCGCAAGTTTTAATATCTTTAGTAGAATTTCCATACAAACACTATTTTTCCCGAACTATTGGGTACTAGCTGTTTCCCGCGGCTTCACCCGCGTGGACCACGTTTCTATGACTTTTCGAGGGTGCGCAGTGCGCGAGCCGCAAGCGGCTCGCGAGCGTGGTAAAAAGTAGCCTATGTCTTAATCCGGGTCCTAATCTGTCTACCTACCAAATTTCAGCCAAATCCGTTCCGTAGTTTTTGCGGGAAAGCGTAACAGACAGACAGAGTTACTTTCGCATTTATAACATTAGTAGGGATTGCGTGGAATTAATATGTAATAGACAAAGATGTGCAAAGTTTCATTAAAATCGTTACAGCCGTTTTTGAAAAAATAAAACAGTTTTTGTTTTATGTCTTCGGTTTGATGGTACGAAGAAATTTTTAATAATCCCGCGATGAAATAATTTAAAACTCTGGTTCCAAAAAGACGGACGGACGCACAGACGCACGATTGTGCGGAAATAAGATATTCGGTTTTTCGGTATATTGTGTCGATGATATAGAATACATTTTCATGAAAATTGGAAAACCATTTTTTTTCGCGATACCAATACTTCCTATAACCTACGTAACGTACCGTACGTACTACGGGGTCGAGAAAGTAAAAAAGTCAAAGGTGTTAAAAAAACATTACTTAAAATAGTTTATTTAGATTAGATTTATTTATTTTTTAATACAGTTGCTCGAAAAGTGGTTCTTTATATGCCAGTTAAGTGTGCGCGAAATTGATTTTACCGCACACGTTTTTTAACTTTACCCCTTTTTTTTTAATTTCTAGCTTGGAGAAACAAGACATTTCTAGCTAATAAAAATTATAACAACCAAAGATACAGAATCTCCTTTAAGACTTTTAATAGAAAAAATTTAAAAGAGAGTTATTCTTCCGTGAGGTCAGTATTTAACGCTCTTGCTGATTAGATTCTCTTTGGCTCATATCTTTGTGAAGAAAGAAGAACAAATATGAATGAAGCGCATAGGTTACACCAAGGAATAGGTCATCTATTAATTCTTATTGTAGTCTAGCACTAGAAAAACGGACGGGGGTCATATGATCCTTTTTAGAATTTAGAGTTAGATAATTTTAAAACTGTTGGTTTTTTGACATAGAAATTTTTAAAATTTACATATATAAATGTTTACAGTGGTAATATGATCATAAGATTATACATAAATCATACATATGCCTACAAATTCGTTAATTGAACCATGCGGTATTTGTAAGAGTAAACATATCCAATAGCGAATAGATTATAATATTTTTATTAGCTGTAATTGTGAAATATAATGAACACGATTGTAATACATTTCTGCTCTTGTTTTCGTCGTGTAAACAGTGTTATTCAGTTTTGTTACCGTGCCTCGGCTTACTGAAAGACAAATCTTAACTACACTACAATCTTTGCCTGAAGATCAATCAGATGGTAAGAGTGAAGAGGTAGATTGATCTAACGAACACACGAACATACTAAGCACTTTACATGATAACATTCAAGATGACGAAAGTGTTCTGCAAAGAAAAACCTGTCAGTGCAGCGACTTATATATTACTGGCGTAAGGACCCGGCTAATGCTCCCAGCGAATTGGTGCAAAAATCTAAAGTTTCGCACACTCGCGACTCAGTCGCCTGTGGGAAATTGTACATTGCGGTGGAAAGATATTCCATATAAAATGCCTTATTGTGTTGTTAGAGGCTGTAAAAATCATAAAAGAAAGGCTAAAAAGAAACATGGGATGTTGTATCATCGTTAAGTAACCTTACATTGTATTTTTCTTGTAAACAAATTAAATAAACGAATTTTTAAAGCGACAATTCTACCAAGGTTCTTTTAACGCGGCACTGACGTCAACTCTCGCCCACGTTAGTTCGTACGAGTTATGTTAGATGGCGCTACTTTTTGCTTGTATCAAGAAAATCTGAGTTAAATATGGAGACGGGCGGATCCTTTTGTTCAAATCTGTGTGTCAGTGTAATATTTTACAACTCTACAAAATATGGGGTTGATATTGTTCATCAAATGGCCAGAAAATATAGTGTCAAAGCAGCATCACGAAGATGGCCAGTGCAAGTGTTTTTATAATATACTAGCTGTCCCAGCGAACTTAGTACCACCTCAGACTACACTACCATTAACACTACCACTACCAGTACCACTACCACTATACTACTTTTTGTAGATATTGCAGGAATTTTTAGGTCATTTTTTACACCTTGGGTTACATTATTTGAGATTTAGTAATTTTTTTAAAGATATAATATAGCCTATAGCAACCGCAGATAGTGTAGCTTCCCAACGGCAAAATATTTTTTTAAATCGGTCCAGTAGTTTCGGAGCTTATTCAAAACAAACAAACAATGAATCAAATCTTTCCTCTTTTTACTCGTATATTATAAGTATAAGTATTAAGTATAGGTTAGATTTGGCTGCTATAAATGCATGGATTTTGTTATCAAGAAGTGATTAACAAGTCAGTGCGTAGAAGGAACTTTATACTCTAGCTAGCTCTTGAACAAATTAACATCTCCGATGAATCTGATGCCTCGGTTCCAACACAGCCACCAATACCAACGGAGTCATCTACTGTCGGTACGAGGAAAAGGCGCCATTGTTCTTCTTGTGGTAGCAAAAATAAATCTTACAAGCTTTGCCACATATGTAAATAACCATTATGTGGACAATGCAATCAATCAAAAATATTAACAAGTTGGAGTTAATGAAATCATAATTAAGATAGGTCAAATCGAAGTTTCATTATTTTTTTGCCTTTTGTCAACATTTTGGACATTTTATAATAAATAAAATTAAGTTAAATGACCTCTAAGCCGTTTTTCTTGGTAATTTGTTTTTTCCGTCTTTCTAAACTTATAACACCCCTCTTTTTGCGTCGGGGGTTCAAAAATCGAAATATTACAATAAAGAAATATTACAATAAAGAAATATTACAATAAAGAAATATTACAATAAAGAAATATTACAATAAAGAAATCCTAAAATGTGTCGTGAAAAATCACCCCAAAATCACAAATCGTGCACAGATTAGATTATTTATATATGTATAATATAAGATGACATCACGCGGTACACATCATTGTAAGGAGTGTTTTGGCAGTAAATTCAAAACCATTATAAAATTAATTATATTTCAATCGCTTTTAATTGAAGAAATGAACATAAACAAATTTATTTTTTATTTTTCTGTTAAATATTTTGTAACAATCTTCAGAGTGAAACAGTTTTCAAAAAGTTAAAAAAAACTCTTGGGAACTATTGACTTGACGATATGGTTTTTATGGGAGTCATATTAAAACCTCAAGAAAATCAGTACAATTTTTAATTACGCAAACTATTTATTGACACATGTGTCAAGAAAACATTGTGCGATCCAGAACATTTCAGGGTAACCGTTTCCTCTTCTTTTGGCTATTTCCCCAAGCTTGTACGCTATTCTGGTAAGTTTATGGTTACTCTTAGTTACGGAGTCATCGTCAAGAGATGGATCTGAAAAAAAATATATTCCAATAAACTCGAGATTGTTGTCGACCTGATGAGAAAATAGCGGCTATTATGAATCATTATCATAATCATATCAGCCTAAAGATGTACACTGCTAGACAAAGGTCTCCCCCAAGGATTTCCACGAGGACCGGTCCTGCGTAGCCAGCATCCAGCGGCTTCCCGCGGCCTTTACCAGATCGTCAGTCCACCGCGTTGGAGGCCTGCCTACTTAGCGTACCTGCCACTTCAGTTTAGCGATCCTGTAAGCTATGGCGGTTACTTTGGTTCTCCTACGGATCTCCTCGTTTCTGATTCGATCTATCCCATTATGAATAATCCGTAAAAACTCTTAAAATAAATAGGTCGATTTTTTATTTATAGCAGGTGGTACGAAAAATATATATTATGGAGAGTACAATCGAGTGTCAACTTTGTAAAGGTACCCACGTTTTATGTCTGTCACTTTTTATATCAGGAAGGCTAAGACTCCATGGCCTTACAGCCTAGTAACAGGAAGGCTATGTTTCTATGGTCATACAGCCTAAACCACGAGGCCTCAGGCCAAGTCAACGAGTAATGTCCCGCGTAGAGTGAAGCCTAAAGCACCCTTCATGTAAGTTCAGAGACGTCAAAACTAGATATTTAGAAAAAATGTTTCACGTTAAGTTTAAGTTTCCGAGCTGGCACGTACACTTTTTTTAATCTGCATTGTTAAGCCCTTGGAACACCTCACCAGATGGTAAGTAACAAGCAGTGGATGTCCTTAGCACAGTGTAAGAAACCAGCAGCCTAAGTCTTTTTAGCTAGCTTTAAAGCCAGCATCAATAACCGGTAGACTTATCTGGCTGCTCCTCGTAACTTTTAAGGCCTTAAGATGGGTCAAATGACAATATTCAATTCAAATTATTGAAAGACTGTGCAAAGCTAGCACCACATTACTTAATTCTATTGTGCTATCACCATGGAAAAAATATATTATATACTTAAAGTTCAAGACAATTTTAAAAATATTGCCTTTTTTGATGTAAAAACATATACTGTAGACCCTGTTTTGGCATTAATAGCAAAATTTATCGAAAACAAAAGTTATTGAGTGAAACCAACACACAAAAATCGGTGACTTTAAGGCTGTCATTTTAATTGAACACATTTTTTAAACTTATTTGAAAGTGATGAAAAGTAATAAAAACACGTAAAAATTGACAATTGGGCGTTCGGTTTCAACGTAACAGTCGCGTTGAAAGCCGCATTGATTTGAGCTTAAAATGAAAAGAATTAAGTTCAATATTATTGAAACGCGTATCAACCTGCTCGGATTGAGTGATCTTAGCGCCTTAACAATTCCAAGTGGCTTAACAACGGTGATAAGAGCAGATCGGGTTCGATCTCCCCTGTCTTGCCCCTCACGATACTCAGATGACTGCCCAGTCAAGGCGTTTTTTTTGACGAATGTGTTTTCAGGTTGATATGGTGATTGTAATGTTACTGTCGCAGCCGTTATTTAGAATCCGCCGGTTTACAAAACCGCTGCTTTGCAAAACAGTGGCGATTTGTAAAACGGCGGTTTTGCGCCGCTTGGTAAACTAGGTTCTGAGTAAAAAACTGCGAATTAAACCGATGATTTCTTCTTCTGCGAAGCATTCTGCTACACAGGGGCACAACCTGGACACTTCATACCACGGGTCAGAAATGATATTTCAAAAAATGGATGAGGGAACAAACAAAATGGCTGTGAAATCCTTTACTTTCGACAACCAAACTATAACCAATCTGTATCAATCTGGGTGACGAGGGGGTGAGGTCGCAATCTAGAGAGCGGCAGGGAGTGTCCATATTGTATGTTAGTACTAATATATATACTTTGACAGGGGGGAGCCTCGCGCGAGGCTCTTTGGCTGTAAAATCAATCAAACCTGACCGGACGTAACATCGGTCGCTTGGCTCGCTCATAAATATTTTTTTTATTCAGTAGTTTTTGCACAAACCGGCGCCTCCTACACTACAGCGTTCTTTATTTCAGCCGAATTGTGATCCTGCTGAACGTGATGTCGCCGCATTACAAAACGCCGCCTTTTTACAATCCGGCGTTATTTAGCGCACTGTTTAGCGAAACGGCGGATTCTACAATACGGCATCCACATTAAAACTATAGTTAACTAGCTGTTTCCCGCGGTTTCACCCGCGTGGATAACGTTTCTAAGACATTTCGAGGGTGCGCAGTGCGCGAGTCGCTTGCGGCTAGCAAGCGTGGAAAAAAGGTAACCTGTGTGTTAATCCAGTTCCTAATCTGTCAACCTATTAAATTTCAGCCAGATCCGTTCAGTAGTTTTTGTGTGAAAGAGGAACAAACATACATCCATACATTCTTACAACTTTCGCGTTTATAATATTAGTAGGATAATTATAAAAAAACAGACGTACTTTTATGATGATTTCGCTCATGCCAGTTCCTAAACCCTTTCAAAGCCATCATCAGATCAGCTGTTACTAACTCAGGTAATTCGAAGAGAAGGAAATGACCTCCAACTTTCAGGGCTGTAACGTTAAGAAGGTTAGGGTACTTGATGCTGAGGATCAAGGGTGATTGGTAGATCAGGTCTGATGATGGCTGAATGGCCCAGGTTGGGACTGGTGTGGGGAACCTGAAAAAGTTTTTTTCTTTTTTAAAATACCTCCCTATATTATTAATATTATAAACGCAAATAATAGCAGTATAATATTTGTTTGTTTGTCCTTCTAACACGAAGCAACGGGTAAACAGATCATCGTGATTGTTTACATACAGGTAGTTGACGAGATGACATAGGCAAAATTTTATCCCGTAGAAAAAGCACAACTCGACAATATTTCAGGGGGTCCGAAAACACCCTTTTTAGGGTTCCTTACGCGAGGGGTAAAAACGGGACCCTATTGCTAAGACTCCGCAGTCCGTCCGTCTGTCTGTCTGTCCGACTGTCACCAGGCTGTATTTTATAAACCGCGATAGCTACACAGCTGAAATTTTTACAGATGATGTATTTCTGTTGCCGCTATAACAACAAATACTAAAAATTAGAAAAAGTGAAACAATAAGGCATACCGTACAAAAAAAGTGTTCTTTTAAACATGAAAAGAAACTAGCGCCATCTAGTATGGTGGTTTTTTAAACATGTAACTAGCGCCATCTAGTATTGTGGTTTTTGAAACATGTAACTAGCGCCATCTAGTATGGTGGTTTTTGAAACATGTAACTAGCGCCATCTAGTATGACGGTACGGAACCCTAGGTATGCGGTTCTGACTCGCACTTAGCCGGTTTTTTTTAAATAACTGTGTTAATATAGGTTTTTATTAAATACTAGCTGTCCCGGCGAACTACGTACCGCCTTACATTACATTACACTGCCC
Organism: Coleophora flavipennella; assembly: GCA_947284805.1. NCBI lineage: Eukaryota > Metazoa > Arthropoda > Insecta > Lepidoptera > Coleophoridae > Coleophora > Coleophora flavipennella. The sequence continues at coordinate 9,519,856 of OX369303.1, read as the reverse complement.
TACCCTACCTTACCCTACACTACACTACCCTACCCTACCCTACACTACCCTAACCTACACTACCCTACCCTACATACACTACACCACACTACCCTACCCTACACTACCCTACACTACACTACCCTACACTACACTACTCTACCCTACCCTACACTACCCTACCCTACACTACCCTACCCTACCCTACATACACTACACTACACTACCCTACCCTACACTACCCTACACTACACTACCCTACAATACACTACCCTACCCTACCCAACACTACCCTACCCTAAAATAAAATAGATGTTGGCCGATTCTCAGACCTACTCAATATGTTCACAAAATTTCATGAGAATCGGTCAAGCCGTTTCGGAGGAGTACGGGAACGAACATTGTGACACGAGAATTTTATATATAAGATTGATTTTTTGTTATTTTAATTTGTTTTAATTCGTTCCTGTCGTGGTTCGAATCCCGCCACGTACCAATGTAATTTCGATTTTAGATTTCATATGTACGTTTATCCTAGGCGCTTACGGTGAAGGAAAACATCGTGAGGAAACCTGCACACGCTTGCGAAGAAACTCGCAGGTTGTGTGTGAAGTCGACCAACCCGCACTGGGCCCGCGTGGTCGACAAAGGCCCGATCGCCCTTATTAAGGGTAGGCTCAAGCCCCTCGGTGGGGATGTACACGAGTTGATATGATGATGATGATGAATTTGTTTAATCACTGAATTGCTTTCTTTGACGATCACATCACCATTGACATTTTCAAGCGACTTCCAAAAAGGAGGAGGTTCTCAATTCGTCTGTATGTTTTTTTATGTTTATTACCTCGGAACTTTTGACTGAGTTAACCGATTTTTATGATTCTTTTTTATTTGAAAGCTCGTTCTTCCCTTGTAGTCCCATATAAATTTTATCAAAATCGGTGTAGTGCTTTAGTAGAAAATTAACAAAAACCAAAAATAATAATGCAAAAATGTACTAATTTGTTGCGATGGAAGTCGGTTTTTTGACGTGTTAACGTTTTTATATTATGACCTGACATGTATCATTATGAATTTGTGACGTGAGATAAAAAAAAAACTAAAATAAACATACAAAACAACTTCTAAGTTTATTCTGACGTAATTTGCGATGCCCGTGAAAGGGTTAAGGCTGTACTCACGAATCAACACCCAATCCAAAACTCCTTATACTAAGCGTGTCGGCATAGAACCTTAAAGCTGTGGGCATAGCATTTGGCACCCAATACATCATCACGTTATCGATCATGTATTCCTTCTTAAACTTCGACAATCCTCCATCTGAAGCATCCCTATTCGATGCTAAAGTTCCAGTTGAGAACTTCTCCATCATCCAAGATAGTAGACCTGATGGAGAATCTGAGAGGCTGATTCCTGGAAAAATAAAAAAAATGAGAGTGAGTGTTTTTTTAAAGTGAAACTTTTATTATATCGTCTCAAGCTTTTTCGTCTGTGTGTTGCGTGACGGCAAAGAGATTATTACATCGTCTCAAACTTTTTCATCAGAGTAGTCATGATCGTTTCGTCCTCTGTACCGTAGCTCCAAGACGAGAGCAGCCATGATGGTTTCGTCCTCTGTACCGTAGCTCTTAGACGAGAGCACCCACGATCGTTTCGTGCTCTGTAAATGTCTATAATGTAAAAATAAATCACTTTTACCATGGTTTCATAAAACCATACACTCTTTTTTATGTTGGATGCTGGTATCCTGTTTAAAAAAAGAACAATTATCTAGGCTATGAAGCGGGGAATCCACCGTCTGATTAAAGCGGCTGCTACACGGTCAGAAACCAACGCCCAACAGCTGAGGTGATAGTGGTCGTCGGATCAAAAACCCTGTTTCAACTACATGGTTGCCAACAAGCTACGTGATTGCCAACATGCCATTTTGCAACACCTGTTTGAGCAGTAAAGACGATCAGTGTTGCCACATGCCAAATCAATAAATCTGAATAGAAACTTCTTAGAATCTGAATATAATATGTGTGAAAACAATTAGCTATATTTCTGTTTAGCACATACATACAACATTTGTTTTAAATCACTGTTTGTAACGGTAGTGTTATTCAGTACTAGCTGTTTCCCGCGGCTTCACCCGCGTGGACAACGTTTCTATGACTTTTTGAGGGTGCGCAGTGCACGAGCAGCAATCGGCTAAAAAAGCGTGGAAAAAAGTAGCCTATGTGTTAATTCAGGTCCTTATCTGTCTACCTACCAAATTCCAGCCAGATCCGTTGAGTTCCGTAGTAGTTTTTGCGTGAAAGAGTAAGAAACATACATCCATACATCCAAACATTCTTACAAACTTTCGCGTTTATAATATTAGTAGGATGTAGGTAAGCTCTCAAAATTATAAATAAAAAAATCATTAGTTCTTAATTAAAATAGATTAATTGTTTTTTTACACATACTTTTATTTATTTTAAAAATCAAATTGTTATCGAATTACCCTCCCTTATCTGTACGCCATTAATGTTGCCAACACGTCAACTACGGTTTACCCAGTATAGGTACTCGACAGAATCAAATGTTTATTTAAAAAATAAACACATTTAATACTAAAAAATTATAACTGATCAATTATTTCATCATATAATATGCCTTTATCACAAAATTTGTATTAAGCCAAATGTGTGACATGTATTGATGGTCTGAAATAAATCTGTATATATATGGCAACACTGACGTCGTTTTGCGCTAGAAAATACTACTACAAAAATAAACACGTGCAACTGACGCGACGATTCACAGCGACTGACGTACTCGCGGTTTCCAACCGCCGTCTACACAAACTTTAGTTTGTTATATTCTCTTGTGAAGACCACACAGACGGTCGAGGACCAAACTACGTAGTGACTTATATCCTCTTTGGACCAAACTACCTCGCGCTCTAGAGTGTTCACAGTGTCATCGTAACTGAGGTATTGTGCCTAGTGCACTTTCTGCGCTATGATTTCTTTTACAAAAGAGAGCAGAGCAAACGCTAGAGAAAGGTGGCCGCCCGTGCCCCGCGCCCCGCGCCCCGCGTCGCGTCGGTATAATAATATGCTTGCTTTTGGCACTGTTTTTAATTTTTTGATTCACACAATTAAATATTTTTTTAAATATCGAACTCAATTATTATAAACCTATAAAATGTCATTAATTAGGTAAAACAATCGTTAAAATCGCTTTAAGCGTTTGGAAGGAGTAAGCATTTTTTTTACGTAGGTAAATCATATAAATCTTTGAATATTTTTTGCTGAGAATAATCTAATATATAAAAATGAATCGCAAAATGTGTTGGTAAGCGCATAACTCGAGAACGGCTGGACCAATTTCGCTAATTCTTTTTTGTCGAGTTCTTTATTGTCAGGAGAAGGTTCTTATGTAGGGTAGGGTAGTGTAGGGTAGGGTAGTGTAGTGTAGGGTAGGGTAGTGTAGGGTAAGGTAGGATAGTGTAGGGTAGGGTAGGGTAGTGTAGGGTAGGGTAGGGTAGGGTAGTGTAGGGTAGGGTAGGGTAGTGTAGTGTAGGGTAGAGTAGTGGGGTAGAGTAGTGTAGGGTAGGGTAGTGTAGGGTAGGGTAGTGTAGTGTAGGGTAGAGTAGTGTAAGGTAGTGTAGGGTAGGGTAGTGTAGTGTAGGGTAGGGTAGTGTAGTGTAGTGTACGGTAGGGTAGGGTAGGGTAGGGCAGTGTAATGTAAGTTAAGGCGGTACGTAGTTCGCCGGGACAGCTAGTCTACAATAAATTTTGTTGTAATCCATTAACAATGAATTCAACAGAAAAAGAGTGAAATTCAAGCTGAAATTCACTAAATATCACGTGTCAGCCGCGCATTCCTTTCTATAATTAGTAACCAAGTAGAAAATAAATAATATAATATATAATATTAAATTCAATTAAGTGTCAAGTTTCTCACATACCCAGAGTATCAGGTTTCGTCACTTGCTGATGCATATACCCTAATTCCAGAAGCAGGGTGTACGCGACCTTGCTCAGCGGATACATTCTGTGTACCAACTCCGGTTCTACCACAAGGGTTGGTTGAATAGAACCAACTATTTGTAGGAGAACAGCTGAGAGCGTCAAGACTACTGGTAAGGTGGTATGGAAACCGAGGACTTCCTGGAAAGTAATTGTGTATTCTCAGATTAGGAAGCTTAACACGTTAGTCGCCATGCGTGGTCAAATTTACTACCGCTTAAGGCGTTGTTGGGGTCTCACCGGTCATACCGGTCATTTGGCTAAGGTAAATGAAAATCAGGTAGCCAGTGCCGGTCATTTTAACCCCCAATGACCACAAAGCTAATTTCTATATGAGGAACTTTCCAGGCTCCGTTCCTTGAAAAAATCATAGATGGCGCTGTCTAGTGTACTTAGCAAAGAGAGTTTAACAAACTAAAGTTTTTACTTAGTCAAAGATGACCTTTTATAATGTCCCCCATATATATTATATGGGTCTAACTGCCTCCTAGGCGTAATGGTTAGTACATTCGCTTTACACTAGGAGATCGAGGGTTCGATTCCCGGTGGGGTCAACTTGCAAGACTCGGTTTGGTTGGTGGTAGGGCATTTCCGAAGCCCGCCTGGCTAGCTACCACCATCTTATCTAAGTCTCGCCGCAAAACATCAGTGTTAACAACATTCCGCTTAAAGATAAGAAAGCCAGTTCTCCATTGCGTTGGGGAATCTCGGTAAGCCCGCTTCCATCTTCGGCATCATCGTCACTTACCACCAGGTGAGATGACGCGAAGGGTTTACCAATTGTGTCCAAATACGTCCTAATTTTTTTTGGATGTGTGCAAAAAAGATTTATGCCTACACATGATGCAATATATATGCTGTTTTCACTGCCGGAGGTCAAATGGTTCTCGAACTCGCTGCCGGCCGAGAGGCCCCTCAAGGTGGCACTCCGTGGCCTCCCCTCCACCACCGAGCCCGTCGAGATCACTGCCGCCCTAGCCGAACACGGCTTTGAGGCAGAGCACGTGAAGGCCACCCGGCGCGCGCAGGACGCCCCGGGTGCATCTTCTACGTGCAGATCCAGCGGACCACCAACTTTACGGTCCTCTACACCATCGCGGAGCTCCTTCACATGCCGGGCATCGTCATCGAGGCCTGGCGTGGCAAGCGAGGTCCCGCGCAGTGCCACCGGTGCCAAGGATTTAGACACTCCTCGCATGGCTGCCACCTCCCGCTGGCCTGCGTCCGGTGCGGTAATTCCCACGCCGCAAAGGACTGCCTACGGCCGCGGGAGGACCCAGCGACCTGTGCCAACTGTGCGGGCCCGCACCCCGCCAACCACGTCTCATGCCCGGGGGCAAAGAGAAGAATACCACGGACTACCACTGACGCACACCGCTAGCAGTCCATTATGACCACTAGCACTTGAGCATCACTTGAGGGCGGAACGTCGCGTTGTTATCACCTGTGCCTACTGTTCTCATTAAAAAAGACCCACATAATACATCATATGGGGAATAAGGTCATCTTTGACTAAGTAAAAACTATAGTTTGTTAAACTCTCTTTGTTAAGTACACTAGACAGCGCCATCTATGATTTTTTTAAAGAACGGAGCCTGGAAAGTTCCTCGTTGAGTGCTGATAATTATTATTTTTTAATTCACAATTGGTAAGCCCTTTGCATCATCTCACCTGATGGTAAGTGACGATGATGCCGAAGATGGAAGCGGGCTTACTAAGATTCCCCAATGCAATGGAGAACTGGCTGTCATAGCTTCAAGCCGGAACACATCAATGTTGTTAACACTGATGTTTGGCGGCAAGACTTAGATAAGATGGTGATAGTTGGCCAGGCGGGCTTAGAAAATGACCTACCACCAACCAAACCGAGTCTTACAAGTTGACCCCGCCGGAATCGAACCCGCGACCTCCTGGTGTGAAGTGAATGGACTAACCATTACGCCACGGAGGCGGTTAAATTTGATACATTTGATATTCAATAAGAGTAAAGCATTGTCCTTGTTTCTCTGCTTGATAGGCAGCTGCCAGCCCTACAATAGTTACGCACACACACACAAAATGCGAGAACTGGGTGTTGTTACTTAATGGTAAGTACATAAATCCCTAGATCAGAATAGAGAGCCGCGAGGTTAGTATTGGCAAATACTATCAATATAAGAAGACTATCGATCAATACAGAAGGCAGGGCTGTCGCACTCTGCGCTGTAGGTATGAAAATGTTAAAACTGTACCTACGCCGCGCCAAGCCATGTGGCCCCTTGCAAGGTGCAAATTCAGTAGTCAGAAGAGATATGAGTTACGTGATAGAAAGAGAGGCAACTTGTTGGTGAAAATAACCGTAGGTAATTAGCGCTGTGCGACCTGAATTAGCACTTTATTGTGTCGTAGCAGAGTCGCCATTCATTCAAATTGCGGAGTTAACCTTCTTTTACGTAGTAAATAGTCTTTATTCTTTGCAGGAGGTAACTTGCGTAATTAAATTCAAAAGCGACATCTAGTAAATCTTAGAGTCTTACATATTTTAATGTCATTTTCATTTCATTTGTAGGTCGCGTTGCACACGTCCGTAGGTGTAAATCAAAATGCCTTACACATGACCACGGGTGATGCTAAGTGCAACACCAGGCAACCAGTGTCTATTCTTTGAATGGTTATTGTGCCACACGATAAGAGAAAAGATTACATTTTCAATAGTTCTTGTTAAAGAAGTGTTTAATTTACGGTTAATTTTAAGAAGTGATTTAAGTACAAAAAACATATTTATTAGTAGCGCCATCTAGTCTTGATATACCTAAAACTACCTGGCGCCATCTAGCCCGCGGATAGTCCGCATGGGTCGAAAGAATTCTTTCTTCTTCCATTCTTTATTCTTCTATTCCAGACTTTCATTTGCGAGCTCGATCATTACTTTTGCAGTTTAGTTTTAAATTTATATGTCAATTTAAAAAGTTTAGTAACAAGGAGTTTTCATACATGGAATAAAATCAGATAGATTTTATTCGAGGAAATATGAATGACCCCGTACGTCTTAGCATTGATTATTCAATTTTTTTTATATGGTTATTTATTATATCTAATTACTAGTTTTAATTTTATTATTTTTACATCAAAATTTTGTCAAAAATCAAGACTGTATGCGCGTTCGAGCATGTTGCCTAGTTTCGTTGTAAAAAGAAATGTCCAGTTGCGAAAACGCGCCATTTTCTGAAAATTTTCATTTTATATTTATGTACCTATATACGTACTCGTATGAATGTTGAAATAAACATATTTAATTTTTTGTGTTTTTTTACTATTTGCCACAACTAGAACTGTATTGAATTTTAAACTAATTTTAAACTAATTTGAATTTGAAACTAGAACTGTAGTGACACACGTGTGTGTGATACATGGGTGTGTACTCTCCACCTTTGTATCACAATATTCAAAATGTACTATTTAATTTCTGGAATAATATGCATTCAACTCTTGAGTCTTTTAGGCCCTGATGTGACTGCTCATGTCACAAAATGAGACTCATTTGGCACATATGTCTTTTCTATTGTAATATACCTACATTAAATTTGTTACCTAAATACTTAAATTTTTGTAATCTCAATATTGTTTTATTACCCTCTTTCTATTAAATTTCTATTAATTTTAAAAAACCTATAATTTTCTTTATGTAAGTATAGAAAAAAGCATTAAACTTTTGGGTCTTTTAGACCCTCATGCGTCTGCGCATATCACAAAATGAGGTGCGAGTACCGGCGGGCTAGCCTGTAGGACAATATTTGCGACTACGGCCCTCAGTATGAAGGTGAGCGATCTATCTATTCTGGGTAAGAATAATACTAACTTGATATTTGCTCTCTTACCTCAGGAAACAGTGTCACCAGGTCGCTGCCAATAACACTGCCGACATCATTGCCTTGGACGTAATACTTCTTGAAGCCAAGCCTTCGCATCAGATTTCTCATGACTACTGCCATTTCTGGAGCTCCAAAGCCTGGTCGTATTGAGCTCTGTGGATTGGAATAGTTTAACTCCTTATTTTTCCTTACATTGTAACCTCGACGCACCTCCCAATCGCGTCTGAGTCAGCACAAGTAAACTTCGATGACTTAGGGGGGGAGGGGTTAAAGTCCAATTTTGTACAGTGTATTTTTACAACCAATACTAGTTAAATAAAAATAATACGAAAAAATTAAGACAGTAGGAAAGTCAACAATAAGAATACATAACAATAACAAATATAGTTCAAAAAACTAAAAAACAAGCTTTTAAAGCACATCAAACTAAAGAGTGAAAAATAATCCCTACTAATATTATAAATGTGAAAGTAACTCTGTCTGTCTGTTACGCTTTCCCGCAAAAACTACTGAACGGATTTGGCTGAAATTTGGTAGGTAGACAGATTAGGACCTGGATTAAGACATAGGCTACTTTTTACCACGCTCGCGAGCCGCTTACGGCTCGCGCACTGCGCACCCTCGAAAAGTCATAGAAACGTGGTCCACGCGGGTGAAGCCGCGGGAAACAGCTAGTTCTTAATATAAACTGAAAACAATAATGAACGAATAATATTGTGGAAAAAGCGTGGGTTGCTCGATATACGAAAAATATGGCAAAAAAAGAGCCCCACGCTTTTTTCACAACAATACTTGTATTTTTCGTTCATTATTGTTTTCAGTTTATATTAAGAATTATTTTTCACTTTTTAGTTTGATGTGCTTAAAGCAAAGCGTGTTTTTTTAGTTTTTTTATACTATATTTATTTTTCAATTTTTAGTTCAGGATAATTTGATAAACTTATGAAATTATTGTATTGTCACTGATTCTTGATAAATGTATGTACAAAGTTTGAATTAAATCTGTCCGTTTAAAGTGGGTCAAAATTCAAAATCAAATGCAAAAGAGTCGGTTACAAACACACATACATACAGATGAAGCTAATAAAAGCGTGATAAAAAGAAAATATAACAGACAAATAAGAATAACTTCGTCGCAGCCTTACTATACCAACATATATAATGGCATGTGAGGAGAAATAGTATTTCTGTAAGTTCTTAGCTAATCAGTATACATTAGCATAATTATAAATTGGTTAATGATGCCCTAATAACCTACTGCTGGGCTTTCGGTTAACGGTTCCCATGGCATTCTGTGGATCAAGGCGAATCTAACGAATCCTCGCACTACAAAATCGATTAAGCCGTTAAGGCCACAGGCTCAACTGAAGAAACAGACATACATAAACACATATACGTAAATTATCCGAAAAACATTAATGTTTCTTCTTGGTTAGTCGGGTCTAAAATAAATATAATCATTCTGTAAAATCTGAATGATGATATCAGCTCATATAAGTTCCCATCGAGGTGCTCGAGCCTACCCTGAATTAGGGCGATCGGGCCTTAGTCGACCACGCGGGCCCAGTGTGGGTTGGTCGACTTCACACACAACCTGCGAGTTTCTTCGCGAGGCTCCCCCCCTGGGTAGCAGAATGCTTCGCAGCAGAAGAAATCATCGGTTTTATCTGAGGTACAAGAATAGGCCGTGACATTGTGATTCGATTTACAATTTACCGCTATGTAACTAGTGAGATTGTAATATATATTTTTTTTATCATTAATAATGCGGTTTTCACAATATCCCGGTGAAATATATATTGTAACTGTGTATAATCTTGAAACTGAACAACTTTTCATAAAGAATATTGTCGAAATCTGTAAACAATTTTTAGTTTTTTCCGATTTTATTTTATCATATTTATTATTGTGGCAATGACATGAGAAACATTATTAATAAACATTAAAATTAAAGTGAAACTGTTTCAGTTTATAAATTACTCATTTAATTAGATTAATAGAAATATTCATGAGAACGCTCAAGATCACCCAAAGGGCAATGGAGCGTGCTATGCTCGGAGTTTCTCTGCGTGATCGAATCAGAAACGAGGAGAATCTGTAGGAGAACCAAAGTAACCGATATAGCTATAAATATTGTTAAACTTAAGTGACAGTGGACAGGGCACATTGCTCGTAGAACAGACGGCCGTTAGGGTAGTAAAGTTCTTAAATGGCGACCGCGAACTGGAAAACGTAGCTAGGCAGGTCCTACTCGGTGGCCTGACCTGGTAAAGGTTGCGAGAGGTCACTGATTGCGGGCAGTGCAGAATCGGTCGTCGTGGAAATCCTTGGGGGAGGCCTTTGTCAAGCAGTGGACATCCTTGGGCTGACATGATGATGATGATGAACAAAAATATTATATATTTTTGAATTTAATCAAACTGACTGAATCACTGCGATTAAGGCAATACAACAACACACAAACAAATAACAACAACACACACAACAACAACAACATAAAACACACCCTTTACTCCAGCTACTGGAGAGACTAGTGTCACAGGATCATTACCTAAAAAAAACCGGCCAAGTGCGTGTCGGGCCACGCGCAATGTAGGGTTCCGTTGTTGCCATTATCGCGTCCATATCTAATTTTCATATTTCCAAATACAGCGGTTTTGTTATTAGGGGTTGGAGACACTCGACAACAAAAAAATTATCACTTTCAAGCCTATTTTTTTCAAAAACGGAACCTTAAATAATAAAATGGTCTTGGAAGACTCAAAACGAATTTTAAAGCTCTAACCAACGGTACCCCACACGACTGGGTTTGACGAGAAAGAAAAAATCATCCCCACTTTACTCGTACCCTTCAATTTTTTTTTTCCAAATAATTTTTTTACAGTTCTTTCCGCGTTATTATTATATATATCTATGCCAAATTTCAGCTCTTAACTACTAGGAGCTAACGGTTTAACGTCTAGGAGTTAGGTCGCGGACAGACAGACATGACGAAGCTATAAAGGTTCCTTGTTTTACTAAGGAACCCTAAAAACAAGCCAAGTGCGAGTCGGACTCGCGCATCAAAGGTTCCGTGCCAGCACACCTCTCCACACAAGTGCAACAATTATACCTATTCATTTCAAACAAAAGATATCAGTGTGACCAACAGAATGTCTGTTTAGGGTTCCGTACCTTAAAAGGTTAAAACGAAACCATTATAGGATCACTCGCGTGTCTGTCCGTCCGTCTTCTGTCACATCAAATTTGCTCGGAAACTACTGGACCGATTGAGTTAAAATTTGGTACACATATGTAACTCGTAGAGACAAAGACGGACGTGTAACGTTAATCAATGAATTTTAAACATGGGAGCTATAAGTTTTTCAAATTACTATAATATATTGTGCAACATATCAAATAAAAGTGCTCGTTATGAGAATCCCAATTTTTAATTATTATTTTAAGATAAGTATTTTTGAAGTTATTTGAGAAAAAAGGCGAAAAATTTACCATATTTCAGAAAAATCAATTAGAAAAACTAAATTCCTTCTGTTCTCACAGGAAAAAGAAAATTTGTAAGGAATAGAATAAGTAGACCCCTATTTACGTAGAGCAAAGTATGTACTGAGAGGTCTTGTTCTGTTTGTGTTAGAGTTTTGGTGCGGAACCCTATTTGTGTGACCCCGGGTCGCACTTGACTAGTTATTTTTCACTCGTTGGATTCCGTAGCGCGAGTAGTACAACTCATAATTGGCTGGTTTTTATTAGTTGAAGTTTAGTTGAGTTCTGTAAACGTTTCAGCCGGTTATCTATTACTGTTTAAAAAAATATATTTTAAAAAGTTGGACTAACTGAGAGTTGGCTTAGACAAAATGGTCCGGTTACCTTACACGGAACCCTAAAAAAATTCAAATTTTATTAATATACCCCAAAGATAAGAAAAAAAATTGATTCTGTGACATACCCGGCCACATGCTTGCCACGTTAAATATACACCTTTTATTGGTATACCCGGCCACATGCTTGCCACGTTAAATATACACCTTTTATTGGTATACCCGGCCACATGCTTGCCACGTTAAATATACACCTTTTATTGGTATACCCGGCCACATGCTTGCCAGGTTAAATATACAACTTTTATTGATATACCCAGCCACATGCTTGCCACGTTAAATATACACCTTTTATTGGTATACCCGGCCACATGCTTGCCAGGTTAAATATAAAACTTTTATTGATATACCCAGCCACATGCTTGCCACGTTAAATATACACCTTTTATTGGTATACCCGGCCACATGCTTGCCAGGTTAAATATACAAGTTTTATTAAAATACCCGGCCACATGCTTGCCCGGGTTAAATTACAAATTTAATGTAAATTTAGAGATCTCAGCCATGCAATCTAGTATTCGACTATTAAAAGAAACTTTTCGCGACTTAACGACAGCTTCTTTTGAAAAAATTGTTCAGTTCCATGGACGGAACCGAAATTAAACTAGGATCCCTTACAGATTCGCCAGCATGTTTGTATATAATTAATAGTCAAGCTACTTAAAATGTACAGTTTGATTTGGAAAAGTTCATAGATCTTCTATACAAAATGTTCTAATAACACCAACTGCAAAAATAACTAAGTTTTTGTTTTTCTATATTATGATTTTATTTTTTAAAAGACTACGGAAGCCTACTTTACGCGTTTTCCGATACACACTTGGATGTATGTTTGCGTGTATGTGTGTATGTATGTATGTATATTTGTTTGGCATGCTTTGTAGCCTAAACGGCTTGATCGATTTTGAAGTACGATGTGTCGTCAAATTCGTCTTGATCTCGTGAGTGACATAGGATACATTTTTACCCGACTCGACAAAAAAAAGGGTTTATTTAATGCAATCGGGGTTTAAACTTTTAATTCATTCATTTTGTTAATTGTGAATCTCTTTTAACGAGTCCTGTAGCAATTTTGTTACACCCTGTTTAAGTAGACAGGTATTTAAAATATTAACAGGTATTCGCAACAGCGGAAATTTGCTGTTGTTCGTAACCTCGATTAATCACACTAATTTAACGTGGTAATATTTAGTATTCTTTTCTATATTATGAACGCAAAAGTTTGATTATTTGTTTATTTATTCCATTTTCACGCCTTAAGGCGAGGAATTGTTCAGAACAGTTGTCTCTGTTTTTTTTCTTTACGTGTAAAGAGTAAAGAAAATAACCACACTTTTATGCACTTTTTCAATGTTTATTTTTTTTAACTTAGATATAGGTAGGCATTTTTGCAAAAAAGTGAGTCCGACAATATGTCAGGATTTTATTGAGGAATAAGAAAAAAAAAGGTGCTATGTAGTGAAGTAAAACCGGTTTTTGTGGACTAAAACAGCAAAAATTGACAAAATTTAAGCGAACTTTGCATTTTTTTTTCTACAGAAAAAAATTTTTCAAATCGTGTTTCGGCCCCCTACACTTTGTAGCAGACATATTGTAATAAATTTTAAAAAAATATATAAGTGTATTGCAGTTTCAACCGCAGAAAAATGACTTTTTCCAACCCTCGATTTAGGGGTTCGCATTTTTTTCTGAAAGGGTTTCGCCTTAACGGATAAATGGATTGGATGAAAGGTAAGTAGATAGGTCAATCACTGGATTGACACATAGGGTAATTTACATTCTAGTGAAATGCATGTTTCCTGTTTGTAGGATAGCTATTATTGCATATAAATTATGTATGGGCCTCTTAAGTGGCAGTGGGCGGGGCATATCGCTCGTAGAACAGATGGCCGTTGGGGCAGTAAAGTTCTCGAGTGACGACCACGCACCGGAAAGCGTAGTGTATCAGGAGATAACTTAATACACATACGGTCATAAAAAGTACGGCGGACTTGTAAGCAAAAGCTAAAAGTCAATATTCTTCTCCTTTCAGTATAAACTAGATGATGTGTCTGTATATTTCTAACCCTTTAATATTTACACGATTAAACCGATTGTGCTAAAATTTGACGCAGAACTTCAATGATGGGTGGGGAACAACTTAATATAGGTACTCTGATTCTAGGAAGATTTAAAGTTACCGAGTGATATGGAAAAATTAAAATAATGAAGTTTATTCTAAGCAATAAAACTAAGTATGTAAACACAGACGAAGAAAGAGTATGTAAACACAGACGAAGAAAGAGTATGTAAACAATCCAGATTACCTTACGCCTTGTTTTCTTGATTCGTCAGTATTATTTTTTAAAATTTGAATGTCTTTGTAACAGTTACCGGCACCACGTAATACACATTTGACACTTTTTTTTTTCATCATCATCATCATAACAGCCAAAAGACGTCCACTGCTGGACAAAAGCCTCATCAAGGATTTTCACAAGGACCAGTCCTCTGTTACCTATATCTAACGGCTCCCGCGACCTTTACCAGCTCCAGTTACCTTGACCTTTTTTGTCCACCGATTTTGATGCCTGTCTGCGCTACGTCTTCCAGTGCACCGTCGCCACTCGAGAACTTTACTGCCGAAGTGGTACTTATACATCTATATTTTAAATAATTACGACCAGAATGGCGCAGGATTGTGAATAAGCAAGTACGCGAGTTCGAGGATCAGCGTAAAGCTGACCTTGATACCAAACGCGACCAGTTAAAGGCCCGACCACCTGCGACCATTTCATACAATTACGAGGGTGGCATACTTAAATGCCCTCAGTGCGCGAAGAGTTTCGCTGCGAAGATTGGCTACATTAACCATCTTCGAGCGCACGCGCGAAAAACCGACTAGGAGTCGAAGTGGTCGCCATGACCGAAATCGGTCGGATAGACCATCATCATCAACATCATCAAATAATTATAAAAAATTGAGGTAAATACGACTGTTATTGTAAGGTATACTCAACTGGGAATATACGTACGATAACCGTTGACATGGTAGGAACATCGTCACAGGGAAAAACGCAGCGACCATTTAGTAAACAACATACGTTGATAAAGGTTTCAACAGTTCGTAAAAACATTTTTTTTTTAATTATTGATTTGCGCATGCCCGACCACATCAGACGGTGCACGTTTCAAGAGAAAGTTTATTAGGGTTCCTTAGCTCAGAAGGAAAAAGGAACCCTTACAGAATCACTTCATTGTCCGTCTATCCGTCTGTCTGCGTATAGCTGACTGTCTGTCAAGATCCCTATTCTCAGAATTTCATGGTGTTCGATACGAACATAATTATTATTTTAACCGCCTCCGTGGCGTAATGGATAGTCCATTCGCTTTACACTAGGAGGTCGCGGGTTCGATTCTCGGTGGGGTCAACTTGTATGACTTGGTTTCGTTGGTGGTAGGGCATTTTTTAAGCCCGCCTGGCTAGCTACCACCATCTTATCTAAGTCTTGCCGCCAAACATCATTGTTAACAACATTGATGTGTTCCGGCTTGAAGATAAGATAGCCAGTTCTCCATTGCGTTGGGGAATCTTGGTAAGCCCGCTTCCATCTTCGGCATCATCATCTCTTACCATCAGGTGAGATGATGCCAAGGGCTTACCAATTGTGAATAAAAAAAAATGTAAGGAACGCACCATTGAATGAATGGATGCACAATTTTGTCTAGGTGCATTAAATGTACGTTCATTCTTCCTCTTTTCAACGCCATGTCCAGCGCTATACGCACGTACACGCTCTGTCTAGCAATTTAAGTAAAATAAATCTCAAATCTGCCTTCAAAGAAAACTTGTTTTTATGTTCTCCTCGAACACATGAAGTTATCAATTTTTATTGGTAAGCCCTTGGCAATGGTAACTAACGATGATGCCAAAGGTAAAAGCGGGCTTACCAAGATTCCCCAACGCAATGAGGAACTTTCTACCTTATCTTTAAGCCGGAACACATCAGTGCTGTTAACATTGATGCTTGGCGGCAAGACTTACATAACTAGAACTTAAAATCAAACACTAATGTTTACTGTAAAAAGATGAAGCTTGTAAATCAAAGCAATAAAAAGATACGGCCATGTTTCGACCAATTATGTCATATGTTTGATACTCGCATGTGCAGAAAAACAGGGTACTTACCGTTGTTGACCTAAAATTATGAAATTTGGTAAGAAGCAAAGTCTTACAGCACGAGTAAAGGAACAGTCAGATAATTGTATATATTAGTGGATATTTGAATGTGATATGTGAAGTCGAGCAACCCGCACTGGGCCCGCGTGGTCGACTAAGGCCTAATCGCCTTGATTCAGGGTAGGCTCGAGCCCCTCGGTGGGGACGTATATGAGCTGTTATATTAATAATTATAATATGTCACCGTGAGATTGTAAATTCCGTTAGATTATAATCTAACGGGATTTCTTTCGCGAGATTGTGAAATGTAAAATATTTTTCACAATTTCACTAGTGACATTGTAATCTAACTAGTGACATTACAATAACACTAAGCGAAGTGAAAAACACTAAATAAGTGAGCTCGTGGAGCGAGCGATGTTAGTTCGGTCAGGCTTGATTGATTGAACAGTCAAAGAGCCTCGCGAAGCCCCCCTACTCCTGGGTAGCAGAATGCTTCGCAGCAGAAGAAATTATCGGTTTTATTCGGAGGTACATGAATAGGGCGTGAAATTTTTATCCGATTTACAATTTACCGTTATATTATAATCTAACTAGTGAGATTGTAATACCGCGGTTTTCACAATATCACTTTCAACTACAGTTCTGACTATTATTTTGAAGTATAAATTTTAAAAAATATACAAAAATAGTTGTTATTATAATACAAAGTGAGTTAAGTTATATATTTTTTTATACTTTCATTGCAGTTTTTGATTGAAACGAAAAACCATTGAAAAAGTGAAAAAGTGTAGTTATTTACTTTACTCTTTACACGTAAAGAAAAAGACAGAGACAACTGTTCCAATCAAACTCAAACTCAAATATGTCTTTATTGTACATCAAAATAAATAAATAATATTCAAAATTTAAATTAAAAGAAAAGAAACGTACAATTTAGGCGGTCTTATCGCTGAGAGCGATTTCTACCAGACAACCCAGTGCTCGGAGAAAAAGCACGGAGACATGTAGTACGCGAGCAACAAGAACAGAAAATTTAATGAATAATGATTAATAATTTTAAACTTCAACTAAAACATATAAAGCTATTATCGCTTTTTATATACTAACAAATAAAATACCATATTATACTTAATAAATAAAAACTACTCGGACTATAAAATAAATAATAAATCAAAAAAAAAATTATAAATAACCCGCTTAAACCTTTTTAGAAGATCTTCCCATATAGTCTTAGGATATCGTCTTATCTCTTTTCGTGGGTGTCGTGAAAGGGCACAGACTGATATGGGCAGCAGCCAGCAGCATCCGTTCCGCGCACATACAACTGGCCGGCAAAACACCCCAACGTGATTAATACAACGAACAATACCGGCCAAATGCTAATCGGGGTTACACAAACAGGGTTCCTTCTTCTTGAGGGTGCCATATCCTAACGGATGTCGGCGATCACCACACGGAATTCTTCTCTTTTCTCTGCCAGTCTGCTAAGACTGGCAGCGTCTTTGTTGTGTGTCCATTTCCTCATATTGTCACTCCATGTTATTTTCCTTCTCCCTCTTATTGTTATTCACCACCTCCCACGCGGTGGACCGATGACCTGGTGCAGGTTGCGGGAAGCCGATGGATGCGGGCAGCGCAGGACCGGTCGTCGTGGAAATCCTTGGGGGAGGCCTTTGTCCAGCAGCGGACGATTTGTGGCTGATATTGTTATTCCTTCTTTATTAATAACAGGGTTCCACCAAAGTATATATGACAGTTACTAACATACAGTATGGAAACTCCCTGCCGCTCTCTAGATTGCGACCTCACCCCCTCGTCACCCAGATTGATACAGTTTAGTTGTCGAAAGTATAGGATTTCGCCGCCATTTTGTTTGTTCCGTCATTCGTTTTTAGAAATGTCATTTCTGGCCCGTTATGTGAAGTGTCCAGGGTGTGGTTCCACACCATAACTTAAACTACCAACAGAACGACCTCTCAGTTCATACTTTACTCTAGGTAAATAAGAGTCTACTTATTCTGGCCTTTAGAAATTTAATTTTTCCTGTAGGAACGGAAGGATTTTAGATTTTCTCATAGATTTTCCTGTAATCTTTGCATTCAACCTCATATACTGTGATTTTTTCAAGAACTTAGGCCCACTAGTTTCGGCGATAAGGGGGGAGTATGAATGGTCATTTATCGCCTATTTTTTTAATAATTTCAAAACTATTTATGTTAAAATCATCTTATCTAAGTCTTGCCGCCAAATATCAATGTTGATATCATTGGTGTGTTCCGGCATGAAGATAAGATAGCCAGTTCCCCATTGCGTTGGGGAATCTTGGTAAGCCCGCTTCCATCTTCGGCAACATCGTCACTTACCACCAGGTGAGATGTTGTCAAGGGTTTACCAATTGTGCATAAAAAAATAAAAAAACATAATTATGTAATTAAATACATTTGAGATTCTTACAACAAGCCCTTTCATTTAATATGGCACACAATATTTTTTAAAAACTTAATTTTTTAATTTTTAATTTACTCCCTAAAAGTAGCCCATGTTTAAAATTCATTTATTAACGTTCCACGACAGTCTTTGGGTCACATAATATATGTGTACCAAATTTCAACTCAATCGGTCAGGTAGTTTCCGAGCAAATTAGCTTTGACAGACGGACGGACAGACAGACACGGGAGTGATCCCATAATGGTTCCGTTTTTACCTTTTGAGGTTTGGAACCCTTCAAAGGGTCCCTAATCGCTGGCAGCGATGGCAGCCCCGTTTTTCCTGTCTCTAGTAGTAGTCACGGTACGACAGGGGGGGATGGGGGGTTTCAAGAATCCGCGGCAGATGCCAGGCTTCCAAACCCTTTGGCCCTTGTGACTACCCCTGGCTATTCATTAAATAAGCCAAGAATATAACACAATAAAATGATTCAAGATTCAAGATATTTATTCAAACTAGATGCAAATTACAATCTTTCTGATAGTCATAAAATAGTGATTACATAATTTCATTTGTAAAAAATCAAGAAATAAACAATCATTAGTTAATAACGTCAAAATCCAATCCGTGATATACAAAAAAAAACAAATAATGTCATTAGAACATGCAAACAACATGACACGAGAAGTTCTAAATCAAAATTATTGAATGTCATGAACGCCTTTGACAAGTGCATAGGCCAGTTCACACGGACAGCACCCGGTCACGAGTATAACGCGAGAGTCAGCCATCATATGATTTCATTTATTAAAGAAAGAAGAGGTGTGGGGTGCGTACTGATGCGTCATCTTTCTCCATTCGAGATCGCCTAAAACGTGGTGTCGCAAAATTTGATAAAGTTGCGAGATCGATCCCTTGAACACACAAAACAATAAAAGAACTGAGTTGCCATGGTTCACAACAATATAAATGAGTTTTAACCATGGACGATTAATGGCCAAAAGAAATGTGCTTAAATTCAATTTCAAAATTAAATAAATACCTTTGGAAAGATCAACATGTTGACAGGATTTAGAATGGCTTCGACAGGTTGCCTTCCTTTATTTTGTTAAGGACAGGTTGACAGTTACATCGTGGCAACTTAAACACGCGTACACTGCGGTCTGACAAGAAACACTCGCGAAACTGACGTCTTTAGACTTTCTACACAAAATGTTCTACACCAAGCGCATTGTTTCAAATACTACGGAACCAACTTTTAGTGTCATCACATCAGCCGAAAAACGTCCTCTGCTGGACAAAGGCCTCCTCCAAGGATCAGTCATGCGCTGCCCGCATCCATTGGCTTCCCGCTATCTTCACCAGGTCGTCGGTCTACTGCGTGGGAAGCCTGTTTCCGGTGCGCGGTCGACACTCGAGAACTATACTACCCCAACGGCCATCTTTTCTACGAGCTATGTGCCCTGCCCACTGCCACTTCACACACTTTTCTTGTGGTCCGACACAAACTTGGCCACTTTTTCTAATATTTAATTCAATCAAATCCTTACTAATATTATAAATGTTAAAAAACAAAAAATATTCTGGGACAAATCACACATGGTCATCTGACCCCAAAGTAGGATTCCCTGTGTTATAGGTTACCAGAGACTGATATACATACTTATATACGTTTAAATACATACATATATAGATATTTAACACCCAGACACAGAGCAAACATATCTGCTCATCACACAAATGCTTGCCCTGGGTGGGGATCGAACCCACGACTCTCGGATCAGTAGTCAAGGGCACTAAACACTGAGCCACAGAGTCAGTCATGTGTTTGTTTATTTGTTTGTTACCTTTTCACGCTTCAACACCTTAACCAGTCTTGATTAAATTTGGCATGAAGGTAGCCTGTTTCACGGGCAAGGACATAGGCTACTTTTTTTCTTATGAAAAAAGCATAGTCCGATGCAGTTCCTGATGGAACTGAAAAAATACTATATTTTTGGTTAATTTCTTTAACATCGTAACGTAACAATGGATTGTTGTGATTTTTTGCATAGAGATGGTTGAGTGAGCAGGAAATGACATAATTTACTAATTAGCATATCCTGATATAGTTCCTGATGGATCTGGGAAAAACTAGTTTCCATGCTCGCGCACGTAGCGTAACAACAGATTGAAGTGACTTTTTGTTTAGAATTGGTTGAGGGGGTGGGAAGTGGCATAGACTGCTAATCAGAATAGCCCGTTCTGGGATAGGGATCTGGAGGAAACTCAAGTCCACGTTCGCGCACCACTCACCCTAAAAGACAGCCCTAAAAACTATGTCCACGCGGGCGAAGCCGTGGGCAAGAGCTAGTACTTACTAGTTATCTTAATTAAGTACAAGATAGGAGTATCTGCGTTGTAAATAAAGACTGTCGCCGCCGGCGCATTGTGTCTCACTAGTTCCATTTCGTTATTACTAGTCCTTGTAATCGAACGTTTGTGAAAATGAAGTTTTTCATTACAATAATATTTTTATCGATGTCCGTAACACACACTCTATCTTTTTGTTGTCCCAAAACTAAACTGGGATTTCAAATTAAGTCAACGGGTGGATTTTTTTCAAGAATGAAAAGAGACTGTGAAGAATTTGGAGGAGCTAACATAGCCCTTCCCGATACTAGTGGAAGCTTCAGTGGCTACTCCGCTGTAATAGGTAAGATGACCTGATCTAATTTTGTTGATCCGAAATGTACAAAAAATATGCTTTTTTCAATACAGTTGTTAAACATGGCGTACTTTCATAAGCTATAATTGCGATTCGAAAATTAAATCTTTTGCATAGGCATTTTTCTTTTACGCGGTCGTGACTTTCTTTTACGAGCTCGATCATTACTTTTGCAGTTTAGTTTTAAATTTATAAGTCAATTTAAAAAGTTTAGTAGCAAGTAGTTTTCATATAAAATAAAATCGGATAGATTTTATACGAGAAAAAATGAATGGCTCTGTACGTCTTAGCATTGAATTCTCAATGATCATATTTAATTCTTTGATTTCATTTTTACTTTTTTTCACAACAAACTGTATTGAAAAAAGTCGTGTGATACACGGGTGTGGAGGTTATTGCAAACTTGTGACCTCGTTTACAATAACCTACTTTCCACCCTTGTATCACCACGTACTATTAAACACTATCGTCAGTTATTTAGTCTTTGGATTAACTGGTACGCAGAAAAACAGTTTGGACAGCTGAATGCAGGCAGCGCGGGACTGGTAGTCGTGGAAATCCTTGATGAGGGTGGCCTTTGTCCAGCAGTGGACGTCTATCGGCTGATACGATGATGATGATGATGATGAGCTACTTTATGTATTACAACATGTTGGGGATGCCCCGCTTCTCTGATGCCTCTGAATAACGTCACTAATTCTAAGTACAAAAAATATAAATCCGTCTGGAGTTTAAGACTTTCTTTATGTATCCCATAAATAACACACATGGACTCAAGACGAATCTTACAGCTGAGCCAAAGAAACAGACATATGTATACGTACATACAGACATACTCGTACATACAGTGCTTCTATTTTCATTAAAGGATGTGTAATCGTCCAAAGAAGTTCAAAAATAAAATTTCACGACTCCCATTAGGGAGCCATCGTCTAATTGAATAGTCCCCCCCCCCCCTATCCCCGTCCAAACTTTGTCACAATGGAGGTTGCGTTCCCTCTTTGGAAGGCTAGGTAAACACGCTGGGCCAAGAAGTACCCGGCACGCCGATCACCCCCATTTTCCCTTATACCATGTCCCAAGTCTCGAACAAGAACTTTGGCCGCGGAACACTATGTGCTAGATATATCGACCACAAAAGGTGAAAATTTACGACTTTTCTAGCTCCATGATAGAACGTTCGACGCGTTTCCGCTTGGCAGCAGACTCCGCCACCGAGCCTGCTTTTCTTTGGGTGGAGAGCGGCTGCAGGTTAAAACAGATTCATCTCTATTCAATATTTTCGTTCTCTAATATTGATAGACTAGCTTTTGCCATCGTTTGAGGGTAACTGGTGCGCGAGCCGCAAGGGCTCGCGAGGGTGGACATGACTTTTCTCCTGATCCCTCAGAAACCACATCGGGCTATTCTGATTAGCAGTCTATGTCACTTTCCACTCTTTTAACCAAATCTGTACAAAAAAAAACACTTCAATCCGTTGCTCCGTTGCGAAGGCGACGTGCGCGAGTGTGAAAATGAGTTTTCCCGAGATCCCTCGGGAACTATGTCAGGATATGGTAATTAGTAAATAATGTCATTTCTCATTCCCTCTTCCATCTTTGTGCAAAAAATCATAACCATCCATTGTTCCGTTGCTATGTTAAAGAAATTAATCGAAAAAAGAGTATTTCTTCAGTTTCCTCGGGAACTGCATTACATTATGCTATTTTCACTAAATAAAAAGTAGCCTATATCCTTTCCAGTGACAAAGTCTACCTGCGTACCAAACTTCAGCAACATTGGTCAGGTTTTGAAGCGTGAAAAGGTCACAAACAAACAAACACATTTTCACATTTATAGTATTAGGAAGGATATTTCATCAAATTAATTGATCTGTCATCAAATAACATTTGAGTCAAAATTAAGGTCAACATGGGGTTGAAGGTAAGGTTAGGTGAGATTGATTAGGTTTGTGGTTACGGTAAGTAAGGTTATTTTATGTGGTTAGGTTAGGTTAGATTCGAGGAGTGAAGAGCAGTCGAGTAACAATGTTCACAGTGCGGCCAGCAATAACATTGAACATTACCCTCTCCTCTTGGGCAGTCGAGTAACAATGTTCAAAGTGCGGCAGCAACAACATTGAAAATTTTTCTCCCTCTTGGGATGTCGAGTAATAATGTTAACAGTGTGGCCAGCAGCAACATTGAACATTACCCTCTCTTGGGCAGTCGAGTAACAATGTTCACATTGCGGCCACCAATAACATTGAACATTACCCTCCCTCTTGGGATGTCAAATAACAATGATCACAGTGCGGCAGCAACAACATTAAACATTACTCTCACTCTTGGGCAGTCAAGTAACAATGTACACAGTGCGGCCAGAACAACATTGAACATTACCCTCCCTCTTGTGATGTCGTTACAGCGTTGCCAGCAACAACATTAAACATTATCCTCCCTCTTGGGCAGTCGAGTAACAACGTTCACAGTGCAGTCAGTACCAACATTAGACAGTTGAGCAGACTTAAGAATGTTCACAGTGCGGAACAAAAACATTGAACATTTCCCTCCCTCTTGGGCAGTAACAACATCAAACAGTACTCTCCCTCTTGAGAAGTCAAGTAACAATGTTCACAGTGCGGCAGCAACAAAATTAAATATTACTTTCCCTCTTGGGCAGTCAAGTTACAATGTTCACAGTGCGGCCAGCAACAACATTGAACATTACTTGGGCTGTCGAGTAACAATGTTCACAGTGTGGCCAGCAACAACAACATGTTTAAGACTAGGAGCGAAGTAGTATATACATATATGTACATATTTTATTTATATTTTACAGGAAAAGTTATAAACGGAATGTGTGAAGTAAAAGTGTGTGACGACGGCCGACAACACGAGGGAGCTTTCTGCGCAACAGGATCCTGCAACATGTTTGGCTGTAACTGCGACGGTGTTTGCTTTAAGGGTGATGGTGCGGCAACTGAATTCAAACGGCTCTACGGCAATGATGTTGAAAATGTGTACGCAAATTGGATTTGGATTTAAGGTTTATATTGCCGCCAACTACCAACTTTTTAACCACTTTTTGTAGTCTACACGATATGAAGAGTGATTGTAAATTATTATTAAATTAAAAATATTATTTATAATGTGCTCATCAAGGTATTTTTTTTAAATAATAAATGTGACATGAATACCTAAAAAAAATTTTTGTTGTTGTTTATTTCACCTTTAAAATCCAACATGTTACTTTTTTTAAATGCTTTATATATTTATCCTATGACACGCGGAGTGATGGCACCACAAAAAGACACCACATTTGTCAAGATCGGATTAGTGTTTTTGGAAATACTAGGGAACAGATGAACAAACATACATACATAGACTGTCGAAAACAAAACCCAACTTTTTATGTTTTGGACTAAAAAATCTTCAAAATCATAAGGCGGTAATAATACAGATTTTCGTTATTTTTGGCATCAATTACTCCTAAACGATAAAAAACACAAGGTTGAAAAAATACCCTTATTGTTGATGATGTTTCTTAGAGTAAAAAATCCCAAAAATAGGTCGACATTTCTAACTACTTTTTTTGTTACTTCCACCTCTAGTTATTAGTTATATTTTGAAGTATAAATTAAAAAAAAAAAAAAAACAATATTTGTTACCATAATACAAAGTGAGAAATGTTTTATACTTTTATTTAGAAAATTAAAACTAAACGAAAAAACATTGAAAAAGTGCAAAAGTGTGGTTATTTTCTTTACTCTTTACACGTAAAGATAAAAACAGTGACAACTGTTCCAATCAATGCCTTTATCGAATTCTGCCAGATTAGATTAGATTCTGTTTAGATCCAAATAGAATGAGGATCATGAATGGTTGTTTTTCAACCGACTTCCAAAAAGGAGGAAGTTCTCAATTCGATTGTATGTTTTTTTTACGTGTGTTACCTCAGAAATTTTGACTGGGTGAATCGATTTTAATGATTCTTTTTTTATTTAAATGCTAGTGCTTCCCGTATGGTCCCATATAAATTTTATCAAAATCGGTTTAGTACTTTATTAGAAAATTTACAAAAATCAAAAATAATAATGCAAAAATGTGCTAAGTTGTTGCGATAGAAGTCGGTTTTTTAACGTGTTTAGCGTTTTCAATTATGTCGGTGACGTGCCAGACCAGTGTTAACCTACCTACATAGAAATGTAAATAAGTGATTTGTTTTTTTTTATTTATTTTCTTGTGTTTAACCGGCGAAAAAACGGAGCAAAGTCGACACGTATATTTCTTTTTTTTATGTATGATCTCGCAAAACTTTTTACAGAGTAGTCTGATTTTGACAATCCTTTTTTACTGGAAAGGGTATACCTCAAAATTAGTCCCATATAAATTTGGAAAAAACCAACCCAAAGGGTAGGAAAACAGGGGATGACTGATTGTTCACTCACTGATTGTAATGTATGACCACGCATAACTTTTTATAGAGTAGTCTAATTTTGATGATTCTTTTTTTATTAAAAAGACAAAAGTGCTTTACAAAGGATGGCGCACCCATTAGTATATATTTAGGCACAAAAAATAAAAACATTTTATCAAAAAATTAAACCGACGAAAGAAGAAAGCACCTGAAAGGCGAAAAATAAAAAGAACCTTTATTGTCTAACTGAGCTCCTACACTTATGTTAATATATATATAAATAATTTTGAGTCGGTGCCAAACAAATAAACGAAAAGTTCGGCAATTTCCAACAAAGGGACGCATCACGTCGGTCGCCGCCGCCGTGCATTCCGCTGCCATCATTTAATTTTACGTAATAATTAAATTGCCTTTGTTTGTTTGGCGCTGACTCAAAATTATTTAGGTATTACTTAAGTGTAGGAGCTCAGTTAATCTATAAAGTTTCTTTTTATTTTTCGCTTTTCAGTGTCTGTCTTTTTTCGTCGGTTTAATTTTTTGTTAAAAAGTTTTTTAAGTGTAGCGAATGAATGACAAGACGATAGTTCATGTTACAACAAAATCTAATTAACTAATCTCAAAATCTAAATCTAAGGACGAAGTAGGAACATCCTAGGTCAATGAGGATTGTTATTGTCATACGATAAAAATGAGCTTTCGGCGAGTGAATATTGAATTATAAGTTGAAGAAAAACTTAAAAACTTTTAGGCACAAGTATTTATTTGAAAAGAGTTTTTATGGTCAAAAAATCATAGATCAAACGAATAAGAAGCAATTTTTTTTAAATAAACCACGAGTGGTGTTATAGCGTAATTGAAAAAGGATTAAATAACTGTTTAAAGTTCCCCGGCTAGAGGGAATGAAGGCTTGAAGATAAGATAGCCAAGTCTAAAAGCGATAAGGCCGCATTTGCACTGTACATTTTTAAATTAAGTTTCTGTAAAGTTTTTTTGGTATGCAATAAAGGATATTTATTTATTTATTTTATTAATTCTCCATTGCGTTGGGGAATCTTGGTAAGCCCGCTTCAACCTTCGGCATCATCGTCACTTACCATCAGGTGAGATGATGCCAAGGGTTTACCAATCGTGAATAATAAAAAAAAGAAGAAACGAAAGATAAATAAAAAAAAGACAAGATAATCCATCGGGGACCGCCCGCCCTCTCTGTTCTAAATTTTAGTTTCAATAAATTTAGTAATTTATATTGTTCAAAAACTTCATTAATATAAAATTTCAAAATAATAAAATTACGTATAGGTACTCAATTTGTTTCAGAGCTGAGAATGGCGGTCCCCTACGGATTTTCCTGTTTTTTTCAAAATTTATTTTTCGTTTCTCATTTCCCTCTAGACTTTAAAAAAGTTAATTTATCCTTTTTCAAGTACGTTTTTAGGTAAAACTTTTTAACACAGTGGATTTAAAAAAAAAAACAGTTTTTTTTTAAGAGTATCTAAGTTCAGTAAGTTCTCCTTCCCCATAGTCTTGTTTTTATTGAGCTGCAGCGCCCCCTGATGGTCTACGGCTGTAAAAGATGTCTAGACTTGCTCTGAATAATCTAACCAATTTATAAAAATTAAAAACCCGACTGGAAAAAAAATTCAACCCTTTTTTTGGGCAGTCGGGTTCAAATGAATCCTATGTCACTTTTTGGATGAAGAAAAATCTAAAGACATCTTGCACTTAATAATCAATTAAACTTTTTAGGCTACAGACTTAGCCAAAGAAACGAACATACATACATACACCAAAAAAACATTACCCTCCTTTTTGGGTAGTCTGGTAAAAGTAACATACAAAGCAAAAAACCGCAGCGGAATTGGTTGAATAGTTCCTGAGAAGCCCTCAAGCACCAACCATCCTGAGAAGCCCTCAAGCACCAACCATCCTGGCTGCTGCAGCGCCCCCTGGTGTAAAATATGTCTTAAAACCTACTCTGAAATTACACCTATATAATGCAAATAAACCGCATCGGAGTCAGCCGAATAGTTTCTAAGAAGCCTTCAAGCGCCAACTATTCTCCCTGGTGGTCTACCGCCATAAAATATGTCTAAGGACCTGTTCTGAAATGGTACCTTTTAAATGAAAAAAAACCGCAAGGGAATCGGCACAATAGTTTTCGAGATAAATGACAACATTAGCGCCAATCATCCTGGCTCTTGCAGCGCTGCCTGGTTCTCTACCGCCATAAAACATGTCTAAGAACATGCTCTGAACCTGATACCTTTTTAATGAAAAAAACCGCAATAGTACCGCAACAGTCATACCGGGACACATCATGACTTAGTTAAGAAGGTGGTTATTAGCCAGGTGGGCTTAGTAAATGCCCTACCATCAACCAAACCGAGTCTTACAAAATTTAACTCTGCTGGAAATCGAACCTGCGACCTGGTGTAAAGTGAGTGGACAAACTACAACTACACGGAGGTGGTTACTGAACTGAAGCCAGCACATCAAGCTGGACATTCGAATGCGATTCGGATCCATAAGCGTACGGCATAAGAGCTGTACAAAGTCCAAATTCGTACTTTCTACTTACTTCAGAATATCCAAATCCAGGCAGGCTAGGTGCAATAACTTCAACAGCGAACTCCCTGCCTGTCTCCCACGCCGTGATCAGTGGTATGGCTTCGTAGAACTCTCGTATGGAGCCAGGCCATCCGTGCAGCATTAGTAGGGGGATGACTTCTATGTGTGGTGGAGCCTGGAGCGATTTTACGTACATTACTTTTACTGGCATCATCTCACCTGATGGTAGCGGGCTTACCAAGATTCCCCAACGCAATGGAGAACTGGCTATCTTATCTGCAAGCCGGAACACATCAATGTTACGAACACTGATGTTTGGCGGCAAGACTTAGATAAGATGGTGGTAGCTAACCAGGCGGGCTTAGAAAATGCCCTACCACCAACCAAACCGAGTCTTTCAAGTTGACCCCAACGGGAATCGAACCCGCGACCTCCTGGTACGCTACGGAGGCGGTTAAAAAGGAATTCGGCGTTGCACGGTGGCGTAATGAATAGGGCCGCTACCTCTAGTCCTGAAACGTACCAATGTGTTTTCGAATTTCGATTTCATATGTACTCGTAAGTTTATCCGACGCTCTTACGGTGAACGAAAACATCGTGAGGAAACCTGCACACGCCTGCGAAGAAACTCGAAGGTTGCGTCACATATTCATCATATCAGCCGAAAATCGTCCACTGCTGGATAAAGGCCTCCCCCAAGGATTTCCACGACGACTGGTCTTGCGCTGCCCGCATCCATCGGCTTCCCGCGATCTTCACCAGGTCGTCCGGGTTTTCCGGTGCGCGGTCACAGATTACTAAATAGTTATTATGTGTTGTGTGTGAAGTCGACCAACCGGCACTGGGCCCGCGTGGTCAACTAAGGCGCAATCGCCCTAATTCAGTGTAGGCTCAAGCCCCACGGTGGGGATGCATATGAACTGATATGATGTCTTTTAACTGTCGGTTTTTAGGCCATAGATAACAGAGCGGCCACCCTATATTTTCAAAATTCAAATTCAAATAACTCTTTATTGTACATCAAAATAAATACATTGTCGCCCAATTGATAAGCGATAATAGATTTATTATAAAATAGCTGTTACCCGCGAGTTCGTCTGCGTTGATAACTGAATATAACAAATGTGAGATCCTAAATCCGAAAAAAATAGTAGTTGATTATCATTGCGAAACAGATACTTAAAGGTAACGCTTACATATTAAATGACGATGAATAATGGATAAGCGTCGGTGGCGTAATGATGTACTAATATATTTACTTTGGTAATGGCTAGAGCCGCCGCCTCCTGTCCGGGAGGTAGTGGTTCGAACCTGCCACGTACCAATGTAATTCGAATTTAGATTTCATATGTAGGTTTATCCGACGCTCTTACGGTGAAGGATAACATCGTGAGGAAATCTGCACACGCCTGCGAAGAAACTCGCAGGTTGTGTGTGAAATCGTCCAACCCGCACCGGGCCCGCGTGGTCGACTAAGGCCCGATCGCACTAATTTAGGGTAGGCTCGAGCCCCTCGGTGGGTATATGAGCTGTGAGTATATGTAAAGATAGAAAAGAGATTGAATATCGCTTTGGAATCCACGGGTACCGGACATGTTATATATAATGTATATTTACATGTATATTCTTTTATTTGATTCTTTGATTTCTTCCTCACTCTAAGGGTGAGTTGCACCATGCCGGGTCGTTCCTTTCTCTCTAATATGGTTGATGGGAGCGATGTCTGACTCTCGCGTTATACTCGTGACCGGGTACTGTCCTTGTGAACTGGCCTACTCCTGTCAAAGGCATTAATGACATTCAATGATTTTTATGTATTACTTTTCGTGTCATATTGTTTTCATATTCCAATGACATAATCTGGTTGAATTTTGACTTTATTTATCTAATAATTGTTTATTTCTTGATTTTTCACAAATGACATTATGTTATTATTATTTTACGACTATCGGAAAGAGTGTAATTTGCACCTGTTTTAAATAAGTACCTTGAATCTTGAATGTAACTGTAACGATAACCAATCCGTAACCAGCCGTGAAATCGCCGGTTATATATGGGTTGCGTCATTTTAACAACGGTTAAAATTTACAAATCAAGCGGTTAACGTCAGCGTTAAGTTAAGACGTCATTTTAACCGCGTTGTTAAAATGACGTCATAACTTAACGCTGACGTTAACCGCTTGATTTTGACCGGTTATTGTTACAGTTAAGGTCAAATAACGGCGATTTGACGGCTGGTTACGGTGCGGTTATCGTTATAGTTACATGCTGAAACTCACCTTAATAGAATTAAACAAGATTAATTCTTAGGTTATATCTACCTACCTACTTCTTGTATAATTTTATTATTATTTTAAAATTAACAATTGCTAAGCCCTTGGCATTACCTCACCTGATGGTAAGTGACGATGATATCGAAGATCGAAGCGGGCTTACCAAGATTCCACAACACAATGAGGAACTGGCTAGCTATATATTACTTGACATTATTTTCAAATTATTTTTGACATTGTTATCAATGTTTTTTTTTTTATTTTTTATTTGCTTTTGATTATCTTTTTATGTTTGACTTTTGTACTTCAATAATTTAATACTATTCTGACGATCACATTATCCTTTGACAAATTATTTAATAAGCTTTATTTTAATATGTCATTGATAATATGTAACAAATAAATCTAATCTAATCTATCTTACCTTCAAGCCGGAACACATCAATGCTGTTAACATTGATTTTAGGCGGCAACACTTAGATAAGATGGTGGTAGCTAGCCAGGCGGGTTCAACAAATGCCCTACCACCAACCTAACTGAGTATTGTAAAGTAATACTACGCCGGGAATCGAAACCACGACCTCCAGGTTTGAAGCGAATGGATTAAAAATTACGCCACGGTAGAGATTTGGCATTAAAAAAAAGAAGCCTATGTGTTATTCCAGGACGTAAATCTATGTGTGTGCCAAGTTTCATGCCGATCCGTCCAGTGGTTGAAGCGTGAAAGAGTAACAAACATCCATACACTTTCGGGTTTACAATATTAGTAAGGATAAGTAAATAATTTAGTTTAGTTGTATTTCTATGGATACCTGCCAAAGGAAGTGTTCCAAAAATTCCTCCTACATATTTGCAGTTTCTATTACCAAAAAAATTACCAAAAAACTCACATTGGGCTTCACCCACAGGAAATTTAAATCCAGACCCTGGATCTCAGTCATGAACATCGGGTATTGGTTCAGAAAATTTTCCCTCGCCCTGAAGTCGTACTCCTGAGACCAGTATCGAAGCCAGGTTGGCATTTGGTTACTGTTGAACCCATAAGTGAATGAGGAGTTCTGGAGAGGTGGGAAGTAGCGGTAGGCGTGGATGCGAAGACGTAGGTCTTTAATCATCTGAAAGAAAGAATGAGAAAATCCAAGTTCAGAAAGATTTAAGGGTGATCTATAGTGATAAGAAAATGCGACCAAAATTAAGAAGTCTTTAAGGTTTATAATTGGTTTATCGAGTGTATGATAAACAGTGCTGATTTTTTAGGGTTCCGTGGCCAACAAGGAACCCTTATGTTATGTCTGTCCGTTTGTCCGCGGCTAAGTTCAGAGACTATTAGTACTAGAAATCTGTAATTTGGCATGGATATTCATAATATTTATCACGCCGTCAAAGTAGTACAAATAAAATTTTGAAAAAATATATTTAATGGTATCTCTCCTACATGTAAAGTGGGGGTGAATGGTGAACAACGGGCCAAGTACGACTCGGGGCCACACAAACAGGGTTCCGCACCAAAACTTTAACAACCAACACAACAAAACCTCTCAGTACATATTTTTCTTAAGGTAAATGGAGTCTACTTATTCTGGACTTTATAAATTTCAGTTTTCTTGTGGGAACGAAAAAACTTTAGATTTTCTCATAGATTATTGCATTCAACTTCATATACTGTGATTTTTTCAAGATTTTAGACCCAGTAGTTTCGTAGATAAAGTGGGGTGAATGGAAAATTTTCGCACACTTTCTTAAATAACTTCAAAACTATTTATCTTAAAATTATATAAAAAAAATATTGGGATTCTCACTACAAGCCCATAAATTTGATATATCACATGGTATAATTTTCAAAACTTTTTTTTTATTTATTTTGACCCCCTAAAAAGTGACTTCCATGTTTAAAATTAATTTATTTACGTTACGTGTCCGTTTTTGGGTCACTGATTTACATACGTTTACCAAATTTCAACTCAGTCGATCCAGTAGTTTCTGAGAAAATCGGCTGTCACAGACGGACGGACAGACAGACACACGAGTGATCCTACAAGGGTTTCGTTTTCTCCTTTTGAGGTATGGAACCCTAAAAAGCAGATTTCTAAACATAATACGATAAACTCGTTAACAATATTATCAGCTTCTAAGTATATAAAGTAAATACTTCATCATCATATCAGTTCATATACGTCCCCACCGAGGGGCTCGAACCTACCCTGAATTAGTCGACCACGCGGGTCCAGTGTGGGTTGGTAGACTTTACGCACAACCTGCGAGTGCAGGTTTCCTCACGATGTTTTCCTTCACCGTAAGAGCGTCGGATAAACGAACACATGAAATCTAAAGTCGAAATCATATTGGTACGTGGCAGGATTTGAACCACGACCTCCCGGACAGGAGGTGGCGGCCCTAGCCGTTAAGACACCGACGCTCTTACAAATACTTACAATAAAATAAAATAAAAAATAAAATAATAGTATTCAGTAAAAATATCAACGAGCTATCTATTACTACACCCTGGACACTTCATACAACGGGCCAGAAATAACATTTCAAAAAAGTAACGACGGAACAAACAAATAACTGCGAAATCCTATACGTTCGACAACCAAACTGTATCAATCTGTTTGACGAGGGGGTGAGGTCGCAATCTAGAGAGCGGCAGGGAGTACAATATGTTAGTGCTAATATTTATATATACTTTGCTATAACGGTTCAACAGACTGTGTTACCCTTTAGGTACGGACCTTAACAGTATCCCCAACCTACCTCATCACTAAACTGTATCCTGAAGGGTCTAATACTCGTATCCTGGTGATTCCTCTTCTCCTCAGAACCCCACCAAGCATCAGCATCCAAAAACGGTCTCTTCGACTGATCCATCGTGAAATTAATGCCTTTGTATTGGCAGCACGATCCTTGGGTCATAGAAGGTACAATTGGTAATATTAGAAGTAAAGCTAGCGCCATTTTCCTAAAAATAGATTAAAGATTATGCGAGGAACTGTCTATCGGTGTTCTACAGGATTCATTTCGGAGAGTGTGCCCTGGAGCTTCACAACCTCATTCCCCCCTCTCAATTTCATCATCGGATGACCAGGCGCGGAGGACGATTCCACCCCTTTGGCGTTAATGTTCCACCTTTACGAACGAAGCGTTTTGCTTCTTCGTTCATTATGCGATTATGCCGGCGTCTGTATTCCCCAATTCGTATAATTATTCTCCATTGCGTTGGGGAATCTTGGTAAGCCCGCCTGCATCTTCAGCATCATCGTTACTTACCATCAGGTGAGATAATGCCAAGGGATTACCAATTGTAAATAATAAAAAATATTTAGGAAGTATAATAGTATAGGAAGTATAATTTAAAGTCTAGAGTGAATAGGCACTATTTGAGCTTGCGTGTTACCAGGTGAGGTGCAGAGCCAAACGCACTCAAATGTTTAATAAAACAAAGAACATTCAGAAATTAACACTCAACAGTATACCAATGTAAAGAATTCGGACTGCCTTTACTTATAAATAAATAAAATATTTCGCTTGCAACGCTCCTAGAAATATTACCAAATACAATAAACATATTACCCAACACCATTAAAATATTACCCAACACCATAAAAATATTACCTAACACCATAAAAATATTACCCAACACAATAAAAATATAACCTAACTAAATAAAAACATTACCCAACATAATAAAAATGATACTCAACACAATAAAAATATTACTAAAAACAATAAAAATATTACCTAACTAAATAAAAAAATTACCAAACAATAAAAATATTACCCAATTAATAAATAAAAAAATTACGAAACAATAAAAATCCACACGAAGGACGTGCGTGTTCAACTAAACAAAGAACTATTATGTTGGTAAGCCTTTAACATTATTAGTTACTTACCAACATACTCAGGGCTGATTTCATTCACGAATTCTAACTTAATTAGCTATATCCGTTACATCATGTTGATAGTTTAACAGTTTAACTAAATACATAGTTTAACTTTTTAAAAGTGAAAACCACTCTACAGGTTGAAGTTGTACCCGATTGCGCAAGTAGAAGGGTAATTGTGTGTTTGCATGTAAATGTCTGTTGATTTGGCCGAGCCCGAAGCGTAAACGGCTTCATGGATTTTGGAGTGTAAGGTATTGTTAGTGTAGACGACATATCTACCTAAAATCTGAAATTTAGAACTTAAAACTAAACCCTACCTAATTTAAATAAATTAAAATAAACATTGTACTTACCTTTGTAATACAGCGCCATCTGTACCATTATATTGGGACCAATAAACTTACCTGTATATACCTAGGGGTGCACCTATGTACATCTAACTATATGTCTTCACTCTTGCCTTTTAAAGCAAGTGTAACACTACTAGTCAGCAGTCAGTAGCCAGCCATCGCGCTGTGGTCACACAGGCCCACCCCTAGTACCTGGGTATTTCAAGTAATCCGTATTGTCATTTACCCCTCAAATCCCATAAACGATCTAGTCCATTCCCTACAGTTAGATTTGTCGTGACATAGGAAAGACAGACAGACCGACAGAGAAGTGATCCTACAAGGGTTCCTTGTTTCGTTTGAGGTATTGAATCCTAAAAAACTGGCCAAGTGCGAGTCAAACTCGCGCACTAATGTTCCGTACCATAATATAATTTTCATCTACAGCTCCACAAAGATAACAGCGCTGATTTTCAGCTACTACCCCTTCAGGGAAGGGGGGGGTGGACCTAAACGCAGTACACATCATATTTTTAAAATTTAAACTAAATAAAATTTTGAACATAGTAAAAAAAGTAAAATTAAAAACTAAAAACCTACAACCATTTTGTGGAAGATACATTATTTTAAATGGTACTATGATTAAGAAAACTAAAGAAGATACTGTGTAACCAATATTATACAATTTTTCAATATTCTCCCTAGCGATCCTAAATAGACAAACGTAGAAAGGCAGTTTCAAGCATGGCGGGTAGTGCGCCCGGCCTTCTGTTCTTCTATGCAAAAAGATGTTATTTGACGTTTGAAACTGTAGACCGAGACACACTCCCTGATTGGTGGCGATAAGTTATTCCAGATTTTACTGGCTGCGTATTTGAAACTGCCCCTGAACGCCGTCGTTTTATGTCGCTGTACAATTAACATATATGAAGATGCCCGTGTACTGTATTTGTTAGTGGTATGCGACCAGATAAGCTTATCATACAGATATTTTGGTGAGTGGCTATTAACAACACCAAACAAAAGGGCCGCAAGATGTTTATAACGCCTTGAAGCCATATTATGGAAGTTAGCACTATTTAAGTACGGAGATATATGACTTCTGCGAGATATATTTATACTAAAACGTGTAGAGGCATTTTTAACGTGCTGTTTATGTACCTGCGCATTTTTTGTAAGCCGAGGACCATATACAGTATCTGCGTAATTGAGTTTTGCCAATACAAGTGATAAGATCAGGTTTAACCTTACCTCTGTACTGATGAAAGGACGTATTTTATATAATACTCTAAGGCGATAGAAACAATTTCTAATTGCCTCAGATATATGGGATACAAAACGTAGAAAAGTGTCCAAGGTTAGACCGAGGTATCGCGCCTTATCTTCTCTAGCTTTCGCCTCAACCATAACAATAACCTTATCTTAGACACACGATTCTGGGATTCTGGAAGTAACTATTTAGTAATCTGTGATTCTGGCATTCATGTACTGGCATTTGGCGGGGTTAAAAACGAGACAGTTACGTTCAGACCATTTCACTATCCGCTGTAAGTCCTTATTTATATTTTCAAAGGCTAACGGAAGATCATCTGGTGCAAAAGAAAAATAAAATTGGAGGTCATCGGCATAAATATGATATCTACAGATTTTGATACTACCAATGACATCAAAGCTGTACAAAAGGAGCCCCAAAATTGAACCCTGCGGAACTCCACGATTAATTGGACTAAGATTAGAGGTGCAGTATCCAGAGTCACTTCAAAGTTCAACCCTTTGAAAGCGACCCAATAAATAACTGTGAAACCATTTTATCGTCTATATTTCAAATCCATAAAACGCTATCTTTGAAAGTAGAAGAGAAATATTCAAACAGTCAAACGCTCGGGAAAAATCAAGCAAAACGAGAATGGTAACCAGGTCAGAATCCTGAGCTTCCAAAATATTGCTTGTGACATCGAGTAAAGCAGTAGCAGTGCTACGTCCCTTGCGAAATCCTGACTGCAAGTCAGGTAGCACGCCGCTACTCTCTAGAAAATCTGTAATCTGTCACTTACCACCAGGTGAGACGTTGTCAAGGGTTTTACCAATTGTGAATAAAAATAATTTAAAAAAAAACAGACAAAAAAAAAGATCTAATAATTGTTGCTTTGGCTTCTGTTGCTCTAATAAGGACCATTATATTAGTTTTTCTTCAATATATTTAACTAGCTTTTGCCCGCGGCTTCGCCCGCGTGGAAATGGCTTTTATGACTCTTTTTGAGGGTGAGTGGTGCGCGAGCCGCAATCAGCTCGCAAGCGTGGACATGAGTTTTCTCCAGGTACCTCAGGAACTGTATCGGGCTATTCGGATTAGCAGTCTTTGTCACTTCCCACCCCTTCAACAAATTCTATAAAAAAAATCGCTTTAATCCGTTGCTCTGTTGCGACGCCACCGACGTGCGCGAGCGTAGAAAACAGTTGTCCTCAGATTACTTTGGGAACTATGTCAGGATATTCTTATTAGTAAATTAGATCATTTTCCACCTCATCTGTGTGCTAAAAATCACACCAACTCATTTTTTCGTTACGATTTTAAATAACTTAACGAACAAAGAGTATTGTTTTAGTTTCCTCAGGAACTCCATCTGGCTATAATGATTTCCACAGATAAAATATGACTATTTCATTCCCAGTGATACAGGCTACCTGCATGCCAAATTTCATCAAGATTGGTAGAGGTGTTTAAGGGTGAATAGGTAACAAACAAACAAACACATTTTCACATTTATAATATTAAGTAAGGATTTCTAAATCTTATATAACATATAGAGCGTCGGTGGCGTAACGGTTAGGGCCACTACCTCCTGACCGGAAGGCCGTGGTTCGAATCCTGCCACTTACCAATATCTATACGAATATCGATTTCATACTGGTATGTACGTTTATTCGACGCTCTTACAGTGAGAAAAACATCGTGAGGAAACCTGCACACGCCTGCGAAAAAACTCGAAGGTTGTGTGTGAAGTCAATCAACCCGCAATGGGCCCGCATGATCGTCTAAGGCCTGATCGCCCTAACTCAGGGCAGGTCGAGCCCCTTGGTGGGGACGTATATAAACTGATATGATGAAATAACACATATATCTATATTATCAAAAAACTCATTCAAATCATTATATCAATCTAGTAATAAAATTTCCTAAAAATATTAATATGGGTCAAATCCTCGAGTCGTATCGGCTCCAAAAGAGCCCATGGCGCACTTATCGTTGCCGCGCTGGATGGCAATAGAAAACCTTAGCAGCAGGTAGGACCTCACGTCACATCTCCTCTCTCGAAGGCGACGGCCATCAATCTCCTTTGTGAAGCCAAAGGCCTCTGAGGGTCCAGCAGCCGGTTATCTCACAGACCAGCAGCACAAAGCAGTAATTTGCCTCTAAGACCGAGTACTTATTATGCTTCTTTCTCGCCGCAAATTAAGCAGTAGTACCGCATGGGTGAGGAGTGAGGCAGAAAAAGAGGCGTCCCAAAGCAGGCACGTTCCTCTCTGCCATAGCACCTGTTTAAACTGTCCGGCCTTTTGCCATCAGATCGACTAAAGCCCGGCGGCTGCATCAAATATGGAATATTCCATCCAGCCGAGACCACTGCCCTCCGAGTGAGGTCATTAAGGAATTGGTGACGTGTGAATCTTCACAAACAACGACCGCAACTCAGTGAGTGTTGGCCAATTGCCTCCACCGTGGACCCGCAAATACATTGATGAGGTTCACAGATATTGATATTGCAGGCGGAGAGCAACTGCTACACGCAAATAGTCGCCGTCAGAAGAGTTCCCATATCTGTGCCTCCTGTTAGAAGATGCTAAACTCGATTTATGTGTTTCAAATTTTTTTACACGATTGGAATCTGTAAAAAATACCTATGTTTTCGTCTATGAAACACATCGCTACGTGCCATAGTTCCAGAGTTAGAGTTGTGTAAAGTAGCTTATGCTGAAAAATACATAAAAGAAATCCATTTAGAAGTATGAAATAATATTTTAATGTTTTAATACAAATTAAGCGCGTTTTATTATCCCTGCAGTGCCATCTATTGACATTCTGCTGTTATGATTATAATGTGTGGTATGTGTAGCTTATATGTGGAAAAAAGTACTCTATTGTTATTATTGTAAGTATCGATAGATAATTTCCCACGGGACCTCTTTAGTTTTCCGGGATAAAGAATACCCGACTATACAATGACGGTCAAAACACCCCATCCTAATGTAAAGGTTTCATATTGTTATGTTGAGCCATTCTAAAGATACATATTTTTGCATTCCTGTAGGAAGCCAAATTTTTTTGGGATTCACAATGTCCCAGTTTTAGTTCGCGATAAGGGTATCGACGTGTAAAATTTGATTGTAATAGGTCAAGCCACATTTGCGTTGTGAGCCATTCTATAAATGAATACTTTTGGTTTTCCCACGGGAACTCTTGAATTTTCTGGGATAAAAAGTATCCTATATGTTAACCCGGGCTATAAGGAACCACCATACAAAATTTCATCAAAATCGGCCTGGTAGTTTTTGCGTGATGCGCGAACATACAGACAGACAGACAAAAATTCCAAAAGTTGTTGTTTTGGCCTCTGTATCGTTAGTAATGTCCACCACAGTTATTATTTTCCAAAAATATTTCATGTACAGACACAGCCCCGTTACAGTTTTATTATATTATAGATAGATAGATAGATAGATTATATTATAGACTAGCTGTTTCCCGCGGCTTCACCCGCGTGGACCACGTTTCTATGACTTTTCGAGGGTGCGCAGTGCGCGAGCCACAAGCGGCTCGCGAGCGTGGTAAAAAGTAGCCTATGTCTTAAGCTAGGTCCTAATCTGTCTACCTACCAAATTTCAGCCAAATCCGTTCAGTAGTTTTTGCGGGAAAGCGTAACAGACAGACAGAGTTACTTTCGCATTTATAATATTAGTAGGGATAGATGTATATATAATTATAAGTAGAGATAGAGATTTACATATATAAAAGAAAGTTGTGTGTTAGTTACACCATTTATAACTCAAGAACGGCTGGCCCGATTTCGCTAATTCTTTTTTTGTTGAGTTCGTTATTGTCAGGAGAAGGTTTTAGGGTAGGGTAGGGTAGGGTAGGGTAACGTAGTGTAGTGTATGGTGGAAAAAAGTTCGCCGGGTCAGCTAGTAGAATAATAAAATAAAAATGTTAAGGTAGCCATGATTACAAACGAGGCTGCCCGAGCTAGTTGCAAATATATTATTTTATTGTCGCCCGACTTAGGATAGATAATCTTCAACTCCAAATGTCTTGGTAACGTGACTGTAACGTGACGTTTTAGGTCAAAAATCAAATTTCCTTGTACATTGTGTTTTTATACCTTATCGAAAAGTTTAATCTTATGCGAAAAAAATTCGAAAAAATGTAATGTAACATGAGGTAGGCAAAATGTATGATTAGTCATTTTACATACGGTCAGGCAAATTGTGTAATTCGTCCGTATGTAAACGGTCAGGCAAAATATGAAATTCTGTACGCAGATTGTAAAATGCTGAAACAGGCAAATTGTAATAATTCGTCCAAATACAAATTGACAAAATGCAGTACGGCAGATTGTTAATGAGCTCGCGAAGCGAACGATGTTAGGTTCGGTCACGTTTGATTGATTTAGCTGTCAAAGATCGCCGCCTTCGCCTTTATATAATTTGCCTGACATTTGCCAGACCGTATGTGTAATGACGAACTATATAGTGTGCCTGCGACATATGTACTTAAATAATTATTGTCTAGTTATTGCATCATAACATGAAAAAGAAAAGAAAAACATGGAAGAAACAACAATAAGCGGCCTTAGTCCTAGGGAGCAATTTTATTACAGGCGAACTTTGGATAGGAAAACAGCGATAGATTAGTGGGGGCGGTGCCATAATTAAAAACAATAAAATTTCAAGAGGATTATTTTTATTTACAACTAGCTATCCCGGCGAACTTCGTTCCACCTTACACTACACTTCACTACTCTAACCTACACTACATTACACTACCATACCCTACACTACCCTACCCTACACTACACTACCCTACCCTACCCTTCACTACTCTACCCTACACTAACCTACCCTACATACACTACACTACCCAACCCTACCCTACCCTACCCTACCCTACCCTACATTACACTAAACTACCCTACCCTACACTACCCTACACTACACTACACTACACTACCCTACCCTACCCTACACTACACTACACTACCCAACCCTACCCTACCCTATACTACACTACCCAACCCTACCCTACCCTACCCTATACTACACTACCCTACCCTAAAACCAATTATTTTTTGACTGATATTTTATTTTATTTTTATTTAATTTCGATCATTTTCATATTTATTCACCTTTTAAACCTTCTCTGGACTTCCACTAATAATTCAATACCAAAATTAGCCAAATCGGTCCAGCCGTTCTCGAGTTTTAGCGAGACTAACGAACAACAATTCATATATAGATTGGTAAGCTCTTGGCATCATCGTCACTTACGATCAGGTGTCATCTCACCTGATGGTAATAAGTGACGATGATGCCGAAGATGGAGGGCGGGCTTACCAAGATTCCCCAATGCAATGGAGAACTGGCTATCTTATCTTCAACCCGGAAGACATCAACGTTGTTAACACTGATGTTTGGCGGCAAGACTTAGATAAGATGGTGGTAGCTAGCCAGGCGGGCTTAGAAAATGCCCTAACACCAATCAAACCGAGTCTTACAAGTTGACCCCGCCTGAATCGAACCCGCGACCTCCTAGTGTGAAGCGAATGGACTAACCATTACGCCACGGAGGCGGTTACAGGATGGAAAAACAAAGTATCTCAAAGCATAAAAATTCTAAAATTGGTACATGCAACATTTTAGGGTTCCGTGTAAAAACGTGTTAAAACGGGACCCTATTACTATTAAGACTCCGCTGTCCATCTGTCTGTCTTTCCGTCTGTCTCACTGCCTGTTCATGAAATACAGCCTACAGCCTGTATTTCTGGTCGCTCTGGAAGATATTTTCGAGCTCGGTACCAATATCAACGGCGAGAACATGTCCCACCGCCAATTCGCTGACGATATCGTGGTCATAGCTGAGACTATGGAAGGCCTAAGCACAATGCTCGATGGCCTCAATAAAGTCTCTCAACAAGTGGGTCTTAAAATGAACATGGACAAGACGAAAATAAAATTAAATGTCCGTGTCGCACCACCCCTCTAAAGGTTGGAGACTACACTGGAAGTTCTTGACGAATATGTATATCTTGGACAAACAATCCAGCTTGGTAGGTCCTACTTCATGAAAGAGATCAATCGATGAATCCAACTTGACTGGGCAGCGTTCGGGAAGCTTCGCAGTATCTTCATGTCCCAAACACCGCAGTGTCTCAAGACTAAGGTTTTTGACCAGTGTGTGTTCCCAGTGATGACATATGGAACTGAGACATGGTCACTTACTATGGGCCTCATTCTTACATCCAAATGGAGCAAGCTATGCTTGTAATTTCCCTAAGCAATCGAATCAGAAATGAGGAAATCCACAGTAGAACCAAAGTAACCGACATAGCTCACAGAATCGCAAAACTGAAGTAGCAGTGGGCAGGGCACTTAGCTCGTAGAACAGATGGCCGTTGCGGCAGTAAAATTCCCGAGTGGCGACCGCGCA
Source organism: Coleophora flavipennella (assembly GCA_947284805.1). Taxonomy (NCBI): domain Eukaryota; kingdom Metazoa; phylum Arthropoda; class Insecta; order Lepidoptera; family Coleophoridae; genus Coleophora; species Coleophora flavipennella. Next base: position 9,477,694 of record OX369303.1, on the reverse strand, counting down.
CCGGCGAACGTAGTTTAGGCAGGCCTCCCACGTGGTGGACTAACGACCTGGTGAAGATCGCGGGAAGCCGCTGGATGCGGGCAGCGCAGGACCGGTCGTCGTGGAAATCTTTGGGAGAGGCCTTTGTCCAGCACTGGACGTTTTTCGGCTGGATGATGATGAAATTTATCCTGACTTTAGTGTGTTTTGAACAAAGTTTCTTGTGATTTTTTATGAATATAAACTTGTCCTTACTCTGGTATGTTTTGAAGAAAGTTCATTGTGATTTTGTATGAATATAAACTTATCCTGAATCTAGTGTTTTTAATTTTTACCTGATAACTTTTATTTTTTATGATAGCTAATTTCAGACTAAACCTCTTTTTTTATCTAAAATATAACTTTTAACCGTCCAGGCCGTCCTTGAATATTGAAGTCCCCTTCCTTCAGGCGGACCCGCCATTTTCCAAAATGGCGGAAAATGACAAGAAATTGTCAAATTATGAAAATTTTATCTATCATTTTATATTAAACTGCGTATGGCACTACAAGCGGAATTTAATAACGACGTAAGTCCATAAATCAACCCAAGGCAGTTTCAACACAGTTTTAACAATATTTGTGTACTTTAGAGCATAAGGTCGTGTGTTGTTACCGGGGCCGATGGGTCCCATTAATACTCAACGGAAAGACCCTTGACTTGACCTTGAATTTTATATTGAAATAACAATAATGAGCCGTGATAGTCTAGGGCGGCGCTATGTTCGGCTATCATTAACGTAGTTCACAACGCAGCACTAATGAGCTATTCAAATAAATTTCATATGTTAAGGTTATTGTAAAACATATTCAACTGGGAATGTACCTGACGGCGCATCACTAGCGCCATCTATCGGATTGCGTCGGGACGAGATCGGGAGGTGTCAAAGCGTCACCTGCCGGTCTGACGGAGCGTCGACTCGTAGTCAGCGCAGCCATTTTGGATATAAAAGTCGGCGCACGCCCGTCGCGAGCGCAGTCTTTGTACGTCCGTGGCAAGCGCACCACGTTACCGACCACTCTTGTGTTCTTAATTGTGAATTATCATAGATTTAGTGGTAATAAGATACTCTCTACCTCTGTTCGTAATGATTTTGCTGATTTATAAAGTGATTTATTTATTTATTTATTTACACTTATAGTACACCAAAACAATTTCGTAAAGCTAATACATATAGTTATTATAATAAAGTGTACAGTAGGTGGTCTTATTGCTAAAAGCAATGCCTTCCAGACAACCTGATTGTGACTTCTTCGAATTAAATAACTTCTGATTGTAAATTACTGGAACTTTATTCATCGGTCGCCTAAATACCACGTGACACAACGCTATGGCCAATCCTGATGCGAGCGAAGCCTCGCCTACATCAGAAGTGGGATGCAAAAGGCAAAACCACCTGAAGAGGTGATTCACTCGATAGGTTTTAGAACAAAAAATATTTCCTATAAACAAATAAAGATTACGTCATATCTCCTCTATTTTCTTGTGCTACTGGTCAAATTGATTCATATGGCCTAAAGATAAAATCAATCATGTGTCTTTCCGATTTTCATGCTTTTATAAATGTAGCTCCTGTGTCAATATTAAGAGCAAAGTTGATGTTTTTGATGTGACTACACATCAGTAGTTACTAGAGAAACGTCTCTTATTATTATTATTATTATATCAGCTCAAATACGTCCCCACCGAGGGGCTCGAACCTACCCTGAATCAGGGCGATTAGGCCTTAGTCGACCACGCGGGCCCAGTGCGGGTTGGTCGACTTTACACACAACCTTCGAGTTTCTTCGCAGGCGTGTGCAGGTTTCCTCACGATGTTTTCCTTCACCGTTAAAGCAATCGGTAAGTATATGTACGTAAGTTTTTGAAAAACTCATTGGTACATTGGCCGTCCAGATTTGAACCCGATACCTCTGGTTAGATGGACCGAGTCGTTACCGGTTGAGCCACCGACGCTTTTTACAGATATAGTCACTTATGCCTAGCATGAATTACAAATAACCAACTCACCTCTTAGTCTTCTTTTCGTGTGGAAGTGCCATTCCTTAATCTATTAGGCATATCTTTGCCAAAAACGTGCCACTTCGATCGTTTCAGGTGTTGCCTTCATTAGATCTTCTGCTGTGGTGCAATGTGGACCCTTTGGGCAACATATCAAGTCTGGAGTAGTCTGGGACGAAGTAACTAGTATCTCATCTGTGGCACACCCTGGACACTTCATACAATGGGCCAGAAATGACATGAACAAACAAAACGGCGGCGAAATTCTATACTTCTATACGTTCGACAACCAAACTGTAACCAATCTGTATTAATCTGGATGACGAGGGGGTGAGGTCACAATCTAGAGAGCGGCAGGAAGTGTCCATACTGTATGTTAGTACTAATATATATACTATGTCTGTGGTCTGGGGAGAACCCCAGGAACACTACACTGGCAAGATGTATTGGCTTGTTCAGAAAGTATTCCCCACTTTTGCAGGCGGAGAATAAGGGAATTTTTGGTTGCCCACAGATAGCATTGCAACTTTCAAGCTTATCAACATCAGGATTTTGTAGAAAATAAAGACGAAAAACCGAGACCAATAGGCCTTTAATAACTAGATTTGGTGGGTACTTGCGTATTTTTTAACCGATATATATATATATATATTTATGTGTGTTCGCGGATTACGTCGTAATTTATGAACCGATTTTTATGATTTTTTTTTTGTTGGAAAGGAGATATCCCAAAGGTGGTACTATGATAAGTAAAACCAGGATCTGATGATGGCATCCTAGAGAAATTGTGGGGAACCTTAGTCTCCTGTTTGAAGTCGTTTTTTTTTTGTTCAAAATTATTGACCGACCAAGCGTCTCCGTTTTAGTTTGAGCAAAAATGCTTTTGTATGTCTGTCTGCCCGGCTGTTCTCTACAGGTTGCATTTCTTAACCGATTTTCGTGAAATTTTGTGAGCAGGTTTGATATGGATTTTGTTTTTCGATTCAGTTTTTGGAAATTTTTCAAAATGGCGGAGCCATGAGGGTTAGCCACGTATAAAAATCATATTTCAGCCATTTCGAAAAACTAATTAGTTCTTCAGTTTGCAGAGCCACTAACAGTAGATTGGATTTGTGATATTTGTTTAAATAATTTTAAGAAATGTTTAATTTTTATCATATCAGCTCTTGTTCGTCACCACCGAGGGGCTCGAGCCTACCCTAAATTAGGTCGATCGGGCCTTAGTCGACCACGCGGGCCCAGTGCGTGTTGGTCGACTTCACCTTCAACCGTCAACCTTCGAGCAGGGGCGGATTACCCACGTAGCAAGAGTGGCAAATGCTACGGGCCCCGCGCATTCTGACCATAAAGAAATATCAATTTAGATAGAAGCGATAAAATATTTTTTCAAATCGATATTGATACAATATTTACCAGGAAAAGTTGGATCAAAATGTTCAACTATAATTTAAAATTTTAATAGTTACATTTTGGCAAAAGCCAAAGATCTGACTGGCTGTGAGGATTATGCAAGAGACTTCAAGACGAAGCAAGCGAAATACAAAATACAGCCATTAAACGACTTAACTACACTATACCACTTTGTAGAAAATCAAACACCTCGACGTTATGAAACTCAGGTGTTTATTGTTATTATTAAAAAGTTTGCAACAGTTTTGATTTATTTAATTCCATAAACTTGATAACCTAAAGCAAACCAAGGGCCCTGTGATAGAATTTACTACAGGCCCCGCACTGGCTTAATCCGGTACTGCCTTCGAGTTTCCTCGCAGGCGTGTGCAGGTTTCCTCACGATGTTTTCCTTCAACGTAAGAGGGCCAGATAAACGTACATATGAAACCTAAATTCGAAAACACATTGGTACGTAGCAGGATTCGAACCACGACCTCCCGGACAGGAGGTAGCGGCCCTTTGCCACTACGCCACGGACGCGTTGTTTAATTTTAATTTGTTTTATAATAATTTATTTGTTTAAATGCGCGAACACCTTTTTTCCTTGTTTTGAATCTCAAATATCATCATTAGGTTGACTGGAAGAGATCTCTTAAGGGATAACTCCGCCTTTACGTTTAAACATTTTATAACAAGAATTGTAATAAAAAGTTTACTAAGAAAGATTTTATTTGGTTTTATTTGTGATTATTGTGTATTGACATGGGACCCTCTGTGCGCCAACTCAACTCACACTTGGCCAGTATTTTAAAGTGATAACGATATCTAGCGTGAAACAGCGGAACTAAATTAACCAAGCGACACCGAAATTTAGCACACACGCCCACCTCACTTGTCTTAGCGTTAACGCACACCTGCCGGTTTGGAGCAGTCCGGGTGGCCGGGCAAAATGTTATTATTCTCTTTCTCTAGCATACAATCTGACAGAGATAGCATGAAGCTCGTTGTCTCATGCTTACCGGTAAGCATGTAGTGCCGCCGCCGATAAGCTGACGGGCGGTTAGCAATTGTTAAGCTATTGCATACCTTTTATCGCAGGCTTTGAGCGCGGCGACCGAATCGAGAAATTCTGTAACGAAAAAAACCTAACACTACCGCTTTCTAAAAAAAACTTACAGTATGGCACTACTATTTACTATTAGCGATTTGCGGTACTAAAAGGAAAGTAAATTTTACTGGCTCGGTCGAGCGTGACGTAAAGTTACCGCGTTCTTAAAAACTTACAGTGCCATCTATTAGCGATTTGCGGTACTAAAAGGACGTCAATTTTACTGGTGTAACTGTCTTAGTGTTAAAAGTTGATAAAAATGCTATGCAATTGCTTTACCGCGGCAGTCCCCGAGTGCCACACGTCTTTTTTTTTGCTCTATGTTGCCAGAATTGCAACGTTTTATGTATATTTTGAATAATTTTAGAAATTATTTGCCTGAATGAAACAAATACTCACTTTTGTCTAAAAACTGTATTTTTTTTTTCAAATATCTAGCACTCCAGAAGAAGATCAGACTAGACTAAGAATCTCCCGTGTGGAATAGCGAAACAACAGAACTTTTCATGAGCCAACCTTAACTGGTACTTATGTCCGAGTACTTACTTAAACAGCAAGTCTCTTTCATTGCGATTCAATCTGACAAAGATGGAATCTTCAGTGTTGTCAATACATAACAATTATATAAAATAAAACTATCTCAGTCAGATTGACCGTTTGCCCGGCTTCCTTACCAGTTACCTAACCGCCAGGTGTTTGGCGACGCTTAAACCTTTTGGGCCAACTTATCTGGCAAACCATCCACTCCAACAATGCACGGCGTTTAAATAGTTTGACCATTCGTCGCCAGATGGGGCTTTATAGGTAAGTTAGTACCTACTAATATATAATAATATGTCGCCGAGATATTCTCAAAACCGCGACAATCTCACTACACTAAATTCAGTAAGATTATAATATGACGGTAAATTGTCAATCGGCTTACAATTTCACGGCCCATTCTTGTATCTCCGAATAAAACCGATGATTTCTTCTTATGCGAAGCATTCTGCTACCCTGGGTGTCTTCGCGAGGCTCTTTGACCGTTACATCAATCAAACCTGACCGAACCTAACATCACTCGCTTCGCTCGCTCATTTATTTGATGTTACAATGGCACTAGTGAAACTGTAAGCAGTATGTAAAAGTTCACAATCTTTCGACAGTTCACAATCTCGCGAGATAGATCCTAGATAGATAGATTATAATCTAACGGTTTTTACAATCTTACGGTGACATAATATATACTTTGGTACTACGTAATGTGACAAATGACAATGTTTTTAGTTTTGAGGGTATTCACAAAAAGTGATTTGTTAAGTAAAACCCTATTAGTATTAAATTGTATTTTGGCTTTTCAAAACTATAATTGACTCGCAATATTTGTATACAATATGTAGGCAACTAACTGTCCGCTTCAAAATTTTAAAGTTATATTGGAACCGCTTTGAGGTGTTTGAATAAGCTAAAATTTGGCAAACTTAAGTAAAGTCAGTGACAAAGCAATATTTCGGTACTATCGAGCTGATCTGATGATGAAGGCGGGAGGTGGCCACAGGAACTCAGTACTAAAACAATGCAATAACATCGAGTATGAGCTCGTTTGATTTATCTTGAAGGTAAAAGCTGGTATCAAAATAAGTATTCTTAAATATTTTTATGTCATTTACGTCCAGAAAAACACTATTGTTGTTTTAAAAGGTGATTTCTGGAATATAAATAATTTTCGAAAAACCTGAAAGCTTCTAGGCACGAGCTTTTTACAATCAAAGTACTCGTCAATACGAATCAAACGAGCCCAAACTCGATGAGGTTGTGTCGTTTCATTGCGAAGTTCCTATGGCCACCTTCCATCAGATCAGCACCAGGTCATCATAATATTGCATTGTCACGCGATTTATACACGTATGCAAAATTTCAGCTCATTCGGTAATCGGGAAGTGGATCAAATTTAATTTGCAAGATTTGATGACAAACATCTGGACAGGTGAAACTAAATAAAACAACATTATTATAACAAATCAATCTAATTATTATTTAGGCATTTTCAGCTATACATTACATAAATCTTGTATCTGTAAAAACTGATTTAAATTTATATTTAATATTATTGTCAGGTGTTACAATTTTATTATTGTCTCGTTTTCGCACACGTTTTATTTTATTACATATCGAATTGAAAAAAAACTGCGCTATACAATTAATTTGTATCTAATATATTAATAATTATCCAAGTAAATATGAAAAACGTAATCATTTATATTTAGTTTTAATTGCTATTATTTTGATACAATCTAAAGTCTTTTAAGGAAAACTAAGCTAATTAAAGCATTTCTATCTTAAATCTATCTTTATTTTTATTCTAAAAAAGTTTTATTTTAATTTATATTTTTATGTTAAAATTAAATCATTGGACTCTTAAATGATAAAACTACGCATGATTACAAAAATGCAAAATCATTCTAATCTTGAAATCTAAGCAGATAAAAGGTTACTTAACTTACTTAATTAAAAACGGTAGGGGAACGGCGAGTATATTGACCGGCCGTTTAATCGTACCACCTTAAGACCTAATGTAAACCAATAATCGGCAATAAAATATTGGAGTTTGTTTTTGACTTTAAGTTTACACCCTCATAAATCTCACAAATTGCATACTTATTTTTTTTATTCTGGCAATACCAAACTATGGCTTGTAATACACTACACAACAAATATAGGTATCTTCTGCAGCAAGAACTAATATTTACCAAAAATAATTTCGTGTAGTGATTAAACTAATATTTTTTGCAGAATAAACTAGTCTCTGGCAGACTCAAGTCAAGCTTTCAAAAATTTATATTTGTATGATAAAAAACTTTTTTTAATGTTTTCTAGAAACATTTCTTAAACGTTATAAAATATGACAATACTTTTTTACATTATGTTGTTTCGTCGGCAAAACGGACTGGTTGCTTAAAAAAAATGGTACCGGTACAATTTAGGCAACTTAACCAATTTCATTTTAACGTTTAATAGTGTGAAGCCATAATTATCTACTATATATATATGGATATTTTCTACTGATTCTACCAAATTTTAGTAAACTTAAAGTCGTAATAATACAATACAATACAGTAAAATAATAATTCTACATGATTTCTTTAAATAACATCAAAATACGATTTAACAAATGGATACCGATGCGAAATTTTGACAAACAAACTAGTTACGTGCTCACGATAAGATTATAAAAGATATCGATAGCAAATAAACAAATAAAAATTATTAAAAACATAAACAATAATCAAAATTATAATATTAATATATTGGGGCAGTAAAGTTCTCTAGTGGCGACCGCGCATCAGAAAATGTAGCGTAGGCATCCCTCCCAAATATATCTTCCATAGTTTTCTCACCAATCTGGTTTAAAGTAAGATGGTACGATATGGCCAATCTTCCCCTAGCTAATTAAAATTTAGGTTACATTAGTAAGTTCTATGAACTGGAGTAATTTCTATGACAGGCACACGTCTCTAACACAGCACAATAATACCTAAGCTAAGAAGGCTAGACCTTGTTTCTAACAACTGTTTCCTTTTTAACCGACTTCAAAAAGACCGACTTCAAAAAGGCCGACTTCTTTTTTTATGTGTGTTCGTGGATAACTTCGTCATTTATGAACCGATTTTGATGATTCTTTTTTTGTTGGAAAGGAGATATCCCAAGGGTGGTACCATGAGAAGTAAATTAGGATCTAATGATGGCATCTCAGAGAAATCGAGGGCAACCTTAGTTTCCTGTTTGAAGTCGGTATTTTTTGTTCAAAATTATTTTACACACAAGCAATCGAATAAAACTACAAATTAGTTACTTTTTGTTCTCTCAGCAAGAAATTAAGTTTTTTTTTTGAGGTTTTTTACATTTTACAGACTGTACCTAATTTTTTTTGTAACTTTTTATACCCAGAGTAAGTATTACACAATTTCTCGTAAATCCAGCCCAAACTCGATGACCAACAAAGCTAAAATTTTGTACAGAGGTTTTCTTTATGATGTAGACAAGGAACAAAACCGTTTTTTTTTTAATCTCACGGGACAGGGAATAGAGTTGGACGAAGACGCGGGCAAAACCGATGTTTACACGGGCAAAGTTGCGAGCAAAAGCTATTTTAAATATGTAATTCATTACATCAGCTCATATACACGTCCCCACCGAGGGGCTCGAGCCTACCCTGAATTAGGGCGTTTGGGCTTAGTTGACCATGCGGGGACAGTGCGGGTTGGTCAACTTCACACACAACCTTCGAGTTTCTTCGCAGATGTGTGCAGGTTTCCTCACGATGTTTTCCTTCACCGTAAGAGCGTCGGATAAACGTACATATGAGATCGAAATTCGAAAACACATTGGTCCGTGGCAGGATTCGAACCACGGCCTCAATCCCGCATAGGAGGTAGCGGCCCCTAGCCGTTGCGCCACCGACAATATGTACTAATTCCAAACTTATTGGAATAATAATGTCCTATATTTCTGGAGTATGAATGTCCGAAAGATTACGTAGTACCCGCAGTATGTTTTGGACACAGTTTTATTGTAATTTACGAGAAATTATGTTTTCTTTTTCTTTTGGCTTGATTAGTCACGCAAACAAATACTATCAGATGGACCCATAAAAAGCAAAAAATCTGTAAAAAATAATAATTTCGTGCCATATTCGTAAGGAAAACAAAAGTTTGTATTTGATTTAAATAATAAATTGTAATAAAAACCGTAATAATTTAGTATAATGTAATTGCTCTTGTTTTATTTTTGCGTTCTTTATACTCATATTCTCCAATTAATATTAAATGCAAGCATGTAGAACCGCAGATAGATAGTATCTATGTAAAAACTTGATATAGTATTATAAGTTGGTGAAGAAAATTCATTTTTATCTTTTTTAATATTCATTCATATTTTAATATAAAAATCTAGAAAATGTATAAATTCACAACCTATTATTTTTGTCTATTAATTTTATACATATTTTTATTTTAAAACAACAATACAGATAACTACTATATTTCTAAATTAAATTTAAAGAAATCCCTATTAATTAATCAATGTGCAGGGGTTTAGGCCTTCGTACTTCATGTTCTTATATATTATTTAATAAATATGACAAGCAATATTATAAAAATACTAATATAGGTCGTTATTAAACTTATTAGGCTTATAAGCGGCAGGCATAAGCTAACAAAGGCATAACTCTTCTTATATATAGGTATTTATTCTCGATTATGTTTTTTGAAACAAAATCTATTATTATTAAAAAAAAACGTGACTAAAATTATATAACTACGATCAAATTGTATGTATTTTTGTAGGAATTGTTCGCAACAATTAGAAAATTTTGGCTAATCAATGTCATCATTCATCATTTCAGCTCAAATAAATCCCAGCGAGGGGCTCGAGCCTACCCTGGGTTAGGGCGATCGGGTCTTAGTCGACCACGCGGGCCGAGTGCGGGTTGTTCGACTTCACACACAACCTTCGAGTTTATCCGCAGGCGTGTGCAGGTTTCCTCACGATGTTTTCCTTCACCGTAAGAGCGTCGGATAAACGTACTCGTACATAAGAAATCTAAACTCGAAATCACATTGGCACGTGGCGGGATCTGAACCACGACCTCCCGGACAGGAGGCGGCGGCCCTAACAGTTACGCCACCGCGACGCTCTTAAATAAGATAATCTAAAATTTGTTAATTTTGTTTCAAAAAACACATACTATTGCCAGAAAAGCTACCGCTTCGGACAAAAAATTATTTAAATTCATTTCCTTTTACCCAAAACAAGTTATGTTTTTTTACACTATCTATCTATATTAATATAATAAAACTGTAACGGGGCCGTGTCTGTACATGAAATATTTTTGGAAAATAATAACTGTGGTGGACATTACTAAAGATACATTATAATATAATAAAACTGTAACGGGGCCGTGTCTGTACATGAAATATTTTTGGAAAATAATAACTGTGGTGGACATTACTAAAGATACAGAGGCCAAAACAACAACTTTTGGAATTTTTGTCTGTCTGTCTGTATGTTCGCGCATCACGCAAAAACTACCAGGCCGATTTTGATGAAATTTTGTATGGTGGTTTCTTATAGCCCGGGTTAACATATAGGATACTCTTTATCCCAGAAAATTCAAGAGTTCCCGTGGGAAAATCAAAAGTATTCATTTATAGAGTGGCTCACCACGCAAATGTGGCTTGACCTATTACAATCAAATTTTACACGTTGATACCCTTATCGCGAACTAAAACTGGGACATTGTGGATCCCAAAAAAATTAGGGTTCCTACAGGAATGCAAAAAATTGTATCTTTAGAATGACGTAACAATATGAAACCTTTACATTGGGATGGGGTGTTTTGACCATCATTGTATAGTCGGGTATTCTTTATCCCGGAAAACTAAAGAGGTCCCGTGGGAAATTATCTATCGATACATACAATAATAACAAAAGAGTACTTTTTTCTATATATTAGCTACACATACCAAACATTATAAACATAGTAGCAGAATGTCAATAGATGGCACTGCAGGGATAATAAAACGCGCTTAAGTTGTATTAAAACATTAAAATATTATTTCATACTTTTGAGTGGATTTCTTTTATGTATTTTTCAGCATACGCTACTTTAAACTCTGGAACTATGGTACGTAGCGATGTGTTTCATAGACGAATAGAGAGGTATTTTTTTACAGATTCCAATCGTGTAAAAAAATAAAAACACATAAATTGAGTTTAACATCTTTTAACAGGAGGCACAGATATGGGAACTCTTCTGACGGCGACTATTTGCGTGTGGCAGTTGCTCTCCGCCTGCAATATCAATATCTGTGAACCTCATCAATGTACTTGCGAGTCTTCGGTGGAGGCAATTGGCTATCACTCACTGAGTTGCAGTCGTGTTTGTGAAGATTACCACGTAACCAATTCCTTAATGACCTCACTCGGAGGGCACTGGTCTCGGCCAGATGGAATATTCCATCTTTGATGCAGCCGCCGGCCGGGCTTTAGTCGATCTGATGGCAAAAGGCCGGAGGGTTTAAACAGGTGCTATGGCAGAGAGGTACGTGTCTGCTTTAGGAAGCCACTTTTTCTGCCTCAGTCCTCACCCGTACGGTACTGCTGCTCAATTTGCGGTGAGAAAGAAGCATAATAAGTACTCGGTCTTGGAGGCAAATTACTGCTTTGTGCCGCTGGTCTGTGAGACAATCGGCTGCTGAACCCTCAGAGGCCTTTGCCTTTACAAAGAAGATTGGCCTTCGCCTTCGAGAGAGGAGATGCGACGTGAGGTCCTACCTGCTGCTAAGGTTGTCTATTGCCATCCATCGCGGCAACGAGAAGTGCGTCTTGGGCTCCTTTGGAGCTGATACGACTCGAGGATTTGACCCATATTAATATTGTTAGGAAAATTTATTACTAGATTGATACCTATAATGATTTGAATTTGTTTTTTGATAATATTTCATCATATCAGTTTATATACGTCCCCACCAAGGGGCTCGACCTGCCCTGAGTTAGGGCGATCTGGCCTTAGACGATCACGCGGGCCCATTGCGGGTTGATTGACTTCACACATAAGCTTCGAATTTCTTCGCAGGCGTGTGCAGGTTTCCTCACGATGTTTTTCTCACCGTAAGAGCGTCGGATAAACGTACATACCAGTATGAAATCGATATTCGTATAGATATTGGTAAGTGGCAGGATTCGAAACACGGCCTTCCGGACAGGAGGTAGTGGCCCTAACCGTTTTGCCACCGACGCTCTATATTTTATTTAAGATTTAGAAATCCATACTTTATATTATAAATGTGAAAATGTGTTTGTTTGTTTGTTACCTATTTACACTTCAACACCTCTACCAATCTTGATGAAATTTGGCATGCAGGTAGCCTGTATCACTGGTAATGAAATAGTCAACCTTTTATCTGTGGAAATTATCATAGTCCGATGCAGTTCCTGAGGAAACTAAAACAATACTCTTTGTTCGTTTTATTTAAAATCGTAACGAAAAAATAGATTGGTGTGATTTTTAGCACAGAGATGAGGTGGAAAATGATATAATTTACTAATAAGTATATCCTGACGTAGTTCCCGAGGGATCTGGGGACAACTGTTTTCTACACTCGCGCACGTCGGTGGCGTCGCGACGGAGCAACGGATTAAAGTGATTTTTTGTATAGAATTTGTTGAGGGGGTGGGAAGTGACAAAGACTGCTAATCCGAATAGCCCGATACAGTTCCTGAGGTACCTGGTGAAAACTCATGTCCACGCTTGCGAGCTGATTGCGGCTCGCGCACCACTCACCCTCAAAAAGAGTCATAAAAGCTATGTCCACGTGGGCGAAGCCGCGGGCAAAAGCTAGTTATTAATATTACCAAAGGATACGTTATGTTTCATAAGTTAAGCAATCAATTTTAAAGAAAAAAACTACTAACTAGGATGCTAAATTATTCAGATAATTATTGTTACACCCACGCATAGAGTTCTAGTTAGAAAATAAGTTATTTACTTTTTCTGTAAAATTGTAAAATAATTTATAATAATATCCATATCAATTATTTTTCCATACCATACATACGTAACTCCTGTCGTGGCTAATTTCTAATAATTTTAATCCTTTAACTAAATAATTTTGATCAAGCTTATTACTGTCGGTAATATTAATTATACAACGTAATTAAATTTTAAAATTAATTTAAATATTTTGCTACATCTACAATTGATATACCATTTTTTATAAAAATAAAGTTTGAATTAAAAAAGAGTAACTATAAAACCGTATGGGTCCCGACTTAGAATCTGACCATCCCATCTCTTCCAATGGGGGTCGTAAGAGCCGACTAAGGGACTTAAAACCGGAGGATGGACAGCAGCGTCCTTTCCGTGCATTGCAATACACCTGCAAACACAGTGCGATCGCCAACAGGCGGGTTGGCTGTCGATTGATGAAGTGTACCGACCAGCACCCATCCAGCTCCAAAACCCCAAAAGCTACTCGAGTTGCACAATCGCTTCGAATGCCTATGAGACTGCGAGAATGTGAACGATTACAATGACAGATTTGTGGAATTTGTCCAACCGGTCAGATCTAAGATTTTTAAAACTCGTCGTTCAAACTGAACCAAAAAATCTCTTGTGTTAAAGAGGCGATTGAGCACAACAAAGGCTCAAAAGTGTTCACGAGAGATCTATCTGTTGGACAAAGCCAACTGACCAAGATGAAGCCTGAGGATGGCAGGATCATATCGTCTAAGACTGAGTTGCTGGAAGAGGTTGAGAAGTTCTACGGACAATTGTACAAGACCACACATCTGCCTGTCAGCGATCTGGCTAAAGACCCAAGAGCCCATCTTATCTGACACTATACCGAAGATATCCCGGAAGTCAGCCTGTAAGAGATAAGAATGGCTCTCAAAAAGCTCAAGAACTACAAGACACCGGGTGATGATGTAATTACGACTGAACTTCTGAAAGTAGGTGGATTACCGGTACTAAAAGGTCTTCAGAAGTTATTTAATTCCGTTATACTCGAGGAAGAAACGCCTAAAACATGGCACTAAAGTGTGGTCGTGCTTTTCTTCAAAAAGGGTGACAACACCCTGCTGAAGAATTACAGACCCATCTCACTTCTGAGCCACGTCTACAAGCTGTTTTCGAGAGTTATTACGAATCGTCTCGCAAGCAAGTTTGACGACTTCCAGCTTCCCGAACAAGCCAATTTCCGTAAAGGCTTTAGTACCATAGACCACATACATGCGCTGCGGCAGATTATACAGAGGATTAAAGAGTATAATCAGCCACTATGATTGGCGTTCGTGGACTATGAGAAAGTTTTTGATTCAGTCAAAACCTGGGCTGTGCTACAGTCTCTCCAGCGGTGCCAAATTGACCATCGATACATAGAGGTGTTGAAGTGTCTGTATGAAAACGCCACCACGTTGGTTCACCTCCAGGACCAAAAATCGAAACCTATTCAGTTGCAGCGAGGGGTGAGACAGGGAGATGTTAGATCTCCGAAACTGTTCACCGCTACCCTTGTAAATGTTTTCAAGCTTCTGGACTGGGATGGACTCGGCATAAATATTAAGGGCGAGTACATCACCAATCTTCGATTCGCTGACGATATCGTGGTAATCGCTGAGACTATGGAAGACCTAAATACAATGCTCGATGGCCTCAGTAAAATCCCGCAACAAGTAGGTCTTAAAATGAACATGGACAAGACGAAAATAATGTTAAATGTCCGTGTCGCACCAGCCCCTCTAATGCGCAAAACATAATAATATAGTTAAATTAATTGAAAGGTTACATTTTCAAACAAACCAATACCATAGCACAGTATTACAATATAGCAGCTTACAGTAGCGCAACGAATGTACTTACGCAGAGCAACGGAAAGGTACCTGCGGGGCAGCGGGCGGCGGGGCACAGCCTGGCAAACTCTAGTATGGGCCGGTGGCGCATCGTGCGACATCAAAGGCGTTGCGCTACTGTAAGCCATATCATAATACTGTGACCAAAGTATCTAAATTTGTACCAATCAATATTAAATGTCCATACATACGTATTTCTCAATTGTATATCTATGAGAAAACTATTGATCCCTATTTTTTTGTTAATTACGCACTAAAATTTCTAAAACATCATTAATTAAAAAAAGAACTTTAATTTCCAAATAAATATATATTTATATAAGGTCTAACAAAATTAGCTGAAACTATTTTAAGGGCAAGTTCAGTAAACGAAACTGAACAACTTTTTCTTCAGCGACCATACTGAAATCTAAGAAAAAAAATCTTCAATAAAAAAATAAGAAATCTTAATAAATGCAGCACTGGCCATCGTACCGTAACTCGTAGCAGCCGCAGCCCACGTGCCTTCTCCACAGATGATAATAGTAGCACAAGCCTCCGCCTATTTAGTAATCTGTGCCTCCGCTCCGATCATTCCGACCCTTTACCCGCAGCCTTCCTTCTTACATCCCAAACCTGTGGTTACAAACTTCATAGCACACCGCCATGTCCAAATACTTTTGTACGGCATTTTCACTACGAAACACTTAACTTAGTCACAATACAAAAATTGTATTGTGACTTAGGCACTTAGGTCACAAAATGTCATAGGTTAGGCTTTGAGCAACGTAACTCAATGAGTGCGCGAGAGTAACTGGGATATTTATTTACTTCACAGTTGCTTGTAGGCGCTTGCTCGTAGGTACATTTCGCGTGGTTCGTTCAACGACCTCAAGCGCCTCAAGGAAGGAGCAACTGCCTTCAATTTCAATTTCTTCTTTTTCCTAAAGTGTAAATACCTGTTAGATTGTATTTTACTACCTACAGCTAAAAGGAACTGTAAGGTTTTAAGTATTTTAAATAAGAATTGATTGAGAAAACTAGCAAAGGTCAACGGCCGGGCACAGTGCACAGTTTTGTTGCGACACGTCACGAGTCCAGCGATGTAAACAAAAACCAGGACCGTACTACGAGAATATTATTTATTTAAGTAGGCAGTAATGGAATGTGGCGATTTTTTTTTAGAATTCGGTATGGTCGCTGAAGAAAAAGTTGTTCAGTTTCGTTTGCTGAACTTGCCCTTAAAATAGTTTCAGCTAATTTTGTTAGACCTTATATATTTGGTTCACATAAAGACAATAAAAAAGTACCTACTAAGCTAATGTCCTAAAAATCAAAGTCACAAACACACACACACACATACATCAAAATAATAATGCATATTAATAAAGCGTTTTTATTATTCCATAGTAATGTAATGTAAGATCTCAAGGTCAAGGTCACCCAAAGAGCAATGGAGCGTGCTATGCTCGGAGTTTCTCTGCATTAGCGAATCAGAAACGAGGAGATCCGTAGGAGAACCAAAGTAACCAACATAGCTCTTAGAATTGCTAAACTTGATGAGCTCTTTGCGGGTTTTTGATGTCATAGTACCGTCACAGTCAAAAGTCTAAAGAATCCAAACAGTCGTCCAACGGAGACAGGGTAATCATGCGGGGGCCGAAGGGCGAGATGAGGTAAGTGGAGCCCCAATGGCCCTAGTCACCGTTCGGGAAAATACATTTGAAGTGCCAGCACACTGCCAGCATGCAACGCTAGAGATGAACAGTTACTTTAGATGTCGGCTTGGAGCACACATGAATTATTACACTGTGGCACCGTGCTCTGGCCTCTAGTACGCACGATTCTTACCTGATAACTGCATGCAGTCAGCTAGAGCCTTTATATGGAGTTAATTATAAAAAAATGTAAGTTCAGTCACAGATGAGATACTAGTTACTTCGTAACAGATATTGCACTTCCTTAAAAAACGAAAATACATTCGCATTTATTTAACTACTCCTTCCCACTGTCAGACAATACACGAAAAGATGGGTATTGATCGCTCAACTTAGCGGTTATAACTGTGTACACGGGCTCGAATAGGGATAACGACAGGATCAGAAATAAATTATGAACTCTTGATCACTAAATTGCCCTCCTGCTGAAACTTCGAAAAAACTTACTCGTTTTGTTTTCCATCAAGTCTTCGATTTTTTATTCACCAAAATCACAAAATGAATACATATATGACGCTGCTAAACTATGACATCACACCTAGGTATTTCTAACATTTTAAGAACAAAATGTAGTTTTTGACAGATGATAAAAAGTAACTCAGATAAATAAAATTCGTCATCCCTATTGCGGCGGCGACTGTACGGTGTTCTAGCGCTGACGAGCCAAGCGCGGCCTGTAGGTCGCGCCAATGTGTAGGTACTTATCTCGCCTGCTCGACCGAGTGACGGGGGCCTGGTTCAGTGAACAAACCAATTAAGTTCGATTTTAATTATATTGTAAAGTGAAAGTTTCCTAAAGAAGTACTCAATAATGAAAGACCACTGCACATCAAACATTACTAACAGTTATCCCACATAATTAACCGAGCTATCCAAGGGATAGACGGCGGTTGCCTGGTGTTGCACTAAGCATCACTCGCGGTCACGTGTAGGGCATTTAGATTTGCACCTACGGACGTGTGCAACGCGACCTGTATACACATCTGGCATCAGATATGCAGGTTTCCTCACGACGTTTTCCTTCACCGTTAAAGCAATCAGTATTGTAATTGTACAGGATGATTTTTAGTTAGTTATTGATAGCAAAGGATATAACTTTCCCAAAGAAACTGTATGTCAAATCAGAAAATTTTTTTTGGTTCTCTATCTATAATATAATAAAACTGTAACGGGGCCGTGTCTGTACATGGAATATTTTTGGAAAATAATAACTGTGGTGGACATTACTAACGATACAGAGGCCAAAACAATAACTTTTGGAATTTTTGTCTGTCTGTCTGTCTGTCTGTCTGTCTGTATGTTCGCGCATCACGCAAAAACTACCAGGCCGATTTTGATGAAATTTTGTATGGTGGTTCCGTATAGCCCGGGTTAACATATAGGATACTTTTTATCCCAGAAAATTCAAGAGTTCCCGTGGGAAAATCAAAAGTATTCATTTATAGAGTGGCTCACCACGCAAATGTGGCTTGACCTATTACAATCGAATTTTACACGTTGATACCCTTATCGCGAACTAAAACTGGGACATTGTGAATCCCAAAAAAAATAGGTTTCCTACAGGAATGCAAAAAATTGTATCTTTAGATTGGCTCAACGTAACAATATGAAACCTTTACATTGGGATGGGGTGTTTTGACCATCATTGTATAGTCGGGTATTCTTTATCCCGGAAAACTAAAGAGGTCCCGTGGGAAATTATCTATCGATACTTACAATAATAGCAATAGATAATAGCAATAGAGTACTTTTTTCTATTTATTAGCTACACATACCAAACATTATAATCATAGTAGCAGAATGTCAATAAAACGCGCTTAAGTTGTATTAAAACATTAAAATATTGTTTCATACTTTTGAGTGGATTTCTTTTATGTATTTTTCAGCATACGCTACTTTAAACTCTGGAACTATGGTACGTAGCGATGTGTTTCATAGACGAACAGAGAGGTATTTATTTACAGATTCCAATCGTGTAAAAAAATAAAAACACATTTAAATCGAGTTTAGCATCTTTTAACAGGAGGCACAGATATGGGAACTCTTCTGACGGCGATTATTTGCGTGTGGCAGTTGCTCTCCGCCTGCAATATCAATATCTGTGAACCTCATCAATGTATTTGCGGGTCCACGGTGGAGGCAATTGTCCATCACTCACTGAGTTGCAGTCGAGTTTGTGAAGATTCCCACGTCACCAATTCCTTAATGACCTCACTCGGAGGGCACTGGTCTCGGCCAGATGGAATATTCCATCTTTGATGCAGCCGCCGGCCGGGCTTTAGTCGATCTGATGGCAAAAGGCCGGAGGTTGTAAACAGGTGCTATGGCAGAGAGGAACGTGTCCGCTTTGGGAAGCCACTTTTTCTGTCTCACTCCTCATCCGTACGGTACTGCTGCTCAATTTGCGGCGAGAAAGAAGCATAATAAGTACTCGGTCTTGGAGGCAAATTACTGCTTTGTGCCGCTGGTCTGTGAGACAACCGGCTGCTGAACCCTCAGAGGCCTTTGCCTTCACAAAGGAGATTGGCCTTCGCCTTCGAGAGAGGAGATGTGACGTGAGGTCCTACCTGCTGCTAAGGTTGTCTATTGCCATCCAGCGCGGCAACGAGAAGTGCGTCTTGGGCTCCTTTGGAGCTGATACGACTCGAGGATTTGACCCATATTAATATTGTTAGGAAATTTTATTACTAGATTTATACCTATAATGATTTGAATTAGTTTTTTGATAATATTTCATCATATCAGTTTATATACGTCCCCACCAAGGGGATCAACCTGCCCTGAGTTAGGGCGATCTGGCCTTAGACGATCACGCGGGCCCATTGCGGGTTGATTGACTTCACACATAAATTTCTTCGCAGGCGTGTGCAGGTTTCCTCACGATGTTTTTCTCACCGTAAGAGCGTCGGATAAACGTACGTACCGGTATGAAATCGATATTCGTATAGATATTGGTAAGTGGCAGGATTCGAACCACGGCCTTCCGGACAGAAGGTAGTGGCCCTAACCGTTTTGCCACCGACGCTCTATATTTTATTTAAGATTTAGAAATCCTTACTTTATATTATAAATGTGAAAATGTGTTTGTTTGTTTGTTACCTATTCACACTTCAACACCTCTACCAATCTTGATGAAATTTGGCATGCAGGTAGCCTGTATCACTGGAAATGAAATAGTCAACCTTTTATCTGTGGAAATTATCATAGTCCGATGCAGTTCCTGAGGAAACTAAAACAATACTCTTTGTTCGTTTTATTTAAAATCGTAACGAAAAAATGGATTGGTGTGATTTTTAGCACAGAGATGAGGTGGAAAATGATATAATTTATTAATAAGTATATCTTGACATAGTTCCCGATGGATCTGGGGACAACTGTTTTCTACGCTCGCGCACGTCGGTGGCGTCGCAACGGAGCAACGGATTAAAGTGATTTTTTGTATAGAATTTGTTGAGGGGGTGGAAAGTGAAAGACTGCTAATCCGAATAGCCTGATACAGTTCCTGAGATACCTGGTGAAAACTCATGTCCACGCTTGCGAGCTGATTGCGGCTCGCGCACCACTCACCCTCAAAAAGAGTCATAAAAGCTATGTCCACGTGGGCGAAGCCGCGGGCAAAAGCTAGTACATAATAAGTTATCAAATCGGCAAAAATTTAATAAAGGACCAAACATTTTTTTTTTATATATTTGACACATAGTTTCTTTGGAAAAGTTGTTTGTAATCATGAGTACATTCATATCCTTTGCTATCAAGAACTAATTAAAAGTCACCCCATATATACGTAACTGTCCAGAAACCTCTGGTTAAGAGGACCGAGTCATTACCGATTGAGCCACCGACGCTTTTAATAGGTATATAAATAGGTAACCTAATATGTATACTTTTAAAAAATTACTTTTAACGATACAAAATTAAAATTTTAAAAAGAATTTTGCCTTTAATTTCTAACAGATTCTAGACTAGACGTTAAGTTATTATCATTTGTACTAAACAATACGCACTAAATACATTTTATTGTCATTCATAACGATTTATTGTCATAATGAATTATTAGTTTCAGTAGGAAAGCTCGACATGATATAGGTTTTTTGGAGAGTATAACTACAAAAAATGAATATATTTTTTTTGTTATTAAATAACTCCATTTCATACAGAAATATCACAAAATAAGACTTTAGCATCTTACAATGATGTAATTTGATGTTAATTAATTTATATTAGCTTGAAGTTGTTTCTATAACATTATTATAGAATAGCCGTGAAATCTGATATATCCAAAGTGAACAGGGAAATGAGAAAGGATACAGAGCAAATTGATACAGAGCATGTTCCAAGAGCTGTGATATGTGTGGTCTACTAAAGGTAAGGGCGATTTAGTGGCTACACGCTGCAAGCGGTATCATCAACATATACCAAACTATTTCATTTGACGTATTCCTCCTAGCTATAATTTTTTAAACCGATTCATAATTGAATCGGCTTTAAACAGCCGTAAACGTCTACAAACCGTAAACGTAAACGTTTTACAGATTTATAATATAGAAGTGGAAATAAGTCGAAAGCTGAATATATTTCCTTCCCACCGCTTTTGTGTCCCCTTTTTCGGGTCTATTTTTGTTTTTCCTGACTTTTTGGGCCTTGGTCAAATTGTGAGGTATCCACCGGGCACAAAGCTTCCTGACCGTTAAATGTTGATAGAGGATTTTGTGCACTTAGCTCATACCGATGCCTAAGCTTGTCCGAATCTACTGTTAGGTCACTGTTTTGTCAGTCTCCCTCATAGGGCCACATCACTGATGTTATTTTCAGTCTTCGCCGTATAAGGCCGTGCCTCACGCAGATCATCGATGAGATTAGTGCAACCACGTTTAAACTCATCAAACCAGTTGTAAATAGTGGCACGAGATGGAGCTTCATCGTTAACGGCCAATCGAAGTCTACCATAACTTTATTATTGACTTAAATGACATCGAAAGTCATAAAAAATCATTGCACAAAAAAAAATACTCACCGCAAATTTATGCTGACGTGACTCAGATAATTTTCAATTTGCCACCAAATCGTGAAACAAATGACCAATGAATGAAATACTTTCTAAGTAATATTGTCAAGGAGTTTCATTTTCAAAAAAACTTATTTTTTATTATATTTTTTAAAAGTGGCCTGTACTAAAAACGTTCAGTGTCGGTCTCGTAATAACATTTTCATGTAAAATAAAAAGCTTAAAATGTAACAGTTATATAGCTTTAAATTCGTAAATACTACAGAACGAATGCAAAATTTAAAATTTAAATGAACAATAATAATTGTTTAATCGTTTTGGTGTACTATAAGTGTAAATAAATAAATAAATGTTTTAAATCAAATTCTCTACAAAGCATTTTTTAATGAAGGCGATTTTTTTGTTTAGTTTTCAGTTTTCTTTTAGCTTTAACCGTTCTCAGGAAAAACTAAAAAACCTTACTTGAATACACCCAAATGGAGGGAGGGGAATAAAATCCGTTCTCGACGTGTTTCAACTTCTGCATTATTATTACACAGGGATTAACAAAGGCATAAACTTTTTTTTTACCGGAGCTTATACTCATGAAACTGAACAACTTTCCCCAAGAAACCCATGGTCAATTCACATTTGTTTTTTCTTTAATAAAGTTATTAAATTGCGCTGACTACGCCAGAATAGGTCGTAAAGTGAGTGCCCGCACGGTCATTGAACCTGCGTGGTCTCAGCTGGGAGTTGCATTCTGAGCAGTTTGATAATTTAATTAAAAAAAATTGCGAATGGGTTGGGTTTCTTGGAGAAAGTTGTTCAGTCTTATGAGTACATATTCCAGTTAAAAAAGTGCATACCTTTGTTAAGACCCTATATATGTAACAGATACACGCATTCCAAGTTTCGTGCTTTCTGCCAGGACCATATTTCAAGTCAAAAAGCTGCACTATCCAGCATTAAGCAAAATTAGACAGCAGATATCTCAAGTTTCCTAGGTTAGATTTCGATGAGACCACCATCAATTTATAGCTATTGAACAGCGTTTACTTTCGATGTACCAATCTTCTATGCAGCCCTTGGACCACTTTTCTCTACTATCAATTATGTAAATTATCTACCGGAGTATTATTTGAATATTCCTTTCAATTACCTACTTCTAAATAATAATAGGTATACGAGTAGATATATTAATTAACACTAGGGAGGTAAAAATGGACCACTGAATGCATTTGTAGAAATAATTAATAATAACGTATTTGTCGCCGGGATATTGTGAAAACCGAGATATTGCAATCTCACTACACTAAATTCAGTTAGATTATAATATGACGGTAAATGGTCAATCGGATTACAATTTCACGGCCCATTCTTGTATTTCCGAATAAAACCGATGATTTCTTCTTCTGTGAGGCTCTTTGACTGTTTAATCAATCAAACCTGACCGAACTTAACATCGCTCGCTTCGCTCGCTCATTTATTTAATGTTTTTCACTTCGCTTAGTGTTATTATAATGTCACTAGTGAGATTACAATGACATTAGTGAAACTGTAAGCAGTGTGTTACGGTTCACAATATCGCGAGATAGATCCCGTTAAATTATAATCTAACGGTTTTTAAAATTTTGCGGTGACGTATTCGTAGATAATAATTTGATATTAATTAATTTAGGAAAGAGATTTAGATATGGAGGAAGATATGCGAAGTAAGTTTATCAATTTATATTTTTAAGTTAATATTTTATTTTCCTACTAACAAATAACGAAAAGGTTATTTTTTTCCTAAAAGCACAGCCAACTTTTCAGTGGACAAATATATTGTAGATGCTCCTACGGCAGTTTTTTGACCATCATGGCTAAGGATTTTGACACACAAAGTTTTAACAGTTCCGGGTCTAACTTCAGAGTATATACCTCTCTCTTATCGTGTGTCACAATGACCCGTGCTATCCAAGGGATAGACGGCGGTTGCCTGGTGTTATACTTAGCATCACCCGCGGTCACGTGTAAGACATTTAGATTTACACCTACGGAGTATATACCGAAATTGTACCACATGTATTCCTTTCTTGCTTTGTAATTTTCTTTTAGCAAACATAATAAATAGTAATGTTGAAATTGCCTTGCATCAATTCCTATTATAGTTTTTTTTTAAGTACCATTCAAACTATTAACTCAATTAATGCTATCGAAAGAAAAGCAACAAACCTTGTAAACAGCTTTAACTTTTAGGCGATAGACTCTGAACGTAATTTGGATCCATCTCATCTAAATCTCTACCTTTGGTCTCAGGTACGCAGCAAACAACAAAACATAAACCTCCAACACTAACAGAAGCATACAACCAAAATGCACCATGAAGACCTAACGCCTGCTGAAAATCCACAAATGTCTTTACTCCTACAAAAGCACACAGATAACTAAACGCTGTAGCCATCGCACTACCAAAGGCCCTGTATTCAAGAGGAAACAATTCTCCAATAAGCAACCAGGATATCGGAGACATACCCAAGGAGAAAGCAATAGTGAAAACTAGAACGCACAGCAACGGGATCCAGTCATTCTGACCAACAGTCTGATGAAACATCACGTTTTGGATCCGCTGATTCCTGTGAACCTCTTCGTAATACGCGTAGCTCCCAAATCCTGCTAGAGCCATTGACATAAGCACAGAGCTTACTATAAGCAGAGGTAATCGACCGACAGTATCTATTAGCAATCCAGACAAGCAAGAAGCCAGCAATTGGACGAAAGATACAGCTATAGCTGCTCCGTGAGGATTCATACCACCAAAAGTCTTCCTAAAAATCGGTACAGCGTAAAACGAGAACGCATGTGCCCCAGAAAATCTCTGGAACATCATCAACCCACAAGTAACTAGAATTGGCCCCAGCAAACGATTCATAGTTCTCACATCCAGGGAATTAATGAGCTGACTCCCAGACATCTGACTTTGACGTTGGCTGAAGCTTTTGCTTGCGAGCACATTGTTTCTTATAGTAGCTAACTCCTGATCGACATCTGAATCTGGCCCGCGAAGCCAGAGCAGACTTTTATGAGCTTCCTCGTCTTTTCCGATCAGTACCAGATAACTCGGTGTTTCGGGGATGTAAAGCACAGTGCAGAATAGTAAAAGTGGAGCAGCCGATATGCACAAAGCGAGTTGTTGCCAGTCCAGGTAGGCTCCGATGGTAAAGCTGAAGAGAACTCCAAGGTGACCGACGATCTTGAGGACGGCGCTGAGACAGCCACGGATGTCAGGCACTGATATCTCGCTGATGTATACCTGAAATTGATAAAATATTTTATTTAATACATGTTTGCTTACTAAACTACACTACACTAAACGGCATACTAAAGCTGATTACAGACGGGGTGGATTGTCCATCCAGAAGTTCTTAAATTAAAATGATGATGACCACAATATGACAGTAGCGCAACGCCTTTGATCTCGCACGATGCCGCCACGGCGTAGGTACTAGCAGTACTAGCCTGTAGCCAGCCTGGCAAACTCGCGGAGTTTGCCTGGCTGTGTACCCCGCCATCCGCTGCCCCACAAATATCCTTCCGTTGCTCTGCGTAAGTACATTCGTTGCACTACTGTAAGCTGCTTTATAGTTATAAGTCTGCTAATAACTTACAAATGGACTTTTAATCTGAAATAATAAGTTATGTATTGATTTGTTTTTTTATTTTTGTTTAAACAGGGTGATTCTACATTCTGATTCTACTCATGAAATTGAACAAATTTCCTGAAAAAATCTGTAAAACCAGAGAAAGTAAATTGAACAACTTTATCCAAGGAAACAACCGGAGCAAATAAATTTAACATCTTTTCCTAAAGAACCTATACATTTGGAGCAAATAAGAACAACTTTCCCGAAGGAACTTATAGCATCAGAGCAAATAAACTGAACAACTCCCAAGGAACCTATACAGGGTGTAACGTAAAGGTGCAGTGATACTTTAAGGTGGGCATGTACTCATCAAACTGAACAACAAATCGGTCAGCTGATTGACCAGTTTCGTTTGAAAACCCCTTAAAAACAATTCGCGATTTCAGAAAAGTTGTAGAACAGTTGCACAACATGTACAGACACACAGACAAACAGAGCTTTTAACTTAAAACACCCTTATTATGTCGGGAGTTAAAATAATGCAAAAAAAAAACATTTGGAGTCGAGGAATTTAAAGTTTACTAAAACATAATTAATAAATGTCAAACTTGCGAAACTTAGTTGATTTGAATTATCAAAATGTCATCTTTTGAATTTCTTTAACGCTGTTGTGAAAACTTTATAATCGCTTAGCGAAACAAACAGGACAAGTTATTTAATTTCCAGACAACTAATAAATAATCATTTTGGCGTTGTCGCTAACTTTTCAAGGCACAAAGTGAGGGTATTTTCAAAATTATAGCATAGAATAAAGGGAGTCGCCCGTCTTGTATAAGAAAAGTGTTTGCACTGTAAAAGCTACTTGGAAGAGATTATTTTAGGGTTAGTATTTCTTTGTCCTATCATTTACTAAAGAATTAAGAGTAATTACCTACCTGCCTTTAATGGGTAAAATTAAAGCCCTTAATCAAATTATTTAATAAGCGTCGACACAAGAAACTGATCAATTTTCCACCACAAAATCTGTACAATTTGAGCAAAAAAATGAAAACAAAGTTGGCGAATCAGCTGTAGTCCGGAAAGTTATTGCTCGGCTTGTATAATGTTTTATGAGTAGGTTTTGAGTTTAAAATTTGGCTCATTAACTAATTATTTTAATTTTACCTATAGGAACCATATATATACATTAACATACCTTAAAGACCAATCCACACAAGTGAAAATAGCAGGTGTAAATATCATCATCATCATCATATCAGCCGAAGGACGTCCACTGCTCGACATAGGCCTCCCTCAAGGATTTTCACGACGACCGGTTCTGCGCAGCCCGCATCCAGCGGCTTCTCGCAACCTTCACCAGGTCATCGGTCCACCGAGTGGGCGGCCTGCCTACACTACGTTATGCGGTGCGAGGTCACCACTCGAGAACTTTACTGCCCCAAAGGCCATCTGTTCTAAGAGCAATGTGAGTAAATATAATACAATAAAATAAAGTATAGTTCAGGTACTTTTACAAATTATTTAGCAAATCCTTCAATCAAGGAAGGTAGAAAATAAGTACTTTATTTTTTTTGGGGTTCCATACACGTCAACGGGACCCTATTACTAAGTTTATGCTGTCGATCCATCTCTCCGTCCATCTGTCTGATCTCTTTAAGGGTTTTTAACCGCAAAAGGTATCTGGCTGATATTCTCAAATAATTTATTTATTTATTTTATTTTTATTTCCTTAATGAAACCTACACCATACAATTTTATTATTTTAATTTTAAATACAATAATTCTAAAGAATTTGTTTTATAACAATAAAAAAGTAAACAATGAGGTTGTCCAAGCAAAAAAGTTATAATTTTGTAAATGTTGTTTTTTTATTCTATAGTAAAACAGTAATACATAAAAGCGTCATATTTTGTGTGATTATAGTGCTGATCCCAAAGTAAAACAGCACATAATAAAAACAAGCAATGTGTAAGTCATACTTGCGCTAAAGATCCCGAAATGAATAAAAAAAAAATTCGAGTGAGACCTACAGTACTCGCATATGATGTGTAACATGTGACAAAATACTTTAGGTTAGTTAGATTTGATGACGATATTGTACCTGGGTGGCGGATCTGACAGTAACGAAAAAAACCGACCAAGTGCGAGTCGGACTCTCGTAAAGTAGAATTCCGCGCTTTCGCGACTTCCTGTTACACATTTCCGTCCCATGTTACACATTTCCGTCCCATTTCACGAAATCACTCCCACAAATTGCAGGAAAGCGAGAGCAAAGATGTTACACATCAAAAATACATTACGTAACGTCGATCACTAATTTTTGGTTGTATAAATGCTCTCGCCTAATTATTAGGACTTGATCATACCTTTTCTAATCATTATGTGCAAGTGGACTATGCAAGTAAACTTGCACGTCTAAATAGACCACAGAGGCGTTACGACTCGGCTTTTCAGTAAGAATTGTTTGAAAGTTTCATAAAGTTCGGCACCTACTTCGCTAATTTATAAGTAGGTTGTTCAAATTATGCCGTTCACAAAGGAAAACTAATTAAGTCATTACCTTTGTAGTGGGCAAAAGTTTTTATTTGTCAGATAATTTTATGGTAGGAACAACAAAATTAATTAGTATAAGATTGGAGTATCCATTCTCCTGAAAAGTTTATTTTCTATTTTCTTGCAAAATCGATGAACAATGAGTAATTTTCTGATTATCCTAATAAATAAGTAATTTATGGACGTATGTTTGTTACTCTTTCACGCAAAAACTACTGAACGGATCTGGCTAAAATTTGGTAGGTAGACAGATTAGGACCTGGATTAACACATATCCTAATATATTAGCAATGTATGGATGTATGTTTGTTACTCTTCGACGCAAAAACTACTGGACAGAAATGGCTGAAATTTGGTAGGTAGACAGATTAGGACCTGGGATTAACACATAGGCTACTTTTTTCACGCTCTCGAGCCGCTCGCGGCTCGCGCACTGCGCACCCTCGAAAAGTCATAGAAACGTTGTCCATGCGGGTGAAGCCGCGGGAAACAGCTAGTAAACTATAAATTAATTTAATATGGTTAACAATGAAGCAGTGGTCATCAGCAGAATGGCTTTGACTGTTAGTCGAATTATTCTCAAGCCACTTTAGATCGTTGGTGTCGGTTGCTATCACTACAAGGCAGTCGTCAAGCCGTTTCAGAGGCCTTATGGACGGCTTGAAAATCTTCTGACAGTTTGATTCGCCACTCGGACACATATGATGATGGTATTTGTGGTGTCTTTGTTTTAGAACATCATCAGGAAAACTTTGAGTTAACATCTAAATTCCGCAAAACCGGCCCTTGGCATCATCTCACCTGATGGTAACTGACGATGATGCCGAAGATGGAAGCGGGCTTACCAAGATTTCCCAACGCAATAGAGAACTGGCTATCTTCAAGCCGGAACACATCAATGGTACCAACACTGATGTTTGGCGGCAAGACTTACATAAGATGGTGGTAGCTAGCCAGGCGGGCTTAGAAAATGCCCTACCACCAACCAAACCGAGTCTTTCTAGTTGAACCCACCGGGAATCGAACCCGTGAACTCCTGGTGTGAAGTGAATGTAGTAACCATTACGCTACGGAGGCGGTTAAAACCTAACCTAACCTAATTGAAGCAAAGAAATATGGTCTTGAAGTTTCTCGTTACCGCTCCGTCTCTTTCTAATTAGAAGTTGTAAACAAGACGTGTATAGGTTAAGCTCTTGCTCACACCCGCTAATTGAAAAGAGACGGCCCGATAACGAAACATTTTAAGAGCCCGCTGGAGTTCATAAATCCCGTATAAACGTAGTATTTGATTCATTTGTTAACCAAACAATCGATTTTTAAATAATTTTATATCGATAATTGCGTGACGTAGGTATAATATCTGTGTCGGTACCGCATTATTTTTTTAAAAAACGAAACAGGAATCCATTATTAATCAATAAACTTGTTTTTAAGGTAAAAAAAGGAAAACAAGTTTAATGGTATTAAATGGATTCCTGTTTCCTTTTTTTTTCAAAAAAGTAATGCGGTACCGCCACAGATATATGTCATCCGACGATGTAAAATTATTTCGAAATCGGTTGTTTGCTTAACAAATGAATCAAATGAAACGTTTGTATGGGATTTATGAACTCCAGTGGGCTCTTAAGGACATTTTTTTTTTGGACTACGGTGGAGGGGAGGAGGAGAATGCGTTTATGCATACAAATAACAGCCGGCTGTACTGGTTATGTGGGACTCACAGCCCTACGCCTATATGCATACATACCCATTATATACATAAGGTATATATAAATAAATATGCACAGGCCCAAGACCGCACTACCCACTAAACTCCCCCTAAGCTTTGGCAGCAGGGCCACCTTAAAAGCACATCGGAGCGACTCCCCCCCCCCTCCTAGAAAGAGAGAGAGGGAGGGAGGGGTTGGGAGGTGCTTCAAGTAGATATTTCGAGCGTGGCCTCTAGTTTTACCTATAAACTTCTTGGTTGTTAGCGACTTACCTGAGACAACATAGTGAGAATGGAGCAACAAAATCCACCCAAAAAGGCAGTGACGCACATCATTTTGACCGAGGTCGCCAGTACGGTCAGCAGCCACGACAGGCTACAGGGCGCGGCAGCTAGTGAGAGCACGCGGCGTCGCCCGTGCCGCATTGCCGCCCCGCCGGCCATGCCGCCGAAAAGCGCTCCTGAAAAAGAGGAAAATCTATTTATATTTTATATTAAAAAGAAAGTCGTTTTAGTTACACCATTTATAACTCAATAACAGCTGGACCAATTTTTATGATTTTTGTGTTTTTGAATATGTCTTCGTCCGGAATAGGATAATAAGTATTAAAATATGATATTCATCAATAAAAAAAACAAAAAATAATTGGTTTTAGGTTACGGTAGGGTAGGTTAGGGTAGGGTAGGGTAGTGTAGTGTAGGGTAGGGTAGTGTAGGGTAGGCTAGTGTAGGGTAGGGTAGTGTAAGGTGGAACGAAGTTCGCCGGGACAGCTATTAAACTATAAGTAATGACCTTTAGCACAGTATTACAATATAGCGGCTTACAGTAGCGCAACGAATGTACTTACGCAGAGCAACGGAAGGGTACTGGCGGGGCAGCGGGTGGTGGGGCACAGCAGGTTGACTACAGGCTAGTACTGCTAGTACCTACGCCGTGGCGGAATCGTGCGTCATCGAAGGCGTTGCGCAACTGTTAGCCATATCGTAATACTGTGCCTTTAGGGTTTTAACATTGAAAGCTTTGATTGAAAAGGTTTTTTTTTGTCGCTTAGGTAATAGGCCCGATTTTCAGTAAAACTGAGATATTGCCGTGGTGTCGTAAGTTTTGGGACTACGCAGCTGATTGGGATGTTAAAAGACCCGTCCCAACGAAGGCTACAAAATGCACATTTTTGAAGTGAAAACTTCTTAAGGCACGTTGGGCATTTTTGAGATGGCAAAAAACATTGAACTCGCGACACTGTAACCGTGTAACTTAACCGACACATAACTAGGAAAACTCGCAGGGTTAAAACTTATAAAACTGTATTTTAGATGGAATAAAACTATTGAACTTGCGATACTGTAACCATGTAACGTAACCGACAACTTACCAGGAACACTCACAGGGTCAAAACTTTTAAAATTGAAAAAAGTTTTCACTTCTGCCGCCACTCCCGGAGTGGTTAGGTTATTTATTTTTTAAACTACCTTTTTTCTAATATCGAAAAAAAATGTGACTAATGCGTTCATTTTTCGCCCTGTTTCGGTCAGAAAAAAAACCATTATATCTCGAAAATGAAATGAGAAATAGAAAAGAGAATAAAAGACCTAGAGATTAAGAGACTTTGGACTACATCTTAAAAATATATTAGAGGTTCGTATCATTAATGGGTTATCGTATCATTAATGGGTTTTTCAGAAGTTGTATCTTTGTGACGCTGAGTTTACGCGCGGAGAGTGCATGAGCGCCGGTAAATAAATGATTTGGAGCATTATTCATATGAAGTGATTCCTTGTAAATAAATGAATGTGTATTTTAGCTAACATTATGAACCATAATATAAAAATAATTTTCGAAAAACCTAAAAAACTTTTAGGTACAAGCTATTAATATTGCATTGTCTCGAGATATATATAAGGTCTAACAAAATTAGCTGAAACTATTTTAACTGGTGCTTCTACCCATGAAACTGAACAACTTTCTCTATGAAACCCATAGTCAAATCTCAAAAAAAAAATTTGAACTTCCCATACTAAATTGGCAGATCAGCTGATCGAGTTAGTATGGGAGAGCCTAATTTTTTTTTGCGATTTGACTATGGGTTCCATGGGGAAAGTTGTTCAGTTTCATGGGTAGAAGCACCAGTTAAAATAGTATCAGCTGATTTTGTTAGACCTTATATACATATGCATGCAAAATTTCAGCTCAATCGGAAACCGGAAAGTGGGTCAAAATTAACTTGCAAGATTTCACCCAAGCAAACAAACATACATTGAAAGTTAAATACAAGCTTTTCATAAAAGTTTACAAAGCATAAAAACCTTCAAAAGCCTTCAAAAAGAAATTCACTCAAAAGTACTAAATAATATTTTTATATATTGAATACACGAAATTATCCAACAATAACGAAATCAAACGTCGTAGATACGAATCAAATTAGAGGCCTGAAATTTTTTTTGAGGTCGGCACCAGCACACAGATACTTACCTATCAAATGCTTCAATGGCTACCGACCTAAAAAAAAAAATTAGGCTACTAATTTGATTCGTGCCTATCTAGGCAACAGATTATTTTCTATGAAAAATCTATGAACTTTTTACAAATTTTTAACCGTCATTTTTAGTGGCGTAATGGTTAGTCCATTCGCTTCACACCAGGAGGTCACAGGTTCGATTCCCGGCGGGGTCAACTTTGTAAGACTCGGTTCGGTTGGTGGTGTTTTATAGCCCGCCTGGCTAGCTACCTCCATCTTATCATAAGTATTGCCACCGAACATCAGTGTTAACAGCATTGATATGTTCCGGCTTGAAGATAAGATAGCCTGATCCCTATTGCGTTGGGGAATCTTGGTTAGCCCAAAGGTCCCAAGATAGAGCCTTGAGGCACACCCATCTTTATCCATGAACCCATTGATTACGTACCGTTTATTTGTACTTTTCGTATCATATTTACTAAATAAGATTCTAAAAGATCTAGGGCCTTATTGATGTGTAACATCTTTGCTCTCGCTTTCCTGCAATTTGTGGGAGTGATTTCGTGAAATGGGACGGAAATGTGTAACATGGGACGGAAATGTGTAACAGGAAGTCGCGAAAGCGCGGAATTCTACTTTACGAGAGTCCGACTCGCACTTGGTCGGTTTTTGCAATTTGTGGGAGTGATTTCGTGAAATGGGACGGAAATGTGTAACAGGAAGTCGCGAAAGCGCGGAATTCTACTTTACGAGAGTCCGACTCGCACTTGATCGGTTTTTTTCGTTACTGTCAGATCCGCCACCCATGTACAATATCGTCATCAAATCTAACTAACCTAAAGTATTTTGTCACATGTTACACATCATATGCGAGTACTGTAGGTCTCGCTCGAATTTTTTTTTAACACCGTATTCGTCCAGTTTTACAACTCAGTTGACAGAACCACATTCTAAATAACCCCTACAATCGGTCGGCCATGTCTAGACAGGCAATTGTGCGGGGCGGTGGAGGTGGAGCCCAAGCAGTCATCATTGTTCAGCTGTTTGGGACAATTCATTCCAAGACCAAAAGGCGAACACTGCACCAGGGACTATTAGGTGTACATCATCATCATCCATATCAGTCGATAGACGTCCTCTGCTGGACAAAGTCCTCCCCCAAGGATTTCCACGACAACCGGTCCTGCGATGCCCGCATCCAGCGGCTTCCCGTGACCTTGACCAGGTCGTCGGTACACCGTGTGGGAGGCCTGCCTACGCCAGGTCTTTCTGTGCTTGGTCGCCACTCGAGAACATCATCTTGGTTTTACGTTTATTAGCTAATCAATTTATCATCATCATATCAGCCGAAAGACGTACACTCCTAAACCTCCTCCTTCCGCAACCTTCACCAGATTATGGGTACACCAAGTAGGAGGCCTGCCTGCACCGCGATTTTCAGTGCGTGGTTGCCACTCAAAAATTGTAAGACCGAAATGACCATCTGTTTGGAAGTTCTATAGATGTGATGACATACGGAACTGAGACATGGTCGCTTACTTTGAGCCTCACAAGAAGGCTCAAGGTCACCCAAAAGGCAAACCAAAGCAACTTACATAGCTCACAGATTTGCTAAACTTAAGTCACATAGCTCATAGAACAGATGGCCGTTGGGGTAGTAAAGTTCTCGAATAGCTACCACGCACCGGAAAAAGATGCGTAGATAGGCACGGTGGAACGATGATCTGGTGAAGTTCGCGGGGAGCCGCTAAATGCGGGCAGCGTAGAACCAGCCGTCGTGGAAATTCTTGGGGGAGGCCTACGTCCAGTAGTGGCCGTCCTTCGGCTGATATGATGATGATGATCGGAAATATATTATGACAATGGCTGTCTTGGGCAAAAGTTGTTCAGTATGATGAGTAGAAGCCCCTCCAGCTACTGATTCCAATTTTGAAGACCCTGATTATCGTATATGCAGATATAAAATGGACTTCACATTCTCTGGAGAACAAAGAATATAGTCACACAATACCTATATACAATCAATCAAGGTTTTTATATAAAACCCATCACTTACATTGTCATGTTCAATCGTTCGTCGATTTCATTTCGTTCGTTCACAATACCCGTAAAGTTGAACGATAAAAAGTGTCCATTGTTCGAATGACCCGTACACAATGTACAATTTTGTTAAAAGCTTCGTATTGATTGAGTCTTTGTGGTTATTTTTGAGCGATCGTAGCTCTGCGACTGGCGTGGTGGCGTGCAGGTTTTTTTAAAAATTGGTAAGCCCTTGGCATCATCTCACCTGATGGTAAGTGACGACGATACCGAAGATGGAAGCGGGCTTACCATGAGTCCCCAACGCAATGGGGATCTGGCTATCTTATCTTCAAGCCGGAACACATCAATGCTGTTTACACTGATGTTTGGCGGCAAGATTTAGATAAGATGGTGGTAGCTAGCCAGGCGGGCTATGAAAATATACCAACAACCAAACCGAGTCTTACGAATTACCGCCGGGAATCGAGCTCGCGACCTTTTGGTGTGAAGCAGATGGACTAACAATTACGCCACTGAGGTGGTTAGTTAGGTTAACTGACCTGAATTACAGTCAATACCTGGATGGATCTGCTTGTTAGTGGCATTTCGCTCGACCGTTTTAGTGCTGGTTGCTATCACAAGATAGAAGGCTTAAGCTACGTTAGTACTAATATATATACTGTGGCTTAAGCCGTGTTGTGACGAAGTCATCCTTTTTCAAGCGACTTCCAAAAAGGAGGAGGTTCTCAATTCGTCTGTATGTTTTTTTTTATGTGTGTTACCTCAGAACTTTTGACAGGGTGAACCAATTTTTATGATTCTTTTTTTATTTGAAAGCTAGTGCTTCCCGTGTGGTCCCATATAAATTTTATCAGAATCGGTGCAGTACTTTATTAGAAAATTAATAAAAACCAAAAATAATAATGCAAAAATGTGCTAAGTTGTTGCGATGGAAGTCGGTTTATTAACGTGCTAAGCGTTTTCAATTATTGTTTACTTTCGATCCGTTTTGATCTTATCTTCTTTCAATTTGTTCTTTTTTAGGGTTCCGAAGTACCTAAAACAAGGAACCCTTATAGTTTCGTCATGTCCGTCTGTCTGTCCGCGGCCTAGCTTTTAGACTATTATGTAGTTAAGAGCTGAAATTTTCCAAAGATATAATTATGTATATAAAAATAACGCGGAGAACTGTAAAAAAAAATTGGAAATAATCTTTTTATGGGTACCTTCCCTACAAATAAAGTGGGGATGATTTTTTTTTTCTCGTCAAATCCAGTCAAGACATGGGCATCCTTGGTTAGATCTTACAAAATAGTGAGTCTTCTAAGACCATTTTATAATTTAGGGTTTTGTTTTCGAAAAAATAGGCTTGAAAGTGCAAAATTTTGTTGGAAGCGAGCTTCCCCACCCCCTAACAACTAAACCGAAGTATTTGTAAATTTGACAAATTTCACGAAAGTAGTCTATATAATTAATTTAAAGAGAAAACTATCAAGGCGCAGTAGGCTTTTTTAGTTTAGAAGAAATAGTCGACCAACTTAAGAAGTGCAGTTCAGTTTGTAAAAAGTTCATAGATTTTTCATACATGTTCTATTACTAACTGCAAATATAATGCAAATATAATATGAATATAATTTAAAATAAACATTTATTTTTTTATTTATTTACTTTACGCGAGTCCGATTCGGACTTCGCCGGTTTTTTTTTAGGTTTCCGAAGTCAACAAGGAACCCTTATATTTTCGCCATGTCTTGTCTGTCCGACTGTCTGCGGCTTAGCTCAGAACAAAGTATATATATTAGTACTAACATACAGTATGGACACTCATTGCCGCTCTCTAGTTTGCTACCTTACCCCCTCGTCACCCAGATTGATACAGATTGGTTACAGTTTGGTTGTCGAGTGTATAGGGTTTCGCCGCCATTTTGTTTGTTCCGTCATTCCTGTTTTGAAATGTCATTTCTGGCCCGTTGTATGAAGTGTCCAGGGTGTTATCAGAGACTGTTTGTACTATAAAGCTGTAATTTGTCAAAGGTACATATTAATTACGCCGGCAAAGTGGTATAATAAAATGTTGAAAAAATGTTTTTTTTTAGGTTAACTCCCTTACATATAAAGAGGAGGTATTTTTTTTCGTTGACGTATCGTTGAATAGGTATTTGAAAACTACTGGGGGTTTGCTCAAACTATTTTCAATTCAGGAATCTGTTTGAGAAATATTAATAGAGCCAAGTGCCCCCCCCCCCCCCCCCCCCCCCATCTACCTTACCAGCTAAACCGCTATTTGAGGACATCAGAAAAAACATGCAAATAGTTGTATAGATAATCAATTTAATAGGAAAACTATAGCTTACGAGTAATAGTCGACCATTTTAAGGTATGCAGCTGGTTATTTTTTTAATCCACAATTGATAAGCCCTTGACATCATCTCACCTGATGTTAAGTGACAATGATGCCAAAGATGGAAGCGGGCTTACTAAGATTCCCCGACGCAATAGGGATCAGGCTATCTTATCTTCAAGCCGGAACACATCAATACTGTTAACACTGATGTTTGGTGGCAAGACCTAGATAAAATGGTGGTAGCTAGCCAGGCGGGCTATGAAAATGACCTACCACAAACTAAACCGAGTCTTACAAGTTGACTAGGGCACCGCCCCGCACAATTGACTGACTAGACATGGCCAAGCGACTGTATGAATTATTTAGAATGTGGTTCTGTCAACTGAGTTGTAAAACTGGACGGTTACGGGTGTTAAAAATATGGCCCTAGATCTTTTAGAATCTTATTTAGTAAATGTGATACAAAAAGTACAAATAAACGGTACGCAATCAACGGTTTCATGGGTAAAGATGAGTGTGCCTGAAGGCTCTACCTTGGGACCAATCCTTTTTTTAGTTTATTTTAATGATCTGCCATTAATGGTTGAATCAATGTCGAAAATTGTAATAATAATAATAATAATAATAATAATAATTTATTCACTTTAAGAAGTCTTATCACATAAGTTTCTTAAATTATTTAGGAACATCTGGGTGTGCAGACCCTAGTATCTGTACTAGGCAGCGCCTGTGTTACAGAAACTAGTCCCTTCCTATCATAAGAACTTATTTATTACACTTGGTGTTGACAATAAGACTTGGTGCGTTATCAGCGTAATATAATAATACATTTAAAAAGAGAATAGGAGAAAAAAAACAAAAAAAAACTAAGTATAGTTATTGCTAATCCAGTTAAATGGTTTGTGCGTGTGTGTTTGTGTGTGTGTGTGTGTGTGTGTGTGTGCGTGCGTGTGTGTGCGTGTGTATGTGTGTGTGTGTGTGCGTGTTCATGTGTGTGTGTGTGCGAGAGAGAGAGTGTTACTGTGCCTATTTCTGTACACTAAGTAGGTTTTCTGTGCCTTGGTAGTCAAGTCCTAGCAGCCATTCTTTAATTTTTCTTTTCAAAGTGTTCTTAGTTGAATCTAGAAGATCTACCTGTCTAGATACTATTATGTTGTAAATGTAGGGGGCCATAAACGCGTATTGAGTCTGAGCAAAAGAAGTTTTTTGACGCGGTCTGGGAACTTTAAAAATCCTTTTAGTTTTATCTAGTTGTAAGTTAGAAGTTTCAGAGTGATAGCGAGCGGATAGTGCCAATATAAACAGTTGCCTTACATTCAGCATCTTGTGCTCAGAGTACAGCTGGCGAGTCGGATACAAATATGGTTTATAAAGCATTGTTTTTAGTACGGCACGGTGTGCTCTTTCCAGCTCCAAAAGGTGCGTCTTTGCTGCACCACCCCATGAGGTTATACAGTAAGTGATGACTGATAGGCACAACGTCTGATAAACCATGAGGGTGGTTTTTGGTTTTCCGACATCTCTAAGATTCCGCATAATTGGGAGAAGCTTCCTGACTCTAGCTGCTGTGGTTTCAATGTGCTTAATCCACTTCAAGTTTTCGTCAAGTGTAACACCCAGGTACTTGATCGAAGTAACTTTGGCGAGAGCGGCACAGTCACAGTTTCTTCGTTGAACATGTTCAAGTTGGTTGCAGGGAAAAGTGTGAATGGGTAGAGAAATATCAAGTTTTGGGCTGCTCCGGTTCGAGATGCTAAAGCATATATATTTCGTTTTAGACACATTCAGTGTTAATAAATTACTTTCAAGCCAATGGGTAACCCTGCAGAGACCTGCTTCGGCAACTTGTTTTGCATTCATCCAATCTTCACCATGGAATATTATGGCTGTGTCATCCGCAAATGTGAAAATACGCCCAGAAGCGACTGGCATTTTGCAGAGTGAGTTGATGTACACTAAGAAGAGCGTCGGTCCTAAAACGCTCCCCTGTGGAACCCCGTAAGTTATTTCTTTGTAGCTGCTGCTAAAACCATTTATTTTAGTGCACTGACTTCTTTTTGAGACATAGTCTTTGAACCAGTTCAATGAGACTCCTCTAATTCCAAATTCTTCGAGCTTATCCAAGAGGTTTGGCAAAGACACGGTATCGAACGCCTTCTGGAGATCGAGAAAAACACCTATGCATTTTTTACCATCATCCAGAAGGTTTGTTATATGACCTACAAGACCAAGGACCGCATCCTCAGTTGATTTTTTAGCTCTAAAGCCAAATTGGTTAGAAGCTAATAGGTTGCGATCTTCGAGATATCTGGTAAGTCGAACACTTACTACTTTTTCAAGTATCTTGCCTAATGTACTGAGCAATGATATTGGTCTGTAGTTGGACACCGTTGACTTGTCTCCACCCTTGTGTACTGGTGTGACAACTGCCTTCTTAAAAGTAGAAGGGAATATGCCTGTTGACATGCTTAAGTTAATCAGATGAACTAAAGGAGCTAACAAATGAGCTTTAAATCGTTTTATGAAATTACATGTAATATTATCCCATCCAGGAGCACTATTACTTTTAAGGTTACTTATTATTTTATTGAGTTCGAATGGGTCAGTGGGAAAAAACATGAATGAATTGGAAGGCGCACTAGTCAAATTACATTGAGACGGATTTCTATTGCTTTTGGTAAGGGTGCCTTGTATTTGAGTTGCTAAGTTACGTCCTATAGAAGTGAAATATTCATTTGCATCATCTAAGGACTTTTCTAGGCTGGTATGCGTAGTCAGTAAATCAGTAGCTGCTTGGTTATTAGTAGGTATGTTACATATATCTTTTATGGTTTTCCAGAGATCTCGAGAGTTCCCTGCATTACGTTCTAGCTCATTTTGTAAATATTGCCTTTTTAGTTCTTTTAGTAAATTATTGCATACGTTCCTGTAGCTCAAGTATGTGATCTGGTTATCATCAGTAGGGTTTCTTTTGTATTTTCTATGGAGTTTGTCTCTTTTACGCATACTTATTACTAAACTAGGAGAGATCCACGGTTTCAGAGGTCTGCGCCTCTTGGGAATGATTTTTTTCGTTGTGTTCCTGTCAATAATTTGATTAAAAATAGTAATAAGATATTCAGCTGCAATATTTGCGTCGGCAATATTAAAGAATTCATCCCATATTATCTGATTTAGATCCGATTGAATTTTTTCGTAGTCGTAGCTTGTCTTACATATTACGTCTCTCTATTTTGTGACATACTTTGGTTAAATATCGTAGTAGGATAGGTGAGTGATCTGTGGTAGGGCAGTCAAATACAAAACAGTGAGGCTCATAAACATTCCTTATCATAAAGTGATCCAGACACCTAGTGCCTCTGGTGGGTTTGTCAATTGCGGGAATTAAGCCATTAGCTGCTAGGATACACAAATAATCTTTAGCGTGGCATCGATCATTGCCAGATAAAAGTATGTCAAGGTTAATGTCGCCCGTTAGAATTATGCTGGTGTTTTTAGTTTTCTCCAGGAATACGCTTAGGGAGTCCAGAAATGGCTGAGGATTTGTGAAACATGGTGGCCTGTATATTCCTACTATTAATGTGTCCATTAATTTAATCGTCATACAGTTGGCATCAGTCAAAACTACCTCCACGGATGTAATCTCATATCTTTCCCTAACGTATATAATAACTCCATCGTTTTGGTTGAATGTGTTTTTGGTATAATAACTTTGGTATCCATCGATAGTAGGCGGGATTAATACATACTGGAGCCAGCATTCGGTGAGTACTAGAACATCCATATCTAATTGAAGCCTAGTTAGAAATACCAAAAAATCATCTAAATTTTTGTTTATACTACGAATATTAATGGTGACAACATTAATGAAATCATTAGGTAACTCTTTGCTAAAGTTGGAACAAAAATCATCCGAATCCATAACCAGTGTGCATGGGACCTTATTAATTGTATCTATATCAGTATTTATTTGTTCGTTTGTTAAATCGAATTTTGTTGTTTGGTGACAACACAAGTTAAATGGAAACCCTTTTTTTCAAGTAGGTAAGTACTACTATGAGCGATGATCCGTAGTGTTAAAATAAACAAATAAACAAAAGTGAAGATTAAAGGCTTTTGTTTACGGGCATGCGGGGCAGGCAGGCAGTGGCCGTCTTTGCGTCTGGAACCAACAGTGTAACCAGGTAGGTACATAAATGGTTTGTATGTATACCTATTCAGGTAGGCACGTTCGATGTATTTATATGCAAAGTTGTGAGAGTGTAGAAATATGTGGGTCAAGAGGTGAGTTTGGTAGCTGTGTGTTTTTTGATATTTTTTGTGTAAAATAATTAGTTTTGTAATGTTGTAATTAATACTATATACTAAATCTAGACAATGTTCAAAGATATTGTGTTGTTTGCGGATGACACATGACTAGATTTTGAGATTGACAGAAAAACTGGTATGTCTAACGAAGTAAACGACACTCTTTCATAAGTATACAATTGGTTTACTATAAGTAACTTAGTCTTAAACGTAAAAAAGACCAAATGTATTAAATTTACATTACCTAACGTTATTGAAGTAAACAACAATGTATCCTTAGCTGGTAATGTATTAGAATTTGTAAATCAAAGCGTGGTTCTAGGATTAACTTTAGATTCAAGGCTTCAATGGGGCCCGCATATAGAAACGCTAGCTGGCAGGCTTAGCACAGCCGAATACAAAAAATCAGGCTCCTTACAGATATGGACACCGCCAGACTGGTATATTTCAGCTACTTCCGTAGTATTATGCCTTACGGGATACTTTTGTGTGGACATGCAGCTGATATAAATACCATATTTGTTCGGCAAAAAGAGCGGTTCGCACGGTTTATGGAATGCGTTTTCGTGAGTCGCTCCGAGATAAGTTCAAAGATATTAATATAATGACTTTCTCGTGTAAGGA
The DNA here is from genome assembly GCA_947284805.1 of Coleophora flavipennella. NCBI lineage: Eukaryota > Metazoa > Arthropoda > Insecta > Lepidoptera > Coleophoridae > Coleophora > Coleophora flavipennella. Next base: position 9,436,460 of record OX369303.1, on the reverse strand, counting down.
CAGATAATGTATGTTCGTAAAAATCTGCATCTCCTTTCACTGAATAGTGACAAGCACAGTCGTCATCTTCGGAATGAAAATAAACATACAGTTATAAAAATTAAAAAGTCCTTTGTGGAACAATGCACAATCATGTATAACAAATTAGCCGATGATGTCTTAAATTTGTCAGAAAAATAAATTAAAAATTGTGACAAAAGAACTCTTTGTTAAAAAAATGTTATTATAATAACACATCCGAATATATTTTCAATGACAAAAATGTATGGGTAGACGGTGTTTCTTCTATCAACGGTAATCTTGTTTAACAGTAATACAATGATTATTGATTACCAATCTAAGAATTGACGTGGAAGCGAAAAGACATTGCAAGTCTAGTATTTCTTCTAATAGCAATTTTTTTTGGGCCTCCCACTCGGTGGACCGATGACCTGGTGAAGGTCGCGGGAAGCCGCTGGATGCGGGCAGCGCAGAACTGGTCGTCGTGGAAATCCTTGGGGGAGGCCTATGTCCAGCAGTGGACGTGCTTCGGCTAATATGACGATGATGATGATATATATTTTTTAAATATTCTAATTTACCCTCATGTCCAGTCAAATTAGCTAAACCTGGACATAATTCGATAACTGTAATTTTCTTTTTCTAGAGCATAAAGTATTGTTAGTTATAGTTAACCCATGTTTAAAATTCAATTATTTACGTTACAAATCCGTCTTTGGGTCACCGATATACATATCGTCGGCGACGATTGAAAAATACGAGGTTATTTAACTAATCTTTAATATGCCGTTTACATATAATCATGATTTAAAACATTCTCAAACACAGCCTTTCCAAAAACAGTTTTTTCACAACATAAAAACCACATTGAACACAGTTTTGCAAATTATAGAACTATAAGAATTGCAACGTCAACCTTCTAATATGGCGCACACCCAGTATCGACTAGATTTTCATTAGATGCGATAGATGGCAATGCATTAGCCCGGATCGGATACAGGCGAGTTAGAAATATGAGTTGAAAGGTTTTTCTTTTTAATACAAAAAAAAAGATTTATTGGTTGAAAATTAGATTTACTAGATCTTAACTTGTCGCCGACGATATGTGTACCAAAGTTCAACTTAATCGGTCTAGTAGTTTTAGTGACAATTGGCTGTGACCGACGGATAGACAGACACACGATTGATCCTATAATGGTTCCGTTTGTACCTTCTGCGGTACTGAACAAGTTACTCCATAATACGTTGTAGGTGTATTTGTTTGCCACTAGTTCTCTTCCTTGTCTCCTATATGACCGTGTTGAAGTTCCAACAATTGCTTCTTGATTAAGTTGTTTAAGGGATGTCACTTTTGCTTAAACAAAGGTGATATAACCACCTGTTCAATTAAAAAGAAAATATTGATTTTTAGCTAGGTGTTGGTTTAAAATCAAACAGCTGTTCAATTAAACATGAACTTATTTTTACAATATATTGTAGTAGATGTTTAAAATATGATGGGATAGCCAGATGCGTTGGTGGTGTAATGGTCAGCATAGTTGCCTTCCAAGCAGTTGATCCGAGTTCGATTCTCGGCCAACGCATACTTTTTTATTTTGTTCATCAGCCTTTGGACTTCAGCTGCAAATCGTCCATTGTAACATGATATTTCACTTATAGCGCCATTCTCAGCCACACAACTTCATAAATAAGTATTGATGATGCCGAAGATGAAAGCGGGCTTACCAAGATTCCCTAACGCAATGGGGAACTGGCTGACTTATTTTCATGCCAGAACACGTCAGTTTCAAGATTTAGATTTGTTCATTCAAAATAGGTGCATGTCACTCTTTCTGATGATCACAAGATATCTTGTGATTACATTTGATTACATTACTTAATATCAGATTATGAAAAAAAAAATATTAACAAACAATCATTAGTTAATAATGTTAATAAAATCATTGATAAAAAACAAATAATGTCATTTGGACATGAAAACAATATGATGTTTTATTAGTTAAAAGCGTCGGTGGCTCAACCGGTAACGACTCGGTCCATCTAACCAGAGGTACCGGGTTCAAATCTGGACGGCCAATGTACCAATGAGTTTTTCCAAAACTTACGTACATATCATTACCGATTGCTTTAACGGTGAAGGAAAACATCGTGAGGAAACCTGCACAGGCCTGCGAAGAAACTCGAAGGTTGTGTGTGAAGTCGACCAACCCGCACTGGGCCCGCGTGGTCGACTAAGGCCTAATCGCCCTGATTCAGGGTAGGCTCGAGCCCCTCGGTGGGGACGTATATGAGCTGATATAATAATAATAATAATATAATTAGTTAATACATGAATATAATTAAATTTGTTGTTGTTAATGACTTTGACCAATTCACACGGACAACACCCACAAATGCTGTTAACATTGATGTTAGGAAGTAAGACTTATACGGTGGTAGTAACTAGCCTGGTGAGCTAAGAAAATGTCCCAAAACAAACCAAACCGAGTTTAATAACTTCAGGTAATTATTAAAAATTTAAAATAGGTGCGACACCGACGTTTGACATAATTTTCGTTTTGTCCATGTTCATTTTAAGACCTACTTGTTGAGAGGCTCTACTGAGACCATCGCGCATTATGCCTCAGTCGTCCATAGTCTCAGGCATGACCACAATATCTTTAGCGAATCTAAGGTGGGTGATGTACTCGCCGTTGATGTTGATGCCGAGTCCACCCCAGTCCAAAAGCTTAAAAACATCTTCTAGAGCGACGGTAAACAGTTTCGGAGATATGACATTTCCGTGTATCACCCCTTGCTGCAGCTGGATAGGTTCTAAGTTTTGATCGTGGAGGCAAATCGACATGGTGACGTTTTCATACAAATACTTTAATGCCTCGATATATCGATAATCAATTTGGTACCGCTGGAGAGACTGTAACATCGCCTAAGTTTTGACGGAATCAAAGCTTTCCCATGGTCCACGAACGCTAAACATAGTGGCTGATTGTACTCTTCGGTGGTCTGTATAATCTGCCGCAGCGTATGTATGTGGTCTTTGGTGCTAAAAAACTTTTCGGAAACCGGCTTGTTCCGGAGGCTAGAATCGTTCAAACCTACGTGCGAGACGATTCTTAATGACTCTTGAAAACAGCTTGTAGACATGACTCAGAAGTGGGATGGGTCAGTATTTCTTCAGCAGGGTATTGTAACCCTTTTTAAAGAAAAGCACGATCACAATTCTGTTCCTTGCCTTAGGCGTTTGTCCCTCCATAACGGAATTAAATAACTTCTGAAGAGCTTTAAGTACCGGTGTTCCACCTGCTTTCAAAAGTTCAGCCGTAATTCCATCATGACCCGGTGCCTTGTTGTTCTTGAGCTGTATGAGAGCCATTCTAATCTCGTACAGGCTGACGTCTGGGATATCTGCGGTATAGTGTCGGGTTAGTCTGGCTCTTGGGTCTTTAGCCACGTTAATCACGGTTAGTTTTTGTGACTGTTTTTTATAAGTTCGAGATTTGATGCGTTTCAACACGTCACGAAACTTCAAACGTGTTCGGTCATAAAAATATGTAGAATCAAACAGCTTATTCATAAAAAAATGTTTCCTATCTGAAAACTGCTGTTACAATTTAAACGAATTTTTAATGTCCAACCAAACTACCTAAAGTAAATTAATAAGAATACACGTCTGATAATTTAAAACAGGCAGACACTTTTTGACGGAGCGTCGAGCAGAACACAAGTAGTGGTGATCTGTGAGCAAAATGGACGTGTCACGCTATCGCTGTGATCACCGCGTTTGCATCCATTGTAATCCAAGGCATCCTGTACAATATCGATTGCCGAATGATCAAGATTATTGAAGACGGAACTTTGTGATATAGCTGTCTCTGTCTTTTTCTTAGCGTGTAAAGAGTAAAGAAAATAACCACACTTTTTCATCTTTTTCAATGGTTTTTTGATTCAATCAAAAACTGCACTGAAAGTATAAAAAATAATAAAACTACTCACTTTGTATTATCATAACAAATATTGTTGTATTTTTTTTTTATAGTCGTAACTAGAGTTGAAAGTGATAGTGTAAACCTATCTTTGGGATTTTTTTCTATCGATCCCAAACCGCTTAATCGTGTTTCTAATAGCTTTTGACTTTTAAGGAACATTATCAACAATGAGATTATTTTTTTCAACCTCGGGTTTTTTATCGTTTAGGAGTAGTTGACGTCATAAATTACGAAAATCTGTAATTATACCGCCTTAATGTTTTGTTTTTGCAATTAATATAATAATTATAAAGATAATTATCAACGTTTTAATCATCGATAATTATCACTTCAAACCCTGCTTAAAATTTTGAGATACTCGTAACACGAATTTTATGGAGATGCTATAGGTTCAGGAATAGGCAAAGAATACCGCTTAGGCTGGTATGGCTGTCACACATAATGTCTCCGATAAGCTCACGTTTAAGGCCCCTTTCACAGTCATAGCGGGGAGCGAGAGCGGGCACAAAAATTAAAGAGCTGTATTATTTGAACTTTAACAGTTAAACAAAATTATATGTTTTTATTATTATGGTGAATTTTAAATTTCAAATCATAAAAATAACAATAAGCAAAATATCATGGGGATAGATTAATTGTTAAAACCCATAATAATAATTATAATAAATATCATTTATTTTGAGACCAGCGATCCATATTTTTTAGTAAGAACACAACTTAACCTATATTAGTAACAGCAAAAGAAAATAAAATTTTGAGTCAAACGGATCAAAAAGTTAGTTTCTGATGCAGACGTACAGACTACGTAGGAGGCCCACCCAGTGTTTCAGGATAGGCCCCTCACACCTATTAGCAATCATCTTCAGAATCCATCCAACAAGGAGTTTACTTTTTTACGCATAATGGCATAAAAATCATCAGTGTGGGCGTCAGCATTCATCCCTGAGGCACTGCAGAAGCGGGGCAGCCTCAACAGAACCCTGAATATGTTGTTGTGTTGTATACTTAGGGCATTGTAGGCACGCTTGGTGTATAAAGCCCACAGGTGTAAAATAACAGTACGCCTTAAACAGGGTGATTTTAACTTCTTTAGTGCAACGAGCAAACCTGCGAGCCAACATATTACCACGTACCGCCAACGCCCTACGCTCCCTTTCAATGTCGCAATCATCATTAAGATGTTCATCTAAATAATGTCCCAAGTACTTAAATTCAGTAACTCTACTAAGGTAAACTCCGTTCAGCTCAATGGGAGGAACGTAACTAGGACTCTTAACGTTAGCCTTGAAAACCATGAAAGCACTTTTTTTACTGTACTTTAAACCATGTTTAGCCGCTTAGCTCTCACACACTCTTAACAATTTTCTGATCGCGCTTACTGACGGGGCAAGCAGCACCATGTCATCGGCATAGCTTATATTGTTTACGCATAGACCATCGACATAACATCCGACATGCATGCTGCTCAGCCCGTCAATCAGCCCGCTCACATATAGGCTGAAGAGGTTTGGCGAGGACAGCCCCCCCTGCCTTACCCCACACTCCACACCATAATCTTCAGAGTAGGCGTCTGCCCATTTAACACAGTTGCGCTGGTTGCTATACAAAGACTGATATCAGTTCTTAGGTCATCCTTGTTACCTGCAATTTATCCCATAAGACACCATAAGAAACCATAATCTGCAGAGTAGGCGTCTGCCCATTTAACACAGTTGCGCTGGTTACTATACCAATACTCAAAGAATGATATCAGTTCTTTGGGAATCCCTGCCCCTGCAATTTATCCCATAGGACACCATGAGAAACCATAATCTTCAGAGTAGGCGTCTGCCCATTTAACACTGTTGCGCTGGTTACTATACCAATACTCAAAGACTCATATTTGTTCTTTGGGCATCCTTGTTTCCTGCAATTTATTTCATAAGACACCATAAAAAACCATAATCTTCAGAGTAGGTGTCTGCCCATTTAACACAGTTGCGCTGATTACTATACCAATACTCAAAGACTGATATTCTTTGGGCATCCCTGTTACCCATAATGTAAACCATATCAAAGGCCTTCGACAGGTCCAAGAAACAAGCATAGATAGGCGTATTCCTGTCTGTATAGTACCGCACGTTATGCTTGAGAGACAATATGGTGCTTTTCGTTGATAAGCCTGCGCGAAAACCAAACTAGGAATCGTGTAGATGTAAATATTTTCTTAATTGTCTGTCAAGCAAACCGTCCAGCACTTTTGCTATCACTGTGTCCAATGATATGGCTCTATAGTTATCTTTATCTGATATTTCACCCGTCTTGTTCTTGAGTTTTGTTACAACCATCGTACGCATAAGGCCTTGGGGAGGATACGAGTGTCGCACACAAAGTGTGAAAAGCACGCCCAGGACCCGAGGCAGGTGGGCCCCGGCATTTTGCAGGTGCTCAATACTGAGGCCATCGTGTCCCGGTGATTTACCCCTGGTCATGCTCCCAATCACTGCAGCTACATCTTTAGCTGAATAACGAACAGGACAACCTGTTGTAAGGTTAGCAAAAAAAGTCTCACTCGTATTACTACCCATAATATTTTAATATTTTTTCTCCAAAATGGCGTTAAGTTTATTTATCAAATTTATACGCAAGCGAGAAATCTCTAAAGTTTATAATATTGTGTAAGTGGTATGTCTAGGAAAAGACTTATTCCATAAAAATATGACATATAGAAAAAAAAACCGGCCAAGAGCGAGTCGGACTCGCTTAAAGAGGGTTCCGTACCACCACATCTCTTGTTAGGGAAACCTTAAAAATAATAAATCGAAAACTGAATAAAATTATAAAAAAAAAAAAAAAAACTATACATCATAAAAATAATAAAAAATCTGTTCAAGCTTGTGCCAATGAAGCCCTTTCGTACGATACCCCACATGACACGGTTAACTCAATTCAAAATTTAGAACGCCGTTCCTTGCATCATTGATTACTTACTTTAAATAAAGACTTTTTTTATTACAAATGTATATTTTCAGATTTTTCCTATTACTTGTAGTATAAGACGGTATTACTTCCCAAATTACATAGTTCTAGGTCAACGGAAAATATCATATAAATTTTAATTCCCTTGAGAGTGTCGAAATATAAGTTTTTTGCGGCATAAACGGCCATATAATTTTTTTAAGTCAACTTAGAAGTTTTAATTTTTCACAGCTTCATGGGACTGTAGACCGAAGTATATGCTTTAAATTTCAACTCGATACCTTCACGCTATCTCGATATAAAGGGTCTTGACAGACAGATAGACGGACGGACGGACGGACAGACAGACGGACAAAAAAGTGATCCTATAAGGGTTCCGTTTTTTCCTTTTGAGGTACGGAACCCTAAAACGAAAAGTAAAAAGAAAAGTCATGTCAAACTCCACTTTGACTTTGACATCGCATTACACCGATTCTGTTAGCTTTATTTGTTTCTTTGTGTTTATTTTTAACCCCCGACGCAAAAAAGAGGGGTGTTATAAGTTTGACCGCTATGTGTGTGTGTGTGTCTGTGTATCTGTGTGTCTGTCTGTGGCACCGTAGCTCTCAAACGGGTGAACCGATTTGGATGCGTTTTTTTTTATTTACAAGCAGGTTTTTTTGGCGATGGTTCTTAGATACGTTTTATCAAAATCGGTTCAGCCGTTTCAAGGTCATCAGCTCTTTTGTTAGATGCGTTAGGGTTCTTAGACTCTCAATGTGTATTTACTTTACTTTCAAACATACATGTGACCTAAAACTTGAAACACTCATGTATGCTTAATAACTATGCAGGATTATGGAACTCTTGGTCTGATGCTGCAGCCAGGATATCCAGAACACTAGCACACTCTTAAAAAAATAATAGCAGATATGTCGTGTTTTAACTCGTTTTGATCAGTATTTGATTCTGCATACAATGCAATGGTGGCAACACGGTGAGCTGATGTTGTTAAAATCCGTTAAATTTTTGACATACCTACGTAGCTGAAACTATGACTAACTGTAAACTAAATATTATTGAGATAAATGAATAATAAATTTGTGACAAATCTAGTAACATTGGGTGTTATGAGTCTGGGAGCGTTATGAGTTTGAAAGTTCTCTATTTTAGCTATGTATTTTATTATATTTGGGAAGTTAGCAGCCTCATTCACAAAATACTAGTTATTGCTTTAAACTTAGCGGTACTCCGACGCGACATTATAGCGCCATTTTAATGAGCAAACCCTATCGTGCCATCCATCGATTTCGATAATTAAAATATATATAGGTATTTATGAAATGAATTTGATGGCTCAACGAAAGGTATTATTTTTTACTTTTTAAATGTCCGCTTTACTTTTTTGCGGGGGGGGTTTTAAATTTTTAATTTATATGTTTTTTGTTTCTATAATTGTGACTCTTTTTGTATCTTGAATAATAAGATAAGATGTTAATGTTCCACCTTTTCGCACGAATCGTTACGCTTCTTCATTTATTATGCGTACAGCGCAGGAGTGAAACTCCTTGCCTGCGTCAGTGTTTCCCGATTCCTATAACTTGGGGATCTTCAAGGCAAGAGTGAATAGGCATTATTTGAGTCTGCGTGTACCATCCTCGACTGCATCATCACTTACCATCAGGTGAGTTGCAGTCAAACGCACTCAAATTTTTATTAAAAAAAATATCCTTTATTGCACACCAAATATACAAAAATGAAAAAACTTAATAACTAGCAAAATACACTGATATGCAAATAATTGGTGTGACTATTGTGTATTGTCCAAAAATGCAAGTCTGCCAACACGGTCCTTCTACCGACAAAAGTTGTGATGAGACCTAATGTAAAACCAAGTCGGTTAATTTATTCAGTGCTAGAAATGTATGGGAGCACATATTATTACACATACAGAGAGCGTTTGTAACAAGATAAATAGCTATATTTATGTTTTAAGTAGACTTCGTAGAGTAACTTCTCAAAATGTCGTTCTGTCTGCATATTATGGCTTTGTTCATTCTGTACTCGCATATGGCCTCTTGTTGTGGGGCAACAGTACTGATTCTCCTAGGGTTTTCATAGCGCAGAAAAAGTGCGTTAGGGCTATGTGCGGAGTAGAACCAGATGAGCCATGCAGACCTCTTTTTAAAAAGTTGGGCATATTATCACTTCCATCTATGTACATATATACCATAGGTAATTTTGTTAAATCAAACAATCATTTATTTCTTAAAGCAGGAGACATTCATTCCCGTAATATTAGAAATCCAGATCGATTGGTTTATGAAGTGAGACCTTTGACCACAATTTACCAAAAAAATTGTCATGCTATGTGTGTCAAAGTATATAATGCGCTTCCAAGTGAAATAAAAATCTTACCACAACCACGCTTTCGTAAAAACCTCAAAAAATGGCTTAAGGAAAAAATATTCTATTCAATCAAAGAATTACTTGAACCAAACACTTGATTATTCTGTTGATGTCAAATCATGATAAGAAAACGATTTTCATTTTCATTTTGTTTTTTTTTACATGAATGCCATAATTTATATTTACTTTATTTTTTTATTTTTGTATGTCGTACTAATGACTAAATGTGCTGAACCTGACTATGTTTGTAAGATCTATTGTATTTACCACATTTACTGCAATAAAATATCTTTATCTTTATCTTTATCTAAAAACTTTGTCATAAATATTGTTACTTAATTCGTTTACTAACAATGTTTTATATTAACTGTATCAATAGGAGACACATGTATTTCTCTAATAAATAGAATAACTTGGCCATCGCACGCCAATATAATCGGGTAAGAATAAGAGAATAATCTACAATTTCGAATAGTTCTAATCGATATTAATTCAAGCGCTAGAGCGTTAATAATAGATACATACATTTCGTTGTATGTATATTCTATTGCCGTGCGCGATTGCCAAGTCATTGTATTGTCATCCCAAGTGTCATCATGTGTCATCCCAAGACTACTTATATAACAAAAGAATTGCTATTGGATGGGTCACGTTATAAGTATATAACAAAAATACCGCAGTCGTTTAAAGATCTGCCTTTTATCAGATTTAAGAAAACCCTACATGAATAGCTTATTCAAAACATGTTCTATTCTCTTGACGAGTTTTTTGGTCACAAATTATGATGTTTTTTTTATTCACAATTTGTACGGAGGATGGAAGCGGGCTTACCAAGATTCCCCAACGCAATGGAGAACTGGCTATCTTATCTTCAAGTCGGAACACATTAATGTTGTTAACACTGATGTTTGGCGGCAAGACTTAGATAAGATGGTGGTAGCTAGCCAGGCAGGCTTAGAAAATGCCCTACCATCAACCAAACCGAGTCTTAAAAGTTGACCCCACCGGGAATCGAACCCGCGTCCTCCTGGTGTGAAGTGAATGGGCTAACCATTACGCCACGGAGGCGGTTTATTGTCAAAGATTTAATTTGAAGTTTTTGTTTTTTTGTTTTTATCTATACAGTGTGTGACAAAATTGGTATAGGTCCCGTTAACTGGGGCTGCTACTTATCATACTGAACAACTTTTGTTCTACGACTTTGCTGAAAACGTAAAAAAAAATTACGCTTCATACAAACCAATCAGCCATTTTGTGCATTTTAGTATGGAGGGTACATTTTTTTTCAGAATTGTGTATGGTTTCCTTGGAGAAAGTTGTTCAGTATGACGAATAGAACCCCCAGTTAACGGGACCAATTTATAACATTTGCACGACGAACGGACACGGACCGTGTTCATCTAAATACAGGTGTACCAAAACTGGTGTAGGTCCCGTTAACTGGGGGTTCTACTCGTCATACTGATCGACTTTCTCCGTGGAACCCATAGTCAAAACCCTCTAATTTTATAGGCACGTTTTACGTGTATCTTGTATTTTCTAAAATAACGAAAGTATTTTCGTCTGATGGTCATCATCTCATGTTGATGAGCTGATGAAGGAAGGTACAACTCAATAACGATTAGGTGTTGAAGGATAATTCTTCGAATATTTTACGTAGATACGTAGGTACGTATAGACCGATAGTTGTATTCTTTCAGGTTAGTCGGATGAGCTGATGATGAAAGGTTTAACTTCTTAACTTTCATGCTGTTGAGATAATGATGGAAGCCACCGGAATCTGTATCTGATGGAACACGCATTATGATTTGATGGTTCCTATTGGTGGGTGATTGGGTTCAACGTTATTAGATAAAAATCATTATCACTAAATATAAATAAAATGAAAATAAAAGTTTAAAAAACTAAAAATCGACATCAAAATTAAATTCATTCAAAAGAATGAAATAATGTTTATGCTTAGATACACCACGACATTAACCATCAACGAAATCAAAGGTGGGTACGAATTAAATTAGGGGCCTAAAATTTTTTTGAGGTCAGTGTCAGCAATACCATCGAATCTAGAACATTTGATTCATGTAGCTGTGTGCTGGAAGCGACCTCAAAAATATATTTAGGCCCTTATTTAATTCGTACCCACCTTTGATTTCGTTATATTTCATACTTTTAAGTGAATTTCATTATGAACACGGTTTTTAGTTTTTTAAACTACTATTTTTATAGCAATATTCTTTGAAATTCATTAAATATATGTATATTGTAGAATCACATAACTTCTTTTTTAACCGACTTCAAAAAAGAAGGAGGTTCTATGTTCGTTTTTTTTTGTAATGTATGTTCACCGATTTCTCCGTCAATTGTAAACCGATTTTCAAAATTCTTTTTTTATTCGAAAGAGTATACTCCCGAGGGGGTCCCATTGTCACCAAGTCAGGATCTGATGATGAGATCCCAGGGAAATCGAGGGCAACCCTCAAATTTTATAGGCTCTTATTACGTGATTCATATGTTTTCTAAAGCTATTAAAATACATGCGTCTGTTAGTCATCATCTCCTGTTGATAAGCTGATAAAGGAAGGCACAACTCTTTAACGGTTACGAATTGGAGGAAAATTCTTTCAATATTGTACATAGATATATACGTAGGTATGCATAGACCGATAGTTGTATTCTTTCAGGTTATTCAGATAAGTTGATGATGGACGATTTAACCCCTTAACTTTCGTGCTGCTGAGATGATGATGGAAGCCACAGGACTCTGTATCTGTTAATGAAACACATGTACCTATTATGATTTGATAATTCCTTTTGGTAAGTAGGTGATTGGGGTTAATGTTGTTAGATAACATTATCACTAAAAATTAAAATAAATACTTTGAGTGAATTTCATTTTGAAGTCGGTTTTAGATTTTTTTAAACTTTTATTTTTTAAGATATCAAGAAAACTATATGGAATATTTCGTTATAAAAAAAACTACAATCGAAGATGTTGAAATAAAAAATATTTTTCGAATGTATTCGACGGACCTAGTTTTTTTTTTAAAAAAAACACGAAATTAAATGATTAAAATCAAACCTTACGACATCAAGCACTAGGTAGGTATAGTTTAATTTGAACTAATATTGTTGGCCATCAGCTGTGCCTAAGTTTCACTAGAGACGCTCAAAGTTAAGCTTTTCAAGTTGGTTGTTCCCTTAAGGCGGTATTATTACAGATTTTCGTTATTTTTGACGTCAATTACTCCTAAACGATAGAAAACCCAAGGTTGAAAAAAACCACCCTTATTGTTGATAAGCTATTAGGAACAAAAAACTATTAGAAAAGTCAAAAGCTATTAGAAACGCGATTGCGCAGTTTTGACTAGATAGAAAAAAAAAACAAAAGATTGATCTACACCGTTACCAAAGTATATATATTAGTCGTTACTTTTAACTTTCCAATTGAAAATTTAAAAAAAAACTCTAGTTATGACTAATATTTTAAAGTATAAATTTTAAAAAAATATACAACAATATTTGGTATGATATTACAAAGTGAGTTATGTTAATATTTTTTATACTTTCAAAGTAGTTTTTGATTGAAACGAAAAACCATTGAAAAAGTGTGGTTATTAAAGTGAAACTTTTATTACATCGTCGCAAATTTTGTCGTCTGTGTGTTGCATGTCGCGTGACGGTCGCTTTCGTCTTACGGTAAGATCGTTTCGTCCTCTGTACCGTAGAGAGAGCAGCCATGATCGTTTCGTCCTCTCTAAAGTTTCACTTTTACCGTGGTTTTATAAAACCACACACTTACTTTTTTTTCTTTACTCTTTACACGTAAAGAAAAAGACAGAGACAACTGTTCCAATCAATACCTCGCATTAAGGTAGGTAATGACCTCCCCTATACCAAGGCACGTCTAATCTCGCCATCTAAAAAGCCTCAGCGTTTCCAAGCCATAAAATTTACCCCGTAACAGGACAGAGATAGCTAAGCCCGATGGTTCATTACCATTTCACCCCATGCTTGTTTTTCCATGTCATTTATTTCTTCTCTGGTGAATGCTCTACCATGGCAATGCTAGGAAATAAATGGACGATTTCTAAGGCATTTAAAAAGTTTCTAAAAATGGCTTAATGTCTTCCAGATTCTAGGGAATCTGAACGATTTAGTAAGTTCTAATATATGTATCATTTTATAATACATTACTTACTACTTACTTCGCTGGCTCAGCGAACCGAAGTGGATCTTGGCCTCTGACATTAAAGTGCGCCACTCTATCCTATTTTGTGCCAATTTTGACCATTCGGGCACTCCCAACTCTTTGATTTGAGGTCTTTGGCGACTTCATCTTTCCAGCGATACCTTGGTCGACACACCGGGCGCCGCCCGGAGGGTTTTCCAATATATGCTCTTTTGGCTGATCGATCCTCTCCCATTCTTTCTACATGTCTTAGCCAGCGAAGTCGGGCTGCTTTTATAATAGACTAGTAGATGCCCGCAGTTTCGCCCGCGCAGATCCCGATTTTTGCGGTTCCCGTGGGAATTTCCCAAAATCCTTTCTTAGCGGATGCCTACGTCGTAACATCTACCTGCATGCCAAATTTCAGCCCGATCCGTCCAGTGGTTTGGGCTGTGCGTTGATAGATCACTAAGTCAGTCAGTCAGTCACCTTTGAGTTATATATATTTAAGATTAGATAACTAATTTCATGACAAAGGGAACAGACTTCGGCCCATCGATATAAATGTACTATACGCACCTACGTCTTTGCTTTGGCCTGCGGTGCGACCCTAGAATAGTACCATCCTATCTCTTCCCTAGGATGTCTAAGAGGCGACTAACAGATCAAATAGAGGAGTATGGGCACCACATTTATAAATAAATATTTCATTTCATTTCATTTCATTTTCATTTCATTTTCATTTCATTTTCATTTCATTTTCATTTCATTTTCATTTCATTTTCATTTCATTTTCATTTCATTTTCATTTCATTTTCATTTCATTTTCATTTCATTTTCATTTCATTTTCATTTCATTTTCATTTCATTTTCATTTCATTTTCATTTCATTTTCATTTCATTTTCATTTTATTTTCATTTTCATTTCATTTTCATTTCATTTTCATTTCATTTTCATTTCATTTTCATTTCATTTTCATTTCATTTTCATTTCATTTTCATTTCATTTTCATTTCATTTTCATTTCATTTTCATTTCATTTTCATTTCATTTTCATTTCATTTTCATTTCATTTTCATTTCATTTTCATTTCATTTTCATTTCATTTTCATTTCATTTTCATTTCATTTTCATTTCATTTTCATTTCATTTTCATTTCATTTTCATTTCATTTTCATTTCATTTTCATTTCATTTTCATTTCATTTTCATTTCATTTTCATTTCATTTTCATTTCATTTTCATTTCATTTTCATTTCATTTTCATTTCATTTTCATTTCATTTCATTTCATTGCACATTTCGATCGCCAATTCGCCCGCCTATCGGGGTCAAATCATCCCCAAGTCGGGGGAGACCTTTGTGTACGTGAGCAGTGGATTCTTTTGACCTTTGTGTACATAAGCAGTGGATTCTTTTGACCTTTGTGTACGTGAGCAGTGGATTATTTTGACATTTGGGAATATACATTTATTTTTTAGTTGGGGAATCTTGGTAAACTTGCTTCCATCTTCGGCAACATCGTCACTTACCACCAGGTGAGATGTTGTCAAGGGTTTACCAATTGTTAATAAAAAAAAATGTGTACGTGAGCAGTGGATTCTTTTGACCTTTGTGTACGTGAGCAGTGGATTCTTTGACCTTTTTGTACATAAGCATTGGATTCTTTTGCCCTTTGTGTACGTGAGCAGTGGTTTCTTTTGGCTGATGTGATGATGGTCATTATCATCATCATCGCATGCCAAATAAGATTGATTAGCATGCGGAACTAAGACATGGTCGCTTACTATTGTCCTCATAAAAAGGCTTAAGAGTCCCCAGGAGGCTGGAGTTTCCTTACAAACTTATATCCGCTTTAATACAAAAACTACATGCCGGATCCAAACTTTGCGAATACGAGTACATTAAGTAGACACATATTGATTTTTTGACTTAGTTTTCGATGTAATAAAAATAAGAGAAAAATAAAATATTGTTGGTTAATATTGTGTATTTAAGTATAATAATATTATTTCATACTTTTGAGTGAATTTCATTTTGAAGTCGGTTTATAGTTTTTTTAAACTTTTATTTTTATTTACTTTATTTTTAGTGATAATGCTATCTATCTAACAACGTTAAACCCAATCACATACTGACCAATAGGAATTATAAAATCATAATACATGTGTTTCATTAACAGATACAAAGTCCTGTGGCTTCTATCATCATCTCAGCAGCATGAAAGTTAAGAAGTTAAATCGTCCATCATCAGCTCACCTGAATAACCTGAAAGAATACAACAATCGGTCGGTATATCTATATATAATATTGAAAGAATTTTCCTCCACCTCCTAACCTTTAAGAAGTTGTGACTTCCTTCATTAGCTTATCAACATGAGATGATGAGTAACAGACGCAAGTATTTTAATAGTTTTAGAAAACATATGAACAGTAATTTGAGGGTTGCTCTTGATTTCCCTGGGATGCCATCATCAGATCCTGACTTGGTGACAACGGGACCCCCTCGGGAGTATACTCTTTCGAATGAAAAAAGAATTTTGAAAATCGGTCCACAATTGATGGAAAAATCGGTAAACATACATTTAAAAAAAATACAGTCGAACATAGTACCTCCTCCTTTTTTGAAGTCGTTAAATAAGAGAAGTTTCAAACTTTCACTACAGAACTGGCGAAACAATAAGGGTTCTTTGTTGATTAAGCCTTCGTTAAGGTTTGTTGCAATTTACTACAATGAAAACTAATTACAATAGGTTCAATGCGGCATGTAGTTTTTGTATTAAAGCGGAACTACGTTTTTATGGAAACTCAAATCTCTTGGGGACCCTTAAGGTCACCCAAAAGATGATGGAGGGTGCTATGCTCGGAGGATCCTTACGTGATCAAATAAGAAATGAGAAGATCCATAGGAGAACCAAAGTAACCGACATATCTCACTGAAACGCTAAACTTAAATGGCCGTGGGCGTGGCACATAGCTCGTGGAACTAAGGCCGTTGGAGCCCGCAAGACGTAACGCTGGCAGGCCTCCCAATCAGTGGATATACGAGTATATACATTTTAAAATAAAATCGATCGATCGCAAAAAAAAACAATAAGTAAAAAAACCGGCCAAGTGCGAGTCAGACTCGCGCAAAGTATGGTTCCGTGGTTTTTTCAAAAAATAAATGTTCATTTTAAACAACAACATTATATACTCAGTTGGTAATAGCACTCCGCCTTTATTTATTTATTTAGCCTTTATTTAACCGCCTCCGTAGCTCAGAGGCAAAGTTCACTGGCTTTACACGGGAGGTCGCGGGTTCGATTCCCGGCGGGGTCAATTGTAAGACTCGGTTTGGTTGGTGGTAGGGCATTTTCTAAGCCCGCCTGGCTAGCTGCCACCATCTTATCTAAGTCTTGCCGCCAAATATCAATGTTGATATCATTGGTGTGTTTCAGCATGAAGATAAGATAGCCAGTTCCCCATTGCGTTGGGGAATCTTGGTAAGCCCGCTTCCATCTTCGGAAACATCGTCACTTACCACCAGGTGAGATGTTGTCAAGGGTTTACCAATTGTTAATAAAAAAAAACTCAAATTTTAAAAAAAAACACATTGTATGGAAATTCTATAGTTTTTTTTTAATCCAACTGCACATCTTAAGTTGGTTGACTATTAATCCTAAACTAAGAAAGCCTACTTAGTCCTGAAAGCTTTCCTTTTAAATTGTTTGTATGTATATGTCCTACTATTTAAAAAAAATCCAGATGTCTTGAAATAGCGGTAAAGCCCTTTTCAAATTAGCACTTTAAAGTTTAATATTTCGCTAACCAATCCCTGACTCGAAAAGATTTATTCAACGATACCCCACATGACAGAGTACATCAATGAAAAAAAATCACCCCCTTTTTTACATGTAGGGGAGGTACCCTAAGATTATATTTCAATATATTATTGTACCACTTTGTCGGCGTGATTAATATGTATTATACCCATGCCAAATTTCAGCTTTCTAGTACTAATGGTCTCTGAGCTAAGCCGCGAATAGAAGCACAGACAGACAGACAGACATGGCGAAACAATAAGGGTTCTTTGTTGATTAAGGAACCTAAAAAAAAATCTAATGATAAAACCTGTGAACCATCATCATTAGACAAATGGAGTCTACTGCTGGAAAATGGCCTCTCCCAAGGATTTCCACAAAACATAGCGAAGACAGGCCTCCCACTCGGACGAGAGACGACTTGGTGAATGTCGCGGGAAGCCGTTGGATGCGGGCAGCGCAAGACTGGTCGTTGTGAAAAACTAAAGAATAACGAATTACCTTAATTGTAAAAGCTTACCTAAGAAAGACAACGAGGCTAGCCACGAAGCCTGTTGATCTGTCAGCTGAAAGTCCCTTCGAGTGGCATTCGCTCCCACTCCTTGCAGCGAAGCGATGGCTGGCGAACTGTACCCCTTGCCGAGTCCTGCTGAGAACGGGGCCAAGGAGACTGCTAGGGCTGCTAAGACCTGGAAGAAGAAAGAATTTTACTAGTGGTAGATTTACTAGTGGTAGTAGATTTTATATATTATCTTTGGGTACTGAATTCCGTGAATCACTGAGATAGATTTAAGGAAGTAAACATTTTAAATGTTGCCCGTAAATTTATTTACGAAAACTTTGTGTACCTTCGTAAATATATAGACAAAAAACTGCTTCAATATCCTCTTAATTATAATGAGAACCAGAAGACACTTTTTGATTAATAACACTAATATTATGAAGGCGAAAGTTTGTGAGTGTGTGACTGTGTATGTTTGTTACTTCTTCACGCAAAAACTACTGAACGGATCTGGCTGAAATTTGGTAGCTAGATAGATTAGGACCTGGATTAACACATAGGCTACTTTTTTCTACGCTCGCAAGCCGCTTGCGGCTCGCGCACTGCGCACCTTCATAAAGTAAAGACAACTAAAGACAACCTTTAGAAATACAGGATGTAACAAAATTGGTGTAGTTCCTGTTAACTGGTGCTTCTACTCATCATACTGAACAACTTTCGTTTCAAGACTTTGCTTAAATCGCAAAAAAATATGTTTACTCTTCATACAAATCGATCAACTGATCAACCATTTTTTTTTCATTTTAGTACGGAGGGTTCAATTTTTTTTTGAGAATTGACTAAGGTGTTCTTGGGGAAAGTTGTTCAGTATGATGAGTAGAACCCCCAGTTAACGGGACCTATACCAATTTTTTTACACCCTGTTGACCCTGTATACAGAATATCCAGAACCGAGTGCCACTAGTACGTACCGAGCGGGCCCAACAAATTGAAGGGGCTTGTAACAAATACAGATATTCTAAACATTATATTCCTCGTCACGTTTCTGGGCTGAGAACGAAGTATTCTACAGAAAATTGCGGTCTGATCGTTGGGTCACAGTATTACGTTATGGCTTACAGTAGCGCAACGCCTTTGATGTCGCACGATGCCGCCAGGGCGTAGGCACTAACAGTAGATAGATAGATAAACCGTTTATTTACCGACCAGGCACAAAAAACAATAAGTAACAGGTTGGTAATTATAATAAAAAAATGAAGGGTACACCACTAAGACTAACTTATAGCTACTTACTAGTACTTGTAAGTACTTATAAGTACCAGGCCAGTGAAAAGGTCCTGACTCAGCATATGTTATAGGTGAATGCCCATAACGCTGATATTCTGCCAGGGCCCTAGCGGAGTTTGTCAGGCTGTGCCCCGCCGCCCGCTGCCCCGCAAGTACCCTTCCGTTGCTCAGCGTAAGTACATTTGTTGCACTACTGTAAGC
The DNA here is from genome assembly GCA_947284805.1 of Coleophora flavipennella. Classification (NCBI taxonomy): domain Eukaryota; kingdom Metazoa; phylum Arthropoda; class Insecta; order Lepidoptera; family Coleophoridae; genus Coleophora; species Coleophora flavipennella. The sequence continues at coordinate 9,417,169 of OX369303.1, read as the reverse complement.
CGCTATATTGTAATACTGTGGTTGGGTATTGGTAAATATTAGATTGTGGGTTGGGTAGAAATACTGGCATTTTTTCCCTACTTCGCTTCTAACGAGATTTCAAGATTTTTATTCAAATTAAGTGCAAATTACACTCTTTCTGATAGTCCTAAAATACGAAAAACAAAAAAATAAACAATCTTTAGTTAATGACGTCAAAATTATTGTTAAAAAACAAATTAGGTATATCATTGATCATAAAAACAATATGACACGGGAAGTTTTACATTAAAATCATTGAATGTCATTATTGCCTTTAACAAGAGTAGGCCAGTTCACACGAACAGCACCTGGTAAGTAACTATTTAGTAATCTGTGACCTGGTCACGAGTATAAGTTGAACATTCTTTATGCATATTTACTCCTTGAGACATCCAAGTCAACGGCCTAGTCACATAAAATCTAACCATAATAATAAAGAAATCGCAGTAAAGAACCCTAGACTAGGCTTGGCTTTGCTTAGAGATTTCATTACTTTTTATAGAAAAACAAGCAGCTCAATCGAGACTTGGCTAGTTTTTACAGGATTTTTTTGGTGGGATTTCACTTATTTTTGTAGAAAACTACATTGATTCATGAACTGCGCCTTAAAAACTAGTAAATCAAGGAGTTCGGTCCTGCGACTGCATAAATAACTTTGTAATCCTATATATTTTATATGGGATTACAAAGTTATTTATGTAGTTTGTGTAACTAGAAAACTGGACCGAAATTGCAAAATGTTTGAGTTTTTCCTTGCTTTATACACTAAAGACTAATTGTATTCTAAATTTGAATCTTCTATGTCAGCTAGAAGTGCCTTGGAATTTTGATGATCTGTCAGTCAGTGAGTGACAAATTAGGAAACTTTGACTAGTTATAATTCTTAAAGTACTGGTTCAAATTGAATGAAATTTGGAATATACCGTGCTTATATGATGCCTGCTTGGGTACAGAAAATTCAGGCTTCTAGGTTTATCTACAACGAAGTTGTGGGGGGGTCGAAAATGGCCTGGGATGGTACGGCCGTGCCGCTTTTTTTTTCTTGACTTGGCGGGGGCACTGCCGTGCCCCCAGATGAAGTTATGGAATAGAATCTGCAAAAAAATATTTTGAGTGTTTTTGGGGTGGGGTTGATTTTTTTGGAATTTACTCCTTTAGATTTGATTTTTAGATATAGCACGCGGTGCGAAAATATACGCGGAAGTGTGAAGTTGACCAACCCGCAATGGGCCCGCGTGGTCGACTAAGTCCCGATCGCCCTAATTCAGGGTAAGCTCGAGCCCCTCGGTGGGGACGTATATATGAGCTTATGTGATGATGAATTCGAGTTGTGAAATCGTTATCTCACGTTTTTTAATCACTTTTTATTTTAGTCACCTTTCATATCAGGAAAGCTAGGAGTCCATGGCTTTAAACCGCGAGGCCGGAGTCCGAGCTCCGCGTAGAATAAAACAATATTGATAATATTGAAAATATAAATTTTAAAAAAATACGGCTACCCGCACTAAACTTACCCGACAATTTTTTAAATTAATTATTTACACAAAAATAACAGATGGCAGTTGGGGCAGTAAAGTTCTCGAGTGGAGACCGCGCACTGGAAAACGTAGCGTAGGCAGGCCTTCCACCCGGTGGACCGATGACCTGGTGAAGTTCGCGGGAAACCGCTGGATGCGGGCAGCGCAGAACCGGTCGTCATGGAAATCCTTGTGGGCGGCCTATGTCCAGCAGTGGACGTGAAGTGAAGATTTTTTATGTGAAACATCTATAGCCGCACGTAAAGCCAATTTCTGGCGTGGCGAAGCTTCGCCACGCTTTATGATGTATATACAGTCTATATGTAGTAGTGTGTGTTTCACATCTGCAAGGCGTCCCGTGTCGACCCATTTTTTTTAAATGTTCCCACTAAACCGCTATTTAAGGAAACCTGAAAAATATTGGAATTACTCGTAGTAGGGCATAAAATAAATAAAAAAAAAAAAATTATCATGGCCAAGTAGGCCTTCTAGTTTAGAAGTAGGTAAATATTCAACTAACTGTTGGATTTGTAAAAAAAAAAAACATAGATTTTACATAAAAATTATTCTATACCAACTGCAAAAATATCTTTGTTCTTAAAAATATAATGCACTAGTTGTTTCCTGCTGTTTCAACCGCGTGGACAACGTTTCTATGACTTTCGGGAGCGGCTCGCGAGCATGGAAAAAAGTAGCCTGTGTGTTTATCCAGGTCCTAATCTATCTATATACCAAATTTCAGCCAGATCCGTTCAGTAGTTTTTGCGTGAAAGAGTAAGCCTATGTCCAGCAGTGGACGTCCGTCGGCTAATATGATGATAATGGTGATGGTACGGTAGATAGGTTACATGCGTCCTAAAAGTGTAGCAAATAAAAAGATGCCAATTGACGTCTCTTTTCAAGCGACTTCCAAAAAGGAGGAGGTTCTCAATTCGTCTGTATGTTTTTTTTATGTGTGTTACCTCATAACTTTTGACTGGGTGAACCGATTTTTATGTTTTTTTTTTATTTGAAAGCTAGTGGTTCCCGTGTGGTCCCATATAAATTTTATCAAAATCGGTGTAGTACTTTATTAGAAAATTAACAAAAACCAAAAATAATAATGCAAAAATATACTAATTTGTTGCGATGGAAGTCGGTTTTTTAACGTGTTTAGCGTTTTCAATTATCTTTGTAGCATTCGGTGCAAAGTCATAACCCATCTATGGTAACAAATCTCTGCAGACAGGTTTTCTATTGTAGAGGTGAAGTTACGATAGAATCTCATCACAAAATAAACTAATCTAACCTAACCTAGCAATAAATCCCATTTTTAGGGTTCCGTAGTACAGCAAGGTACCCATATAGTTTCGTCATGTCTGTCTGTACGTCTGTCTGTCCGCGGCCTCGCTCCTAGTCTCTAGACTATTAGTAGTTAAGAGATGAAATTTGGCAAAGATATATATAATAACTAGCTGTCCCGGCGAACAACGTACCCTACCCTACCCTACACTGCCCTACCCTACCCTACCCTACACTACACTACACTATCCTACCCTACCCTACCCTACCCTACACTACCCTAAACTACACTACCCTACCCTACATACACTACCCAACCCTGCCCTACCCTACCCTACCCTACCCTACACTACCCTAAAAAAAATAGATGTTGGCCGATTCTCAGACCTACTCAATATGGTCACAAAATTTCATGAGAATCGGTCAAGCCATTTCGGAGGAGTACGGGAACGAACATTGTGACACGAGAATTTTAAATATAAGATAACGCAGAGAGAACTGTAAAAAAAATGGGAAAAATGCTTTTTAAGGGTACCCTACAAGTAAAGTGGGGATGGTTTTTTTTTTCTAGTCGAAGCCAGTCGTGTGAGGTATCGTTGGTTAGAGTGAAAAAAATTGTTGTGAGTCTTCTAAGACCATTTTATAATTTAAGGTTCCATTTTCGAAAGAATAGGCTTGAAAGTGCTAAATTTTGTTGGAGTCGAGTGTGCCCACCCCCTAACAACTAAACCGCTGTATTTGTAAATTTTAAAATTAGATATAGACGCGATAATGGCAACTACGGTACCCTTCATTGCGCGTGACCCGAAACGCACTCGGACGGTTTTTTTAATGATTTTTATTTGCTCACAGATCTATAAATGAGATGACAGATCTATTATTTTGACAACGAAAACATTGAATAGAGATGAATCATTAAATTGAGGACGAAAAATATGATTCCCGTTTCATATGTTTGCAAATATTATTTTTTTCTGTAATTTAAGGCTCTCTAGCTCGTATTAAGTATGAGGGTTCAAAAATAAGTCGAAAAGCTTTTAGAAAATGTACGTTTACACGTTAATTTAAATTATGATTGTTGACATAAAATGAACTAACTGCCTCCGTGGCGTAATGGTTAGTCTATTCGCTTCACACCAGGAGGTCACGGGTTCGATTCCCGGTGGGGTCAATTTGTAAGACTCGCTTTGGTTGGTGGTAGGGCATTTTCTAAGCCCGCCTGGCTAGCTACCACCATCTTATCTAAGTCTTGTCGCCAAACATCAGTGTTAATAACATTGATGTGTTCCGGCTTGAAGATAAGATAGCCAGTTCAATGGCGTTGGGGAATTCTGGTAAGCCCGCTTCCATCTTCGGCATCATCGTCACTATCAGGTGAGATGATGCCAAGGGCTTACCAATTGTGGATAAATAAATAAAAAATAAAAGAACTCTAGAACTCCCAATCGGATTCCCTGTGTTGGGGGTTCTTCCGCAGTACGTAGTGCCCTGCTCGTCTTGGCTGTGTTTCCATATTGTAATTCCACTTCACTTTAAGTCAAGCTGACACTATTACCGGCGTTTTAGGAGCTTAAAATATTCATAGCAAGCAGCTGTACTCTGTATGCTGATGCTATCCTTGGAACCAATTTTAAATTGCAAATATATTAGGCTAACATTTTGAAGAGCGAGCGCAGAGTACGAGCGAAGCGTGTCATTTTCAGCTTGGGCAAAAACGCTATCGTATGTCTGTCCAGCGGATGTCCTGCTGTTCTCCTCTACCAGGTCGCATTTCGCTATATCAAAATGACTATCCTTACTAATATTATAAATGTGAAAATGTGTTTGTTTGTTTGTTTGTTACCTTTTCACGCTTCAACACCTTGACCAATCCTGATAAAAATTGGCATGCAGGTAGCCTGTGACACGGGGAAGGACATAGGCTACTTTTTATCCCGTAAAAATAGCATAGTCCGATGCAGTTCCTGGGGGAACTGAGAAAATACTCTTTTTTGGTTAATTTGTTCAAAATCACAATGGAACAATGGATTGTTGTGATTTTTTGCACAGAGATGGTTAAGGGGGTGGGAAATGACATAATTTACTGATTAGCATATTATGACATAGTTACCGAGGGATCTAGAGAATCGCTTGCGGCTCGCGCACCACTCACCCTCAAAAACAGTCATGATAACTATGTCCACGTGGGCGAAGCCGCGGGAAAAGGCTAGTGCTTAATAAAGGGGGAAGACCACTGGATACCCATAACACAAGTAAATCATTACTTAGTATGTGTTGAAGGTGGTATCATCATCATCAACATATCAGCCGAAGGAAGTCCACTGCTGGACATAGGCCTCCCCCAAGGATCTCCACGACTACCGGTTCTGCGCTGCCCGCATCCAAAGTAACCGACATAGCTCTCAGAATTGCTAAACTTAGGTGGCAGTGGGCGGGGCACATGCTCGTAGAACATATGGCCGTTGGGGTAGTAAAGTTCTCGAGTGGCGACCACGCACCGGAAAGCGTAGTGTAGTCAGGCCTCCCACTCGGTGGACCGATGACCTGGTGGAGGTCGCGGGAAGGTGGTATACATTGAAATAAATTACAACAGTACCATAGAACAAAACATATTATTGTTAACTGTGTTGTAAATGTCCAATAAAAAATATAATTATTATTATTTCTCAAGCGATTGTCTTAAAATTTTGTGAGCAGGTTCGTTAATTTGATGGAATACTAGATTTTGCCAGCGGCTTCTCTCGCGTGAACATAGTTTCTAATTTTCTATGACTGTCTTCGAGGTTGCGCAGTGCGCGAGCGTGGAAAAAAGTTGCCTACCTATATGTTAATCCAAGTCCTAATCTGTCTACCTATCAAATTTCATCCAGATATGTGCTGTAGTTTTTGCGTGAAAGAGTAACAAACATCTATACATCCATACATACAAACTTTCGAGTTTATAATTTCTAAGTAGTGGTGATAAGGTAGCCTTAATACGCGAGTACGACTCACACTTGACCGTTTTTCAATTTTTTCCTTTGTATATGTCCATTAACCTACCTCGATGCCAAATTTCAAGTTTATAAGTTACCTGGAAGTGATGTACATATTATGCTGAGTAGTGGTGATACGGAACCCTTGTTGCGCGAGTACAACCCACACTTGGCCATTTTTCAATTTTTTTCCTTCATTTAAGTCCAATAGCCTACCTAGGTGCCAAATTTCAAGTTTCTAAGTCACCTGGAAGTGGTCTATAATTTTGATGAGTCAATAAGTCATAAAAATAGTGTTTTGCGGACGTTAATATCTCATAAATGGTAAAAGATATATTTATGAAAATTGGGGTTCTAGGTAATCGAGAGGGTTTTATAGTCAAATCGGCGGCCCAAGAGCCAAAAGCAATAAAACTTTTTACAATAGTTATTTATATTCTAAATGGTCATAAGTCCTAATGCGTACGAGTGAAATTGAACCTAAGGGCCACTTGTTTAAAGCAAAAATCTATTATATGTCCCGCACACAAAGTAATCCACAGGGTTGTCAAATATTGCAAGTATAGGTAATTATTTATATTTTAGATGACCACCATCGTAAATTATATTTAAGGTCAATAATAAAACAAATAATACTTAATGACGATAATAATAATTCAAAAAATAGTTTTAGACAGTTATGCAACTGTATGATTGACACTGTATTAAAAAAAAAACCGTCTTAAATCGATGTATCAGTATCAATATCATCAATTTCGCTGTCTGAACTCTCTGTTACATTTATAATAAGTGTTTTAGATATTCAGGTAATGTCGTTGAACTATAGGGGAAACTATTATCAGTGGCTTCAACAGTCATAAATTATCCTACTTATAAGGTCGCCTGTGAAGTTGTCAATTTTACAGAACTTCTTTGAAAGTGTTTCTCGACTCTCAGTGATATTTGTTTCGTTGATACCTACACCATATACTATTCTTTTCACTGTCCCGTATGGCACTTGAGTAAGTTCGGCAGTTTTTTTAATGCTGCGGGTCCGATTTCTCTAAAGAGTCCGTCATAAACATTTTTCACTATTTTCTTGCTTTGAGAACTTAAATAAATCCGATCACGATTGGTTTGGTCTTCCCATGGACGAAACATAATTATTTATGATTTGAGTTAGATTAACGCGTGGTAATTTTGTTAATTCTAACGAAAGACTGACTGGTTGTGGTCGCAGGAATTCCGGTTGTTGCAACCCTGCAGGTAAAATTTTGTTATCTCTATTGCAATTTTTAATGACGTCATTTGTCTTTAAATTTTACAAAAAACACTTACATTAGCTTTTAGAATGTGTAAGTATTGACTTAACACCTTTTAGAATAAATTATCTAATTAGTTTATTTTTATGGCTTTTGGCTCTTAGGCGGGCGCGTTGACTATACTAGACACACAAAATTGCAAGTGTGTAGGTTAAACAGATTTTAAGTTAAGTACAGGTAGGTCGAAATTGGCACGGAATGGTTCGTGTAATATAACCTGCGGCCGGTGTCGCCTTTTTCATTTCGACTACCGTGTGTCTCGATTAGGAAGTAGTATTTTTGTCTATTCAGTTTTTGGAAATTTTTGAAAATAGTGGTGTGGTGTCTAACCTTAAGAAATGTCATATTTCAACCATTTACAAAAAGTCGACGCTAACTCTACTGACTTTGAACTAATTTTACTGTCAGTATCGCTCTACTCCTTTCATTTGCTTCAATTCGTTTTGTTAAAACCCTTAGAGAATACATAAGTTAGCTTATGTATACTCTAAGTTAAAACCGCTGTCACCACATCCCACATCCCACAAATGCCTACTCAGAAATATAGAGCTAAGAGCCTCTCAGACATTACAGTGAGCTTAATGAATATGTCTGTCTGGTGAGATAACTAGAGGTGTTACGATGTTACGATCCGAAAGCTTATATCCAAAAATTTTCGAAAAACCTAAAAAGTTTTGGGTACCTACAAGCTTTTATATCAAAATAATGACATTAGCCGCCTTCGTGGCGTAACGGTTAAGTCCATTAGCTTCACATCAGGAGGTCACTGGTTCGATTCCCGGCGGAGTCTAACTTTTTTAGTCTCGGTTTCTTTGGTGGAAGGGCATTTTCTATGCCCGTCTGAATAGCTACCACCATCGTATTTAAGTCTTGCCGCCAGACTAATGTAAACAGCATTGAGTGTTCGGGCTTGAAGATAAGATAGCCAGTCCGCCATTGCGTTGGTGAATCTAGGTAAGCCCGCTTCTACCAGGTAAGATGATGTCAAAGGCTTACCAATTGTAAATAAAAAAAAATATAATTTACGTGTTCTTCGCAGTGAACCCTTGCTTTCATTTGATACCTATATTATGTGGGTACATAAAAAGTAACTGCTCCGCCATTTTTGGGAGTCAGCCATATTGGATTTAGAATGACGTGACTTAGCTACCCATGCTTTGTCATCCAGACTTAACGTGTATGGAAAATTTCAGCTCAATCGTAAACCGGGAAGTGGTTCTACCTCAGTTACCAAGATTTGACCCAAACTAACACACTGAAACTGCAAGATAATTAAATATTTTTTGTACGTTTTGCATCCCAAAATAATATGGTAACTCCTCGACTCGAAGTACACAAAAAAGTTTTCCATACTAGCGATTCTTCTACAGTAAGTACTTTTTTACACGAGTAAAGAAAGTACTTACTGTAGAGTATCACTGTACTTACCAAAACGAAGAGTAATGTTAAATACATTTAATTTATTAAAAAAAAAATGAAAAAAAAGATAAATAAAAAAGTAACTTAAAAAATTTTGATTTATTTAATTTATATAATTTATTAAATCTTAGCTTTCTGCCTCGTGGCTCCACGCACGATTTTTTTTAGGCCAGAACTCTTTGCGTGCTCACAACTGTACAAAGTTTCATCGTCACCTGTTAAGAATTGTCCGAAATTTAAGATTTTTGAACAAAGGACAATTTTCGTTATTATTTATAAAGATTAACAAAAGGTTTAATTGATGCATCTAATATTTTGAGTAAATCTGCTATAACTCTTAATAGGTCTTGATCGTTCCCCACCTAGCTAATTGCCAAATCGAAAAGAGCGGACACCCTTAATAGGTCTTGATCGTTCCCCACCTAGCTAATTGCCAAATCGAAAAGAACGGACACCCTTAATAGGTCTTGATCGTTCCCCACCTAGCTAATTGCCAAATCGAAAAGAGCGGACACCCTTAATAGGTCTTGATCGTTTCCCAACTAGCTAATTGCCAAATCGAAAAGAACGGACACCCTTAATAGGTCTTGATCGTTCCCCACCTAGCTAATTGCCAAATCGAAAAGAGCGGACACCCTTAATAGGTCTTGATCGTTCCCCACCTAGCTAATTGCCAAATCGAAAAGAACGGACACCCTTAATAGGTCTTGATCGTTCCCCACCTAGCTAATCGCCAAATCGAAAAGACCGGACACCCTTAATAGGTCTTGATCGTTCCCCACCTAGCTAATTGCCAAATCGAAAAGACCGGACACCCTTAATAGGTCTTGATCGTTCCCCACCTAGCTAATCGCCAAATCAAAAAGACCGGACACCCTTAATAGGTCTTGACCGTTCCCCACCTAGCTAATTGCCAAATCGAAAAGACCGGACACCCTTAATAGGTCTTGATCGTTCCCCACCTAGCTAATTGCCAAATCGAAAAGACCGGACACCCTTAATAGGTCTTGACCGTTCCCCACCTAGCTAATTGCCAAATCGAAAAGACCGGACATCCTTAATAGGTCTTGACCGTTCCCCACCTAGCTAATTGCCAAATCGAAAAGACCGGACACCCTTAATAGGTCTTGATCGTTCCCCACCTAGCTAATTGCCAAATCGAAAAGACCGGACACCCTTAATAGATCTTGATCGTTCCCCATCTAGTTAAATGCCAAATCGAATAGACCGGACACCCATAATTAGGTCTTGATCGTTCCCCATCTAGTTAAATGCCAAATCGAATAGACCGGACACCCATAATTAGGTCTTGATCGTTCCCCACCTAGCTAATTGCCAAATCGAAAAGACCGGACACCCTTAATAGATCTTGATCGTTCCCCACCTAGCTAATTGCCAAATCGAAAAGACCGGACACCCTTAATAGGTCTTGATCGTTCCCCATCTAGCTAAATGCCAAATCGAATAGACCGGACACCCTTAATAGGTCTTGATCGTTCCCCACCTAGCTAATTGCCAAATCGAAAAGACCGGACACCCTTAATAGGTCTTGATCGTTCCCCACCTAGCTAATTGCCAAATCGAAAAGACCGGACACCCTTAATAGGTCTTGATCGTTCCCCACCTAGCTAATTGCCAAATCGAAAAGACCGGACACCCTTAATAGGTCTTGATCGTTCCCCACCTAGCTAATTGCCAAATCGAAAAGACCGGACACCCATAATACGTCTTGATCGTTCCCCACCTAGCTAATTGCCAAATCGAAAGACCGGACACCCTTAATAGATCTTGATCGTTCCCCACCTAGCTAATTGCCAAATCGAAAAGACCGGACACCCTTAATAGGTCTTGATCGTTCCCCACCTAGCTAATTGCCAAATCGAAAGACCGGACACCCTTAAAATTTCAGCTAATTGATTAGTTTCCCTGGGATTTTTTTTTGTATGATAAACATAGGTTGCAGTGGGCAGTGCACACAGCTCGTATAACACATGGCAATTGGGGATTCAAGATTCAAGATGTTTATTCAAAATAGGTGCAAATTACACTCTTTCTCATAGTCATAAAATAGTAATTACATAATAATTATACATATCTTTGTGAACAATAAAAAAATAAACAATCATTAGTTAAAAAAGTAAAAAAAAAATCATTGATTAGAACATGAAAACAATATGACACGAGAAGTTGTAAGTACATTAAAATCATTGAATGTCATTAATGCCTTTGACAAGAGTTGGACAGTTCACACGGACAGCACCCGGTCACGAGTATAACGCGAGAGTCAGCCATCGCTCCTATCAACCATATTAGAAGGTAAGGAACGTTAGGGGCAGTAAAGTTCTCCAGTGGCGACCGCGCACTGGAAGACGTAGCGTAGGCAGGCTTCTAACTGGATGGACCAAGTGGTTGTAATCCTTAAGGGAGGCCTTTGTCCAACATAACCTCTTTCAGCTGATATGATGAAGCATTGGTACAGCTCGCGCCAAACTTTATTGCTGATATGAACTGTAATCCGAGTGCTTACTGCGCCGGTATAACCGTTTCGTAGGTAGTACCTTTACGTCTGACATGAAATAGAACGTGCCTCGGGTGCATGAAACGGAACGCACCTCGGCATCATACACTCTAGTGTGTCCGTGATCCATCTTGTCACCCGTTGCAATTCGTATGTGTTTTAATCTTATTAATCTATATATATAAAAATGAATTGCTATATATAAAAAAGTCTCGCTAAAACTCGAGAACGGCTGGACCGATTTGGCTAATTTTGGTATTGAATTATTTGTGAAAGTCCAGAGAAGGTTTAAAAGGTGAATAAATATAAAAACGCTCGGAATTAAATTAAAAAATAATAATTTTGGTTGACTTCACACACAACCTTCGAGTTTTTATACTTACACTTATGTATATTTTTGGCTGTTCGTTTGTCTCGCTAAAACTCGAGAACGGTTGGACCGATTTGGCTAATTTTGGTATTGAATTATTTGTGGAAGTCCAGAGAAGGTTTAAAAGGTGAATAAATATGAAAATGCTCGGAATTAAATAAAAAAAAATCCAAAAATAAAAAATCTGTCAAAAAATAATTGGTTTTAGGGTAGGGTAGTGTAGTGTAGGTGTAGGGTAGTGTAGGGTAGGGTAGGGTTGGTTAGTGTAGTGTAGGGTTGGGTAGGGTAGTGTAGTATAGTGTAGGGTAGTGTACGGTAGGGTAGTGTAGAGTAGTGTATGTAGGGTAGGTTAGGGTAGTGTAGTGTTGGGTAGGGTAGTGTAGGGTAGGGTAGTGTAGTGTAGGGTATTGTAGTGTTGGGTAGGGTAGTGTAGGGTAGGGTAGTGTAGGGTAGGGCAGTGTAGTGCAGGGTAGGGTAGTGTAGAGATGGGTAGTGTAGTGTAGGATAGTGTAGGGTAGGATAGTGTAGGGTAGTGTACGGTAGGGTAGTGTAGAGTAGTGTTTGTAGGGTAGGTTAGGGTAGTGTAGGGTAGGGTAGTGTAGAGATGGGTAGTGTAGTGTAGGGTAGTTTACGGTAGGGTAGTGTAGAGTAGTGTATGTAGGGTAAGTTAGGGTAGTGTAGTGTAGGGTAGGGTAGTGTAGGGTAAGGTAGTGTAGGGTAGGGTAGGGTAATGTAGTGTAGGTTAGGGCAGTGTAGTGTAGTGTAGGGTGGAAAGAAGTTCGCCGGGACAGCTAGTATTCAATAAAATAAACTACAGTGTCATCTTAGTTATTTATTTGTTAATGTTACTTCGTAACATTACATGGTGCCGAAACCCGGAAAAAGGAAAAAGGAGGGATGACATGAAATGGAACGCACCTCGGCATCATATACTCCAGTGTGTCTGTGGTCCATCATATCACCCATTGCAATCCGTATGTGTTTTAATCTTATTAATATTCAATAAAATAAACAACAGTGTCATCTCAGTTATTTATTTGTTAATGTTACATCGTAACATTACATGGTGCCGAAACCCGGAAAAAGGAAAAAGGAGGGATGACATGAAATAGAACGTGCCTCGGGTGCATGAAACGGAACGCACCTCGGCATCATATACTCTTGTGTGTCCGTGGTCCATCATGTCACCCATTGCAATCCGTAATGTCATCATATCAGCCAAAATTCTTCCACTGCTGGACAAAAGCCTCCCCCAAGGATTTCCACGACGACCGGTCCTGCGCTGCCCGCATCCATCGGCTTCCCGCGATCTTCACCAGGTCATCGGTCCACCGCGTGGGAGGCCTGCCTACGCTACGTTTTCCGAGAACTTTACTGCCCGATCGGCCATCTGTTCTACGAGCTATATGCCCTGCCCACTGCCACTTCAGTTTAGCGATTCTGTGAGCTATGTCGGTTACTTTAGTTCTCCTGCGGATCTCGTCGTTTCTGATTCGATCACGCAGAGAAACTCCGAGCATAGCACGCTCCATTGCCCTTTGGGTGACCTTGAGCCTTCTTATGAGGCCCATAGTAAGCGACCATGTCTCAGTTCCGTAAGTCATCACTGGCAACACACACTGGTCAAAGACCTTAGTCTTGAGACGCTGCGGTATTGGGGACATGAAGATATTGCGAAGCTTCCCGAACGCTGCCCAGCCGATTTGGATTCGTCGATTGATCTCTTTCTTGAAGTTGGACCTGCCTAGCTGGACTGTTTGTCCCAGGTATACATATTCGTCAACAACTTCCAGTGTAAAGTCTCCAACCTTTAGAGGGGTGGGTGCGACACGGACATTTAACATTACTTTCGTTTTGTCCACGTTCATTTTAAGGCCCACTTGTTGAGAGACTTGACTGAGGCTTTACTGAATCCGTATGTGTTTTAATCTAATTAATATTCAATAAAATAAACTACAGTGTCATCTTATTTATTTGTTAATGTTACATCGTAACATTACATGGTGCCGAAACCCGGAAAAAGGAAAAAGGATGGATGACATGAAATAGAACGTGCCTCAAGTGCATGAAACGGAACGCACCTCGGCATCGTATACTCTAGTGTGTCCGTGCTCCATATTGTCACCCATTGCAATTCGTATGTGTTAATTAATAGTCAATAAAATAAATTACAGTGTCATTTTAGTCATTTATTTGTTAATGTCACATCGTAACATTACAACGTCCTACTAACTGCGACGCGTCTTGTGACCAACTTCAGAGCCGTTTAAAGTTTGGCGCGAGCTATACCATTATTTAAAAAGCAAAAGGATTTGAAAAGGCATTTATAGCACAAAAAAATGTTTACGTGCAGTATGTAGAACCCCTATTGGAAATAGAGATTCATGTAAACCCTTGTTCAAGGCAAACCGAGTGTTACCACTTTCATGTTTATATATTAAACAAATTTGTAAATTTGTTCGGGGGATTACCCTGCATATTTAAAAACGCATGAAGAGGTTTTCGAGAGGGCTACGCGCCATAAAGATGGACTCTATCTTCCCTATTCAAGAGTAAATGTCCACAAGCATAATTCCTTCTGTATGGAAATATGTGTTTACAACAACCTCCCTATCCGCATTAAAACTTGTTAAAATTTTAGTTTCGAATCTACATTGACCGAATGGCTTTAAAACAAGTGTTAGTATTCAGTAAAAGAATTTCTTAGCGACAAAAATTGATGATAGTTCGTGAAACCTAGGTTATATTATAATATGTTTATTTGCATGGCATTGATGGTGGGACATAAGATACCTTAAATTTAAGAACCCCATGTATTCAACTATGTTCTGGCAAATAAATGCTTTGACTTTAGATCCGAAAATCATATCTCTCTATTATACGAAACAACCGTAATCTTCAGTGTATAGGTCTATTTGTAGGTATACAACGGTTGAACCGGGCGGGTAGGGTTTTCGACGGATTGTTTTTGTGTTCAAATCCTGTAACTGTTACGTCACGGAAAGGTCTCAGAGGTGGGAAGACTCTGGAAAATGGATATGATCGGGAAGCCGAGCAACCGGGTTAACACATTTTTTTTATTGGTAAGCCCTTGGCATCATCTCACCTGATGGTAAGTGACGATGACGCCGAAGATGGAAGCGGGCTTACCAAGATTCCCCAACACAACGGAAAACTGGCTATTTCATCTTCAAGCCGGAACACATCAATGTTATTAACACTGGTATTTGGCGACAAGACTTAGGTAAGATGGTGGCGGTCTTAGAAAATGCCATGCCACCTTCTAAACCGAGTCTTACTAGTTGACCCCGCCGGGAATCGAACTTGCGACCTCCGGGTGTAAAGCGAATGAACTAACCATTACGTCACAGAGGCGGTTAATGATCTAGATAGATAAAACATTTATTCTTTACATCGACACAAATACAGTACAATAATAGGTAGTTTATGAAACTCTTGCATAATACCTGGTTATATGCAGATTAAACCTACCTATTAAATAAAAAAAATGAAGATAACAGAGTATAAGAAAAATATATCCACGAAATTCAGTACCTAGTGAGTACCTACAACAAAACGATCTGTGCCACAGTCCAGCATGTCACCGCGCATGCGCTAAAGCGGGCGCTGTCACAGGATAGGTTAAACAATGACGAAGAAAATAGTTCGATTGGTAAAAGTTGCAATAAAAACTTTTCGTAATGCTATAAAAATGGCGCGCCCCGCTTATGCGTTCCATTAAAAGAAAATAATTGATTGAATCTCCTTGGTTACATTAACTTCTTAAACTTGTCTTGTATCGTAATGGTAAAAAAATTGTAGTTTATGAAACTTTTGCATAATAAGACCAAATTATATGCAGTTTCATACACTACTTTATCTAATCTCATACATTGGAATTGAATCAACTAAAATACAAAGATCAAAGTTAAGAGCAAGAAAAAAAATCACACGAAATTCAGTAAGTACCTACAACAAAACGTGTCATAGCGCTGAATCCCAGCGCATCGCCGCTCTTGCACTGAAGCGGACGGTGTCACAGACAGGTAAAAACAATGCTTTCACTGATCTCAGACAGAATGAAAGTTATCCACGAAATTCAGTTTTTTTTATTATTATTATATCAGCTCATATATACGTCCCCACCGAGGGGCTCGAGCCTACCCTGAATCAGGGTGATTAGGCCTTAGTCGACCACGCGGGCCCAGTGCGGGTTGGTCGACTTCACACACAACCTTCGAGTTTCTTCGCAGGCGTGTGCAGGTTTCCTTACGATGTTTTCCTTCACCGTTAAAGCAATCGGTAATGATATGAACGTAAGTTTTTGAAAAACTCATTGGTACATTGGCCGTCCAGATTTGAACCCGGTACCTTTGGATAGATGGACCGAGTCGTTACCGGTTGAGCCACCGACGCTTTTACGAAATCAGTATCTACAACAAAATTCAATGAAAAACCAACACATCACCGCGCATGCGTTAAAGCGGGTGCTGTCACAGACCAGTAAAATTTGGAATGAAAACTTTTTGTATTGCTGTAAAAATGGCGCAAACCGCATGTGCGTTCCAATAAAAAAAAATATGGAACTTCGTTGGTGATATTATCTCTTTGGTTTAATTTGTATCGTAATGGAAAAAAAAGATTATAACATTATTTCTCTAACAAAATAATGTTGAGACTTTTTGGCGGGAATTTGTAGCGTTCAGTTTGTCATTTTTCTTTTATTATCCGAAAAATTACATTTAGTGGTTTTTGATGTATAATATTGATAGTGTATTTATCAGCGAAGGATCATATAAGTGTTTCTTGTGTAGGATAATGAAATAAAAGTGTGTATACTGTGTTTCGAGTTCCCACAAGAAGTCCGAGCAAGCTTTAGCAAAAGTGCTATCATTTTGCTAGAGTATGTAGGTTAGGTTAGTTTATAGACAATAATATGATGTGAACGTGAAGAAACTACTGAAAATTACTGAAGACGTGAATTCTACAAGTGAATACTACTGAAAAACATATACTGAAGACTAGGCGGTATGGCCAATGAGCCTTAGCCTGCCCTAAAAGGGCGAAGAAAAAAAAAATGTTATAATGTTTTGTTTTTTTTTTAATTACGGTTTTGTGTTTATAAAGTATGCCAAGGACTTTTTGGCGGGAATTTGTAGCGTTCAGTTTGTCATTTTTCTTTTATTATCCGAAAAATTACATTTAGTGGTTTTCGATGTGTAATATTGATAGTGTATTTATCAGCGAAGTATCATTTATGTGTTTCTTGTGTAGGATAATGAAATAAAAGTGTGTATACTGTGTTTCGAGTTCCCACAAGAAGTCCGAGCAAGCTTTAGCAAAAGTGCTATCATTTTGCTAGAGTATGTAGGTTAGGTTAGTATATAGACAATGACATGATGTGAACGTGAAGAACAGTGACCTAGAAAACTGAAAAGGAGAAAATTACTACATAATCTGAAAAATATACTAAAAAATTACTGAAGACGTGAATTCTACAAATTAATACTGCTGAATAACATATACTGAAGACTAGGCGGTATGGCCAATGAGCCTTAGCCTGCCCTAAAAGGGCGAAGTTAAAAAAAAAAAAAAAAAAAAAAGTATGCCAATATAAACTCGTTTTGAAGTTTATAATGCGAACTTTACGATATGAGAGTAGATAAAATAATTTATAAAATTATTTGGTTTGAGGAAAAGTGATACTCGTATAATCGGAGATATGCCATCTATATAATATTTATATAAAGAAAGTCGTGTTAGTTACACCATTTCTAATTTTGTGTTTTCCATCAAACGAAAATCGATATTAAATAGTTTTGAGACTACTTGTCAATAAAGTCTTCAATTTTATTAAAGCAGTTTTCCAATAAAAACTGTTTTAATAATGTTATAAAATTTGACTGATTAATTGCCAATAGGGGGTCGGACTGCATCTATCTATAATATAATAAAACTGTAACGGGGCCGTGTCTGTACATGAAATATTTTTGGAAAATAATAACTGTGGTGGACATTACTAAAGATACAGAGGCCAAAACAACAACTTTTGGAATTTTTGTCTGTCTGTCTGTCTGTCTGTCTGTCTGTATGTTCGCGCATCACGCAAAAACTACCAGGCCGATTTTGATGAAATTTTGTATGGTGGTTTCTTATAGCCCGGGTTAACATATAGGATACTCTTTATCCCAGAAAATTCAAGAGTTCCCGTGGGAAAATCAAAAGTATTCATTTATAGAGTGGCTCACCACGCAAATGTGGCTTGACCTATTACAATCAAATTTTACACGTTGATACCCTTATCGCGAACTAAAACTGGGACATTGTGGATCCCAAAAAAATTAGGGTTCCTACAGGAATGCAAAAAATTGTATCTTTAGAATGACGTAACAATATGAAACCTTTACATTGGGATGGGGTGTTTTGACCATCATTGTATAGTCGGGTATTCTTTATCCCGGAAAACTAAAGAGGTCCCGTGGGAAATTATCTATCGATACATACAATAATAACAAAAGAGTACTTTTTTCTATATATTAGCTACACATACCAAACATTATAAACATAGTAGCAGAATGTCAATAGATGGCACTGCAGGGATAATAAAACGCGCTTAAGTTGTATTAAAACATTAAAATATTATTTCAAACTTTTGAGTGGATTTCTTTTATGTATTTTTCAGCATACGCTACTTTAAACTCTGGAACTATGGTACGTAGCGATGTGTTTCATAGACGAATAGAGAGGTATTTTTTTACAGATTCCAATCGTGTAAAAAAATAAAAACACATAAATTGAGTTTAACATCTTTTAACAGGAGGCACAGATATGGGAACTCTTCTGACGGCGACTATTTGCGTGTGGCAGTTGCTCTCCGCCTGCAATATCAATATCTGTGAACCTCATCAATGTACTTGCGAGTCTTCGGTGGAGGCAATTGGCTATCACTCACTGAGTTGCAGTCGTGTTTGTGAAGATTACCACGTAACCAATTCCTTAATGACCTCACTCGGAGGGCACTGGTCTCGGCCAGATGGAATATTCCATCTTTGATGCAGCCGCCGGCCGGGCTTTAGTCGATCTGATGGCAAAAGGCCGGAGGGTTTAAACAGGTGCTATGGCAGAGAGGTACGTGTCTGCTTTAGGAAGCCACTTTTTCTGCCTCAGTCCTCACCCGTACGGTACTGCTGCTCAATTTGCGGTGAGAAAGAAGCATAATAAGTACTCGGTCTTGGAGGCAAATTACTGCTTTGTGCCGCTGGTCTGTGAGACAATCGGCTGCTGAACCCTCAGAGGCCTTTGCCTTTACAAAGAAGATTGGCCTTCGCCTTCGAGAGAGGAGATGCGACGTGAGGTCCTACCTGCTGCTAAGGTTGTCTATTGCCATCCATCGCGGCAACGAGAAGTGCGTCTTGGGCTCCTTTGGAGCTGATACGACTCGAGGATTTGACCCATATTAATATTGTTAGGAAAATTTATTACTAGATTGATACCTATAATGATTTGAATTTGTTTTTTGATAATATTTCATCATATCAGTTTATATACGTCCCCACCAAGGGGCTCGACCTGCCCTGAGTTAGGGCGATCTGGCCTTAGACGATCACGCGGGCCCATTGCGGGTTGATTGACTTCACACATAAGCTTCGAATTTCTTCGCAGGCGTGTGCAGGTTTCCTCACGATGTTTTTCTCACCGTAAGAGCGTCGGATAAACGTACATACCAGTATGAAATCGATATTCGTATAGATATTGGTAAGTGGCAGGATTCGAAACACGGCCTTCCGGACAGGAGGTAGTGGCCCTAACCGTTTTGCCACCGACGCTCTATATTTTATTTAAGATTTAGAAATCCATACTTTATATTATAAATGTGAAAATGTGTTTGTTTGTTTGTTACCTATTTACACTTCAACACCTCTACCAATCTTGATGAAATTTGGCATGCAGGTAGCCTGTATCACTGGTAATGAAATAGTCAACCTTTTATCTGTGGAAATTATCATAGTCCGATGCAGTTCCTGAGGAAACTAAAACAATACTCTTTGTTCGTTTTATTTAAAATCGTAACGAAAAAATAGATTGGTGTGATTTTTAGCACAGAGATGAGGTGGAAAATGATATAATTTACTAATAAGTATATCCTGACGTAGTTCCCGAGGGATCTGGGGACAACTGTTTTCTACACTCGCGCACGTCGGTGGCGTCGCGACGGAGCAACGGATTAAAGTGATTTTTTGTATAGAATTTGTTGAGGGGGTGGGAAGTGACAAAGACTGCTAATCCGAATAGCCCGATACAGTTCCTGAGGTACCTGGTGAAAACTCATGTCCACGCTTGCGAGCTGATTGCGGCTCGCGCACCACTCACCCTCAAAAAGAGTCATAAAAGCTATGTCCACGTGGGCGAAGCCGCGGGCAAAAGCTAGTAATATAATAAAACTGTAACGGGGCCGTGTCTGTACATGAAATATTTTTGGAAAATAATAACTGTGGTTGACATTACTAACGATACAGAAGCCAAAACAACAACTTTTGGAATTTTTGTCTGTCTGTCTGTCTGTCTGTCTGTCTGTATGTTCGCGCATCACGCAAAAACTACCAGGCCGATTTTGATGAAATTTTGTATGGTGGTTCCTTATAGCCCGGGTTAACATATAGGATACTTTTTATCCCAGAAAATTGAAGAGTTCCCGTGGGAAAATCAAAAGTATCCATTAATAGAATGGCTCACCCACCACGCAAATGTGGCTTG
Source organism: Coleophora flavipennella (assembly GCA_947284805.1). Classification (NCBI taxonomy): domain Eukaryota; kingdom Metazoa; phylum Arthropoda; class Insecta; order Lepidoptera; family Coleophoridae; genus Coleophora; species Coleophora flavipennella. The sequence goes on along the minus strand of OX369303.1, from coordinate 9,397,013 downwards.
ACCTATTACAATCAATTTTACCCTTATCGCGAACTAAAACTGGGACATTGTGAATCCCAAAAAAATTAGGGTTCCTACAGGAATGCAAAAAATTGTATCTTTAGAATGACTCAACGTAAAAATATGAAACCTTTACATTGGGATGGGGTGTTTTTGACTATCATTGTGAGTCGGGTATTCTTTATCCCGGAAAACTAAAGAGGTCCCGTGGGAAATTATCTATCGATACTTACAATAATATCACTGGAGTACTTTTTTCTATATATTAGCTACACATACCATACATTATAATCATAGTAGCAGAATGTCAATAGATGGCACTGCAGGGATAATAAAACGCGCTTAAGTTGTATTAAAACATTAAAATATTATTTTATACTTTTGAGTGGATTTCTTTTATGTATTTTTAAGCATACGCTACTTTAAACTCTGGAACTATGGTACGATAGCGATGTGTTTCATAGACGAACAGAGAGGTATTTTTTTACAGATTCCAATCGTGTAAAAAAATAAAACACATAAATCGAGTTTAGCATCTTTTAACAGGAGGCACAGATATGGGAACTCTTCTGACGGCGACTATTTGCGTGTGGCAGTTGCTCTCCGCCTGCAATATCAATATCTGTGAACCTCATCAATGTATTTGCGGGTCCACGGCGGAGGCAATTGGCCATCACTCACTGAGTTGCAGTCGTGTTTGTGAAGATTCCCACGTCACCAATTCCTTAATGACCTCACTCGGAGGGCACTGGTCTCGGCCAGATGGAATTGATTCCAGACAGAATGGAATATTCCATCTTTGATGCAACCGCCCGCCGGGCTTTAGTCGATCTGATGGCAAAAGGCCGGAGGGTTTAAACAGGTGCTATGGCAGAGAGGAACGCGTCTGCTTTGGGAAGCCACTTTTTCTGCCTCACTCTTTACCCGTGTGGTACTGCTGCTCAATTTGCGGTAAAAAAAGAAGCATAATAAGTACTCGGTCTTGGAGGCAAATTACTGCTTTGTGCCGCTGGTCTGTGAGACAACCGGCTGCTGAACCCTCAGAGGCCTTTGCCTTCACAAAGGAGATTGGCCTTCGCCTTCGAGAGAGGAGATGTGACCTGCTGCTAAGGTTGTCTATTGCCATCCAGCGCGGCAACGAGAAGTGCGTCTTGGGCTCCTTTGGAGCTGATACGACTCGAGTATTTAACCCATATTCATATTGTTAGGAAATTTTATTACTAGATTGATACCTATAATGATTTGAATTAGTTTTTTGATAATATAGGTATATATGTTATTTCATCATATCAGTTTATATACGTCCCCACCAAGGGGCTCAACCTGCCCTGAGTTAGGGCGATCTGGCCTTAGACGATCACGTGGGCCCATTGCGGGTTAATTGACTTCACACATAAGCTTCGAATTTATTCGAAGGCGTGTGCAGGTTTCCTCACGATGTTTTTCTCACCATAAGAGCGTCGGATAAACGTACATACCAGTATAAAATCTATATTCGTATAGATATTGATAAGTGGCAGGATTCGAACCACGGCCTTCCGGACAGGAGGTAGTGGCCCTAACCGTTTTGCCACTGACGCTCTAAATTTTATTTAAGATTTAGAAATACTTACTTAATTAATATTATAAATGTGAAAATGTGTTTGTTTGTTTGTTACCTATTCACACTTCAACACCTCTATCAATCTTGATGAAATTTGGCATGCAGGTAGCCTGTTTCACTGGGAATGAAATAGTCAACCTTTTATCTGTGGAAATTATTATAGCCCGATGCAATTCCTGAGGAAACTAAAACAATACTTTTTGTTCGTTTTATATAAAATCGTAACGAAAACATAGATTGGTGTGATTTAGCACAGAGATGAGGTAAAAAATGATATAATATACTAATAAGTATATCCTGACATAGTTCCCGAGGGATCTGGGGACAACTGTTTTCTACGCTCGCGCACGTCAGTGGCGTCGCAACGGAGCAACGGATTAAAGTGATTTTTTGTATAGAATTTGTTGAGGGGGTGGGAAGTGACAAAGACTGCTAATCTGAATAGCCCGATACAGTTCCTAAGGTACCTGGAGAAAACTCATGTCCACGTTTGCGAGCTAATTGCGGCTCGCGCACCACTCACCCTCAAAAAGAGTCATAAAAGCTATGTCCACGTGGGCGAAGCCGCGGGCAAAAGCTAGTCAAAAATAAATATGATTTCCTAAATTTCTCTCCTCTTGAAGTTTCAAAAAACCTTACTTGTTTTGTTTTTCCATCACGTCTTCAATTTTAAATTGATCAAATTTACAAAATAAGTTCGTCAATGGCGCTTAAAATCTATGACTTCACTTCTGGGTATATCAAACATTTTTAGAACAAAATTTCGTTCTTGACAGATCATAAAAAGTAACTCAAATGACTAGCAGTCCGATCCCCTATTTCAACCTTGCAAGAAGTGAATTTAACATCAGGACCACCCGATGTCTTGCACAATGTCTTGCAACGACAAATGAAAAAAAAAAAAGTTGGGTACTCTTGAGTGTATGTTTTTTGTTATATAGTATTAGTACCTACTTAATTGATAAGTACAGAAAATTGAATCAAGATAGGGATTAGGTACGTAAAAGCTTCCCGTAAATGTTAACTCTATCGTTTATTTGAGAAACCCTATAAGTCACTTTATCGACGCATTTGATTTTTTTAAATATTATAAGTTGATAGAATAAATTTCTCTACGTGAAATTAAATTTAAACGATACTGACATTACTATTTTATAATATTTTTGTATATATAACCGCTCAAACTCAATAACTCAAAGGTGACTGACTGACTGACTGACATAGTGATCTATCAACGCACAGCCCAAATCACTGGACGGATCGGGCTGAAATTTGGCATGCAGGTAGATGTTATGACGTAGGCATCCGCTAAGAAAGTATTTTGGGAAATTCCCACGGGAACCGCAAAAATCGGGATCTGCGCGGGCGAAGCTGCGGGCATCCACTAGTTACTTATATTTAAGTCTTCTTCTCATGTAAGTGACATTTTGTCTTTTATGAGAATAAATATCTTTAAATCTAAGTTTTTGCAGAATTATTTTTTTACTTTTCTTGACTAGTTCGACGATTTTGTCATATGGGGCTTCTCAAATAAACGATTCAATTATAAGAGGGGAAAAATTTTGTACTCAGTTATTCCGGAGACAAGGGGGGAATGCTCGATTTTCCAATATTTTCTATAATTCCTTTTAAACATTTTATGAGAGCGTCGGTGGCGTAACGGTTACGGCCGCTACCTCCTGTCCGGTAGGCCGTGGTTTGAATCCTGCCATGTACCAATGTGTTTTCGAATTTCGATTTCATATGTACGTTTACCCAAAGCTCTTACGGTGAAGGAAAACATCGCAAGGGAACCTGCACTTGCATGTGAAGAAACTCGAAGGTTGTGTGTAGTCGACCAACCCGCACTGGGCTCGCCTGATCGACTAAAGCCCTCGTGTGGACGTATGTGAGCTGATAAGAAGCATTTTATACTTATAAAAATAAACTGGTATTTCTTATAACAAGTCCTTCCATTGATACGTCATAATATGACGTACTTGAAAAAAAACCTTTCTAATTTGCACCCAAAACCGAATTTAATACTAGCTATTGGCCGCGACTTCGCCCGCGTGGACATCGTTTTGAAGGTGAGTAGTGCGCGAGCCGTTGCGGCTCGCAAGCGTGGGAATGAGTTTGCCCCAGATTCCTCAGGAACTATGTCGGGCTATGAAATGCTAAATAATAGTCTATGACATTTCCTACCCACTCAACCATCTCTCTGTAAAAAATCACAATCCGTTGCTCCGTTACGATGTTAAAGTAATCAACCAAAAGAGAGTATTTTTTTCAGTTCCCTCAGGAACTGTACCGAACTGTTCTATTTTCACAGGATAAAAAAGTTACATATATGGAGAAGGTCCATAACACAGGCTACGTGCATGCCAAGTTTTGTAAAGATTGGTTGAGAAGCGTGAAGAGGTAACAAACAAACAAACAAAACATTCTCACATTTATAATAATAGTAAGGATATAAATAATATGTGACATGTGTGTGAAGTCGACCAACCCGCACTGGGCCGCCGTGGTCGACTAAGGCCCGATCGTTCTAATTCCTTAGCTCAGAGGTAAAGTTCACTGGCTTTACACAGGAGGTCGCGGGTTCGATTCCCGGTGGGATCACCTTGTAAGACTCGGTTTGGTTGGTGGTAGGGCATTTTTTAAGCCCGCCTGGCTAGCTACCACCATATTATCTAAGTCTTGCCGCCAAACATTAGTGTTAAAAAACATTGATGTGTTCCGGCATGAAAATAAGATAGGCAGTTCTCCATTGCGTTGGGGAATCTTGGCAAGCCCGCTTCCATCTTCGGCATCATCGTCACTTACCATCTGGTGAGATGATGCTTAGGGCTTACCAATAGTGAATAAAAAAATTTAAAAAAGGCTGGAGCCCCTCGGTGGTTTGAGCTTATGTGATAATAAATATACACCAATTTTCGACTTTTTTATCTACTAGATATACTAGAAACATGGTGGTTCGCTATCCGGGAAAAATCTGAACAAAGTGCCTCCCATACAAATCCAGGATGTTTATTACTTTTAATCAAACAATTCTCTAACGATTTTAATGAAACTCTCTGAATAACAAGGACTTATTAAGGCCTACTGCACTAGATAGTTCATTATTCCAGGAAAAAAAATAAGTTACATCCCATACATATCCATTTTTTTTTAAATCATCAAATAATTTAATAAGTTTTTACACTTCTTTTAATTGCTCTTAACACCTTTCACTACACCCCCCCCCCCCCTGCCATACCCTACACTAAACTACACTACTCTACCCTACCCTACACTACCCTACCCTGTTTTACGGTGAATTAATAATCGAAGACTTGATGGCTATCCGCGCAATCTATCAGATGCGATCACGTGAGTCGTTACAGAATAAGTTTAAAGAAATCAATATTTTAACTGTTGCTAGTCAATTTATATATGAAAACATCATGTACGTTCGTAAGAATTTGCATTTATTTCCTAAAACCAGTGACAGGCATAATTTGAATTTAAGAAATGTAAATAAAATAGATAATATAGCCTTTTCGAGACTGAGTAAGGTTAAAAAGTCATTTGTGGGGCAGTGTATAAGATTCTACAATAAAATTCCAGAAAATGTAACTAGTTTGTCAGAGAATAAATTCAAGACTCATGTCAAAAAATGTTTGTGCTCCAGAGGATATTATAAAATAATAGATTATGTAAATGACAAAGATGTTGATTCTATATCAAATACCATTACCTGAGACTGTAATCTGAATCATGACATTATTTGTAATATACTGTTTTTTTTTTTGTTTTGACTATTTAAAAGTGTGTGTAAACACCTATTTGAAATAAATTGTTTTTGATTTTTGATTTTGAAAACAAAACGAGTAAGGTTTTCCGAAGTTTAAGTAGGAGGGCAATTTTGTGATCAAGAGTTCATATAATGAACTACACATTTTCAACCTGGACTTGACCCCCGTGTGTGGAGTATGTCCTAACCTTCCACAGTTGGAAGAGACCTGAGCCCCAGTAGTGGGTACTTTATGGGGTGTTAATGAACTACACATTTTCAACCTGGACTTGACCCCCGTGTGTGGAGTATGTCCTAACCTTCCACAGTTGGAAGAGACCTGAGCCCCAGTAGTGGGTACTTTATGGGGTGTTAATGAACTACACATTTTCAACCTGGACTTGACCCCCGTGTGTGGAGTATGTCCTAACCTTCCACAGTTGGAAGAGACCTGGGCCCCAAAAGTGGGGACTTTGTGGGGTGTTAATGAACTACACATTTTCAACCCGGACTTGGCCCCCGTGTGTGGAGTAAGGCCTAACCTTCCACAGTTTGGGAAGGGAACTGGAACCCAGTAGTGGGGACTTTATGGGGTGTTTACGAACTACAAATTTTCAACCCGGACTTGGACCCCGTGTGTGGAGTATGGGTTAACCTTCCACAGTTTGGGAAGCTTTGATGGCTCGCGAAAAACACTCCGTCAAAGGGGCCGCCCTGAGTTCAATCGTGCCACCCGCCGCCGACGTTGCTGGCGCCGTAATTGAACTCAGGGCGGCCCCTTTGACGGAGTGTTTGACTGTCGCCGCTGCCGGCTCGCAGCATTCATGAAAGATGCAGCGAACGAACTATAATTAAGAGCCTGCTGGAGTTCATAAATCACATACGAACGTAGTATTTGATTAATTTGTTAACCAAAGAACCGATTTTGAAATAATTTTATATCGATTATCGGATGACGTATATCTATGTCTGTACCGCATTACTTTTTTCAAAAACGAAATAGGAATCCATTTAATACCAATGAGCTTGTTTCCCGTCTTTTGCCTTAAAAACAAGTTTATTGATTAATAATGGATTCCTGATTCCAAGTTAAATTTGACCCATTTCCCGGCTTTCGATTGAGCTGAAATTCTGCATGCATGTGTGTATTGCGAGACAATACAATATTTAAAGCTTGTATCTAAAAGTTTTTAGGTTTTCGAAATCATTTCTTTTGAGGTATAGAATCAAAAAAAAAAAAATGCCTTCTCTAGTCTCATTAGTGTCACGACACTCGTTCGATAGCTCATTAGCCCCTGATTTGGGTCGTCCCAACCCAAAAAGGGGTCGTTGAACTACAAAGGGCAAGTACATCGTTGTGAGGGGATTATGAAATGGAAGTAACATGTTGCCTTCGTCTATAGAAACACAGTAGCAGGATATTTTGTACAAGGTCGACTGGGTTACAGTTAATTCAATTTAGTCCTGCCGCCAAACATGTGTTGGGGAATCTTGGTACGCCCGTTTCCATCTTCGACATCATCGTTTCGTCACTTATCATCAGGCGAGATGATGCCAAGGGCTTACCCATTTTGTATAAAAAAAACAATGCTTGAAGATAAGATAGCCAGTTTCCTATTGCGTTGAGGAATCTTGGTGAGCCAGCTTCCATCTACGGCATCATCGTCACTTACTAGCAGGCGAGATGATGCCAAGGGCTTACCCATTTTGTATAAAAAAAACAATGTTTGAAGATAAGATAGCCAGTTTCCTATTGCGTTGAGGAATCTTGGTGAGCCAGCTTCCATCTTCGGCATCATCGTCACTTACTAGCAGGTGTGATGATGCCAAGGGCTTACCAATTGTGAATAAAAAAAACCAATTTAATGTGCTAATCAGTCTGGTTTGGCATGTGATGATGATGACCACCATCATCAACCCAAAAGACGTCACTTGCTGGAAATAGACCTCCCACAACAACATCCTAGACACTTCATACAACGGGCCAGAAATGACATTTCAAAAAACTAATAATGGAACAAACAAAATGGCGGCGAAATCCTATACGTTCGACAACCAAACTGTAACCAATCTGTATCAATCTGGGTGACGAGAGGGTGAGGTCGCAATCTAGTGAGCGGCAGGGAGTGTACATACTGCTTGTTAGTACTAATATACATATATTATCATCATCATCATCATCACATCAGCCGTAGGACGTCCACTGCTGTATTATTTGAGTTTGCGTGTACCATCCTCGACTGCATCATCACTTACCATCAGGTGAGTTGCAGTCAAACGCACTCAAATTTTTAATAAAAAAAATATTAAATAACATAGGCCTCACCCAAGGATTTCCACAAAAAACATATAGAAACAAAAATAAAAGTGTGAATACAAAAACAAAGAATAAAACTAACGAAATCTGTGTGGTGCGATGTCAAAATGGAGTTTTGTCAGCATCAGCTGCAGCATGAGCCACAGCGCTGGTTTTCAGAGAAGTTCACAGTGTCGTGTCCGCGAATTGTTTTATCCCTACCAGAAAACAAAAAAAAAGTAAGTGTGTGGTGTTATTAAACCACGGTAAAAGTGAAACTTTACAGAGGACGAAACGATCATGGCTGCTTTCGCTACGGTACAGAGATCGAAACTATCATACCGTCAGACGAAAGCGACCGTCACGAACACACAGACGAAAAAATTTGAGACGATGTAATAAAAGTTTCACTTTAAAAACTTAATCTCACGCCGTTACGAGACCCCCGAAGCACACCCCGGACACTTCATACAAACGAGCGAGAAATGATATACATAATATAAACAACAAAAAGCGTCGGTGGCTCAACCGGTAACGACTCGGTCTATCTAACCAGAGGTACCGGGTTCAAATCTGGACGGCCAATGTACCAATGAGTTTTTCAAAAACTTACGTACATATACTTACCGATTGCTTTAACGGTGAAGGAAAACATCGTGAGGAAACCTGCACACGCCTGCGAAGAACCTCGAAGGTTGTGTGTGATGTCGACCAACCCGCACTGGGCCAGCGTGGTCGACTAAGGCCTAATCACCCTGATTCAGGGTAGGCTCGAGCCCCTCGGTGGGGACGTATATGAGCTGTTATAATAAAATATAAACAACTGACGTATCTATAGGCCTCAATGCAGGTAGGGTTGAATACTTTGCCCGAAGTACATAAATCCCATACAAACGTAGTTTTTTTATTTATTTTAATTCAAACAATGGATTTTGGAATAATTTTACATCAATAATCGGATGACGTACGAATATGTACACCTTTTTAATTTTAAATAAATTTTTGCCTATTTTTAGGGTTCCGTAACCAAAGGGTAAAAACGAGACCCTATTACTAAGACTTCGCTGTCCGTCCGTTTTTCTGTTGCCGCTATAACAAAAAAAAAATTTAAAAAAAATGTTACGTGTTTTTTTTTAATGAAGAAACTAGTGCCATCCAGTAGGATGGTATGGACCCCAATGTGTGCGGTTCTGACTCGCACTCGGCCGGTTTTTTTAATAACTTTAAGACTGACTATCTTAAAATTATAAAAAACAAATTTAGATTCTGACAACATGTCCTTTAATTTGATAATATGTCACACGATATAGTTTGCAAAAATATTCCATATATTTTTTAATTTATACCCCAAAAGTGTTAGGTCACCGACTTACATCATCTGCTCATATTTATGTCGCCACCGAGTGGCTCGAGCCTACCCTGAATTGTTTCTTTCTGAATTATTATATTATTATTGGGTCTTATTCGACTTCAAACACAACCTTCGAGTTTCTTCGCAGGCGTGTGCAGGTTTCCTCACGATATTTTCCTTCACCGTAAGAGCGTCGCTAAACGTAAATATGAAATCGAAATTCAAAAATACGTTGGTATCGGTGTAGCAATGATTTTCAACAGGAATTCATTATTTACAAGTTTTTGTCCTGAAAATACGTCTTTTTTCCACAACTCGTTATCTATGATAAGAAACGTTTTATTTAAAAGTCTTGCGGTACCGACATCGGAATTACAGTATACTAGCTGTAGCCCGTGATTTTGTCCGCGTGGATAACTGAACATAACAAATTATTAAAATATTAAGTAGAGTAAATTCGTTGTACCTACAGTTACCAACTACTACGGCGACAGAACACTGAGAAAATGTTTACCATATCTCATGAACAGTTTGCCCGCGGCTATTAGACTCGAACATAAAAAAAGTATGTACTCATTTTTTCGATTAATAATTATATAAATAAATAATAATAATTGTATGAAAAAATTGCATGAAAATTAATTATGTAGATGGAAAAAAACCGGTAATTGATGGACGTTCAGAGGAAACGCTCACGCGCTTGAAATAAAACGGGCCGCTTTCGGGATGAGGAGGATAAAATCATTTGAGTAAATAGGCTGTGACATACCGAAGCACAGACAGACGCACATGGCGAAACTATGAGGGTTCCCAGCTTGAGTAAATGAATGTATGACGAACTCACGACAGACATAGTATTATTATATTTTATGATCGTACGGAACTCTTCGTGTGCTAGTCCACCTCGCACTTGGCCGGTTATTATTTAATATAAATTGGACTTTTACAATTTAACTTGTTGGTCATTCCTTAGCATGGACCATGCACTATGCTATAGTTATATTTATAAGACCCTATTTATTATTTACTAGTGGATGCCCGCAGCTTCGCCCGCGCAGATCCCGATTTCTGATGTTCCCGTGGGAATTTTCCAAAATCCTTTCTTAGCGGATGCCTACGTCATAACATCTACCTGCATGCCAAATTTCAGTCCGATCTGTCTAGTGGTTTGGGCTGTGCGTTGATAGATCACTATGTCAGTCAGTCAGTCGGTCACCTTTGAGTTATATATATTTATAGATTAAAAAAGCTAAAAGCGTCGGTGGTCCTTCTAACCAGAGGTACCGGGTTCAAATCTGGACGGCCAATGTACCAATGAGTTTTTCAAAAACTTACGTACATATGCTTACCGATTGCTATAACGGTGAAGGAAAACATCGTGAGGAAACCTGCACACCACCTGCGAAGAAACTGGAAGGTTGTGTGTGAAGTCGACCAACCCGCACTGGGCCCGCATGGCCTGATCGCCCTAATTCAGGATAGGCTCGAGCCCCTCGGTGGGGACGTATATGAGCTGATATGATGATGATGATGATTTATTACAATAGGTGCACTATGGTCAAAATTCGATAACATAATGTATCTAAAACTAGTAAAGAGTTCGCCGCAACGCGTCGTTTTGCCGAGTGTAAATAAATAAATAATAAATAACTATTTATTGAACAGGAAAAGTCTATAAGTAACGAGGTAAGTACAACTTAATCCTAATCTTGGCCAAAGCCTATCTTATATAGGGTTGCCAAGCGTCCCGTTTTCTTTTTTTATCGTATTTTGTTTTATTCTGAAGTTTTATGACGTAGAAGCAGCAAATTAGATTTTATATGTGTAAATAGGTCAAATAGTTTGTAACGAGGTTGTCTGTTGGAATTTAATCTAGTCTCTTTTAGTCTCCTCAGGATAGTTTTAATAATATCGCTTCAACATTATCGATAATGAATCCAACCTTAACGCAGTGGGTACACAGGTAAACAGGAATTACCCCTACACCCACCAGTGGGTGAAGTCAGTGGGTGCACGGGTCGCGAGCGGACGTGACCTGCTTTTGAAGTGTCCTGGATAGTTTTTAAGTAGTGTCCTGGGTTTTGGGTGAATTGTCTTAATTGAGAATCGAGTATATCTATACCCAGTAGAGGTGCGATAGACATTGAAGAGCATAAAAAAGGCCAAACACAAGATTACAGTCTAAAGCCTTAGACACTTTCTCTAAGAAATTGTCGATATTTGAGAAAACAGTAGGTACCTAGCTTATAAAGGGGCTGCAGCTTAATTTTTGCTATTAGTTAAGTTTCATTGATCCTATATTCATTGCGTAATTGCTATTAACTATTGTTCTTATATTGCGTCCTGTTTTTGAACAGAAATGTCCTGGTATTCAGAATTTGGGGATGGAAACCCTAGTCTTATAGGCATTAGTTCTCTTCCAGTTAGTCATTACATTGAATTACTTACTTTTTATCGTCTGTCAAAAACAAAATTTTGTTTTGCAAATAGGAACATTACTGTGAGGTTATACTTTCTCAGCGTCTTTTAGAGGAAACGCGGGCGCCATTTTTTCCATACAAACGTAGTCCCCTGTTTCCTCCCTGGAAAGCCCCTCGGTGGGGACATATAAATCAGCTGATGGGGGGAATTTAAAAGTAGAATAACAGTAATTCTTATAACTATCTGCTAATACTTGTGAATGTAAACTCGATGTTAACCTTAATCCCCAGTTAGAATCGCTGACCGTAGCTAATACTAGTAGGCCGTCTTGTGTTGTCTTGGACCTGGCGTGTTGCTGGGAAACCACACAAGTTTTCTGTGGTTTTAGAAGCAAATAATATACCTACAGGTTGTATCAGAATTGGTGTAGGAAGCATTAACTGGGGGTCGACTCATCATACTGAACATTTTTTCTCAAGTCGATTCGCAAAAATGGTGTAGTAGCCCTCTATCAATATACGTATATTATAAAAGGAATTGTACAATGTGCGTGCCGCTAAAACTCAGAAACGAGTCCCGGTAAAATCAAGGAAGTTATATGGTGTGGTAGCCCTCTATCAATATACGTATATTATAATAGAAAGTGTACAATGTGCGTGCCGCTAAAACTCAGAAACGAGTCCCGGTAAAATCAAGGAACTTATATGGTGTGGTAGCCCTCTATCAATATACGTATATTTTAAAATAAAGTGTACAATGTACGTGCCGCTAAAACTCAGAAACGAGTCCCGGTAAAATCAAGGAAGTTATATGGTGTGGTAGCCCTCTATCAATATACGTATATTATAATAGAAAGTGTACAATGTGCGTGCCGCTAAAACTCAGAAACGAGTCCCGGTAAAATCAAGGAAGTTATATGGTGTGGTAGCCCTCTATCAATATACGTATATTATAATAGAAAGTGTACAATGTGCGTGCCGCTAAATTTCAGAAACGAGTCCCGGTAAAATCAAGGAAGTTATATGGTGTGGTAGCCCTCTATCAATATACGTATATTATAAAATAAATTGTACAATGTGCGTGCCGCTAATACTCAGAAACTAGTCCCGGTAAAATCAAGGAAGTTATATGGTGTGGTAGCCCTCTATCAATATACGTATATTTTAAAATAAAGTGTACAATGTACGTGCCGCTAAAACTCAGAAACGAGTCCCGGTAAAATCAAGGAAGTTATATGGTGTGGTAGCCCTCTATCAATATACGTATATTATAATAGAAAGTGTACAATGTGCGTGCCGCTAAAACTCAGAAACGAGTCCCGGTAAAATCAAGGAAGTTATATGGTGTGGTAGCCCTCTATCAATATACGTATATTATAATAGAAAGTGTACAATGTGCGTGCCGCTAATACTCAGAAACTAGTCCCGGTAAAATCAAGGAAGTTATATGGTGTGGTAGCCCTCTATCAATACACGTATATTATAAAAGAAAATGTACAATGTGCGTGCCACTAAAACTCAGAAATGAGTCTCCGTACGATCAAGGAAGTTAAATGGAGTGGTAGCCCTCTATCCCCCATACATGAAGAAGGTTTCCGTTTTTACCTTAAGGGCGTGTTTTTGAAGATATAATGACTGGAAGTTTCGCCCTCTAGACATTTTTAAAACAGCCCAGAATATTTGACAGTATTCGAGACCATTCCCTAACGATATTCCAGATCATTGTGGAACATTCCAGAACACTCTCGAATATTTTAGAGTGTTCTGGAACAGTTTGGACCATTCGAAACCTTTTTGTGTGGGTGGGCTTATTCCCTGAGCGAAGCCGGGTACCCCAAATAGTTTATCGATAAAACAATACTAATATATATGTCGCCGGGGTATTGTCAAAACCGCGATGTTGCAATCTCACTACACTAAATTCAGTTAGATTATAATATGACGGTAAATTGTCCATCGGCTTACAATTTCACGGCCCATCCGAATAAAACCGATTATTTCTTCTTCTGCGAAGCATTCTGCTACCCAGGGCAGGAGCCACGCCACAGATTACTAATTAGTTACTACGTGCCACGCTTTGCGAGGCTATTTGACTGTTAATCAATCAAACCTGACCGAACGTAACATCGCTCGCTTCGCTCGCTCATTTACTTAATGTTATTCACTACGCTTAGTGTTATTGTAATGTCACTAGTGAGATTACAATAAAACTAGTTAAATTGTAAGCAGTATGTTACGGTTTACAATCTTTCGACAGTTCACAATCTCACGAGATCTTCTTCTTCGTCGTTCCCTCACTGCTGAGGATCGTGACCACATATTGACCTCCACTTGACACGATTTTGGGCCAGGTGGACTGCCCGGTGTAGACTGCCCCCCGCCTTGTCCTTTATGACATCGGACCATCTGACTGGTGTTCTTGCTCTTGCGCGTTTTCCCTCAATCTGTCCCAAAATGATCGTCCTCTCCAGATCATGCCTTAGAGAACGCATTATGTGACCGAAGAAACCCAGCACTTCAGGCGATCTTGGCATATCGTTGAGAGCCGGTTTTTGATCTGTAGCTCCTCAAGTATGGAAACGTCTCCAACACCACATCTCAAATGCATCGATATCTCGCGAGACAGATAACGTTATATTATAATCTAACGGTTTTTACAATTTTACGGTGACATATGTATATATACGAGTACTTAGATTTCGTTAAGATTGGTTGAGGTGTTAAAGCGTGAAGAGGTAACAAACAAACAGACAAACAAACACATTTTCACATTAATAACGTAAGTAAGGATACAGTAAAGAGAGATTGTCACACGACGGAAGGATTAGGAGTAGGGTAAGGGCATGGGTTTAAAATTCCTTTCGTGGACACGTAGTTAAATAAAATTATGAAAATAAGACCCAAAATGGGTCTTTTGTAAGAGAGAATTGGTTTGAGTTATTTTTTTTTTAATATGATCGTGAGGACATGATGAATAGAATGGGTTTTGTTAGATGTATACAGCGCATGCTTAAAAAGGAATTAGATTGAATGAAAAAAAGACGTGTGGCATTCGGGGACTGCCGCAGTAAAGCTATTGCATAGCATTTTTTATCAACTTTTAACACTAAGAAAGTTACACCAGTAAAATCGTTAACAAAGTTTTAATCGTTTTTAAGTGTATATTTTGTACAATAAAGAGTTTACAAACAAACAAACAAACAATAAGAAAGTTACACCAGTAAAATTGACTAAGTCCTTTTAGTACCGCAAATCGCTAATAGATGGCACTGTAAGTTTTTTTAGAACGCGTTAACGTTACGTCACTCTCGGCCGAGCTACATAGTAGGCGGAGTGTGGGGTGTTAGGTTTTTTCGTTACCAAATTTCCTGATTCGGTCGCCGCGCAAAAAGCTCGCGATAAAAGCTATGCAATAGCTTGAAAGTATGTGGTCAGCTCCGACGCACGACTGGAGTTTACTCCTTACTAACGATTATAAATGTGCTGGGGGATGGCGGCCAATTTTTTCAATTCTGAGAACGTATTCGTGATTGGGTAACTCAGATATCGACTTTGGAAGCAATCGGTCCAGTAACTAAAACGGTCAAAATGGCGGCCACTTTTTTCAATTCTGACAACGGATTCGTGATAAAGGGACTTCAAGGACCCTCATATATCGATTTTGCATGCATTCGGTCCAGTAACTAAAAATTCAAAATGGCGGCCACTTTCTTCAATTCTGACAACGGATTCGTGATGAGGGACTTCAGGGTCCTTGAGATATCGACTTTGGAAGTAATCGGTCCAGTAACTAAAAAAAAACAAAATGGCGGCCACTTTTTTAATTCTGACAACAGATTCGTTATAAGAGACTTCAGAAACCCTCAGATATTGATTTTGGAAGCATTCGGTCCTGTAACGAAAAAGTTCTAAATGGCGGCCACTTTTTTATATTCTGACAACGGATTCGTGATAAGCGATCTTAGGGACCCTCAGATATATATTTTGAAAGCAATCGGTCCAGTAACTAAAAAAATAAAAATAGCGACCACTGTTTTCAATTCTGATAATGAATTCGTTATAAGGGACACAAATTTCAAAATTCAAAACAATTTATTTCAAATAGGTGTTTACACACACTTTTAAATAGTCAAAACAGAAAAACAAAAAAAATAATTACAAATAATGTCATGAGGGACTTCAAATATAGATTTTGAAGCATTCCGTCTAGTAACTAAAAAGATCAAAATGGCGGCCCCTTTTTTTTCAATTCTGACAAGACAAATTTAACGACACCTCACACTCCATAATCCATCGAGCCGTTTAGGCTGCAGGACTTGCCAAAAAAATAAACAAACATACAAACACCCAAATAAATTAATAATACAACCAAAGCATAACGCATAACGTCTGATTTTACTCCCCTGACTGACAGCCGCGGGTACCAACAGAATACCAGCGCTTCGCCTCCGAGCCTAGCATATGCTGAGTTGGGGCCCTGTGGTTGCAGTGGCACCTCATGAATATATGTACTTATTATTATTTTATATTTATCTCAACTTTTGTTACGTATTATATTTTTTGGTGTGGTGTTACTGAAACCAATAAACGTATTTCTTTCTTTCTTTCTTTCCATAAATTTTCACACCCCGGGCTTATATATGAAAATCAATTCTTAAGGAGTAAACTCTAAAGAAGATCGAATGGAAGGAGAACGCATAAGAGCGTACCGCGTTACAAGATGTAGGTAATCTATAGAACGTAATACCCTACAAGTAATTATGTAGAGACCCTGTTACGCAATCCGGCCCCTCGTAAACGATTGCTATCGTTAGGGCAATCTGTGCACTAATGGATGTAACCTTCGTTTACGTAATGAACCCTACCTACACGTAATAGGGTTCAAGTATGTACATAATGTTAGTACACTGTACATAATTACACTTTATATGTAAAGTCGTGTTTGTAACTTTGCTTTTACCTGTTTTCATTGTTTCAAATCCAAACAATCGGCTTACATTTTCACGGCCCATCCGAATAAAACCGATGATATATTCTTCTGCGAAGCATTCTGCTACCCAGCCGGGTACCCCAACTAGTTTTTAGGTAAAACGGTACTAATGTAATATATATGTCGCCCGGATATTGTCAAAAGCGCGATATTACAATCTCACTACACTAAATTCAGTTAGATTATAATATGACGGTAAATTGTTAATCGGCTTACAATTTCACGGCCCATCCGAATAAAACAGATGATATCTTGATGATAGCTATCCGCGCAATCTATCAGATGCGATCACGTGAGTCGTTACAGAATAAGTTTAAAGAAATCAATATTTTAACTGTTGCTAGTCAATTTATATATGAAAACATCATGTACGTTCGTAAGAATTTGCATTTATTTCCTAAAAACAGTGACAGGCATAATTTGAATTTAAGAAATGTAAATAAAATAGATATAGCCTTTTCGAGACTGAGTAAGGTTAAAAAGTCATTTGTGGGGCAGTGTATAAGATTCTACAATAAAATTCCAGAAAATGTAAATAGTTTGTCAGAGAATAAGTTCAAGACTCATGTCAAAAAAGTTTTATGCTCTAGCTAGAGGATATTATAAAATAATAGATTATGTAAATGACAAAGATATATATGTTGATTCTATATCAAATACCATTACCTGAGACTGTAATCTGAATCATGACATTATTTGTAATATACTGTATTTTTTTTTTGTTTTGACTTTTTAAAAGTGTGTGTAAACACCTATTTGAAATAAATTGTTTTTGATTTTGATTTTCTGCGAAGCATTCTGCTACCCAGGGAGGGGAGCCTCGCTTCGCAAGGGTCTTTGATTGCTAAATCAATCAAACCTGACCGAACCTAACATTAGGTTGACTGGAAGAGATCCCGTAAGGGATAAGTCCGCCTTTATACAATACATATCTGTTTTATGTTCTGTATTCAAACATGTCAATAAAGAATTTACAAAGAACCAAACAAAGAATGTCCGTGATTTCACCTTTTTACAAGCTTTACACAGGGTGTAGCAAAATTGGTGTAGGTCCTGTTAACTGGGGCTTCTACTCATCATACTGAACAACTTTTGCTCTAAAACTTTTGTGAAATTGCAAAAAAAATGTTTACTGTTCATACAAATCGATCAGCTGATCGAAAAATTTTGTTCATTTTGGTTTATTTTTATTTGAGAATAGGGATGACGACAGCATCAGAAATAAATTATGAACTCTTGATCACTAAATTGCCCTCCTACTTAAACTTCGGAAAACCTTACTCGTTTTGTTTTCTATCAAGTCTTCGATTTTTAATTCACCAAAACCACAAAGTGAATACATAAATGACGCTGCTAAACTATGACGTCACGCCAAGGTAGGTATTTCAAACATTTTTAGAACAAAATATCGTTTTTGACACGTCATGATAAAAAGTAACTCAGATGACTAGCATTCGTCGTCCCTATTGACTATGGGTTCCATGTGGAAAGTTTTTCAGTATAATGAGTAGAACCGGCAGTTGACGAATCCTACACCAATTTTCTTTTATTTGTGTATTAGTTTGCCGTGTTATTTAGTTTGAAATCTTGATAGCTTAATAGAACTACTTCCCAGTGTCCGATTGAGCTGAAATTTTGCATACACGTTACGTTTGGAGAACAATGCCTGGTAAGCTAAGTGACTTCATTCTAAATCCAATATGGCGACTCCCAAACAAAGCGGACCAGTTATTTTATATGCAATACCTTGATATGGGTATAACATTTTAATGAAAGGGTTTTCTGAGAAGAATACAAAATAAATCAAATTATTTTTAAATTAAAGCTAGTAACTAAAAGTTTTTAAATTTTTCAAAAAAATATATTTAAATCCACAATTAGTAATCACTTGGCATCATCTAACCTGATGGTAAGTGACGATGATGCCGACGATAAAGGCGGGCTTACCAAGATTCCAAAACGCATTGAGGAGCTGGCTATCTTATCTTCAAGCCGTAACATATCTATGCTGTTAACATTGATGCTTGGCGGCAAGACTTAGGATAAGATGGTGGTAGCCAGGCGGGCCTAGAAAACTAAACTAACCGAGTCTTACAAAATTAGTCTCCGCGGGGAATAGAACCCGCAACCTCCTGCTTTTAAGCTAATGGACTGACCACTACACCACGGAGACGGTTAAAATTCGAAACCCATGTCATTCACATGGAAATTATGGCTTGAGATAAATTAAATTAACCATTTATAGCTAACTATAACAGGTTTAACAGATTCATCATGCCAGCCGGAAAACGTCCACTGCTGGACAAAGGCCTCCCCAAGGATTTCCACGACGACCGGTCCTATGCTGCCCGTATACAGTGGCTTCCCGCGATCTTCTCCAAGTTATCGGTCCACCTCGTTATCATGTTATCCATGTGGCACGACAGGTGGGTATGGTAAGGGCGTGGTGGGTTAAAAGATGCGTTTTCGTGCTCACAGAATTTAATTAGAAGTAAAAGATCTAAAAAGAACATAAGAATTAGAATAACACTAGCTGTTTCCCGCGGTCTCACCCGCGTGAACAATGCTTCTATGACTTTTCGAGAGTGCGCAGTGCGCGAGCCGCAAGCGGTTCACGAGCGTGAAAAAAGTAGCCTATGTGTTAATGTAGGTCCTAATCTGTCTACCTAACAAATTTAGACAATAGACAGATTTTTATTTGACACAAACACACACCGATTACACAACATAAAAAAAGAAGTAAAACACATAGAAACAGAAGAAAAACAAAAAAGTTAACACAAAAAACAAATAAGACCAACGGAATCGGTGTAGTGCGATGTCAAAATGGACTTTTCTCAGCATTAGCTGCAGGAGAACTGCAGCGCTGGTTTTCAGAAAAGCCCATGGTGTCGTGTCCGCGAAGCGATCGGTACAGTATAGTGCGATAATGTAAACAATATAATAGAATAAATAATTTAGTGAAGTAGAGTAAATTGATACATAAAATAAAATAATGTTAATAAAATAAAAAGCAATAATAATAAAAGGACATGAGAGAAATAAACCCATATTTGTTACCAAAATCATGGTCCTAACTTAATCACCTTAGGTATGTTGGAACAACTCGGCCACCTACATGCATCTCCTTCTGATAGGATATAAGATAATGTTTAAGCTTTAATTTAAAGGTGCCTATAGATCTTAGTTCCCTGAGAAGAGGTGGCAAGTTATTCCAACATTTGGTGGCCGCATATCTAAAACTCTAAATCAAATTTTTTTTTAATTAAAGCTAGTAACTAAAAGTTTTTAAATTTTTCAAAAAATTATATTTAAATCCACAATTAGTAAGCACTTGGCATCATCTAACCTGATGGTAAGTGACGATGATGCCGAAGATAAAAGCGTGCTTACCAAGATTCCAAAACGCATTGAGGAGCTGGCTATCTTATCTTCAAGCCGTAACATATCTATGCTGTTAACATTGATGCTTGGCGGCAAGACTTAGGATAAGATGGTGGTAGGCAGGCGGGCCTAGAAAACTTTGTAAGGTTCGGTTTGGTTAGTGGAAGGGCCACTAACCAAACCGAGTCTTACAATTAAAATTAGTCTCCGCGGGGAATAGAACCCGCAACCTCCTGCTTTTAAGCTAATGGACTGACCAATACACCACGGAGACGGTTAAAATTCAAAACCCATGTCATTCACATGGAAATTATGGCTTGAGATAAATTAAATTAACCATTTATAGCTAACTATAACAGGTTTAACAGATTCATCATGCCAAACGAAAAACGTCCACTGCTAGACAAAGGCCTCCCTAGTGTTGCAAATTGAAAAAAAAAACCTGGCACCATTGTTTTTTTTTTTAGATTGGGTTTTATTTTTTCAAAAAAAAAATACAGTGTAAACTACCAAAATGGCTGAAACTTCGCACATAACGGTCACACCGAGTGAAGATCAAGTCAAACAACGAATAAAGGGAATTCCCCTGCCGCGAATCCAATATTATTAGCCTGTTCGGGGAATTCCCGTTTGTAATCGAACACTTGGTTAATGTTGCCAAAAACTTTTATTATTTTCATGTTTTTTTTAATTGAACCAGAAATATAAAGTAGATACAAAAATAATAATATTCGATACAAACTCTAAATCTTACCATATCAATAGTAAATTCTCTTATAAATATAAATTTAAGGTTCTGAACTTGTAAAAAAAAAACAACTTTACAGAAAAAAAACGTTTTTTTTGCAACACTAGGCCTCCCCAAGGATTTCCACGACGACGGTCCTATGCTGCCCATATACAGTGGCTTCCCGCGATCTTCACCAAGTTATCGGTCCACCGCGTGGGAGGCTTAAGAGAATATGGTTTAACAGGTTACCCATGTGGCACGACAGGTGGGTATGGTACGGGCGTGGTGGGTTAAAAGATGCGTTTTCGTGCTCACAGAATTTAATTAGAAGTAAAAGATCTAAAAAGAACATAAGAATTAGAATAACACTAGCTGTTTCCCGCGGTCTCACCCGCGTGAACAACGCTTCTATAATCTGT
The DNA here is from genome assembly GCA_947284805.1 of Coleophora flavipennella. NCBI lineage: Eukaryota > Metazoa > Arthropoda > Insecta > Lepidoptera > Coleophoridae > Coleophora > Coleophora flavipennella. Next base: position 9,376,066 of record OX369303.1, on the reverse strand, counting down.
CTACCTAACAAATTTTAGCCAGATCCGTTCAGTAGTTTTTGCGTGAAGAAGTAACAAGCATACACACTCACAAACTTTCGCCTTTTTTTTTAAATTCACAATTGGTAAACCCTTGACAACATCTCACCTGGTGGTAAATGACGACGTTGCCGAAGATGGAAGCGGGCTTACCAAGATTCCCCAACGCAATGGGGAACTGGCTATCTTATCTTCATGCCTTAACACACCAATGATATCAACATTGATATTTGGCGGCAAGACTTAGATAAGATGGTGGTAGCTAGCCAGGCGGGCTTAGAAAATGCCCTACCACCAACCAAACAGAGTCTTACAATTGACCCCGCCGGGAATCGCACCCGCGACCTCCTGTGTTAAGCCAGTGAACTTTGCCTCTGAGCTACGGAGGCTTTATAATATTAGTTTATAATACACTTAAATTTAAAACACAAATTACAAAAACATAAATGAGTATTACCCGAAATGGGTATTTTAGAAAGTAAGTATTAAATAAATATTTTAGAGACAATTTGTGATCGTTATAATATATGAAAAAGATTATAGAATTTTGGTTTTTGAATTAAAATTAATATGACAGCGCATGTGTAAAAGAACAAATAGATGGAATGAAAAAAAAAACCGGCCAAGTGCGTGTCGGGCCACGCGCAATGTAGGGTTCCGTAGATAACTAATTTTTGAATTACCAAATACCGCAGGTTAGTTGTTAGGGGGTGGGGACACTCGACTCCAACAAAATTTAGTCTTTCAAGCCTATTTTTTCGAAAACAGAACCCTAAATTATAAAATGGTCTTAAAAGACTCACAACTATTTTTTAAGCTCTAACCCCAGACGATCATCTCCACTTTACTTGTAGGGGAGGTACCCTTAAAAAGTTTTTTAACCCAAATTTTTTTTAACAGTTCTCTCCGCGTTATTATTATATATATCTTTGCCAAATTTAAGCTCATAACTACTAATAGTATAGAAGCTAGGCCGCGGACAGACAGACGGACAGACGGGACGAAACTATAAGAGTTCCTTGTTGTACTACGGAACCCTAAAAAGGTCGAATGAAAGAAGAACGAATAACATTGCGTTGGGAAATCTTGGTAAGCCCGCTTTCATCTTCGGCAACATCGTCACTTACCACCAGGTGAGATGTTGTCAAGGGTTTACCAATTGTGAATAAAAAAAAAAGCGTACCGCGTTATTTATCCATTACTAAATACTACCATCACATTAAACATCAGTCAGGTAGGTAGGTACCACCCAACACGTCCCCAGAGTCCCCACTGCTGGAGCTCGAGCACAGATTTGGACAGAAGGATCCGCCCGTCTCCATATTTTACTCAGATTTTCTTCATACAAGCAAAAAGTAGCGCCATCTGACATAACTCGTACGAACTAGCGTGGGCGAGAGTTGACGTTAGTGCCGCGTTAAAAGAACCTTGGCAGAATTGTCGCTTTAGAAAATCGTTTATTTAATTAGTTTACAAGAAAAATTACAATGAATTACTTAACGATGATACGACATCCCATGTTTCTTTTTAGCTTTTCTTTCATGATTTTTACAGCCTCCTACTACACAATAAGGCTTTTTTATATGGGATATCTTTCCACCGCACTGTACAATTTCCAGCGGACGACTGAGTAGCGATTGTGCGAAACTTTCGATTTTCGCACCAATTCGCTGGGAGCATTAGTCGCGCGCGTTGGCCGGGTCCTTACGCCAGTAATATATCTCTTCCCAAGCTCAGGGTTCGGCCATACTGCATACATGGGGGCCAAGTCAGGGTAGGTGGAGGTTGTAGGGCTGGTGGCGAACCCCACTATCAGATGTTTTCAATCCGCCTGTAAGGCATCTAACACGGCTTTCTGACTGTCTAAATACATTTAATATTCTATTGAAACACTTTTGGCATGCTCTCTCGTACATCGATGGTGGCGCATCGGGAGCCGGGTCGTTCCTTTCCCTCTAATGTGGTTGATGGAAGCAATGGCTGACTCTCGCGTTATTTTTTTCGCGTTTAGTTTATATTTTTATGTATATTTTCGTGTCATACTGTTTTCATGTTCTAATGACATAATCTGGTTTATATCAAGGATTTAATTTTTACGTTATTAACTCAACATTGTTTATTTCTTGATTCTTCACAAATGACATTGTTATTATTATTTTATGACTATCAGAAAGAGTGTAATTTGCACCTATTTAGAATAAATATATTGAATTGAATTAAATCTACCAGATAAGCTAAACTACCAGGTTTAGGATATAGTGTCCCCACTTATGTACAGCTAGGTCATATAGTGAGGGCCGCTAATCCTTCCAATAAGGCAAAGGCAAGGACCAGTTGCGGTAGGTCTTGCCGCCAAGACGCTTGTCCTGGTACTCTGCAAGGCGAATGCCTCGTGGAAGTGAACCACTACCTACTGTCCAGGTAGGTCCTAGAGATGTAGGCACACTTACCTCTCGCGGCTTTCGTCGCTGGCGGTTCGATTCCCGCTCGGGACGCCAGAGAAGCTGGCTCCTACATCACCGGTGTGGTACCGGAGCTGTTGGCGCTCTCACTTCCCGGCGCTTATCGCACCTGTCCAGACTCACTCCTACGTGGCTGGAACTTGCCGGAGCAGTATTAGCTTAGCTCTACTTGCCATCCAGCCAAGTGCCGGAGATGGGGCAGTAAAGTTCTCAAGTGGCGACCGCACACCGGAAAACGTAGCTTAGGCAGGCCCCCCCACCGATGACCTGGTGAAGATCGCGGGAAGCCGCTGAATGCGGGCAGCGCAGAACCGGTCGTCGTGGAAATCCTTGGGGGGATGCCTTTGTTCAGCAGTGGACGTTTTTTGGCTGATATGATGATGATTGTACTGTATTGTTTGGCTATTTTTACTCGACTGCGCATGTGGAGTTATATTTTTCAGTTTTATATATGTCGTTTCTTTTGGCTCAGCCTCTTATCCGATGCTCTTACGATGAAGGAAAACATCGTGAGGAAACCTGCACACGACTGCGAAGAAACTCGAAGGTTGTGTGTGAATTCCACCAGCCCACTGGGCCCGCGTGGTCAACTAAGGCCCGATCGCACTAATTCAGGGTAGGCTATCAGTTAACCTAGGTAGGTTTTACACAAATCAATTTTGCCCTCCCCAACAACAGTTTTGATTAATTCCTCTCTGACTTGGACAGGAGATTAATTACCAACAAATCGACTTTGGTTATGAAGGGTATAAATGGTAGCTAAGCGTTCGTCCGTGGCTCAAACGGTAACGACTCGGTTGGTCCTAAGCAGAGGTCCCGGGTTCAAATCCGGACGGCCAATGTACCAATAAGTTTTTCTAAACTTACGTTAATATACCAACCGATTGCTTTAACGGTGAAGGAAAACATTGTGAGGAAACCTACACATCTGATTCCAGATGTGTGCGAAGGTCGCATTGCATACGTCCGTAGGTGTTTATCTAAATACCCTACACGTGACCGCGGGTGATGCTAAGTGCAACCCCTGGCAACCACCGTCTATCCCTTTGATAGCACGGTTAATTGTGCCACGCGATAAGAAGAAGAAGAATGGTAGCTGAATAGCCCCAAGTTTGCGTATAAGCTTCATAATCGGCAGGGTTATAGTGTATAATCCCGCAAAGGACATTGACAAGGTTTGGACCAAATATGCTACCCAGAAGTTAAAGTACCTGCAGTTATAAAAACAATTTAAAAAAATCAGTCTGACAAAAAAAAAGTTTTCTTATTACGTTTTTTCTGAGAGCTCTAAATAATAATTTTTGTACTTGCTTTTTCCCGAGGCTTCACTCGCGTGGTCATGTTTTTGGGGGTGAGTGGTGGATGTTAAAGAAATCAACCAAAAAAAGAAGTATTTTCTTCAGTTCCTTCAGGAACTGTATCAGAATATGCTGTTTTCACGGGATAAAAAGTAGCCTATGTCGTTTTCCATGACACGGCTACCTGTATGCCAAATTTCGTCAATACTGTTTGAGGAGTTGAAGCGTGAAAAGGAAACAAACAAAAATATTTTTACATTTATAATACTGGCAAGGATTTAATTAAATTTCGAGATTTTTACATAAAAATATGTAAATTCACATCTAACAGATCCATTGCGTCGTCTCCTTAAACAGGCTTTGTTGAATAAATATCGAAATTTCTTATTCGATATATCGATACTTTATTAAAAAGACTTCTTTCTCGTGACTCCTCGGATAGAATTTGAAGCGATTTGGTTTACACAATAGTGTTGGATTAAGGTACATAACGCACTATGTGTTCATTCTGGGCAGCCCTCGTCCAACTTCTCTACAAAGACTGTCGATGTTAAATTTGTTCCAGTTATTCTGTCAATCGTTCTATAGAAGTAGCCCGTGGACGTGGACTATCTGTAACCTACGGACTTTCAATGCCCTACAGGTCCAGTACCATAATGTGTTCAGGCACACACACATAAGAAACACAGCGTGAGTTAGTGATTGCGGGATGCGGGCCAGCCGAGTTTTGCATACATTGCTGTTCTTTTTTTTTATAAAAAAGAAGCAAAACTTCCTGAAAGAAATATGATTTGGAATCATGAGCTGATTGAACCTTATCGGTTTTCAGAAACCTGTCCCTTGCACCCTGTACATATATTTTTTTGAAAATTTACTTCTGTTTAACGAAAGCCTACTTGGTTGTGATTTTTTTTCTCGTAAATTGATACAAGTCCTACTATTTCCAATACTTTTAAAATTTCCTGTAATTGCAGTTTAGCTGTAAAAATCTTCACTTTTAAACTACATAATTTAGTGAACGAAACATTTATCGAAAAAAAAACCTCGCAAGGCTGCAGCAGTTTTGAAAAACTATTCTACGATACCCCACACGATAAAAAAAGTAATAAAAAAAAATAGCCCCAATTAAAAAAAAAATATAACATATATTTTTTTTCATAATTTTATAGGGGTCATAGATTAGTATAAACCATAACTAAATTCAACTTTATAGCAGTAATAGTCTATGAGACAGCTGTGACATACTGACGAACAGACAGACATAGAGAAACTGCAAGCGTTCCTAGTTACGCCACGGATTTCTAAAAAAATTGCCAAAGTGTTAATTTTAATTGACGATTGTAAAATGAATTTAGTTACTGATTATTTTTTAGGGTTCCGTACAAAAAAAGGCGTCTGTCTGTCCGTTTGTCACAGCCAATTTGCTCCGAATCTACTGGATGGTGAAATTTGGTAGGATGGTGTAATCTTATGACGCAAACACAAATGAGCAAAGTATTTTTTTTTATTAAATATGAGTCATTTTCTGGGGACAAATTAGGAAATTAAAAAAAAAAGTTTTGCAAACCTTACTGTGTCATATATCGAATGAAAGGGCTCATTGTGAGGATTTCAAATATGTTTTTGTAATATTGTAAATAAATAGTTTTGATTTTATTCATGAAAGAAGACGAAAATTGACTATTTATTCCCTGATCTCCGAAAATACTGAATACAATAAAAAATACATCATTACAGCTCATATACGTCCCCACCGAGGGGCTCGAGCCTACCCTGAATCAGGGCGATTAGGCCTTAGTCGACCACGCGGGCCCAGTGCGGGTTGGTCGACTTCACACACAACCTTCGAGTTTCTTCGCAGGCGTGTGCAGGTTTCCTCAAAATGTTTTCCTTCACCGTTAAAGCAATCGGTAAGTATGTACGTAAGTTTTTGAAAAACTCATTGGTACATTGGCCGTCCAGATTTGAACCCGGTACCTCTGGTTAGATGGACCGAGTCCTTACCGGTTGAGCCACCGAAAATACAAAATATAGTTAATTACTTGTAGATTACAGGAAAACCTATAATAATTCTATCAATAGAAAATAAAGAGGTAAACTCAATATAATAAGTTCATTTACGGAGAATAGTTTACTAAAACACCACTAGATAGCGCTAGCAGTAGTTAACTCGCGTCTTACTGTGAGGATCCCAAATGTGATATTTTGTATTTGACTTTGGCATCGTACAGAACCCTCTCCAAGTGAGTTCAACTCGCACTTGACCGGTTTTTATTTACTTTAATAGTATAAAATCGTTATATCTTTAAACAATTTTAATTTTAGATCTTTGTTTTATTTTAGTTAAAATTTTTGCATAGTTTTGTTTACATTTAGTAGATATACCTTCTTCAGTTTAACTAGACTCTGTTATTTGCCAATAATTATATATACCATAGACTAAGCGATGGAAGAGTGAGATTTCCTAACACAGGTATTTTTTTACCTAAAAGGCGATCTTAGTCTTAAAAAGCTGATAATTTTTGGTAACCAATAAACAATTTTCATTTTTTTTCAATTAGTCTATTTTCATGTCTTATATAAAAAGTGTACGATACAAATGAGGACGTAAGGGAAGGTAATTTTGCACCTAACTGTACTTAGGTACACTGTTGAACACAAGTGTGTCCTATTTACATTTATTTAAGGGTCGGCGCACCCTTACTGGTTTCGGCGATCCGTAAAAAAACTTTCAGCCAACTTGCATGGTTCCAAATAAAATTGGTACATATCGTTAGCCAAATTAATGAAGTATATCATAAACGAGAAAAAACGCAGTATATTATTAGCTACTGTGTTCAGTTTGCAAATAAGTCAAAATTTATGTAACGTGATATTGCTATTCTATTTATTTTTTTTTGCTTTTCACTGGCATTTTTTGATGTCCTCGTAAATTTTAAACGCACTTTTTAACCGACTTCAAAAAAAGGAGGAGGTTTCTCAATTCGACCGTATATTTTTTTTTATGTGTGTTCGCGCATAACTTCGTCGTTTATGTACCGCTTTATTATTATTTTGTTGAAATGGAGATAGCCTAAGAGTGGTTCCATGATAAGGAAACCAGGATTTGATGATGGCATCCCAGAGAAATCGAGGGGAACCTTCAAAAACCGTAGTGGCGACTAGTGCGTTTGAAGTTGTTTTTTTTTGTTTAAAATTATTCTTAATTACGAGATACTTCCTCCCTTTGTCTAACGATTGGTACCTATTTTATTTAGAAACATAAATTTTCATGGAACACAAAATTAAATTTGGGGGGGGTGCGGGTGCCGACCCTTAACGCAATCCTGAGCCGCGTGCATCCAACGACTTCCTGCGAGCTTCACTGGATCAACAATCCTTCGGATGGAGATCATCCAACACGACTACGTCCTTCCGTCGACCTCATTTTAAAAGTAGTATAGTGCGTGACACTAAAGATGAGACTTGAAACACCACGTAAAGCATTAAAAAGACAAAGTAGGAAGATGATTTACGACGTGTAAACCTATATGTCAAAAGGAGCAAAAGATTATGGATATCTATATATTATGGGTAACTATTTCGAACAATTCCTACTTTGTTTTTTAAATGTTTTACGTGGTGTTTCAAGTCTCTTCTTTGGTGGCACGGTTTATAGTTTATACCACGTATAAAAACCGGCCAAATGCGAGTGGGACTCGCTCACCGAGGGTTCCGTAGCACCAAACGTGAGTCACAGATTTTTTTTAAAATTTGTTTGGACTTCTTAGCGCACTCACTTACTCACACTTTGCAAATTTTGATTATTTGATGTTTTATTTAGGATTATTACTATAATTATAGCAAGTATCACGCTTGCATGTTGTACTGTTTTTTGATGTGTAACATCTTTGGTCTCGCTTTCCTGCAATTTGTGGAAGTGATTTCGTGAAATGGGACGGAAATGTGTAACATGGGACGGAAATGTGTAACAGGAAGTCGCGAAAGCGCGGAATTCTACTTTACGAGAGTCCGACTCGCACTTGGTCGGTTTTTGCAATTTGTGGGAGTGATTTCGTGAAATGGGACGGAAATGTGTAACAGGAAGTCGCAAAAGCGCGGAATTCTACTTTACGAGAGTCCGACTCACACTTGGTCGGTTTTTTTCGTTACTGTCAGATCCGCCACCCAGGTACAATATCGTCATCAAATCTAACTAACCTAAAGTATTTTGTCACATGTTACACATCTATGCGAGTACTGTAGGTCTCGCTCGATTTTTTTATTAAAAACTAGCTGTTTCCCGCGGCTTTACCCGCGCGGACAACGTTTCTATGACTTTTCGAGGGTGCGCCGCGCGCGAGCCGAAAGCGGTTTGCGAGCGTGAAAAAAAGTAGCCTTTGTGTTAATCCAGGTCCTAATCTGTCTACCTACCAAATTTCAGCCAGATCCGTTTAGTATTTTTTGTGTGAAGAAGTAACAAACATACACACTCACAAACTTTCGCCTTTATATTATTATAATAAGTGTGATTTGAGTGCGTTTGACTGCAACTCACCTGATGGTAAGTTATGATGCAGTCGAGGATGGTACACGCAAACTCAAATAATGCTTATTCACTCTTGCCTTGAAGATCCCCAGACTATAGGAATCGGGAAACACTGACGCAGGCTAGGAGTTCCACTCCTGCTGTTTTTACGATAGAGCAAAAATAAAAAGCGCCTTTAAAAACACTTTTCTTTTATGGAGATTTTATTACCCCCCTTAATTTTTTACTTATTTAAATTACATAATTTGTTGCTAAATACCCTACAATAACACTGATTTTGTTAATTTGTCATCTACTTATTACAGCCTTTTAAAGGTCCGTCAGACAACGGACAAAGAGATGGACGAACAGACAGAGAGCGTAGGCTCACTAAAACCGTTCCGTTACCTGGGAAAAACCCTCAAAACAAAAGTATCTACGTGTGTGTGTTATGTAACTTTTACACTCACCTGTGGTAGATGCCTAGTTTTCCTCACCGCTGGACGTTTCGTTTCCGTAGATAAGCACTTCCCGTTCGGAACCTTTACTTCCTGCACTATCGTATTCGTTGTCTCTTTCACTCTGCCGAGTTTGTCTATTGCAATCGGAATATTGTGCTTCTCAAAATATCCATTCTGTATCATCTGGTCTAGAGAAACCTCTAGTTCTCTTACTGGAACAACTTTTCGTCCGCAAATAGGATCATCAATGACCATTTTGCGATTGCAACCAGAAACTTCGGAGAATTTGACGATCTTTTTAACTTCTTCGGAACCTTTTGGCTTTCGTTTCGGTTCCGATGTCCAGTATTTAGCGGTTTTCTCTGAGATACGCAATGGTTTGCACACAGCGACGTTTTTGTGTGATTTCTCGTTTGCTTTATAGTTTGTTGTGGGCAGTGGTCTTCTTTCGTATTCTGGAAAAGGTCTTCTCAATTCAACTCTTTCATGCGATTCACTAGTTCTTTTTCTTTCATTATCAATTCTAAAGTCATAATAGTCTTTCTTATACCGTCTGTTACCTCTATCTTCATAGGAATAATAGTTTCTAGGTAAAGAATTGTATTTGTGTTCATAAGACGTTGGTAAATTAAGGTATTCAGGTCTTATTGGTCTGAATAAGGACAACCTTCCCTGAGCTTCGTCGAATTCTGAATATAGATCTTCGTAGACATAACCGTTTCTTCGTTTCGGTCTGTCGAACCGTTCGAATCTTTCAATCCTACTGTTTCGTCTTTCATATCTTTCTATAGATCTATTAACGGATTCATATTTTCGTCGGGGCTCGTATTCGTATTCATAGTCCGGTCTTCGGTCTTCGATCGGTCGATAAAGTAATCTCTCTCTGGACCCGGCCATATCTTCGTTATTAGATTTTGGTCGCCTGCAAAAAAATGTTAATGTTAGGTAATAAAGGCTCTGGGGATATTAAATTAAGTGCCATTTGGTGCTATTGTGCTGAGTTTAAGTGGCGTCGGTGGAGTAATGGCAAGGGCCACTACCTCCTGTCCGGGAGGTCGTGGTTCGATCCTGCCACGTACTAATGTGTTTTCGAATTTCGATTTCATGTGTACGTTTATCCGATGCTCTTATACGGTGAAGGAAAACATCGTGAGGAAACCTGCATATGCCTGCGAAGAAACTCGAAGTGTGTGAAGTCGACCAATCCGCACTAGGCCCGCGTGGTCGACTAAGGCCCGATCACCCTAATGCTCGAGCCCCTCGGTGGGGACGTATATGAGCTGATGTGAATGAAATTCTGATAGATTAATTTCGTCTTAAACGCAATTGTTTAAATAGAAGAAATTAAATAAAATGTTAATTTAATCATTAAAATAATTTTCTAAAAACCTAAAACCTTTAAGGTTTAAGCTTTTTTGGATCAAAGTACTCGCCAATACAACTATTTAGTAATCTGTGCCAATACGAATCAAACGAGCCCAGACTCGATGGGGTTGTGTCGTTTTATTGCGGAGTTCCTATAGCCTCCTTCCAGCTCCAGCATCAGATTAGCTCCAATTCGTCATAACATTGCATTGTCAAGCGATATACATATGCATGCAAAGTTTCAGCTCAATCGGAAACCGGGAAGTGGGTCTTTTTTATTATTATTCACAATTGGTAAACCCTTGACAACATCTCACCTGGTGGTAAGTGACGATGTTGCCGAAGGTGGAAGTGGGCTTACCAAGATTCCCCAACGTAATGGGGAAACTGGCTATCTTATCTTCATGCCGGAACACACCAATGATATCAACATTGATATTTGGCGGCAAGACTTAGATAAGATGGTGGTAGCTAGCCAGGCGGGCTTAGAAAATGCCCTACCACCAACCAAACCGAGTCTTACAATTGACCCCGCCGGGAATCGAACCCGCGACCTCCTGTGTAAAGCCAGTGAACTTTGCCTCTGAGCTACGGGTCAAGTTTAATTTGCAACATTTGATGACAAACATTGGGACAGGTGAAAATTAATTAATAAAATATTTTGACTTCTATATTTTCAACACGATTATAAAAATAAGCTGCGAAGCCTGGCTCTTACTTTTAGATATCTGAAAAAATATTCAAAAAGTTCACAAAACTGGTAATGTAGTTTAGCAGACAAAATCAGATGCGTTGGTGGTGTAATGGTCAGCATAGTTGCCTTCCAAGCAGTTGATCCGAGTTCGATTCTCGGCCAACGCATACTTTTTGTCGAAACGATAATGAATGATACAAAACATCCCCACCCTTATACAGGGTGGGAAGGAGTATACCGACAAATTATAACCAAAGTATATACAGGGTGGGAAGGAGTATACCGACAAATTATAACCAAAGTATATACAGGGTGGGAAGGAGTATACCGACAAATTATAACCAAAAATTCGAATGCCTATTTAGACAAAAAAAGTGATATAAACATGGGCCAGTAAAGCCTAATTTTCGAGATATTAATTTTTTAAATAATTCACAAGTTCAAAAAATCTCAAGGGTAACACGCCCTAATAATATCAGATGTTTATCTGACGTTTGTTGTCTTGAGCTCTAAATAATCAAGTGTCATACTCTGACGTCACTATGTAGACTAAGGTTTCGTTTAGAAGGGATTACTCTCGTTAATTGATTTTTTGTTCCAGAAACAAAGTAAGTTAATAAGGCAGTTTTAGACTCATGTTGATATAACATTATTTACTCATAATACCACCAGGAATCCATGGTTAAAATATGTCGGTATACTCCTTCCCACCCTGTATAGCACTTTCTATCGTCACAACAGATAAAACCCTTATCGCGACTACCGACACCAAGCTGGTAATTTTGAAGACCTTCTTTGGCCGTATGTCCATCAGGGATGTTAGGGAGCTCCGTAACCGTTTTTTTTTAATAAAAATTTGAGTGCGTTTGGCTGCACCTCACCTGATGGTAAGTGCCGATGCAGCCGAGGATGTGACACGCAAGCTCAAATAGTGGCTATTCACTCTCGTCTTGAAGATTCCTAAATTATACGAATCGGGGAATACAGACGCCGGAAGGGAATTCCACTCCTTGGCCGTTCGCATGATGAAGGAAGAAGCAAAACCGAAACTATCGGATATCCGATATAAAATAATATCCATAACCGTTTCCAAATCCGAAATAAAAGTTTCGGATAATATCGAATAGGGGCGGAGCCTAATTGCGACACGTTATGACAGGTTGTTTTGTTGATTGGCCGGGCAGCGGCAGCGGTCGACACACGCACGCATTGTTTGTTTTCTTCTGTTGTCATCTTATCATACGTCTTATATTTATATTTTACTTCTGAAATTCTTTAAAAATCTAATATCCTTATCCGAAACTAACGGATAATCCGAAAAAAATTATTTTCCGTATCCGGTATAATAATCATTTCTATATCCGTATTCGAAATTTCATATCTATAACATCCCTGATGTCCATCGAGCGACTGGTAGTATAGGGCAGAGTAGAGGGCACCCGAATGCTTGGTAGATCATCACCAATGAGATGGACGGACCAAATCAAGGCAGAAATGGATGACCCCCTGTACCAATGCACCAAGAAAGCAGCTTTCAGAGAAGAATAGAGACGAATAATAATATACTGTATGAGATAATGTAAAAATAAATTATTCAAGTTCGGTAACAAATAGGTGGGGGGTAGGTTTGTCTTGTATTTTTTTGTAACGTGCATAATTATAATATTTTATTATTGTCACTTTATTTTATGTGACTATTCCATTATTTGTAGCTTAACTTTATTAATATTATTATTACTGGGAAGAGACTGACTCTCCCGACACAGGGAATCCTAGTGGGAGAGTTAGAGTGTACTTACAAAGCCTACCACTAATATGTAACTGAAATAAGTACCTCACCATTTTTATTTTGTATTCCGTATCTAAACATAATAAATTCTAATAAACTTACTTACTTAGCGGGTCACCCGACCGAAGTGACGACAACGACCACTCTGTCAAGAGTGTAACGACTAAGAAGAAGAAGAATTTTTATTTTTGCAGTTTTCTTTTTTTTAATGCATGAAAATATAAAAAACCATTTGGAGACATTTTAATTCATAATCATCATATCAGCTCATATACTTCCCCACCGAGGGGCTCGAGCCTACCCTGAATTAGGGCGATCGGACAAGGACCTACAATACAAAAAGTAAATTAAAAACCGGCTAAGTGAGAGTCGGACTTGTGTATCGAGGATTCTAGGTTGTAGTTGTAGATTGTAAGGAGTATAAGAATAATACATATTCATCACAAACTAAAAACATCAACGCGAGTCACAAAAAATATTTTTTCATTCATTTCGAACTCAGAGTAGCGCGAGTACGACTCACACTTGGCTGATTTTTATTATTTGTTGTTTTCGAACAAGTACTATAATTATATTTAGTTTCACAATCGTAAGTATAGGTTGCCGTTGTAGAGCAAAAACGGAAAAAAAACAATAAAAAAAACAATGTGTCTTGAAATGGTGACGCCCTTATTGTTTATTAGTAAATCACTCATAATAACACAATATATTCTTTAAAAAAAACCAGCCAAGTGCGAGTCAGAACCGCACACATAGGGTTCCCCGTACCATCATACTATAGTGGCGCTAGTTTCTTCATGTTTAAAAAAAACACGTTTTTGTATGGAGACCCCCTTCATTTTTTTCACTTTTTCTAATTTTTAATATTTTTTGTTATAGCGTCAAAATAAATACATAATCATGTATGAAAATTTCAACTGTCTAGCTATCACGGTTCATAAACTACAGCCTGGTGACAGACGGACAGACAGACAGACACACGGACAGACAGCGAAGTCTTAGTAATAGGGTCCCGTATTTACCCTAAAAATCAGCCAGCTACCTATCACCAAGCTATCACGGTTCCCAAGATACAGCCTTTTAAAAGCCAGAAAGATTGACAGACGGACAGCGTAGGTTTAATGACTGTCCGTGGTAGGGACCCGTTACCTAACCCAAAAACCTTTGAGACGTATCGATTTTTGTACTGTAAAAACCTAATTAAAAATGATTCAAACTAAATTCAATTCACAATCGTCAAATTTAAATTTAATGAGACTTAGTGCTTGGGACTGTAAGGGCATCATCACTTTTATCATTCAAAAAAATAGTAAAAATAATAACAACGAGAACATTCATACTTGGCTCCTAAAATAGTCTATATAGTTTTTATTACAGAATAATCTTTTTTTAACAACACCAATTGACTATAGTTCGCGGCATCTAAGTGAACATTGAGCAGTTTCTTATATTTAGGTCCCAATCGCGCATCAGGGTTACCATGTGACAGGCATTTGCCGCATTTGACAGGCATTCTATGCTGTTTTTTTTTTAATTTTGCGGGTCTCGGTGAAATTTAAAAGTTCGCATATGTGCTCCAATCACATAATTTGAATAAAACTAACCAAAAATCGCAGTCTGCCCGCGCGGCGCTGCGTGCGAAAAAACGAGTCAAACTAATTACCTATCATAGTTAAAACCAAAGTATATATATTAGTAGTAACATACAGTATGGACACTCCCTGCCGTTCTCTAGATTAAGACCTCACCCCCTCGTCACACAGATTGATACAGATTGTGTACACTTTGGTTGTACAACGTATAGGATTTCGCCGCCATTTTGTTTGTTCCGTCATTCGTTTTTTGAAATGTCATTTCTGGCCCGTTGTACGAAGTGTCCAGAGTGTGGTTAAAACTATCTGTTGTTTACTATTTATTTTAATACTTACAGATTTTTTTCTATATGAAGGCATTTTTCACAAAAATCTGCCAATTTGTGGATCTCAGTCAGGCATCTTTCTTACGTAAATGGAAACCCTAATCGCGCAGTAACGCGCGCCACACCCGCGCGCTTCCTACCGGCGCGTGCGCCTACGACCGCCATTTGTGTTCAACTTATACGCCCCAGATTGTACACATTTACTTGGGGACGTACTTCTGGTACTAATACATAATTATACTTTGACTTCGGTTTTACGAGAATATACTAAGGTGTCCTAAGCTCTCCTTAAAATATTACCACCACACAGATTGTTACGTAAAACAATTTAAAACAAATTAATTGCTATTGTTCTTATAAAAGCTAATTTTAATACACCTGTATTATTGTAGTTCTGTTCAATAAAGAGCAGTAGAAATTAGTTGACAATATCATGTGCGTTGGTGGTGTAATGGTCAGCATAGTTGCCTTCCAAGCAGTTGATCCGAGTTCGATTCTCGGCCAACGCATATTTTTGGTGAAAGGACAATGAAAGAGTCCTGTTTAACTCTTTTAGAAAGTATTTTGTGACTTATCACAATAAAAATTTTATAATATGGTAACACAACCGTAACATGACTCTGAAATTAGCTTAAATAGAGTTTAAAAAATTAAAAAACACGCTTTTGAAGTATATTAGACTAAAAAGTAAAAAATAATTCTAAATAAAAGTTTAAAATAATAATTAACAAATTACTAGTATTATTGTGAAAAAGCGTGGGGCGCTCTGTGCCATATTTTTCGTCTATCGAGCAACTCTATTTATTTTTTATTTTTTAGTTCAACTTATGAAATTATTATATTGTCGCTGATTCTTGATAAGTCTACAAAGTTTGGATTAAATCTGTCCGTTTAAAGTGGGTCAAAATCGAGTCCAAAGGAGTCGGTTACATACATACAAACATACAGGTGAAGCTAATAAAAGCGTAATAAAAGCATAAATTTTATTAACATTTAAATCTTATTAAGGCTGCTTAAAAGCCGGTAAATTGCGAGTCAGAACCGCGCACAAAGGGTTCCGTAGCATCATACTTAGATGGCGCTAGTTTCTTTACCATTAAAAAAATATATTTTTGTATGGAGACTCACTTTTTCTAATTTTTAGTATTTGTTGTTAAAGCGGCAACAGATATACATCATCATTGAAAATTTCAACTGTCTAGTTATCACGGTTCATGAAATACAGCCTGGTGACAGTCGGACAGACAGACGGACGGACGGACGGACAGCGGAGTCGGTCCCGTTTTTACCCTCTGGGTACGCAACCCTAAAAAAAGATAACATTCTTCGCTTTGAATTTAAGTTATTTTATATTTACAAACAACAAATTTTCAGCCTTACTACTATTGTGAGTGAATTTGATACTTGAAATACAAAAAACTTTTGTTATTTCTTTTTACCACCGTTTTGCATAATATTACTACGTTACGTCACACTCGTGTCCTGGGCGTCCCTTTGGTGGGGAAGGGATTGAGGGGAAAAATAGAGCGTCGGTGGCGTAACGGCTAGGGCCGCCGCCTCCTGTCCGGGAGGTCGTGGTTGGAGTTATGCCACGTACCAATGTGATTTCGAGTATGTACGTCTATCCGACTCTCTTACGGCGAAAGAAAACATCTTGAGGAAACCTGCACACACCTGCGGAGAAACTCGCAGGTTGTGTGTAAAATCGATCAACCCGCACTGGGCCCGCGTGGTAGACTCAGGCCCAATCGCCCTAATTCAGGGTAGTCTCGAGCTCCTCGGTGGGGACTTATATTAGCTGATGTGATGGTGGGGAATGGGTCTCCTCCCGAACTCTGATACGGCTTAACGACTGCCATCTAGTGTTAGCAATCAGCACCATAAGCTCAAAGCACGGAAACGGTAGAAAAAAATGCTACTAACAGTCAAACCCTGTAGGTGATTTCCGCGTTTTGGGTCAGTTAACTTGCATGATTGACGTTACTACGCAAATCGCACTGAACTACAAGCACTTCAATTTAATAATTATGTGCTAAATCTTTTCGAATCAGAAACGAGGAGATCCGTAGGAGAACCAAAGTAACCGACATAGCTCTCAGAATTGCTAAACTTAAGTGGCAGTGGGCGGGGCACATTGCTCGAAGAACAGATGGCCGTTGGGGTAGTAAAGTTCTCGAGTGGCGACCACGCACCGGAAAGCGTAGTGTAGGCAGGCCTCCCACTCGGTGGACCGATGACCTGGTGAAGGTCGCGGGAAGCCGCTGGATGCGGGCAGCGCAGAACTGTTCGTCGTGGAGATCCTTGGGGGAGGCCTATGTCCAGCAGTGGACGTACTTCGGCTGATATGATGATGATGATGATATCGTAAAAAGTTAATTAAAATTAATTAACAAATAATAGTCAATTTAAATTAACACTGAGGCCGTTTTCATAGTAACTGAGGTTCAGTAGAGTAACGACGTCATTTTACGAATTTAAAAAAGTCATAAATAAATAAACTGTGATAAAAAAAAAAAAATGTTTCAAAATATTATATAAATTTTAATAATAAACATAAAAAATATACTTCATAATTTTTTAAATTAATTGTTCAAATGAATTAAGGGTTTTAAATAGTTAACAATTATACCCATGGGTCATTATTTTTTACCCAAATGGTTTCAAATTCCAAATATAATGATAAAAGTCAAATTGATCCTATAATTAGCTAATATCTATTGCGTTAAGGAATCTTGGTAAGCTCGCTTCCATCTTTGGCATCATCGTCACTTACCATCAAGTAAGATGATGCCAAGGGCTTACCAACTATGAATAAAAAAAAATGCCTTCGCCGTAACTAAGTATTGAATTTTCTTCTTGAAAACGTTGACTCTTAAATAGTAGCTATTGTTTAATAATACTTAGCCTAATTTCATAATTCTGGAAAATATTCAAAAAGTTCATAAAACTGGTAATGTAGTTTAGCAGACAAAATCAGATGCGTTGGTGGTGTAATGGTCAGCATAGTTGCCTTCCAAGCAGTTGATCCGAGTTCGATTCTCGGCCAACGCATACTTTTTGCCAAAAACGCAATGTGACAAAACGTGCTTACCCTTTTAGTAATTACGAGTACATTCTGAATTGTCACAATAGATAATTTATTTTAAAATTATGTCAGCATAACTTATCATGTCTAGCCACGCTGTGCATACTGTCTCGCGAAGTCTTCACCGTGTGTTGAAGTCAGGTTGTGTTGATACACAAATCAACAATAAACACTAGCAAAGAATATAGACAGTAAGGTATATCAGACTTGATGAATATTTTAAATTAAAAAAAAATTGAAAAAAAAAATCGGTACGTATGAAGGTACCTTAATCGGATTTTTTCTGGAATAATTATGTACCCAATGCAGTAGGTCGTATTAAGTTCTAATTATTCCCAAAGTTTTATTAAAATCGTAAAAACCATTTTTGAGAAAAAGTAACAATATACCTAGTTTTGAATGGGAAGTACAATATTCCGATTTTGCTTGGATTAACAAACTATTGCGTGGTATAGGCCATAAAAAGTTATTGTAACATACCAAGTTTTATCATAATCGTTATAGCCATTTTTGAGTAAAAAAATAATCAGTGTTTTACTACGATGGCAATCTAGATAGGGGGATTTTTTTAAAAAAAAGCCTAGAGATATAAAAATAATATAGAACTAACCCAAATTTATCCCAAACTCGTCCAATAGTTTGAGAGCTAGAGCACCGGACGGACACACAAATACATTCACAAACACATATTTTTTTAATGTGTAACATCTTAGCTCTCGCTTTCCTGCAATTTGTGGGAGTGATTTCGTGAAATGGGACGGAAATGTGTAACAGGGAGTCGCGAAAGCGCGGAATTCTACTTTACGAGAGTCCGACTCGCACTTGGTCGGTTTTTTTCGTTACTGTCAGATCCGCAACCCAGGTACAATATCGTCATCAAATCTAACTAACCTAAAGTATTTTGTCACATGTTACACATCATATGCGAGTACTGTAGGTCTCGCTCCAATTTTTTATTTTCGTTCTCAGACTCTTTTACTTTTACTAGACTATTGATCTCCATCAAAATTTCAACTTTTTTGCCATCACAGCACCATAGTATTGCGTAGGCCATATTGTAATTCTGTGACAGCACCTTCTTCACTCCTATATCGTTAGAAAGTAAAAATCGATATTTGAGATATCCTTTTAATTAACATTTTTCATTTTACCACGATACGTTAAAGTTATGTCCTCGAAAACCCACAAACGTCCCTACTGCTAGGGCACGGGTCTTTTCCCAAACGTGGGAAGGTTAGGACATACCTCACACACGGGGGCCAAGTCCGGGTTGGTGAAGGTTGTAGGGCTAATTGTGAACCTCAATCCCAAGAGTTTTTTAAGCCACCTATCATCACATCAGCTCATGTAAGTCCCCACCGAGGGGCTCGAGCCTACCCTCAAAAAGGGGCGATCGGGCCTTAGTCGACCACGCGGGCCCAGTGTGGGTTGGTCGACTTCACACACATCCTGCGAGATTCTCACGATGTTTTACGTCACCGTAAGAGCTTCGGAAACGTACAAGTAATCCAAATTTCGAAATCACATTGGTACGCGGCAGGATTCGAACCACGACCTCCCGGACAGGAGGCGGCGGCCCTAGCCGTTACGCCACCGATGCGGAATCTAATACGCCTTACGGCTGCCATCTTGTAATAGCAAGCGGCACCAATGGCTAAAAGCACGTAAAGGTAAAGAAAAATGCTATTAACAGTCAAATTGATCCTATAATTAGCTAATATTTATTGCGTTAAGGAATCTTGGTAAGCTCGCTTCCATCTTCGGCATCATCGGTACTTACTTACCATTAGGTGAGATGATGCCAAGGGCTTACCAATTATGAATAAAAAAAAATTAAAAAATATCTTCGCCGTTACTAAGTATTGAATTTCTTCTTGAAAACGTTGACTCTTAAATAGTAGCTATTGATTAATAATACGTAGCCTAATTCCATAATTCTGGAAAAATATTTAAAAAGTTCACAAAACTAGTAATGTAGTTTGGCAGACCAAATCAGATGCGTTGGTGGTGTAATGGTCAGCATAGTTGCCTTCCAAGCAGTTGATCCGAGTTCGATTCTCGGCCAACGCATACTTTTTGCCGAAAACGCAATGTGACAAAACGTGCTTAACCTTTTAGAAAGTACGAGTACATACTTTCTGACTTGTTACAATAGAAATCCTTACTAACATTGTAAATGTAAAAATATGTTTGTTTGGTACATTTTCCCGTCTCAATAACTCGACCAATCTTGATGAAATTTGGAATGCAGGTTGTCTATGTCCCTGGTAAGGACCTAGGCTGCTTTTTATCCCGTGAAAATAGCATAGTGCGATGCAGTTCCTAAGGGAACTGAAAATATACTCTTTTTTGGTATTTTTTTGTGTTTTTTTTTCATAGAGATGGTTGAGGGGTTGGGTAATGACTAATGATATAATATACTGATTAGCATATCTCGACATAGTTCCCGAGGGATTTGGAGAAAACTAACGCCCGTCCTCGCGCACTACTCACCCTCAAAGACAGTCATAAAAACGATGTCCACGCGGGCGAAGCCGCGGGTAAAAGCTAGATTTACTATAATATATTGGTAACATAATTCAACACTTAACCGCCTCCGTGGCGTAATGGTTAGTCCATTTGTTTCTCACCAGGAGGCCACGGGTTCGATTCCCGGTGGGACCAACCTGTAAGACTCAGTTTGGTTGGTGGTAGGGCATTTTCTAAGCCCGCCTGGCTAGTTACCACCATCTCATCTATATATTGCCGCCAAACATCAGTGTTTACAACATTGATGTGTTCCGGCTTGAAGATAAGATAGCCAGTTCTCCATTGCGTTTGGGAATCTTCGGCATCATCGTCACTTACCATCAGGTGAGATGATGCCAAGGGCTTACCAATCGCAAATAATAATAATAAAAATTCTTTGAAAAAATATCGGGTATTTGAAATATCGTTTGGAATAACACTTAACCACGATACGGGGAAGTTTAGGACATACTCCGCACACGGGGGCTAAGTCTAGGTTAGTGGAGCTTGTAATGCTAGTGGTGAACCAACTGCCAAACGTTTTTTAAGCTGCCTATACGGAATCTAATACGACTACGACTTCCATCTCATAAAATCAAGCGGGACTAGCGACTAAAATCACGGAAACGGTAAAGAAAAATGTCATTTACAGTCAAAGCTATCCAGGTAATGACCGTGCTTCAGGTCAGGTAACCTTCGTGATCGATACGCAACTATGCAAGTCGCAATGAGCTGCTACTGCTTTAAATTTATAGTTAAGTATCAAATATTAGATTGGGGAGCTCATTGAGTCCTTTTATCGGGATACGAGTACATGCGATCAAAGTTTGTTGTATATCGTGATTAGCGTTTCAATTAATTTGAAAAATTTATAGTTAAGTATCAAATATTAGATTGGGGAGCTCGTTGAGTCCTTTTATCGGGATACGAGTACATGCGATCAAAGTTGGTTGTATATCGTGTTAAGCGTTTCAATTAATTTGAAAAATTTATAGTTAAGTATCAAATATTAGATTGGGGAGCTCGTTGAGTCCTTTTATCGGGATACGAGTACATGCGATCAAAGTTGGTTGTATATCGTGATTAGCGTTTCAATTAATTTGAAAAATTTATAGTTAAGTATCAAATATTAGATTGGGGAGCTCGTTGAGTCCTTTTATCGGGATACGAGTACATGCGATCAAAGTTGGTTGTATATCGTGATTAGCGTTTCAATTAATTTGAAAAATTTATAGTAAAGTATCAAATATTAGATTGGGGAGCTCGTTGAGTCCTTTTATCGGGATACGAGTACATGCGATCAAAGTTGGTTGTATATCGTGATTAGCGTTTCAATTAATTTGAAAAATTTATAGTTAAGTATCAAATATTAGATTGGGGAGCTCGTTGAGTCCTTTTATCGGGATACGAGTACATGCGATCAAAGTTGGTTGTATATCGTGATTAGCGTTTCAATTAATTTGAAAAATTTATAGTTAAGTATCAAATATTAGATTGGGGAGCTCGTTGAGTCCTTTTATCGGGATACGAGTACATGCGATCAAAGTTGGTTGTATATCGTGTTAAGCGTTTCAATTAATTTGAAAAATTTATAGTTAAGTATCAAATATTAGATTGGGGAGCTCGTTGAGTCCTTTTATCGGGATACGAGTACATGCGATCAAAGTTTGTTGTATATCGTGTATAGCGTTTCAATTAATTTGAAAATTTTATATTTAAGTATCAAATATTGGATTGGGGAGCTCGTTGAGTCCTTTTATCGGGATACGAGTACATGCGATCAAAGTTGGTTGTATATCGTGTTTAGCGTTTCAATTAATTTGAAAAATTTATAGTAAAGTATCAAATATTAGATTGGGGAGCTCGTTGAGTCCTTTTATCGGGATACGAGTACATGCGATCAAAGTTGGTTGTATATCGTGTTTAGCGTTTCAATTAATTTGAAAAATTTTTAGTTCAGTATCAAATATTAGATTGGGGAGCTTGTTGAGTCCTTTTGTCGGGATACGAGTACATGCGATCAAAGTTGGTTGTATATCGTGTTAAGCGTTTCAATTAATTTGAAAAATTTATAGTTAAGTATCAAATATTAGATTGGGGAGCTCGTTGAGTCTTTTTATCGGGATACGAGTACATGCGATCAAAGTTGGTTGTATATCGTGTGTAGCGTTTCAATTAATTTGAAAATTTTATAGTTAAGTATCAAATATTAGATTGGGGAGCTCGTTGAGTCCTTTTATCGGGATACGAGTACATGCGATCAAAGTTGGTTGTATATCGTGTTTAGCGTTTCAATTAATTTGAAAAATTTATAGTTAAGTATCAAATATTAGATTGGGGAGCTCGTTGAGTCCTTTTATCGGGATACGAGTACATGCGATCAAAGTTGGTTGTATATCGTGATTAGCGTTTCAATTAATTTGAAAAATGTATAGTTAAGTATCAAATATTAGATTGGGGAGCTCGTTGAGTCCTTTTATCGGGATACGAGTACATGCGATCAAAGTTGGTTGTATATCGTGATTAGCGTTTCAATTAATTTGAAAAATTTATAGTTAAGTATCAAATATTAGATTGGGGAGCTCGTTGAGTCCTTTTATCGGGATACGAGTACATGCGATCAAAGTTTGTTGTATATCGTGATTAGCGTTTCAATTAATTTGAAAAATTTATAGTTAAGTATCAAATATTAGATTGGGGAGCTCGTTGAGTCCTTTTATCGGGATACGAGTACATGCGATCAAAGCTGGTTGTATATCGTGATTAGCGTTTCAATTAATTTGAAAAATTTATAGTTAAGTATCAAATATTAGATTGGGGAGCTCGTTGAGTCCTTTTATCGGGATACGAGTACATGCGATCAAAGTTTGTTGTATATCGTGATTAGCGTTTCAATTAATTTGAAAAATTTATAGTTAAGTATCAAATATTAGATTGGGGAGCTCGTTGAGTCCTTTTATCGGGATACGAGTACATGCGATCAAAGCTGGTTGTATATCGTGATTAGCGTTTCAATTAATTTGAAAAATTTATAGTTAAGTATCAAATATTAGATTGGGGAGCTCGTTGAGTCCTTTTATCGGGATACGAGTACATTAGCGATTAAATTAGGTTGTATAACCTGTTTAACGTTTCAAATTAGGCGAGGTATTGATTGGAACAGTTGTCTCTGTCGTTTTCTTTACGTGTAAAGAGTAAAAAAAATAACCACACTTTTTTACTTTTTCAATGGTTTTTCGTTTAAATCAAAAAGTAAGTACAATGAAAGTATAAAAAATTACATTACTCACTTTACTCACTTATTATCATAACAAATATTGTTGTATATTTTTTAAATTTATACTTCAAAATATTAGTCATAACTAGAGTTACAGTTAACGGTGTAGACCTATTTTTGTGTTTTTTTTTTCTATAGAGCCAAAACTGCTCGATCGTGTTTCTTTTAGCTTCAGACATTAAGGAACATGATGAACAATAAGGTTATTTTTTTTTCAACCTTGGGTTTTCTATCGTTTAGGAATAATTGACGTCAAAAATAACGAAAATCTGTAATATTAAATATTTTAGTGTGCTTAAAACCTGTTTTACATATGGCAAATATTTTCAACCCAAATTAGTTTCAAGCCATAATGTTTATCCTCTAATTAGTAATATGGTCGCAATAACCACATACTATAACTTATCGAATATATGCAGAGTGGGATGGAAAAAAAACGAGAAATCATCTAAAATATGCAGAGTGGTATGGCCACCTCCGCTTGAGGGTTGGTGAAGCGTTTCAGGGGATAATAATCTAAACTCATAAATTAAAAAAAACTAAAATCGTTGACTCGTCATTACTCGTTATTTTTTAATTGTACATCTATGTAGCCTAATTTAAGACCGAAAAATTTTAAAAAAAATTCATAATACTAGTAATGTAGTTTGGCAGACGAAATCAGATGCGTTGGTGGTGTAATGGTCAGCATAGTTGCCTTCCAAGCAGTTGATCCGAGTTCGATTCTCGGCCAACGCATACTTTTTGCCGAAAACGAAATGTTACAAAACGTGCTTTCCCTTTTAGAATGTACTTACGAGTACATACTTATTGACTTGTTACAATAGAAATCCTTACTAATATTATAAATGTGAAAATGTGATTGTTTGTTACCTTTTCACGTTTCAATATCTTGATGAAATTTGGAATGCAGGTAGTGTGTGTCACTGGTAAGGACATAGGCTATTTTTATCCCGTGAAAATGGCACAGTCCGATGCAGATCCTAAGGGAACTGAAAAAGTACTCTTTTTTTGGTTATTTCTTGTGATTTTTATTCACAGAAACGGTTGGGGGAGGAGGAATGGGAAATTACATAATTTACTAATTAGCGTATCCTGACATAGTTCCCAATGGATATAGAGAAAACTAAAGCCCACATTCGCAAGACTCTTGCGCCTAGCGTACTACTTACCCTCAAAGACAGCCATAAAAACTATGTCTACGCGGGCGAAGCCGGGGACAAAAGCAAGGTTTACTAAAATATTATGGTAACAATTCAACATTTCTTTGAAAAAAAATCGGTATTTTAACTATCGTTTTGAATAACACTTAACCACTATACGTTAAAGTTATGTCGTCGACAACCCATAAACTTCCCCACTTCTAGGGCACGGGTCTTTATCCAAACTTGGGAAGGTGAGTCCAGGTTGGTAGAGGTTGTAAGGCTAGTTGTGAACCAACTGCCAAAAGTTTTTTAAGCCGCCTATATGGAATATAATACGGCTACGGAAACTATCTCCATGTCGTAAAATCAAGCAGCACCAACGACTAAATCAGGGAAACGCTAAAGAAAAATGTCATTTACAGTCAAAGCTATCCAGGTAATGACCGTGCTTCAGGTCAGGTAACCTTGGTAATCGATACGAAACCACTCAAGTTGTACTAAGCTACTACTGCTTTAAATTTATAGTTAAGTATCAAATATTATATTGGGGAGCTCATTGAGTCCTTTTATCGGGATACGAGTTTATGCGATTAAATTAGTTTGTATAACGTGTGTATCGTTTTAATTAACTTTAAATATTTTAATGTGCTTATAACTCGTTATACATATGGCAAATTTTTTCAACCCAAATAAGTTTCAAGCCATAATGTTTATCCTCTAATTAGCTAATATGGTTGCCATAACCACATACTATAACTACTATTACCGCTCCAATGTGATGCTTTCTATTACGAAAAGAAACTCGAAACTCCATCAAGTGTGCATATATCTTTAGTGGATGTAAATTTGGACAGTTATTTAGCGCGCTGTCAAAAAATGTTTTTAAACGCGTCGTATTTTATTTAATTCTAATCAAACACTATTGTGAAACAAATATTATTAAAAGGAAATTTTACTAGCTAAACTAATAAATTTCTTAGCTAATTAGATTTTGTAGGTAAATCATCGAAAATATGCAGATTGGTATGGCCACCCCCGCTTGAGGGTTGGTGGCGCGTTTCAGGGGATATTAAACTAAACTAAAATCGTTGACTCGTCATTACTCGCTATTGTTTAATTGTACGTTTAGGTAGCTTAATTTCAGACCGAAAATTTTTCAAAAAGTTCATAAAACTAGTAATGTAATTTGGCAGACAAAATCAGATGCGTTGGTGGTGTAATGGTCAGCATAGTTGCCTTCCAAGCAGTTGATCCGAGTTCGATTCTCGGCCAACGCATACTTTTTGCCACAAAACGCAATGTGACAAAACGTGCTTAACCTTTTAGAAAGTACGAGTACATACTTTCTGACTTGTCACAATAGAAATCCTTACTTAACATTATAAATGTGAAAATGTGTTTGTTTGTTATCTTTTTATGCTTCAATACCTCGACCAATCTTGATGAAATTTGAAATGTAGGTAGTTTTTATCACTGGTAAGGACATAGGCTACATTTTATCCCGTGAAAATAGCATAGTCCGATGCAGTTCCTAAGGTAACTTCAAAAGTACTCATTTTGTGGTAATTACTTGTGATTTTTTTCACAGAAACGGTTGAGGGGGTGTAAAATAACATAATTTACTAATAAACATGTCCTGACATAGTTCCCGAGGGATCTGGAGAAAACTAACGCCCAAGCTCGCAAGCTGCTTGGGGCTCGCGCACTACTCACCCTCAAAGACAGTCATAAAACCGATGTCAACGCGGGCGAAGCCGTGGGCAAAAGCTTTACTATTTTATTATGGTAAAATAATTCAACATTTCTTTGAAAAAAATCGGTGTTTGAACCATCGTTTTGCGTAGCACTTTACCACGATACGTTAAAGTTATGTCATCGGCAACCTACATACGTCCCCACTGCTAGGGCACGGGTCTTTTCCCAAACCTGGGAAGGTTAGGACATACCCCACACACGGGGAGAGGGGGGGGGGGGGGGTCAAGTTCGAGTTGGTAAAGGTTGTAACGCTAGTTGTGAACCTCACTGCCAAGAGTTTTTTATAATAATATAATTTATTTATTCGACCAACAAAGGATAACAATAGTGTTAGTAACTTATTCTAGGACTTAGACTAGTGTTAGTAATATACACGGTTACATTTACATTGCATGAAATTTATTTACAATATCACGACTGTTATTGGCAACGTGAACCAAGCAGCAGTGGTTCACAATTGCGCAATCCAGTCTACTGGCGAACATAGCCAGGATGCTATTGGCGCCGCCCCGCACTCGACGCACCAGGGACGCGCGTCGCTTGCGCACGGTAGCGTAAAAGCAGTCTACTCGCGCCTCCGCGAACATCCCTGATGCGCTGCAGTATCGGGGCAGCCCCAGCAGCACCCTGAATGCTGTGTATATTGGATCCGTAGGGCATTGTATTGAGCTTGGGAATAGTTCACCCACAGTTATAATATGTTTATGTTTTTTATGGTGCTGTTTATCCCAGGTACACATATTCAGCAACAACTTCGAGTGTAGAGCCTCCAACCTTCAGAGGAGTAGGTACGACACGAACGTTTGACATAATTTTGCTATAATTAAACTATACTAAAATTGTTGACTCGTCATTACTCGCTATTGTGTTACCAGTAGGTAGCCTGATTTTAGACTGAAAAATATTCAAAAAGGTTATAAAACTGGTAGTGTAGTTTAGCAGACAAAATCAGATGCGTTGGTGGTGTAATGGTCAGCATAGTTGCCTTCCAAGCAGTTGATCCGAGTTCGATTCTCGGCCAACGCATACTTTTTGCCGAAAGGACAATGTGTTAAGTCGTCCTAACTCTTTAAGTAACTAAGTACTTTCAGACTTATTCAAACATAAATTTTAATATCATCATATCAGTCGAAAAACGTCCACTGCTGGACAAAGGCCTCCCCCAAGGATTTCCACGGCGACTGGCCTGTGCTGCCCGCATCCATCGGCTTCCCACACTTTATAATAATATAATAATTTTATTATAATACTTGCTATTGGCCTCGGCTTCGCTCGCATGGATATAGTTTTTGTCTACAGTGTAGCAATCTGGTAAATTAAGAAACTGGAAAACTGATCATGAAGGTTCGAATCGTGGGTTATGGTCTTAAGTTCATACAAAAATCCCAACAGAAAAACCTGCGAGTTTCTTCGCAATCGTGCGCAGGTTTCCTCGCAATGTTTTCCTTCACCGTAAGAGCGTCGGATAACCGTACATATGAAATCGAAATTCGAAATCACATTGGTCATCATGTCAGCTCATATACGTCCCCACCGAGGGGCTTGAGCCTACCCTGAATTAGAGCGATCGGGCCTTAGTCGACCACGCGGGCCCAGTGCGGGTTGGTCGACTTCACACACAACCTGCGGGTTTCTTCGCAGGTGTGTGCATTTTTCCTCGCGATGTTTTCCTTTACCGTTAGAGCGTGGGATAAACGTACATCGAAATTCGTAATTACATTGGTACGTGGCAGGAGTCGAACCACGACCTCCCGGGCAAGAGGCGGCGTATCTAGCCGTTACGCCACCGATGCTCTTTATCAAGATACCCCAACGCAATGCGGATTCCTGTATTATCTTCATGCTGACATCTTCATATATCAATGCTGTAACGGCGAAGCACTGACTGGAACAGTTGTCTCTGTCTTTTTCTTTACGTGTAAAGAGTAAAGAAAATAACCACACTTCTGCACTTTTTCAATGTTTATTCGTTTCAATTAAAAAGTTGCAATTTTTTTTAAATCTAACTGGCATATTGAAGTGTGTGTTTAGACTAATCGATTAAGAAAATTTAGAGGTACTAAGTCAGTCTGGTTTGCCTTTAGAATGCAAATATCTGTTTTGACAGAGGTTTCTTTGAAATATATTTTTTTTTGTTATAAAATTTAACCAATCGTGTTTCTGCCACTTACACAATAAAGTTATTGAAATGAAGAATCGGGTTACAAAATATCACTTTTTTATGTTTTGTAATTGCTGAGAAAAATCGAGATCCCTGTGACCAAAGTTTCCAATGCGTCGCCTTAATGATGTTAAGGCGGAAAGACTTTTAAGTATTTATTAAACAAAATATTTGTTGGCCAAAAATAAAACGGATGAAGTCGCGATGTTTTCTAGTTTACCTTACATTGTGTCTCCATAATAGAACTATACAAACTGTAGTCACAGGAGAACAATACAATACATTTGGCGCAATGCGGGCGCTGGCAGCAACTTGTGCCAACTACGTTTTATTAATTGGCATATTCTACATGCTGTATATTGTGTAGGCCTGCTATTGAATAGTATTGAAATGATATTACCTTTCCTGCCTTTGAACTTATACAGGATGTAACAGAATTGGCCCGTTAAGAGGACTGTGAAACCACGGTTTCCAAAAAGACAACTGAGACAAAAAAAACAATTGAAATGTTCACAGAATGTGTATTTCTGTTGCCGCTATAACAAATACTAAAAATTTATAAGAGTGATAAAGTACGGGGGGTCGCCATACAAAAAAAGTGTTTTTTTATAGGTCTTTAGAAGTATTTTTAAATTAGCTCTATCGTAAAAACGGTAATATATACAAACGTCAAACTTGCTGTCCTAAGTGAAGGACAAAAAAAGCATATTCTTGTCGCTCGCGGTGATGTCTATTTGTAACGTGAATAGGTATCATTGTAATTATACTAAGAGTGCTAGTCTGACTCGTACTTGGCCAGTTTTCTTATTGATTTACCAAAAAGCTTTTGATTTATTTAATTTTTTTTAATTTAAATTGAAGCCCTTGCCAATACGCACATCTCATACGGACTCTTGAATAGTTACGATACCCTGAATACATTCAGAGTAATCACCTTGCCACACTTTTGCTGAGATATGTACTCCTACCAGTGCAGGTGAAAAAAAAAAACATTTTCTCTGTTAACATATAATAATGGTCTACAAATAAAAACTTTAGATAATATCTCTAGAAAACGTTACGTCGAAAGTTGACTACAAAACAACGGAAATTTGGACAATCTTTTCTAACCTAAATATTAAAGAAAACTCACAACAGATTTCACACAAAACCAAGGAAATTAAACAGAAAGTATTTTTTTCGCTTGCTCTGCACATTTCTTCGCGAAATTAAATGGAAATTTGTGAAGAAATAATTTTATTTTAAGTGAATTATAACGGTTAGCGTCGATGGAGAAACGGTTAGGACTGCTGCGTCCTATCCGAGAGGTCGTGGTTCGAGTCCTGTCACGTACCAATGTGTTTTCGAATGGATAGTAATTAAACGCAAATCAAAAAAACTATTTTTTGTGTATTTAATTTTGAACAAAAAAAATCCGACTTCAAACAGGAAACTAAGGTTCCTCTCTATTTCTCTGGGATGCCATCATCAGGTCCTGGTTTCCTTATCATGGTACCACCCTTGGGATATCTTCTTTCTAACAAAAAATAATCATCAAAATCGGTTCATAAACGACGAAGTTCCTTTCCCTCTAATATGATGGGAGCGATGGCTGACTCTCGCATTATACTCGTGACCGGGTGCTGTCCATGTGAACTGGCCTACTCTTGTTAAAGGCATTAATGCCATTCAATTATTTTTATGTATAACTTTTCGTCTCATATTCTTTTCATGTTCTAATGACATAATCTGGTTTATATCAAGGATTTAATTTTGGCGTTATTAACTAATTAAGATATAAACCAGATATACTTAATGAATTCAGAAAAAAATAAGAGCAGTTTCAAACTTTCAGTACGAAACTAACTTAAGCTTTCGTTTAGTTATCCCCCAATTTACTACGATAAAAACTAATTACAATCATCATTATGTGCCTACTCAATATACATATCTGCAAAGTTTGGATTCAATCCGGCATTAGTAACTAATTAGTAATCTGTGCCGGCATGTAGTTTTTGTATTAAAGGGGAACAATGTTTGTATGGAAACTCAAGCCTCCTGGGGACCCTTAAACTAAATCTCGTTTTAAATTATTTTCAGCTATTTCAAAAAGAACCTAATACTGTATAAAAAACTGTCACTTAAATTGTTTTTTAAGAAAATTGACAAATAAAATAGAAAAACAATTGTTTTTAGTTTTTGTATTGAAGTCGGTGTGTAAATTATTCTACAAACAAAATGATTCTTCTACCAAAACGTTATAATTATCGCCTCTGAAACATTTTTTAAAAGCTTAAGGCTTTAAGGTGCCTCAATTCGAGCAGGTTGATATTTGTTAAAATAATATCGAACGTAAGTCTATTTATTCATTTTAATTTAAAATCAAGGCGGGCTTCAACGCGGCTGTTACGTTGAAACCGTACGCCCAATTCTCGATTTTTACATAATATATTTTTATTACTTTTCTATACTTTTAAACAAGTTACTAAAATGTGTTCAATAAAATTAAAGGTCTTAAAGTCACCGATTTTCGTGTGTTGGTTTCATTCAACATTAACTATTTGTTTTCGAGAATTTTTGCAATTAATGCTAAGTATATTTTTTTACATCAAAAGTGGTAATATTTATAAAATTGTATTCAATTGAATCGATTTTTTAATACTTTAAGGGTATTATATATTTTTCCATTAGTGATAGCTTTACAGGGTCTTTTAATAATTTCAATTGAATATTGTCCTTTGACCTATCTTAAGGCCTTAAACAAACATGACGCTATCACATTCCACTTACATTTACATTTCCAACTTTCAACAAACATAGCACTTACTGCACCTTAATGTTTTAGCGTTGTCTCTGAAATGAAACGTCATATGACGATAATTGTCACGATGGAACGAACATGCCCTTTCGAGCCGCCTTATTGGATGCTCAAACACGCGACATTACATGACTGCCATTTGTGTTACGTAACCATAAGTTCTTTAGGAAGAACAGTGGTCTTCATACGTTAACAATTTATAAGGTACGAGTAGAGTATGGGTTACTTCCGTAACTCGAGAAGTTTAAGCCATACTCCAAACACGGGGAACAAGTCCAGATTGGTGGAAGCTGTAACGCTGTGACGAAGTCATACTTTTTAGTTTTATTTCAATCTGTTTTGATAAAATATATTTTTTAGTATGTTTTTGTTTCTTGTTTGTTTTTAAAATTTTGCCTTTTTTACTTAGACAACATGTTGTCTAAGTTTTTTCACCCTGTCGTCGGATTTTTAACGTTATTATCATATCTTGTATATATATTTTTTTTGCGAAACATGTTTTATTAAAGCTAGTGCTGGTGGTATCATTTTACGTATTTATTTAGACCCTGCTCCTACCCTCCAAGCCTCTATTTTCAACCGACTTCCAAAAAGGAGAAGGTAAGCCCGCTTCCATCTTCGGCAATATCGTCACTTACCACCAGGTGAGATATGGTCAAGGGTTTACTAAATGTGATTAAAATAAAAAAGTAGGTTCCTTAATTCGACTGTATTTTTTTATGTTTGTTATCTCAGAACATTTGACTGGGTGAACAGATTTTGATGATTATTTTTTTTATTTGAAAGCTAATACTTCCCGTGTGGTCCCATATAAATTTTATGAAAATCGGTGTAGTACACTATTAGAAAATTAACAAAAACCAAAAATAATAATGTAAAATTGTACTTAGTTTTTGCGATACAAGTCGGTTTTTTAACGTATTTAGCGTTTTCAATTATACTTGTTACAACCGCCTTATAGAAGTTTTGAAACCGCCTTTTGACTTAAAGAAGAAACTTTATCTTTCTTGACAAATACTGTGACCCTGAATGTACTGTCTGATAACTGTTAAAACGCTTGTCAATTTGTTGAGAAAACAAAAGAAGTGAAGGGATAGTGATAATTATGTACTTTATTTACAACAATTTGGTCTTGAAAGTGTTATTGGAAGTGACACAATAATTTTGACATTTAGTGTCCTAACTCGTAGCGTAAGTGTTAATTATGAAAATAGTAAAAGTAAGCATGATGTTGTGTTTGTAAACTGTTCGATAAATGTTTTGTTTAATAAGTTGTTGTTTAAGAAGATTCAAATCTCCAGTTATTTATGACTAGCTATTGTCCGCGACTTCATACGCGTGGATAACTGAACATGACAAATTACATATTAAGGTCGGGGAAAAAGTGTTTTCGTATTTTGTATGCAAACTCAAACAGGGCGAACAAAACGAACTGCATCTTGAACGTTCAGATTTCCATACTGGAAACGCTTGAACTAAATTTGTGCTACTGATTGATACTGCATTAGGTCCATAATTGGCAAAAAATTTATTCGAGGCCAGTGTAGCATTTTTACCTTTCTTACATAAAATTTCAAAATGTCCCTATTTTTTTCGTTACTTTCACTGATTTTCATAGTCAGAAAAAACTATTTTAAAATGGCGGGAATTTTATTTTTTATTTATTATTAAAATTTCGAAAGTTCACTTATTTAACTTTATTATAACCAGCCAAGTACAAATAATACAAGCAAAGAGATTTGATTACAAAGTTTTAGTTACAAAATACAAAGAAAATTTTTCCCCGACCTATTATATTAAAAAAAAAAACCGGCCATGCAGGAGTCAGAACCGCACCCATAGGGTTCCGTCCCATCATACTAGGCTATTTTCTTCACGTTTAAAAAATAACACGTTTTTTTGTATAGAGACTTTCACTTTTTCAAATTTTTTGTATTTGTTGTTATAGCGGCCACAAACATACATCATCTGTGAAAATTTCAACTGTCTAGCTATCACGGTTCATGAAATACAGCCTGGTGACAGATGGACAGACGGACGGACGGCGAAATCTTAGTAATAGGGTCCCGTTTTTACCATTTGGGTACAGAACCCTAAAATCAGCTGTTGATTGTCATTGCGAAACAGAAGCTCACAGGAATCTGCATGAAGTTGAACTGGAACGGGAATATTTTCAGGATGAGGTCGATGCAAACCAAACAAAACCAACCAACCACAATACGAAATTTTGGCTTTATAGCTGTAATAGTATAAGTAATGAGACCAAGGTCACTTTAAGCGCTGTAAATCAGTTCCTCAATAGACGGTACAATTTAACACGGAGGGAGACTGTGGCAGTTGTATCAGCCATTTTTGTTCGGTCACAGATGAGATACTAGTAATTTCGTAACAAATACTGCACTTCCTTATAAAACGAACACACCTTCGCATTTATTTACCTACTCCTTCCCACTGTCAGACAATACACGGAAACATGAGTATTAAGGCGCTCGACTTAGCGGTCATAACTGCGTACAAGGGCGGCGAGCGAATTGCGGCGGCGACTGTACGGCGTTCTAGCGCTGACGAGCGAAGCGCGGCCTGTAGGCCTCGCCAATCTGTAGGTACTTATTAGGTAGTAGGTAATAAGGCCTGGTTCGGTAAT
The DNA here is from genome assembly GCA_947284805.1 of Coleophora flavipennella. Lineage (NCBI taxonomy): Eukaryota > Metazoa > Arthropoda > Insecta > Lepidoptera > Coleophoridae > Coleophora > Coleophora flavipennella. Next base: position 9,342,182 of record OX369303.1, on the reverse strand, counting down.
CACCCTTTTCCGATCTTGAGGAGCACGTCTGAAAAGTCTTGCCCGACCATGTTCAAAGCACTTGAGGCAGGCGTTCACCTTATCGGCCCTGATATCCTGCGTCACCACTGGCAACGTCATGACGTGTAAATGTCACCGGAAAATAACAAGACTCGTTAGTTGATCAATTTTCAAGGTAGTTGATCAACTCCCGGAAAATAATAAACAGCAGTTAAAATGTATTATTTAACGTATGTATTTTAGTAAATTGATTAATTTACGGCGCCTTGTCGTAAGATCATCCGACGAAGGCGAGGTGTACGTTGATTGGTTAAACGACTCACGTGCTTGCTTTTACACTGCTCCCCGCCCGCCACCCGGCCGCCACCTTCACCCGCCATTGCCGGTCTAAACGTAAACAAACCGAACTCGTCCGTACTTGTTTTTATTTATTTACAGTAGTGAAACCTTAGTAAAACTAGCAATTGTTGTTGTGTTTCGTAATATTTCCCATTATAACGTGTCAGTTTATTCAAGATGAGTGAAACGGAGTCTGTAGCTGAAGAAATAACCGAACAATCAGTGAGTAAAACTAGTTTTGTCGATCGTGAACACTTTGATGCAGAGTTACAAAAGTACTACAGTGGGCTAAGTACAGAAAATAAAAAAACTCAGTGGACAAGTGAAAAAATCCGAAATGTTATTCAAATGATAGAAGAATACAATCTTGCTAAAATTTTAGGTAAGCGACCATCTGATAAGCAATATTATAATGCCAAAAAATATGATATAATGAATATTGGTGACGAAAAAGTTTTAATATTAAAAAGAAAATCTCATTCAGATCCAACGGTACGGATAGTTCCTAGCGCTGAATTCTACCAGCGAATACATGATGCCCACATTGAGACAGGTCATGGACGTCGGGACAAAATTATTTATGCCCTGAAAAATAAATATTTAGTACCAATATGGGCCATAAATATTTTTCTTAACCTGTGTAAAACATGTCTTTCGAAGAAAATTTTATCAAAGCGTGGCATAGTTGTAAAACCCTTGATTTCTGACGACTTTAACAGGAGAGGACAAGTCGACCTTGTAGACTTTCAATCCTCGCCAGATAATGGCTACAAATGGCTTTTGCAATACCAGGACCATTTAACCAAATTTTGTTTTTTACGACCATTAAAAAGCAAAGAAGCGAAAGAAGTAACGATCGAGATACTCAAAATATTTTTGGAAGTTGGCTGCCCTAATATCCTCCAGAGCGATAACGGGCGTGAGTTTGCAGCAGCAGTGTTAAAAGAAATTGTTAGTTTATGGCCATCTTGTAAAATTATTAATGGGAGACCCAGATACCCGCAAAGTCAAGGGAGTATAGAACGCTCAAATCAGGACGTCAAAAATATGATTCGGGCATGGATGGTAGACAACAATTCTACAAACTGGTCGATAGGGTGTTACTTTGCCCAATTTCACAAAAATTCGTCTTTTCATTCAACTATTCAGAGAACACCGTTCAAAGCCTTGTTTGGGGATGATCCCAGATGTGGTCTCACTTCCACTCATTTATCTAAAAACATAATAAATAAACTAGAAACTGAAGAGGACTTGGAGAGTTTTTTTGAGGACGCTAACAAAGAAAATGAAAATATACAAAATTGTGAAACACATGAAACTGATAAACAGGAAAAAGTAACCAAAAACGATAATGACGTACAACTCATCGCAACAAATAAGTCAAATTTACTAGTAAATACACACACAAAAAATAATGTAATGAATCCAGATCCCAAAACCAATGAGCCTGAAAATGTACCTATCCCCACCGGCAACAGCGAGATCATAATGTTAGACCAAGGCATAGTTTCTGTTGTTGACAATTTTAATATTCCTTTAATGACTGAAGAAATTAAAATATCAAACTCTAATACAAACATACCCAAGACAAATGGGAATGAAAACATACCCATCCCCACCGGCAACAGCGAGATCATAATGAATCCAGATCCCAAAACCAATGAGCCTGAAAATGTACTTATCCCCACCGGCAACAGCGAGATCATAATGTTAGACCAAGGCATAGTTTCTATTGTTGACAATTTTAATATTCCTTTAATGACTGAAGAAATTACAATATCAAACTCTAATACAAATATACTCAAGACAAATGGGAATGAAAACATACCGGTTGTCGGCAGTGAAATCACTGTTTTTAACAACTGTATGTCACAAGTTCCTAATGAAAATACCGAAAAAACTGAAAACCCAAGCATTTCGTTATGTCACATTTGTAATCTAGAAACATCGGAAACAATGAGATGTTTAAAATGTAATGGCATAATTCATGTAATGTGTGGAGTCTCGTGTAAAGACGAAGGATGTAGTTGGCAACTAATCTGCAATTTGTGTGCAAACGAAAATAGCATATCACGAGAGAGAAGAGAGTCACACCAAAATTTAAAAAGAGCCGCAGAGAAAATGATAGCTTTGTCGTCTAAGAAATTTAAAGATATTGATATAGGAACTACAGTGCTAGTCGAAGTTCCTAAAGTTGACAGAGGGCCACTGGACAGCAAAAATATAATTGGCAAAATTTTAGAAAAAAGAAATGAACTATACAGAGTGGGCACTCCTTTCGGAATTATTAGTGACTGGATTCCAAGAAACGCTGTCCTTTCTTCACCTAATGCGATCATATCTGGTGATATTCCAGAGGTAAGAATATTGTGTAGTTGTTATTTTAATTCCAGAAATTCAATCCTGAGCCTTTTGAGTTTATTGTTTCATTTGAAATAATTTTCTTTTTTACAGATAACATTGCCATTGAGAACCATAGCGGCTAAATGTTCGTCATTCGGTGGGCAAGGAATAAAACAATGCAATTGCAAAGACTTTAAAAATAAACAGTGTGTAACTAACAGGTGTAATTGCAAAAAAGCCAAAGTTTTGTGTAACTCTAGATGCCATAAATCATTAACATGTAGTAATAAATAAGTGAATTACGAATAAGTACAAATAATAGATATTCAGACTGATTGTACTTACTGATTAAACTAACTATAATACTTATTAGATTAATAAGTGATTATTAATATCGGAGCTCAAGTATCTTTTGTTATTTAAAATATTTTTCCTTTTATTATACTAAGTCATAAAACTGTATGGCTAAATAAGAATAAACATAAAATATAAAAAAATATATACATGATCTTTCACACCTCATCATCGGTATTAAAATAACATATCTAATTGTTTGTTAACTCTATGAATAAACACTAGCCAAATGCTAATAAAATTCCCTCGACCAATCAGAGAACAGTGTATTATGTGACGGGTAATAGTATACCGTTAAATAGTACACTGAGCAACGATTGGCCCGTTAGTGGATGATTTTACTTGTGGCACAATCGTAAATTATTAAATTACTGCCAGGTACTGTAAGTTGACCAATTAGCTAAAATGCACTGCGTTAAATAATACATTTCTACTAACGTTTGTTATTTTTCGTCAGTTAATCAACTAACTAGAAAATTGATCAACTTACGATTCTTGCTATTTATCGGTGACATAAATAAACGCTAAAGAGAACTGTGAAAATACCATCCATCGCACGATTCTCCCACTGGATGCCCTGGGGAACTGTTCACAGCTTATAGGTACAGCTTTCTTATCTATCTTCTATCTATCTATATCTATATCTATATCTATATCTATATAATATAATAAAACTGTAACGGGGCCGTGTCTGTACATGAAATATTTTTGGAAAATAATAACTGTGGTGGACATTACTAACGATACAGAGGCCAAAACAACAACTTTTGGAATTTTTGTCTGTCTGTCTGTCTGTCTGTCTGTCTGTATGTTCGCGCATCACGCAAAAACTACCAGGCCGATTTTGATGAAATTTTGAATGGTGGTTCCTTATAGCCCGGGTTAACATATAGGATACTATTTATCCCAGAAAATTCAAGAGTTCCCGTGGGAAAATCAAAAGTATTCATTTATAGAGTGGCTCACCACGCAAATGTGGCTTGACCTATTACAATCAAATTTTACACGTTGATACCCTTATCGCGAACTAAAACTGGGACATTGTGAATCCCAAAAAAATTAGGGTTCCTACAGGAATGCAAAAAATTGTATCTTTAGAATGACTCAACGTAACAATATGAAACTTTTACATTAGGGTGGGGTGTTTTGACCATCATTGTATAGTCGGGTATTCTTTATCCCGGAAAACTAAAGAGGTCCCGTGGGAAATTATCTATCGATACATACAATAATAACAATAGAGTACTTTTTTCTATATATTAGCTACACATACCAAACATTATAATCATAGTAGCAGAATGTCAATAGATGGCACTGCAGGGATAATAAAACGCGCTTAAGTTGTATTAAAACATTAAAATATTATTTCATACTTTTGAGTGGATTTCTTTTATGTATTTTTCAGCAAACTCTGGAACTATGGTACGTAGCGATGTGTTCCCTCCGGCCGTGTTTCATAGACGAACAGAGAGGTATTTTTTTACAGATTCCAATCGTGTAAAAAAATAAAAACACATAAATCGAGTTTAACATCTTTTAACAGGAGGCACAGATATGGGAACTCTTCTGACGGCGACTATTTGCGTGTGGCAGTTGCTCTCCGCCTGCAATATCAATATCTGTGAACCTCATCAATGTACTTGCGGGTCCTCGGTGGAGGCAATTAGCCATCACTCACTGAGTTGCAGTCGTGTTTGTGAAGATTACCACGTCACCAATTCCTTAATGACCTCACTCGGAGGGCACTGGTCTCGGCTAGATGAAATATTCCATCTTTGATGCAGCCGCCGCCCGGGCTTTAGTCGATCTGATGGCAAAAGGCCGGAGAGTTTAAACAGGTGCTATGGCAGAGAGGAACGTGTCTGCTTTAGGAAGCCACTTTTTCTGCCTCACTCCTCACCCGTACGGTACTGCTGCTCAATTTGCGGTGAGAAAGAAGCATAATAAGTACTCGGTCTTGGAGGCAAATTACTGCTTTGTGCCCCTGGTCTGTGAGACAATCGGCTGCTGAACCCTCAGAGGCCTTTGCCTTCACAAAGAAGATTGGCTTTCGCCTTCGAGAGAGGAGATGTGACGTGAGGTCCTACCTGCTGCTAAGGTTGTCTATTGCCATGCAGCGCGGCAACGAGAAGTGCGTCTTGGGCTCCTTTGGAGCTGATACGACTCGAGGATTTGACCCATATTAATATTGTTAGGAAATTTTATTACTAGATTGATACCTATTATGATTTTAATTAGTTTTTTGATAATATTTCATCATATCAGTTTATATACGTCCCCACCAAGGGGCTCGACCTGCCCTGAGTTAGGGCGATCTGGCCTTAGACGATCACGCGGGCCCATTGCGGGTTGATTGATTTTTTTCTCACCGTAAGAGCGTCGCATAAACGTACATACCAGTATGAAATCGATATTCGTATAGATATTGGTAAGTGGCAGGATTCGAACCACGGCCTTCCGGACAGGAGGTAGTGGCCCTAACCGTTTAGCCACCGACGCTCTATATTTTTTTTAAGATTTAGAAATCCATACTTTATATTATAAATGTGAAAATGTGTTTGTTTGTTTGTTACCTATTCACATTTCAACACCTCTACCAATCTTGATGAAATTTGGCATGCAGGTAGCCTGTATCACTGGGAATGAAATAGTCAACCTTTTATCTGTGGAAATTATCATAGTCCGATGCAGTTCCTGAGGAAACTGAAACAATACTCTTTGTTCGTTTTATTTAAAATCGTAACGAAAAAATGGATTGGTGTGATTTTTAGCACAGAGATGAGGTGGAAAATGATATAATTTACTAATAAGTATATCCTGACATAGTTCCCGAGGGATCTGGGGACAACTGTTTTCTACGCTCGCGCACGTCGGTGGCGTCGCAACGGAGCAACGGATTAAAGTGATTTTTTGTATAGAATTTGTTGAGGGGGTGGGAAGTGACAAAGACTGCTAATCCGAATAGCCCGATACAGTTCCTGAGGTACCTGGTGAAAACTCATGTACACGCTTGCGAGCTGATTGCGGCTCGCGCACCACTCACCCTCAAAAAGAGTCATAAAAGCTATGTCCACGTGGGCGAAGCCGCGGGCAAAAGCTAGTGCGTCATAAAGCACTACCGCCAAACTATCTTACAACAGTCAACATTTATAATATGTAATACTATATCCCACCAAAAACATCCTGTAAAAACTAGCCAAGTCTCGATTGAGCTGCTTGTTTTTCTATAAAAAGTAATGAAATCTCTAAGCAAAGCCAAGCCTAGTCTAGGGTTCTTTACTGCGATTTCTTTATTATTATGGTTAGATTTTATGTGACCTGCCGTTGAACATTCTTTATGCTCCTTGAGACATCCAAGTCAACGGCCAAGTCACATAAAATCTAACCATAATAATAAAGAAATCGCAGTAAAGAACCCTAGACTAGGCTTGGCTTTGCTTAGAGATTTCATTACTTTTTATAGAAAAACAAGCAGCTCAATCGAGACTTGGCTAGTTTTTACAGGATGTTTTTGGTGGGATTTCACTTATTTTTGTAGAAAACTACATTGATTCATGAACTGCGCCTTAAAAACTAGTAAATCAAGGAGTTCGGTCCTGCGACTGCATAAATAACTTTGTAATCCTATATATTTTATATGGGATTACAAAGTTATTTATGTAGTTTGTGTAACTAGAAAACTGGACCTAAATTGCAAAATGTTTGAGTTTTTCCTTGCTTTATACACTAAAGACTAATTGTATTCTAAATTTGAATCTTCTATGTCGGCTAGAAGTGCCTTGGAATTTTGATGATCTGTCAGTCAGTGAGTGACAAATTAGGAAACTTTGACTAGTTATAATTCTTAAAGTACTGGTTCAAATTGAATGAAATTTGGAATATACCGTGCTTATATGATGCCTGCTTGGGTACAGAAAATTCAGGCTTCTAGGTTTATCTACAACGAAGTTGTGGGGGGGTCGAAAATGGCCTGAACTGCTTCGAGAAAAGGATGGTACGGCCGTGCCGCTTTTTTTACTCGACTTGGCGGGGGCACTGCCGTGCCCCCAGATATAAGACTGTTTCCTAAATTAATAAAATAAAAAAAAAAAAAAAATAAACAGTCCTAAGACCACACGGACTTAGTCACTTTTGTCAAAGTATATATGACACTCCCTGGCGCTCTCTAGATTCCGACCTCATCCCCTTGTTACCAAGATTGATACAGATTGGTTACAATTTGGTTCTCAAACGTACAGGAATTCGCCGTGATTTTTTTTGCTCCGTCATTTGTTTTTTAGAAATGTCATTTCAAGACCGTTGTATGCAATGTCTGGGGTGTGCTTTTGTGTTGTCTGAATCTATGGGAGTCTTGGAGATTTTTTAATCACAATAGATTACACCTTGGCATCATCTAGGTAACTTCCTGGTAAGTCACGATGATGCCGAAGAGGAGAGCGGGCTTACCAAGATTCCCCATCATCATCATATCAGCCGAAAATCGTCCACTACGGGACAAAGGCCTCCCCCAAGGATTTCCACGAAGACAGGTCCTGCGCTGCCCGCATCCATCGGCTTCCCGCGATCTTCACCAGGTCGTCGGTCCACTGCGTGAGAGGCCTGCCTACTCTTCGTTTTCCGGTACGCGGTCGCCACTCGAAAACTGCCCCAACACAATGAAAAATTGACTACCTATCTTATCTTCATGTCGGCACATCAATGCTGTTAACATTGATGTTTTTGCGACAACAATTAGATAAGATGGTGGTAACCACCGAGTGGGAAGCCGCCAGAGGTATGTCAGTGAAAAATGTTTTTCCGGTTCCTACCGGTGCATTAAGGAAGGACGTTTATCAGAGCTACAGCTTCACACTTCTCACTACTTTATCGAAAACCACTTTGCTCAACTCTGAGTTTTGGGATGTTATCACTTACGAGTATGATGACAGACATTTCAGCTGCACTGTGATTTCGGTTTGGATAGTAGTAGGGGCCTTTCAAACTCACCTGGCTGGCTACCACTATGTTATCTAATTCTTGCCACTAAAACATAAATGTTTCGTGATGTGTTCCGACATGAATATTAACCGCCTCCGTGGTGTGATGATTAGTCCATTCGCTTCACACCAGGAGGTCGCGGGTTCGATTCCCTGTTGGGTCAACCTGTAAGACTCAGTTTGGTTGGTGGTAGGTCATTTTCTAAGCCCGCCTGGCTAGCTACCACCATCTTATCTAAGTCTTGCCGCCAAACATCAGTGTTAACAACATTGATGTGTTCCGGCTTGAAGACAAGATAGCCAGTTCGCCATTGCGTTGGGGAATCTTTGTAAGCTTGCTTCCATCTTCGGCATCATCGTCACTTATCATAAGGTGAGATGATGCCAAGGGCTAACCAATGGTGAATAAAAAAAAAGATATGGTATCCAGTTCTATAGCACTAGTGAATCTTGGTGAGCCTGCTTTCACCTTTAGCATCAGTTTCATTTCAAGCGCTTGCTGATTCCTGTGAGTATCTGTTTCGCAATGACAATCAACAACACCTTTTTTTTTCAGATTAAGGATCTCAAATGATTAATTTTCATGTGGTCTTTTCACAATTTGATAAATTCCGTTATTCATGCAGACGAAGTCGCGGGTAGCAGCTAGTTTTATACCGGAGTCATCAGAATAAAATTTGGCAGGCATCTTTACGATGCATGTAGTGTTATAGATGCACTAAAGTATCTAGTTCCGCACTGCGCCAGCTTTGATCCCTGAATAGACTCACAGTTATGTGCAGGATGATCAAATGCATGATCGAATTGTTTTGACTTAATAACTGCGCCAGCTTTGAACCCTGAATAGACTCACAGCTATGTGCAGGATGATCAAATGCCTATACGAACAAATGCATGAATGAATGAATAATTTTGACTTAATAAGTATCGAGTTTCCATACAAACGTAGTTCCGCTTTAACATAAAAACTACATGCTGGATTGAATCCAAACTTTGCGAATATATTGAGTATATTGAGTGTTTTCGAGGTACTAATGTAAATCGGAAAAAATAAAAGCAGTTTCAAACTTTCAGTAAAAAACTAATTTAAGCCTTTGTTTAGTTATGTTTCAATTTACTGCGATTTAAACTAATTACAAACATCGATATGTGTCTTCTCAACATATTTGCAAAGTTGGTATTCAGACCAGTATGTAGTTTTTATATTAAAATGGAACTACGTTTGTATATATTAAAATGGAACTACGTTTGTATGGAAATCCAGTACGGGGGCATGGCGATCGCAGTCGGAAGACGGAGTGTTAGTTGAATTCTTCCTAGGTGGATGGATACATACATACATACATATAATCACGCCTCTTTCATAGGCAGAGACCACTTCTTTCCACTTGCTACGATCCTTACATACTTGTTTCGCTTCATCCACTTTCATTATTCCCTTCATACATGCTCTTCGGTTTAGGGTACTCTTGACCTGGCCTTTTTTCAAGACGTCCCTGATTTGGTTTTGAAACGTCCGGCTAGGTCTACCCCTTCCAGCACTTTCATTCACACTCGATGGTCTTCTGAAATTCTCAAGAAGCCCTGGAAGCTCAGGATCGAGCTAAAAACTCGAGAAGGTTAAGAGCTATACTCCACGCAGGGGGTCAAGTCCATGATGGTGGAGGTATGGTAAACCTCACTGTCAGAAGTTTTTCCACCTACCTGCACGGCATCTGACAGGCTTAAAGACTGCTTTCTAGTGATAGTAACCGGCAGCAACGGCTTGACGTGCCTTGCAAAGCACGGAAACTGTAAAAAACCAAACTAAGCGGTCATACTGATGACCTGGTTCTTCTTCGTATCGTGTGGCACAATTAACCGTGCTATCCAAGGGATAATTGATTTGATTGATTGATTGATTGATTGCCTGGTGTTGCACTTAGCATCACCCGCGGTAACGTGTAGGGCATTTAGATTTACACCAACGGACGTGTGCAACGTGACCTTCATACACATCTGGAATCAGATGTGCAGGTTTCCTGACGATGTTTTCCTTCACCGTTAAAGTAATCGGTAAGTATATGTACGTAAGTCTAGAAAAACTCACAAGGAAGGGTACCCAACTGTCCGACTCCGATTTGATTTATTTTGATATATGTTATAGAGTAGTCTTATATAACGGAAACGTATTTTTTTTTGCTGCCCAAACTCAACCTGTTAGGAGAAAATGACCTTCAAAGTACTGAAAATTGACCAAACCTTCTAATTTATGAGAAGAGATTTGTTCAAAAAAATTGATAATAAAGAATTGGGACGTGTTTTGTCATTTCACCACAAACTCATTTTATATAAAAAAATATTTTTTTTATATTTTTAACATGAATAAAGACTGGGGACGTGTTTTGTCATTTCACCACAAACTCATTTTATATAAAAAAAATATTTTTTTCTAGGAAAGAAAGGAAGGAAGGAACACTCGCAGGCTCAAAACTTTGTCAACCTAGTCGTTCGCTGGACGGGCAAAACTTATAAAATTGTAAAAAGTTTTCACTTCTTTTGGCTATCCCGGAGTGCTTAGGTTTTTATCCACAACTAGCTGTCCCGGCGAACTACGTACCGCCTTACATTACATTACACTGCCTTACCCTACCCTAACCTACACTACACTACACTACCCTACCCTACACTACACTACCCTACCCTACACTACTCTACCCTACACTACACTACCCTACACTACCCTACACTACCCTACACTACCCTACACTACCCTACACTACCCTACACTACACTACACTACCCTACCCTACACTACCCTACCCTACCCTACACTACCCTACCCTACCCTACACTACCCTACTACACTACACTACCCTACCCTACCCTACCCTACCCTACCCTACCCTACCCTACATAAGAACCTTCTCCTGACAATAACGAACTCGACAAAAAAAGAATTAGCGAAATCGGTCCAGCCGTTTAGGAGGAGTTCAATGACTAACACACGGACAGAAGATTTATATATATAAAGATTGGTAAGCCCTTTTTGGACCTCATCTCACCTGATAGTAAACGACGATGATGCCGAAGATGGAAGCGGGCTTAACAAAATTCCGCATTGGGGAACTGGGCTATTATATCTTTTAAGCCGGAATACATCAATGCTTTTAACATTGATGTTTTGCGGCAACACTTAGAACAGAAGGTGGTAGCTAGCCAGACGCACTTAGAAAATGTATTTCCACTTACCAACCGAGTCTTACAAAGTTAGTACTTGTGTCATGTTTCTATACATTAAATTTCTGTACATTTTTATGTACTTGTATCACGTATTATACCTATCATCATCATAATATCAGCTCTTGTACATCCCCACCGAGGGGCTCGAGCCTACCCTGTACCTATATTATACCTATATTCGTAACTAATTTGCCTATACAACTATTAGCATATTATACAGGTTGACTTTTAATCGCGACCCAGCCGGGAATTGAACCTGTGAAGCTAATGGTCTTAACCATTACGCCATGGAGGCGGTTACATCACATGTACGGCATCAAGATTTACACCAACCGACGTGTGCAACGTGACCTTCGTTTACTTCTGGAATCAGGTGTGCAGGTTTTCTTGCGATGTTTTTACTTCTATGCAGTTAAGACGAGGTATTGATTGGACCAGTTGTCTTTGTCTTTTTCTTTACGTGTTAAGAGAATAACCAAACGTTTTAACTTTTTCATTGGTTTTTCGTTTTAATCAAAAACTAAAATGACAATATAGTTACTCACTTTTTATTATCATAACGAATATTTTTGTATATTTTTTAAAATTTATACTTCAAAATATAAGTCATAACTAGAGTTCAAAGTAATGGTGTAGACCTATCTTTGGGATTTTTTTCTATCGAGCCACAACTGCTCAATCGTGTTTCTAATAGCTTTTTAGTTTAAAGAACTTCATCAACAATAAGGGTAATTTTTTCCAACCTTGGGTCAAAGGTGTTTGGGAGTAATTGACGTCAAAAATAACGAAATTATATAATATTACCGCCTTAAGTAAATGTGCTTACGTTTCGGAAAACTCATTGGTACGTTGGCCGTCCGGATTCCAACCTGGAACCTCTGGTTAGAAGGACCGAGTCTTTAAGCGTTTAGCCACGTGGAGGAGGAACAGTGGATGTCTTCCTTCTCAGATGATGATGATAATGATGAAGAAAGCCAAGTAGCACACATAAGTTGTCACCAAAACTTTCTAGAAGGAACCCAATAGTCAGTTGGCAAACAACATTGGTAAATAAGGGTTTAATTGCAATTTAAAAGCCGACTGCGTAAAACCTTAACCTAGAGTTTTTGGCCAGTCGGGTAAAAATGTATTCTATGTCACTCACGGGACCAAGACGAATCTAACGACACCAACAAAAATTCATCAAGCCGTTTAGGCTAAAGAGCGTGCTAAAGAAATATACAGACATACATACACTCGAGAACCATAACCCTCCTCCTGGCTCAGTCGGGTAAAAGTATGCGTTGGCCGAGAATCGAACTCGGATCAACTGCTTGGAAGGCAACTATGCTGACCATTACACCACCAACGCATCTGTTTAAGTTAACTTAATATACAGACGTACTTAGTATATAAATACTTGTGTGTTGTAACAGATGTCCTTAAATTTGGCAGTACAGAACAATAGGAAGTAATTACAAGTCATTATAAGTATATTCAATTTTTTCCGTCTGTCTGTCTGTCTAAGGTAGTATCTACCTAAGGTGTAGATGCCAAAAGATGGTTGTTCATTCATTTGATTAATAACAAAACTATATGGTTAATAGGATACTTCAAGAGTTTAAAGTAGAGAGGCTTCGTTTAGTTGCTAGATCTGACTATAATAAACAGATAGACAGATAAATATACAGAAGAAAACGAAAAAGACGAAAATACTTAATGTAGATTAAAAACTTAGGCAAGAAATAACTTTTATGTGCCTTAAAAAGAATAAAATAACTCTCTGGTGGTCTTGATGACACAAGAGGACATACATACACATATAAAACACACATCACCACCACATACAAATACTTACAGGTGAACTCTAAAAAGCGCATCTGTCTACCAAGATATTAAAACCTAAGCTTTCATGCGCATTATTAAGTTTCATGCGCCCCACGTTTTTCAAATAATTAAAAAGTTTTAAAAAGAATAAAATAACCCTCCGGGGGTCTTGATGACCCAGATTCAGATTCAGATTCAGATTAATTTATTTGTGATCATAAGTAAATGTACAGGTGTTAAACAAAATTAATGTGCTTTATGACCTGTCCTTTAGGACGTACAAAATTAGAATAACAAAAAAAAAACAGATAAATCATGAAAAGGCACACAATAAATTTCAGAAAATAATATAAAGTAATGTCAAAATAAATTTCTATGTCATAGTAACCTAACCTAAAATACAAAATACTATATCAATGGATTTATTAAAGTTATAAAGTAAAACAGTATGTCAATGTATGGAACAAACATGTCAAATGGATTTATCGTTTACAAATTCGTTAATTGTATAGTACGCTTTTTCTGTCAAAAAAGTCCTCAATTGTCGTTTAAAACTATTCATGTTATTTGAGTCACGTATTACTTTAGGTATTTTATTATATATCGTAGGAGCCATTGCAAATATACTACTGTGAAAGAGCGTAGTTTTACATGGTACGTGGCACAGACGATCGAAGCGTCGCACTCGTGTGCTGCACTGAAAATATTGTGGGTGTAATCTAACAAAAACTGCAGTTTCATATATTTACAGAGCTGGTACTGTAAGTAGCTTAAGTAGCCTAAATTGTGGCAAACAAGTGTCCGTTTTATGTAATCTACAGATGGCCCTTATGCATCTTTTTTGGGATCTCAGTACCGCCTCCTTGCCAGTAGCATTTCCCCAGAAAATTATTCCATATTTCAAAGTTGGTACCACATAGCCATGATAAGCTGCAAGCACTGCTTTGCGATCTACCGTTTTATCTAACATATAAAGAGCATAGGAAAACTGATTTACTTTTTTACATACTTGATCTATATGTGTACCCCACTTCAAATTACTATCTATTTGCAAGCCTAAAAATTTAGTCACCATAACTTCCTGAACTGCTTCACCTTCAAACTGAACATTAGTCGTAAGATTTGTAAAATTTATCTGTTTGAAAGACATAATATTAGTTTTTTCAATATTAATTTTAAGGTTGTTTTGTTTTAGCCAATTGACTATTGAGTTAAGGTCATTGTTGATATCACTTTCATTTTCGCAAATCACAGCATATAAAACCATTGGATTTTTGATACTGTTAGGTAAATCATTTATGTATATAAGGAACAATAACGGACCCAGAACACTGCCTTGAGGCACACCGTATTGCACACTTCGTGGGTCAGAAATGTAAGATTTTTCAGTTTTTGATGTAGGACATATGCGTTCAATTTTGGTAACCTGATTTCTGTCACATATGTAAGATTTTATTAAATCGTTTATGTTTCCTCTTACACCATAAGATTCAAGTTTCTTAAGTAAAATTTTGTGGTCTACGTAATCAAATGCCCTCGTCATATCCAGATAAAGTGCGAATACTGGTAATCGAGTATCGACCCTTTTATATATTGTTTGTAAAAAATCATAGATAGCTACATCAATTTTCTAATTTTTCTGAATCCATTCTGTTCTTTCACGAATATATTATTAGTTTCGAAGTATTTATACAGTCTTTTGTGTACAACTTTCTCTATAATCTTCGACATAATGGGAATCAATGCAACCGGTCTATAAAACTTCATGTTGTCTTTGTCGTCTTTTTTAAATACAGGTTTTATAACAGAAAGTTTAAGTTTCTGTGGAAATACACCATGTTCGATGCAGAGGTTAGTGACATGACTTAATATTGGCGCAATTATTAGTGAGACGTACTTTACAATTCTTGTACTTATATTATCATACCCTGTACTATTTGTATTTTTTAAATTTCTAATAATTTGAAGGATTTCTTCAGGGCAGGTTGGTTCCACGAATAGCGAGTTAGGTTTGCTAAATAATTCAGTTAAATTAATGGCTTCTAGGTTAGTCTGAATTGATGGTAGTACTTCATCAATAAAGTAATTATTAAAAGCTAGTGCTATTTCGCGTGGATTTTCAATGAGCCTATCATTCACTCTTATTTGTGTTATATATTCTCTAGGCAGATTGTCTTTTGCTTGATTGATTACTTGCCATGTAGCTTTAGATTTGTTTCTTGCATTTGTAATGTGATAATTATTTTGTGCTTTCTTCGTTAGTTTTATTATTTGCTTTAATCGCTTGGAGTACATTTTGAATTTATTTTTACTTTCAGACGTTTGATTTGACCTGTACTTCCAGAGTAGATCCCTACAGCGCCTACTGCAATTCTTAATGCCTTTTGATAGCCATTTAGGAGACTTTCTTGTTGTATTTTTTACTCTTAGGATGGGGAAGCATAGCTCATAAAACATTATAAATATGTCATAGAAGTTATTAAAAGCATCGTTAGGATCCACTGAGGAGTATGTGTCTGTGAAATACATTTTTTCCAAACATTGTCCAAACTTCAGCATATTCTCTTTTGAAAAATCCCGCTTTGACGAGTACCAGTACTTAAGCTTGCAAGTCCTCTTAACAGGACACTTCAATATTTGTGCTGTATGATCAGATACAGCGAACTCAAATATTTCGCCCTTGCTACCATGTATGTTATGAATTATGTTATCCAAACATGTTTTGCTACAAGGACGTGTTGGCTGCCTTATAGAAAATTTCAAGTTATTACTCAATACCAATTCCTCAAATTCCTTTGAAAATTTTGTCTGTACTAAGAGATCGGTATTAAAATCACCACAGATGACTATTTTCTTTTTATAATTGTAAATAAATAAATTTAATATGTCACTTAATTTATTAAAAAATATGTCATAATAATAATTTTTATTTTTGTTTTTTGGCACCCTGTAAATACATAAAACCACAATACCATGTTCAATGAGCTCTATAGCACAGCCTTCTATCACGTTCGGAATGCATAGCTTGCTAACAGTGTCAATATCTTTAAACTTGTGATCCGTCCTTACTAAAATACAAGCTCCACCTTTTCTATTGTCCCTAGCATACAGAGGACAGAGGTCCCACAGGACATACATATGTAAAATACACACCACCCCACCACATACATCTACATTAAAGGGTTTCCGCCAAATCCCATAGAAAAAAACCCTTGTTCTCAGATTTTAGATAATTATTAGTAGTTTTCAAGTGTCACATTTTCCTGATTCGGTGGTTAACCATGTTACATGGTTATTTTGCCTAGAGAAGTTTCATAGGCGCTACATGCAAACATGACATGACATTTGGGAAAAACTTTATGTTACTGTACTAATTGATATTGAATTGGCCAAAAATGAATCGAGTTTATTGTTGTTATGTTGTGTTTCTGTGTTGTTTGAGGGACATTTTTTTTATTTTTTTACATTATAATATATTATATACATTATTATATATATTACATATGTGATAATGTGTTTTATTCATTTTTTGCCAATTCTATGTCAATTAGCACAGTAAAATGAAGTTTTTCCTAAAAAGTGTCATGTTGTCATGTTTGGGGAATCATGGTAAGCCCGCTTCCATCTTCGGCAACATCGTCACTTATCACCAGGTGAGGTTTTTTTTATTCACAATTGGTGAACAATTTTGAATAAAAAAAAACCGCCTATGAACTTCTCTGGGCAAAAAAAACATGTTAGCCACCGAATCAGGAAATAGCGTCACCTGATATTGTTTCTACTAATAATTATCTAAAATCTGAGATACAATTCTTTTGCGCCGGGACTGGGGCAATTTTGGCGGAAACCCTTTTCTATTTTTTTTGTTATTATTTATAAGATAAGATAAGATAAATACTCTTTATTGTACCCAAAAATATAAAATTAAAAAAAAAAAACACAGTGTAAAACTTAGAAACTATAACTTAAAAATTTAAACAAAAACATGTTATGTTGTTTATGTGCAAATTTCAAATACAATGTCATTTGTTTCTGAAATAAATAAATAATGAAAAATAGCAATCAATTTATATTTTAATTAAAAATAGACGTCTAGAAGAATCCTACCATTTAGTACAGATAGTAAAAAAAGAAGGGCAACAATTTAAGTGATCATCATCGTCATATCAGCTAATATACACGTCCCCACCGAGGGGCTCGAGTCTACCCTGAAGTAGGGCGATCAGGCCTTAGTCGACCACGCGGGCCCAGTGAGGGTTGGTCGACTTCACACAAAACCTTCGAGTTTATTCGCAGGCGTGTGCAGGTTTCCTCACGATATTTTCCGTCACCGTAAGAGCGTCGGATGTACATATGAAATCGAAATTCGAAAACACATTGCTACGTGGCAGGATTTGAACCACAACCTCCCGGACAGGAAGTAGCGGCCCTTGCCATTACGCCACCGATGCTCCCAAAATAAATCTTAATACCCTAAGACTGAGTACGAAATAAAATAAAACGTTTTGTATATAATATACTCTTTTTTCTTGCCAAAATGGGTAAATGCTCACCAAATATTGTTTTACTGAAATGAGCGAGCGAAGCGAGCGATGTTACGTTCAGTCAAGTTTCATTAATTATACAGTCAAAGCCTACAACCCTTACCCCCTGGATAGCAGAATGCCTCGCAGATGAAGAAATCATTGAAAGAAAAAATTAGTGACATCTATTTAGCATATAAAATATTTGGTCTGAAATTAACTTTAACGGCGTTTACATGTTTGCAAGGTATGCAATAAATAGGAAATTAGCTCTGTTTCTACAATACTTCCTGAAACACAAGGTTGGCTAGTGAATTTATGGTAGGCATTTAAACAGAAGTCAGGCCTGTCGCACTCTGCGCTGTAGGTATGAAAATGTTAAAAATGTACCTACGCCGCGCTCTACGCCGCGCCAAGCCGCGCGGCCCCTTGCAAGGTGCAAATTCAGTAGTCAGAAGAGATAAGATTTACGCGATAGAAAGAGAGGCAACTTGTAGGTGAATATAACTATAGGTAATTAGCGCTGTGCGACCTGAATTTGCACTTTATTGTGTCGTAGCAAAGTCGCCATTCAATCAAATGATTTTGCGGAGTTAACCTTCTTTTACGTAGTAAATAGTCTTTATTCTTTGCACAAACCAAAAAGAAACCGCATGTTTCTACCAGTTACCAGCCGAAGCTTTCAAAAGACGAATTCAAAATGTTTAAACAAATAAAGCTTTTTGTTACATAGCGTAGCCACAAGTCTAATCATACAAAGTAGGTACGAGCATCGCTGTAACTCCAAATGAAATGGGATTACATATTCAAATGCATGCATGGTTGGGTAGATTACATTCATTCGTGTGGCCATTGACTTTCACTTCGAGACCTTCCCTACCTACCGAACATTTAGCTTCAAAAAGTACGGAAATTAAAGTTTTAACCGGTTGGTTGGGTCATTTGTAGGGGGTGGAGAAGGATAAGGGGGTCAGTGGGTAAGAGAGTTATAATTTAAGTTTTAAGGGTTCCGTAGCCCTTATAGTTTCGTCACGCCGACATAAACGTAAAATAAATCGTGAAAAAAAAATATTATAGGTAGTGTAACTCTCCTACATATAAGGTGTTTTTTTAACACCGAGCAAGCCGTTAAGGGTCTACTCATGAAACTGAACAACTTTCCCCAAGAAACCCATACTTAATTCGCATAATTTTTTTGGAATTCCATACAAAAAACCTGTTTTTAGAAGTATTTTTGATTTAGCTCTATCGTAAAAACGATAATACATACAAGTGTGAAACTTGGTGTGATTATAGTACTAATACTACAGTAAAACAACAAACAATAAAAAACGACCAATCGTGAGTCGTACTCGCGCTAAGGTGTCCGAACTGAATGACAAAAAAAGCATAATTTTATCGCTCGCGTTGATGTCTTTGGTTTGTAATGTAAATAAATGTGAGAGGTACTGTAGTACGGAATCCTCTGTTTGCTAGGCCGAACTTTTTTATAGTCGAGTGTTCCCTCCCTACCAACTAAACCGTTATTTCAGGGCATCAATTCCAAAATCAAAATAGTAGGACATATCAGAGATTTGTTACCATAGATGGGTTATGCACTAACAAACAACATTTGAAAATCGAAGCCATTTACACACAATGTTATAGGTAGCTCCCTTCTATTGCACTGAATGTTACTAAGAAAAGAGATGCCAATTGGCATCTTTTTTTTGCTTCACTTTTTAGACGCATGTAACCTATCTACCTCCCCTTATATATAGCATATCTCTGGGACATATAATCAATTTAAATGAAAAGCTATCACGGCTAAGTAGGCTTTCTGAATTTAAGAGTAATAGTCAAACAATTTAAGATGTGCAGTTGGATTGGTAAAAAGTTCATAGATTTTCCATAAAAATGTTCCATTACCAACTGCAGAAATAATGTTGTTTTTGTAAATATATATTTTTTTAAACTACGGAGCCCTTCTTTGCGCCAATCCGAGTCGTACTTGACCTGTTTATATTCTTGCTGCCTAAAACATAGGAACTGCTCATGTGTTACCGCCCAGTCATTATAATTATTAAATTGCCCAAATATAATGCATGAAATGACATTGTATTATTAATTATTATTTTAATTAACACAGATTTAGTTTTACTAACAAATTATGGATCACTAATATATAAATAAATAAAAAAGAAAATGATCATAATATTTTACCGCCCGTATACAGTTTTTTGCGATTCTGTGAGCTATGTCGGCTACTTTAGTTCTCGTGCGGATCTCCTCGTTTCTGATTCGATCACGCAGAGGAACTCCGAGCATAGCACGTAGCGTAGGCAGACCTCTCACGCGGTGGACCGATGACCTGGTGAAGATCGCGGGAAGCCGATGGATGCGGGCAGCGCAGGACCGGTCGTCGTGGAAATCCTTGGGGGAGGCCTTTGTCCAGCAGTGGACGATTTGTGGCTGATATGATGATTATACAGTTTTTTGACTGCCCACAATCCTCGCCCAAAAAGTTATAGAACTGCTCACAGAACACCCACCACCAGGTGTAGCGGTAACACAGTGTAGCAGTGAATTTTCTGTGTAACTGCTCAATCGTGTTTTTGAGCTGACTAAAATTGCAATAATTTACTGCTCAAGAAATCATAGCCATAAAGTGACCATTCTAAAACTTACAACCTTGTAGCACACCCTAGACACTTCATACAACGGGCCAGAAATGACATTTCAAAAAAGGAATGACGGAACAAACAAAATGGCGGCGAAGTCCTTGTAGCACACCCTAGACACTTCATACAACGGGCCAGAAATGACATTTCAAAAAAGGAATGACGGAACAAACAAAATGGCGGCGAAATCCTATACGTTCGACAAACAAACTGTAACCAATCTGTATCAATCTAGGTGACGAGGGGATGCGGTCGTAATTTAGAGATCGGCAGTGAGTGTCCATACTGTATGTTAGTATAAATATTTATACTTTACTTGTAGGCTATGGTTCTCATAGACAGTAATTTCAATGCGATGGGCCTGTCTTTACGAAAACTAGGTCTGAGTATAGAAAACCATACTGTCTTCATACTGCTATGTGGCCTTCTGGCTAAATTTGGATTGCTAAATTACTAAGATTGAATTCATTGAATTCATTGAAAAGCTTGTAAAAACAATAACAGAGAAGGTTTTAAATGTTAATTTCAATTTAGTTTTGTAAAATGACAAGGCTACAAAATCTCCAGTTTGCAGGATGACTAGGTCATAGTAGAAGTAAACTATGACGAGGTCGCAATATGACTTTTTTCATCTTAATTAATGACGCTACTCGCAAAAATCCATACACAATTAGGTAATACCTAAATAGGTATATTTCTAGGTATTATAAATATGTAACTAGGTTTTATAGTTAAAACATTTTTTTTTGTTAGGTTACACAGTGAGCGTCGGTGGCGTAATGGCCAGGGCCACCGACTCCTGTCCGGGAGGTAGTGGTTTGAATCCCGCCACGCACCAATGTAATTTTGAATTCAGATTTAATTCGTGGAAATCCTTGGGGGAGGCCTTTGTTCAGCAGTGGACGATTTGTGGCTGATATGATGATGATGATGATGATTATGTACGTTTATCCGACGCTCTTACGGTGAACCATAAAGACTTTGACATCCACCTCTGCATTTTAAGAGTCGGCAGGAAGCTCGAGTGTCCATACAAACGTAGTACAAAAATATAAACAGAGAGACCATAAAGACTTTGATATCCGCCTTTGCATTTTAAGAGTCGGCAGGAATCTCGAGTGTCCATACAAACGTAGTACAAAAATATAAACAGAGAGACCATAAAGACTTTGACATCCACCTCTGCATTTTAAGAGTCGGCAGGAAGCTCGAGTGTCCATACTAACGTAGCACAAAAATATAAACAGAGAGACCATAAAGACTTTGACATACGCCTCTGCATTTAAGAGTCGGCAGGAAGCTCGAGTGTCCATACAAACGTAGTACAAAAATATAAACAGAGAGGCAACAAAGACTTTGACATCCGCCTGTGTACTTTCAGAGTCGCCAGGAAGCTCGAGTGTCCATACTAACGTAGTACAAAAATAAAATCAGAGAGGCCATAAATACTTTGACATCCGTCTCTACATGTTACGAGTCGTCAGGAAGCTCGAGTGTCCATACAAACGTACTACAAAAATATAAACAGAGAGGCCATAAAAACTTTGACATACGCCTCTGCATTTAAGAGTCGGCAGGAAGCTCGAGTGTCCATACAAACGTAGTACAAAAATATAAACAGAGAGGCAACAAAGACTTTGACATCCGCCTGTGTACTTTCAGAGTCGCCAGGAAGCTCGAGTGTCCATACTAACGTAGTACAAAAATAAAATCAGAGAGGCCATAAATACTTTGACATCCGTCTCTACATGTTACGAGTCGTCAGGAAGCTCGAGTGTCCATACAAACTGAAACGCTAACTATCGTTTCGAGCCGATCTCTTTTGTCGCGTTTCATAATTAAATTCTTTTTTGATGTCGTTGCTCTATGCTATTTGAATTTGAAAATAGTTGTCTTTTTTTGACAAGAGAAAAACAAAGGTTGATCGTGGTCCCGTCGAAAATGTTGTGAATTTAAATTTTTTTGTACAAATTGTGTTATAAGTTGTTGTTGAGGCCCACAATTTTATTCTGTGGTAAGTAATTTGTATAAGGAAACCGCTTTGCGTGTATTTTTGGTACTGCGGCAAATTACATTTGTATATCTCCGTAGGGTTTCATCCAGCCCCTGCGAGGTTGGCGTCCCCGAGGTTTTGCCCGATAAACGATTGAACCTGGGTTGGAGCAGTGCTGATCACCGGCCAGTCCTTTCTACTGCCCGCCCAGCTGCTCGCCATAAGGGAAGTGAATTTGTTTTGTCTTTTATCCCGAGCGACTCTCTGACTCTGTGACCTTTCTGCCGACCTGGAAGATTTCCTGTTTCCAGTTTCTAACTATTAGTTTTTTATTTCAAATTTTAAAAGTGTTTTGTATCTGATACGTATTTTGTTAAAAAGATTGGGTAATTCAGATCAGACTCAAATTTTAAACTTAGTAACTTATTTAAGTACCAAAGGGACGGCGACGATCGTTGCCTGCCGGCATACTATAAAATAACCATTTTATATACAAATAAATTGTAACCTTAAATTTATTTCCCTAAATTCTCCATAAATATATTAGGTCATTGTTTTTTTTAATTGTCTACACGGTCAACCGAAGTTTATTGTTTATTGTTCCTTCTTTTTACAAAAAAAATCATAAAATATATATATTCTAATTTACCCCATAATATTTTTTTCTTCAGACTCCATTTAGGCCTGAACCTCTAAATCGTACGTATCGTATGTGGCAAATTCCGTGAGGGTTTTTATCCCCAGTTCCCATTATTTTTGTCACAAAACGTACTACAAAAATATAAACAGAGAGGCCATAAAGACTTTGACATCCACCTCTGCATTTTAAGAGTCGCTAAGAAGCTCGAGTGACCATACAAACGTAGTATAAAAATATAAACATAGAGGCCATAAAGACTTTGACATCCGTCTCTACATGTTAAGAGTCGTCAGGAAGCTCGAGTGTCCATACTAACGTAGTACAAAAATATAAACAGAGAGGCCATTGAGACTTTGACATCCGTCTCTACATGTTACGAGTCGTCAGGAAGCTCGAGTGTCCATACTAACGTAGTACAAAAATATAAACATAGAGGCCATAAAGACTTTGACATCCGTCTCTACATGTTACGAGTCGTCAGGAAGCTCGAGTGTCCATACAAACGTAGTACAAAAATATAAACAGAGAGGCCATAAAGACTTTGACATCCACCTCTGCATTTTAAGAGTCGCTAAGAAGCTCGAGTGACCATACAAATACTGGGTCTACAGTATTTTTTTTTACATCAAAATTGGTATTTTTTTTTAATTTTATTCAATTAAATCGATTTTTTAGCTATTGTATATCTTTAATCGCGGGCTTTGAGGGGACCCAATCAAGAAATTTCGTAACGAAAATAAAACCTGACACCGACACCCTACAAAAAAAATTTGAGTTCTAAAAAACTTACAGTGCCATCTATCTATCCATCATGCTGATGATGATGATGATGACGATGACGATGGCGATGGCGATGGCGACGGCTATGGCGATGGCGATTGATGATGGTGATTGATGATGGCAATTGATGATGGTGATTGATGTTGGCAATTGATGATGGCGATTGATGATGGCGATTGAAAATGATGATGATGATGATGGCGATGGCGATTGATGACGGCGATTGAAAATGATGATGATGATGAACTTTCTTAGTGTTATTTTATTACATAAACATCCCGCGCCACAAGGACTATATGGTACTGGTAAATGCTGCATAAATAATAATAAAATGCTATGCAATAGCTTTACCGCGGCAGTCCCCGAGTGCCACACGTCTTTTTTATTACTTTAAGTATATAATATATTTATTCCATAGTGAATGTGTGAAGTGTAATGGCCAGCATAGCTTTACACAGTCTTTCAATAATTTGAATTGAATATTGTCATTTGACTTATCTTAAGGCCTCAATGAGTTGTATTGTGTTTCTGGGATAAAACGTTTTCTATTATATCTATCTAATTAGGGTATTCTTAGATAAAATATATTGTTTTGAGTTTTTGTTAAAATTTTGTTTTTATTTTAATCTTAAAGTTTAAGATTCATATTATTGGAAACGTAAGTAACATGCGTTGGTGGTGTAATGGTCAGCATAGTTGCCTTCCAAGCAGTTGATCCGAGTTCGATTCTCGGCCAACGCATTTTTTTTTTAATTACATGTATGTACCTATCTTAATATCCTTTTTTTTATACAGGACTAGCTGCTTACCGTGACTTAGTACTCGTGGAAAACTAAACGTGACAAATTAGAAATCTTGTAAAAAAACCGGCCAAGTGCAAGTCAGAACCGCACACATAGGGTTCCGTACCATCACACTAAATGGCGCTACACGGTTCATAAAATGACAGACGGACAGACAGACAGACAGACAGACAGACAGACGGATGGACAGCAGTCTTAGACACATAGGGTTCCGTATCATCATACTAGATGGCGCTAGTTTCTCAAGTTCCGTACTATCATACTAGATGGCACTAGTTTCTTCACGTTTAAAGAAAAAACATGTTTTTTGTATGGAGACTTTCACTTTTTCCAATTTGTAGTATTTATTGTTATAGCGGCAACAGAAATACATCATCTGTGACAATTTCCACTGTGTAGCTATCACGGTTCATGAAATACAGCCTGGGTACAGACGGACGGACAGCGAAGTCTTAATAATATAGGGTCCCGTTTTTACCCTTTGGGTACGGAACCCTAAAAACACATGAAAATGAATCATTTGAGAACCTAAATCCAAAAAAAAAATTGTTAATTTTCATTGCGAAACAGACGCTCACAGGATCTGCACGCACTTGAACTGGAATAACATCTCAATTTATTAAAATCATCATATCAGCTCCCCGTATTTACGTCCCCACCGAGGAGTTCGAGCCTACCCTGAATTAGGACGATAGGGCCTTAGTGAACCACGCAGGCCCAGTGCGGGTTGGTCGACTTCACACACAACCTGCGAGAAAAGTATATATATTAGTCTGCGAGTTTCTCCGCAGGCGCGTGCAGGTTTCCTCATGATGTTTTCCTTCACCGTAAGAGCGTCGGATAAACGTACATCATCATATCAGCCACAAATCGTCCACCGCTGGACAAAGGCCTCCCCCAAGGATTTCCACGACGACTGGTCCTGCGCTGCCCGCATCCATCGACTTCCCGCGATCTTCACCAGGTCATCGGTCCACCGCGTGGGAGGCCCGCCTACGCTACGTTTTCCGGTGCACGGTCGCCACTCGAGAACTTTACTGCCCCATCGGACATCTGTTCTACGAGCTTTGTGCCCTGCCCACTGCCACTTCAGTTTAGCGATTCTGTGAGCTATGTCGGTTACTTTAGTTCTCCTGCGGATCTCCTCGTTTCTGATTCGATCACGCAGAGAAGCTCCGAGCATAGCACGCTCCATTGCCCTTTGGGCGACCTTGAGCCTTGTTATGAGGCCCATAGTAAGCGACCATGTCTCAGTTCCGTAAGTCATCACTGGCAACACACACTGGTCAAAGACCTTAGTCTTGAGACACTGCGGTATTTGAGACGTGAAGATATTGCGAAGCTTCCCGAACGCTGCCCAGCCGAGTTGGATTCGTCGATTGATCTCTTTCTTGAAGTTGGAACTACCTAGCTGCACTGTTTGTCCCAGGTATACATATTCGTCAACAACTTCCAGTGTAGAGTCTCCAACCTTTAGAGGAGTGGGTGCGACACGGACATTTAACATTATTTTCGTCTTGTCCATGTTCATTTTAAGACCCACTTGTTGAGAGACTGTACTGAGGCCATCGAGCATTGTGCTTAGGTCTTCCATAGTCTCAGCCATGACCACGATATCGTCAGCGAATCGGAGGTGGGATATGTACTCGCCGTTGATATTGATGCCGAGTCCATCCCAGTCCAGAAGCTTAAAAACACCTTCCAGGGCGGCGGTGAACAGTTTTGGAGATATAACCTCTCCCTGTCTCACCCCTCGCTGCAACTGGATAGGTTTCAAGTTCTGGTCCTGGAGGCGAACCGACATGGTGGCGTTTTCATACAGACACTTCAATACCTAGATGTATCGATGGTCAATTTGGCACCGCTGGAAAGACTGTAGCACAGCCCAGGTTCCGACTGAACCAAAGGCCTTCTCATAGTCCACAAACGTACATATGAAAGTTAAATTCGAAATCACATTGGTACGTGGCAGGATTCGAACCACGACCTCCCGGACAGGAGGCGGCGGCCCTAGCCGTTACGCCACCGACGACGCTCCTTTAAAAATATATTGGTTACTAGTATTCACGGCGAACTTCGTACCACCTTACACTACACTACACTACCCTACCCTATCCTACCCTACACTACACTACCCTACACTACACTACACTATACTACACTACAATACACTATACTACACTACACTATACTACACTACACTACACTACTCTACACTACACTACCCTACACTACACTACACTACCCTACCCTACCCTAGCCCTACACTACACTGCACTACACTACCCTACCCTACCCTATCCGACACTACCCTACCCTATCCTACCCTACATAAGAACCTTCTCCTGACAATAACGATCTCGACAAAAAAAAAGAAGAATTCGGTTCAGCCGTTTACTCGTGATGCCGTGACCAAGGGAAATAGGGATTCATTTATATAAATATAGATTAAAATACCGCCCAAAAATCCCCTCATTAATATTATTATTATTATTATTTTATTTTTTTAGGAAAACTAGGTTACATTATAATAATATGATCAAACATTTAGAAGATAAGGAACATTGAGAAGTTTTCGCCTTTAGGTTACAGATAAGCTATAGCTTGACGTACGCCATACAGTTCGAACAGTAACAGTACAACAGTAATATAAAGAATAATAGTACAACAAACATAAACCTTATAAAAAAAAGTTATTATGTTCTACACGTATAGAAGAGGAGTCTGGGTTCTGTTTGCCTTGTCACCGTACTTGGTCCAAAGTCCTACTTGACTTGGCTTATAGCGGTTCGGTTAGCACACCAGCTCCAATAGAAATAAATAATTTACTCAATCTTATGGACTTTATTCCAAATCATTGAGTATTTTGCGCATATGTGGGGGCAACAAGAGCGTCGGTGGCGTAACGGTTACGGCCGCTACCTCCTGTCCGGGAGGCCGTGGTTCGAATCCTGCCACGTACCAATGTGTTTTCGAATTTCGATTTCATATGCACGTTTATCCGACGACGCTCTTACGGTGAAGGAAAACATCGTGAGGAAACCTGCACACGCCTGCGAAGAAATTCAAAGGTTGTGTGTGAACTCGACCAACCCGCACTGGGCCCGCGTGGTCGACTGAGGCCCGATCGCCCTAATTCAGGGTAGGCTCGAGCCCCTCGGTGGAGACGTATATGAGCTGATATGATGCTATGGGGCCAACAACTATTGTTTAATTGTTATTTTATTAATAACTACTGTAACCAATATCGTAATACTGTGACCCAACGATCAGACCGCAACTTTCTGTAGAATACTTCCTTCTCAGCCCAGAAACGTGACGAGGAATATATTGTTTAGAATATCTGTATTTGTTACAAGCCCCTTCAATTTGTTGGGCCCGCTCGGTACGTACTAGTGGCACTCAGTTCTGGATATTCTGTATACAGGGTGTAAAAAAATTGGTGTAGGACCCGTTAACTGGGGGTTCTACTCATCATACTGAACAACTTTCCCGAAGAAACCCATAGTCAATTCTCAAAAAAAACTAACCCTCCATACTAAAATGCACAAAATTGGTGGAACAGCTGATCGATTTGTATGAAAAGTAAAGTTTTTTTCTTGCGTTTTCAGCAAAGTCATAGAACAAAAGTTGTTCAGTATGATGAGTAGAAGCCCCAGTTAACGGGACTTACACCAATTTTGTTACATCCTGTATATTTGAAAAAATTAACTTGTTGCTAATATTTACAACTAGCTGTCTCGGCGAACTTCGTTCCACCTTACACTATACTACACTACCCTATCCTACACTACCCTACCCTACACTACCCTGCCCTACCCTAACTACACTACACCTACATAACACCACACTACACTACCCTACTCTACCCTAAAATCGATCATTTTTGACTGATAATATTTTTTCTTTCTTGATTTTATTATCCTATTCCGGACGAAGACAAATGCAAAAACACAAAAATCATAAAAATTGGTCCAGCCGTTCTTGAGTTATGAATGGTGTAACTAACACGACTTTCTTTTATGTATATAGATAATAAAATAACAATTAAAACAATAGTTGTTGACCCCCTATGATTTCGATTAAAGTCCTTGAATTAGTACATTTTTTTATTGGCGGCGATAGTGTGCTAATCAAACCGCCTTAAAACAGCTTTTTTATTTTTTATTCACAATTGGTAAGCCCTTGGCATCATCTGATCGACCAATTTTGTGCATTATAGTATGGAGGATTCAAATACATAATAAATGCCCCGTAAAATACCTAATGCATTTGTGAAACTTTCCATTCGAAAAGCGCACGAAATGTCTGTGCCATCTTTATTCATATCAGGCACCTACAGGGGAAGTAAATTATCGATTCACGGAACGAACGCTTTGCCCGTCCATTTGTACATAAGCCTCGTAAAAGATAGGTAGGTACATATTACACTATACAGGGTGTAGCAAAATTGGTGTAGGACCCGCATACTGGGACTTCTATTCGTAATTCATAGTGGATAACTATTCTCAATGAACACATACTCAATTCTCAAAAAAAAAAAATAAGTATCCAATAAAGTTTGTATGAGGACTCGAAAAAAATATTGCGAACTAACCAGGTATCTTGGGAAAATTAGCTTATTATGATTACGAAGTAACAAACAGTATCTCGTCTGTGATTATGGATAAGTAAAAGTCTCAGCTAAGCAGGGAGCCGCTACAATTTTTTTTATAGTAAAATCCTGTTTAAAAAACGAGTAGTTTAAGATGAATATACAAAAGTATGCGTTGGCCGAGAATCGAACTCGGATCAACTGCTTGGAAGGCAACTATGCTGACCATTACACCACCAACGCATGTTAAGATGTCGACTTATTTCTACTTCTGCTCATTAAACATAATCCTTACTAATATTAAAATGTGAAAGTGTGCGCTTCAACACACCTCAATCAATTTCGATAAAATTTGGCATGTATGTAGCCCGCGTCATGGAGAAGGACATGGCCACTTTTTATTCCGTGAAAATTGCATAGACCTGTGGCGGCAACTGCAGTAACCCGCCACTGAACATTAACACAAGCGACGAGAGAACAAAAGAAATACGACACCTAGAACGCGCTATTAGAATTTATTCAGCGCTGAGTATATATACAGATACCGATCATCAACGATCGGTCCACGGCCGGACCCCAGGCACACCACCTCGCCTGGCGGAGATATCTCCCTTTGCTCTCGTCGAGTAGGAACGCACCGTTCCTAAAGACCGATACAGTTCCTTTCTTTCGGTTTGATTTCTTTAAGATCGGAACGGAGCGACGGATTGTTGTGATTTTTTCAGAGATGGTTGAAGGGGTGAGAAATGACACAGCTGACTAAGTAACATAGCTTGACATAGTTCGCAAGGGATCTAGGGAATATTAATAGTCAGTTAACATTATTACATCGCCCTAATCCATCAAAAATGTATACAATATGCCGATGATACCACAATAACGGTCCAATGTATTAACAAAAATAATTTTAATGATGATATTAATAGAGCACTGTCAGAAGTAATACAATGGCTGGATAATAATAACCTTAATGTTAACGTAACGAAAACAAAATTAATTCAATTTAATACATATAATTCATTTCCAATGTCAATTTGTGTATCTCATAAAGGTGACACGAGAGAAGTGGATTTTACAAATTTTATTGGCATCGTCATAGACAAAAATTGTAACTGGAAACAGCATGTTGAATCAGTTTGTTCAAGGACTGATAAGTTTGTTTTCGCTCTAAGGAAAATTAGGAATGTAGTTTCTATTGAAGCAGCATTAGAGGCTTACCACGGATATGTTGGATCTGTTCTTCGATATGGCCTGATATTGTGGGGTAACTCAGTAAATGCAGATAAGGCTTTTATTGCACAGAAAAAATGTGTTAGGGCAATATTTGGAGCCTACGTTCTAGATTCGTGTGAACCACTGTTTCGAAAAAGTAATATTTTATCAGTACCAAGTCTGTGTATACTGAAAATCTGTTTATTTGTCAAAAAAAATTCTCATTTATTTAAAACGAAGAAAGAAATGAAAATCCACAGCTCTAGATATGGTCATAAATTATATAACCCAAAAGTAAATTTAAGTCTCTGTCAAAATAATGTACATTACATGTGTATCAAAATTTATAATGCACTGCCAGATGATTTGAAAGAGTATCCGTTACAATTATTTAGAGTGAGACTGAAAAAAATATTTGCTACAGCACTGCTTTTATTCCATTGATGAATTTTTTACTATTAATAATGTGATTTGGTGATATTTTATTTAATGTTTTATAGTTTTTAAGAGAGATGGACATTTATAGCAACTATGCTTTTTCTTAAACTTTATTTTAATTTTTGTTATTATTTGTTAATTAATACATTTAAAATTTATTTCATGAATCATTATTTGTATATTTTTGGACTAATAAAGTGATTTTATTTTTAAATAGGTATAATAAATAAAATTAAATGTGTTGCTGCTTGAAATATTTATGTCTTTTTAAATTAATAAATTTTATTAATAATTGTAATGTAATAGAAAATAGGATTTTTGAATGTAAAGTAATATTTGTACACCTTAATTTAAGGTTGAGTTCGCGCACTTCAACACTATTAACACCAAACTGTACCGAATTCTTGAACAAATAAATGAATTGAATTGAATTGAACTAATTCAGGGTAGGCTCGAGCCCCTCGGTGGGGACGTATATGAGCTGATATGATGATTACATTAACATTAGTTGATACTTGGAAACGCTAAACACGTGAAAAAACCGGTAAAGTGTGAGTCAGAACGGCGCACAAAGGGTTCCGTAACATCATACTAGATGTCGCTAGGTTCTTCAAGTTTAAAAAAAAACACGTTTTTTGTATAGAGACTTTCACTTTTTCTAATTTTTAGTATTTGTTGTTATAGCGGCAACCGAAATCTGTGAAAATTTCAACTGTCTAGCTATCACGGTTCATGAAATACAGCCTGGTGACAGACGGACAGACATACAGACAGACGGACAGCAGAGTCTTAGTAATAGGGTCCTGTTTTTACCCTTTGAGTACGGTACCCTAAAAACCGATTTCCATCGCAACAACTTAGTATTTTTGGTAAATGTTAATTTTATTTTAAAAAAAAGTGCTACACCGATTTTGATAAATTTTATAATGGACCAGAATTATGAAAATCAGTTCACAATTTGCAAAGATATCGCGTAAATAACAGCTTCGCGCTCGACTTGGCGGGGGCACTGCCGTGCCCCCCGATACAAAAAAACATACAGTCGAATTAAGACCCGAGGAGTTTTGGAATTTAATTGAAAATATAAATAAAATTTCAAGACACTCAAACAATCCTACAAATATTATAAATGTGAAAGTTGATTATTATTATTATATTTTTTGACATCTTGTTTATTTTTTTACATTTGTTATTGTGATATTATTTTTTTGTTGTTTTTTTTGACGATCATGTTACACTTTGAAATTTTTAAATGTGAAGGTTTATGTGTAAGGATGTATGTGTCGATGTTTGTTACTCTTTAACAACTGAACTTATTTGGCTGAAATTTGGTAGACATATTAGGACCTGGATTAACATATGGGCTACTTTTTTCCACGCTCGCGAGCCGCTTGCACACCCTCGAAGACAATCATAATAACTATGATCACGCGCGCGAAGCCGCTGGTAAAAGCTAGTATTACATAAAACTATACTTCTTCATCAATTATGTTACACCTGTATAGTTATGTAGAACGTATAGTCTCATTTATAACATTGTACCAACGTTAGTCGAGTCCACTTTTTTTTAATCCACAATTGATAAGCCCTTGACAAATCTTGAAGACGAATAATCGTGAATGAAGAAATCTTGATTTCCGCATCGTGGAAATGGATTCCCGGGGTAAAAAGTAGCCTATTTCCTATTCCAGGACCTGACCTATATGTGTGCCAACTTTCATCCCGATCTGTCCAGTGGTTGAAGCCTGAAAGAGTAGCAAACATCCATACATATCAACTTTCACATTTATAATATTAGAAGGATTTTGGGATTTTTCCTACACTTGTGCTCTGCGACCTTGCTTCTTGCCATTCTAGGTCACCAATAAATGTCCTATAGGTTTTGATTTACTTGCGAGTAAAAAAATATGTGACTTTAATGGCCGTAGAATAGCCGTATTTTTCATTGCTCTGACTTATAAGCTTGGTTTTAAACAGCTCTAAAAAACTTCAGAGGGCCTTAAGTAGGTCTGTGATATTTGTTTTAACTCGATATCCCAACTCGTTACTAAGAATAATAAAAAAAACGCTAAACACGTTAAAAATAATTTTCGAAAAACCTTATAACTTTTAGGTACAAGCTTTTAATATTGCATTGTCACGTGATATACATATGCAGGCAAAATTTCAGCTTAATCGGAAACCGAAAAGTGGGTCAAATTTAAATTGCAAGATTTCACCCGAACAAACATACATACATACATATTTACATACTCGTACATTGCAAGTTAATTAAAAGCTTTTAAAAACGACTTTCATCGCAATTAGTACAATTTCTCATAATTGTTTTTGGTTTTTAGGGTTCCGTTCCCAAAGGGTAAAATCGGGACCCTATTACTAAGGCTTCGCTGTCCGTCCGTCTGTCACCAGGCCGTATTTCATGAACCGTGAAATACTAAAAACCGGCCAAGTGCGAGTCAGAACCGCGCGCAAAGGGTTCCGTACCATCATACTAGATGGCGATAGTTTATTCACGTTTAAAAAAAACACGTTTTTTGTATGGAGACTTTCACTTTTTCGATTTTAGTAAGTAATTGTTGTTTTATCGGCAACAGTAAAATTTCAACTGTCTAGCTATCACGGTTCATGAAATACAGCCTGGTGACAGATGGACAGACAGACAGACGGACGGAAAGCGGAGTCTTAGTAATAGGGACCCGTTTTTACAGAACCCTACAAAACACCATAAAAATGTTTCTACAGATAATATTAAATTTCATTCTAGCTGTTGTCCGTGACTTCGTTCGCACTCCGCATGGTTGACTAAATGTGACTATTCCATCAAAATAATAACATTTTGGAGCTTAGTAAATAATAGAGGTTCAGTATAGAGGTTTATGACCCCCTCGTCAGATACATTCCTCACAGCACGCAGGGCATCTGTGGCGAGATGCGGGCGATACTTCTCCCATTAGACTAGGAGGACTAATGAATAAACTTAGGTTGAGAGGATAAATGACAACCCTCTGATGTTAAATATGTCGGTCTGCACGCGCAAAGTGGTCGCGTTATGTACTTATAGCGCCCGAACCTAACTAATTATCGTGACCAAAAAAAACGATAAGAGTACTATTTGTACTCATGACAATTATTATGCTTTTCATATCAGCTCATATACGTCCCCACCGAGGGGCTCGAGCCTACCCTGAGTTAGGGCGATTATTATGCTTAAACTGACCAAATATTCGGTTGCGTTATAGAGCAACGCCCGTTAGTAGTAGGAATAGCGCGAGTTCTGGATCAGGATCCCACCCCTTCTGCCGGAGTACCAAAGTTGGAAATGGCCGATTCGAACTTCCAGCTTTGGTGCTCCGGCAGGGGGGTGGGGGCTTGTTCCAGAATTCTTACTACTAACGGGCGTTGCTCTATAACACAACCGAATATTTGGTCAGTTCTTGCATAATTGTTATGAGTACAATTAGTACTTTCATTTTATATCTTACTCAGTCATTTCCCTTATCGTTTTTTTTTTTGGTCACGATAACTAGTTTTTTAGGCGCTATAAGTACATAACGCAACCACTTTGCGCAAGCAGACCGGCATATTTAACATCAGAGGGTTTCCGTTATCGTTACCAAATTTGTCATAACCTCCTAGTATACATAGTTGCACTGGGTTCGAGAGCCCACAGTATAGCAGCGTCACAGCAAGCTAATGCCTTCAGATAACACTCACGATTGTCTAGGAGAGAGTTTCGTCAAAATTCCGGTCTACATTCAGGGGGTGCCTTATACGCTAGTACTAATATATATGTCGCAGGCGTATTGTATGTTTAGTCATATTACATTACCGCTAGCTGTTTTACAGTACGGAGCTGCATTGCAATACAGCGGGTCGACGATAAGGCAGATTGCATTACCGCTGGCATTGTGACGCAGGCATACTGTATGATTCGTCATTTTACATACGGTCAGGCAAATTATATAATGGCGAGGGCGGGGAGACTCGCTTCGCGAGGCTCTTTGACAGTTAAATCAATCGAACCTGACCGAACCTAACATCGCTCAAAATTATTTGAGTTTGCGTGTACCATCCTCGACTGCATCATCACTTACAATCAGATGAGTTGCAGTCAAACGCACTCAAATTTTTAATAAAAAAAAATAAAAAAAAATCGCTCGCTTAGCGAGCTCATTTACAATCTACGGCATTTTGGCAATTTGCCTGGCTCGGTATTTTGCAATCTGCGTACAGAATTTTACAATTTGCCTGACCGTTTACATAAGGACGATTTATACAATTTGTCTGACCGTATGTAAAATGACTAATCATACAATTTGTCTGCCACATATGTCGCGATGACGATGCAGCGTATCGTCGATGTGCCTGCGTATTGTAAAACAGCTAGCGGTTATGTAATATGACTTAATATACAATCCGCCTACGGCATATATACTGTGCTTATGCTGCCAGCCACAGACAGATGGACGTTGCGAAATTACAAGGGTTCTTATTTTGACTACGGAACCCTAAAAAAAGACTGAATCACAAACTGGTTATAAAAACTTTTTGGTCCTAATTTATTCACTGTCATCGTTTTAACCCTCTGCGACTGAGATAATTTTTAGGGTACCGTTCCCAAAGGGTAATAACGGGACCCTACTACTAAGATTCCGCTGTCCGTCCGTCTGTCTGTCCGTCTGTTACCAGGCTGTATTTCAAGAACCGTGATAGCTAGACAGTTGAAATTTTCACTGATGATGTATTTCTGTTGCCGCTATAACAACAAGTACTAAAAATTAGATAAAGTGAAAAAATAAGGCGGTTCTCGATACAAAAAAAGTGTTGTTTTTAAACGTGAAGAAACTAGTGCCATGTAGTATGATGGTACGGAACCCTTTGTATGCGCTATTGATTCGCACTTGGTCGGTTTTTTGTACCAATTCGGCTGAGTTAAAGTCTGTCAGACGTAGGTATTCGTAGTTTAATTAAACTAATTGCTTTTCTATTTTAATTATATTCATTTCAAAGAGCTTTTTATCATAATTCTATGACATAAGCAATTGTTATTTCATCATAACAGCTCATATGAATTTATGTGAATTATATGTGGAAATCCTTGGGGGAGGCCTTTGTCCAGCAGTGGACACCTTTCGACTGATATATAAATGAACGAACGAATATTTAATATTTACTCTATATTTTAACCACGGCCATAACTACAGAAACGAAAAAAAAAGGACAAAATTATCGAAATCAAAAACCAGGGGAAAAATTAAGGAAGAAGGAGAATAACATGGACGGACAACTTGAGGGAGTGGACCGGACTTGACATCATCGCCCTTGGTAGATTGGCGACGCAGAGGGCTGAGTATCAGGACGACGATGGTCGCCGACATCCACAAATAAGAAAAAAAAATGCCGCTTCGATCTTTTATTCTGTGCCGACATCCGATCAGGATCAGTACCAGAAGAAGAGGAAGAAGAAGATGTACTACTTACTCTTTACTTGAAACATGGTTGCTACTAGTGATCCTGAACAACTTACCCTATAATCCTCTAAGGCAATGTATTGATTGGAACAGTTGTCTCTGTCTTTTCTTTACGTGTAAAGAGTAAAGAAAATAACCACACTTTTTAATTTATTCAATGGTTTTTCATTTCACCCAAAAAACTACAACAAAAAATAGTTAACATTACACACTTTGTATTATCCTAACAAATATTGTTGTATTTTTTTTTTGAATTTATACTTCAAAATATTAGTGATAACTAGAGTTGAAAGTAACGGTGTAGACCTATCTTTGGTATTTTTTCTATCAAGCCAAAACTGCTCAATCGTGTTTCTAATAGCTTTTGACTTTAAGGAATATCATCAACTATAAAGTTTTTTTTACAACCTTGGGTTTTCTATCGTTAAAGAGACATTGACGTCAAAAATAACAAAAATCTGTAATATTACCGGCCTTAATTTGCTGTCGGCTGATCGATATGATCATCATCTCATCAACTTCTCAATGTTCCTTATCTTCTAAATGTTTGATCATATAATGTAACCTAGTTTTCCTTAAAAAATAAAATAAAATAAAAAATCATCATATCAGCGGAAAGACGTTTACTGCTAGACAAAGGCCTCATCCAAGGATTTCCACAACGGCCGGTCCTGCGCTATCAGCATACAGCGGCTTCCTGCGATCTTCACGAGGTCGTCGGTCCATCAACGCTAAACGTATAAAACCGGTTTTAAAGCCGACCCGCATTAAACTTCCGAATCTACGAACTTTATGAGGATCAACATTAACACGTACCCGGATTCAACCGCTTTAGACCGGTCACATCGGGTCAGAAAAGTTTATTCCACCACACACGTAGATAAGTGTTCCCCCATAAACATTATAAATCATCAATCACTGGAATGTATTTTTCCCACTACATTTAAAACGTACGCAAAAAGCATTTTAAATTAATATATATTTTAAAGGTACCGCATTTAATATCCTCGTTTTTATGACATAAAGTAAGTAAGTAGTAGATATTAGAAACACATTGTTTAGAATCCTCGAACTTGTTATGAATCTTCGAAGATATACCTACCCATGTTTCTTTATTAATATAATTAATTTATAATATCGACACAGCATTACGATATGGCTTAATATCGACGTCGAGGGAACGTAGTGGAATAACTTTTAATCCAGTTTTAACCGATTCGTTTCCGGATCTGTAAAACAAAATGGACGACTGCCAGCTGTGAAATGGCGGACGTTGGTTTGATCCGATTTCAGTACTTATTGATACCTATGTAGTAAGAATGTGGGAGTGAACAGGAATATTATTGTTAACCGACTTCAAAAAAAGGAGGAGGTTTCTCAATTCGACCGTGTATATGTATATATTTTTTAATGTGTGATCGCGGATAACTTCGTCGTTTATGAACCAATTTTGATAATTTTTTTTTTGTTGGAAAGGAGATATCCCAAGGGTGGTACCAAGATAAGTAAACTAGGATCTGATGATGGCATCCAAGAGAAATCGAAGGTAACCTTCGAAAACCGTAGTGGCGACTAGTGCGTTTGAAGTCGTTTTTTTTTAAATTAAATTATGTCAATCCTTTTCGTCCAAGTAACTGAGGAAAGTGTTCCTATAGGTCAGTACATCTTTTCCAAGGGATTTACTTCGTAGAAAAAAAGATTTTAAACTAATTAATAGGAAAACTAAGTTCTGAATATGGTACCGCGTTCAAAGCTAAAATTAACCAAAAAAATAGTATTTTTCCACTTTTGTGCAAAGAATCACAACAATCCATTCTTCGTTATATTTCTTCGTTACTTACAATTTCTTTAATTCTATATTTCTTCGTTAATTACAGTCCTTTGTATTGGTACTAATGTAATCAAACCAATTGTTTGATATTGAATGAATTTAACTTTTACGAAACGTTACACAGATGCGTTGGTGGTGTAATGGTCAGCATAGTTGCCTTCCAAGCAGTTGATCCGAGTTCGATTCTCGGCCAACGCATATTTTTTTGCAAAAATGCAAAATATACAGGGTTATCTTTGGAACCCGGTGCGCGAATTGGTGCGCGGTCACCACTCGAGAACTTTACTGCCCCAACTGCCATCTGTTCTACGCGCTATGTGCCCCGTCTACTGCCACTTAAGTTTAACGATTCTGTGGGCTGTGTCGGTTACCTCGGTTCTCCTACGGATCTCATTTCTGATTCAATCGCGTAGGGAAACTAAGAGCAAAGCTCGCTAATAATTCAACAGGAAAAAATTAAATTAAGTGGGTATCATTTCCGCGTGAAACTCTCCAAAAGTAAGTGAAAGGTGCCTCGAAGTGTCTTTTAGTAGAAATTATCTGGAAACAGTCGCATTTGGGGGGAGGGGTGACCTGCTGGAAGTAGGGATGTTACAGGTTCAAAGAAACGACATATCCGAAATTATTATTGGATGTCTGATTGCATCTTAAAATTTAAAAAATAGTCGGGAATTTAGTTAAAAATAAATTATCTGTGTTAAGTCGGCTTCCTTAGTAATGCTAGTCATCTGAGTTACTTTTTATCATCTGTCAAAAACGAAATTTTGTTTTAAAAATACCTAGGCGTGACGTCATAGTTTAGTAGCGTCATTTTGTGATTTTGGTGAATTAAAAATTGAAGACTAGATGGAAACGTATCAAATGTTTTAGATTCGATAGCATTGCTGACACCGACCTCAAAAATAAATTTAGGACCCTAATTTAACTCGTACCCACCTTTGATTTCGTCATTGTTGGTTAATGTTGTGTATTTAAGTATAATAATATTATTTCATACTTTGAGTGAATTTCATTTTGAAGTCGTTTTGAAGTTTTTTAAACTTTTATTTTTTATCCTCCATGTGCGTTGGCCGGCCCGCCCCGCCCCGTCGTGTGCAAAGTGCCCAATTAAATAAATAAATAAATAAATATTCTGGGACAAATCACACATGGTCACCTGGCCCCAAAGTAGGATTCCCTGTGTTATGGGAACCAGAGACTGATATACATACTTACAAACGTTTAAATACATACATAATATAGATATTTAACACCCAGATACAGAGCAAACAAATCTGCTCATCACACAAATGTTTGCCCGGGGTGGGGATCGAACCCACAACCCTCGGATCAGTAGTCAAGAGCACTATTGTACTTTTTCTTTAAATGAAACATGCATGGACTCTGGTGGATCGTGTAATGCCACAGTGACATCCTCGTAGGCAAGCCCGGATTGGCCATATGGGTAAATCGGGCAAATGCCCGATGGGCCGATGTGGCCGATTGGCGGTGTTTTTTTTTGGTATTTAAAAAAAATCGCAATACATCGATTAGAATAACGTCTTCTATCGTCAAGTCGAGTACCTAATTCAATTTGCGTTATCTTGTTTGGCTCTATCTCTAGTAATAATAGTGCTTGCTTTTTCTAAGACATGGGCTGGGCAAGACTTACATACACACACACACACACGCAGGAACATAAATACTATAAGACGGATATGCTAAAAGGCTCTCAACTATTGGAGAAACATACGTTGGTGGTCTAAAGATAGAGCAGAAAATTTTTGGTTCATTCTCAAACTTATATTCGGCTTCAATAACTTTGGCCAAAATACAGCAAAATTTAAAATTTAAACCAGA
The DNA here is from genome assembly GCA_947284805.1 of Coleophora flavipennella. NCBI lineage: Eukaryota > Metazoa > Arthropoda > Insecta > Lepidoptera > Coleophoridae > Coleophora > Coleophora flavipennella. The sequence goes on along the minus strand of OX369303.1, from coordinate 9,302,358 downwards.
AGTCCGTGTGAATGTGAAAGCATACTTAAAATCATTGTGCAAATACGAAACAGTGATCACAGCCAAAACCTTTTTAAGAATATTTGAAGTTACTACACTTCTCTCAAAGTATCTGCAGCAAACCTCGGGTTTAGATATATTAAACGCTTATCATATGGTGTCAGAATCTTGTTCGGAACTGAAAAAAAATATTTATTTTGATGCAGTACAGAAAGCTACAGATGATTTTGTTTCTTGGGTCAATGAAGCGCTTAACAAATTTGAAGACTGATGTAAAAGTACAATCCAAATTGCCTGAAAAAAGGCTTAGGAAAAGGAAATTAATGCCACGTGAGATGGCGCAGGATGAAGTTCTCTCTGATGTACTCCATGCATACAAGTTCAATGTTCATAACATTATTTTTGACATAGTTACGCAAAGCATGGATCGCCGCTTTCTAACAAATGGAAAACTATACGCTGATTGATATCTCGTGTTTACATCCAAAACGTTTCCTTGACGTACGTTATAACAAACTTCAATCCGGTTTATTGAAATTTGATAAGACAGCTACAGGTGCAAATTTGCGGATTGAATTTGGCATTGCATTGGGATTTGGGATAAACTTAAAATCACTGAATTAGAAGATAATAAAATATTCAAAAAAATCACTCAAAATTTATAAAATCTAATAATTAAAAAAAAACGCATAAGCTATTGCTCGAAATGGTTCAATATTACTATATATTTTTTTTATGCACAGATCTCACCTGATGATAAGTGACTATGCCAAAGATGGAGGCGGGCTTACTAAGATTCCCCAACGCAATGGAGAACTGGCTATCTTATCTTCAAGCCGGAACACATCAATGTTGTTAACACTGATGTTTGGCGGCAAGACTTAGATAAGATGGTAGTACCAAACCAAACTTATTCGTCCGCCGGAAATCGTACCCGCGACATCCTGCTGCCCTTAACCGTTACGCCACGGAGGTGTTTATTAAATGGGGTTTCTTGTCTAACAAGTGGGGTTCATAAAAAAAACTGAACAACTCCAAATCACTTCTCGTTTTAATAAGTAGATATAGATACCCGTCATCATATCAGCTCATATAAAAATCGCTTAAAGCGATAAGTCCACCTTTGCATATGATTGTGTACTTAGCTAGTTAATAAGTTTTTTCATTTTTGTATATTTGGTGTGCAATAAAGGATATTTATCTTATCTTATCTCATATACGTCCCCACCGAGGGGCTCGAGCCAACCCTGAATTATGGCGACCGGGCCTTAGTCGACCACGAGGGCCCAGTGCGGGTTGCTCAACTTCACACACAATCTTTAAGTTTCTCCGCAGGCGTGTGCAGGTTTCCTCACGATGTTTTCCTTCACCGAAAGAGCGTCGGATAAACGTACATAGAAAATCTAACTTCCAAAACACATTGGTACGTGGCAGGATTATCCGACGCTCTTACGGTGAAGGAAAACATCGTGAGGAAACCTGCACACGCCTGCGGAGAAACTTAAAGATTGTGTGTGAAGTTGAGCAACCCGCACTGGGCCCTCGTGGTCGACTAAGGCCCGGTCGCCATAATTCAGGGTTGGCTCGAGCCCCTCGGTGGGGACGTATATGAGATAAGATAAGATAAATATCCTCCCTGACAGGAGGTAGCGGCCCTTGCCAATGCGCTTCCGGCGCTCCCAGCTACCCATAACTAAATGATATCCGAAATCTCGAATCCGTTACTACCCTGGTTGGGAGACCACAAATTTTTGTGACAGCCCCACCCCCGTTACACCCCCCTCGGTGTAACGGGGGTGGGGCTGTCACAAAAATTTGCGGTTCCTTATCATTGTTATACTACTTACAGATACTTTTGTGAAAGATTGCTCCCGATAACGTAGTTTAGGCAAATTGCTCATGGCCTCTTATATTTAATTGATTTTACAGCCCTGAACAGATGGCCGTTGGGGTAGTAAAGTTTTCGAGTGGCGATCGCGCACCGGAAAGCGTAGCGTAGGCAGGCCTCCCACGCGGTGGACCGACGACCTGGTGAAGATCGCGGGAAGCCGATGGATGCGGGCAGCGCGGGACCGGTGGCCGTGGAAATCCTTGGGAGGCCTTTGTCCAGCAGTGGACGTTTTTTTGGCTGATAAACTCCAAAAATTTGACTCCGTCGGGAATCGAACCCGGGACCTCTTGATGTGAAGTTCATGGACGTTACCATTACGCCACGGAGGCGGTTATCATAGATCAAACAAGAAATGAAACCCACGATCCTGGTCCAAGATCTTGACCTTGGATACCTTATAGGCAGATAATACATAGTTGGTCTCTCTCTTATCGTGTAGCACAATTAACCATGCTATCCAAGGGATAGACGGCGGTTGCCTGGTCTTGCACTTAGCATCACCCGCGGCCACGTGTAGGGCATTTAGATTTACACCTACGGACGTGTGCAACGCCACCTTCATACACATCTGCAATCAGGTGTGTAGGTTTCCTCACGATGTTTTTCTTTACCATGAAAGCAATCGGTAAGTATGTACGTAAGTTTCGAAAAACTCATTGGTACAAAACTCACCGGTGCGGGTTTAAACCCGGGACCTCTGGTTTTATAAGAACTAATCGTTACCGGTTGAGCCACCGACGTTAGTTGATTAGACAACTCGTAAGATAAGTCCTTTTTGTTTGCGAATCCAGTAAAACACTCTTAGAGAAAGCTGTTCAAAGTCTCGGGTATAAAGAAGACCCAGTCTGTTTCTATTTGAGTTTATTAAAGATCTTTTATGATTTGATACAAAGTTTTCACTGGACGCGTCGTCCCAAAGTCCTAATATAAATGTTTGACCTATTACATAACCCAGTCAATAGCTAAAAAGAGACTAGACTTCCATCGCAACAACTTAGTACATTTTTGCATTCTTATTTTTGGTTTTTGTCAATTTTCTAATAAAGTACTACACCGATTTTGATAATATTTATAGTGGACCACAAGGGAAGCACTAACTTTCAAATAAAAAAGAATTATAAATCGGGTCAAAAGTTCTGAGGTAACCAGAGTTCCGATGGGGCAGTAAAGTTCTCGAGTGGTGACCGCGCACCGGAAAACGTAGCGTAGGCAGGCCTCCCACGCGGTGGACCGATGACCTGGTGAAGGTCGCGGGAAGCCGATGGATGCGGGCAGCGCAGGACCGGTCGTCGTGGAAATCCTTGGGGGAGGCCTATGTCCAGCAGTGGACGATTTGTGGCTGATATGATGACATAAAGAAAAAACCTCCTTTTTGGAAGTCGGTTGAAAAACCGGCCAAGTGCGAGCCAGAACCGCACACAGAGGGTTCCATAGCATCATACTAGATGGCGCTAGTTTTTCAACGGTAAAAAAAACACGTTTTTCTGTATGGAGACCCCCCGTATTTTTTTACTTTTTCAAATTTTTAGTATTTTTTGTTCTAGCGGCAACAGAAATACATCATCTGTGAAAATTTCAACTGTCTATCTCTTACTGTTCATGAAATACAGCCTTGTGACAGACGGACGGACAGCGGAGTCTTAGTTTACCCTTTGACTACGGAACCCTAAAAAAACGGCTAAGGACCAGTTGGACTCGCGCATCGAGGGTTCCGTACCAAAACGTCATCATAAATTAACTATACAGGATGTAACATAAAGGTGAAGTATACTTTAAGGTGGGCTTGTACTCATCAAACTGAACAAATTTTGTTCTAGAATTTTGCTGAAACCGCGATTTTTATTTTATTTTTCATTTGATCAGCTGACCGATTTGTATGAAAAAAAAACGAGATGTCAGCAAAGTTGGAGAGCAAAACTTGTTCAGTACAAGCCTACCTTGTATAGAAGGTAATGTAGCTAGTTTCTTCACATGTTTGGTGGCAAGACTTAGATAAGATGGTGGTAGCTAGCCAGACGGGCTATGCAAATTCCCTACCACCAACCAAACCGTCGTCGGCGGTGGCGTAACGGCTAGGGCCGCCGCCACTTGTCCGGGAGGTCGTGGTTCGAATCCTGCCACGTACTAATGTGATTTCGAATTAAGATTTTATATGTACGTATTTCATAAGTGTTTCATATTTCATATGTATTGTGAAGGAAAACATCGTGAGGAAACCTGCACACACCTGCGAAGAAACTCGCACTGGGCCCGCGTGGTCGACTAAGGCTCGATCGCCCTAATTCAGGTTAGGCTCGAGCCCCCTCGGTGGGGACGTATATGAGCTGATGTGATGATATTTCATTTGATTTATCTAGCTCCGTTTTAACTTGACGGCAGCGATGCCAGACGTGCGGTAATTACTGTTATAATATTAGTAAGGCTTTTTTTTACTTGGCAATCACGAAAATTGTCCCAAATATCTGTCGAGAAAAGCTCGAAAGTGCATAAAAAACATGAGAATATGCATCCATGACAGCTGGAAAGTAGTTACACACAAACAAATTCATTTCGTGATTTCCAAGTCAGAAAAATATCTTTAGAAAGTTTCAGGCAACAAAGGTGCATAAAAATATTGATTATAAGTATTTTCTTTACGCATGGTTAACTTGGGGAGTAAGCTGGTAAATGCGTTACGCGAACGGTGATTTCTAGCGTTACGAAAAGTGTGATCCGGTGAAGCGAACGGCACGATTAAAATAAGAATCACGAATATCGGTTCACAATGTGCAAAGATATGGCGTAACACACACACACGCATACATACACGCACACATACAACAAAACATACAGTCAAATTGAGAACGACCTTCTTTTTGTAAGTCGGGTGAAAATAAAGTGTGTGATGGAATCCAGAACTCCCATAGTTTTGTTAGCTTTTCCTTATAATTAAATTAGGAGGGGGGGGGGGGGAATAAACAATAGAAAATTGTTAATAAAAAAATACTTTTTTTGCACTGTTTGTTTCTTTGTAAACTCTTTTTTGCATATAAAAAATAAGCTGCTAATGAGGTATACAATAATTCCGCCAGCGTATAAGAATATATAATTATTTTACATAATTGACAACCCTTAACAGTGTAAACCGATTTTAAAGTTTTTTTAATAAATAATTTACAGGGTGTTACAAAACTGGTGTAGGTCCCGTTAACTGGGGCTTCTACTCATCATACTGAACAACAACCTGTGTTTTGTGATTTCACTGAAATCGCAAAAAAATATAAGTCTTCATACAAATCGATCTGCTGATCGACCAATTTTGCATTGTAAATTTTTGGATGAAGAATCCATTTTTTAGAATTGACTATGGGTTCTTTGGAGAAAGTTGTTCAGTATGATGAGTAGAACCCACAGTTAACAGGTCATTCACCAATTATGTTACAACTGTATCATCTTCATCATCATATCAGCCGAAAAACGTCTACTGCTGTACGAAGGCCTCCCCTAAGGATTTCCACGACGACCGGTGATGCGCTGCCCGCATCCATCGGCTTTCCGCGATCTTCACCAGTTCGTCGGTCCACCGTGTGAAAGGCCTGCCTACGCTACGTTTTCCGATGCGCGGTCGCCACTCGAGAACTTTACTGTGCCAACGGCCATCTGTTCTACGAGCTATGTGCCCTACCCACTTCAGTTTAGCGATTCTATGAGCTATGTCGGTTACTTTGGTTCTCCTGTGGATCTCCTCGGTTCTGATTCGATCACGCAGAGAAACTCACGCTTCATTGACCTTTGGGTGACCTTGAGCCTTCTCATGAGGCCCATAGTAAGCGGCCATGTCTCAGTTCCGTAAGTTTTCGCAATATCTCCACGTCCCAAATACCGCAGTGTCTCAAGACTAAGGTCTTAGACCGGTGTGTGTTGCCAGTGATGATGCCTGTATATCACCAGGGTAATCCCAAATAATTTTTATCGAAATCGGTTTAGTACTTTTATTAAACTAACAAAATAAATGGTGCAAAATTGTAATTACTTGGTTGTTGCGATTGAAGTCGGATTAATTAAATTTTAAAAAATGCGCGCAAAAAGTATGCGTTGGCCGAGAATCGAACTCGGATCAACTGCTTGGAAGGCAACTATGCTGACCATTACACCACCAACGCATGTTGAGATAAGGACTTATTTCTACTTCTGTTTATTAAACGTAGATAATTTTAAAATACAAGTGTGTAAAAATTAGCTTTACAAATAACAATAGCAATTCATGTATCGCTGTTTATTAAACACTCAAAAAAACACTCAGCTACCGATACCACTTGTTAAAGTCATTCCTTCCCCACCACTCAACAGTAATATAAAATGTTTAAGATTCGATCGCTTCGCTGGCACCAACCTTAAAAAAAATTTTAGGCTCCTAATTTGATTCGTATTAATTTTGTGTATTTAAACAGTTTTTATAAACAGTTTAATGTATTAATATTTCTACATTACAATTTAATATATAAAAATATTATTTCATCATAATCCACGACGACCGGTTCACCAGGTCGTCGGTCCACCGCGATATCCGAGGGAATACTATTTCTTTTGAGTGAATTTATTTTTGAAGTGAATATTTAGTTTTTTTTAACTTTTATTTTTAATTTATAAATTTTAGTAACACTCCTATGTATCTTACAACGTTAAACCCAATCAACTCCTCGCCAATAGGAATCATCTAATCAATATGCACGTGTTTCGTTAACCGATACAGAGTCATGTGGCTTCCATCATCATCTCAGCAGCATGAAAGTTAAGGAGTCAAACCTTCCATTATCAGCTCACCTGAATAGCCTGAAAGGATAAAACTATCGATCTATACGTCCCACCCATCTAAGTATAACATTTAAAAAATTATCCTCCAATTCCTAAACGTTAAGGAGTTTTTCCTACCATCATCAGCTCATCAACATGAGATGATAACTACCAGTCGCAAATATTAGAATAGCTTTAGAAAATACTTACATGTTAAACGTAATACATGGCTATAAAATTTAAGGGTTGCCCTCGATCTCCCTGAGATCCACATCATCTGATTTAGTGGAAATGGGACCACCTTAAGAGGATAGTCCTTCGAATAAAAAAATATTTTTTACATCGGTCCACAATTGACGGAGAAATCGGTGGACTTAAATAAAAAAAAAGGACAACGGCACAGACGCAAAAGTTATTCAGGGCTGTCATCATCATCATCATCATATCAGCCAAAAAACGTCCACTGCTGGACAAAGGCCTCCCAAGGATTTCCACGGCCACCGGTCCCGCGCTGCCCGCATCCATCGGCTTCCCGCGATCTTCACCAGGTCGTCGGTCCACCGCGTGGGAGGCCTGCCTACGCTACGCTTTCCGGTGCGCGATCGCCACTCGAAAACTTTACTACCCCAACGGCCATCTGTTCAGGGCTGTAAAATCAATTAAATATAAGAGGCCATGAGCAATTTGCCTAAACTACGTTATCGGGAGCAATCTTTCACAAAAGTATCTGTAAGTAGTATAACAATGATAAGGAACCGCAAATTTTTGTGACAGCCCCACCCCCGTTACACCCCCCTCGGTAAAGTTTTCGAGTGGCGATCGCGCACCGGAAAGCGTAGCGTAGGCAGGCCTCCCACGCGGTGGACCGACGACCTGGTGAAGATCGCGGGAAGCCGATGGATGCGGGCAGCGCGGGACCGGTGGCCGTGGAAATCCTTGGGAGGCCTTTGTCCAGCAGTGGACGTTTTTTGGCTGATATGATGATGATGATGATGACAGCCCTGAATAACTTTTGCGTCTGTGCCGTTGTCCTTTTTTTTTATTTAAGTCCACCGATTTCTCCGTCAATTGTGGACCGATGTAAAAAATATTTTTTTATTCGAAGGACTATCCTCTTAAGGTGGTCCCATTTCCACTAAATCAGATGATGTGGATCTCAGGGAGATCGAGGGCAACCCTTAAATTTTATAGCCATGTATTACGTTTAACATGTAAGTATTTTCTAAAGCTATTCTAATATTTGCGACTGGTAGTTATCATCTCATGTTGATGAGCTGATGATGGTAGGAAAAACTCCTTAACGTTTAGGAATTGGAGGATAATTTTTTAAATGTTATACTTAGATGGGTGGGACGTATAGATCGATAGTTTTATCCTTTCAGGCTATTCAGGTGAGCTGATAATGGAAGGTTTGACTCCTTAACTTTCATGCTGCTGAGATGATGATGGAAGCCACATGACTCTGTATCGGTTAACGAAACACGTGCATATTGATTAGATGATTCCTATTGGCGAGGAGTTGATTGGGTTTAACGTTGTAAGATACATAGGAGTGTTACTAAAATTTATAAATTAAAAATAAAAGTTAAAAAAAACTAAATATTCACTTCAAAAATAAATTCACTCAAAAGAAATAGTATTCCCTCGGATATCGCGGTGGACCGACGACCTGGTGAACCGGTCGTCGTGGATTATGATGAAATAATATTTTTATATATTAAATTGTAATGTAGAAATATTAATACATTAAACTGTTTATAAAAACTGTTTAAATACACAAAATTAATACGAATCAAATTAGGAGCCTAAAATTTTTTTTAAGGTTGGTGCCAGCGAAGCGATCGAATCTTAAACATTTTATATTACTGTTGAGTGGTGGGGAAGGAATGACTTTAACAAGTGGTATCGGTAGCTGAGTGTTTTTTTGAGTGTTTAATAAACAGCGATACATGAATTGCTATTGTTATTTGTAAAGCTAATTTTTACACACTTGTATTTTAAAATTATCTACGTTTAATAAACAGAAGTAGAAATAAGTCCTTATCTCAACATGCGTTGGTGGTGTAATGGTCAGCATAGTTGCCTTCCAAGCAGTTGATCCGAGTTCGATTCTCGGCCAACGCATACTTTTTGCGCGCATTTTTTAAAATTTAATTAATCCGACTTCAATCGCAACAACCAAGTAATTACAATTTTGCACCATTTATTTTGTTAGTTTAATAAAAGTACTAAACCGATTTCGATAAAAATTATTTGGGATTACCCTGGTGATATACAGGCATCATCACTGGCAACACACACCGGTCTAAGACCTTAGTCTTGAGACACTGCGGTATTTGGGACGTGGAGATATTGCGAAAACTTACGGAACTGAGACATGGCCGCTTACTATGGGCCTCATGAGAAGGCTCAAGGTCACCCAAAGGTCAATGAAGCGTGAGTTTCTCTGCGTGATCGAATCAGAACCGAGGAGATCCACAGGAGAACCAAAGTAACCGACATAGCTCATAGAATCGCTAAACTGAAGTGGGTAGGGCACATAGCTCGTAGAACAGATGGCCGTTGGCACAGTAAAGTTCTCGAGTGGCGACCGCGCATCGGAAAACGTAGCGTAGGCAGGCCTTTCACGCGGTGGACCGACGAACTGGTGAAGATCGCGGAAAGCCGATGGATGCGGGCAGCGCATCACCGGTCGTCGTGGAAATCCTTAGGGGAGGCCTTCGTACAGCAGTAGACGTTTTTCGGCTGATATGATGATGAAGATGATACAGTTGTAACATAATTGGTGAATGACCTGTTAACTGTGGGTTCTACTCATCATACTGAACAACTTTCTCCAAAGAACCCATAGTCAATTCTAAAAAATGGATTCTTCATCCAAAAATTTACAATGCAAAATTGGTCGATCAGCAGATCGATTTGTATGAAGACTTATATTTTTTTGCGATTTCAGTGAAATCACAAAACACAGGTTGTTGTTCAGTATGATGAGTAGAAGCCCCAGTTAACGGGACCTACACCAGTTTTGTAACACCCTGTAAATTATTTATTAAAAAAACTTTAAAATCGGTTTACACTGTTAAGGGTTGTCAATTATGTAAACGCTGGCGGAATTATTGTATACCTCATTAGCAGCTTATTTTTTATATGCAAAAAAGAGTTTACAAAGAAACAAACAGTGCAAAAAAAAGTATTTTTTTATTAACAATTTTCTATTGTTTATTCCCCCCCCCCCCTCCTAATTTAATTATAAGGAAAAGCTAACAAAACTATGGGAGTTCTGGATTCCATCACACACTTTATTTTCACCCGACTTACAAAAAGAAGGTCGTTCTCAATTTGACTGTATGTTTTGTTGTATGTGTGCGTGTATGTATGCGTGTGTGTGTGTTACGCCATATCTTTGCACATTGTGAACCGATATTCGTGATTCTTATTTTAATCGTGCCGTTCGCTTCACCGGATCACACTTTTCGTAACGCTAGAAATCACCGTTCGCGTAACGCATTTACCAGCTTACTCCCCAAGTTAACCATGCGTAAAGAAAATTACTTCAATACTTAAACTTATAATCAATATTTTTATGCACCTTTGTTGCCTGAAACTTTCTAAAGATATTTTTCTGACTTGGAAATCACGAAATGAATTTGTTTGTGTGTAACTACTTTCCAGCTGTCATGGATGCATATTCTCATGTTTTTTATGCACTTTCGAGCTTTTCTCGACAGATATTTGGGACAATTTTCGTGATTGCCAAGTAAAAAAAGCCTTACTAATATTATAACAGTAATTACCGCACGTCTGGCATCGCTGCCGTCAAGTTAAAACGGAGCTAGATAAATCAAATGAAATATCATCACATCAGCTCATATACGTCCCCACCGAGGGGGCTCGAGCCTAACCTGAATTAGGGCGATCGAGCCTTAGTCGACCACGCGGGCCCAGTGCGAGTTTCTTCGCAGGTGTGTGCAGGTTTCCTCACGATGTTTTCCTTCACAATACATATGAAATATGAAACACTTATGAAATACGTACATATAAAATCTTAATTCGAAATCACATTAGTACGTGGCAGGATTCGAACCACGACCTCCCGGACAAGTGGCGGCGGCCCTAGCCGTTACGCCACCGCCGACGACGGTTTGGTTGGTGGTAGGGAATTTGCATAGCCCGTCTGGCTAGCTACCACCATCTTATCTAAGTCTTGCCACCAAACATGTGAAGAAACTAGCTACATTACCTTCTATACAAGGTAGGCTTGTACTGAACAAGTTTTGCTCTCCAACTTTGCTGACATCTCGTTTTTTTTTCATACAAATCGGTCAGCTGATCAAATGAAAAATAAAATAAAAATCGCGGTTTCAGCAAAATTCTAGAACAAAATTTGTTCAGTTTGATGAGTACAAGCCCACCTTAAAGTATACTTCACCTTTATGTTACATCCTGTATAGTTAATTTATGATGACGTTTTGGTACGGAACCCTCGATGCGCGAGTCCAACTGGTCCTTAGCCGTTTTTTTAGGGTTCCGTAGTCAAAGGGTAAACTAAGACTCCGCTGTCCGTCCGTCTGTCACAAGGCTGTATTTCATGAACAGTAAGAGATAGACAGTTGAAATTTTCACAGATGATGTATTTCTGTTGCCGCTAGAACAAAAAATACTAAAAATTTGAAAAAGTAAAAAAATACGGGGGGTCTCCATACAGAAAAACGTGTTTTTTTTTACCGTTGAAAAACTAGCGCCATCTAGTATGATGCTATGGAACCCTCTGTGTGCGGTTCTGGCTCGCACTTGGCCGGTTTTTCAACCGACTTCCAAAAAGGAGGTTTTTTCTTTATGTCATCATATCAGCCACAAATCGTCCACTGCTGGACATAGGCCTCCCCCAAGGATTTCCACGACGACCGGTCCTGCGCTGCCCGCATCCATCGGCTTCCCGCGACCTTCACCAGGTCATCGGTCCACCGCGTGGGAGGCCTGCCTACGCTACGTTTTCCGGTGCGCGGTCGCCACTCGAGAACTTTACTGCCCCATCGGAACTCTGGTTACCTCAGAACTTTTGACCCGATTTATAATTCTTTTTTATTTGAAAGTTAGTGCTTCCCTTGTGGTCCACTATAAATATTATCAAAATCGGTGTAGTACTTTATTAGAAAATTGACAAAAACCAAAAATAAGAATGCAAAAATGTACTAAGTTGTTGCGATGGAAGTCTAGTCTCTTTTTAGCTATTGACTGGGTTATGTAATAGGCCAAACATTTATATTAGGACTTTGGGACGACGCGTCCAGTGAAAACTTTGTATCAAATCATAAAAGATCTTTAATAAACTCAAATAGAAACAGACTGGGTCTTCTTTATACCCGAGACTTTGAACAGCTTTCTCTAAGAATGTTTTACTGGATTCGCAAACAAAAAGGACTTATCTTACGAAGTTGTCTAATCAACTAACGTCGGTGGCTCAACCGGTAACGATTAGTTCTTATAAAACCAGAGGTCCCGGGTTTAAACCCGCACCGGTGAGTTTTGTACCAATGAGTTTTTCGAAACTTACGTACATACTTACCGATTGCTTTCATGGTAAAGAAAAACATCGTGAGGAAACCTACACACCTGATTGCAGATGTGTATGAAGGTGGCGTTGCACACGTCCGTAGGTGTAAATCTAAATGCCCTACACGTGGCCGCGGGTGATGCTAAGTGCAAGACCAGGCAACCGCCGTCTATCCCTTGGATAGCATGGTTAATTGTGCTACACGATAAGAGAGAGACCAACTATGTATTATCTGCCTATAAGGTATCCAAGGTCAAGATCTTGGACCAGGATCGTGGGTTTCATTTCTTGTTTGATCTATGATAACCGCCTCCGTGGCGTAATGGTAACGTCCATGAACTTCACATCAAGAGGTCCCGGGTTCGATTCCCGACGGAGTCAAATTTTTGGAGTTTACTCCTTAAGAATCGATTTGCATATAAGGCGCCCGGTATGAAAAAAATATGAGGAGTAAAATCTAGTGATCGAAAACGTAATTTGTTATATTCTCTTTGCGCGTTACGTTTTTTACGCGCAACCTATTGTGCGCACCTCTGTCACGTGATACAAAACAGTCAGGATTGGCTGAATCTGACAAAAAGAATATAAGTCACTACGAAATCTAAAATGAAGTCACAACACAGTAATCAAATCAGATCTGTTATTGTTGCAGTCTTACAATTTTTGATCTGATAAGATTTTAAAATTTGTGATTTTAATATAATTTGGTATTCCACTCCATCATGGGTGTCAATTTTGTGAAAGCAGATAGCAGAAACTTGCCCAAAGTGGACGCAATCATGTTCTTTAAAAATAACCCCGATTTTTATTCTGCAGAGCTGAGAAATGTAAAAACAGCAATGTAAGTACTATAAAATAATATAACACTACCTACGTAAGTAACCTTAATTCTGCTAAGGCGAAATAATAGTCTTTCTTTCATTAGTAGTTTTTTAGGTTATAAAGAATAAATTTTGTTTACAGTAAGTAATTAGTTTGCATTTTCAGGGCTGCACGAGAATTCATACAAATTCACTATGGTGATAGACGAGACTAAAGGTGAAATCGTCAGTTGCCAGTGTTTGGACTGTGCAGCTTTAGCTGGTGGTTGTAAGCATGCAGTGGCATTTTTGATGTGGACCCATCGTCGCAGTGAAGAACCTTCCTTGCGTGATTGTTACTGGAAAAAACCCGTCCTCTCGAGAGTAGGGACTACTATGAAATACGTCACTGTATATCAAATTTGAAAAAAAAAACAGCTCCACATCATGAAACCAGCACAGACCTTTTCCACGGGTTTCTTCGAGAAGCAAAAAAGAAGAAAATTATGAATTGTGAACTTTTAAAGTTTTAGAACGACTTTAAACACAGTGATGTTCGACAGTTTTCATTTCCTTATTCAAGTGAGTGATGATATAAAGAAAGATGTCAACAAATTACTAGAAACATTACAAGAGAAACTTAACAAAAATGCTCTTGATTTAATTGAAGAGTCAACACAAAACCAATGTTAGAGCCCTTTATGGTATGACCTAAGATATGCTCGTATAACCGCATCTAAAGCATACGAGGTTATTCGCTGCCAAACACCAAATGGATCATTAGTAGCTGCGACCATGGGAGCTAAACCACCTGATACATCAGCTATGAAAAGAGGCCGGAAATTGGAATGATTAGTTATAAAAACTGTGCAGAGTAAACTTAAAACTAAAGTCAAGCCCTGTTTTGTGCCTGTTTAGACAATCGTACTTAAGTAGTAAACTCCAGTCGTGCGTCGGAGCTGACACACACACTTTTTTTTTATATGACTCGGTTTGGTTGGTGGAAGGGCATTTTCTTAGCCCGTCTGGTTAGCTACCACCGTCTTATCTAAGTCTTGCCGCCAAGAATATTAACAGCATTGATGTGTTCCGGCTTGAAGATAAGATAGCCATAGTTCCCCATTGCGTTGGAGAATCTTGGTAAGCCCGCTTCCATCTTCGGCATAATCGTCACTTACCATCAGGTAAGATGATGCCAAGGGCTTACCAATTGTGAATAAAAAAACAGGTCAAATGCCGTACCATTACCCATAAAAATCACGTTTGTTGTATGGAAGGCCCTCTTAAATGAATTTGGTTTATTTTAATTTAATTATTTATTTTTAAAGTAAATATATTATACATAAATATTCTCTGAATATTTCAAGCGTCTACCTGTTGCCGTTATCAAAATCAAGCAAAAACGAGCAAAAAATCACGTTTGCTTTGTGTTTAAATATTTAATTTAATTTAATTATTTATTTTTAAAGTAAATATATTACAGATAAATATTCTGTGAATATTTCAAGCGTCTACCTATTGCCGTTATCAAAATCGAGCAAAAAAGAGCAAAAAATCACGTTTGTTGTATGTTTATTTGATTTAATTTAATTATTTATTTTTAAAGAAAATATATAACTAAATATTCTCTGTATATTTCAAGCGTTGTCCTGTTGCCCTGTTGCCGTTAACAATATCGAGAAAAAAAAATCACGGTTTTTGTATGAGAGCCCCCTTAAATATTTATTTTATTCTGTTTTTAACCGACTTCAAAAAAGGAGGAGGTTCTATGTTCTACTGTGTATTTTTTTTTTTGATGTATGTTCACCGATTTCTCCGTCACTTGTGAACCGATTTTCAAAATTCTTATTTTTATTCGAAAGAGTATACTCCCGAGGGGGTCCCATTGTCACCAAGTCAGGATTTGATGATGGGATCCCAGGGGAATCGAGGGCAACTTTAAAATTTCATAGGCACTTATTACTTGATTCATATGTTTTCTAAAGCTATTAAAATACTTTCGTCTGTTAGTCATCATCTCATGTTGATAAGCTGATGAAGGAAGGTACAACTCCTTAACGGTTAAGAGTTGGGGGAAAATTATTTCAATATTGTAAATACGAGTACCTAGATACGTAGATATGGATAGACCGATAATTGTATTCTTTCAGGTTATTCAGATGAGCTGAAGATGGACGATTTAACTCTTTAACTTTCATGCTGCTGAGATGATGATGGAAGCCACAGGACTCTCTATCTGTTAATGAAACACTTACATTATGATTTGATAATTCCTATTGGTGAGTAGGTGATTGGGTGTAACGTTGTAAGGTAGATAGCATTATCAATAAAAATAAAGAAAAAAAAAAGTTTTTAAAAACTAAAAACCGACTTAAAAATTAAATTCACTCTAAAGTATGAAATAATATTATTATACTTAAATACACAACATAAACCAACAATAACGAAATCAAAGGTAGTTACGAATTAAATTAGGGGCTTAATTATTTTTTTTGAGGGCGGTGTCAGCAAACCATCGAATCTAAAACATTTGATACGTAAGTAACTGTGTGCTGGTACCGACCTCAAAAAAAAAATTAAGCCCCTAATTTAATTCGTACCCCCCTTTGATTTCGTTATCGTTGGTTCATCATCATATCAGCCACAAATCGTCCATTGCTGGACAAAGGCCTCCCCCAAGGATTTCCACGACGACCGGTCCTGCGCTGCCCGCATCCATCGGCTCCCCGCGATCTTCACCAGGTCATCGGTCCACCGCGTGGGAGGCCTGCCTACGCTACGTTTTCCGGTGCGCGGTCGCCACTCGAGAACTTTACTGCCCCATCGGCCATCTGTTCTACGAGCTATGTGCCCTGCCCACTGCCACTTCAGTTTAGCGATTCTGTGAGCTATGTTATATTGTTGGTTACTGTTGTGTATTTAAGTATAATAATATTATTTCATACTTTTGAGTGAATTTCATTTTGAAGTCGGTTTTTAGTTTCTAACTTTTATTTTTTTAGTATTTCTGTCTAGTTATCATGGTTCATGAAATACAGCCAAAGAAGTCTCAATAATATTAAGTATTAACTAATGATTGTTTTATTCTTGATTTTTCAAAAATTACATTGTTATTATTATTTTATGACTATCAGAAAAAGCTTAATTTGCATCTATTTTTTGAATAAATACCATTTTTACAGTAGGGCCGATCAATGATAACCGCAGTTCTATTTATACTGTAGGGCCGATCTATGAAAACCACAGTTCCATTTCTACTGCAGGGCCGATCTATGATAACTGCAGTTCCATTTCTACTGTAGGGCAGATCTATGATAACTGCAGTTCCATTTCTACTGTAGGGCAGATCTATGATAACTGCAGTTCCATTTCTACTGTAGGGCAGATCTATGATAACTGCAGTTCCATTTCTACTGTAGGGCAGATCTATGATAACTGCAGTTCCATTTCTACTGTAGGGCAGATCTATGATAACTGCAGTTCCATTTCTACTGTAGGGCAGATCTATGATAACTGCAGTTCCATTTCTACTGTAGGGCAGATCTATGATAACTGCAGTTCCATTTCTACTGTAGGGCAGATCTATGATAACCGCAGTTCCATTTCTACTGTAGGGCAGATCTAGGTGGAGGTTCTCAATTCGACAGATTTTTTTTATGTTTGTTACCTCAGTACTTTTGACTGGGTAAACCGATTTTGATGATTCTTTTTTATTTGAAAGCTAGTGCTTCCCTTGTAGTCCCATAAATTTTTTATCAAAATCGGTGAAGTACTTTAATAGAAAAAAAATATAATAATAATGCCAAATTTGTACTAAGTTGTTGCGAAGGAAGTCGGTTTTTTTTAACGTTTTTAGCGTTTTCAATTATCGAGTGTATGTATATGTTTATTTATTTCTTTCCTTGGCGTGCTCTGTAGCCTTAACGGCTTGATGGCTTTTGGAATGCGAGGTGTCGTTAGATTCTTCTTAATCCTGTGAGTGACACAGGATAATTTTTTACCCGACTGGCCAAAAAAGAGGGGTTAAGGTTTGTGCGGCCGAGTTTTTAACTTTTAATTTATTCCTAAAGTTATCAACTTAGATATTTAACTGAAGTACTAGATAATATAAAGTGATTAACGTTTAGAATAATATACTTCGTACACAAGGTTTCCGTACAAGATTTAACACTTAAAAAACACTTTTACTGTATGGGGGCCCCCTTTATTTTTGTATGATAATATGTTCTTAAATTTACTTGTCACTGGGCCCGCGTGGCTAAGGCCCGATCGTTCTAATTCAGGGTAGGCTCGAGCCCCTCAGTGGGGACGTATATGAGCTGATATGATGATGATGATGATAATGATGTTCTTATAGCAGCAATAGAAATACTCACCCCGTTAAAATTTAATTGTCTATCTATTACGGTTTATGAAATCAGACCCGCTGACAAACAGACGGAAGGACAGTGGACACTTATATGGATCCCGTTTGCAATCGATAAAAAAATTTATGAGATTTGAGTTGTTTAGTTTCATGAGTGGAATAGGGATGACGACAGCATCAGAAATAAATTATGAACTGTTGATCACTAAATTGCCCTCCTGCTGAAACTTCGGAAAACCTTACTCGTTTTTTTTCCATCAAGTCTTCGATTTTTAATTCACCAAAATCACAAAATGAGTACTTACGCTGCTAAACTATGACGTCACTCCTAGGTATTTCAAACATTTTTAGAAAAAAATGTCGTATTTGACAGATGATAAAAAGTAACTCAGATGACTAGCATTCGTCATCCCTATAATGGTTTTTCTTATTTAGTCAAAATGCTAGTCTCCAGACATTTTTTTTTCCAAACGCATTCAAAAGTATGCGTTGGCCGAGAATCGAACTCGGATCAACTGCTTGGAAGGCAACTATGCTGACCATTACACCACCAACGCATGTTGCCAGTGTTTATTACAAAAGCCTTGGTTTGTTCGAACTTTCGGCGTCACAGAGTATATTTAAGACAAGTGTCTTTTCACTAATTAAGAAGTTATTGTGCGAAGTGAAAACAAATAAAGTCGAGAAGTTATTTCTGTTACGCAATACTTACCAAGGAAAATAATAAGTACCTAATAGTTTATATATTTAAACGTTTTGGTACACTCAATCATGATATTATTTTTTTTAAACCGGCTAAGTGCGTGTCGGGCCACGCGCAATTTAGGGTTCCGTAGTTGCCATTATCGGGTCCATATCAAATTTTCAAATTTCCAAATACAGCGGTTTAGTTGTTAGGGGGTGGGGACACTCGACTCCAACAAAATTTAGCACTTTCAAGCCTATTTTTTCGAAAACGGAACCCTAAATCATAAAGTGGTCGAAGACTTACAATTATTTTTTAAGCTCTAACCAACGGAAACCTACACGACTGGGTTTGACGAGAAAAAAATCATCCCCACTTTTCTTGCTACCCTTAAAAAGTTTTTTTTTCCAAAATTTTTTTTACAGTTCTCTCCGCGTTATTATTATACATAATATATATCTTTGCCAAATTTCAACTCTTAACTACTAATATTTTAGGAGCTAGGCCGCGGACAGACAGACATGACGAAACTATAAGGGTTCCTTGCTGTACTACGGAACCCTAAAAAGGAATAAGGGAAAGCAAATTAAACATCAATTAAGGAAATTATCAAAAGAGAATTAATTATTCTGTGTAACCGTTGCGAATTCGAAATGACTAATTAATCCTTTAACAATATCTTTAAAACAGTCACAGTATAGAAATATGGTAGGTATCTTAATAAACATAGAAGCTGAAATATGAATAATTGAAAACGCTAAACACGTTAAAAATCGACTTCCATCGCCACAACTTAGTACATTTTTGCATTATTATTTTTGGTTTTTGTTAATTTTCTAATAAAGTTCTATACCGATTTTGATAAAATTTAGGTATATGGGACCACACATGAAGCACTAGCTTTAAAATAAGAAAAATTATTGTAAAAATCGCTTCACCCAGGAAAAAGTTATTAGGTAACAATCATAAAAAAAACATACAGACGAATTGAGAACCTCCTCCTTTTTGGAAGTCGCTTGATAAAAAACTAAAACCCGACTACGGAAAAGTATGAAAACTAGAGTTTACCGCCTGAAATCATAATCCTTTATTTTTCCCTTCATCTGTGGTAATCCAAAACTTTTGATTATATTAGGGCTTGCGACTACGGCTAGTGCCACTGAAGTGATATTAAAAAAAATAATAATAATAAATAGGCGGGAAACTCTTGTTTTCATACTTTTCCGTAGTCGGGTTTTAGTTTTTTTTAACATTTATTTTATTTCCATATTTTTTGTGCTCAGAGTATAACGCCACCCCACCTCGCTACCCGCGGCCGCGTGTCGTGTCGCTTGATTGTAGCGCGCCTACATTGAGCCGTCTCATAATATCTCTTGTGAGACCATTTGCTAAGAAATTAAAAATATTTGCATGTGTAATGTATATAATATATATATTTAGAATGTGCTCGTCAAGACCTTTCTTTTGAGACCAAACAAAATATGAATATAAAGAAAAAAATGTTGGTTGTTTAATTCACCTATAAAATCGGCCATGTTGATTTTTTTTATATGCTATACATGCTATGACATGCGGAGTGATGGCACAAATCCAACGACACGATTTTCAAGATCGGTTAAGTGGTTCAGGAAATACAAGGGAACAGATGAACATCCATACATACATACGTACAGACATAAACTGTCAAAAACATAACACTCATTTTTTCGTTGTCGGTTAAAAATCTTGAACAGAACTTTCATGTAGGCAGATGTTTTAGTGACGGAAATCTAATGTCATTAAATTGACACTTTCATGTAGGTGAGATGTTGTAAAGGGCTTACCAATTGTGAATAAAAAAAAATAAAAAAAGGTAGATGTTTTAGTGACGGAAATCTAATGTTAATACTATAGTTGAGTTTTGACAAATCCGAACAACTTTTACCACCACGGAATTTATGGTCAAATTACATACTCTTCATCATCGTAATATCATCCAGAAGACGTCCACTGCTGAACAAAGGCCTCTCCCAAGGATACCACAGCGACTGGTCCTGCGCCGCCCGCATCCTGAAGCTTGTCGCAACCTTCACCAGGTCATCGATCCATCGAGGCCTGTCTTCGCTGCTTCTTGCTATGCGCGCTCGCAACTCGAGAATTTCACTTCCGCTACGGCCTTACGTTTTGTGTCACTGAGACACTTGGCACAGAGCCCTGCCTCTGGTGCTTCTTGGCATATGATCGGACCCTTACAGAAGTCTATGAACGCTCTGCTGCAGATCTCCTATACGGTCAACCGCTACGCTTAAGGCGAAACCCTTTCAGAAAATAATGCAAATCCCGAAATAGGGGGTGGGAAAAAGTCATTTTTCTGAGGTTGAAACTGCAATACATTTTTTTTAAATAAATTTATTAAAATATGTCTGCTACAAAGTGCAGGAGGCCAAAACACGATTTGATAAAATTTTCTTCATTTTTTTTTATTCACAATTGGTAAGCCCTTGACAACATCTCACCTGGTGGTAAGTGACGATGATGCCGAAGATGGAAAAAAATTGCAAATTTCGCTTAAATTTATCAATTTTTGCTGTTTTAGCCCACAAAAACCAGTTTTACTTCACTACAGTTAGACATAGATCCTTGTTTTTCTCTCAATACCTCAATAAAATCTTGACATATTGACGGACTCACATTTATGCAAAAATGTCTATAACTAAGTGAAAACTAAAAAATATTGAAAAAGTACAAAAGTGTGGTTATTTTCTTTACTCTTTACACGTAAAGAAAAGAAAGAGACAACTGTTCCAAGGCGTATTGGGCCTAACAGGTGAACACCTATCACAGTTCAACAAGCTATGTATATGTCACCGGGATATTGTGAAAACCGCGATATAACAATCTCACTAGTTAGATTATAATGTAACAGTATTATCAGAATCAGATCACACTTTCACGGCCTATTCTTGTACTTCCGAATAAAACCAATGATTTCCTTTTTAAAAAAAAATTATTCAAAACAATTTATTTCAAATAGGTGTTTACACACACTTATAAATAGTCAAAACAAAAAAATATTATTGTATATTACAAATAATGTCATGATTCAGATTACAGTCTCAGGTATTTGTTATAGAATCAACATATATATCTTTGTCATTTACATAATCTATTATTTTATAATATCCTCTAGAGCACAAACATTTTTTGACATGAGTCTTGAATTTATTCTCTAATAAACTAGTTACAATTTCTGGAATTTTATTGTAAAATCCTAGACACTGCTTCACAAATGACTTTTTAACCTTACTTAGTCTCGATAAGGTTATATCTATTTTGTTTACATTTCTTAAATTCAAATTATGCCTGTCACTGTTTATAGGAAATAAATGCAAATTCTTACGAACGTACAAGATGTTTTTATATATAAATTGACTTGCAACAGTTGAAATATTGATTTCTTTGAACTTATTCGGTAACGACTCACGTGACCGCATCTGATAGATTGCGCGGATAGCTCTTTTCTGCAGGATGAAAATAGTTTCTATATCAGCGAGAACCATACATATTATGGGCCCACAGGTGTATAACAAACTCTCTGTTGACATTAGGAACTCCTCTAGTTTTGACACTTTTAAAAGTAAGCTACAGAAATGGCTTGTCGAGCGGTCCTTTTACACATATAACGAATTTTTGACATACAAGGGCTAAATATAAAATGTTATTTTATAATTGTTTCATAATGTTAAATGTTTCAAAATGTGTCAACTATAATAATAATTTTACTTAAATTTTATAAATGTGTTATTATAATAATGTGACTTGTAATATTAATTACCAATAAATATATGTCTATGTCTATGTCTGTCAGCCGCATGCCCCTACAGTAAGATGCAATAAGACATTATACTATGGAAGTAATTAAAATACACTAGTCTCGCAGTACCCACATCCGTTAACTGTATTATTTTCTTAACGGCATAAGCAGCTGAACTAAGCCTTCCCGCTAAAGTTTCAATGTGTGGTCCCCATTGAAGTGAAACATCCAAAGTTTAACCGAGGAACACCGTAGTATTTACAAATTCTAATTTATTGCTGTCTAATATTACACTATTATTGACCTTTTTTACATTTGGTAAACAAAATTTTATACATTTTGTTTTCTTAGCATTTAATAATAAGTTGTTCACAGTGAACCAGTTCAGTATCTTTGAAAGAGTGT
The DNA here is from genome assembly GCA_947284805.1 of Coleophora flavipennella. NCBI lineage: Eukaryota > Metazoa > Arthropoda > Insecta > Lepidoptera > Coleophoridae > Coleophora > Coleophora flavipennella. The sequence goes on along the minus strand of OX369303.1, from coordinate 9,280,091 downwards.
TCTGCTGCGTAGCATTATGCTACCCAAGGAGGGGGAGCCTTGCGAAGCGAACTGTTAAAACAATGAAACCTGACCGAACCTAACATCGCTCGCTTCGCGAGCTCATTTATTTAGTGTTTTTCGCTTCGCTTAGTGTTATTGTAATGTCACTAGTGAGATTTTTTTTATTTTTATTTATTTATTTCATTTCAAAAATGATACAACAGATACGTGATTAATAATGAAAAATAATTCAAGGTCTTACAGAATTACATCTCCTATACCTATACTAAGCATTTCCAATACTTGTGTTATAGGTATAGAAGACACTTCCCATTTGATTAAGTCAAAATTTAACATAATGCGCAGTAAATTAATAGTTTTCAAAATTACAGTTTTTGTACTAATAGTTTTCGATTTATAAGTATATTGATAATACATTACTAAAAATTGATAGTGTAAGAATATTAATATTAAATATTAAATAATTTTTCGTTTAAAATCATTACATTATTTATAAATATTTGTATTATTAAATTATTTCATAAATTATTCATAAATTTAACAACGTATTTTAATAACTTGCCTACAAGTAATAACTAGTGAAATTGTAAACAAAATGGCACAGTTCACAATCTTTCGACAGTTCACAATCTCGCGAGATAAATTCCGTTAGATTATAATCTAACGGAATTTACAATCTTACGGTGACATATACATGCTCTCTCTCTCTCTTTCTCTCTTTAACCGTGCTATCCAAGGTAAAGACGGGTGTTGCCTTGTGTTACATTTAATTACTGAATACTTTAGTTTGACTATTCTGTGAGCCAGGAGTGTGTCCGTTTGTGTTTAATTTTCCTACGGACCTCCTCATTTCGCATTCGATGAATTTGCATACCTATGTACATTTAGCTACTACTTGTCATTTAGCCCGCAACAAGTAATTTGTGAGATGGTCCGTCAGTAGGGTCGTTTTTTGTCACCTTCACACATACGGAGACAGAAAACTTTGAACACAAACACTTTTCATATGATGCATTCAGAAAGTTCGAAGTTGTGTTACTGTTTAGTTTTGTATTCTGTGTAGAGTCAAAGAATAGGAACTTTAAAAAAGGTAGAGTGGCCATTTTACGGGACTGCGCCACAAGGAGGGTTACATTTATCGAGTGTATGTATGTATGTATGTATGTTTATCTCTGTGGCACGCCCTGTAGCCTAAACGGTTTGATGGATTTTGGACTGCGAGGTGTCGTTAGATCAGTCTTGATCCAATGAGAGACATTGAATAAACTTTTAACCGACTACCCGAAAAAGAGGTTACTTATAGGGATGTAAAAGCATCGGCGGCTCAACCGGTAACGTCTCGATCCTTTTAACCAGAGTTACCGGGTTCAAATCTGGACTGCCAATGTACCAATGAGTTTTTCAAAACTTACGTACATACTTACCGATTGCTTTAACGGTAAAGGAAAACATTGTGAGGAAACTCGCGGAGAAACTCGCAGGTAGTGTGTGAAGTCGACCAACCCGCACTGGGCACGCGTGGTCCACTAAGGCCTGATCGCCCTAATTCAGGGTAGGCTCGAGTCCCTCGGTGGGCACGTATATGAGCTGAGCTGCAATAGGGATGTAACGATTCCGATACCGATACCAATATATCGGCATCACCGATTATAATACAACCGATATCAAACAGTTGGAAAATCGTGCGAAACGAACGACTCTAAGGTTATCTTTAATTACTGACTTTATGTATCGGTTTATTTGATTATTTTGAGTAATGACTGAATCACCACTTTGATTGCTTGATAATATTTCATATACATACTTACCTAAATAATTTTTTCTTTGAATTTAGATTTGGCTTTTTATTAACCCGGCGCCAATGACGCTGGGTCATATTGACCCGAGCGATTTTCAATACGGGAAATTTCGAAAAAAACATATTATAATCGTTATTGATTTTCTCAGTAGCTGGAGATAAGACCTCAATTCATATGATTTGTACCATAGTGTAGTGAGCAAGCGCCAGTGAAGAATGGTAAAATCCTTTTTCTTGAATAAAACGGGTATAAAACGGCTACAGCCCCATACATTTTTAGTTCCAAAAGAGAAATTCTTTTAGTTGCCCTTTTGAGGTTGTTGCATTAAAACTAAATTATAGCTTGATATCTAAATTAACTTAAACATCTTGGTACTACAATGACTTCATGGTCATGCAATAGTTCTTACTTTGTATTGAAATTTTTATAATTCAGCAGATAACCAGATAATTAAGAAAAAAACATTCGGGTCATATTGACCCAGCGTCATTGTCCGCGTTATTTTTTACACGTCATTGGCGCCGGGTTAATTTAGATGTTTATTTTTATTTATCAGTTTTCACACTTCACAAACTCGATTCTCTATGAAATATTCTCTATTAAATTAGGTATACTCATAACTTTTATGCATGTAACAAGTACATTTTGATTTATTATCTACCAAGTTACTAAAACGAGGAGATCTGTAGGAGAACCAAAGTAACCGACATAGCTCTCAGAATTGCTAAACTTAAGTGGCAGTGGGCGGGGCACATTGCTCGTAGAACAGATGGCCGTTAGGGCAGTAAAGTTTTCGAGTGGCGACCAGGCACCGGAAAACTTAGTGTAGGCAGGCCTCCCACTCGGTGGACTGATGACCTGGTAAAGGTCGCGGGAAGCCGCTGGATGCGGGCAGCGCAGAACTGGTCGTCATGGAAATCCTAGGTGGAGGCCTATGTCCAGCAGTGGACATCTTTCGGCTGATATGACGAAATTACCGCTATCGTGATCGCTAGCGCCGATTATTTACTACAGTTATCGGTATCCTCATCGTATCGGAAAAATTACTTATCGTTACATCCCTAGTTATTTATTTCTTTGTCACGCTCTATAGCCTAAATGGCTTGATAGTGCGAGGTGTCGTAAGATTCGTCTTAGCCCCGTGAGTGACAAAGGATACATTTTTACACGACTAGCTAAGTTCTCAAGTAAGGCTCAAGTTTTTACGCAGTCGGGTTTATACTTTTTTTTAATTGTGTAAAAGCTATAAAAGATAATTACTGATCTGGATCTGGCGTCGGTGGCTCAACCGGTAACGACTCGGTCCATCTAACCAGAGGTACCGGGTTCAAATCTGGACGGCCAATGTACCAATGAGTTTTTCAAAAACTTACGTACATACTTACCGATTGCTTTAACGGTGAAGGAAAACATCGTGAGGAAACCTGCACACGCCTGCGAAGAAACTCGAAGGTTATGTGTGAAGTCGACCAACCCGCACTGGGCCCGCGTGGTCGACTAAGGCCTAATCGCCCTGATTCAGGGTAGGCTCGAGCCCCTCGGTGGGGACGTATATGAGCTGATATAATAAAAACTGATCTGGAAAGCTGATGAAGTTACCTATCGAAAAAAAATAATTTTATATGTGTTAGAGTAAAAACAAATTATATACAATACGTTATATTTTTTTTCCGTTCCTGTTTCGTATAATTTACTATATATATTTATATACTACTTATTACTTACATTTAAACCAGGTGAGATGTTGTCAAGGATTTACCAATTATGAATAAAAAAAAACTACCTCTTTCTAATGTATCTTTATGTAAAAATTATAAAAATTTATTAAAAAATTGACAAATGTTGTGCTGCGCGGGGTGTTCAGCCGCGCTGCTAATTTAAAAATATTTTTTTTATATTTATTTAAAAAGTCGATAAAATTTCCTTTCTAACTCTATTTATTTTTTTAGTTTCGAAATGGAAATAAATAAAACACAGGACTTTTAAATTCAAATTTAACAAATTTAGGCGAATTGGCAGGGAACCCACTTGAGCAGTGCGACCGGCCGGCCTAGGCAAATAATATAATAATATATACACTACCGTGGCCTAGGCGATTCGGATGGCGACACGCTTGAAGGGTTAATTCCTAAAGTTATTTACAACAGTATAATTAATTTGATCGACTGTTTACTGTTTGTATTGCTTTGACGTAGCCGGGTTAAATCTCGACTTGCACTTGACCTTTTCACTTTCAAGTGATTGAGGAGCAAGCGACAAAGGAGTGAAAAATGTATTGTGATTGATGGCACATATCGATGGATGACAAACAAAAATGTATGCTGAGATTTTGATGAAAAATGTGTGTGTGTTCCCATCTTAATTTGTCTTTACTTATTTTTGAAAGGTTGTATGTATGTATGTTAGTATATTGGTAGATCATTGTGAAATAATACTTAAACAAAATGTTTAAAATTACATTTTTGTCCGTCCGCCCATTGAAAAGCTGTATCTTTTAAACCGTAATAGGTAATCAGCAAATTTTTTGATCATAATATGTGTTATTATAAGGTTATTGTTTTACAGCACAAAGTATATTATATTGAATAATGTATTATTGTTTAGTATTTAAATAAGTTTATAAAATTGATCTTTTTTACTTTTAGTTATTTCACTTATATTAGTTATAATAATAAGTTAGATCATTTAAAAGTTGAATTTGCTGCCATTCAAACTAGTAAGTTTACCTGTCTTTCAGTCCCTAACTTAAGGTTGCCTGGTAGAAATCGCTTAAAGCGATAAGCCCGCCTTTGCACTCCATGTACCTATATTACATAGTATAAGTCCTGTATTGTTTTTTGGCATGCAATAAAGTATATTTACTTACTTACTTATTAAAAAAAAACAGCGACGAAGTGCGTGTTGAACTTTTGTACCGAGGGTTCTGTACCATCACACCTCTGTATAAGAAAACTAAAAAAACATTACCGAGTACAAAAATGATACCTATTTATTGTAATCAAAAGACATATAGATTGCTTTCATTGGAGAGCGGCAGAACTTTTTTACGAGTATACATACACCTAGCCTAAATAAAAGAATAATAGAAAAACCTACTCTTCGCCAGTTTTTTAAGCTATTGCATAGCTTTTATCGCGGGCTTTGAGCGCGGCGAGCGAATCAAGGAATTCCGTAACGAAAATAAAATCTAACACCCCACGCTCGGCCGAGTTCCAAAAAATATAAGCGATTTGCGGTACTCAAAGGACTTAGTCAATTTTACTGGTGTAACTTACGAAGTACATAACTATTTCTTAATCTGTGGTGTAACTTTCTTAGTGTTAACACAGATTACTAAATAGTTACGTGTTAATTTATTACATAAGCAACCCGCGCCCCAAGGACTATATTATGGTACTGGTAAATACTGCATAAATAAAAAATAAATAAATAATTATAATTGCGTAAGTTGATAAAAATACTATGCAATAGCTTTACCGCGGCAGTCCCCGAGTGCCACACGTTTTTTTATAAGGTAAATTTTAGGGTTCCGTACCCAAAAGGGTAAAGACGGGACCCCATTACTAAGACTTCTCTATCCGTCCGTCTGTCACCAGGCTGTATTTCATGAACCGTGATAGCTAGACAGCTCAAATTTTCACAGATGATGTATTTCTGTTACCATTATAACAACATATACAAAAAAATTAATAAAGTGAAAAAATAAGGGTCTAATGCCATCTAGTATGATAGTACGGAACCCTTTGTAATAGCGCCATCTAGTATGGAACCCTATGTGTGCGGTTCTGACTCGCACTTAGCGGGTTTTTTATTTTTGGTTTAACACTATACCTAATATCACCAAGTTTGACATTTTTGTATAGGGACCCATGAGGTTCTAACAACAAATACTTAGTTAAAAAAAACGAGCGAGACCTACAGTACTCGCATATGATGTGTAACATGTGACAAAATACTTCACACTAGGCGGCATGGCTATGACAACCTTAGTTTTCGAGAATTAAAAAACGTTCGCATTTCCTGTTACACATTTCCGTCCCATTTCACGAAATCACTCCCACAAATTGCAGGAAAGCGAGCGGAACCCTTAGTGCGCGAGTCCGACTTGCACTTGGTCGGTTTTTTAATGACGTTTTAACACCCGTCGTAGTAGATTTTTTTTTAGCGCGCGCTTTCGCGACTTCCCTGTTACACATTTCCGTCCCATGTTACACATTTCCGTCCCATTTCACGAAATCACTCCCACAAATTGCAGGAAAGCGAGAGCAAAGATGTTACACATCAAAAAGTAAGTGTGTGGTTTTATGAAACCACGGTAAAACTAGTATCTCATCTGTTGTAAAAGTGGAACTTTACAGAGGACGAAACGATCATGGCTGCTCTCGCTACGGTACAGAGGACAAAACGATCATACCGTGTAGCGTGGTGCGCAGTTATATAATCTTCTTTCATTCGATCTCTATTCATTCCATCTATTTCTTCTTTTCCGCGCATGCGCTGTCAAACTATGTGACATTTGATTTAAAACCGAAAACCATCATCGTTCATCTTAACCAGCACAAATTATTAATTTTTATTTATTTAATTACTGTACTTCCTAAAAGACCCATTTCGGGTAAGATTTATTTATGTTCTGTGATTTCTATTTTAAATTTAAGTGTGTCATTTTCTAATTCTTATGTTCTTTTTAGGTCTTATATTTTATCCTCATTAAATTATCTGAACACGCACGGCATCTTTTAAGAACCCACTCCCTACGCCCTACCTAACTAACTACCTGCCGTGCGACAACCGTCAGACGAAAGCGACCGTCACGCGACATGCATTTTTTGTCTGGGTGTTGCATTTCGATACATGCAGGTAGCTTGTATCGAAACTTCCGTAACGCTCTCGTCACGCATCCCCCAGCTTACTCCCCAAGTCAAGCGTGCGTAAAGGAGTTTTACATAAAAAAAAACAATGTTGGCTGTACAAATTATTTCGTATTTAATGCCCTACATTTGTCCACTGCCACCGGCATTGTACCCTTATAAAATTTTTGTCATAATATTATGTGGTTGGAAGAAAATTTCAACCTAATGAGAGTTTCAGCGGTTTGTGAGACCTTGTATTTTTTGCACAAATAATATTGCAAAGATCTTTCGCAAAAAGGTTTTACTCATTAATTATACTAAGTGTTAGCTATTTAGGGCGTTAAAAAATCAAGTGATTAAGAAAGTAAGTGAGATCCTTGGGCGGCCTCGACCCGCCCTCCGTACCGTGTTTAAGTTTGCACGAGGTTTACAAGCTGTCTTATAGCGTCTTAGTTTGTACGAGGGTTACAAGCAGTCTCATGGTGTCTAAGATTGCTTGAGGGTTACAAATATTGTTATGTTGTCTAAGATTGCTCGAGGGTTATAAGCAGTCTAATGGTGTCTAAGATTGCTCAAAGGTAACAAGCAGTCTCATGGTGTCTAAGATTGCTCAAAGGTTACAAGCAGTCTTATGGTGTCTTAGATTGCTCGAGACTTATAAGGAGTCTATGGCGTCTGAGATTGTACGAGGGTTAGAAGCAGTCTTATGGCGTATAAGATTGCATGAGGGTTACAAGCAATTCTCTAGCGTCTAAGTTTGAACGAGGGTTACAAGCAATCTTATGGAGTCAAAGATTACACTAGGGTTACAAGGAGTCTTATGGTGTTTTAGATTGCTCGAGGGTTACTAGCAGTCTTATGGTGTCTAAGATTGCTCGAGGGTTACAAGCAGTCTTATGGTGTCTAAGATTACTCGAGGGTTACAAGCAGTCTTATGGTGTCTAAGATTGCTCGAAGGTTACAAGCAGTCTTATGGTGTCTAAGATTGCTCGAGGGTTACAAGTAGTCTTATGGTGTCTAAGATTACTCGAGGGTTACAAGCAGTCTTATGGTGTCTAAGATTGCTCGAAGGTTACAAGCAGTCTTATGGTGACTAAGATTGCTCGAGGGTTACAAGTAGTCTTATGGTGTCTAAGATTGCTCGAGGGTTACAAGTAGTCTTATGATGTCTAAGATTACTCGAGGGTTACAAGCAGTCTTATGGTGTCTAAGATTGCTCGAGGGTTACAAGCACTCTGGCGTATATGGCGCATTGGACTGGGGTGGACTCGGCATCAATATAAACGGCGAGTACATCATCTTCGATTCGCTGGCGATATCGTGGTCATGGCTGAAACTATGGACGACTTAGGCACAATGCTCGATGGTCTCAGCAGAACATCTTAACAAGTAGGTCTTAGAATGAACATGGACAAGACGAAAATTATGTCAAACGTCTGTGTCATACCTACTCCTCTGAAGTTAGGACGCTCTACACTCGAAGTTGTTACCGAATATGTGTACCTGGGACAAACAGTTCAGTTAGGTAGGTCCAACTTCGAGAAAGAGATTAATCGTCAAATCCAACTCGGCTGGGCAGCGTTCGGGGAGCTTCGCAATATCTTTACGTCCCAGATACCGCAGTGTCATAAGACCATGGTCTTCGACCAGTGTTTGTTCCCAGTGATGACATACGGAACTGAGTCATGGTCGCTTACTATGGGCCTCATAAGAGGCTCAGGGTCACCCAAAGGGCAATGGAGCGTGCTATGTTCGGAGTTTCTCTGCGTGATCGAATCAGAAACGAGGAGATCCGCAGGAGAACCAAAGTAACTGACATAGCTCTCAGAATTGCTTATATTCTTTTTATTATTAACTTTACAATACTTAATTTAATTTTGCTTTGTCCACATAATCAAAAAAAAATAGGTATGTTTGTCGCGAGTAAATGGTAAAATTACTATTCATACATTTAGGTTTTGTTAAGCAAAAAGTATGCGTTGGCCGAGAATCGAACTCGGATCAACTGCTTGGAAGGCAACTATGCTGACCATTACACCACCAACGCATCTGGTTACAGCTTTATAATTATCACTCACTACGATTATGTCTGATATGATTATTTTTAACCGCCTCCGTGGCGTAATGTTTAGTCCATTTGCTTCATTCATACCAGGAGGTCGCGGGTTCGATTCCGCGTGGGGTCAACTTGTAATACTCGGTTTGGTTGGTGGTAGGGCCATAATATCATACCATAATACCGTAATATTTGAGTTTTGAATCAGTGATAATAACATTGATGTGTTCTGGCTTGAAGGTAAGATAGCCAGTTCTCCATTGGGGAATCTTGGTAAAACCCACTTTTATCTTCGGCATAATCATCACTTACAAACAGGTGAGATGATGCCAAGGACTTACCAATTATGAATTAAAAAAATGTAGATTTGTTTTTTATTAGCTGTTTTACTAACGGGCTAGCTTCTTTGTTAAATAAAAATAAAACCGAATCATTAGTTAGTTGTGAATGCATGTGTTTTGCCAAAGCGAGTCTTACAAGGTTAGACTCCGCGGGGATTCGAACCCGCGGCCACCTGATGTGAAGCTAATGGAGTAACCAATACGCCACGCCGCCGTTGGTAACAATGACGTAAAATGAAATCAATTTATTTTTAAAGCTTGGGTAAAACCAAGGAAGATCACAAAAAGGTGCATTTGTGATTATGTGTGTATAAATTACAATCTATAAACTCCAACCAAATCTATATCACACTATTACTAGAGTAATTTTTTTTATTACAAATTTGAGTGCGTTTGACTGCAACTCACCTGATGGTAAGTGATGAAAAACTCAAATAATGCCTATTCACTCTTGCCATGAAGATCCCCAAATTATAGGAATCGGGAAACACTGACGCAGGCAAGGAGTTCGACTCCTGCGCTGTACGCATAATAAATGAAGAAGCGTAACGATTCGTGCGAAAAGGTGGAACATCAACAACAAAGGGGTGCAACCCCTCCCTGCGTCTCGTTGACCGACGGTGGAATGGAGCCGGGGGAATGAGGTCGTGAAGTTCTGAGTGAAGTGAGTATCACCAAATTAACTGATTTTAGGAACTGAGTAAACAATTAATGTATATTGTTCAATCGGTATAGTATTTGCCATTTTTAGATATTAGTTATCAAAGCTTCTGTTATTCACCCTTACATAACAAATTTTAAAAACAATCTAATCAACGAATTAAATTTTATAAGTCAAAAACCAAACTATCACCGATTACCCAAGTTTTGCCCTATATTTGAAAAGTAGATTAGGAAAATAAATACCGAAGCTATTATTTTTTGATTATTTTATCTCATTAATAAAGGTTAAGGTAGGCTCAAGGTCACCCAAAGGGCAATGGAGCGTGCTATGCTCGGAGTTTCTCTGCGTGATCGAATCAGAAACGAGCAGATCCGCAGGAGAACTAAAGTAACCGACATAGCTCACAGAATCGCTAAACTGAAGTGGCAGTGGGCAGGGCACATAGCTCGTAGAACAGATGGCCGATGGGGCAGTAAAGTTCTCGAGTGGCGACCGCGCACCGGAAAGCGTAGCGTAGGCAGGCCTCCCACGCGGTGGACCGATGACCTGGTGAAGATCGCGGGAAGCCGATGGATGCGGGCAGCGCAGGACCGGTCGTCGTGGAAATCCTTGGGGGAGGCCTTTGTCCAGCAGTGGACGATTTGTGGCTGATATTATGATGATGATGATGAATAAAAGTTAAATTTTATATAGGGTACACATAAGTCGTCGATGTTAGACCATTGGGTATGGGGCACAGGGCAGGGGTTTAAGCCGAGCTATTGATTGGAACAGTAGTCTTTTTCTTTACTTGTAACTCTTGTAAGGAGTACAGAAAATAACCGCACTTTTTAACTTAAACAATGGTTTTTTAATTCAATCAAAAACTACAATATTTTTTTTTATTTTTTATTCACATATAGTAAACCCTTGACAACATCTCACCTGGTGGTAAGTGACGATGTTTCCGAAGATGGAAGCGGGCTTACCAAGATTCCCCAACGCAATGGGGAAAAAAATATTAACATTTCTCGCTTTGTATTAACATAAAAAATATTTTTGTATTTATTTTTTAGATAATACTTCAAAAGTATTAGTCATAACAGTAATTAGAGTTGAAAGTAACGGTGTAGACCTATCTTTGAGGTTTTTTTGTCTATCGAGCCAAAACTGCTCAATCGTGTTTCTAATAGCTTTTGACTTTAAGGAACATCTTCAACAATAAGGGTATTTTTTTCAACCTTGGGTTTTCTATCGTTTAGGAGTAATTGACGTCAAAAATAATGTAAATCTGTAATATTACCGCCTTAACTATTGCGATAATTGGAAACGCTAACCACGTTAAAAAACTTCCATCTCAAAAACTACGTACGATTTAGCATTAGTATTTTTGGTTTTTGATAATTATCTAAAAAAAATACTAAACCTATTTTGATAAAATGTAAGTATTTAAATGTTGGGCCAGTCAGTATCATCATCATCATCATATCAGCTCATGTACGTCCCCACCGAGGGGCTCGAGCCTACCCTGAATGAGGGCGATCGGGCCATAATCGACCATCTGGCAGCATACCCAAATAAATAGTAATATCGAATAAAAATATATTACAAATATAACGCATATTGCTTTACAAAAATACAAAAAAAAACCGGTAAAGTGCGAGTAAGATGCGCGCACAAAGGATGTCGTACCATCATACTAGATGGCACTAGTTTAAAACAAAAACACGTTTTTTTATATGGAGACTTTCACTTTTTCTAATATTTAGTATTTGTTGTTATAGCGGCAACAGAAATACATCATCTGTGAAAATTTCAACTGTCTAGCTATCACGGTTCATGAAATACAGCCTGGTGACAGACGGACGGACGGACAGCGGAGTCTTTGTAATAGGGTCCCGTTTTTACCCTTTGGGTACGGAACCCTAAAAACACATACAGTCGAATTGAGAACCTGCTCCTTTTGGAAGTCGGTTGAAAAAGATAAAGTTGGTTCACAAAACACTAAACAAGTACCTTATATATTTCGGATCATCAGAAGGGTTTTGGTCGTATCTCAGAAATAAACTCGTCTTTGAGAAGTTTTGGAGTGTACAATCAATATTCACACACGTTTGCAACACGAGGCTTCACGATGATTCGGATGAAAACCGATTATTTTATAGACTGCGATGAGTTCGGCACGGGGCTGGCTTCCCAAGTTGACAGTTCAGCTGCTCGATCAAGTGCTCGTAAAATAATTGGCGCCTCTGTCGTAGCCTCTGTAGGTAGGCTGCATTGTCTTTAATGGTCCGATAATCACAACGATTCTGATTGGCTAACAAACAAGTACCAACACTACCAACTTCCGGGTTCCGGTCTCGCACAGACCACGCCTTGGCCAAAGGTGACTATTATTACTACCCTAGCTAACCGCTTGACGTTTCAAGATAAAACACACGGTGCTTCGACGGATGCATAGATGGCGCCACGTCCTTGCGCTCCGACATAATATAGTATCTCATCTGTGACTAAACTCTTTATGAATATCATCCATCACACTGTACGTATGGCCTAGACAGTATATAGGCATAGTATTAGGGCTATTGGCCTACAGTGTGACCTAGTTTTTTTCCTCAGCGTTCGTAGCTTAGTACGACTTGTGTGGTCACGTCGATGACCCAGGTTAACTGACCATGAACACGGCCATTGCCTGGATGGGTGGGGATGTTAGAGAAGGGCTGCCATAAATTCTGATACTCCGACCGGGACATTTAGAACAGAAGTAGGGTAAACAATGGTTTATTTAAAAACACTGGTAATATTTCATCATCATATCAGCTCATATGTGTCCTCACCGAGGGGCTCGAGCCTACCCTGAATTAGGGCGATCGGGCCTTAGTCGACCACGCGGGCCCAGTGCGTGTTGGTCGACTTCACCACACAACCTGCGAGTTTCTCCGCGGGCGTGTGCAGGTTTCCTCACGATGTTTTCCTTCACCGTAAGAGCGTCGGATACTTACTGTGTCACTGCGATGTCCTGGCTAGTAAGCGTATGTACCTCCTAGGTGATGGCTACCCAACACCGGAGGACTACAAGCACCTTCCAATCAGCGGAATTGCTGCATTAATGCAGCACATCTTCGAGTAGGTTGGGGTGCAAAGGTTATAGGGGTAGACACAAAAGATCCCATTGGGTCGAAGTGTCGCTGCAACTGCAGCCCCCACTTACAAAGATAAGATAAGATAAGAGCGTCGGATAAACGGATTAAGGTAATATTTAAGAAACTTTAATCAAAAAATAACGAAATCTTTCTAACGTTTTGACCTTTATAAGTAATTCCTTTTCTTCTTTAACATTATAAAATTCTGTGCACGTCATTTTATAATTATTTTAAACGCATTGAATGATGCTTTCGACTGTCCTTTCACTGAGTTAATTTCGTTCTTTCGCTGAAATTAACGAAAAGCTGAGCATTGTGGCCTGGGGTTGCAAAAATATATCGACACATTTTAAGAAAATATCCTTTTCTTTTCAGTTCTTCGGTTTTTCAAAAAAAAAATCCATTTTACTACACAGAGGTAGCTTGAAAATTGTGTGTATGCCGGGACAAATCACTTACTGACCGGAACACCTCGACCTAAGTATATATAGTAGTACAAACATATAGTATGGACACTCCCTGCCGCTCTCTAGATTGCGACCTAACCCCCTCGTCACCCAGATTGATACAGATTGGTTATAGTTTGGTTGTCGAACGTATAGGATTTCGCCGCCATTTTGTTTGTTCCATCATTCCTTTCTTGAAATGTCATTCCTGGCCGATTGTATAAAGTGTCCAGGGTGTGCCTCGACACATCGTTTCAAACGGGGACATGCCCAGGTGTACCCTATGTTAGAGGCATTATCTCGACCAGTATTTTGCTAGTGGTTGCTATCAACAGATGGCAGTCTTTGAAAACCGTGCCAGTCAGATCTCAGAAGCCTTGAAAATTTCTGCAATTGGCCCACGCATGTGGAGTATGGCCACACCCTGGACACTTCATACATCGGGCCAGAAATGACACTTCAAAAAACGAATGACGGAACAAACAAAATGGCGAAATCCAATACGTTCGACAACCAAACTGTAACCAATCTGTATTAATCTGGGTGACGAGGGGGTGAGGTCGCAATCTACAGAGCGGCAGGGAGTGTCCATACTGTATGTTAGTACTAATAATATACACTTTGGTATGACTTAACCACTTAACCATCCCCGTACCCCAGTAGCGGGGGAGTTATGGGTTCTGAAACTTAATCTTCATTGTAGGTAAAACTATTTTCTTTGCTCAGAGCAGATTCCTTAAGGTCTTAAGATGGGTCAAATGACAATATTCAATTCAAATAATTGAAAGAACGTGTAAAGCTATCACTATGGAAGTAATATATAATATCGATTTAATTAAATAATTTTTTTTAAGTTTTACCACTTTTGATGTAAAAAAATATATAAGTACTGTAGACCCTGTTTTTGGCATTAATTGCAAAATTTCTCGAAAATGAATAGTTAATGTTGAATGAAACCAGCACACAAAAATCGGTGACATCAAGACCTTTCATTTCAATCGAACACTTTTTTAAAAACTTATTTTAATGTATAGAAAAGTAATAAATATTATGTAAAAATCGAGAATAGGGCGTTCGGTTTCAACGTAGCAGCCGCGTTGAAGCCCGCATTGATTTGAACATAAAATGAATAGACTTCTTCATTTATTATGCGGACATAAAATGAATACACTTCTTCATTTATTATGCGGACAGCAATGGAGTGGAACTCCTTGCCTGCGTCTGTGTTTCCCGACTCCTACAATTTGGGGGTCTTCAAGGCGAGAGTGAATAGGCATTATTTGAGTTTGCGTGTACCATCCTCGACTACATCGTCACTTACCATCATGTGAGATATAGTCAAACGCACTCAAATTTTTGATTAAAAAAAAAGACTATCGAATATTATTTCAACACGTATCAACCTGCTCGGATTGAGGCATCTTAAAGCCTTAAACAATTTAATCAAAAGCTGCAATATACCTCAGACGCACAAAATACCTATTTGCTTACTCGCAATATCACATTTTGTTTCTGTATTCAATATACAGGACGTAACAAAAAACCGCAGTAGCATTATTAAAGATAGGCTTTTACGGGTGAATAAAAGCGAACTAAGCTGAGAATAAACTAACTTTTTTGAAGTGAAAACTTCTTTAGCGGCGTTGTGCACTTTTTTTGTAATGGGTAAAAAATGTTAAACTCGCGTCAGGACACGTGACCTGATCGAAAATTCGTAAGACGGATGGAGTTGATTTTTTGTTGATTTTTCTGAGATATAAACTTTTTAATGTAATATAAATGCACAACGTTAATATTCAAGTTTTCACTTCTGCCGGCACTCCCGGAGTGCAACCCGTTTTTTTTTATCGGGTTGAGTAGAAGTCAGAGCTCATTACTTTGTGAATTCGATAATTCTTGCGCGGCCTATGGCATAATATCCTCGGCGAAACACAGGACGAATCTAAATATATATATATATCTTTATTTGACCTGGTGAAGGTCGCGGGAAGCTTCTGGATGCGGATAGCACAGAACCGTTCGTCGTGGAAATTCTTGGGGGAGGCCTATGTCCAGCAGTGGAAGTCCTTCGGCTGAATGATGATGATGATGATTATGATCGTCGCCGAACGGATTTGTCTGATATAGTTGAACCGTACGAATTCCTGGAAAATACACGTTTTTGGTAACTCTATTATTTTGAAACGACCACCAAGCAAAAGCAAAAGCAAAAAAAAATCAATAACAAAAGCTCACCTGCAGAAAATGTATTCTTTAACACTGAGGTAGGGATCAAGTAGAGTCAACTATACAGGGTGTAAAAAAATTGGTGTAGGTCCCGTTAACTGGGGGTTCTACTCATCATACTGAACAACTTTACCCAGGGGACCTTAGGCAATTCTCAAAAAAAAAAAATTTGGACCCTCCATACAAAAATGCACAAAATTGGTCGATCAGCTGATGGATTTGTATGAAAAATTTCAGCAAAGTCGTAGAACAATAGATGTTGTGACCTATTTGTGACACCCTGTATACCTTCTTTTTTTGGTAGTCGGGTACAAAAATAGGACCCGTTGTATAGAGGCTCAATTTTCCTTAAATTAAGTTAAAGTTCCTTGAGGAAAAATATTCAGTTTCAAAAGTTGCCCCCCCCCCTCTCCCCCTCTCCTCTCACTACCCATCATCATCATCAGCATCATATCAGCCTAAATACGTCCACTGCTGAACAAAGGCCTTCCCCAAGGATTTCCAAGACGACCGGTTCTGCGCTGCCCGTATCCAGTGGCTTCCCGCGATCTTTACCAGGTCATCGGTCCACCGCGTTGGAGGCCTGTCTATGCCCTACCCACTGCCACTTCAGTTTACTGCCACTTTGGTTCTCCTACGGATCTTCTCCTTTCTGATTCGGTCGCGTAGGGAAATTCCGAGCACAGTTCACTCTATTGGTCTTTGGGTGACCTTGAGCCTTCTTATGAGGCCTCCCTACCCATTAAAACATTATTGATCCTTTTCGTTACATCCTGTATATTCATCATTTCAGCGCCAAAAGACTTCAACTCCTGAACAAAGGCCTCCCTTAATTATTTCCACAACGGCGGTCCTTCGCTGCCCGCATCCAGCGTCTTCCCGTGACCTTCATCAGGTCGTTCGTCCACCGGGTGGGAGACCTGCTTACGCTAGGTACATCTATCGGTGCGCGGTCTCCTCTCGAGGACTTTACTGTCCCAACGCCCGTCATTTCTACGAGCTATGTGCCCCTACTTGAGTTTAGTGGTTCTGAGAGTAAGTAAGTAAGTAAATATACTTTATTGCACGCCAAAAAAACAACAAAGTACTCATAATTTGTAATATACATAGAGTGCAAAGGCGGCCTTATCGTTTTAAGCGATTTCTACCAGGCAACCTTAAGTTAGGGATTGAAAGACAGGTAAACTAGTACAGGACGGCAGCAAATTCAACTAATGATTCTGAGAGCTATGTCGGCTCCACCCTGTATACGCAGAGAAAACCAAATAATAGGGATGTCACACTGAAATCGTGACACAAAATATATAGGCCGTCTCCGCCGAGAATTGTGGCTGTCAAGTGAATTTATTGTATACACGTTCACAATTATTCAGGGTTCCGTACCTATAAAAATATGGCTACGCCGCCCGTCCGTGCGTCTGTCCATCCGTCGTACCACGTCTTACCCTTTAATCTTTTGAACCATAGTAGGTGCTAGCTGAAATGTTCACAGAATATGTGTTTACATGGTAGATTTCCTTTAAAATAAAACAAATACAAAAGGGTTCCCCATACAAGTTTTAGTCACTTCGTTCCACCTTACACTATACTACCCTATCTACCCTACACTACACTACACTACCCTACCCTACCTTACACAACACTACACTTCACTACCCTACCCTACATCATAATATTATACCCTCACATTTATAATATTAAGTAAGGATTAATGAATTTTCAACAGCAATACAAAAAAATTTGGCTAGTTTTGACGAATAATTGGCCAGACAGTTTTTCTTTTTTTTTTACTAGTGACGTTTCTATAGAGTCAGACATATTTTTAATGCCAAGTTATAAATATGTGCGTTTTTTTTGCGTTATTTGTTTTTTACGTAAATGCACGCCCGTGTTAAGGCGAGGTATTGATTGGAACAGTTGTCTCTGTCTTTTTCTTTACGTGTAAAGAGTAAATAAAATAACCACATTTTTTCACTTATTCAATGGTTTTTCGTTTCAATCAATAACAACAATGAAAGTATAAAAAATAATAACATTACTCACTTTGTATAAACATAACAAATGTTTTTGTATATTTTTTTTAAATTTATACTTCAAAATATTATTCTTATCTAGAGTTGAAAATAACGGTGTAGACCTATCTTTGGGTTTTTTTTTCTATCGTTCCAAAACTGCTCAATCGTGTTTCTAATAGCTTTTGACTCTAAGGAACATCATCAACACTAAGGGTATTTTTTTCAACCTTGGGTTTTCTATCGTTTAGAAGAAATCGACGTCAAAAATAACGAAAATCTGTACCGTTTTAATCTTAAATTTGTATTTAGATAGTAATATGTCATAATTAAATTAAGATATAACCTAAATCCTCGTAAAAATATATCAATTAAATAAGAAGGTATATTGTGTATGTGCTGTAAGGCCTAATTGTCTTAGTCTTTATAAGAAGAAATTACTTTATATACACAAAAGCATGAAAAACCATTTTATGCAGCGTTCTTTCGACTTTAAATTACATTTTCTTAAACATGCTTGGTTTGAGCATTATTTTGACAACCTTCTTCGAGATAAATCGAAATTGCTGTACTGGCCAAATACATGCTAGCAGCGGCGGGCAAAATTTTTATGAAAATTCATATCTGTCGTGTTTAGCGGCCAAATAAATTACTATGTAAACTCATATCTGTCGTGTGATTTAAAAATGGAACTATGTTTTACTCCGAAACATGGCAACCAAGGAGGTGACTTATCAAAGGTTTTATTTAAATTTCGAACTGAGTAGCAAATAGAACGCTGTTTATTGAAGAAAAAAAAATGAACACTTTTGCGCGTGAAAAATTATTATTGTTCGTTGTTTGTCCTTGATTTTAAAAAGTAATTATTGCAGTTTTAATTTCCGCGCATTATTTGAGAAAAAGTACTATACTATTGTTACTGACTCAGTGACTGACTCTCTTTCTGACTCATTTATTGCTGGCTAAGCACAAGGAGCGGGAAAAGTGGCGAGTTCTCATATCTGAGGTCAGGACACACTTACTCAGAAGACCGTATAACTTATCCAATTAAGTCCAGTCAGATAAGGACTTACTTACACGGCACTTACATCCCAACAACATAAGTATAGCTACATCAAAATCGATATAAGTACTTACTTGATCTAAATCAGTCCCTCTTGATCCAAAAGGCATTCTAAATTGACTCCATTACAAACATCACGGTATAAAAACTCTTTTCTAAACCACACAATGGAAGAAAGCGTTAATCAAAAAAAAAACGAAGAAAAATTACAAAAGGAAGGAAGCATTCAGGCAAGGGATTTTTAGTTAGTTTCATGGTGAAAATGCTCTAAATCTGAACGCATTGATGACAGATTTAAATTTAGAACACTTTCAAATTGAATTGGTGGAAAGGAGATTTTATTTAGAGGAGGAAAAGAATTATAACCTATTTGTAGGGGATGTTGTTTAAGGCGAAGGCTTCGCCCTGCACGCGTCCGTCTGGCGGCACGGAGCCGCAATACTGGCTACCCCTAGCGGGGGGATGAAGCTGGGCACCCTATAACTCTTGGTACCTATATAAGGGTAGGTACAAGTATGTTTACATCTTCAATAGGTCAAGTAATGGCGTACGGTTTCTCTTTAGAGAGAGGGTACCTATCGAAATTGGTTTAAGGACAAAGTCACTCGAGTGCTCGACCATTTTGAAATAATTTCCCATTTAAAAATCATGATTGATTTCTTATACGTACACATACAGGATGTAAAAAAATTGGTGTAGGACCCGTTAACTGGGGGGTTTACTCATAACACTGACAAACTTCCATACACCCAACGAGTGACTAACTATTACTAAGCCTCCGCTGTCTGTCCATCTGTCAGCGGGCTGTATTTCATGAACCGTAATAGGTAGTTAGTTGAAATTTTAACAGAATATGTATTTCTGTTGTCGCTATAACTACAAATACTAAAAATTAAAAAAGTAAAAAATTAAGGGGGTCTCCATAAAAAAAACATGTTTTTATAAGTCTTTAGAAGTATTTTTGATTTAGCTCTATCGTAAATACAATAATACATACAAGCATGAAACTTGGTGGGATTATAGTATTAACACTGAGGTAAAACAAAAAATACTAAAAATAGGCCAAGTGTGAGTCGCACTCGCGCTAAGGAGTCCGAACTGAAGGACAAAAAAAAACATATTTTTGTAGCTCGCGTTGATTTCTTTTGTTTGTAATATGAATGTATCATTGTCATTATTACTATGTAGTAAAGTTGTGTGGAGAGGTGTGGTGGTACGGAGCCCTCGGAGTGCTACTTTGGGTCGCAATTGGCCGGTTTTTTAGGGTTCCGTGACCAAAGGGTAAAAACGGGACCCTATTACTAAAACTCCGCTGTCCGCCCGTCCGTCTATAACCAGGATGTATTTCATGAACCGTGATAGCTAGACAGTTGAAATTTTCACAGATAATGTATTTCTGTTGCCGCTATAACAACAAATACTAAAAATTAGAAAAAGCGAAAGTCTCCATACAAAAAAAGTGTTTTCTTTTTCTAAACGTGAAGAAACAGGCGCCACCTAGTATGATGTTACGGAACCCTTTGTGCGCGGTTCTGAAATTTACCCGTTTTTAAAGTAAATAGCTTACTCATCGCTTCGCTTTGCACAGAGGCACAGCCTGGACACTTTATACAACGGGCCAGAAATGACATTTAAAGAAAAGGAATGACCGAACAAACAAAATGGCGGCGAAATCCTATACGTTCGACAACCAATCTGTAACCAATCTGTATCAATCTGGGTGACGAGGGGGTGAGGTCGCAATCTACAGAGCGGCAGAGAGTGTCCATTCTGTATGTTAGTACTAATATATATACTTTGACAGAGGTGTGAGACTAATAATAGACAAGTGATTTCTAGGGCGCCTTGTATTCTCTACTTGTTATTGTTAAGGAGATTAAATGAAAGAGCTTACCAAGGGCTTACCAATAGTTAATAAAAAAAATATTGTTGTGGTATGGTTTAATCGCCTCCGTGGCGTAATGGTTAGTCCATTCGCTTCACACCAGGAAGTCGCGGGTTCGATTCCCGGTGGGATCAACTTGTAAGACTCGGTTTGGTTGGTGGTAGGGCATTTTCTAATCCCGCCTGGCTAGCTACCACCATCTTATGTAAGTCTTGCCAGTGTTAACAACATTGATGTGTTCCGGCTTGAAGATAAGATAGCCTGTTCTCCATTGCGTTGGGGAATCTTGGTAAGCCCACTTCCATCTTCGGCATCATCGTCACTTACCATCAGGTGGGCTTACCATGCCACTGGGCTTACCAATTGTAAATTAAAAAAAATGAGTTGGATCCACTCTTTTAAATGTCTTTTACTGAAGAAAATAAAATTACATCGTTATCAAAGTATGCTCTAAGCTATCTTAATTCAGTCACAGGTTATACTTAAATTTCTATGAAGATAGCTTCCACAGATGATCCAGCGGAGTGGATTCATATGTCTAGGTACTGGTGTCCAAATAGCTTCACAATCAAGGTAGCATACTAAAAAAATGAAGATCTAATAAATACTACTTTATCTGGGGGCACGGCAGTGCCCCCGCCAAGTCGAGAAAAAAAGCGGCACGGCCGTACCATCCTTTTCTCGAAGCAGTTCAGGCCACTTTCGACCCCCCACAACTTCGTTGTAGATAAACCTAGAAGCCTGAATTTTCTGTACCCAAGCAGGCATCATATAAGCACGGTATATTCCAAATTTCATTCAATTTGAACCAGTACTTTAAGAATTATAACTAGTCAAAGTTTCCTAATTTGTCACTCACTGACTGACAGATCATCAAAATTCCAAGGCACTTCTAGCCGACATAGAAGATTCAAATTTAGAATACAATTAGTCTTTAGTGTATAAAGCAAGGAAAAATTCAAACATTTTGCAATTTCGGTCCAGTTTTCTAGTTACACAAACTACATAAATAACTTTGTAATCCCATATAAAATATATAGGATTACAAAGTTATTTATGCAGTCGCAGGACCGAACTCTTTATTACTAGTTTTTACGGCGCAGTTCATGAATCAATGTAGTTTTCTACAAAAATAAGTGAAATCCCACCAAAAACATCCTGTAAAAACTAGCCAAGTCTCGATTGAGCTGCTTGTTTTTCTATAAAAAGTAATGAAATCTCTAAGCAAAGCCAAGCCTAGTCTAGGGTTCTTCACTGCGGTTTCTTTATTATTATGGTTAGATTTTATGTGACTTGGCCGTTGACTTGGATGTCTCAAGGAGTAAATATGCATAAAGAATGTTCAACGGCAGGTCACATAAAATCTAACCATAATAATAAAGAAATCGCAGTAAAGAACCCTAGACTAGGCTTGGCTTTGCTTAGAGATTTCATTACTTTTTATAGAAAAACAAGCAGCTCAATCGAGACTTGGCTAGTTTTTACAGGATGTTTTTGGTGGGATTTTATTTAGTATTACATTAGTATTACTTTATGGCATCATTGAAAATCCATGGTGGTACCAAAAAAAAAATTGTTTAATGTGTTCACGCGAGGCATGGATTGGAACAGCTGACTCTGACTTTTTCTTTACGTGTAACGAGTATAAAAATAACCTGTTAAAAGGGAGCTTGGCTCTTGTCTATGTACTCGTACCTATTTACTTAGAATCTATTTACCACAGTTACGTCTTATCTGTGATTATCCCTACTAATATTATAAACTATAAACTACTTAAACTACTAATATTATAAATGCGAAAGTAACTCTGTCTGTCTGTTACGCTTTCCCGCAAAAACTACTGAACGGATTTGGCTGAAATTTGGTAGGTAGACAGATTAGGACCTGGATTAAGACATAGGCTACTTTTTACTACGCTCGCGAGCCGCTTGCGGCTCGCGCACTGCGCACCATCGAAAAGTCATAGAAACGTGGTCTACGCGGGTGAAGCCGCGGGAAACAGCTAGTAATATATAATTGTGAGACTGTCGATCCCACAGACAAACTGATCATTCTGTTTTGTGGGTCTAATGTTTACCTACTTATATGTACTCTTTTTTTTCGATTAATAAATAAATAAATAATAATAACTACACTTCTGTATTTTTTCAATGTTTTAGTTACGTAGTAACTAATTAGTAATCTGTGGTTTTAGTTGCTATTTTAAAAAGTACGATTAATTAAAAAAAATCCAACTGGCATATTAAAGTTTGTGTGTTTGTTTGTTACGCTTCAACACCTTGACCAATCTCAATGAAATTTGGCATGCAGGTAGCCTGTGTCACGGGAAAGGACATAAGCTACTTTTTATCTCGTAAAAAAAAGCATAGTCCGATGCAGTTCCTGAAAGAACTGAATAAAATTCACTATTTTTGACTAATTTCTTTAAAATTGCAACGGAACAATGGACTTTTGTGAGTAGTGTCATAAATTGCTTATCATCACAATAGCCCCGATCTGGGATACGGATCTTTGAGTCATAATTAGAAACGCTATTCTTTAAAACAATTAAGAGGCACATTACAATGCCTTTCAAAAATTACCAACTTACAGCTTAGGTATCTTGGGTTATACCTAATAGGTTGATCGATTCGATTATGTACATTCCATTTTTTAATACAG
The DNA here is from genome assembly GCA_947284805.1 of Coleophora flavipennella. NCBI lineage: Eukaryota > Metazoa > Arthropoda > Insecta > Lepidoptera > Coleophoridae > Coleophora > Coleophora flavipennella. The sequence goes on along the minus strand of OX369303.1, from coordinate 9,256,960 downwards.
AACAGTTTTTATGTACAACTCGTAACTGCGTTTTAAATTCTAACAGTGCCATCTGTTGGATTTTTTATGAACTGTTTCATAATAATAGTAATTAATAATAGCAAAGATGACAGAATACGTGCAAGGGATTCTTATATAAAATATGTTTATTTGTATAGTTATTAATTGTAAAGTTGATTAGAAAATTATATGTAAATTTTTATTAACATCTCTTATAATTTATAAGTTACTAGCTGTCCCGGCGAACTTCGTTCCACCTTACACTACACTACACTACACTACAAAAAAAAAAGTAATAAAGTTTCTGTAATGGTTTTTTGGTTGCAATAAAGGATATTTATTATTATGTTTATCTCAGATTTTTCAAACTCGGCTTTTTAAAAGGCCGGTCCTTTGGAAGGCGTACGTTATTATTATTATTATTATTACACTACCAGCGCCATCTGCCGGGCTGATTTGTGAATCTAAACCAGCCAGGGAGCCACCCAAACACATAAAAAAAAATATTCAAATCGGTCCAAGGAGGAGTTAGGTGACATACACACGTACATTAGAATTATATATATATATATATATATAAGATATATTTCGGATCATCAGAAGGGTTTTGGCCGTATCTAAGAAATAAACTCGTCTTTGAGAAGTTTTGGAGTGTACAATCAATATTCACACACGTTTGCAGCACGAGGCTTAACGATGATTCGGATGAAAACCGATTATTTTATAGACTGCGATGAGTTCGGCACGGGGCTGGCTTCCCAAGTTGACAGTTCAGCTGCTCGATCAAAAGTGCTCGTAAAATAATTGGCGCCTCTGTCGTAGCCTCTGTAGGTAGGCTGCATTGTCTTTAATGGATCGATAAACACAACGATTCTGATTGGCTAACAAACAAGTACCAACACTACCAACTTCCGGGTTCCGGTCTCGCACAGACCACGCCTTGGCCAAAGATTACTATTATTACTACCCTAGCTAACCGCTTGACGTTTCAAGATAAAACACACGGTGCTTCGACGCATGTATAGATGGCGCCACGTCCTTGCGCTCCGACACGGCCATCCTGACGGCGATGCGTGCCCAGCAGCTGCCATAATCAGTAATGAGGAGTGGATGTGTGTTTAAGTTAGGTATTAACTTATCATAAATCTACAACAGATAAGTAGGCCTGTGGTATGGCCCTAGAATAGTACCACCCATCTCTTCCCGAGGGTGTGGTAAGAGGTGAATAATGGATCAAAGACCGGAGGATGGGCAGCAGCGTCTTTTCTGCGCACCGTGCCACACACCGCGATCGCTCACCCGCCTGCCAAGCGATTGCGCCTTTGTACAGCAGTGAACATTGTCTGGCTGATGTGATGACGATGAGCTGTGTAGGTACTTGAACTCCCCTTCCACAGGGCAAAGCTCACGAAAAAAAAGGTAGGTACTTGAACTCCCCTTCCACAGGGCAAAGCTCATAAAAATAAAGGGAATACGTAGAGGTCGATGCTGTGTGACACACAGAGGCTCTAAAATGATAAAGGTCAGGTCGATGCTGTGCTCTAGGCGCATATGTCCATATGCGCCGTGGTACACAGGGGCCCCTTAAAAAAAAGGAAAGGTCGATGCTGTGCTCTGGGCGGTCTTGTGCGCCGTGGTACACAGGGGAAAAGGAATGACGGTAAAAATGTGAAATAGTTTGCAGTCGTCACTACAAGTATCATCAGGAAACCTGACCAAACAACACTGGCTGTAAACAAATCTACACGGAAACGACCAAACCATATGGTCGGCACCATGTTTTTCTTTGTTATAGCTTATGATTAGTTAGTTTATGGTCAGTTAGTCTATGATGGTTCCGAACCAAGGTGTCGTGTCGGCTCCGTGCCGACATTGAGTCGTCAGACTAAAGAGTCGGACAACCAGCTGTCGTCAGTCTGTAGCATTGTTAATGGTAGTCGTGTTCCTACTCAGTGCCTTTTAACTTGCACTGACGCATCAGATAACAACAGATTTCCTTTAATGAAAACTGCTCACCCGATGGAATTCCAGTATTGTGCATCAACCACGCAAAGGTTGACTCTCTTCTCCATCACTGGGGCAGCTTCACAGGTGCTTCCCTCTTGGCTGCATCGCTTCAAGCAGCTAGACATGTAGTGGCCCTGCCCCTTGCCGATATGGGTCGTAGATACACAGATCCGTAGTAGCAATCCATGGACGTGCATTCACATCCGATCTATAGGGGTTGAAATCGGGTAACCTCAATTCATGGGACGATGATGGCGTCCGCGTGGCTAGTATCAGCGTCAGAAAATTCTGATTTCGTTGTTCCAGAAGCACTTTCTATTTTGTGTTGCTCACATCACTATCTGGAACACGTGGGGCGTCCATGTCCTATCCCAATTCTGATTTCGGATCATCAGAAGGGTTTTGGACGTATTTTAGAAATAAACTCGTCTTTGAGAAGTTTTGGAGTGTACAATCAATATTCACACACGTTTGCAGCACGAGGCTTAACGATGATTCGGATGAAAACCGATTATTTTATAGACTGCGATGAGTTCGGCACGGGGCTGGCTTCCCAAGTTGACAGTTCAGCTGCTCGATCAAAAGTGCTCGTAAAATAATTGGCGCCTTTGTCGTAGCCTCTGTAGGTAGGCTGCATTGTCTTTAATGGATCGATAAACACAACGATTCTGATTGGCTAACAAACAAGTACCAACACTACCAACTTCCGGTTTCCGGTCTCGCACAGACCACGCCTTGGCCAAAGATGACTATTATTACTAACATAGCTAACCGTTTGACGTTTCAAGATAAAACACACGGTGCTTCGACGCATGCATAGATGGCGCCACGTCCTTGCGCTCCGACATATATAATAACTTACTTTATTTCCTTCAAGATAGCTGCAAAGCTATGTAGCTATCTTAAAGGAAATATCTATCAATGAATCTATCAATGAAAGGGAGCACATACCTTTTCGCAAAACTGAAGGTCATTAATCAAAAATCAATATTTATTTTAATGGTATGAACTAAAAGCGTCTAGCGATAAAGAAACTAAACTTATCTACCCACGGAGAATATACCTTTTCGCAAAACTGAAGGTCATTAATCAAAAATCAATATTTATTTTAATGGTATGAACTAAAAGCGTCTAGCGATAAAGAAACTAAACTTAACTACCCACGGAGAATATACCTTTTCGCAAAACTGAAGGTCATTAATCAAAAATCAATATTTATTTTAATGTGTAAAGGACGTAAAGCGTCTAGGAATAACGAAAAATAAACTTAACTCCCCACGTAGAACATACCTTTTCGCGGAAACTTCTAACACTATTTAATTTGTATGGGAGGTACCATTTTTAGGGTTCCGTAGTCAACAGAGAACCCTTATAGTTTCGCCATATCTGTCTGTCTGTCCGTGGCTTAGATCAGAGACCATTAGTACTAGAAAGCTGTAAATTGGCATGGTTATACATATTAATCACGTATAATAAAAATTTGAAATATTTTGTTGTATGGTATACCTTATAAAGAGCCGCTCTCTAGATTGCGACCTCACCCCCTCGTCACCCAGATTGATACAGATTGGTTACAGTTTGGTTGTCGAACGTATAGGATTTCACCGCCATTTTGTTTGTTCCGTCATTCCTTATTTAAAATGTCATTTCTGTCCCGTTGTATGGTGTGCTGGAAGCATACCCTATTCAATAAAAAAAAAATCTTGTAAAATCGGTTAGAATCTGCGAAGATATCGCTATAGTTGTACCACCTATACCTTATATCGACCAAAAAAAGCACAATGTAAACAAACTAAGTAGGGATTTGACAGTTTCAAATGTCAATTCCTAGTACTTTTTTTTTTTTTTTGGTTGATATAAAGTATACATACATACAGGCTGTAACTAAATTGGTGTAGGGCCCGTTAACTGGGGCTGCTACTCATCATACTGAACAACAGTTGGCGTATGACTTTGCTGAAATCGCAAAAAAAACATTAACTTTTCATACAAATCGGTCAGCTGAGCGACCAATTTTTAGCATTTTAGTATGGAGGGACCAAATTATTTTTTTTGCGAATTGACTATGGGTTCCTTGGGGAATGTTGTTCAGTATGATGAGTAGAACCCCCAGTTAACGGGTCCTACACCGATTTTTTAACAACCTGTATAATGTGAATTCACGTTTCCAGGTCAAACAGTATTGAAATGTCGCTTTTTTATATTTTTTTTATTTACAATTGGTAAACCCTTGACAACATCTCACCTGGTGGAAAGTGACGATGTTGCCGAAGATGGAAGCGGGCTTACCAAGATTCCCCAACGCAATGGGGAACTGGCTATCTTATCTTCATGCCGGAACACACCAATGATATCAACATTGATATTTGGCGGCAAGAATTAGATAAGATGGTGGTAGCTAGCCAGGTGGGCTTAGATTATGCCCTTAGTCTTACAATTGACCCCACCGGGAATCGAACCCGTGACCTCCTGTGTAAAGCCAGTGAACATTGCCTCTCGCTCATATCTTTGGCGGCTTATTATTATTATAATTCATTTATTTTCAGGCAACTTAGTACTAAAGTACAGGCCCATAGATATATGAAAACTTATAAAAATAACAAGACATAGATACTATAAATAAAATACATTATTAGGCATATGTTAGTATCTACCTTAATCTATGTTAGTAATTTTTGCTGACGCGTGAACTGGCACGGTGCCTCGGAAACGTCGAAACATGACGTTGTAACCATGATATTATCTTGCAATTGATCGGTACACTTTATAATAATCTAATTAAAAATTAAAAACCCAAATGCATGAAACATTTAGTTATACCTAGTTTTTGTGCAGTCAGCGGGTAAAAAATGTATCCGATGCCACTCTCGGGATCAAGCCGGGTCGTTCCTTTCCCTCTAATATGGTTGATGGGAGCGATAGCTGACACTCGCGTTATACTCGTGACCGGGTGTTGTCCGTGTGAACTGGCCTACTCTTCTTAAAGGCATTAATGACAGTGATACCAAACGCGACCAGTTAAAGGCCCGACCACCTGCGACCATTTCATACAATTACGAGGGTGGCATACTTAAATGCCCTCAGTGCGCGAGGAGTTTCGCTGCGAAGATTGGCTGCATAAACCATCTTCGAGCGCACGCGCGGCAAACCGACTAGGAGTCGAAGTGGTCGCCATGACCGAAATCGGTCGGATAGATCATCATCATTTTTACGTATAACTTTTCGTGTCATATTGTTTTCATGTTCTAATGATAATGACATAACTTGTTAATATTTCAATGATTGAATTTTGACGTTATTAACTAATTATTGATTATTTCTTGATTGTTCACAAATTATATTATGTTATTACTATTTTGTGACTATCAGAAAGAGTGTAATTTGCACCTATTTTTCAAAAAAGGAGGAGGTTTCTCAATTCGACCGTATATTTTTTTTTGTGTGTTCGCGGATTACTTCGTCGTTTATGAACCGTTTTCTTTTTTTGTTGGAAAGGAGATATCCCAAGAGTAGTACCACGATAATGAAACCAGGATCTGATGATGGCATCCCAGAGAAATCGAAGGGAACCCTAGTTTTCTGTTTAAAGTAGGTATTTTTTCTTAAAAATTATGAATAAGTATCTCGAATCTAGAAATAAAAAAACTGTCTTTAAGTGCGAGTCCGACGCGCGCAAAGAAAGTTTTTTTTTTAATTAATATATATTTTGAAAAACTAAATTGTTTTTCCTGATGGTAATAGAACCTTTTGAATGGATAACCTACGAACTTCGACTAGGAATAGCCTATGGCCATAGTGATTTTCTTGATCAAATAACCTACTGATTTACTTACGTATACATATTTCATTCAGATATCTTGAGATAGCGGTTTAGCTGGTAGGCAATTCTTAATGATCCACCCCCACCGCTAACAGCCTTTAGCGATTGTATAAGAATGGCTTTTAAAGAAACCACTTTTCAAAAATTCTAGTTTAGTCGTTATTTGAATCGGTCATAGGGTAAACTGGTTATACATTTTTATTGTTTTATCCGATCAAAGAGAATGCTTATAGCGCGTGCTAAAAGTTAACAGCGCCATCTTTTGACATTTTGCAATACTAATCCTGTTCCTGCCTGCTAGGCTAAGATTTTTTTCACCCGACTACGGAAAACGGAAGGTTATGTCTTTGTCAGTCAATGTTTTTATGTATTTTTGGTTAGCATATTATGTGTGTATGTTCATCTGTTCCCTCATATCTCCTTAACAACTGTACCGATTTTTTTGGAGTTTACTCCTTAAAAATCGATTTTTATATAAGACATGGAAATTTAATGAGGACTAAAATTTACGCAAACGTTAAGGCGCAGTGGTACCTAAAAATCCACTTAAACAGGTTTTTAGAATTCATTTTTGAAGTAGTTAACAGTAAAATTAAAATGTAGGAAAACATATTGGTATTATTGAGAATAGTTACGAGGGACTATATCGACTAGAAACACGATTTAATAAAGTTGGCTCGATAGAATAATTTCGCAAAGGTACCTCTTTTCGAGTCATTTTGTCGTCTATTTTCGGTTTTATTCTTTAAATAAGTAATTTGATAATGTGATTTATATAGTAAAATAAAGTTCATAGGTAACTAAAGGGAAAACAGTGATTGGATTTTTATTTAAGATAAATATGATGGAAATAGAAAAACGAAAACATCGAAAAAGTGCAAAAGTGTGGTTATTTTCCTTCCCTCTTTACACGTAAAGAAAAAGAGAAACACAATTTTTTTAAGTACCACGGGGCCTTAGCGTTACGTTTTATGTCAGTCACGTTTTTCCTCGAAAAGGCTTAGGCTCTATGGCCATGTCCCAATGCGAGGCCGTAGGAGCTCCTCGTAGGTCGAAACCCGGAGCGTTCCTTGCGAGCCGGAGCCAGGAGCATTCCGTACGTGGCTGAAAGACGGAGGCCGTAAGCAAAAACAATTCATGAGTAAACTCCAGTCGCGCGTCGCGTCGGAGCTGACACGAACACTTTTTCAAGCGACTTCCAAAAAGGAGGAGGTTCTCAATTCGTCTGTATGTTTTTTTTTTGTTTTTTTTTTATGTTTGTTACCTCAGAACTTTTGACTGAGTGAACCGATTTTTATAATTCTTTTTTTATTTGAAAGCTAGTGCTTCCCGTGTGGTCCCATATAAATTTTATCAAAATCGGTGTAGTACTTTAGTAGAAAATTAACAAAAACCAAAAATAATAATGCAAAAATGTACTAATTTGTTGCGATGGAAGTCGGTTTTTTAACGTGTTTAGCGTTTTCAATTATTTATGATTTACAGTGTACACTGTGTATAACGTCACTCGATATAACGATTCACTCTTTGAAACGACATATTTCTGGCTTCAATTGGTTTACTTTGACGCTTATTTCTCTCTGTATAACGTTAACTCTCAATAACGTCACTAAGCCCTGTCCCTTGAGTGTCGTTATATAGAGTTCACATTGTAATTGCATTTTACTATTTTTACTACATCTCACCTGATGGAAAGTGACGAGCTGTTCATATCGTCATACACAGAGGAGCGAAACTGAACGAGCGAAGCAAGCGATGCGATGATAGGTCCGTTAGGTTAAGACTTAAGTTACAAACGTACTAACTTAAACCGTTTATGATACAGGGTAGGGCAAAAGATATGCATTGGTTTTGAAGGGCCACAGAAAAAAAAGTATTCGATTAATATAAGTGCGGTTTATTTCATTCAAGTCACTATGGAATGCCATTTGATACATCAAGTTTTTAAACTTACACCAGCAAGATGGCGGCCATCAGCAGCGATGCACTGATGAAGGTGATTTTTTCCTAACATTTCAAAATATATGGCGGTTATTTCCTCCCTTATTCTCATCTTACCTTCATCTAAGACGTGAGGACGATGCTTGAGAACTTTTTCCTTCAGGTAAAACCAAAGGAAGTCACATATGCTCCAATCTGGCGAGCATGCAGGCCACCCTACGACGCCTCTAAGAGAAATCAGTCGCGCCGGAAAAATTTTTTTCAAGTTCACCATTGAAATTTGAGCTATGTGAGTGGTCACCCTGTCTTGCTGGAACCATGTGTCTCCCAAATTGGTTTTCTCCCTCACTTAATTCTTCCGAATCTGGTAAAAAAATGGTTACCAACATCAAAACGTATGGCCGCCATCTTGCTGATGTAATTTTCAAAATTATGTAACAAATGGCATTCCATAATAACTTGAATAAAATAAACCGTACTTATATAAATCTAATACTTATTTTTCTACGGCGCTTCAAAACCGATGCGTATTGCGTACTATCTTTTTCCCCACCCTCCGCCTCCGCCTCCGTAGCGTAATGGTTAGTCCATTCGCTTTAAACCAGGAGGTCGCGGGTTTGATTCCCGGTGGGGTCAACTTGTAAGACTCGGTTTGGTTGGTGGTAGGGCATTTTCCGAGCCCGCCTGGCTAGCTACCACCATCTTATCTAAGTCTTGCCGCTAAACATCAGTGTTAGTTAACAACATTGATGTGTTCCGGCTTGAAGATAAGATGGCCAGTTCTCCATTGCGTTGGAGAATCTTGGTAAGCCCGCTTCCATCTTCGGCATCATCTTCACTTACCATCAGGTGAGATGATGCCAAGGGCTTACCAATTATGAATAAAAAAAAACCTGTATTAGTATAAATCATTTTGAATTCTGAGACCTACATACGTAGGTGATTTCAAGTAGAAAAGCCAGACTATTATCAAAGAATACTAAATGTGCTATTATCAAAGAATACTAAATGTGCTACTATCAAAGAAATACTAAATGTGCTACTATTGAAGAATACTAAATGTGCTTTTATCGAAGAATACTAAATGTGTTATTATCAAAGAATACTAAATGTGCTTTTATCAAATAATACTAGGGTTTACTCCCGGGAATACTTGTCCCGGGAATTCCCGGGAAATTTCAGGTCCTAGTTCCCGGGAAATTCGGCTCGAGAAGTCGAGAAATCTCTAATTAACTTACAGTTTTGAGAAATATCTTTCTAAAGGTTTTTTTGTTAACCACTCTTTGTATAAAAACGTTTTTTCATTGTTTACTTAAATATCTAGTATCTACCTTAAGTGTATTACGTATACGTAAAAAGAGATTACGTTAAGTGTCAGTAGAGAATATGTTAATTTGAATTGAGATTATGTTAATTTTAGAAGAGCCCGTTTTTAGTGAGATTATATCGATTTTAAAATAGATTATGGTGGTTTTAGGGGAAACTATGTTGATTTTGATTGATACTACGCCTCGATTGTGGATGTCATTCGGCTGATATGATGATGATGATACCTCACACGAGAAGGTGCACCCGAAACTACAACTATACCTTCGTATAGGAGGAGCTCCTAAAAAAATTAAATTATCTTCTTACCCGACTGCCCAAAACGGAGGGCAATGTTTTTCGGGTGTATGTAAGCATGTATGTCTGTTTCCTTGGCTGACCCCCCTAAACGGCTTAATGGATTTTAGAGCGTGAGGTGTTGTTAGATTCGTCTTCATCCCGTGAGCGACATAGGTCACATATTTACACGACTGGCCAAAAAGGATGGGTAGTATTTCTATGCGCTCGAGTTTTTCAATTTTTAGTTAAATTGGTTATATGTAGTTATAAAAGTATAGGTTTTTTTGTGAATTTTCGAGATGGGAAAAAACTATTGAGCTCGCGACACTGTAATGTTACGTAACCGAAAGCTTACCAGGAACACTCCTAAGGCCAAAACTTATAAAAAAAATGAGATAGGAAAAAAACTATAGAGTTCGCGACACTATAATAATATAACTTAACCGACAGCGTACCAGGAACACTCAAAGGGTCAAACAAAACTTATAAAAAAAATTGAGATAAGAAAAAACCATAGAGTTCGCGACACTGTAATGTAACTTAACCGACAGCGTACCAGGAACACTCGGAGGGTCAAAATTTAGAAAGTTGTAAATAGTTTTTACTTCTGTCGGCACTACCGGAGTAGTAAGGTTTAGGTTTTTATTCACAATTCTTATCACGTATATTTATATTCAAGCCCCTCGGTGGGGACGTAAATGACCTGGTGTGATGATGATAGGTAAATGTCAGATCAGAGCGTGCACAGCGGCTGAGTATTATATCGCAGTTTACTACTACGTAAATAAACGGCTTTAAAAGAAGCCATTTATCAAAAACTTCATGCTAGTGTACAATAAGTGAATGCATGACATTCGCAGTGTTCAGTCTAAGGCACCGCGACACTTCTAGTCAAGCACTGACAATGCCTCAAGCGCGTGCTAAAAGTTAACAGCGCCATCTTTTGTCATTTTATAATACTATTTCTGCAGGCAGGCCTCCCACTTTTTATTTCACCAAAATCACAAAATGAGTACATAAATGACGCTGCAAAACTATGACGTCACGCCTAGGTATTTCAAACATTTTTAGAACAAAATGTCGTTTTTGACAGACGATAAAAAGTAAGTAAGATGACTAGCATTCGTCATTCCTATTTGGCATGGTAATACATATTAATCACGCTGACAAAGTTGTATAAAAAAAGTGGGCAGTGGGCGGGTCACATAGCTCGTAGAACGGATGGCCGTTGGGGCAGTAAAGTTCTCAAGTGGCGACCGCGCACCGGAAAGCGTAGTGCAGGCAGGCCTCCCACTCGGTGGACCGATGACCTGGTGATGGTCGCGGGAATCCGCTGGATGCGGGCAGCGCAGAACCGGTCGTCTTGGAGATCCTTGGGGAGGCATATGTCCAGCTGTGGACGTCCTTCGGCTGATATGATGATGATGATACCTCACACGAGAAGGTGCACCCGAACCGAAACTACAACTATACCTTCGTATAGGAGGAGCTCTTAAAAAATTAAATTATCTTCTTACCCGACTGCCCAAAACGGTGGGCGGTTTTTCGGGTGTATGTAAGCATGTATGTCTGTTTCCTTGGCTGAGCCCCCTAAACGGCTTAATGGATTTAAGAGCGCGAGGTGTTGTTAGATTCGTCTTCATCCCGTGAGCGACATAGGTCACACTTTTACACGACTGGCCAAAAAGGATGGGTAATATTTCTATGCGCTCGAGTTTTTCAATTTTTAGTTAAATTGGTTATAGTTATAAAAGTAAAGGTTTTTGAAGTCGAGATGGGAAAAAACCATTGAGCTCGCGACACTGTAATGTAACGTAACCGAAAGCTTACCAGGAACACTCGGAGGGCCAAAATTTATTTAAAAAAAAATAAGATGGGAAAAATCATGGAACTCGCGACACTGTAATGTAACTTAACCGACAGCGTACCAGGAACACTCGGAGGACCAAAACTTATACAGTTGTAAATAGTTTTTACTTCTGTCGGCACTCCCGGAGTGGTTAGGTTTATGTTTTTATTCACAATTCGTTTCATGTATACTTATATTCAAGCCCCTCGGTGGGGACGTAAATTACCTGGTGTGATGATGATAGGTAAATGTCAGATCAGAGCGTGCACAGCGGCTGAGTATTATATCGCATATCGCCCAATCATATTTACTCATTCACACTACGTAAATAAACGGCTTTAAAAGAAACCATTTACCAAAAATTCCATTAGTAGAAACATATGCTAGTATAATATAATAAAAGTGAGAGTGGATTGCAACTTCAACACTGCTTGTTCTAGCCAAGCACTGACAATGCCTCAAGCGCGTGCTTAAAGTTAACAGCGCCATCTTTTGTCATTTTATAATACTATTTCTGTTTCTGCCTAATGAGCATTGTAAGCCATTTTTATTAGGGTTCCGAAGTTAACAAGCAACCCTTATTGTTTCGCCATGTCTGTCTGTCCATAATACTAGAAAGCAGTAACAGGGATGAGGACAGCATCAGAAATAAATTATAAACTCTTGATCACTAAATTGCCCTCCTACTTAAACTTCGGAAAACCTTACTCGTTTTGTTTTCCGTCAAGTTCTCGATTTTTATTTCACTAAAATCAAAAAATGAGTACATAAATGAGGTTGCAAAACTATGACGTCACGCACGCCTAGGTATTTCAAACATTTTTAGAACAAAGTGTCGTTTTTGACAGATGATAAAAAGTAAGTCAGATGACTAGCATTCGTCATCCCTATTTGGCATGGTTAATACATATTAATCACGCCGACAAAGTTGTACAAAAAAATATTGAATTTTGTTTAAAAAAAATATTGAATCTCCCCCAGAGATTTGTTATGTTACCATAGATGGGTTATGCACTAACAAACCACATTTGAAAATCGAATCCATTTACACACACATTATAATAGGTACCTACCGAATGCTACTATGAAAAGAGATGCCAATTGGCATCTTTTTTTTTGCTTCACTTTTAGGACGCATATAACCTATCTACCTCCCCTTATATAGCATATCTCTGATCTCCCCTACATAATATAAAGAGGGGATGAATTTGTGTCCGATAAGAGAGGCCCTATTCCCTTTCATTTGATATGTCACGCTATACAGTGTGACTGGTTGAACAATGAACCCATTAAAGAAGGTTTATAAGAATAGTATTATTTAGAATAATACTAGAAAGCAGTAACAGGGATGAGGACAGCATCAGAAATAAATTATAAACTCTTGATCACTAAATTGCCCTCCTACTTAAACTTCGGAAAACCTTACTCGTTTTGTTTTCCGTCAAGTCCTCGATTTTTATTTCACCAAAGTCACAAATGAGTACATAAATGACGCTGCAAAACTATGACGTCACGCCTAGGTATTTCAAACATTTTTAGAACAAAATGTCGTTTTTGACAGATGATAAAAAGTAAGTAAGATGACTAGCATTCGTCATTCCTATTTGGCATGGTAATACATATTAATCACGCCGACAAAGTTTTATAAAAAGTGGGCAGTGGGCGGGTCACATAGCTCGTAGAACGGATGGCCGTTGGGGCAGTAAAGTTCTCAAGTGGCGCACCGGGAAGCGTAGCGTAGGAAGGCCTCCCACTCGGTAGATCGATGACCTAGTGAAGGTTGCGGGAAGCCGCTGGATGCGGCAGCGCAGAACCGGTCGTCGTGGAAATCCTTGGGGAATGCCTATGTCCAGTAGTGGACGTCCTTCGGCCGGCTGATATGATGATATTAGTACGTGCGGTAGGTAGGTACCTACTCACCCAACTAACTATACTAAGTACCTACATCACTGTTTAGAAAAATAATTAGATATATAATAATAATATATGTATAATCTTGATGACCTGGTGAAGGTCGCGGGAAGCCGCTGGATGCGGGCAGCGCAGAACCGGTCGTCGTGGAGATCCTTGGGGGAGGCCTATGTCCAGCAGTGGACTTCCTTCGGCTGATATGATGATGATGATGAATCTTGATACTCTGTGCCTATACTTACTTGTAATGGGGTTAGGTATCATTTTTTTTATTTACAATTGGTAAGCCCTTGGCATTATCGCACCTAATGATGAGTGACGAGGATGCCGAAGATAGAAGTGGGCTTACCAAGATTCCCCAACGCAATGGGGAACTAGCTTACTTATTTTCAAGCCGGAACACATCAATATTGTTAGCATTGATGTTTGGTGGTAGCTAGCCAGGCGGGATTAGATAATGCCCTTCCATCCACATTACAAAGTTAGACTCCGTTAGTTATACAGGGTCTTCGGCAGATGGTTGAAAATACGAAAATGGGGGATAGGTGGGGTCGCCTCCCACCTATTTTGAGAATTAAAAAAAATCTAGGACTTGTAATTTTTTTTACAGGATTTTTTTTCCTTTTTTTAGAAATTTTGCCATTTTTATACCTTTGAACACATGTAACTTTTTGTTTTTTAAAGCTAGCTCCAAAATCTTTTTTTTAATAGACTTTTATAAGATTGTCGGCTCTAAAAAAAATTATATTTGTTTCAAGTTATTGCTAAAAACAAAAATGTGGGCCCCCGAACTTGAAAAAAAAGTTGAACAAAAATTTAAAAGTCAACTTTGCGATGCATTTAAAAAAAAAATAATGGGGCTGGAAGGCTTCTGTTTTTTTTAAAACATCTCTAAAGCTTAGGCTTTTGAATGGTATGTAATTTGTTTCGGTATCTTTTTTGTAACCGGAGTTGTTAATTTTTTTTACTCAATTGGTCCATGTTGACGAAATTCCAATAGTTACATGTTTTGTGAAATGTATCAAATGCAAAGTTGAAAATAATGTAAATACTTACTCTTGGGACGGTTACAAAGAGCAGGTACGTTTTTTTACATTCTTGCACACACATAATGGCTATCTTTTGTCATTTATTGGCATATTGGAGTTAGCACTTCCATATGCAAATAAAATGTCCGCATATTCCGCATTGGTAAATTGAGCCATTTTAAACTACAACAAAGTCTTAACAAAACGTCTGATAATAACAAAAAGTGACAAACAACAAAAAAACTTAACAAAATCACAAACGTTAATAACGTTAACGTTTTTTTTTTTGTTTTCGTTAATTTCACTTTGCTGTGTTTGTGATTTTGTTAAGTTTTTTTGTTGTTTGTCACTTTTTGTTATTATCAGACGTTTTGTTAAGACTTTGTTGTAGTTTAAAATGGCTCAATTTACCAATGCGGAATATGCGGACATTTTATTTGCATATGGAAGTGCTAACTCCAATATGCCAATAAATGACAAAAGATAGCCATTATGTGTGTGCAAGAATGTAAAAAAACGTACCTGCTCTTTGTAACCGTCCCAAGAGTAAGTATTTACATTATTTTCAACTTTGCATTTGATACATTTCACATAACATGTAACTATTGGAATTTCGTCAACATGGACCAATTGAGTAAAAAAAATTAACAACTCCGGTTACAAAAAAGATACCGAAACAAATTACATACCATTCAAAAGCCTAAGCTTTAGAGATGTTTTAAAAAAAACAGAAGCCTTCCAGCCCCATTATTTTTTTTTTAAATGCATCGCAAAGTTGACTTTTAAATTTTTGTTCAACTTTTTTTTCAAGTTCGGGGGCCCACATTTTTGTTTTTGGCAATAACTTGAAACAAACATAATTTTTTTTAGAGCCGACAATCTTATAAAAGTCTATTAAAAAAAAGATTTTGGAGCTAGCTTTAAAAAACAAAAAGTTACATGTGTTCAAAGGTATAAAAACGGCAAAATTTCTAAAAAAAGGAAAAAAAATCCTGTAAAAAAAATTACAAGTCCTAGATTTTTTTTAATTCTCAAAATAGGTGGGAGGCGACCCCACCTATCCCCCATTTTCGTATTTTCAACCATCTGCCGAAGACCCTGTATAAGGTCTAACAAAATTAGCTGAAACTATTTTAAGGGCAAGTTCAGCAAACGAAACTGAACAACTTTTTCTTCAGCGACCATACCGAATTCTAAAAAAAAATCGCCACATTCCATTACTGCCTACTTAAATAAATAATATTCCCGTAGTACGGTCCTGGTTTTTGTTTACATCGCTGGACTCGTGACGTGTCGCAACAAAACTGTGCACTGTGCCCGGCCGTTGACCTTTGCTAGTTCTCTCAATCAATTCTTATTTAAAATACTTAAAACCTTACAGTTCCTTTTAGCTGTAGGTAGTAAAATACAATCTAACAGGTATTTACACTTTAGGAAAAAGAAGAAATTGAAATTGAAGGCAGTTGCTCCTTCCTTGAGGCGCTTGAGGTCGTTGAACGAACCACGCGAAATGTACCTACGAGCAAGCGCCTGCAAGCAACTGTGAAGTAAATAAATATCCCAGTTACTCTCGCACACTCATTGAGTTACGTTGCTCAAAGCCTAACCTATGACATTTTGTGACCTAAGTGCCTAAGTCACAATACAATTTTTGTATTGTGACTAAGTTAAGTGTTTCGTAGTGAAAATGCCGTACAAAAGTATTTGGACATGGCGGTGTGCTATGAAGGCTGCGGGTAAAGGGTCGGAATGATCGGAGCGGAGGCACAGATTACTAAATAGGCGGAGGCTTGTGCTACTATTATCATCTGTGGCGGAAGCACGTGGGCTGCGGCTGGCTGCTACGAGTTACGGTACGATGGCCAGTGCCGCATTTATTAAGATTTCTTATTTTTTTATTGAAGATTTTTTTTCTTAGATTTCAGTATGGTCGCTGAAGAAAAAGTTGTTCAGTTTCGTTTACTGAACTTGCCCTTAAAATAGTTTCAGCTAATTTTGTTAGACCTTATATATACTCCACCGGGAATCGAATCTACGACCTCTTGGTGTGAAGCAACTGGCCTTAACAATTACGCTACGGAGGTGTTCAATAAAATATTAATAATACTATAGACGGTTTATTAAATTAAATAGTAGTAAGTGAGAATCTAAACAGAAAAACTTACATACCTACCTACCTATTCTCTCCCCTTTTATTAAGCGACTTCCAAAAAGGAGGAGGTTCTCAATTCGTCTGTATGTTTTGTTTTTTTTTATGTTTGTTACCTCAGAACTTTTGACTGGGTGAACCGATTTTTATGATTCTTTTTTTATTTGAAAGCTAATGCTTCTCGTGTGGTCCCATATAAATTTTATCAAAATCGGTGTAGTACTTTAGTAGAAAATTAACACAAACCAAAAATAATAATGCAAAAATGTACTAATTTGTTGCGATGGAAGTCGGTTTTTTAACGTGTTTAGCTTTTTAAATAATCCTTTAGCATATCTCTGCCCTTGTTATACTTTAGTGTCGATTGACAACCGTGCGCAGAACACTAAGTAAGTATCCAACGAAAGTAGTGGTTATATATAACGTAATTAGTATAAAAGTATCCCACTAAAAACATAAATTTGAAAAATGTTAGCCAATTTCAATACTAAAATATACTTGGTTGTACATTACGCCGACAAAAGGATTAAGATCTAAATGGGTACCAAGTTCTGCAGATAATCCTGAAAACTACTTGTAAGAGTGTCAAGTTCTGCAGATAATCCTGAAATCTACTTATAAGAATAAATAACTTTGTAAACAAATATAAAACTCTTTTTCTATGATCAAGATCAAGTTGAAGTTTAGGATCTGTCTTGGCTACTTATTACCACCAAATCAAATATAGATGATAAGTTTATTAGACAAATATAAGATGACTTGTATGTAAAAAGTAGCCAATCAAATCTTAAACTTCAATTTAACATAAGTTCTCTACTTTGTCTAAATTATTCGACAGTTAAATTTCAGAATTAATAATTTTAATTATCAAACACTGCTATAACAGAGAAAACATAGAAATAGAGTTTTATATTTGTTTACAAAGTTATTTATTCTTATAAGTAGTTTTCAGGATTATCTGCGGAACTTGGCACCCATTTAGATCTTAATCCTTTTGTCGGCGTAGTGTACAACCAAGTATATTTTAGTATTTAAGTTGGCTAACATTTTTCACATTTATGTTTTTGGTGGGATATCATTACTTTTTGTAAAGAATAGAAAGTAACAAGGCTAGTTTACCATGAAAAAAAATACCTATAATAAGTAATAGACATAACTCTTAATAATACTTTCATAATCTTTCTAATAATTATTATCTACTAGCCTTAGTATATTTATAAACCTAAAATCAGAAAGAAAACAAGCAGAACTTATAACGGATAGTAATATACTTTTAGCAAGAATATAAATTAATTACATTTACTGTGGCTGTGACCAAGTAAAAAAACCACCCAATAAATTAATTTGGCAACAGAATGTTGAATTAATGTAATTATTATGAATTCAATTACTTACAACCAAACCTAAAAGCAATGAGCAAAAAAACAAGCAAGTTTACGACGGATAATAATATATTTTGCAAGATTTTTTTTGTTTTCCATACCTACGTGATAAATGCTTGGACGAATTAATTCGTCTAAGGACAAATGCCGTTACAAGTACGATTTTTTAATTATAATTATTTATTCATAGAGATCTCATCTAATAACTCAAATCAATTCTGTTGAATGACGAAGCATAGAACGCAACCTTATAGGTAAGTTTTCGCTAGACAATTAGACAGCAAGAGGTCGCTCGCTCGCGCGTATGCGCGTGGCTTAGGCGTGGCTGGCACTCGCTCCGTGACGACGCCTCGCCTCTCACCCCACGGCGGCCAGGCGGACACGCGCGCGCCCACTACAATCCTTTCACAGTTATTTTACCTCTGACGTTCTTAATACAGTTTTTATGCAAATAATTTATTTTAAATTTTTAAATATTGTTTTTGACGTGAATACGTCTTTAAAATTACCTCCATAGGGATGCAATCCAAAAAAACGAATGATAACAAAATCGGGGGATACAGTTTAGTGTTGTAGCTACATATCTATCATCTCCATCCAAATTTCGTTTACACCACTTGATAGCTAAAGAATCAAAGAATTTATTACGCTAAGTAAGGACTGTAACATGTTTAAATGAAACTCCCTCAGTGGTTTAATGGTGTAAGCATTGGCTTTACGATCCGAAGGTTGCATGGTCGATTCCTGCGGGGATCACCCATATTGTGTTTACTAGGTGAAGTCTGATTAGAATATGAACATTGCCGGCTGAACAACCTGACTGTCAGAAAAGTAAAATGATTTCGTTTTTCGAAAAGCACGTTAAGTCGTTGGTTCCTGTTGCATTTGCTACATAAACTGTGTCAGAGCCCGTTACTCAGAATTTATTCGGATCCAAAAGTAAGGACTTAACTAAACTCGACGAGATTTTCTGTGAGTGCGCATCAAAAGATTAGAAGAAAACAACTGGAAAATTCTTATAAAAAATTTAACCATGCGCACTGTTTATAATTGTACAGGGAGCGTTAAATGAAAAACAGATGTTATCCGAAATGATTTATTATGGCTGAGTAATGGCATTTTCGTAAACAAGACATCACATCAGGTTCATAACATATATTCAGTGGATTTTGATATTCTAAAACATGTAGGCGCTAAAGAATGACCATTTATTGTAATGGATGGCTATGGTTCTATGCTGAATAATAATGGTTGATAAATAGTGAATTTTATGGTATCTGAGAGCTTACAAATCTGTGACTAGTTCGCAAATTTTGTAGCTTTTCATAGAACGAATTAAAATACACAACAAATGTCACGAAGGAAGTCGATACAGTCTATAAAAAGTTAATGACGATAATGTCTAATTACACATATAAAGTTTCAGAAACAAAGACATCCTTTTACAACTCGAGATAATAAATGATAACATAAAAACATTGACAGTTTTCACTAGCAAACAAAGAAGAAACCTAAATTACTCTATAATTATATCTATGACCTATTTCTTCTTAAATAAAACATTAATTACGAAACAGTAGCTCTATGCATATCTTTATACACGATCCTGAACTATATAAACTTAAGGTGTGTCTATACACGGAAAACCAAACGTAGGTGTGAGCACCATCTCACATTGGTCTGAGAGCCATCTGTAAGAAAAAATATTTATAAATGGATGCTAGGCCTATGCAGATAGTATATAGTACAATCTGCATTGGACACAGGCCCATCCGAGATTGGTCTCACACCAATCTTAGATTTGTTCGTTCAAGATAGTTGCAGAGCCCATGCGCATGTGCGTAGAACCAATGTACATGTGCGTCACAACTAGTTGAGATTGTACACTCGACTATCTTACATTATTATTATTAAATTATTGCAATAATTAATTTATGAGATGGGTCCCAGACCAATCTAAGATAGTTGAGTGTACAATCTCAGCTAGTTGTGACGCACATGTACATTGGTTCTACGCACATGCGCATGGGCTCTGCAACTATCTTGAACGAACAAATCTAAGATTGGTGTGAGACCAATCTCGGATGGGCCTGTGTCCAATGCAGATTGTACTATATACTATCTGCATAGGCCTAGCATCCATTTATAAATATTTTTTCTTACAGATGGCTCTCAGACCAATGTGAGATGGTGCTCACACCTACGTTTGGTTTTCCGTGTAGACACCATCCACAGACTGTTTGGTGGCTGATGGTGACTGTACTTGTACAATTCTGTCCGGGACTCCAAAAACTAGAATCGTCTAATCCGTGGATGGTGTCTATTGGTATCTGTACTCAATGGTATTTTTCAGTAGTTAAGCTCTAAAAATCCAGGTGGCGAATATGTCGTCCCCATAAGAATACATGACCCGCTTTCAGTAGTACAGTCTTTGACCACGAGGTGGTGTCATGCAATTGCCAGATACCAATAGCAGTACCGAACTTGCGTCGGAATTTTCCCTACTCTCAAAATAATACTTTGTCCTGTTAGATAACGACTGTAACAAACATATTATTAATAATGGAAATCCCGAACTAAAAATAGGTAAACATAAAACTTTTTAGATAAGAGAGGTCAGCTGTCCATCGCATTTATTAAGGAAAACCAAACTTCAATAACAAGAGATAAATAACTTACGTGGACATTTGATAGTTGTTTGAAAAACGGTCTTAAAAATATGCAATTTAAAAGTAAAAAGCACCCTAGGTCAGTCGGGCCAATGGAGAAAGAAAAGATAAGAGAGAGAGAGGACCTACTTGGAATCTGAAGATTGTCTGAAAATTTCATCGAAATCGGTCCAGCCGTTTTGGAGTCTATAAGGAACATTTTTTTTCCTTCACATAGCACAGAGATAGACTGGATTCAAGTGCTGATAACTACAGCCTCCCTGATTTAATAAAAGGATTTGAATGTAAATCACATGTTAAACGCTCATAAGAATTAGAAATGATTTGAACGATTAAAAATTATTCAAAATGATTACAAATCAAATCATTTTTAATCCTTTTTAATGATTTTGTTTAATCAGGGCTGTGATTAAAATAACTAAAAAAGAGATTATAAGGTTTTCTTATTTGTTTACTTAGCTTAAGTAATAAAAATATGTATCGTTTATTTAAGTAAATAAACTTTAAACAAAAAAAAATGTTATGAGGACAGGTTATAGCGGTGAATACTTATAACCTGTTTTGTCCGTTAAAGTTGGAACCATATTAAAATAAATAAACTCATGTGAGTCCAACTATGTAACTTAATTAATTAATTCATTAACTTTAATTATCTTAACGTTAGTTAAAAAACATTATAATGTTAAGAAATTATAAAGTCACATGAACAATGCGTTCATAAATCTTATTATTGGTCAACTGACAGCCAAAACCGTGTGCTAACACTGGTCTTATGTACAGTTGGTAATATTACAAATTATACAGTCAGTCATTCAAATCACCTACCCAGATAACCAGGGTTGTCAATTTTGAACTACATAAATATAATCGTAAAGTTTAAAAGACACTTACAATTACAAATTTTGAAATTACATGAATACAAACGCAAATTAAAATTTCCAACTAATTAACCAAGAAAGTGTAACAACGATACTTTTTAAAGATTATTTTAATTTAATTTAATCATGGTAAATCTTATCTATGGTTTCTGTATCTTTCCTTTTATTAATTAAATCTTGATGCCTCTCCATTTACATAGATTCCATAATCAGACGCTTTTTATAATTATGTTCTGTATTTAAAATTTTTAATATTTTAAGATTTTAGCCTGCTTACCCTCGAGTAGGCTTTATCATTACAAAATACAAAAGCTTTAGCTCAACCTTTTTTTTTAAAATAAAGACAAAAATAATATAGAACTCATGGCATTTAAAAAAACAGAAACAAGACGATTTACAAAAAGTATTGTATCATATAACACTTGACAGCCCTACCAGCACATCACACACCAGAAACTAATGTTCGCCAAGTCACTATACTAGCAAGTAATAAGTACTTGTAGCATCGTCTTGAATTCATCCAGGGAAGCAACAGGTTGCACAAAGTTCCAGAAACCCGGAATCGGCGATAACAGCGTATCAGTCCGGTTGTTTTCAGATCATTGCAGAGTTGGATCGATAATAGCTCCCAGGTTCTTGAAAATACTAACTTACTCAATATCTTCACCAGCTAACGACAGCACTGGCTTCTCACTGCTATCTATGAGTGAGGATAGTACGTTTAGATAAACAGCAAAAAAAATGTTAGACAAGAAATTTGTGATGAGTGAACGGAAGATTTACACTTATTTTTTTTTTGTTTCTCCTCCTCTATAAATTTATTAAGTCCACAGTCTCTACATAACTTCCAAAATGGGCTAAAGTCGTAGATTCGGCCACAATTGACGCAAATTTTTTTTTGAGAGTCCATTTTCACGGAATGGTTGCAACGATATGAATCATTTCGACCCTCCGTCTCCGTTTAAATAGCAATGCTTATCAAAACTAGGGCTACCACTTTCTTTAATTTTTCATCAATACAGTAAAAACTGATACCTCATAACAAACTCCAATAACCTTCAGTCGAGATAATGAATAGTCACCACGCCAACACATGTATTATTATCATGTATTTCACTGCAGTTACGATATAAAATCATAAAACCCACGTCAGTCTCTTCGTTCGGCGTCAACGAACATTATTCAACTTGATTTCATATTTAGTAGGGTGCGCCAAAAAAAATTTTTTTTTTTTTTTCCTTAGATACCATGAAAATATCGTCCGAAATGACGAATAAAAAATTCTGGTAACGTATGAGCTCTTAATTTTAATATTAACAGGTGACGATTCATAATTTTTGATTTCCCATTTAAATAACACAGGAATGTTATTTTTATTTTGTTTGGATTTTTAATGCATTTAAACAAATAATCCTCTAGTGACGACAAATACTTATTTTTGTAGGGAATTTAACGATCTACAAAAAAGCTCTGAGATGATTTTTTGCTAAGTCAACTCCTTCAAAAGTTATCTAATTTAAGAAGCTAGTGGGTGTTTGATAGACATAAAATTAGCATATGATTTGACTAGGTTAGGGATCATCTATTTTGAATGGAAATTATTTATTTAAAAAAATGGTCAGATTTCAGACAAGTTTGTTCATCAAATAATTCCCATGTTAGGAAGTTTAGAAACTCAAACACCGGGGTTTTTCTGGGTTTCTTGACCCTGTAGTAATACATAATGTAACGAAAATGATAGAAAATTGGGTTAGATACCCTTTAAAATTCCGTTACATTATACGTAGAATTTAGGGGGCTATATGGCCAATGTTGAAAAATGGAAAAGGAAATTTTGTGGTAATAAATAAAAATATAATTTAAAATTTGTAAAATTGGTACAGCTGGTTTTGAAAAATATGTTGGTCACCTTTTTATACGTACACTTAATAACATTAAATTTAGTAGTTCTAAAACTATGACTAAAATTTAATAGAAAATTATCACGTGTGATTACACCTTTAGTCCATTTAGAAATTTTATCAAAAGTAGCAATGACGATCTATACGTATAGATTGTTATTTTAGTAAAAATACCTCGAATTACTTATAAACTAGCACACATAAAAAAATCACACTGTTATATTTATAACGTTCAGTAAGCAATAGGAATCTTGTCCGGGAAATAGGATAATCAGATAACAAAGGCGTGTACTTCCCTTATCAGCAGACGAGAAGATGGTATATCCCTTTCGCTGACTGATGGTATATCTGTTTCGCAGCTGACACAATGGTGGTGGCTCAGCCGAATAAAAGTTGCTGCATGTGGGAATTATCAGTCGGAATTTTATCAGTTTGGGACGACCTTGTTGGAAATAAATCGCTCCCCACTGGACACGTTAAGGGGTATGATAAAAACCCAAGAAATATGAGAGAAAACGAATTTAGTATAGCGCCATTCGCCAAGGAAAACTCAGAAAGAAAGTAGGAAATTCGTACCTTGAAACAGCGGCAAGGGTTCCGTTGTATAAATTTAATTCAAGTTGTATAAGTTGATTCAAAATAAATTTACAGGATAAAAACACACAATATCAAAAAATGTTCTCCTAGGGTGACCAACATTAATATTTTTCTTCCCTTCAATCAATCCAACTGTGTCGGAAAACGCCCAAATAATCGTTGTTCTAAATGAAGTTCAAATACTCGACAACAGATGGCTCCACTACACTTGATTTCCAAGTTGAAAAGTTGGAAAAGCCCTTATAATATCTTTTAAAACACGCCCTTTAGGCTAAAACGAAAACTTTCGTTATAGTTACAAATGTAATTTATTCTCTTATTGAAATTGGAATTTTAAATTTCGCGCCATTATTGCTCGCAGCGCCTTTCGAAATGCAACCCAAATAATCCTTGTTCTGAATGAAGTTCAAATACTCGACAACAGATGGCGCCACTACACTCGATTTCCAAGTTGCAAAGTTGGAAAAGCCCTTAAATCTTTAAAAACACGCCCTTTAGGTTAAAACGGGAACTTTCTTGTTGGAGGGGGGATAAAGGGCTATCACACTATATAAGTCCCTTTATCGTGCAGGGACTCCTTTTTAAGTTTACGCACATTTTATCAACTTAGTTTTATTAATGATAATAATAATAATGATTGTCTAGTAAACATTTACATACATACAGGAATAGTGTAGGCAGTGTAATCAGGCCCCGCACAAGGTGGACCGGTGACCTGATTAAGGCAGCGGGAAGCCGTCGGATGCGGACTGCACAGAGCCCGACGATAGGATTTCCACGACGACCGCGTCCTTTGTCCTGCAGTGGACGTCTTTCGGCTGACATGACGATGATGATAAGACAGAAATTTAATCTGGGCTTTTGTATATGACAGACTTGTAAAAGAGTTTATTTTTTCGTAACACAATTTTATAGTCCGCTATGCTGTTTAATCGTTGAGCCAGCAACGGCGTTGTTAGTTGCAATTTGCGTTATTTTTGAGAGTCTCAGTTTATGAAAGATCTAGTAAGTACCTACCTATATAAAGCGATGTTTCATCATTTCATCAGCGACCTTTGTCCTTTAATCATAATACTTTAATCGTAATTCCCCTACGAAAAAAATTAAAAAGAAAGGAGAAGTTTTTGCTTAATAATTTATAGCCAGGCGGGATTAGATAATGCCCTTCCATCCACATTACAAAGTTAGACTCCGTTAGTTATATATACTCCACCGGGAATCGAATCTACGACCTCTTGGTGTGAAGCATCTGGACTTAACAATTACGCTACGGAGGTGTTCAATAAAATATTAATAATTCTATAGACGGTTTATTAAATTAAATAGTAGTAAGTGAGAATCTAAACAGAAAAACTTACATACCTACCTACCTATTCTCTCCCCTTTTATTAAGCGACTTCCAAAAAGGAGGAGGTTCTCAATTCGTCTGTATGTTTTTTTTTTATGTTTGTTACCTCAGAACTTTTGACTGGGTGAACCGATTTTTATGATTCTTTTTTTATTTGAAAGCAAGTGCTTCTCGTGTGGTCCCATATAAATTTTATCAAAATCGGTGTAGTACTTTAGTAGAAAATTAACACAAACCAAAAATAATAATGCAAAAATGTACTAATTTGTTGCGATGGAAGTCGGTTTTTTAACGTGTTTAGCGTTTTCAATTATACCTATACCAGGAACACTCGGAGGGCCATACCTTATAAAAAAATTTGAGATGGGAAAAAGCCATTGAGCTCGCGACACTGTAATGTAACGTAACCGAAAGCTTACCAGGAACACTCGGAGGGCCAAAACTTATAATAAAATTTGAGATGGGAAAAACCATTGAACTCGCGACACTGTAATGTAACTTAACCGACAGCGTACCAGGAACACTCGGAGGGTCAAAAGTCAAAACTTATAAAGTTGTAAACAGTTTTTACTTCTGTCGGCACTCCCGGAGTGGTTAGGTTTTTTTTTATTCACAATTCGTACGTATCATGTATTTTTATATATTTTTACTGCTAAATAGGCTCAAGCTCCTCGGTGGGGACGTAAATGACCTGATATGATGATGATAGCTAAATGACAGATCAGAGCGAGCGCGTGATAGATTATAGGAAGTTTTAAATACTATTTTTTAGTAAATTTAACCTACATCAGGAAATCTATGAAAAGAAGTTCTACTTAGTTCAAGGTACTAATCTAATTAGGGTCATACATTTAAATTGTAAGAAATAAAAGAAGAAATATGTGGTAATATAATAAGTCAATGTAATTCTTTTAATAATCAGAGTTTTATATTTTAATTACATATTACAAGTTCCTACCACGTGGAACTTGTATACCCAATATTTTACAAGAAGTGTAGCAAAGCGAGAAGAAACACTAAGCCCAAGGAAAGAAATATACTTAAAGTCTATTACAATCATCTTTAAATAAACTATCTAAAATTTATCAAACAGGGTTACAGGTTAAGGTACTTATCTGGATTGAATACAGGTTGCAGTGGAACCGACTGACTGGATTATCTCGTGACTAATGCCTCCCACGTAATGTCCCGATTATGGTATTACAGCCCCTTTTATGTATGTCGATCGAGTCCACTACACATTGTTACAACAAACTGACAACTGTCCAAGTTCTCGAATATGATTGGCTAACCAACATAGACCTAGTAAATTAAACACAATAGTTAACATTTTCTTAATATAAATATCAATGTATGTTATGTTTTTGTCTTCTGAGTTTGTTGATTATTTATAAAAATATTTTATTTAATTGTATCTAATCGCTAAGACACAATATTCCAGATAATAAATAAATATAACATTAAACTGTTATATTTTACACAATATTGCCCTTACAAATAATATTCATAATCATTACTAGAATGTTGCTACTTACATCTCTAAAATTCCTAAATTTTATACCAACATTATTATTCATTTTGCAAGAATATTCAACATTAGTGCTTTTCATTCAGATCATAATCTTTCACGGCCATCCTGATATGTACTTCGCTCTCGAAGTACATACCAATCAACAATATTTTCAAATGCGAAAAATGTCGGAAAGTACGTATCAACAACATGTTATAGGTATGGGAGGCCTGTTACCTAGACATGATGCCCCATATATCACCCGCTGCCAGTGAAGACGGGCTACCACCAAGCAACAAGCAGACCAGCGGATGGAAAACAAGGTTAAGATTATTTGTAAACTGTAAAACCATGACCATTGTGTCAAAAGCAAATAAATTATTTCAGTCTTTCTGTTTTTTTCTCTTTTTTTTTGTGTAAAAACTCATTGCTTTTCAAGGAGACCAGTTACTAGACATGATAGCCCCATCACCCGCTGCCAGTGAAGCCAGGCTACCACCAAGTAACAGGTAGACCAGCGGGCGGATATGGGAAGCTAATTGTCCCTTGCATGTTAATCCCGACACTCGCCGCCAGTGAAGCCAGATTAACATCGGACAATAGCAGACCAGCGAACGGAAGAGGGATTTTTTTTTTGTTATTTATTCTTTGATATGTATTCACGTTTTTCTTTACTTTCATAACTATGAATACTATTTCATTAGAAAAAAAATTTAATATTCTTGCAAAATTATCAATATAAAATATTAATTACATATCTTCAATCAAAACGCTAACTTGAATTCCAAAAGTTTATAAAAATAAATAAAATATTGCCACCATAACGTATACAATATACAACATTCTCATTTTCAAACTTATTCTTCTCAACCCATTTCTCTGGGTATAAATAAGCTTTGCTTTTAAGGTCCAAGATTCAAACATTTAGTAGGCACAACACTACAACTCGACGCAAAAAAATATTACACGAGTAAACAAGAAACATGTAGGAACACACAGTAAAAATATAAAACAAAGTATAAAAACAACAACGTATTTTTCATATATACAAATTCTGTGCTGATTGTAATCTGCGTATATGAGAGGTACTCGTAGTTGTGCGTTGCGCTGTATTGCGATGCCAAATAGGACACTTATCTTATGCCACAGTTAGTTTCATTCTAAAATCGGCAGAACTCCGAGAAAATCTACAATTTTCGAGGATACTTATACACAACAGCCTTTTAATTCTTTTTAATTCTATTTTGATTCACATATATATACTATCACTCATTTCTTGTTGTATTCCTACCGTGACAATAGGATAAGTCTAAGGCAAAGCCGTGCAAAACCATACATTACATAATGTAACTTAGCATTTGTGACAATTATCATGTAACTCGCTCTTCAATAAATAAAAGCTATGATGATAAAAAAAAGAAAATGACGGTGCTATAAAGTTTTTTAAATAAAAAAAAATAATACTTTCAATTGCTTTTATGTATTGAAAAATTGATGGTGAAAAATCTCTAAAAAATATACTAAACTTTTAAAAACAATGATCACTGAATTATTAAATATTTGTAGCAACACCTTCAGTAATCAAAGTAATACAAGTACTAACTATCAACGATTGGTCCCTAGGATATTCCATTGTTTCTTTAACTCAAGCTACTCGTAAATATAACCCCCAGCACATGCAGGATACAACTGAATATATTCCATACCATTTTACCATTCGAGGTCAAGCATTTATCTTTGGGCCATAGGCGCCAATGAGTTCGATACTTTTGTACAGAAAAAGTCTTAATCCATCATGAACTTACTCTTATTCTATGAAACACAGGGGCGTAGCTACCGCCGTATTTGCCGTATCAATTATACGGGGCCCCCGGGCCACGGGGGCCCCCAAAGTGTGTAAGGAAAAAGAATAAAAACTTTCTAATTTATTTTATTTTACAAATGACAAAATTCTATAAAGCAATTCCTTTTTTTCCCGCCTTAAGGCGCTTTGCACACGACGGGGCGGGGCGGTCTTTTTGCCCGCGAAGCAATAAAGACTGCGTCTGCCCGTCGATGCCCGCGGCTGTCCGCGCCGCGTACACAAAGCACACGAGGGACAGATGCGGTCAGTTCAGTACGTTCGTTCTAGTAAAGAGCATATGTCAGTGAAAATGGATATACAGAGAATTCGAGTCCTTTTTAAGACCCAGTAAGTTTATAAAATTAGTGTAGGACCCGTTAATCAATGCTTTTGATTATCATACTGAACAACCTTCCCCAAGCAACCCATAGTCAATTTCCAAAAGACAATTGGCTTCACCATACAAAATTGGTATGTTTTATGGAGGCCAATTTAAAAAAAATACTACCTACGTGTTCCCTGGGGAAAGTTGTTGCCTTTGTCCAGCAGTGGACGATTTGTGGCTGATGTGATGATGTCAGATGGCGCTACTTTTTGCTTGTATAAAGAAAATCTGAGTAAATTATGGAGACGGCCGGATCTTTTGAAGTACACCTATTATAATTAATAAATATGTGTACGCATGCATCCACCGCCAAATTGGCGGTGGATGCATGTGGTACAATTTATAGTAAAGTGGTAAAGTTGTTCAGTACCTATGATGTCGATGAGCAGAAGCCTTGATGAACGGGTCCTACACTAATTTCCCATACTGCAGGAGTATAAATTATTTGGCAAATTTGGCACCACAATTTCTTTTTTTCATTTACATCGTCATATTCTTTTAACGACGTATCATATATTGGCGATATTTTCTGCACTTCAGCAATTAAATCATCTACATCAAAGACGTCCATCACTAAAAAGTTGGCAACACTCTACATCGTTATGGCGGGCTGCGGGACTTCCCCGTTTTACTTACTTCATCTACAACTCAGCGGGGAATCCCCGGGAATCCTTCATCGATATCGCGATGTACGTGTACGTTGTTGTACTTTGCAAACTTTGCATTGGATGTTAGACCACGGAGTGCAGTGCACTGTTTAAGTCTGTTTATTTACGCGCTTTATATAAATGTGCATTACATTGTATTGTAATTCAGTACAAACAATATTGTTCTTCTGGTTTAGCAGTATTAGTAGCGATTTGTAAAAGAAATGAGTGAAAGGAAAAGAGATTATCCCAGCGGCGCTGAGAAAAGAAAAATTAAACAGAAAAAGGACGAGGTTATAAAAAAAGTGCCCAAAATTTCTTCATTTTTTCAGAGACAAGATACTGTGAGTGATTTAGATTGGAAAGGTAAGTACTACCCAACCCATTTATTAGGGGCCCGTAGTGATAAAATAAACAAGGAAATCTTTTAATTTCGGTCTGTCCATCTGTCCCTCACAAAAAGTTGTCTCCCCCCTCGATTTTCACAATAATACTGTTTTTAGGGTTCCGTGCCTTGATTAAAAAAAAAACAAAATTCTAAATCATCATCAGCCATAAATGATTTAATAAATTAGTTTGCCGAAAAAAAGGCAAGGAGAGTGAATATTTAAAATTCGATTTTTATTTTTAAAATGGGTAAATTATGTGATAAATAAATATTTCTTCTTACAATATTTTTTTTCTTTTGTGAAAAATCTTTACCTCCATATAAGGGCCTCCAAAAAAATTTTTATACGGGGCCCCGACAAGGCACGCTACGCCACTGATGAAACAATGAAATATCTAGGGTTGAATAAAAGGCACAGTATAATAAAGAGTACTAAAGGGGACAGTCAATAAAATAATAAATGTAAAATTACTATTATTTTTTACGGCCTCCGTGACTGTGTTACTCTGATCAAGTTTTCTTTTATAAATAAATTATCTGATTTAGACCACCAAGTTTAGCTTTATTCTCGTATCAATTATTTACGGTTAGGTACGTCATATTAAACCACTTCCATTTATTAACAAATCTACCTACTTTTTACCCGACTGCGCCAGAAGGAGGGTTATGTTTTTCGAGAGTATGTATGTATGTATGTATGTTTGTATGTATAATTGTTTGGCACGCTCTGCAGCCTGAACGGCTGGATGGATTTTAGCTTGAGACGTGTCGTTAGATTCGTATTTACTGTGAGAGTGACACTGGGTATATCAAAAAAAAAAAAAATGGCGGATTTTTGGCGCAAAATTCAAATGTTTGAAACGCTCTGCAGCCTGAACGGCTCGATGAATTATAGCTTGAGGGTTGTCGTTAGATACGTTTTTACTGTGAGAATGACACTGGGTATATCAAAATAAATAAAAACATAATGCCGGATTTTTGGCGCCAAATTCAAATGAACTCATTCAATAATAAAACTAAAAAAATGAATAAAATAAAAAACGGTAATTTAAAAAACTAAAAAACCCGCCTGCGTTTCTGTGTAATTTGGAAATGAAAAACCCTAAAACAAGAAAGTCGTCATACCCGATTGCACTTAACTTAAGAAAAATTGTACCAGTCGGGACCCATTCTAGAAATGGAGGCATAGTGAATTGAGAGCACATACCTATATTACATTGCAGATTACTCCAATATACTGACTAGACGGCTGACTTTCTAGAATGGGTCCCGACTGCTACAATTTTTCTTAAGTTAAGTGCAATCGGGTATGACGACTTTCTTGTTTTAGGGTTTTCCATTTCCAAATTACACAGAAACGCAGGCGGGTTTTTTAGTTTTTTAAATTACCGTTTTTTTTTTATGGAAAATACAATTGCTCGGCCAGTCTGACCCAAAACATTGTTTAATTATAAAACTACTAAGCATTGTGAATCTTGGCCAGATTCGTGACATTAATTCAATCTAAATTATTCATTACATTGCAAGTAAACAAGGTTACAAACGTTACGTTGACATATTAACGAAAACAATTAAGTAATTAGGTATGTAGGTAGGCAAACAAAAATGATAAAACAAGAATGTAAAAATCCGCTTTCAATTAACTACCAGTCACAGATTTGGACAGATAATATATAAGTCATTGCTACCAGTTCAACAACTATCATTGAAACAAATTGCATGTTTATTAGTCATACTGAATATCCGTCAAATAACTTTTTAAGTTTCGTACGGTCAAGACGAAATCAAAAAAAAAAGAGCAAGTATAAAAAGAAAGACCAAAAAATGGACAAGTGCGAGTCGGACTCGCCCACCGAGGGTTCCGTAATTTTTTTTTTTAGGTTTACGATTCAATTACAAATGTATAGTTTTCAGATTTTTCCCTATACTTGTAATATAAAACGGTATTACTTGCTAAATTTCATAGTTCTAGGTCAATGGAAAATACCCTATAAATTTTGATTCCCTTGTGAGTATCGAAATCGTTTTTTGCGTCATAAACGACTGTTTATTTTTTTTTACGTTAACTTAGAAGTTTAATTTTTATTTCACAGCTTCAAGAGACTGTAGACCGAAGTACATGGTTTTTATTTCAACTCGATACCTCCACGCGTTCCCGAGATAAGAGGTCTTGACGGATAGACGTACAACAAAGTAATCCTATAAGGGTTCCGTTTTTCTTTTGTGGTGCGGAACCCTAAAAAGTAGTATATTCGGCTCATATGAAATTATTCTGTAGGTAGAATATAATATTTTTAACATAAACCTGCGACGATAATGCTGTGCTGCTTTCGCAAAACTAAACCTCAAGAGAAAAGGAGATGAGTATACTCTTATCGTTATGCCGATCTCATGCCTCGTACAGCCTTACATGTCAAACTTCTGTCACACTGTCAATCAGGGATGTATACCATGTTTGTACAAATTTTATCGATATCGATAGAAATACTCATTGGAATATTATTAGAATAAAAATTGACATGGCTTTACTTTTTAACCAAACTACTAAAAGGAAGCTATTGTTTTATGTATATAAGGTCTAACAAAATTAGCTGAAACTATTTTAAGGGCAAGTTCAGCAAACGAAACTGAACAACTTTCCCCATGAAACCCATAGTCAAATCTCAAAAAAAAATTTGAACTTCCCATACTAAGTTGGCTGATCAGCTGATCGAGTCAGTATGGGAGAGCCAAATTTTTTTGCGATTTGACTATGGGTTCCATGGGGAAAGTTGTTCAGTTTCATGGGTAGAAGCACCAGTTAAAATAGTTTCAGCTAATTTTGTTAGATCTTATATAAGTCTTGTTTCTCTGGGTTAGCAAAAACGGCTTGATAGATTGTGTGAGGTGTCGTAAGATTCATACGATTTTCCAGAGTGTTGAGTGACATAGGTTTTAAGTTTTGAATAAAAGAATGTAGTATATCTTGAAAAACAGGCCCATCCGGAAGAAAACACGAAACTTGACTATGCAAAATAAGACTTTTTTGTTGAAGCAAAAAAAAAATCATGTTTTTTAAAAAACTATAACAGACTACAAAAAGAAATTCCTCAATTGTTAGCACTAAGAAGCCGTGCTAATGTCAATGATTCTTATACAACAAAAAGTTTATTTATTGCTATTTTAAGCCACATCGTAGAAATGTGTCACATCACTAGTCTAGTACGAAGAATTACAAATGCTCGTCACTCCTTAGGCTTAACATGCCTTCTTAATTTGGTAGCTTGGACTGCTATCCATAGATATCCAAGCGACAATTTGGGTGGTACGGTGTGAGGTCACCAAAATTTTATTTATGGTTTATTCGATCCAAGATATTCGGTAATGTTTTCTTGAAATGCCGGGTATTATGTAATTTTACTACCAGGTACCTACCCACGGTAAAGTCAACTTATCTGCGGTCTAAACAAAAAAAGGTTCTGTTCAGGCGGATGACTACGACCGGGACTGAACTCTTCTGTCGGCCATACCTGTTCACAAAGTAACGACTGATCCATATGGTCAGCGCCACCTTTGTTTTTCTTTTCGTGTCACTATCCATATCTTTTTGTTTGTCATAGTCTATGTGATCCATGTCTTTTAGTTTGTCGTAGTCCTTAGTCAGCTATTCTAGTCCTTTTCTACTCAGTATTTCAGATACCAAAATAATAACTGTTGTGGGTAATGTCTCGAATTTTATCGTGTTATGGGAGAGAGAAAAAAAAAAAGCTGGAAGAGTTTTACACCACTGTAGTTTAACTAGAGTATTCGTATTTTACGTATAATAAAAAGTTGAGCTATTTAGGTTATAAAACTATTACTACTTACTAAACTATTTGCACGTAATTTTTGCAAACACATTACCGGCTTTTGCAGCTCGCTGCCGATTAGATAGGCACCCAGATGTTCGATGCTCTGGCGCCACGAGTCACGACGCGACGTGGCAACCGATCAGTGATGACCAGTGTGTGACGCGTCACTTCTTTGGGTCAAGCAGAGGCAGGGCGACATGATCCCAGGGCGTGACGCAGTGTGGAGTAGGAAACAGCATTCTTGGTAGCCTTTGGGAGGCCATAAGATTCGAGTAGGACACCTGAAATTGCACAATGGTATTAGATCTCTGGGCAAAAAAAAAATGGGCGAATCGCACTTCTGATGATAGATTATAGGAAGTTTTAAATACTATTTTTTAGTAAATTTAACCTACATCAGGAAATCTATGAAAAGAAGTTCTACTTAGTTCAAGGTACTAATCTAATTAGGGTCATACATTTAAATTGTAAGAAATAAAAGAAGAAATATGTGGTAATATAATAAGTCAATGTAATTCTTTTAATAATCAGAGTTTTATATTTTAATTACATATTACAAGTTCCTACCACGTGGAACTTGTGTACCCAATATTTTACAAGAAGTGTAGCAAAGCGAGAAGAAACACTAAGCCCAAGGAAAGAAATATACTTAAAGTCTATTACAATCATCTTTAAATAAACTATCTAAAATTTATCAAACAGGGTTACAGGTTAAGGTACTTATCTGGATTGAATACAGGTTGCAGTGGAACCGACTGACTGGATTATCTCGTGACTAATGCCTCCCACGTAATGTCCCGATTATGGTATTACAGCCCCTTTTATGTATGTCGATCGAGTCCACTACACATTGTTACAACAAACTGACAACTGTCCAAGTTCTCGAATATGATTGGCTAACCAACATAGACCTAGTAAATTAAACACAATAGTTAACATTTTCTTAATATAAATATCAATGTATGTTATGTTTTTGTCTGAGTTTGTTGATTATTTATAAAAATATTTTATTTAATTGTATCTAATCGCTAAGACACAATATTCCAGATAATAAATAAATATAACATTAAACTGTTATATTTTACACAATATTGCCCTTACAAATAATATTCATAATCATTACTAGAATGTTGCTACTTACATCTCTAAAATTCCTAAATTTTATACCAACATTATTATTCATTTTGCAAGAATATTCAACATTAGTGCTTTTCATTCAGATCATAATCTATCACGCGCACAGCGACTGTCTACTATTATAGCTAATAGCCCACCCACACTACGTAAATAAATGGCATTAAAAGAAGCCATTTTCCAAAAATTCTATTATTCGAAGCATAATATATTTGAGAGTAAGTTATAACTTGAACACTGCTTGTTCAGACAAGCACTGACAATACCTGAAGCGCGTGCTAAAAGTTAAAAGCGCCATCTTTTGACATTTTGTAATACTATTTCTGTTTCTGCCTGAGTGATGAGCATTGTAAGCCATTTTTATTAGGGTTCCGAAGTCAACAAACAACCCTTATAGTTTCGCCATGTCTGTCTGTCCTTATTACTAGAAAGCAATAATAGGGGTGACGACAGCATCAGAAAAAAATTATAAACTCTTGATCACTAAATTGCCCTGCTATTTAAACTTCGGAAAACCTTACTCGTTTTGTTTTCCGTCAAGTCCTCAATTTTTATTTCACTAAAATCAAAAAATGAGTACATAAATGATGTTGCAAAACTATGACGTCACGCACGCCTAGGTATTTCAAACATTTTTAGAACAAAGTGTCGTTTTTGACAGATGATAAAAAGTAAGTCAGATGACTAGCATTCGTCATTCCTATTTGGCATGGTAATACATATTAATCACGCCGACAAAGTTGTACAAAAAAATATTGAATTTTGTTTTTATGTTATCTCCCCTACATTATATAAAGAGGGGATGAATTTGTGTCCGATAAGAGAGGCCCTATTCCCTTTCATTTGATATGTCACGCTATACAGTGTGACTGGTTGAACAATGGACCCATTAAAGGATGTGTATAAGAAGCCGATACCCATTCCATTAAGCATAAAAAAACCACCACCTATTTTTATTTTATTTTTATTTTTAATAGGTTTATCTCCTTTTTTACCGTTTACTACGCTCGCTGTGACGCGTACGCATTACGCAACAGCCGACAACGACTCTGTTAAGAAGATAACATGCGCTCCTCACAGTATAAGCAAAATTACAGAAATTTCACATTTCAGAAAATGTGTAAATCGTACGTATTTCAAAATATCTTTTACCTTTTTTATACCGAGAGGGAATGTACTTGTGTTACTAATTTACCTCCTTAAACGCGTCTGTCGTTCAACTAGTCATCCTGTATATTTCCTAGTAAGGTGTCTGTGTCACGAGTTCAATGGTTTTTTTCCCTTCTCAAATGACACTTAATTGCAATTTTATAAGTTTTGACCCTGCGAGTGTTCCTGGTAAGGTGTCTGTGTCACGAGTTCAATGGTTTTTTTCCATCTTAAATTACACTTAATTACAGTTTTATAAGTTTTGACCCTGCGAGTGTTCCTGGTGTTGTCGGTGTCGCCGGTTTTTCCCATCTCAAAATCGCTAAGGCGTGCTAAGGTGTCGGTATCGGTGTCGTGTCGCGAGTTCAATGGTTTTTTCCCAGCTCAAAAATGCCCAACGAAATTAATTAAAATTCGTATTTCACTTACATATTTTATATTTCAGTCAACTCACCAACTCACCAGTTTTACAGCTCAAAGGCCCACTAGAAGAAGTATGAAGCAATAAGAAATCATTTATATATAACATTTCGAAACCATAAATATATGTTTATCTACACACATTATCATAAGTCCTCTATAATGGGTTCATATAGTAGTTCTATCTAACATACAGTATGGACACTCCCTGCCGCTCTCTATATTGCGTCCTTGCCCCCTCGTCACCCAGTTTGGTTTTCGAACGTATATGATTTCGCCGCCTTTTTTTTTTGTTCCGTCATTCCTTTTTTAGAATGTCATTTCTGGCCCGTTGTATGAAGTGTCCAGGGTCTGGTACAGATTTTACCTACTACCACAGACAAGAAAGTTCTCATAGTAAAATTGGTTGTCAATGCTGGTCATTTCCCTACGGTTTCTGAACCCATCTTAAGAGTACTTATAACTGTTGCAATTAGGTCTTAAAACACTCGTTCGTTAAAAACACACTTATGTTTTATTTAACACTGATGATTGATAAGATTACATAGCAGTTCAGTTACATTACCTACAATATAGCATGTGTGTCATGTACGGTTTACAGAAACTAATATTAAATGAGGCACCGATTTGAAATTACTCAAATAGGAAGCCTATGAAAAATTACCAAATTTCAGCTCAATCGTATGGAAACGATTGTCGACGGAACATGATTTTTTTTTATCCACACAACATTTTATGAGCATCTCGTTGTCGCGTTTTAAATTCTAACAGTGCCATCTATTAGAAATTTTGTGAACTAATTAGTTGATTCTGATCATCTAAAGACTAAAGAGTACCATCAACATACACGTAGCTATGGTAAATAATATGATTATGAGTACCTGTGTTACATATTTATTACTGGATATTATGCTTACGTAGAATCGGTCCTCAGATACGGTCTTTTATTAGTATTAATGGGGGAACAGTACTAATGTTAAAAAAGGTTTTCATCACTCAAAAAAAGTGTGTCCGTGCTATGTTCGGTGTTTCACAAGATTTTTCATGTAGGCCCCTATTTAGAAACTTAAACATACTGCTAGTATCTTGTATTAAATGGCAAAATTAATAAAACTAATGAACAAGTATTCTACAAAAAAGTTAGAGACGATCAGTACGAAATTGGAGAAATCCCGACAGGTTAGTTACTAGTTGGATTCTTTAAATTTAGTTAAAAAATTAAATATTAATGTAAACAATTCAGAAATAATTATGGTGAATGAAATTATTTCAAAAATAATCAAAGAACAAGTATTTGAATCTAAAAATACTGCTGAAAAATGGCAAATGCTTTTCAAAAATACAGATACATATTTAGGAAATAGGTATGCTTAAAATTATTTCGTTTCTACTTTCCATATCTGCAACTTTCGCTTTTACGGAAAGATTTTTTTCCGTCATGAATATAAAATGGCGAGAAGAAAGGAATAGAGCCTCGATTGACTTGAAAAATTAATAATTAATTCATTTTTATATAGATCTAAATTGCTCCGATTCCTATAATTATTTTAAAGATAATAAAACTCTGTAAACCAAAGCTTATGTAATAATAAATACTCATGGAAAAATAAATAATGAATAAAAATAAATGTATTCTATTTTTTTCCCTGAATTTCCCAAAAAAGAAAAAAATACTATTTTACCTACAAAATAAGATGGCAACCCTAGTTACGGGTGAGATTCCCAAAACAACTCAATTTCAGAAAAAATGCTACTGTATGGTCAGTACAATGTACAATAAAATATCTCATTCTTTTTTTTCTTTCTTTTTTATTCACAATTGGTAAACCCTTGACAACATCTCACCTGGTGGTAAGTGACGATGTTGCTGAAGTTGGAAGCGGGCTTACCAAGATTCCCCAACGCAATGGGGAACTACTGGCTATCTTATCTTTATGCCGGAACACACCAATGATATCAACATTGATATTTGGCGGCAAGACTTAGATAAGATGGTGGTAGCTAGCCAGGCGGGCTTTGAAAATGCCCTACCACCAACCAAACCGAGTCTTACAATTGACGCCACCGGGAATCGAACCCGCGACCTCCTGTGTAAAGCCAGTGAACTTTGCCTCTGAGCTACGAAGGCGGTTATTCGATTCGATTCGATTCGATTCTGGAATTGCCCTTTAACAAGTTTTTATGTATTTTGTTTTGCATATATGTGTCTATATTTATCTGTTCCCCGGTATATCCTTTTTTTTATTTCTGGAACAAACCACACAATATGATCATCTGGCCCCAACCCCATCTGTTATGGGAACCAGAGACTGATATACATACTTACGTTTAAATACATACATATATAGATATTTAACATCCAAACACAGAGCAAACAAATCTGCTCATCACATAAATGTTTGCCCTGGGTGGGGATCGAACCCACAACCCTCGGATCAGTAGTCAAGAGCACAAACCACTGAGCCACCGAGTCAGTCGCCTTAACCATTTTTTTTTCAAGATTCAAGGTATTTAAAGTAATTATTTAGTAATCTGTGGTATTTATTCAAAATAGGTGCAAATTACACTCTATCTGATAGTCATGAAATATTAATAAATAACATAATTTCATTTGTGAAAAATCAAGAAATAAACAATCATTAGTTAATAATGTCAAAATTCAATCCTTGAAATAAACCAGATTATGTCATTAGAACATGAAAACAATATGACACGAAAAGTTATACATAGAAATCATTGAATGTCATTGATACCTTTGACAAGAGTAGGCCAGTTCACACGGACAGCACGGACAGAACTTTTATTTTGGAGTCAATGAGTCAATGATATTACTGGCGTTTGGAGTTTACTCCTTAAAAATCGATTTTTATGTAAGGCCCCTGGCATGGAAATTTTATGAGGAGTAAGTACTGTAAATTTATCTAGCATTAAATAAATTTTGTTACTTTTTTTTAATTAAAAATTTGAGTGCGTTTGGCTGCACCTCACCTGATGGTAAGTGCCGATCCATGCCGAGGATGTGACGCGCAAGCTCGCTGAATAACAACAACAACTGAGCAACAAATTAAAATGCTTTTCAGACGTCAAAGCAAGCATTGACATTTGACACCGTCTAGCATTGTAATTCGTTGCTCAGAAATTACTCGAGCAAGAAAATTCTCATCATTAGGTAGGGCAATAGGGATGACGAATGCTAGTCATCTGAGTTAATTTTTACCATCTGTCAAAAACGACACTTTGTTCTAAAAATGTTTGAAATACCTAGGCGTGACGTCATAGTTTAGCAGCATCATTTATGTACTCATTTTGTGATTTTGGTGAATTAAAAATCGAAGCCTTGATGGAAAACAAAACGAGTAAGGTTTTCCGAAGTTTAAGTAGGAGGGCAATTTAATGATCAAGAATTCATAATTCATTTCTGATGCTGTCGTCATCCCTATTAATTAGCATCAAATTAGCCCTAATTTATCACTAAAAAAGCGTCGGTGGCTCAACCGGAAACGACTCGGTCCTCCTAAACAGAGGTACCGGGTTCAAATCCGGACGGCCTGTTTAGCCCTGTTCTCTGGCACGTGCAACCTCGTCCAATGCACCCTTTGTAGTACTTGCACGAAACGAAGTTTAAGAGGGCTTCGGTGGCCAGAGGTACCGGGTTCAAATCCGGACGGCCAATGTACCAATGAGTTTTTCAAAACTTACGCACATAATATACTCACCGATTGCTTTAACGGTGAAGGAAAACATC
Organism: Coleophora flavipennella; assembly: GCA_947284805.1. Lineage (NCBI taxonomy): Eukaryota > Metazoa > Arthropoda > Insecta > Lepidoptera > Coleophoridae > Coleophora > Coleophora flavipennella. The sequence goes on along the minus strand of OX369303.1, from coordinate 9,216,824 downwards.
GTGAGGAAACCTGCACACACCTGCGAAGAAACTCGAAGGTTGTGTGTGAAGTCAACCAACCCGCACTGGGCTCGCGTGGTCGACTAAGGTCCGATCGCCCTAATTCAGGGTAGGCTTGAGCCCCTCGGTGGGAATGAATATGAGCTGATATGATGATGGGTACTATTACGCAGGCAGCACAACTTTTTTTTCTTTATTCTGAAGGAGGGGGAAAGATGCCTCATGCATACCAATACAGCCCGGCTATACTGGTTATGTGGGACTCACAGCTGAAGGCTAAAACTACCCACTAAAACTTCCCCTATGAATTTAGGTAAAATAAAGACCTGTAAAATCCTTCATCTGAGCACCCACACCCTTAGGGAAGGATGGGGTGCGTAGAAAGGAGGGGTTGCACCAAACGCGCCGTGGAGATAGCCAGCGCGCCCGATGCAGGGGCCCCTCCCAGGGAATGTGCCATACGGGGATGGCACAGATCTGAGTGGTGAATGGTGACGGAAGTGACCGTAAAAGACTGCCTTGAAAAAGGCGGCCCGAAACTATAGTGCTGCAGATCGACGATGGCTCCCCGACGATGAATGGCGCGCGCAATGTCGAGTTACGTCCGCCGCGCTTCCTCAATGTGCCCACGGGGGCGGTACGATTTCACGGCCAGCGGCGCCTGCACACGCAGATCCATCGCCGGGGGACACCACCGAAGCACACGACACGACGGTCTCGATCGTCAGAAGCAGGCCGTTCGCGATGTGTATGGCCACGTTGGTTTCCCGACGATGGAGGCATGCACGTTGACAGAATTACGCCCGCTTCGCAGGCACCACGGCGAAGACGATCCTGCGTGCTCCTCCATCGCCGTGATACACGTCCGAAGCTCACGACGACCCGAGAGCGCACGCACGTCCACCTCTCTTTTGTGTAGTGTGACCACGAGGACATATATGTCCTGGTGGTCATACTGGTATGACAAGACAAACTAGTATAACCACGAGAAATCAGCGAAAATTTCTTGTATTTTGAAGTCTGGTTAACCATTCACCATTCACGCTCTTGTGAACTGAATAGGCTAATCGCGTTGTAAAAGCTAACAGCGCCATCTCTTGTCATTTGATAAGACTAACTTTGCTTTTGCCTGATATTAAGTAAGGTGGTATCACAGCAGTTGCTGCAAACACAGTGTTTGTTATGGCAAGGGCTTTTTAATAGAGAAATATAATTAAGCAAGTAAATTTTTGGAAAATGTTATTCTAATCAGATGGGCTAATAGCGTATTAAAAGTTGACAGCGCCATCTTGTGTCATTTTGTGAGATTGTCTCTTAGGGCAAGCAAGGTAAGTTATCTATCACAGTTGCAACAAGCACAGTGTTTTGTCATGTCATGGCAAGGACGTCGTATATGTCGCAGGCAATTTGTATAATTCGTCATTCTACAAAAAGTTTCAGGTAATTTGTATACAGAGTGTAACAAAATTGGTGTAGGGCCCGCTGGGGGTTCTACTCGTCATACTGAACAACTTCCTGCAAGGAACCCATAGTCAATTCTCAAAAAAAAATTGGACCCACAAAATCGGTCGATCAGCTGATCGATTTGTATGAAGAGTAAAAAATGTTTTCAGCAAAGTTGTAGAACAAAAGTTGTTCAGTATGATGAGTAGAAGCCCCAGGACCTACATCACTTTTGTTACAACCTGTATATGTTTATGTGTTATTTTTTATTTGTAGATTATTTTTTTTAATTCACAATTGGTAAGCCCTAGATTATTGTTTATGATCATTTTTACCGTGATTCCTCAAATATTAAAAAAGATTAAATATTAAAAACTCGACTCATTAAAACTTAACCACTCTTTTTGGCAAGTAGGGTAAAAATGTATACTTTGTCACACTCTCGGGATCAAGACGAATCTAACGACACCTCGCACTTCAAAATCCATCAAGCCGTTTAGGTTATCAGAGCATGCCAATTAAAAATATACATACATACGAGTTCATGCACTCGAAAAACATAACCCTATTTCTGGCGCAGTCGGGTAAAAAGAGCATTAATACTACAAATGACTTTTATACTACGTTTTATTAGTATATTAAAGTGCAAAAAACCTAAAAAAATCTGAGTCAGACGGAGCTCTGTTAGGTTAGGTTAGGCCAGGTTGCTTGTTTCACTACATAAAGGAGCAGACGTCGGAGCTCCGTCTGACTCGGTTCTTTTTAGTTTTTTGCTCCATAGTATACAAATTGCCTGAAGCATTTTGTAGAATGACGATTTATAAAAATTGCCTGCGACATATGCAAACCAATTTCTGGAAAAATTATGTAAAATACAGCGTACAGCGCAGGAGTGGAACTCCTTGCCTGCGTCAGTGTTTCCCGATTCCTAGTTTTTTTTTTTTATTAAAAATTTAAGTGCGTTTGACTATATCTATTTTTTTACATTCCTATAGTTTGGGGATCTTCAAGGCTAGAGTGGATAGGAATTATTTGAGTTTGCTTGTACCATCCTCGACTGCATCATCACTTACCATCAGGTGAGTTGCAGTCAAAAGCACTCAAATTATTAATAAAAAAAATATAAAAGAAGTCGGTTTCAATTTCTTACAGGGGGAGCATAAAATTTAGTATTTATGTATTTTACATAAAACTATGTAAACTATGTACTTACTATGCCAAACGACAGTTACGGCCACACTTCCCACACGGAGGCCGAGCCCGGATTGGTGGAGGCTGAATTTGGTATGAGGGGAATGGCGTCTTAGTTGATTCTAATCAACAAAAACATACAATACTTACTAGTTTGTGTCCGTGACTTTTTTCCCGTTTTATACTCTGTGACAATTTTGAAGAATTACATTTTCAAGTTAATTAAGATAATTAGGAATCTTCTTTTTAATTTTCATTGTTATATGTAAGTAAATAAAACCTCGCCCAAGTGCGATTTGGACACGTGCAATGTACTTAGGGTTCCGTAGTCTTTAAAAAATTAATAAATACATATTTTAAAAAACATAATTATATTTGCATTTGGTATTAAACAAAATTGTAAGAAAAAGCTATGAACTTTTTACAAATACAACTGCACACTTTTAGTTGTGTAAACCTAAGCCATGATAGTTTTCCTTTTATAAGTTGACTAGCTGTCCCGGCGAACTACGTACCGCCTTACATTACATTACACTGCCTTACCCTACCCTAACCTACACTACACTACCCTACCCTACACTACCCTACCCTACACTACCCTACCCTACACTACTCTACCCTACACTACCCTACACTACCCTACACTACACTACCCTACCCTACACTACCCTACCCTACACTACCCTACCCTACACTACCCTACCCTACCCTACCCTACCCTACATAAGAACCTTCTCCTGACAATAACGAACTCGACAAAAAAAGAATTAGCGAAATCGGTCCAGCCATTTAGGAGGAGTTCAATGACTAACACACGGACAGAAGATTTATATATATAAAGATTATATGTCCTACTATTACTACATTTTTTTCAGATGTCCGATGTGGTAGGAGGGGGGGGGGGACACACACTTAACTGTAACAAAAATTTGCAAATGTATACCTGAACCGAAAAATGGTTTTAGCACACCCTCAGTAGTTTTGGAAGAGCCACTCAACGATACCCCACACGATAGGGTACGTCTTCGAGAGAAAGTCATCTCCTCCTTACATGTAGCGTTGCCAGGCATCCGGATAAAGCCGGACAGGGTTAGGCCAAATAAGATGGTGTCCGGCCTGTCCGGCTTTTGTCAGGCTTTTTAGGTTTCATGATTTAACCCGTCACCTGGACATTCGGGTGAGCGCTGTCGTATGACCATGGCGGCGTTTCATAATCTGATTACTCGTCTCAAGGCCAGTAAACATGACTTATTGATTTAGTCGTATCTAATAATTTAGGAGTCCGGCTTTTTTACCCAAAAGTCTGGCTAAACTGGCACGTATGTCCGGCTATTTAATTTTAAGACCTGGCAACCCTACTTACATGTAGGGGACGTACACTTAATTTTTTTTTCGAAATCTTATTGTAACGCTGTTGGCATCATAAATATGTATATCCATGCCAAATTACAGCTCTCTAGTACTTGTAGTCTCTGAGCTAGGCCGCGCACAGACGGACAGACTGACAGACATGGCGAAACTATAAGGGATCCTTGTTGACTTCGGAACCCTAAAAACTGAACCTTTTTTTTTTTAATTCTTAATTTTTTTTTCTGGAAAATGTAATGAAATTAAGAACAGTTTTAGTATATTTTAATGAAGGAGCATATAAGTTGGTTAGTATTTTGGCAATGCCTGTCCATTCCTGAGACACGCGTCTCTTCAAATTTCTTGGGAAGGTAAGCAAATACTACCCAAATGGGGGCCAAGTGCGATTGGTGGAAGCAGTATGGCTAGTTATGAACTGAATCCTTACATACTTACTTCCTTGCTGGCTAAACGACTCAAATAGGATCTTGGCCTCCGACACCAACCAAATCACTCCACTTTCTTCTGTCGTGCACCACTTCGTGCCAATCGGCATGCTAGCTCAGCGACCCAAATAGGATGTCCACGCGGGTTCAAAGGAGGGTGAGTGGTGCGCGAGCTAAAAGCGGCTCGCGAGAGTGGTTTTTTCCCAATTCCTATCCCAGATCTGAATATTCTTATTAGCAGTTTATGTGATTTCCCACTCCCTGAACCATCTCTGTGCCAAAAATCACAACAATCCATTGTTCCGTTGCGATGTTAAAGAAATGAACCAAAAAAAGTCTACTTTTTCAGTAAGCTTGAGGAACTACATCGGACTATGCTATTTTCACGTAATAAAAAGTAGCCTTTGTCCTTCCCCGTGACACAGGCTACCTGCACGCCAAATTTCTTTAAGATTGGTCAAGGTGTTGAAGCGTGAAAAGGTAACATTACAAACAAACCAATTCACATTTATAATATTACTAGCTGACCCAGCAAACGTTGTTTTGCCGTATTGAACTAAACCTTACCACCTATTCCAATACATATACCCAACACACATAAACAATTTCACGGAAATCGGTCGAGCCGTTTCGGAGGAGTACGAGTACAAACACCGTGACACGAGATTTTTATATATTTTTATTTATATGGTTTGGGTTGAAATGGATTATAGTAGGTGTATATATTTATTGAATATTGCATTTTATGAGATTTTATTTTTTAGGTCTTAACTTGCCAACGGAAAAACTCTCTTACCTGTTGCTTTAGCCCTAATGACAAAAACATGTAATATTCAATATCTCTTTACATACACTTCTCTTTTCTCATCTAACCCCTCCGTGGCATAATGGTTAGTCCATTAGTTCCACATCAGGAGGTCGTGGATTCGATTCCCGGCATAGTCTAATTTTGTAAGACTCGGTTTAGTTGGTGGTAGGCCATCAGTGTTAACACCATTGATGTGTTTCGGCTTGAAGATAAGATAGCCAGATCCCCATTGCGTTGGGGTATCTTGATAAGCCCGCTTCCATCTTCGGCATCATCGTCACTTAGCATCAGGTGAGATGATGCCCAGGGCTTACCAATTGTAAATAAAAAAAGGTAATAATGTGTTACAAGTTAAGGAAAGTGAACATGTTTTTGTGATATGAAAATCATAAACAAAATTTTTCCAAAAATTTATTTTAACACCTTAAATTCGATTTTTAAGTACATTAACAATACTAGATTTAAATTATCCTACCGATTTATTTATGGCAACACAACAATCTTTTGTAAAGTTAATATGTATTTTTCTACTTGTTGGGCAGATATAATAAAAATGCGTCAAAATATCTTTAAATTTAGATCACAACTTACTTATTTAAACTATTTTAAGTTCTTAAAAAACATATAAAAAGATTACCTAATAGTAATTTGAAATTTTGTGTACAAAAACTATTATAGTTAATTTTAAACACAGCGATTAGTGAAAAATAAGGCACCTTAAAGCACCTTTTTTAATTAATTTATACAGGGTGGGAAGGAGTATACCGACAAATTTATACAGGGTGGGAAGGAGTATACCGACAAATTTATACAGGGTGGGAAGGAGTATACCGACAAATTTCTACAGGGTGGGAAGGAGTATACCGACAAATTTATACAGGGTGGGAAGGAGTATACCGACAAATTTATACAGGGTGGGAAGGAGTATACCGACAAATTTATACAGGGTGGGAAGGAGTATACCGACAAATTTATACAGGGTGGGAAGGAGTATACCGACAAATTTATACAGGGTGGGAAGGAGTATACCGACAAATTTATACAGGGTGGGAAGGAGTATACCGACAAATTATAACCAAAGATTCTAATGCCTATTTAGACAAAAAAAAGTAATATAAACATGGGCCAGTAAAGCCTACTTTTCGAGATATTAATTTTTTAAATAATTCACAAGTTCAAAAAATCTCAAGGGTAACACGCCCTAATAATATCAGATGTTTATCTGACGTTTGTTGTCTTGAGCTCTAAATAATCAAGTGTAATACTCTGACGTCACTATGTAGACTAAGGTTTCGTTTAGAAGGGATTACTCTCGTTAAGTGATTTTTTTGTTCCAGAAATTAAGTAAGTTAATAAGGCAGTTTAGACCCATGTTGATATAACATTATTCACTCATAATACCACCAGGAATCCATGGTTAAAATCTGTCGGTATACTCCTTCCCACCCTGTATATTTATTCATGGTGACTTTTAATTAGTTCTTGATAGCAAAGTATATGAATGTATTCGTGATTACAAACAACTTTCCCAAAGAAACTATATGTCAAATTTCAAAAAAAATTTTGGTCCTCGATACATAATAAGATAAATCAAAATAAAAATGAAATCGGCAAAAATGTATCGAGCCTACAATTTTTTTCTAATTTGACATATAGGTTCTATGGAAAAGTTGTTTGTAATCACGAGTACATGCATATCCTTTGCTATCAAGAAATAATTCAAAAGTCACTCCATATATTTTTTATTTGTTAATAAATTCAGCCTCTAAAAAATTTTTAAAAACAAAATTAGAAGTAAGTAGACATGTAAAGTATTTCTCGTAAACTTTTTTTATAAAAAAATGCACTGGCACAGCTACCTATACCTACTACGTATGCCCAGGTAATTTGTATGATGGTTAGAATGACAACTGAAAAAAAATAGTGAACTCCGATGTGAAGGCGTATTAACACTTTTTGTTTTGACATTATTTTTATTTTTATTCTTAATTTTCTTTTGATTATCTTTTTTATGTTTGAGTTTTATACTTTTATAATTTATCTTTCTCGCAAGCGCTTCTATATTTTTCAAATTTGTATAGGAGGTATCTTTTTAGAGTTTTTAGTTTGATATAATTATCATTTATAGCACGTTATTGATATTAGTAGTTTTCTCGATTGCGTAAATTTGGCAAAAAATTTTGGAAAATAATAAAATTAAAAATTTGTTACTACCATTTTGTTATTTTTAAAGATTTTGAATTTCATACTCCAAAATGTTTTTTTTTTTATAGGAGCTTTACGCTCTTTTTAATGGTCACAAAATAGTAATTAATACATGTAAAAATTTGTAAAAATTTTAAAACAAACATAACAAAATTGTTAGTAATGTCAAAATAAAATCATTGATATGAAACAATTAGTTAATGTTATTAGGATATGAAAACATTTGACACGAGAAGTTATAAATTAAAATAAATTAATTTGCAATTAATGCTTTTGACAAGAGTAGGCCAGTTCACACGGACAGCACCCGGTCACGGGTATAACGCGAGAGTCATACAATATAGTATCACGATGACATAGGTATTTTAATTATATATTATAAAATTTATAAATATTAAATATTTAATTAAATTTAATTCTTGACATTATTTTTACATTATTTTTACACTATTTTTGACGTTACTTTTAACATTGTTATCAACGTGTTTTATTTTTATTTTTAATTTTCTTTTGATTATCTATTTATGTTTGACTTTTATCATTAAAAAAAAATTATATTTGATCATTAAAAATTGAAAAATTTTATTTATTCAAAGCATTTATAAAGAATTCTTCCTGTAACCTTTCGACAACTGTCTTTTTAATCATTTACTACGATTCACCCGGACATACGTACATTACACCTACATATACAGCATGTAAAAAAAGGTGTAGGAGCGTTGGGCTTCTACTCATCCAACTGAAGAACTTTCCGCCACATACGCAGAGTGAACTCGCCAAAAATTTTTGGACTCTATGAAAAAAAAAAACGACGGGTTGCACTCCGGGAGTGCCGGCAGAAGTGAAAACTTGAATATTAACGTTGTGCATTTTTGATATTTTGGAATGGTTATAATTTTGCGGCTTTAATTATCAGCATAAAAGTACTATCATTTATGTGGTAGAATACAATATTTATTTATTGCGCTATCGTACACAAACATGACAATTTATATTACATTAAAAAGTTTATATCTCAGAAAAATATAGATACTAAAAAAAACAAGGCAGTATGGCCAATGAGCCTTAGCCTGCCCTGTAAAGAGCAAACTAACAAAAAATCAACTTTCATCCATAACTTCCGGCTGTCTACTCTCCATCCGTCTTACGAATTTTCGATCAGGTCACGTGTCCTGACGCGAGTTTAACATTTTTTACCCATTACAAAAAAGTGCACAACGCCGCTTAAGAAGTTTTCACTTCAAAAAAAATGATCTGGTAATTTAACCAACTTTGTATGGGAAGTTGATTTTTGAAAAATATTTATTGGTTTCATGCGAAATGTTGTTCAAATTGATAAGTGGAAGCCCCAGTTACCGGGTCCTACGCCAATTTTTGAAATGAAAACTTCTTTGGAAAAAATCATTCAACTCGCGACACTGTCACCGTACCAGGAACCCTCGCAGGGTCAAAACTTTGTCAACCTAGTCATTCGCCAGGAACATTCGAAGGGTCAAAACTTATAAAACTGTGAAAAGTTTTCACTTCTGTCGTCGGCACTCCCGGAGTAGTTTTTATTTTTTTACATCCTGTATAGTGGATACCCGTTTTAATTGCATTTTCATTAAAATTAATAATACACAAATTACAATGCACAACATAAAATTTTTCATTACATTATAATTGTTTTTTTTTTTAATAACTTGAACTAACTTTTATAGTCTTTTTTGTAAGAAGGTATAACGAATTAGTTCAGATCATTTTTCTATGTTGTGAAAAAGAATTTTAGAGTTTTGTATTATCTTGAAAATTTAAGTTATTTTGAAACTGGACTTAATTTTTTTTTTAAAAGTACTGCCTAAAACATGTCCTAAGTGAAGAATTCAACGATACCTCGCCTCCAAAATATATCCATCAGTCAAAGAATTAGACTTATTATATTATATACAGGACGCCAAAAGATTGCTCCACTCATGAATATTTTCTTCCCAGGAACCCATACAAAAATCACGAAAAAATCTGTTGATCGAATTGTATGAAAAGTTCAATTTTTGTCGCAATTTTTTTAAACATTATTAAGTTTCATGAACGGAAAGTTTCTAAGAGCGGTCTTTTTACATCCTGTAGAGATAGATTCAAGATAACACATTCACACGAAAAACTTATATCTCCTAAATGAACAGCTGGTTGTAAGCTTCGACCAATAAAACAGCTACGGACCGGCCTACGCGAACAGTTTTGATGCTTACAATAAAATGAGCGCATTCGCTTATTTCGCCTTAGAAATTAGGGAAATTTACTATCTCATTCGGGCTACATTCCGAGTACGTCTCTCTATCTCTGTCACTGTTTATATTTGAACAAACCTCGGTAGACTATGAAGTTATAATTGATTAATTTTTTATAAGATTAATGTATGGATAAGGCCGGTCCATTATATTTGGTCGAAGGTAATAAGGTATCTGATTGTAATGTTTCTTGTAAGACATTTTACATTAGATACAAACAATAATCAAAAATCAAAAAATCTAACTTACTATAATACTGAAGAAATTTACAATAATAAAAAAAATATTTACAATAATAACTAATAGGTACTATTATTATTATTTTATTAGTAATGGAAGACCTCACTGGCAATAACTTACACGAAACTTGAATACAATTTTATTTTTATACAGGGTGTAACAAAATTGGTGTAGGTCCCGTTAGCTGGGGCCTCTACTCATCGTACTGAACAACTTTTGTTCTACGACTTTGCTGAAAACGTAAAAAAAATTTTTTACTCTTCATACAAATCGATCAGCTGAACGGCCAATTTTGTGCATTTTAGTATGGAGGGTCCATTTTTTTTTGAGAATTGACTATGGGTTCCTTGGGGAAAGTTGTTCAGTATGACGAGTAGAACCCCCAGTTAACGGGACCTACATCAATTTTGTTACATCCTGTATACTCCGATATAAAAGTTGTTCCTTTTCGTGTAGAAACAAAATACTTAGACTCTATTTATAACTAATTGTATAGAAACATAATTACACATTACCGCATTTGTGATTTTTACTTATCTTGTGATGTGGAATTCTACATAACTACATGAGTTTTTTTAATCAAAATATTATTTTTCCACGAATAGTTAGGTTAACTTACTTCCACTTTCAATATAACACAAGAATAGGATCTTTATTTGATAAAAACGGCAGATTGTAGTATTTCCTCATATTACTGAATACCTTACCCCAAGAAACGCATACAATCCGAGTAAAAACTTACTTCAAGAAACCTATAACATCCGAGCAAAAACTTACCCCAAGAAAACTATACAATCCGAGCAAAAACTTACCTCAAGAAACGTATACAATCCGAGTAAAAACTTAGTTCAAGAAACGTATACAATCCGAGCTAAAACTTACCCGAAGAAACCTATAACATCCGAGCAAATACTTACTCCAAGAAACTTATACAATCCGAGGAAAAACTTACCCCAAGGAACGTATACAATCCGAGCAAAACCTTATTCCAAGAAACTTATACACTCAGAGCTTGGAGCGTCTAAAAAAGTGGCCTATGTGTTAATCCAGGTCCTAATCAGTCTACCTACCAAATTTCAGCCAGACTCGTTCAGTAGTTTTTGCGTGAAAGAGTAACAAACATACATCTTTACATTCTTACAAACTTTCGCGTTTATAATATTAAAAGGAAGTAGGATATTAGTAGGATAGAAAAACAGTAATTATACCGCCTTTAAAAGCCATCTGACGACGATGCTCAAATACATTTTTTGACCCGATTACATTATAGACCGCGCAAGAGTCATCTAATAATAAAAATCATCAAACTCACAAAATTACTAACGGTAGTAACTGGTAACACTACCCACCCCGTTTTTTTAGCTCCGATATCCCCGAGGGAAGTGGTTCATTGTCGTGAATTGTATAATTATACTGTTTGCCGCTTATTAACAAATAAAAAATCACCTAGTATTTACACTCGACTTAGCTATCACTCATGATTTTGCATTCCACACACGAAATGCTCATTTATAGTTGAAACCTAGAAGACTGTTTTGCAAATACTATCGATTAATACACAAAGACTCAACGTACCTTGGGTCCATCTCATCAATCTCGCGTCCTTTTGTTTCTGGCACAAATAGTACCACAAACAATAGACCTACCACAGATATACCCGCATACAACCAAAACAATCCGTACAGACCAATCAAATCTTGAAAATCTGCTTTAGTTTTAACATTTATGAAACCACATAAATGGCTAAAACTTGTAGCCAAGGCACTGCCTGTACTTCTGTATTCTAAAGGAAACAATTCTCCTATCAGCAATGCAGAAATCGGACTGATACCCAATGAGAACGCGATAGTAAAAGTCAGAACACAAATCAACGGTATCCAATCGTAAGAACCGGAATCTAAACGTGTTATATCTGTTGAGTTTGTGAACACATCATCGTAATATAAATAGGAACCGAATCCAGCTAACGCTATAGACATCATAACTCCACTGACTAATAGAAGGGGTAATCTCCCAACGTGATCTATTAACATACCTGAGAGACATGAAGCTAATAATTGTACAACGCTTGTAGCTATAGCACCACCATGTGGATTCATCATTTTAAAAGACTTCTTAAACAATGGCACAGCGTAGAAGTTAAAAACATGAGCACCAGTGAATCTTTGAAAGAACATTAGGCCACAAGTGATCAGAACTGGTCGCGTTAACCTCTTAGAGAATAGCACTTTAAGTCTACTTGTGCTGCTATCCCTGTACTGTTTGCTAGCAATGATATTGCTTCTGATAGTAGCTAGTTCTTGTCCTATATCAGCTTCAGGTCCTCGGAGCCACTGCAGGGATTTTGCAGCTTTCTCTTCCTTTCCTCTCAGGAGTAAAGAGGATGGAGTTTCTGGAATGAACAGTAAAGCCACGAAGAGGAGGATCGGCGCTGAAGCGACGACTAAAGCCAGTTGATTCCAATTCAGGTAGGCTCCGACGGAGAAAGAGATAAGAATGCCGATCTGGTTAAGGATCTTCAGCACTGAGCTGAGACAACCTCGGATTTCTGGTAACGCTATCTCAGTGACATAGACCTGAGGACAAAAGAGAAAGTGTTTTACATTTTCATTCATTTAAAGCATTGGTAGGTGAATTTTGTACTTGTGACGAATTTTCAATGTGAATACACCTTATACACATAGCTCGTAGAACAAATGACCGTTGGGGTAGTAAAGTTAACCGGAAAACGTAGCGTAGGTAGGCCTCCCACTGGGTGGACTGATGACCTGGTGAAGGTCGCGGGAAGCCGCTGGATGCGGGCAGCACAGAACCTTGACATTACACCTTATACATCATCATCATCAACATATCAGTCGAGAGACATCAACTGCTAAACATTAATAGGTCGGGGAAAAAGTGTCTTTGTATTTTGTAACTATAAATCTGTAATCAAATCTCTTTGCTTGTATTATTTGTACCTGGCTGGTTATAATAAAATTAAATAAGAGAACTTTTGAAATTTTAATTTAAAAAGAACCGGCCAAGTGCGAGTCAGAACCGCACACAAAGGGTTCCGTACCATCATACTAGATCGATGACGCTAGTTTCTTGTATGGTAAAACACGTTTTTTGTATGGAGACCCCCTTATTTTTCTATTAATTTTTAGTATTTGTTGTTATAGCGGCAACAGAAATAATCATCTGTGAAAATTTCAATTGAATAGCTATCACGGTTCATGAAATACAGCCTGGTGACAGACGGACGGACAGCGGAGTCTTTGTAATAGGGTCCCGTTTTTACCCTTCGGATACGGAACCCTAAATATAAAAAATAAAAAATTCTGTCTATGAATTGATTAAAAGTAACGAGAAATTCGCTACAATTTGAAATTTTATGTAAAAAAAATTGTAAAAATGTATGAGGCCGTGAATAAAATTTGTGCTCTTTATTGACCTAATGCAGTATCAGTTAGAATCACAAACTTGGTTCAAAAGTTTCTAGTTTTGAAATCTGAATGTTCAAGATGCAGCTCGATTTGTTCGCCCTGTTTGAATTAGCATACAAAATACGAATAAACTTATTTCCCGACCTAAAAGGGACACCCTAATGATTCACACATCAACCTCTCCTTCGTTGCCAGCATCCAGCAGCTTTTCGCGACCTTCACCAGGTCATCGGTGCACCGAGTGAGAAGCCTACGAGAAGACCAAGAGGGTGACGCAGACCCTGGGCAGGGCTACGTTTCCAGGCGGCGCAGTGTCTGCGGGCAAGCCCTCTCGCACATCTACCAGATACGCTAGACTGCCAGGTTTATGATATAGCGTCCCCACTTACCTACCCTAGGGCATAACAGTGGGGGCCGCTATTCCTGCCAACACCACAAGGTGAAGACAAGGACCAGTTACGGTAGGTCTTGCCGCCAAGACGCTTGTCCTGGTACTCTGCAAGGCGAGTGCCTCGTGGAAGAGAACCACTACCTACTGTTCAGGTAGGTCCCGGAGCTGTAGGCACGCTCACCTCCCGCGGCTTTCGCGGACAGACGAATCCTTCTGCAGCACTAACTAAATCGTCTCATCATCTTCATATCAGCCGAAAAACGTCCGCTGCTGGACAAAGGCCTTCCCCAAGGATTTCCACGACGACGGGTCCTGCGCTACCCGCATCCAGCGGCTTTTCGCGATCTTCACCAAGTCACACCCTAGACACTTCATATAACGGGCCAAAAATGAAGAAAAATGAAGAAAATATTTATTTACGTTTTTATTTTGATGTATAAGTAACAAGCTACTTTAAGTACATATTGTATAGTGTATGCGTACTGTTTGTTCATGCTCTCTTGGTCAGCCATGCTTTTGCCAAAGTATATTTAATAGTACTAACATACCAGTATGGACACTCCCTGCCGCTCTCTAGACTGCGACCTCACCCCCTCGTCAACCAGATTGATGCAGATTGGTTACAGTTTCAAATAAGGAGTGACGGAGCAAACAAAATGGCGTCAAAATCCTATACGTTCGACAAACAAACTAAAACCAATCTGTATCAATCTGGGTGACGAGGGGGTGAGGTCGCAATCTAGAGAACGGCAGGGAGTGTCCATACTGTACGTTAGTACTAATAATATAAATAAATAAATAATATATATACTTTGTTGGGGCAGTAAAGTTCTCGAGTGGCGACCACGCACCGGAAAGCGTAGTGCAGGTAGGCCTCCCACTCGGTGGACCGATGACCTGGTGAAGTTCGCGGGAAGGATATGATGATGATGACCAGGTGGTCGGTCCACCGCGTACGAGTATATCGTCTATTAAAACGCAAAATGCATATTATGAATTCTTCTTACCTGAGTAGTCATAGTGATACAGCACACCACCATCCCACCGCAGAAAGAGATGGCTGATAACATGTCCACGCTGGTAGAGAGAGACGTAGCTAGCCACGCGAGGGTGTAAGGTAGGGCTGCCATCAGGAGTACTTTCCGTCTTCCGAACTGCATCGCCATACCACCTAGGATGCCGCCGACTAGCGCTCCTGAAGAGAAAAGAGATTTTAAAGTTAACTTTTTGAAAGTTAAAGGTAGTTTAAAGTATAAGAATAGGATTAAGGCGATGCTTTGATTGGAACAGTTGTCTCTGTTTTTTTTATTTATTGTTTATTGTACACAATAAAATGAGAAATACATACCTAAGTAAAAAAAACATAAGATTTACAATTTGTATGCTTAACTCTGTAAGAGTTTTCTGCCAACAAACCAGTAAGTGGGAAAGAAATGTAATAGAACGGGTAGAGGCGTGTACAAATTTGTTATTAGAAATGTAAAAAAGAACTAAATATTATAAGATATAAGTTCCTAAGTATTGTTACGTTAAACAAATACGTTTAAGTTAATATATATAATAATATACCTACTGCATATGCTTTATGTGTAAAGAGTAAATAAAAAACCACACTTATGCACTTTTACGCACGTTTATGCACGTGGACCTCCTTCGGCTGATATGATGATGGTAATGAAGAAGCACAAAAGCATAATAATAATAATAATAAATAATAAATATTCTTTATTGCATACCAAAAAACTTTACTTACAGAAACTTAATTTAAAAATGTACAGTGCAAAGGCAGCCTTATCGCTTTGACGATTTCTTCCAGGCAACCTTAAGGTAACCGGTAGGAGTTGGTAGGTAAAAGGCTAAATGCGGATCTGGAAGCATCTGGATTGATAAACTTCATGTCATAGTCCCAACTGCTAGGGCGCTGGGGCACAAGTCTTTTATGAAACTCGGGAGGGTTAGGCCATACTACACAAGGGACCAAGTCTGAATTGGTGGACGTTGTAGGAGTCATCATCATCATCACATCAGCCGAAGGACGTCCACTGCAGGACATAGACCTCCCCCAAGGATTTCCACGAAGACCGGTTCTGCGCTACCCGTATCCAGCGGCTTCCCGCGACCTTCACCTGCTCCTCCAGGCCTGCTCACGCTACGTTTTCCTGTGCGCGGGCGCCACTCGAGAACCTTACTCGAGCCCCAACGGCCATCTTTTCTATGAGCTATGTGCCCTGCCCACTGCCACTTCAGGTAGGGGTCACTACACTTTTATAAGTTTTCAATCCGCCTATAAATCGGGTTATGGCTGTTATCGGTAAGTTCATTGACCAATTTGTATGGTGCGTTCAAAATTTGCGAATTTAATACAGGCTATATAAGATGTAACAAAATTAGCTGATTTTACCTGGTGCTTCTGCCCATGAATCTGAACAACTTTCCCCATGGAACCCATATTCAAATCGCAATAAAAAATGTGGCTCACCCATACCAATTTTAACCACCTCCGTGGAGTAATGGTTAGTCGATTCGCTTCACAGCAGGAGGTTGCGGGTTCGATTCCCAGTGGGGTCAACTTGTAAGATTCGGTTTGGTTGGTGGTGGGGCATTTTCTAAGCCCGCCTGGCTAGCTACCACCATCTTATCTAAGTCTTGCCGCCAAACATTAGTGTTAACAACATTGATGTGTTCCGGCTTGAAGATAAGATAGCCAGTTCACGATTACGTTGGGGAATCTTGGTAAGCCCGCTTCCATCTTCGGCATTATCGTCACTTACCATCAGGTCAGATGAGGGGCTTACCAATTATAAATAAAAAAAAATACCAACTCGATTACCTGATTGATCAGCCAACTAAGTATGGGAAGTTCAAATTATTTTGAGATTTGACTATGGGTTTCATTGGGAAAGTTGTTCAGTTTTATGGGTAGAAGCACCAGTTAAAATAGTTTCAGCTACCTTATATGGGAAAAGTCATTCAGCATGATGCGTAGTAGCCCCAGTTAATAGTCCCTATACAAAATTCACATGCTGTACAAGAAGAAGAAAACCACAAATCTTTCTATAATTATCACTGGCCAACTTCACAAACATCCTATCCCAACAAAAACGATTTTACGGTCTGAGATTGTGATCACAATTACAAATATAGAAACACGACTGAATATATGTCTGTCTGTCTTAGTTTATTTATGTCTGCATACTCCAAGTAAGATTGTTTCGAGATGAGATACTTTGGTATTTTTGGACTAATTAAAGTCTATTTAATTGGTGTATTTTTGGAGTATGAGTATTTCGAGTGGATGAAATATTTGTAACATTTACGGGACCTAAACTTCTAAACATGAGACAGTCATCAAGCAAAACTTGAGTGGAACTCCTTGCCTGTGTCTGTCTTTTCCGACTCCTACAATTTGGGGATTTTCAAGGCGAGAGTGAAAAGGCATTATTTGACTTTGCATGTACCATCCTCGACTACATCGTCACTTACCATCAGGTGAGATGTAGTGAAACGCACTCAAATCCTACTTAATATTATAAACGAGAAAGTTTGTAAGAATGTATGGATGTATGTTTGTTAATCTTTCACGCAAAAACTACTGAACGGATCTGACTGAAATGTAGTATGTAGATAGATTAGGACCTGGATTAACACATAGGCTACTGTTTTCCACGCTCGCGAGCCGCTTGCGGCTCGCGCACTGCGCACCCTTGATAAGTCATAGAAACGTTGTCCACGCGGGTGAAGCCTCGGGGAACAGCTAGTTTATAATAATGTGGAAAAAAAACGCCGAACACGTTAAAAGACCGACTTCCATCTTAACAATAATTGGTAAACTCTTGGCATCATCTCACCTGATGGTAAGTGACGATGACCAAGATACCCCAACGCAATGGAGAACTGGCTATCTTATCTTATGGCTTTTTATTAATTTTCTAAAAAAGCACTACCGATAATTTTTATAAAATTTATATTGGGACCAACATGGCAGCATAACCTATCGAATAAAAAAGGAATTACGGAAATCGGTCACAAAATCGGAAAATCGGTTACAACCTGCGAAAATATCGCGAAAGAAACACATGTTTATTAATATTGTAGAACATTTTTTTGTTCTATCATCAATAGTTTCCGTAGCGTATGCGATGAAAGAAATTTTTAAGTAATTTTTTTTTACCTCGGTTCACGTTACTGAAGTTTTAGCAAGGATCCCTTATTTTTTTCTAGTAATAAATTTTACTATGTTACTCAGCAATAATGTAGCAATCAAATGGTGAAAAAAATTTTAAAATCGATTCAGTAGTTTTTGAGTTTATTCGTTACAAACATACAAAAATACAAAGCCTCTTTATAATATTACTAGTGGATGCCCGCAGCTTCGCCCCCGCAGATCCCGATTTTTGCGGTTCCCGTGGGAATTTCCCAAAATCCTTTCTTAGCAGATGCCTACGTCATAACATCTACCTGCATGCCAAATTTCAGCCCGATCCGTCCAGTGGTTTGGGTTGTGCGTTGATAGATCACTATGTCAGTCAGTCAGTCACCTTTGAGTTATATATATTTAGAAGTATAGATGTGAAAGTTTGTACGTATGGATGTATGTATAGATGTCTGTTACTCTTTCACGCTTCAACCACTAGACGGATTTGGGATGAAACTCACACAACACTGAAGTTTTTGATGCCAGAACAAAAGCAAAATAAATCGTGATTTAAGACCGAATTGTTAACGTGATGGATTACCTACTGTTTGACTTTAGTTAAACACACTGAAATACATCGGACGAATCGATCGAGGGTATTTTGGTGCCACAGACGACACAGTTTTGTAAATAAACAAAACAAAATTTTACGACTTACGTTCTTCCTTCGCAAACTCTTTACGGAGTGGTAAGCGAATATACAGGATGTAACAAAATTGGTGTAGGTCCCGTTAACTGGGGGTTCTACTCGTCATACTGAACAACTTTCTCCAAGGAACCCATAGACAATTCTCAAAAAAAAAATTGGACCCTCCATACTAAAATGCACAAAATCGGTCGATCAGCTGATCGATTTGTATGAAGAATAAATGAAAGCCAGGTAGTAGAACAAAAGTCGTTCAGTATGATGAGTAGAAGCACCAGTTAACGGGACCTACACGAATTTTGTTACATTCTTTATATATTTTGGTTATATTATGACTTCTAATTCTTTGTAATTAAGTTGTCAAATCCTAGCTTTAAATAAAAATAAAAAAACGGCCAAGTGCGAGTTGGACTCGCAGTATGAGGGTTCCGCACCACCACGCCTCTCCACTCAACTATGACAATGATACCTATGCACATGACAAACAAAAGACATAAACGCGAGGAACAGAAAATACTACTAGCGCTATCTAGTGGTGTTTTAGTGAACTATTTTCCGTAAGTGAACGTATTATATTGAGTTTAGCTCTTATAGGTTTTCCTGTAATCTACAAGCATAGAACTTTATTTTGTATTGTTTTTAAAATTTTAGGCTCAGTAGTTTTCGAGTTCAGGGGGAATGGTCAATTTTCGTCTTCTTTCATGAATAAAATCAAAACTAATAATTTTACAATAAAAACAAAAATATATTTGAGATCCTCATATTGAGCCCTTTCATTTGATATATGACACAGTAAGATTCGCGAAACTTTTTTTTCAATTTCTTAATTTTTCCCCCGAAAATGACCCTTATTTAAAAAAATATATATATTTACTTTACATATCTGTTTGGGTCATAGGATTACACTATCCTACCAAATTTTACCTGATGTGTTCCAGTAGATTTGGAGCAAATTGCCTGTGACGGACGGACGGAAAATAGCCAGTTCCCCATTGCATTGTGGAATCTTGGTAAGCCCGCTTCCATCTTCGGTATCATCGTCACTTACCATCAGGTGAGATGATGCCAAGGGCTTACCAATAGTGGATTTAAAAAAAACTTCCTCAACGGCCATTTGTTCCGCTATCTATGTGCCCCACATCCTGCATCTAAAATTTTGCTATTTTGTACCTTTTGGTCACCCTGGTTCTCTAATAGTCCGTTTTCTATAATCCATAATAATCATAATCCATTTATTCATAATTTGTAAATTACATGTCAAAATTACATTTTAAAAATACTTAAAAACGGATAAAATAAAATAGTTAACAATAATAAAATTAGGAATGTCAATAATCGCAATGGAAATACACGTCAGTAGGTAAATAAATCGCATTACACATAATAACAATTTACAATGTCAAAAAAAAAACAATTTCATGTAAAATAATACTATGTAAAGCTATAAAGCTTTAAATTAATTAATACTATAGAACGATTGCTCCATAAGCCAGCGCTTTAAATGAAATTTTAACGACTCAGTGCTTTTTGACGTAATAATGTTTTCCGGTAGATTGTTATAGACTCCGGAACCCATGATGTGTGTCAGTTTATCTGATTTAGTAAGTGAGTGGGGCAGAGGAATAAGCTTGTCTGCATTGCGGGTTTCGCGGCCATGCACATCCCTATGAGTTTCGTACATAGATCGATTTATTATGACGAGAGACGGCAGCGTCATGATACCAAGCGACTAGAAGTACAGTCTCGCTGATAGGTCCTGCCGCACTTGGACAATAGCTCTAACAGTTCGCTTTTGCATCCGAAAGACGCGCTCCCATTCGGCAGCGCGGCTCCAGAGCTCGGCGCCATACTGAAGCAGCGAGTGCACAGTCGCAAAGTAACACGCGCGTACCGTCTCCCGATCCATCATGCGCGATAGTCGCCTCAGCGCAAAGCAGGCGCTACCGAGCCTCGCACATAGTTTGTCCACGTGTGGTTCCCACGTCAAGCTTTTGTCCAATTCAAAACCCAAGAAGGTCGTCTTTTCTACCTGCCCTATCCGTGTCCTCCTATATTTACATGTAGGGACCTAGGGCATTTACCTGACAAGTCGAAGTGGAGAAAGTGGGTTTTTTTAAAGTTGAGGATAAGTCCATTTAGATTGAATCACTGAAGAAGTCCCTCAGCGGTCTTATTTATCTCTTGCTCTAACGCTTCGATACTTTGCGCGATTACTACTGCTGCCACGTCGTCAGCATACATTAGTATGTTGGCGCTAGCTACTACGTCTGGCAGGTCGTTTAAAAGCAAAGAGAAGAGGATGTTGGAGATTGAAGACCCCTGTGGGACTCCTGCAGTTGTGCACATCGCGTCGGATTTTGCTGTGCCACCATTCCCTATAACGATCTGTGACCTATCATGGAGCAGATCTACAAGTATATCTAGTGCAGGGCCACATATTCCGTAGTGTTTTAACTTGGCTGCTAAAAACTATGATCGGCCAAATCGAATGCTTTTGATAAGTCACAGCATATCACTGCCACATGCTGCTTGTTCTCTCGATCATCGACTATTAATTTAATGACTTCCCTTGCCAAGGACGTGGTGGACCGGCCCGCACGGTACGCGTACTGCTTGTCAGATAGGTGCAAATAGCATCTCTGACTCAACAAGGTACTCTATGAGTCTAGAACTTAATCCGTTCTCAAGCACTTTTGCAATTGCAGACAGGCCTGTATCCATCTATATCTTCTCTCTTGCCTTTGCCCTTAAAATAGGTGCAATCTTGCTGGTTTTAAATGGAGCAGGATAAGAGCCTTCCTTAATGCATCTATTAAAAAGAATAGCAAGAATTGGAGATAATGGATTCACCGCGTTGTACAACAAGTCCATCAATTATCACACATCTTTTGTAGGCTTACGCGGAATCATAAATGAAATTATTTTGAATACTTCCCTCGTTGAAAAAGGCCTAAATCTTAAACAGCAGTCCGAAGGGAGTCGCGTTGCAGCAATAACTTGCACTGCTCGCAATGCGTCGGCTGCGGGAGCACCACAGGCCGCAGCTGCAGTCGCAAACCTCGTGTTCATAGCATTGACTGCGTCTGTTTTGGTCTTATATTTGGCACCACTAGGGTCTACGACCACGTCAGTATAATCTGCGGCAGAGTAGTTCATTTTTCATCGTTCAGCGTTAACTATTTGCCTCTATTGGGAATATGCTTGTATGGAGAGGTATATAATTTTGAGTAAAGCAATGCCATTTGGTACGGGTATTATACACGTCCACCTGAGCCCAAAACGTCCGGTAGCCAGTTTGAACTCCGCGACAAGTGGAGGAGAGGGGGGGATGGGGGGAGGGGGGTTAAAGTACAAAGCTCCCGGCGGTCAGAAAAAAAAACTGGCGTATTAGTTTGGAGCTTTCAGTCAAGTTTGGTGTCTTCATAAGGTATTTCCTCGTTTCGGATTCGATCACGCAGGGAAACTTCGCTCATAGCGCGCTCCATCGCCCTTTGGGTGACTTTGAGCCTACTTATGAGATCCATTGGAATAGACCATATTGTCTCAGTTCCGTACGTCATCACTGGTAACACATATTGGTCAAAGATTAGTCTTGAGACACTGCGGCATTTGGGACGTTGCGAATTGCGACATTGCGAATTTTCCCTTCAGTACTATATCTCAGAGATATTTTTCCCTTTTTAAGGCCTTAAGATGGGTCAAATGGCAATATTCAATTCAAAATTTTGAAAGACTGTGTAAAGCTATAACCTTGGAAAAAATATGTAATAGACTTAAAGTAATAAAAAATCGATTTAATTGAATACAATTTTAAAAACTACACTGTTGATGTAAAAAAATAGAATGTAGACCATGTTTTTGGCATTAATTGTAAAATTTCTCGAAAAAAAATTAATTAATGTTGAATGAAACCAACACAAAAAAATCGGTGACTTTAATACCTTTCATTTTACGTGAACATTTTTTTTTTAAATTATTTGAAAGAGAGGGAAAGTAATAAAAACATGTAAAAATCGAGAATTGGGGCGTTCGATATCGGTTTCAACGTAACAGCCGCTTTGCAGCCCGCATTGATTTGAACTAAGAATGAATAGACTTACGTTCGATATTATTTTAACACGTATCAACCTGCTCGGATTAAGTCATCTTAAACCTTTAAAATTTTCTATCGCACAAAGTATGATAACTTCGCAACCTGCAGGCCTGATGCCATTATAGTGTAAGTGGACAATTTCATTTTATGGCCAAACAGCTGGAGGCGAAAAGCGAACAATTTTACGGTTATTAGCGTAATGCATCATGCCAAGATTCAATTAGTAGTTATAAATTTATGTTCGATATTTTAAGTGATTTAGGGCTTGTATTGATTTTGTTTTGGACGAATGTTTATGATGAAATGAACCTTTTGGGCCCTAAGATAGGTCAAATGAAAATATTCAATTCAAATTATTAAAAAACTTTGTTAAGCTATCACTATGGAAAATATATTATAATATACCTAAAGAATTAAAAAATCGATTTCAATTTAATACAATTTTAAAAAGATTACCACTTTTGATATAAAAAAATATACTGTACAATTGTAGACCCTGTTTTGGCATTAGTTGCAAATTTTCTCGAAAACAAATACATAGTTAATGTTGAATGAAACCAACACACAAAAATCGGTGACTTTAACACCGTTCATTTTAATTGAACACATTTTTACAAAACTTATTTGAAAGTATATCGACGCTTGAAAGGCAAAAGGTCACAAGCGCCACTTTGGCCAAAATGAGTTAAGTATGAAGTCATATATAGTTTTTTTTTCTGCGTCGAAAGCACTGGGTTTCACTTCGATAGGAGGATTTCGATGTCGCTTATGCCTGATGTGATTTTAGAAAAATGAGGTATCAAGCGACACACAAATTGGTCATTTCAGGAAATTGTCATTTATGCCTAACTAAAAAACAAGAAAATAATGCACTTTGGCGTTTCGTGCATTTTTGCTTTTTGATATTTTCATAAGCATGACACTTAAGTGGTTTTGCTTTAAGGTCTTGATAATAAATATTACATTTACTTCTTTTCTACCTGTTAAATCATAAAGATATTTGAGCAATTATTGCTTTTTGCCTATCCAGAACAAAAACAAAAAAGGTGTTTAGATTGTTTTTTGTTTTACTTTATAACTAATCGAATGTCACTTAGCCTGTTTTTGCCTGGAACCATCAGAAAATATTGTGTCGTTTATTCACTTCTGCCTCTTTGTAAAATTATATTTGACATTGCTTATGCTGTTTTTACCTTTACAATAAACGATAACCGCGGTAATTTTTCACCTTTTAACATCTTTAGAGATGTCGTTTAATGTAATTTAGTCTGAAAAAAATCTAAATTGAATGTTGTCTATGTCATTTTAAATAGACGTAGTTATTTCAAAACTGTCGTCTGTTTCAAAATGATGTGCGTGTGCGTCTTCATTTCGTCGGTTAGTTCCTGTCTCAGTGCGCGGCGAGTCATTGCGTAGGGAACACGTGTCGTCGTTACTGCATTATATTCATGTGTATAAAGGAATATTCAGAACCAATGTCAGTTATAAGTTTCTTTTGCGTAACATACCTACATTTATTACAAATTGATCCACTGGTAGATATGGAAACTACATAAGAATTACTTACTTACTTACCGACAGAAACATAACGACGAATAAAACTGAGCCTAAAATGAAACCATGACCCCTGAAACCATTCAAGCACATGAAGAGCATTTGAAAGAAAAAGATGACTCTAATAATAGATACAAAGCTCACAAAAATATAACTCTAACAGATAAAACAGCACTGTGCGCTAGTTTTGACTTACAAAAAGTCCTTAACACTCCTTATGGCGACAGCATGCTACTTTTTTACACTCGGAAGTTGGGACTTTACAATTTTGTTGGCCATGAAAACGGAACAAAAGATGGATACTGCTTTTACTGGGATGAAAGTAATGGTAAACGTGGAGCAAATGAAATTGCTACTTTTTTGAATACCTATATAAATATGGTGGATAAACGAGGCAATACCAAAAAACTGTTGCTATACTGCGACTGCTGTCTAGGGCAAAATAGAAACAAAATAATATTAGCAATGAATGGATCATTGCTAATATTATACATTACAAAAATGCCAGATTCTTGAAGTAATTCAAGTAAATTATTTGCTGAAGGGGCATAGTTACATGTCAGCTGACGGGGTGCATGCTAATATAGAAAATAGCATCTCGGGGATAATTTGGGCGCCATCTGCGTGGCACACAGTGTTCGAAAACGCTAGAAAGAATCCAAGACCACTGAACGTTCATCCTATGGTCTTCGATGATTTCCAGAAGTGGAATCTCATAGCTGAAAAATATTTTTCAGGCAACTTGACAGGCAAAATCAGCAAAATACGAATTGCGACGTTCAAAAAAGGGCGTAATAAGGTAAGCGTTAAATACTCTATGTCAGCATCAGCAGCAGAATTCGAAGTAACGGTCCAAGCTAAAGCCAAACCAATGGAACTACCGAAGTGCTACAAAGCACGACTACCTATACCAAAAAATAAATACAATGACCTGTAAAAGTTGTGCGCTGACAGGATCATTCCATCTGTTTTTCATGCAGAGTACAAAACGTTGACTGCTAGCAGCGATGCAAACGACAAATTGCTTGAAACAGATATTGAAGACGGAGATGAAGAGACTTACCTAGATATTCAATAATGATTGAATACTTACATTAATCGCATGTAAGATACTTAAATATTGGTTGATTTTTTAAATTTCGTTCCTAAAATGAGACTGTTTTGTTGTTAACCATTCTTTAATTATATTATATAATTGTAAGGAAAATTTAAAAAACTAATTGCATATACCTATTAAACATGGCATATTGTATAATCAAGTTTACTTTGCTTGGCGATATCATCAGGGTATACAGTAAACCAACATGAGTAGTGATATACCGCGGTAGTTTGGATAGTCTGTTGTCTGAAAATCTGTTTGTTTGAAAAGTAAAGTCTTTAGTTACCTAGATTTAATAAATTATTACATAATTATGACATTCTACATTGAGCACACACTTTTAGAAGTATTTATGTTAGTAGTGATCCTCGGAATTGATTTCCCAAAATAAGACTGCTACTTTTGTTGTGAACCGTTCTGTAATTTTTATAAAAGCACTTTATGGTCTAAGAAAAAAATAACAAGTTTAAGCGATTGTAAGCTTTGTTTGGGTATGCAGCATATTAATATGAGTATCAGTACCTTGGATATACGTGAACATTATAATTTTAATATTGAGATTTTTAAGTAGGTATTTGTATTTTTTACGAGGTAACTGTTATTTCTTTTGTAATTGTTTATAATAATAATGTTGTGGTTCTATTTCATTATTTGACAGAATATTTCTAGAAGATAGTTTACAAAATACAAGTAAAGATAGTTTAGGAGTTGCAAGCATAGATTACATTACCCAATGGTATCTAAGTAATCTTAGTTTGGCAGCTATTTGTTTTCTAAGTTCTAAATGTTATCGCCATTGATAAAGTTATTTTGATAAATGTCTACAAGATTATGAAGAGTTAATAGAGTTAAATGAAGATTTTGTTAGTTGATTATATCTTGTAATTTTATTTAGAACACCCTATTTCCACAAAAAAGCTCTGTCCTAGAAACGACATTTTATGGTTGGCCTACCACTGCCGACAATGCTCCTCAGTGATTGTGGTAGGTATTATTAACGTGAAGTTAGTGTTAAGAGCGGTAGAAAATTTCTACACATTCAATGTTTCTAATGCCTATAATACCTAAATCTAAATAAAATAGGTTTGAAATTTAAAACTAGCGCTAATAGTAATTGACTTTTCAAAAATCATGATTTTCTACTATTATTCTAACATTTATGGCTATAATGTAAGGAAAATAAAAGCGGCATAACTAATTGGTGTGGTCCTTTTTGCGGTTTTTTCTTTTTATAATAAATAATGACGCACCTGCTCTGTCGCATTTGAAGAGGCAGCCAAGAGCCCTCGCTGCACCTCCCCGCAAAGTGGCTCATCCCAATGTCTCTGTGAGTGCAAAGACGTAGGGATATCGCCGCCGCACAGAGTTCTCCACCTGTCGATTGCCTCTACTTTGTGGGCGACTTCAGCGGAGTCCAAAGACTAACGGACAATGTCAGCAAAGAGATCACTGCAGCTAAAGGCAGATGCCAGAAATGCGGGCAGAGCAACTGAAGACACCTTGCGTATGCCGAGACCCCCAAAACGAACCGGAAGCGAAGCCTGGATCCACGCTTTAGATGTAAGCTGACGATTTAGTATCTTTGTCAGAAGATTAGCAACACAATCATCAACAGTACACAATAAGTTCTGAAACTTTCACAGGTGGCAGCAGCACATGACATAGTGAAGCGCAAAGTATCGCTTCAAGCCGATCTCCTTTCTTGCGTTTCATGATTCAATGCTCTTTTGGTTTTGTTCGTCTATGAAAATTTAATTTGAAAATATTTGACAAGACAACTTTTTGACAAGAGAGGTGGGATTGAAAAATAACAACGGAATGGTGGTCACCGCAAACCTATTTTTGACCATCCTTTGCCGATATTTCGAGGATTTTTACCGAGTACCTAATGGACAACTAATATAATAACAGCGTAATAGCCGACGTATTACATCAGCAGGCTAAGCAAATAACTGATCGAGTCTTGGTTGGTACAGCTCGAACACCTTTTTCGTCAGCCTGAGCATCTACCACCGTCGTGCCACCTGCGAAGGGAAGTAGTCACCTTTTTTCTTCACATTTTCCTATTCCCCGGTCAAGATTCCTTTTGGTTTTCATGAACTTTAGAAATTGAACAGTGTTATTATTTTATGTGTGCCTTTTATACGTATAATTTAAGGTATTATCTATCACAGAATTAAGAGTAACAATCTATACGTATGGATTGTCCCTTCTACTACTTATTAAGGTTTTACAATAACTAAAAGTGTAATCACACGTTTGTACTCCATGTTCAATTTTAGTCATAGTCTCTCAATTTATTGAAAATTGATATTATTATAAGTACCATTTTACATTTCGCGGTGACCAATTCTTTTTGATACTAGCTGTTATTAAATACAAATTTAAAATTATATTTTAATTTATTACCTCTAAATCTTACGTATCATATGTGGCAATTTCCGTAAGGGTTTTTATCCCCAGTTTCCATTATTTTTATCACAATAGGTAAACTTTGGCACAAACAGGCAAAACTTTACTATCGTTAGAGCCATGTGTGAATTAATGTTAAGTAGGCGGTCAAAGGATTCTTGAAATTTATCTACTTGATTGAAGCTAACTGAATGTTAGGAGCAATATTGTTGAAGTTTTCTGCCTTTGGTTTTATTTATTAGTTGATTATATTTATTGTTATTTTCTTTTAAATACCCTTTCTACACAAAGATATCTTTTACACGAACGACATTTCATGTCTACAACCGCCAACACCTCTCAGAGATTGCGGTAGGTATCATAGACATTAAGTTGTTGTTCGTATTAAAAGAGTTGGAGGAAATCAATAAACACTCTCAAAGTGTGCTAATTATAAAATAAAATAGGTACTTTCCTTAATGTTTAAAACAAACAGTAATATAATAATCAATTTTGCATGTCTTTTTACCGTTATTCTTAAATTTAAGGCTATAGTGTATTGAAATTAAAAGCGGCATAACCATTGGTCTTGTCATTTGTACGGTTTTGTCTCTCTAAAATAAATCATTAAAGCACCGTTTACAACTTTTTTAAGTACACAACTTAACTTTTTTGTTTTATTTAAGATATTTTTACTCAGAAATTGACACTGATAAACTTTTAATTGAGATGTTTCGCCTTTTATTTAAAAATCTCAGTGTGTCGTTATCAAAGTTTCTACTTGCATTTGTTTTCAGAGAAAAGTGACATGAGCTGCTTTGTACTGATCGATTTTATTTTTTAATGTAGTTTATGCCTTTTTACTTCGATTTAAAAAAAATGTCGTGCCGCTTGCTCCTTTTCTACTTGCCGCTTTGCCATGATTTTAAAGCATAAGCGCCACTATCTCAGGAACTAAGGATTGAAATAATTAAATATTCATTGGAGTACGTAAAGCAAGTTTTTATAAGTTTTCTGCCTTTGGTTTTATTTAAAAAGGTATATCGAATAAAAAGTTATGATTTTTTTTCGAAATTCTTAAACTTTAAACGGCTCCCCTGTAAAGTAGGTCTTTGGCACTTGTTACCTTTTGCCTTTCAAGCGTCGATATATAGGTAAAAAAAACATGTAAAAATCGAGAATTGGGTGTTCGGTTTCAACGTAACAGCCGCGCTAGAGCCCGCATTGTTTTGAACTTAAAATGAATAGACTTACGTTCGATATTATTTTAACACGTATCAACCTAGACATTACAGTGATAGCAACCGACACCATCGGCTTAAAGAACCTTGTGAAGCACGTAAACGGTCGAAAAAAATGCCACTAACAGTCAAACCCATCCAGGTAATGACTGTGCTGTAGGTCAGTTAACCTGCGTGATCGATCCAAGCAATTTTCCCAGAGACAGGACCTCGAAGGCAAATTATCTCTCTCTCTCTTCCTAGCTATGTATCCCACATGATGGTGGGGACAGCAAACAATAATAATAAAAAAAAACAACATCAAAAACAATAAAGAATCAAACAATAACAAGAAGCAGATTGACGGAAGAAAATCACATGAAAAATTTGTCGTTGTATAGGGGCCTGTCTTTAACGATTTTTTCCGTAACCCACAGTAAGTTTATTAAAATTGTTACAACCATTTTTGAGATCTTTGGATTTTTAATATTTTGTTGTATGATGGCAACCCAGTCAGAAGCTGCTCATAATCTATCGAAAAATCAAAATTGATTTAGCCGCTATGGAAAGCATGACAGACGGACGGACGGACGCTTTTGACAAACATGTTTTTCGGTTTATACTAGTGATACAAACAACATTTTGGGTAAATTTTGAAAACAAACACGATGACTATCCTTACTAATCCTTACTAATATTATAAATGTGAAAATGTGTTTGTTTGTTTGTTGATCTTGATGAAATTTGACATGCCATAAGCCTGTGTCATTGGGAAGGACATAGGCTACTTTTTATCCCGTGAAAATAGCATAGTCCGATGCAGTTCCCGAGGGACTGCAAATATAATCTTATTATTTGGTTAGTTTATTTAACATTGCAACGGAACATTCCCTCTCGTATATCTACCAGATACGCTAGACTACCAGGTTTATGATATAGCGTCCCCACTCATCGACAGCTAGGTCATAAAGTGAGGGCCGCTATTCCTGCCAACACCATAAGGTGAAGACAAGGAAAAGTTACGGTAGGTCTTGCCGCCAAGACGCTTGTCCTGGTACTCTGCAAGGCGAGTGCCTCGTGGAAGAGAACCACTACCTACTGTCCAGGTAGAGATCCAACGGTGATTGTTGCTGTGATTTTTTGCACAGAGATAGCTGAGGGGTGGGAAATGACATAATTTACTAATTAGCATATCCTGACATGGTTCCCGAGTGATCTGGGGAAAACTCATTTCCGCGCTCGCGCACGTCAGCGTCGCAACGGAGCCACGGACTGAAGTGGTTTTCTGTATAGAATGGGTTGAGGGGGTGGGAAGTGACATAGACTTCTAATCAGAATAGCCCGATATCGTTTCTGAGGGATCTGACAAAAACTCACCCTAAAAGGCAGTCATAAAAACAATGTCCACGCGGGCGAAGCCGCGGGCAATAGCTTGTACCTACTATAATTTACTCCCGTGCTGCGTTCGGTCGCTCGAAAGTAGAAGTTAGAAATCCATGTCTAGATACTGACCTTACACGTTATATTTATTGTGTGTAAGTATTATGTGTTAGGCACGGTCAAACGAGTTTACCTCGACCGGGAATCGAACGCGTGGCCTTGTCAATGCAATTGGCTATTGTTCTGACTCTATTTTAAACCGCGTAGTAAACAAACCGATTATGCATCTAGCATCATATCAGCTCGTATACGTCCCCAACGAGGGGCTCGAGCCAACCCGGGGCCTGAATTAGGGTGATCATTCATATGTATACGTTTATTCGACGCTCTTACGGTGAAGGAAAACATCGTGAGGAAACCTGCACACGCCTGCGGAGAAACTCGCAGGTAGTTATGAAGTTGACCAAACCGCCCTGGGCCCGCGTGGTCGACTAAGGCCCGATCGCCCTAATTCAGGGTAGGCTGTGATGTGATGAAATTTAGTAATTGTGCTACATATCATCTTATATAATTCTTGCCGCCAAACATCAATGTTAGCAGCATTTTCACCGCCTCCGTACCGTTTAAAGCGCCTGTTTAGTCCATTAGCTTCACACCAAGAGGGCGTGGGTTCGATTGTGGTAGGGAATTTTCTAAGTCCGTCTGGATAGCTTCCACCATCTTATCTAAGTCTTGCCGCCAATGATCAATGTTAATATCATTGATGTGTTCTGACTTGAAGATAAGATAGCCAGTTCCCCATTGCGTTGGGTAGCCATGGTAGGCCGCTTCCACCGGCATCGGCATCAACGCCACTCACCACCAAGTGAGATGATTCCAAGGGCTTACCAATTGTATATAATCAAATAGATGTGTTCCGGCATGAAGATAAGTAAGACTGTTTCCCTGTTGTATTGGGGAATCTTGGTAAGCAAACTTCTATCTTTGGCGTCATTGTCACTTAATACGTTTAGTCGTATACCAGGTGAGATAATATAAGAAAAGATAAGCATTTATTCGGAGCCCACACAAGCAAA
The DNA here is from genome assembly GCA_947284805.1 of Coleophora flavipennella. Taxonomy (NCBI): domain Eukaryota; kingdom Metazoa; phylum Arthropoda; class Insecta; order Lepidoptera; family Coleophoridae; genus Coleophora; species Coleophora flavipennella. Next base: position 9,185,404 of record OX369303.1, on the reverse strand, counting down.
AAAAAAAAGGTAATACAATGCAAGAAAAAAAATTAAAACTACTTATTTTAAAATCTTACTATTAAATATAAGGTGGTCTAGGAAAATGATGATGATGAAAAGGGCTTATCAAACGTGAATCAAAAAAATCGGAAGGTGCTGTGTCGGGGCACTGTGTTGGTTTAATGTGAAACATCTAGTTTTGAACTCTGGCCTCGCCGTTTGTTACTAGGTTGTATTTACGAAGTAACTATTTAGTAATCTGTGGTTGTATGGAGTTAGGCCACAGATTACTAAATAGTTACTTCGTAAGTTAGGCGGTAAGGCTATGGAGCCTTAGCCTGCTCGCGAAACGGGAACAGGTTTTAAGTTTTTCCTTACTTCCGTTACGGTCCACTTTCCAGACTTGGTTTGGTATAGCTCGCGCAAAACTTTATCACGGCTCGCAAGACGCGTCGCAGTAGCTAACTTTGGGTGTTAGTAGAACATAAAGGTACCTACTGCTCGGTTATACTTTAAGCAGCGCAGTATAAGAACTCGCATCACAGTTCCAGATCAGTAATGAAGTTTGGCGCGAGCTATACCCATGTGATTTTAAGGCTTTAAGATGCCTCAATCCGAGCAGGTTGATACGTATTAAAATTAAGTCACGTCACGTCAAGTCTATACATTTTAAGTTCAAATCAATGCGGGCTTCAACGCGGCTGTTACGCCCAATAATTCTTGATTTTTACATGTTTTTATTACTTTTCTATACTTTCAAATAAGTTAAAAAAATGTGTTTAATTAAAATGACAGGTCACCGATTTTTGTGTTTTGGTTTCATTCAACATTAACTAGCTGTTTCGAGAAATTTTACAATTGATGCCAAAAACAGGGTACTTCTACAGCAGAGATATGCTATATATAGGTTCTACAGTATATTTTTTTAACATCAAAAGTAATAATGTTTTAAAAACTGTATTTAATTAAATCAATTTTTTATTACTTTAAGTTTATTTTATTTATTAAAAGCTTTTAAATAACTTGCAATGTATGTATGTTTGTTCGGGTGAAATCTTGCAAGTCATTTTGATTTTTGGTTTTCGATTAAGCTGAAATTTAGCATGCCTATGTATATCGTGTGACAATGCAATATTGAAACCTTGTACCTAAGAGCTTTAGGTTTTTCAAAAAATATTTTTTCCATAGTGATAGCTTTACACAGTCTTTTAATAATTTTAATTAAATATATTTATTTGACCTATCTTAAGGCCTTAAGGATATTATGCATCAAAAAATAACCTACACGTGAATAACCGGTGAGATTATCACGCAATTTGAAATAGAGTCAGAACAATAGCCAATTGCATCGACACGGGCACACGTTCGATTCCCAGCCGAGGCAAACTCGTTCAACCGTGCCTAATCTGGTACAAGATTAAAGCTCTTTATATGACGTTGTGGTTTGTTCCGCTTTGATCTATTATTTTGTCACCGATGTTTTTTTTTTTTAATTATAATTTTCTATTATATTTTTTCCAAAAAAGCGTCGGTGGCTAAAAAGCGTCGGTGGCTCAACCGGTAACGACTCGGTCCATCTAACCAGAGGTACCGGGTTCAAATCTGGACGGCCAATGTACCAATGAGTTTTTCAAAAACTTACGTACATACTTACCGATTGCTTTAACGGTGAAGGAAAACATCGTGAGAAAACCTGCATACGCCTGCGAAGAAACTCGAAGGTTGTGTGTGAAGTCGACCAACCCGCACTGGGCCCGCGTGGTCGACTAAGGCCTAATCGCCCTGATTCTGGGTAGGCTCGAGCCCCTCGGTGGGGACGTATATGAGCTGTAATGATGATGATTATATTTTTTCCACTTTTACATTTGAAAATGTAACGGTTCCTTGGTTACCACAACAGCTAGACAAAACGTGGCACCCACGTCACCTCAAATATAACATAGGATACTTAATCTTAATCAAATGATTCCGCAGGTCTAAATAGATCTAGGCTCTAGGATTTTTTGTAAAAAAAAATTTGCTAAAATATTTTTGAAGAAGCCCACGCCAGGTGTTAAAATGTAATTATCTTTTTTAAAGTCCTCCGAATAGAGAAAAACAAGAAACGAAGGACAAATTAAAAAAAAAAAACATCCAAGAAAATCCGTCATACAAAATACGTGTTTTATAGGTATTTTAGATTTAGCTCTATCGTTAAAACGGTAATACATACAAGCGTGAAACTTGTTGTGACTATAGTAATAATCCTGAAGTAAGACAATAATTAATAATAAAAATGTGAGTACCTATATAGTAGTTGCGCTAAGGAGTGAATTAAAAAAATCATATTTTTGTCACTCGCGTTGATGTCTTTTTTTTGAAATGTAAAAGGTATCATTATCATATTTGTGAGGAGAGATGTAGGTGGTGGCACGGAACCCTCGAAGCGCGAGCTCGACTCGCACTTGGTCGGTTAATAGGGTGCCGTTAAAAAAAATTGAACCCTTATAGGATCACTCGTGCGTCTGTCTGTCTGTTCGTCCGTCTGTCACAGCCAATTTGCTCCGAATCTACTGGACTAAGTCAGGTGAAATTTGGTAGGATGGTGTAATCCTATGATCCAAAAACAGATGTGCAAAGTAAATAAATATTCTTTTTTTAAATAAGGGTCATTTTCAGGGGACAAATTAGGAAATTAAAAAAAAAGTTTTGCAAACCTTACTGTGTCAAACGAAAGGGCTCGTTATGAATATCTATAATATATTTTTGTTATTATTGTAAAATAAAATAAAATTTACCATCTTCCCCCCCCCCCCCGATTTTCAAAACTACTGAGCCTAAAATTTTGAAAAAAAAAGTTCATTGTTTGTAGATCACTGGAAAACCTATAAGAATTCTATCAATTGAAAATAAAGTAGTAAACTCAATATAATACGTTTACTTGCAGAAAATAGTTCACTAAAACACCACTAGATAGCGCTAGTAGTAGTTAACTCGCGTCTTACTGTGAGGATTACAAATGTGATAATTTGCATTTGACTTTGGCATGGTACGGAACCCTCTTCATGCGAGTTGAACTCGCACTTGATCGATTTTTTTTACTAACGTGTCTAGCATTTTCAATTGCTCTATAGCACTGTTGAATTAAAAACATATCTGGAGGAGCGTCAATTTTTTATAAAATGATAATATCTGGACCGCAGTAGAACAAACCATCGAAGTGAAGTGGTGTAATGCAAGTAAATCCTGGTACACGTTTGTGTGGTCGTTTTTACGACTACAAGTGAGCTCCGAGCTAAACGCTCGCTCAAGGCTTCACTTGAAAGCAATTGGTGTTTGTGAGAAAGCCAAATCGAGATTAGTTATTTTTAGGGTCTCGTAACAGTCAATGAATGAATGAACAAAAAGCGTCGGTGGCTCAACCGGTAACGACTCGGTCCATCTAACCAGAGGTACCGGGTTCAAATCTGGACGACCAATGTACCAATGAGTTTTTCAAAAACTTACGTACATATAATTACCGATTGCTTTAACGGTGAAGGAAAACATCGTGAGGAAACCTGCAACACGCCTGCGAAGAAACTCGAAGGTTGGGTGTGAAGTCGACCAACCCGCACTGGGCCCGCGTGGTCGACTAAGGCCTAATCGCCCTGATTCAGGGTAGGCTCGAGCCCCTCGGTGGGGACGTATATGAGCTGATATAATAATAATAAAATAATAATAACAGTCAATGGGACCCTATTACTAAAGCTGTCCGTCCGTCTGTCTGTATGCCTGTCTGTTCGGCTTTTGAACCGTGATAGGTAGCCAGCTGAAATTTTCACAGAGTATATGATAAGTGAGATGATGATGATTTTTTTAATGAATTCATAAAGTTATTTGTTATGTTGTTTAGTGGCCGGGCCGATTAAACTTTATTTAATTTAATTTAATACGCCTTAAACGAGCTATTTAAAAGTTTTACCGCAAAACAATAGTAGAGTTCAGCCATCATGGCAAATTACCAGGCATCTCCTTAGAACCTATCAAGGAACCCTTGGCAGGCGATTTCGACTCATATCAGTTCATTTTTATCAACGCTTTTATTAGCTTCACCTGTATGTATGTTTGTGTGTTTGTAACCGACTCCTTTGCACTCGATTTTGACCCACTTTAAACGTACAGATTTAATTCAATTTTGTACATTTATCAAGAATCAGTGACAATACAATAATTTCATAAGTTTATCTCATTATGCTGATCAGGATCGCCAGTATTAAATGCAGTTTAAACTAAAAATAAAATAAAAAATATAGTTAACAAATAAAAAGTTTGAAAAATAAAAAAGCGTGGGTTGCTCGATATACATGGCACAAAGCGTTCCACGTTTTTTTCATTATTCGCTTTTTACTAGAATTTTTGTTCGTGATTGTCTCCAGCTAATATTGGGAATTATTTTTCACTTTTTAGTTTGATGTGTTTTAAAAGCGAGTTTTTTAGTTTTTTTAAACTATATTTATTGCATATTGTTGGAGCAAAATCACGATTTATTTGAATTAGTTTATTGCTGTTTCGGAAAAAGTTAAAAGTTTTGACCCTCCGAGTGTACCTGGTACGGTGGCGGTAACATTACATTGCATTACAGTGTCGCGAGTTCAATGGTTTTTTTCCATCTCAAAAATGCCCAACGCTCCTTAAGAAGTTTTTACTTCAAAAATGGGCCAAGCCAGAGCTAACGGCTCGAACAATCATCTAACTAGGCTCAGCAGTAACTGTAACGACATACAGTTACAAAGCTATTATACTAGATGTCGCTACCTCCTAACTATACCATAGTTATAATTAAATTGTTTATTCATAGTTTAAGATAAAAAATGTAGCGATAGGTATTTAAACTTTTCCGAATATACCACAGTTAGTGACATTCATTTCATATTATAATAATTATTTGTTCTCTGTATAGATGGCATTTGAAGCGCCATAACATGAAGCGCGATGGATCTATTTATAATTATAATATCTGTGATGCCCTACCTCAAATTCGACTCCAGCTAGATACAGCCTTGTTGAAATATGATATTTTTTACGTTTTTAACCCCCGGGATGTTGGTTAGGGTGATCAAATGAAAGATGCGTTTACAGTATTCAACGGTGAAAGAATGATAATATTTATTATACTGTTTATCAGGAATTGTGTGTATGCATGTCTTCTTTACTCAACGTCTCGATAGCAAGTACAGGACCGAGAGCCTACAGAGAAACAGAAACGTAGCTTTACAGTATATAAGGTGTAACAAAATTAACTGAAACTATTTTAACTGGTGCTTCTACCCATGAAACTGAACAACTTTCCCCATGGAACCCATAGTCAAATCGCAAAAAAATAATTGGCTCTCCCATACTAACTCGATAAGCTGATCAGCCAACTTAGTATGGGAAGTTCATTTTTTTTTTGAGATTTGACTATGGGTTTCATGGGGAAAGTTGTTTAGTTTCATGGGTAGAAGCACCAGTTAAAATATTTTCAGCTAATTTTTTTAGACCTTATATAATCAGATTAGAAGAAAGGACTCTTGTGTTCAACTAATACATACATGTGTGACAAGGAAATATTTTTCTACGTTTCGTTTTATTTTTCTACACTTTTATTTTTATTGATATTCTAACACATGACTTCGCCATTTTGAAATATTTCCACAAACTGAATCGACAAAAAAAACCATATAAAAGTGATGACGAATCCTAGTCATCTGATTTACTTTTTATTATGTGTCAAAAACGACATTTTGTTCTAAAAATGTTTGAAATACCTACCTAGGCGTGACGTCATAGTTTTTCAGCGTCATTTATGTACTCATTTTGTGATTTTGGTGAGTTAAAAATCGTAGACTTGATGGAAAACAAAACGAGTGAGGTTTTCTTAAGTTTAAGTAGGAGGGCAATTTAGTGATCAAGAGTTCATAATTTATTTCTGATGCTGTCGTCATCCCTATTATCGCTGCTATTCACAACATTTCACGAGAATCGGTTGAGAAATGCAACTCTACAAGCAGAACAGCCGGACATTCAGACAGACATACGGAAGCACTTTTTGTCCAAGCTGAAACGGAGACGCTTCTTGCTCGCTCGATCAGCTAGTGACTCTGTGAGCTCACGAGTTTTTCGAAATGGCTGAAATGGGTAAAATTATTTTTTTGTGTTTAACTCCTCCTACTTCCGCCATTTAAAAAAAAATCAAAAACTGAATCCACAAAAAAATCCATAATTATCGAACCTGCTCACAAAATCTTACAAGAATCGGTTAATAAAAAATAAGTTGTATGCTTCAAAATTTGCAAGTTAAATTTGATCTATTTGCCGATTTCCGATTGTTAATTTTGGAGCGCAATGCATGGACAGCTATGTGACGTCATTCTATATCCAATATGGCGGACTCCCATAAAAGGCGGACTATGCGGTGTATTAAATGAAAGGGTTTGCTGAGAAGAATACAAAATGATGAAAATTGTTTTCAAATTCAAAGTCTTTAGGATTTTCGAAAATTATTCAATTTTGAACGATATTTAAATCTTTAAATGTCATTGTTGACTGTAATGAAAAAGTTATATTTGGAAAGTTACCGGCGCAACTTCACAAACGGCATCTGTGCTTAGCTTAGCGACTCCTTCTCATATGATCATGTTTCCCCTATAACCCTATGATGTTTGAACATTCCCCTACGATCCGGCAGCATCTTCAGATCAAGAAGTGGTGTCACATAAAAAAAAGTTAGACATTATCCGACTGTACCATAATTAATCAAATCAAATCAAATCAATTTTTATTTCAGATTGTAAAAATCCATAGAATTGTTAGTTCAACCACTTAAAAACTATGTTATTAAAAATATCCATTCAAATTATCATATTATCAACAAATTAATTCACATAAAAAAAAAAATAATGGATAATAGGGAATAAAAATGTTTCAATAATTTCTTTGTTTTTAATTCGTTACTAAGCAGATCATCATCATCATATCAGCTCATATACGTCCCCACCGAGGGGCTCGAGCAGATCATACTACTACTAATTAAGAGCACTGCTCTTGTGTGGTGTGAACATGAACATGGACATAGGCGCCGCTTCCAGCAAGTCGGTATCGACTGACCCGGGCAAAGCCGGATGAACCAGGGGGCGCAGTTTTTATTAGGGAAAGACACACTCTAGGATGGGAGAGGATGATCGACCAGCCGCAACCAGTCGATCACAATCGGCGGGCTGTGCAGCCCCACAAATTTCATTATTTATTAATAATTTAAACTCATTTTGGTATATATTTACACTAATTCCACAGAAATTAAATAAAACTGCACGTTTTAATTTGTCAGCGACTGGTTTCCAACAATGTGTTCGAAACCGGTCACTGACGAATTAAAACGTGTAGTTTTATTTAATTTCTGTCGAACACCGTGTTCGAAACCGGTCGCTGACAAATTAAAACGTGTAGTTATATTTAATTTCTGTCGAACACCGTGTTCGAAACCGGTCGCTGACAAATTAAAACGTGTAGTTATATTTAATTTCTGTCGAACACCGTGTTCAAAACCGGTCGCTGACAAATTAAAACGTGTAGTTTTATTTAATTTCTATCGAAAACCACCGCGTTCGAAACCGGTCGCTGATAAATTAAAACGTATAGTTTTATTTAATTTCTGTCGAACACCGTGTTCGAAACCGGTCGCTGACAAATTAAAACGTGTAGTTTTATTGAATTTTTGTGGAATTAGTGTAAATACATAACAAATGAGTGATATAATGTTCCACCAAGAACCTACAATCAAAAGTAAAGGAAACGGATCTTAGGGGAAAACGAATCAAGCCCACAGGATCATAGGGGAAGCAGGTACTCTGCTTAGCTTAGCCAAATGCCAAACTGGAATTGGCTGGTTTCCGAGAATGTAGGCAAAAACATAGTTGACTTGGTCAGCAAGGTATCGTGTAGGAAATAATGAGCTTTAAGTTTTATCCACCGTTAAAAGCCTCAGAAAATGATTTTAGCAAAAACCATAATTATCTGTACAGGGTGTAAAAAAAATATGTAGGACCCGTTTGCTCTACTCATCATACTGAACACCTTTCCTCAAGGAACCCATTGTCAATTCGCAAAACAAAAATCGTCGCTCCATACAAAAATGCACTAAATTGGTCGATCAGCTGATCGTTTTGTATGAGGAGTTCAATATTTTTTTTGCGCTTTAAGCAAACTAGTAGAACAAAAGATGTTCAGTTAGTAAGTAGAAGTCCCAGTTTTGTTACACCGTGTATGATAACATCATTTTGATGACGTTTTCTTCATTAATCTTATTTTTAACCTCCAACGCAAAAGGGGCATTATGTATATCTCGAAGGGTGTGTGAGTGGTTAGGTTATGGTTGGCCTCGTGGTTCACGTCCTTAACTATTTCGGTATTGGGCGTCGAAATAACAATGCAGCTATATCACAGAGGTCCTTCTTCAATAGTCTTGATCATTTGGTAATCGAAATTGTACAGGATGCCTTGGATAACAATGGATGCAAACGCGGTGATCACAGCGATGGCGTGACACGTCCATTTTGCTCACAGATCACCACTACTTGTGTTCTGCTCGACGCTCCGTCAAAAAGTGTCCGCTCCGAGACTGACGTCCAGCTAATCTGGCTTCTCCACAGATCTAATAAATTCTCAACTCAGTGTGGCAGCACAAACAGCCTTCCGTTAATACATCATCTTTGCTACCACAAACGATCGTCTCACGAGTACAAGCGATCGTCACGCCACCACCGGTTTCACCCAGGTACTAATACCTGACGTTTGATCCAAACAAAGTGTAACTATGTAAACTTATCTCGAGCTGGTATTGGTCGCGTTTTCAATGACCCTCCGACACGGCCATCCTGCGAGTCACACGTCCTCGGGTGACTAACCTGAAAAAGAAAAGGGTAACCAGTAGATTCCATTTCGTTCGGCCAATCCTGACCTTCATTAGGAAGGTCCACAGCTCAAGGAATAAAAGCAACACTAATAATGTGAAACTTTAATTCAAGACTACAATCATGGTAATGACATATTTTAACAGCCTCAAAAAAACCAAAATAACTTTACTCTCGTAAACTAAATAAACCTGAGCATTAGCATCGTAACTCAAACAATCTCAAATCAGTTTAGGTCTCCAAGGTAAATCACAGCTGCAAGGCTTGAAACCTTACAACCATTTACAACTTTTAGGGGCACATAGAACGGAACATAATCATCATCGCAAATCACAAGCGACGGAACACCAGAACTAAACATCACCACATCCGGGTGGCGGGACACCACAAAGAATCATCATCACTAACGCCAAGCGACGGAATACCAATCAGTCATCATCACCAGTCCAGGTGACGGAACACCATCACCACCAATCTAGGCAGTGGAACACCATCATCACCAATACAGGCAATGGAACACCATCATCACCAATACAGGCGACGGAATACCATCATCACCAATCCAGGCAATGGAACACCATCATCACCAATACTGGCGACGGAATACCATCATCACCTATACAGGCGACGGAATACCATCAACAGTTTTAGCCGGTAAACGGGATACTTCTTTTTTACAAAAACACGAATGTACCTGCTACACATCATGACAGAACGAGTCTGACAAAACAAGCAGCAGCCAATTCATGCAAACATATAGCGCCATTCAGCACTCTTCATTTACCGCTGAAACATGTTGGAATACTTCAGTACTACACACAAAAATAAACGATAAAGAAAAAAATTACAACTGTACACAATTGATTGAGTTACGATCTGTCAATACAATTAACATTGAAAGGTAGACGCCTCTGCACCAGATTCATCGTCAACATCCGGAGGCAAATAACCTTCGGACATACTACGTAAACAGTCATGGGCATACTTGTAACTTCGTCTCAAATTCAAAGCTTGTAATTTGTATCTGTCACCTTCTAAGACCTCTACGACCCTGAACGGCCCTCGGTATTTGGGATCTAACTTGGTTTGGTTACGCACCTTATTTTGTATCACCACACAGTCACCCATCTTGGCAACTCTGGGCCACCTCCATCCGGTGCCCAAACAAACAACAGTCACCCAACCTGGCGACTCTCAGACACCTCCATCCGGTGCCCGCCCAAACACACAGTCACTCGACCTGGCGACTCTCAGACAACCTCTCAGGTGTCCGCCCAAAAACACAGTCACCCTACCTGGCGACTCTTGGACCACCCCCCTCCGGTGTCCAACCACACTATCGCTTCCATGCGGCGATCTCAAACATCACCTCTTTCTGGTCATTGCCAACATCACCTCCCCGGTGATACGCCTGCGAGCCAAACGCACGCCACACACAGTTGTGGCCGCACAGCAACGAGAAAATCAACTCGGTGTTTTACGCCTACGTCTACGAATGGCTGAGGCTATTGGCATCCAGTTGCGAAAAATTGTTTACGTCTAAGGTTCAAAATACAAACTAGTGAACGTTAAAATCACGGTCAAGTACAAAAGTCCTTAATCTGCACTAGTAGATGGTCGAGGTTCAGTCTCTCCATCATCAATTCTGTCCAAGTCAATAATACTGTCACTATCGGGCATTTAACGTAGTCTGTCCTCAATAACTGACGGCATTTGATATCTAAAGTGGTAGGTAACGCTTCTCCATTTGTAACAACACAAAGTTAGGTAACTTGTGAAACTAAGCTTTTGTCTAGAAATCAGCCAGTGGCGCTGCCTCAGAGCAATACACCACCCCATCTCTTCCCAAGGGTTTCACAAGAAGTGACTAAGGGACTAAAAATTTGAGGACAAGCAACATCGTCCTTCACGCTCATACTGTACCGCCAAACAGCCCGCCAAGCGTAGCGTTTTTTTTTGTTTTTTTTTACAATTGGTGAAACCGCTCCAACATGGGGGAGGCCCATGTCTATTATCACATCAGCAGCAAGCTGATTAACAACTCCTGTAATAGGATGCGTTACTCTCCGTATTATCACTAGTATGTTGTCGTGCTTCACTTAGATAAAATTACAGCCTGTGTGTGTAATCGACAAACATGACATTTAGAGGTTAGGCTACTTTACTCGTACCTAGAAGCAACTCCAGGAGGCTGTACTTCGTAACTCGGTTAACCCAACAGTTTGGTTGCTGCCAAATGATCATCATGGAAGGACTTGTAACATTGAAATCTCATTACTATACTCGAAGGAAGTGAGCATATTTTAAAGGACACTTAACTAAGAGTACCAACGTTTAAACGTACTAAGATTCACCTGACCGTTGCCACGCGCCTAAAGCGTTTATGAACGTAAGTTCAAATACAAGAGGGCATTACGTAGATCGAATGACACGTGGACGTATTTGAACAGAGGTTACAAAATCAGTCATTTCGATTTAATAGGTAAAGAATGCACCTGATGTAACCACTAGCTATGCCTGACGTGGTAAAATAGTGACCACGTATGAAGTAGTTAGCTATCAGAGGAAGCAATTTCCGTTCAGGCATGTTGTTATCATTTATTTTTTTTTCACGGTTATCAACACTTGCGTTCTATGCTATCCTTTTTCTTTACCAGCATGATAAGGCCGTCAAAAAGGGAAAGCTTCGGGGCTTATGACATTCGCAGCCTCCAGCCCATGAATCCTGTATCATCATCACATCAGCCGTAAGACGTCCACCACTGCACTCCGCATACTACCCTGTTATTCTTTTTTTTTTTTTTTCAATTGGTAAACAAACTATTTTATTGGGGTCCCCGAAACTCATCTACCTACATAGGGTCTATACGATAGCGGGGCATTAAGGATGCCCTCAACAAATTCATCGCGAAAGCTATTAAAAATAGGCAACAACTTTGGCCTATGCTCAATGAGAATATCAGTCCCAATACTACGAAAGCTAATAAAGGTTTTTTTTTACTCCATGTAAAAATGACAGTCTCAATATTATAAAAGCTTAAAGGGGTTTCAATACTTTCAATCTTGGTTTAGGTTTGTATAACCGAAACTAGTCAACTAAATGAATCATCATATTTACGATGAGTCCTCTTTTTAAATCTTCCGTTCAATCACGACGTTTTGTCATAAGTAATGATCCGAAAGTACGTGAAAAAGTACTTTGAAGGACAACAAGGCATCATTTTGGCTGCTAATGCAATCACCACTATTCGCATTCTTTCCGACAGTCGAGCCGTTTTGTTATTGACAGACTCGTTTAAATATACCCTCAAGCCTAGATTTAAAATATCTGAACATATCATAATATTGTTAGCACGTAAGTACCTATCTGGCATAACAAGAAATGAAAATTGTAAACAATGCCCATCAATACTACCCTCACTCGATATTTGTTCTGTACAGTAAACTTAAGCGTTGCCTACAAAAGTCAATAGTGCGTTAGTATTGAACACACTCCCGAAAGTCTATACACGAAACTTTCTTTAACGAGAGAACAGTAGGCACCACTACAGATTAGGTAATAGTACTACGCACGTACTACTACCACCATCAAAACAAAAGGGGTACGACTCACCGGATTTTCGTAGCTCCGCGTACATCACGCACTTCGCTGAAGCTGCACGCGCCGCTTGCGTGGATCTCCGCTGCTGCCAGTGCAGCTCATGCTGTCACCTCATTCCAACGATTGTTCCGTAAGGGAGATGTCAACAAACGAGCACCGTGAACATGGATTAGCTTCAGGTATATTCTGGTTGAATTCTGGCAGTGTGATTGCAGCAAATGTAGTCGATGGTGCTTGCATAACCTCAATCAATCGCAACATGTTCTGTTTCTGTAGCACAAAGAATTGTTGCCAGTTGGTTTTCATTTCGCTGCTCCATTATCATTTTTCACATTTTCCCGTCGTTGTCCACTTGTTGCGAGCGCTGGGAACAATCCAACTTCTGATCTCGAAGGGTGTGTGAGTGGTTAGGTTATGGTTGGCCTCGTGGTTCACGTCCTTAACTATTTCGGTATTGGGCGTCGAAATAACAATGCAGCTATATCACAGAGGTCCTTCTTCAATAGTCTTGATCATTTGGTAATCGAAATTGTACAGGATGCCTTGGATAACAATGGATGCAAACGCGGTGATCACAGCGATGGCGTGACACGTCCATTTTGCTCACAGATCACCACTACTTGTGTTCTGCTCGACGCTCCGTCAAAAAGTGTCCGCTCCGAGACTGACGTCCAGCTAATCTGGCTTCTCCACAGATCTAATAAATTCTCAACTCAGTGTGGCAGCACAAACAGCCTTCCGTTAATACATCATCTTTGCTACCACAAACGATCGTCTCACGAGTACAAGCGATCGTCACGCCACCACCGGTTTCACCCAGGTACTAATACCTGACGTTTGATCCAAACAAAGTGTAACTATGTAAACTTATCTCGAGCTGGTATTGGTCGCGTTTTCAATGACCCTCCGACATATATATATAGGTAATTTTGAAGCATAATATGTCTATCTGTGTGTCTGTACAAACATGCCAATGCAGTTTCTAAACCGGTGGATCGATTTCAATGCAGGTTTTTCTTTATTTGAAAGCTAGATTAACCAAGGTTGTTCTTAGCCAAATTTGACTTAAATCCATTGAGCCTTTTAGGAGATAGTCAAATGCCCGCCAAAACGGAAAGAGATAGAAGGGTGATACTTGAAGTAAAATAACTTCAGGAATTCATTGAAATTTAAAAACTGCGTTAAAACTTAACTCCTCTGTTTGGCCAGTCGAGCAAAAATGTATCCTATGTCACTCACGGGATCAAGACGAATCTAACGATACATCATTCGTTAAAAAGTCGTTAGGGCTACAGCAGGGAACATAGAAATCTACATACATACATACACTTAAAAAACATAATTCTCCTTTGAGGCAGTCGGGAAATAACAATAATTATTAATAATTTTATTTTCAGACCAAAAATCCCTATTTTGTTAGTAAGTAGATGCATGACTTATCCTAGGTGTTAGTAATCATTAAAATATATTTTAAAAAAAAACAACATAACTAGAAAAAAACATATTGCATAACTACTAGTAGGGATGTGAAGTCCGCAGCAGTAAAGCATGATAAAGAGCAGGCATCCCTTTCTCCTATAATGAACACGCTAAGCATATTTAAGTTGCAATAAAAAATCAAAAAATAGCGCCTCCGATTTGGCTGAAATTTGGTCAGGGATTCATTTCAATAATGTATAAAAGTCTACCTAGCACAGCTACTATGATAATTGATGACCGCTATAGCATATCAGCCGAAGGACGTCCACTGCTGGACAAAGACCTCCCCCAAGGATCTCCACGACGACCGGTTCTGCGCTGCCCGCATCCATAAAAGTCACACTACCCAAAAAGCTGGCGCTGGCTATCCAACTAGCCTGCTGATCATCAACCGTGAAACCTCCAGATGCTTTTGACTCCTGCATAGACGCGATGGCGGGCGACATGTACCCCTTGCTGAGACCCGCTGCGAAGGGACCCAGGGAGACTGCGAGGGCTGCTAATATCTGTGGAAATAAGAAGAGGTGAGGTCTTTGGAAGAAGATTTTTTTTAATATAATTTACAATTGGTAAGCCCTTGACAGTGATGACTTACGGAACTGAGACATGGTCGCTTACTATGGGCCTCATAAGAAGGCTCAAGGTCACCCAAAGGGCAATGGAGCGTGCAATGCTCGGAGTTTCTCTGCGGGATCGAATCAGAAACGAGGAGATCCGCAGGAGAACTAAAGTAACCGACATAGCTCACAGAATCGCTAAACTGAAGTGGCAGTGGGCAGGGCACATAGCTCGTAGAACAGATGGCCGATGGGGCAGTAAAGTTCTCGAGTGGCGACCGCGCACCGGAAAACGTAGCGTAGGCAGACCTCCCACGCGGTGGACCGATGACCTGGTGAGGGTCGCGGGAGGCCGATGGATGCGGGCAGCGCAGGACCGGTCGTCGTGGAAATCCTTGGGGGAGGCCTTTGTCCAGCAGTGGACGATTTGTGGCTGATATGATGGTGATGAAGCCCTTGGCATCGTCTCACCTGATGGTAAGTGACGATGATGCCGAAGATGGAAGCGGACTTACCAAGATTCCCCAACGCAATGGAGAACTGGCTATCTTATCTTCAAGCCGGAGCACATCAATGTTAACACTAATGTTTGGCGGCAAGACTTAGATAAGATGGTGGTAGCTAGCCAGGCGGGCTTTGAAAATGCCCTACCACCAACCAAACCGAGTCTTACAAGTTGACCCCGCCGGGAATCGAACCCGCGACCTCCTGGTGTGAAGCGAATGGACTAACCATTACGCCACGGAGGCGGTTATACATTCAAAAGCTATTTTGGAATTAGGAATTCATCATATCAGCTCATATACGTCCCCACCGAGGGGCTCGAGCCTACCCTGAATTAGGGCGATCAGGCCTTAGTCGACCACGCGGGCCCAGTGCGGGTTGGTCGACTTAACACACAACCTTCGAGTTTCTTCGCAGGCGTGTGCAGGTTTCTTCACGATGTTTTCCTTCACCGTTAAAGCAATCGGTAAGTATATACGTAAGTTTTTGAAAAACTCATTGGTTGAGCCACCGACGCTTTTTTTTTATTAGGAATTAATTAAAATAAAAACCCTACTGCATAAAGACTTAACCCCCATTTTCTTAACAACTTAGCCAGTCGGGTAAAAATGTATTCTATGTTACTTACGGGATCAAAACAAATCTAACGACATCTCGAACTCCAAAATCCATCAAGCCGTTTATGCTACAGGCGTGACAAAGGACTATACATACATACATAAGTACATACATATTGCACTCGAAAAACATAACCCTCGTTTTGGCGTAAAAGGGTAAATAGTAAATTGATTGAGACGTAACTTTGCAAAAACTTTTTCATTTAATACTAAAAATGAGTGTCTGTAAAAAAACCTCACATGGCACAGATTAAAGCATTATGTAATGTACGTTATATTATATAACATTTTTTACGTTATACATAACTTTTTTACGTTATACATAACATTTTGTACGTTATATATAAGTTTTTGAACGTTAAACATAACATTTTGTATGTTAATATTACTTTTTGTACTTTATTATAACAGTTTGTACGTGACATTACTTCTTGTGCGTTATATATAACATTTTATATGTTATATATAACTTCTTGTACGTTATATATAACATTGTACTAAGTATTTATATTAATATACACTACTCATAATATGTACTAGAGAGCATCGAATCTATAAACACGATATTTAAAGAAAATTTAGCTCACAAGTGTAACAAAGACTATAAAAATGTCAACTAAAATGATTGTGTTCCTAACTTCTGTGATACGTCATGCATTATGCATGGTGTTTGAAGTATGAATTTAACTTTATTGTTTTACAAAAATCCTATTTCAATGGAAAACTTATGAAAATTTAAATTACAACAGAAAACAGGAAATACAGATATTGAGTTATGCTACCTTGAAACATGTTTCTTGATGTACTGTTTATGGGATATACTTAGTGGTTACGGCTGTTTTATGGTTTTAAGAAAGCTTACTGGTTTCCTAATATAGTCTCTGTCTCTATTCCTTCTCCTTTTTCCTTCGTATGTCTTCTTGAATGAGGGTCCTGACTAGTGTTGTACGTTAAAATAACACAAGCATGAAAAAATACTTAGTACCGTTATTTTTTTCTAAATTCCGTTTATTTCATGAAGAACAACCTATTGAAAAATACATGTTTTATTTGAGTTTAAAAAAACATCGATGAATTTTCTAAGTGGACACTCTATGTGCTGTGTGTGATTAATTTGGGAAATCTCCTTTTGTAAATGTAAAAGTAATTGAATGTTGCCAATATAATCATGTTTTTTAAAATTATCAGAGTCAATTATAGTGGAGTCAACTTTGTAAAACTCGGTTTGGTTGGTGGTAGGGCATTTTCATAGCCCGCCTGGCTAGCTACCACCATCTTATCTAAGTCTTGCCGCCAAACAGCAGTGCTAACAGCATTGATGTGTTCCGGCTTGAAAATAAGATAGACAGATCCCCATTGCGTTGAAGAATCTTGGTAAGCCCGCTTCCATCTTCGGCATCATCGTTACTTACCGTCAGGTGAGATGATGTCAAGGGCTTGCCAATTGTAAATAAAAAAAAAAGATAAAAAAAAAAGACTTCGACCACGAGATCCGCACTGGGCCCGCGTGGTCGACTAAGGAGTACTAATATATATACTGTGACTAAGGCATGATCGCCCTAATTCAGGGTAGGCTCGAGCCCCTCGGTGGGGACTTATGTATGAGTTGAAATGATGATTGTACAGGGTGTAAAAAAATTGGTGTAGGACCCGATAACTGGGGGTTCTACTCATCATACTGAACAACTTTCCCCAAGGAACCCATAGTCAATTCTCAAAAAAAATCTGACCTTCCATACTAAAGTTTACAAAATTGGTCTATCAGCTGATCGATTTCTAAGAAGAGTAAAAAAAAATTTTGTGTTTTCCACAAAGTCGTAGAACAAAACTTGTTCAGTATGATGAGTAGAAGCCCCAGTTAACGGGACCTACACCAATTTTGTTACAACCTGTATATTCGTTCTACATACACGTTGCACTAAAACCCCACAACACCGATGACGAGAGCTATAAAACGCCAACGCAACGTAACAACCAGATATGTGCACACGACATATAGGTTACATACTATTCAGCGTTGGTAGCGAATCGATCAATGTTTCAAGCACCATGTGTAGTGTGAATGGACTAATCGGTATGTGCAACTTAATATTAATTATCGATATCGATAAACTCACTTTTATTCTATCGATAATGGCTTAATTGAATGAAGCGTCGGTGGCTCAACCGGTAACGACTCGGTCCTCCTAACCAGAGGTGCTGGGTTCAAATCCGGACGGCCAATGTACCAATGAGTTTTTCGTAACTTACGCACATATACTCACCGATTTCTTTAACGGTGAAGGAAAACATCTTGAGGAAGCCTGCACACACCTGCGAAGAAACTCGAAGGTTGTGTGTGAAGTCGACCAACCCGCACTGGGCCCCCGTGGTCGACTAAGGCCCGATCGCCCTAATTCAGAGTAGGTTCGATCGAGCCGATGACAATTGTTTAATTAATGTACATTTGTAACTGTTAGCGTCATTCTAGTAAGGTTCTTTACCTATTCGTCCAACGCTTGATTAATTAATTTTTGTCATGAGAATGGTAAGTCTAACCTAAGTAGGTTTCACATCTATTCATCATACAGATTCAAAACGATTTGTACATAATTATTTGAGAATTCCTAATACAGTGTGCTTATTTTATAAGGCATTATTTTTGACTTCATCATCTATAGGATGATTGTTTGGTAATTTGGTAAAATTGGTAGATACTACGCAAGAAACTGAACAACTTTCTTTAAGGAACCTTTGAAATTGGAGTAAAAAAGTTGACGACTTTCATTAAATTTTTTTTAAATCAACTGAATAACTATTGCAAATCCACTGACAATTATTGACATTTAGTATAAAAGAATCGGTTAAATTAAATGGCAGTTGGTGCAGCAATTAGCTCGTAGAACAGACGACCGTTGGGGTAGTAAAGTTTTCGAGCAGCGACCGCGCACCGGAAGACCTAGCGTAGGCTCCCCCACTCGGTGGACTGATAATCTGGTTAAGGTCACAGGAAGTCATTGCGTAATTCCTTGGGGGCCATTGTCTAGTAGTGAAGGTATTTCAGCTGATATGATGATGATGAGTACGGCAAATGAAGTTTTTATGGCTCCGATTGTATGGGATCTTTGGTAAGTTGTTCATTTTCATGAGTAGTATCCATTATTTGCCACATTTCCGGTAATATAGTCATTCTGTACTGTTGCTAGATTGGTTATTCATTGCCTACAACTGAAAGTACAAAAGTAGAGTTAACGTAAAACTCTTTTTCTGATTTTTTTTCTTCTTAGGGTGAATGTCAGCAACAGCCATACGGAACTCTAATTAGTTTCCACCTATCTGCAGAAGCTGACAGCGTCCTTGATGTCGGGCCTTCTTTTGACGTTACATTGTAACTCCATGTCAAAAACGATACTCTCTTAGTTGTACTATCTCTTCCTTTGTTTCGATGAGGTTAGTCAACGTAATTATTAATTATACATTTTATATCTTCCTACGGTGCGGCAAACCAAAGTATAGGTATGGGGCCATCCATATATTACGTCATTCAAATTTCGGGAGGAGGGACTAGACGTCTGCGGATGATGGCAAATGACGTGCGAAGGGGACGGGGAGGCGTACCAAAATTTACGTCATTTTTGTATATACCAAAATTACTTCAAAATATTTAAATATTATGTAAGTACATATAACATTAATAATTTTTGAGCTCATTTATTAATTGTATTATACTCCAAACCTAACAATAACAGAGTAAATGAAAATATTTCGATATCACGCAAAAGTAAAGATTATAAAAAAAATTACCTATGGCTGTTTTAATGTCAAACCTATTTTTTTTTAGAATTAGCAATTATAGATAATTGAATTCTGTCAAAAATTACTGGAAATGACGTCAGTTTTGCGAGAGGGGGTCCTTAGATAACGACTATAGGTTGATTGTAGGGGGGTTCCAAAATCGCCAAAAATCGATGACGTAATTTATTGACGGTCCCTATGTATATGTGTATTACGTCCGTGGAGAAAAATCTAAATGCCCTACACGTGACCGCGGGTGTTGCTAAGTGTAATTGCATGGATAGCACAGTTAATTGTTCCACACAATAAGAGAGATAGTGCTAATAAGTATGTCAAATTTAATTAGATACGCTTTATTGTCCGATAAAAAACCCAAAAAATTACATCTCTATTATTCAATAAAACAAACATACAAAACCAACTTTAAACAGTGTATATTAAAAACGAATCAATCACCTAAATTCACTGGCAGCAACCCAAAAATTCCGTCGTCCAAATCACACGTTTCCCGCTCAAACTTCCTCGATAAAAAACATCGATAACGGTTGGGTTCCGTGCCAAATCGCGCCTCATCACTACCCGCTTTATCTCAAAACGTCCGGCTAGATTGAGCACGACATTTTGGGGGGGCATCGACCGACCTACTGACTCATTTTTTACCCGTCTACCGGCGCAGAGGGTTACATGATCATGTTAGGATTCTAAATTTATTAACTGTCAACTGTCATCCTTTTCGTCAGAGCTTTTCCCAAGAAACCTATGGTCAATTTGCGAAAAAGGGGTTAGAACATTATTGTATAAAGCATGGCATAGTGACAATATACTATATACTAGCTGTTTCCCGCGGCTTCACCGCGTGGAAAGCGTTTCTATGACTTTTCGAGGGTGCGCAAGCGGCTCGCGAGCTTGGAAAAAGTAGCGTATGCGTTAATCCAGGTCCTAATCTGTCTACCTACCAAATTTCAGCCAGATCCGTCCAGTAGTTTTTGCGTGAAGAAGTAACAAACGTACACACTCACAAACTTTCGAGTGATGTGATAGTAGGAGTAGGATAGGACTGTACACCGACATAGCTTACAAAATCGCTAAACTTAAGTGGTAATGGGCAGGGCAAATAGTTCGTAGAAAAGATGGCCGATGGGGTAGTAAAGTTCTCGCATGCCGACCGCGCACCGGAAGACGTAGCGTAGAAAGGCCTCACCACGGTGGACCGAAGACCTGGTGAAGGTCGCGGGAAGCCGCTGGATGCGGGCAGCACAAGATCAGTCATCGTGGAAATCCTTGGGGGAGGCCTTTGTCCAGCAGTGGACGTCTCTATCGGCTAATATGATGATAATAATTATTATGTAATGTATTCTAAAGTACAGTATCCCAATTATTCACAAAGTTTCATTAAAATCGTTGAAGCCATTTGTAATAAATAGTAACAAACTAGCGACTTCCAAAAAGAAGGAGGTTCTCAATTCGACTGTATGTTTTTTTTATGTGTGTTACCTCAGAACTTTTGACTGGGTGAACCAATTTTGATGATTCTTTTTTTATTCGAAATCTAGTGCTTCCCGTGTGGTCCCATATAAATTGCATCAAAATCAATGCAGTACTTTATTAGAAAATTAACAAAAAACAAAAATAACAATGCAAATTGTTCGAAGTTCGCAACGATGGAAGTCGGTTTTTAATGTGTTCAGCATTTTCAATTATTTAATCTAAACATAAAGATCAGCTAGCCAGCAGAACCTTAAGTGACAAATTTAGTTATTCAATTCATTGGATTTGTCACGGCAACTATCACCTAGAACACGCTATTGATGTTTCTTCGCCACTGAGCATATACAGGGTGTAACAAAATTGATGTAGGTCCCGTTAACTGGGGCTTCTTCTCATCAAACTGAAAAACTTTTGTTCTACAAGTTTGATGAATTCACAAAAAAAATTGAATTCTTCACACAAATAAACGATCAGCTGATCGACCAATTTTGTGCATTTTGTATTGAGCGACGAATTTTTTTGTTGCGAATTGACCATGGGTTCCTTGTTCCTTGGGGAAAGTTCCTTAGTATGATGAGTTGAAGCCCCAGTTAACGGGTCCTACGCCGATTTTTTTACAACCTGTATACAACTATTCTTTGGGGAGGCCTTTGTCCAGTAGTGGACGATTTTCGGCTGATATGATGATACAACTATTAACCAATTATCAATGGTTGGACCACGGCCGGATCCAAGGCACACCATTTCGCCTAGCGGAGATATCTCTTATTGCTCTTGTCATGTAGGAACACGTGTGTTCCCACATTTGGTGACCTCGACATGATGGAAGCAAGCAACAGATTTTTCAGCTACAGTATCATCATTAAACTTAACGACCCTATTTTTGCTTGCTTCATCTCTTCGTTAATTTGTCTTTCAAAGGAATTTACAATCGGTGATATAGGCTTACGAAGATTTGGCTTTTCGGTGAAATGGCCCATTGATTACATAACCGTCGATGTAAAAGATTTTTGATGAAATTGGTGTCGTAATTTCAACGAACGGGTTTAGCTAAAGTGTCTTTCGGTTTTGAGTCTTTATAAGAAAAATTATTTACCATTTAAGGTGACCGAGGAATACTATTTTCCGTTTTTGTTTAAAGTTTTTCATTTTTAATTTATAAAACTCCTCTACGTTCCATCTCGCAAATAAGCACGCAATGTTTCTAAAATATCAAGAAAGAAGATCCTAGTACGTCTATTTCAGGAGTTTAATATCCGCATTCCACTAAATTAGTTTAGATATTTAGCCGTGACTGACAGACATACAGACTTTCGCACTGTAACACTTGTCCTAAGAGTCTCCTCATATACAGAGTGTGAAAATACCATTTCCGGGATCATTAACCTTGGCTTCTACTTATTCAGACTTTGTGTTATATTTGTGGGTAGATCAAAATTTTTGCTTTGCTATTTTTTTGTTACCTACCTTCATTTTTAGTGTTCCGCAGCAACCCTTACAGCACACCCCGGACACTGCATAAAAACGGTCGTGAAATGACATTTCTAAAAACAAATGACGGAGCAAATCACAGCGAAATCCCATAGGTTCCAGAACTAAACTGTAACCAATCTGTATCAATCTGGGTGACGGGAGGGTGAGGTCGCAATCTAGAGAGCGGCAGGGAGTGTCCGTACTGTATGTTAGTACTACTATATTTATATACTTTGCTTACATTTACGCCATATCTGTCCGCCTGTCCGTGGCTTAGCTCGAAACTATGAGTACTACAAAGCTGTAATTTGGCATACAAATTAATCACGCCGACAAAGTGGTACAATAAAAAAATTGAAAAAAAATATACATATTTTAACATGTAAAAAAGGGGGTGTTTTTTTTTTAAATACCCTATCGTGTGGGGTATCGTTGAATAAACCTTTCGAAACTACTGAGGGGGTGAAATATTAAAAGTTTTTATTTTAGGAGTAAGGCCGTAGACACAGACAAAATCGTATCACCACGTGTGTTATGTATGACGGCAGTGGACCGCAAGGTCAGTGCAAAAGCCGTCACCAACCAAATCATCAAAAAAACCGGCCAAAAGCAAGTAGGAATCGTGTTAAGTAGGGTTTCTTAGTCTTTTCAAAAGATATTTTTCTATTTTAATAACCATAATTACATTTAAAGTTGATAATAAAACATTTTGTACGAAAAATACAAGGAACATTTTACAAATTTCACTGCACATCTTGAGGCTTTAAAATGCCTCAGTCCGAGCAGTTTGATACGCCTTGAAATAATATCGAACGTAAGCCTATTTATTAATTTTAGTTCAAATCAATGCGGGCTTCAGCGCGACTGTTACGTTGAATCCGAACGCCCAATTCTCGATTTATATATACATGTTTTTATTACTTTTCTTCACTTTCAAATAAGTTTTTAAAAAAAATGTTCAATTAAAATGAAAGGTCTTAAAGTCACCGATTTTCGTGAGTTGGTTTCATTTAACTATTTGTATTCGAGATATTTTGCAATTGATGCCAAAAACATAAATATATTTTTTACATCAATAGTGGTTATCAAAATTGTATTCAATTAAATCGATTTTTTATTACTTTAAGTATATATTACATTTTTTCCATAGTGATAGCTTTACACAGTCTTTCAATCATTTGAATTGAATATTGTCATTTGACCTATCTTAAGTTGGTCGACTATTTCTCCTAAATTAAGAAAACCGTGATAGTTTTTTTTTTGAATTGATTATATGTACTACTTTTTCCAATTTGTTTCAGATGTCCTGAAATAACGGTTTAGCTTGAAGGGGGGAACACTTGACTAACAAAAATTAGCACTTTAAAGCTTAATATTTCGCAAAACGCTCCCTGAATGGAAAAATGATTTGTGCAAACACTCAGTGTGTTTAAAAAAACCTATTCAACGATACCCCACACGATAGGGTTGACAACAACAAAAAAACTCTCTTTACACGTAGGGTACTCCTAACAATTTTTTTTACGATTTAATTGTGTCACTTTGTCGGCGTAATTAATATGTTTATCTACCCATGCTAAATTACAGCTTTCTAGTACACATAGGCTTCCGTACCATCATACTAGATGGCGCTAGTTTCATGTTTCAAAAACAATCAAACTAGACGGCGCTAGTTTTTTCATGTTTAAAAAAAGCACGGTTTTTTTTTGTATGGACACCCAATTTTTTTTTATATACTTTTTCTCATTTTTTGTATTTGTTAATATAGCGGCTAAAGAAATAGATCATCAGTGAAAATTTCAGCTGTCTAGCTATCATGTTATATGGAATACAGCCTGGTGACAAACGGACAGACGGACGGAGAGCGGAGTCTTAGTATTAGGGTCCCGTTTTTACCCTTTGGGTACGGAACCCTAAAATATGTCTAAATTGAACATGGTTGGTGTGAATTGCGATCTAAATCAGTTGTTTATCGTGTTAAACGTGATCAACTACATTACCTGTCTTCTATAGCAGTTCTTCCCGTGGCATCCCCTCATCATCATGATCCTGGTCTCAGGAGTAATGTTCGTCATCTTCTCCGCACTAAGACTGATCTTTTCGCACATTTGGCACTGTTTTGATTGATCGAATTATCACGATCTATAAATTCACTTGATCACTTTTTAAGGCACTGATTTTTGTGAGTTCTCATTTAAACATCACGTGGTTTTATTATGGATCACCATTTTATTTTTAAAATCGTTTCAGAGGAGCTTTTCTTAAAGAAATCATGTGTTGTTGTTTATCATGTGTTGTTCTTTATCATATAGACGAATCTGAAACAAAAGGAAATGATCGTTAGAAACATACTTTTACCAAAGTATAATTATATTTGAAGACCAAAGCTCACAGAATAACCTAAGCTGAAGTGACAGTGGGCTGGGCACATATCTCGTAGAACAGATGGCCGTTGGGGAAGTAAAGTTCTCGAGTGGCGACCTTAAGAAAAAGTAGCGTAGGAAAGCCTCCTAAATAGTGGACCGACGAACTGGTGAAGTAATCGGGAAGACGCTGGATGCGGGCAGCGCAGGACTGGTCGTCATGGAAATCCTTGGGGGAGGCCTATGTCCAGCAGTGGACGTCTTTCGGCTGATATGATGATGATGATGGTAATTATTATATTAGTAGCTAGCCAGACGAGCGTAAAAAATGCCCTTCCACCAACCAAACCCAGTCTTAGAAAGATAGAATCCGCCGGGAATCTAACCCGCGACCTCCTGATGTGAAGCTAACGGACTAAACCATTACGTCACGTCGGCGGTCAAAACTTGAATTTATTAATAGTAGCTATAACGCTAACTCATCGCTGGATAACTGACTGAGCTATATCCATCTGATGGAGTTTTGTTAATTTGAAGTATTTGGACACCATCAAAAATAAACTATAAAAATGTTATTCACCGAATAGTATTCATCCTAAAAAAGTCCAAAAATATACTGATTTGATACTTTAACCCATTTTATTTTATATTTATTAAAACCACTATTTTAGGAAATGACGTAATAATATGCCTGTAACACGAACTGTTTCAGGACAAAATGTCCTATACTATCTTCATCATCATGATCATCACCATCATATCAGCTGAAAAACGTCCACTGCTGGACAGATGCCTCCCCCAAGGATTTCCACGGTCTTGCGCTGCTCGCATCCAGCGGCTTCACGCGATCTCCACCAGGTCGTCGGTTGTTTTTTTATGTACACGATAGTTCATTAGTAAACGAATCAATTAAAAATTAAAAAGCCAACTGCATAAAAACTTGACTTCTCTTTTTTGCCAGTCGGGTAAAAACGTATACTATTTCACTCACGGGTTCAAGACAAATCTAACGATACCTCCCACCGCACTCCAAAATCTATCAAGCCGTTTCTGCTACAGAGCGTGCCAAAGAAATTAACATACATACACTCGAAAACATAACCCTCCTTCTGACGTAGTCAAGTAAAAAATAACTCAAGTGACTGAACAATCAAAATAAATACAGGATTAAAACAGAATAAAAAAACGCTAAACACGTTAAAAAACCGTCTTCCATCGTCGCAACAACTTAGTACATTTTTGCGTTACTATTTTTGGTTTTTGTTAATTTTCCAATAAAGTACTTCACCGATTTTGATAAAATTTACATGGGACCACACAGGAAGCACCAGCTTTCCAATAAAAAAAGAATCATCAAAATCGGTTCACCCAGTCAAAAGTTTTGAGGAGAACCTCCTCCTTTTTGGAAGGCGGTTGAAAATAGCGTAGATACCTGAATATGTTAACAAAGCTACAACGTCGTAACCGAGATCAAAACAAAAAAATATTTTCTCAAAACAATATATCCATTGTTTCATTACACAACTGAACTATTCACATGACATATCTAACGTGTCTATGCTCGTAGATAATAATATATTATAATAGTTTTAAAAAAACCTAGGTAACAGCTTTTAGGTACAAACTTTTATTTGACATGAGTTTTTATGCTCAAAAAGCCATATGCTCAAATTAAAATAAAAAAAATACACGGTTCCAAATTTAAAAACGAGAGCACACTGAACTCTAGTTGTTTGGAAATGATCACATAATGTAAACAAAACTTTTAAATTACATCATCATCATATCAGCCACAAATCGTCTACTGCTGGACAAAGGCCTCCCCCAAGGATTTCCACGACGACCGGTCCTGCGCTGCCCGTATCCATCGGCTTCCCGCGACCTTCACCAGATCATCGGTCCACCGCGTGGGAGGCCTGCCTACGCTACGTTGTCCGGTGCGCGGTCGCCACTCGAGAACTTTACTGTCCCATCGGCCATCTGTTCTACGAGCTATGTGCCCTGCCCGCTGCCACTTCAGTTTAGCGATTCTGTGAGCTATGTCGGTTACTTTAGTTCTCCTTACATTTTATCTTAATAATGACGTTACATTTTGAATATTATACATACATACAAACATTGGAAGTTAAAAATAACTTAAGAGGATTGTGAAGCTGCGACTTTTCATAAAACCGGTGTTAGCGATGATTTTCACCTCTTAAATGTTAACCGATTTTGACCAGTTTCTGATAGGCTGTTAATCAAAACAAAAGCTAGGTTTATCGTATAATACATGATATATGTTTTTTTTTGGTCGTTCTCGTGTTTTCATACAAAACTAATTTCGGGTATTATTTGTTTATTTTTAATTAATAATTTCAAAACGAAACTTATAAAAGCTAGCTTTTGTTCTGACTGACTACCATTCAAAACTTGGTCCAAATCGGTTTACTTTTAAGAGATGAAAATCGTTTTCGCCATTTGTATGAAAAGTTTAATTTTCGAAGTGGTTTCACAGTCATCAATTTTCGAAAAACATTTTTTTTGTGGTTTATAGGTCACTTGCGCGGTCTGTGACACCCTTGGGCGGGTCCAAATATGTACTCTTGTATTGTCGTCAAA
The DNA here is from genome assembly GCA_947284805.1 of Coleophora flavipennella. Lineage (NCBI taxonomy): Eukaryota > Metazoa > Arthropoda > Insecta > Lepidoptera > Coleophoridae > Coleophora > Coleophora flavipennella. Next base: position 9,158,056 of record OX369303.1, on the reverse strand, counting down.
ATGGATCTAATAGGTAGTATAATGTCTCCATCACGAGGAAATCCGTAACGTACTATGATGGTACGGAACCCTTTGTACTAGCGCCATCTAGTATGATGATACGGAACCCTTTGTGTGCGGTTCTGACTCGCACTTGGCCGGTATTTTTATCCACAGTGGATATGGCCTTGGCATCACCTCACCTGATGGTAAGTCATGGTCAGCTGACTTTCATCACTAAGATTCTTCAACGCATTGGGGAAATGACTATCTTATCTTTATGCCGGGCGGAACACATAAATGCTGTTAACACTGATGTTTGGCGGCAAGACTCAGATTAGATGGTGGCAGCTAGCCAGGCGGGACTAAAAAAATGCCCTACCACCAGCCAAATCGAGTATTACCAAGTTGTACCCTACCGGGAATCGAACCAACGATCTTGAAGATGATTTGAAGCGAGTGGATTAGCCACCACGTCATGGACGCGTTTGAAATTTATAATAACTAAATATTTGAAGCGTCGGTGGCTCAATCGGTAACGACTCGGTCGTCCTAACCAGAGGTGCCGGGTTCAAATCCGGGCGCCCAATGTACCAATGAGTTTTTACATATACTCACCGATTGCTTAAACGGTGAAGGAAAATATCGTAAGGAAACCGGCACACACCTGCGAAGAAACTGTAAGTATGTGTGTGAGGTCGACCAACCCACACTGGGCCCGCGTGGTCGACTAAGGCCCAATCGTTCTTATACAGGTTCGCCAACTTCGTCACTTACCACTAGCTGAGATGGTGTCAGGGTTTACCAATTGTGAATAAAAAAAATTAATAAAGGCGCGAGCCCCTCGGTGGGGACTTATATGAGCTGATATATATATTGCAGATATGTATCTAAATAATATTCGCATCCACTTTAACTTATGTTATGACCGAAAGGAACCTCCTTTTTACCCGACTACGCGACGCAAAGGAGGTTGTTGTGTTAACCAGCCTATGTATGTATTGTATCCTACTAAACTAACTAAATATTATAAACACGAAAGTTTATATGAATGTATGGATGTTTGTTTGTTACTCTTTCACGCAAAAAACTACTTAACGGATCTAGCTGAAATTTGGTGCATACGGGGTGTGGGATTGAAGACACAAATAGTTCATCTTGATTCCATCTTTTTTAAAAGCTTTTATTTAACTTGCAATATTTGTGTGTATGTATGTTTGTTGAGTTCAAATCTTGCGATCGACTTTAGAGCGACTTCCCAGGGGTCCGATTAAGCTGAAATTTAGAATGAAGTCGTATTCCCGGTAACAATAGACCCCTTCGTTATTTTGAAGTTGATCTGATGATGAACTTTGGAGGTGGAATCGAGGTCACTTCATTCATTTTTCAATAGAATCGTAGGAAATACAAAGCTGTGCTCACCTTTTTCGAATTAGGAACCGTGCATTTTTTAAATTCATTTGAGCGTTTGACTTTTTGAGCATAAAAACTCTTTACAAATAAAATATTGTACCAAAAAGATTTTAGGTTTTTCGAAAATTATTATAGTTCACTTTTTACACAATTAGGTTTTTGGATTTTTTAATTTTACTTTTTTATTAGAACCTAATTCAAAACTGAAAGCGTTACAGATAAACGAAAATAACAATGTAAATCACGATCACACGAAAAACTTTATCTGTAAAGACCATGTAGTATGTCTCGTCTACACGTTGGGAAGTTACTGAGATGAAAACTGTTTGTTTTCCAATGCCATTGTCAATGTTCCAAACAAAAGACATACGTAATCTACAGCAGCGGGTGACGTTATAAGAAAAGAACAATTATAGGGTGATGTACAAACTCAAAAAAAATTACAGAGTTAGAAATAAATAATGGGTAGTATTGAATCGTAAATCAACAAAAATACTTTTTTATGATAAAATAATCCCAATTGCTTTCTATCAAGGTTACTGATTGCACAGCAAAATACTTAGGTACTTCAAAGTATAATTAATAAAGCAACAATTCTACATCGTAGCGCACCGCTATTTACAGTGTAGCGTTTTTGGATGCAACATAGAACCCTCTCAATGAGAGTTTGGCAGCAGAACGGCCAGAATAACGCAGGATTGCGAATAGGCAAGTAAGCGATGACGAAAATAAATTGATAGGTGATTAGTTGTTTGAATTACAACTAAAAATAATCACTATTTTTTTCATAACTCCATAGTTTGATTTGAATTAAGCAGAAAAGTAACATGACCTTTGGTGCCGGACTATATGAAACACTAGTTTAACTTAAGGCTTTAACCAACCTCAAATTAGCAGCTTGATTCGCATCAGTACAAATTTCGATCGTAACTACACTGAAGAACGTTCATAACGTGCGCACCGCAGTTTAAACAAATTTGTGTTTTATTTATATCAATTGTGGAATAGTGCAAAGAAAAACCTAAATATGTCCAAACTGTATGTTAGTACTAATATAATATATACTTTGACCTAATTCTACATTCAGAAGTTACTAGTTCCCTATAAGACCGTAAACAGCTTAAAGACTGCTCGGCACTAATGGTTAAACATGCCTTGTGTAGCATGGAAACGGTTAAGATAAATGCCACCAACAGTCAACAGGTTCGTTAACCTGTGACCGAACGCTTCACTCACACGATGGACGAACGCTTCACTCACGCGATCGACGAACGCTTCACTCACGCGATCGACGCACGCTTAACTCACGCGATCGATGAACGCTTCACTCACGCGATCAACGAAAGCTTCACTCACGCGATCGACGAACGCCTCACTCACGCGATCGACGAACGCTTCACTCACGCGATCGGGAAAACCTTCACTCACGCGATCGACGAACACTTCAGTCACGCGATCGACGATCGCTTCACTCACGCGATCGACAACGCTTCACTCACACGATCGATGAACGCTTCACTCACGCGATCGACAAACGATTCACTCACACGATCGATGAGTGCTCAAATAAGAGGGTAAAGTTTTTATGCCGCGGTGTTTTAATTTTTACCTAAATTGGTTAGATTATTAGGTCTTGTTATACTTTAAATTGTTACTATCAATCATCCTGTACATGAGTGTGCGAATACGAATCGAATTTTTACTAACGTAGTGGAAACATATCTTCTCATAGATTAGCCTTCGATATTTTTGCTTTTAAAAACTGGCTTAGTGTAAGTCGGACGAACTCTCCATATGAGTATAACATTGATATGATTACCTATTTGTTTCAATCAAAATACATTAACGAAAGTGACAGAAATTTCTAAATAAAATTATACAGTTCGGGATCCTAAGCGCAACTTTGACTCAAACTTGACCGGTTTTTATTATTTATAGAGTTTGGGATCCTAAGCGCAACTTTGACTCAAACTTGGCCGGTTTTTATTATTTATACAGTTCGGGATCCTAAGCGCAACTTTGACTCACACTTGACCGGTTTTTATTATTTATACAGTTCGGGATCCTAAGCGCAACTTTGACTCACACTTGACCGGTTTTTATTATTTATACAGTTCGGGATCCTAAGCGCAACTTTGACTCAAACTTGACCGGTTTTTATTATTTATAGAGTTTGGGATCCTAAGCGCAACTTTGACTCAAACTTGGCCAGTTTTTATTATTTATACAGTTCGGGATCCTAAGCGCAACTTTGACTCACACTTGACCGGTTTTTATTATTTATACAGTTCGGGATCCTAAGCGCAACTTTGACTCACACTTGACCGGTTTTTATTATTTATAGAGTTCGGGATCCTAAGCGAAACTTTGACTCACACTTGACCGGTTTTTATTATTTATAGAGTTCGGGATCCTAAGCGCAACTTTGACTCAAACTTGGCCGGTTTTTATTATTTATAGAGTTCGGGATCCTAAGCGCAACTTTGACTCACACTTGACCGGTTTTTATTATTTATAGAGTTCGGGATCCTAAGCGCAACTTTGACTCACACTTGACCGGTTTTTATTATTTATACATTTCGGGATCCTAAGCGCAACTTGACTCACACTTGGCCGGTTATTAGGGTTCCGTACCCAAAGGGTAAAATCGGGACCCTATTACTAAGAATCCGCTGTCCGTCTGTCTGCCTGTCTGTCCGTCTGTCACCAGACTGTATTTCATGAACCGTGATAGCTAGACAGTTAAAATTTTCACAGATGATGTATCATCATTGTAAAAGTGTAGTTATTTTCTTTACTCTTTAAACGTAAAGAAAAATACAGAGACAACAGTTCCAATCAATACTTCGCCTTAAAAGATACAGCTTTTCATAAGTCGGATGGACAAATATGTTAATTTTCAACATTTTGTTTAGGTATTATTTCACAATGATCTACCTACATCAAAATAACTGTCATTCTAAACTAATCTCAATTGAATTGGGTTCCTTATTGACACTAGCAAGGGGAAAGATAGGTACCTATGTCATGAAATTATAGAGGCCGGAGGTACATGAATAAGTGTTTTGGTGCTTGTAGAATCAGTTTAGGAAAAGTTTATGACTCATCATTAATTGTGTCGAAGCGTTGCCAGGCGTCCGGATAAGGTCGGACAGGGATAGGCTTTTTGGATGCATGTCCGGCCAAAAAAGATGGTGTCCGGCTTGTCCGGCTTTCGTTAGGCTTTTTAGATTTCAGTTATCTGGACATTCTGGCGAGCGCGCCGTCGAATAAACTATGGCGGCGTTTCGTTGTCTGATTAAGACCTCGTCTAAAGGCCTTTAAACATGACTGAATGACTACTAAATTTGTCATGTCTAAAGCGGACTTAAATAATTTGGGGAGGCCGGATTTTTTACCCAAAAGTCCGGCTAAACTGACTGGTCTGTCCGGCTATTTAGTTTTAAGACCTGGCAACCCTGTCGGTACAGTATAAAGAAATACATAACATTAAATTAGAATAAGTAACGAGAACCAAAGTAACCGACATAGCCCACAGAATTGCTAAACTTAAGTGGCAGTGGGCAGCGCACGTAGCTCATAGAACAGATGGCCGTTGGGGTAGTAAAGTTCTCGAGTGGCAACCGCGCACCGGAAGTTGTAGCGTTGTCTCGTTTTGTAATGATCATTGTAAAACAACTTGTAGGAATGAATACTTTTGTGATATGATTTAAGGTTATGTATTAAGCAAATTACCAAATGGGAGTAGAAATAGTAGATCGAAGGGATACAGGAGAGCTGTTACAGAACAAGATCCAATTTGGCGCCCGTGCGGTGCGCGAGCGCAGGTCGGCGAGGAATCGAGTATCGAGTGCACCCGAGATCGTTAGACGAACGAGCGAGCGAAGCGAGGGAGGGAGAATATACTCGTAGTTCGAGGGTGTAATAGCTTCTTACAACCGAGTTAAGCATTCTACTTTAAATCATTCGTTCGATGTAAGTTAGAGTAGAAACTCCACAATGATGATGGTTTGTAAGTTTTAGAGAGCTGACTGAAATACACAACCAATACACATTCTGACAAAGGCTTCATTACCTTTTCTGCAAGTCATTTATTGAAATATGCTTAGGATTTTAAGTATACCGGTCTCTGGATTTGTTCGGTAAAAGATTTTGTACATCTTCTGCTTCGAGATGATAGAAATTAGGCGTGCAGGCCAGTTCTTCATCAGATGAATTACTTGACATGTTGATTTAACTAGTAAAAACTTGTAATAACTAACTTATTTTATTACAGTCGCAAGTGAACAAGCATTAAATGAAATGAAATGCTGCCATTTCAATTATTTTTTTCAGTAAAAAGTTTTCTTATCATTTGTTAGAAAAGAGATTGTTTCACTAAGAAGTTTTGCATAGCTTGAACTGTAAAGTTCATTTTACAATTCAAGCATAGTGTGATGATTTAAAAAAGGAACGTCTAAAGAAACAATGCATTGTGTTAAAAATGCCACCTTACACAGCCTCTTTGTACAGTAGTAAATCCTACTTAATGAGCATGTATGATGTAAAATATGATTACGATACGATTGTAAACATGCTATGTGCAATTTGCCGAACCGGCCCCGACTCATTATAATGCCGCAAGCAGGGACACCTAGGTAGGTCTGCGCTGTTATCACACCCTGGACACTTCATACAACGGGTCAGAAATGACATTTCAAAAAAGGAATGACGCAAAAACAAAATGGCGGCGAAATCCTATTTCAATTTCAATATTTATTAATAATTTAAAACAAATTACAAGTCATTTTAAACATAAGATTAGTCACAAGTTATTTATAATTTTTTCAACCTAATTAAATGTTATAAAGCATTACGCTGTTATTATAGTACATATTTTATTTTTTCAAGGAATAAAAAAAAAATCGTCAACAGTATAATAAGCCTGTGCTATCAAAAAGCTTTTTAGTTATACGTTCGACAACCAAACTGTAACCAATCTGTATCAATCTGGGTGACGAGAGGGTGAGGTCGCAATCTAGAGAGCGGCAGGGAGTGTCCATACTGTATGTTTGTACTAATATATATATATTGCTGTTATTCTGTCGGCGCCGAGAGGAATCGTGTTTTGGGAAATGAAGTAAACAGTTCAGGAAAAATTTTATAATACGTCATAAAATTTTATGTTATTCCCACATGTTTGGGTAACCTAGAAACTGTTTAGTTCAATGTAAAGTCGAAAATAAATTATTCTTTAACACTGACCTGTTTTCTGGAGTACAATTTATTTTTAAGCTTTGTCATAACATAACAACTATGAAGATAGAGTATTTTCTGTCTTCAATAAATATTGAAGTTAATTTTTGCTTTGTAAACACGTTTATCAAGACTTTTAAAACAGAATTATTTTCCCCTTTCAGAAATTTCTATTTTGTTAAGAAACAAAATTGATTTTACCGCACACGTGCTTTTACTTTACCACTTTTTTTAATTTCTAACTCGGAGGAACGAGACATTTCTCGCAATTAAAAAATAATAACCAAAGATACAGAATCTTCTTTAGGACTGTATCCATCGGTGGCGTAATGTCAAGGGCCGCTACCTCCTGTCCGGGAGGTCGTGGTTCGATCCTGCCACGTACCAATGTGTTTTCGAATTTCGATCTCATATATACGTTTATCCGACGCTCATAAACGATGAAGGAAAACATCGTGAGAAAACCTGCACACGCCTGCGAAGAAACTCGCAGGTTGTGTGTGAAGTCGACCAACCGGCAATGGGCCCGGGTGGCCGACTAAGGCCCGATCGCCCTAATTCAAGGTAGGCTCGAGCCCCTCGGTGGGGACGTATATGAGCTGATGTAAATAAACAAACTGTCTTCACTTTCTTTTTATCCACAATGCTTAACCCTTGGCATCATCTCATCTCACCTGATGGTAAGTGACCATGATGCCGAAGATGGAAGCGGACTCACCAAGATTCTCCAACGCAATGGGGAACTGGCTTTTTATCTTCAAACTGAAACATATCATTATTGCCAACACTGATGTTTCGCGGCAAGACTAAGATAAGATGGTGGTAGCTAGCCAGGCGGGCGTAGAAAATGTCCTTCCACCAAACAAACGGAGTCTTACATACACACCGATGTACATTTTTACCCGACTGCCCCGGAAGATGGGTTATGTTTCTCGAGTGTATGTATATATGTAGATTTCTATGTTCCCTGCTACAGCCTGAACGGCTTGAAGGATTTTAACGTATGAGGTATCGTATAATTCGTCTAGATCCCGTGAGTGACATTTGGTACATTTTTACCCAACTGGCCTTTTAAGGGGTTAAGTTTTAAAGCAATCGGGTTTTTAATTTTTAATGAATTTCTAAAGTTATTTTCTCGACTGCTTTTTTGGTGTATATTTTCTACATGACGTGTCGATCGATCATTTGACTCAAATTAGTGATAAGTACAGAGTACATTTTCATCAAAACCTTCAAGTCGAATACTCAAAAGATCACATTACTTTCTATTGCTCCTTCGTTGCTCGAAAGCAAAATGGCTTAAGAGGAAACTCGATCTAAAGAATAGGTATTTGAATACAATTTTGCTGTCTCCCTCCCCCAAACCTCTCTGTATAGAGCAAGAAAGGGATAACTTTAGCGCAGACCGATAATAGGCACTAAAATTGACCAAAACAGCATTTGGAAGTCCCATACTTCCTATTTGAAAAATTGAACAATAATAATATTTTTTTTACAAAATTAATTAAAAAAACACTTTACCTATGCCTCTATGTGTTCATTTTTTTGTTAATATGCGTATTATTTTTTGGTAGGTGTCTTAAAATGACATTTTAATTGGGCAATTTACTCAGTTTTTGATGGCTCCTACTTCCTAATATAATAATAATATGAGAAAAAACAAAACATAGCGGCACGGCCATGGTAGATGTAGGTTTGATAGAAAAACATTTTTGCTCTATTGTCATTATCCAGGGAGGAAACAGGGGACTACGTTTGCATGGAAAAAATGGCGCCCGCGTTTCCTCTTAAAAAGTACTTCACGATCGGGGTGTGGCTTAATCGATCGTTAATAAGATCGGACGGCAAATTGCTGTGAATCATATTGTTGCATCTTTAAATCAAAGATATTTACAATGTCCGACTAAAGTCGTGACGAGGAAAAGTGGCACACATTTTGTTTCTGTATTCAGTATACAGAACGTAACAAAGTTTTGCAGTCGTATAATTCTATTTAAATTTTAAGAGAGGCTTTTATTGCATGTTATCTCCAATACTCAGTCAAAAAATACAGAATATTACACTCACTTCACAAGTAACCTTAACAATTTATTTAAAAAAGTAGCAAAGTGCGTGTCGGACCACGCGCAAAGTAAAGTTCCGTAGTCTTTTCAAAACATAAATAAGTACCTGCTTTATATCTCCATCTCAACTTTTCTCTATCTACGAATACAGCCGTTGCCCTCTCTCCACCGCCGCCGCGCGCCGCCAACCTTTCTCTGTCTACCCCCTCCACGCTTCCGTAACGCTTTTTCGTCACAGAAAAAATACTAATACCCCCGTCTATATAGAAGTTTCACTTCAACAAATCTTTGCACTTGGTACCTATACAGAATTTTATAATTCTTAAGTTGGTAGACTGTTACTGCTAAAACAAGAAAGCCTACTTGGCCATGATACGTTTTCTTCTCAATTAATGATACGTTACAATAATAAGGAGACTTTTCACATTTCTTGAAAAAGTGGTTTAACTAGTAGGAGTTGGGGACATGTAACTTTAATTAAAATCACCACTTAATATTTAGTAAACTAATTATTTATTGGAAAAACTATTTTAGCAAGCCCTTAGTAATCTTGATATACTATTCAACGATACCCCACGTTAACAAAAACAAAAAGAAATCACCCTCACTTGTTATGTAGGGTTAGGTACCATACAGTTTTTTATTTTATTTTATTTCTTACCTACATAGGTGTCACAAGTTTCGTATATTAAATCAAATTTCAACTTTTTAGCTGCCTGAGTAAAAGGGCTGTGAAATACAGACAGACAGACAGATAGACAGATATACGAACAACTTTATATTATTCACAATTTTGTGGAACTTCAGTTTTATAAGTGTAATAGTCCTTGAGAAAATACATAACGATGGACAGGCAGACTGAAAGACAGTCAGCTGATTTGTAAGAAGCCCCCTCTCCCCCCCCCCCCCCAAAGGGAGTACTTAAGTCATATATGTGTTCCGGAATGAAGATAAGATAGCCAGTTCCCCATTGCGTTGGGGAATCTTGGTAAGCCCGCTTACATCTTCGGCAACATCGTCACTTACCACCAGGTAAGATGTTGTCAAGGGTTTACCAATTGTGAATAAAAAAAAAAAATTTTTTTTTTTGATTTATCTTAAAAATAAAAAGGTGACTGACTGGTATATGGACTGAACGGATTTCGCTGAAATTTGGAATGCAGATAGCAATTAGGACGTAGGCATCCGCTAAGAAAGGATTTTGAAAAATTCCCACGGGACGGCATAAAACGAGATCTGCACGGGCGAAGCTGCGGGCATCCACTAGTGTGTTTATAAAACCTTTATTCCTAAATAAATGCGAGAAAGTTTCATCGTTCACAAACTGTTTACATGTCGTATCCTATTTTTATTGTTACTAATCGTGTCGTATCGTATAAATGTTACGGATTTTTAATCGATCCATCAACCTCTATCATCACCATCGTTTAATAAGCCAAGATGCGTCAAAGTATTCGCCATAATATTCTCGTATATTTTTTTATAACCATGGGAAAATTGATATGCTACACAGATCGCCTTAACTGCATCAATTATTACACTTTAAAACGCTTTTAATATTCCCGATTTTACGATAATCTTTGAAATTGTTACCTTATTAAGGTGTGTAGCCAGATAAGTGTTGTATAAGTAATACAAGTTTGCTTTTAAGGGTTCCGTACACGCAAAGGGTGACCAACGGGATCTTATTAATAAGCCTCCCCTGTCTGTCCGTCTGTCTGTCTGTTAGCGGGGTGTATTTCATGAACCGTAATAGGTAGGCAGTTGAAATTTTCACAGAATATGTACTTGAATTGCCGCTATAACAATAGATTAAAAAAAAAAAAAAAAGATTACTAAAAATTAGAAAAAGTGAAAAAAGAGGGGGAGTATTACTGGCAAATAATAAAGGTGTACAAGACATTAAATATTTATAAAAAAAATTGGATTTGTATGGAAGGATATTCCGAATTTTCCTGGAATAATGAACTATAAGGTCTTAGTTATTCACGCAGTTTCTTTAAAATCGTTAAGTTCTTTTGAGATTCAAGATATTTGTTTAAAGTAGGTGCAAATTACACTCTTTATATAAAATAATAAAGTCATAAAATAATAATAACATAATGTCATTTGTGAAAAATCAATAAATAAACAATCATTAGTTAATAACGTCAAAATTCAATCCTTACTATAAACCAGATTATGTCATTAAACCATGAAAACAATGTGACACGAAAAGCTATACATAAAAATCATTGAATGTCAATAATGCCTTTGACAAGAGTAGGCCAGTTCACACGGACAGCACCCGGTCACGAGTTTAACGCGAGAGTCAGCCATTGCTCCCATCAGCCACCATCCACAATGAGAAAAAGTAACAAACAGAATCTTGGTAAACCCGCTTCAGGTGAGATGATGCCAAGGGCTTGATACAAATTGTGAATAAAAAAAAAGGAACAACGGTTTGTATGAGAGGTACCTTATTCGGATTTTTCCTGGAGTTATTCTAGAATTACTAACTTACTAGGAAGTTATATCTACCTTACCGTTATAAACTACGGCGGCGTAAAGTAGTTCATATAAAGCTAACGTACAGTTTTTCATCAATATCAATAGAGCCACTCGTGAGAAAAAGTGATTTTACTATTGTGGTAACCCTAAATAATAAAGATAAAGGAAATATAAAAAAAATACCCTGACTTAACTTTTTCCAAAATTCGTCCAGTAGTTTGGGCAGGACGGACGTACAGGTACACAGAAACACAAACACGCATTGAATTTTCATTTTTCATTTTTTTATACTCTATGTGAGAAAGTTGATTGAACTCATCAGGTGAGATGATGCCAAGGGCTTATCAATTGTGAATAAAAAAAAAAAAACATCAAAATCTCAAGTTTGATTTTTTTTTATTAACCAAAAATTTTAGTGCGTTTGACTATATCTCACCCGATGGTAGGTAAGTTACGAGGTAGTCCAGGATAGTACACTCAAACTCAAATAATAAAAACTTAATTTTTTTTTGCCATTACAATACTTTCTTCCCTCCTTCGCCGTTAAAAATAGTGAAAAAAATGAGCCTATTCGGAATAAAAAAAAATCTAAATACTATAAACAGGTCCCACTTTACATAAAAGTGTAAATAAATAAAACGAAGTTCCAAGCGTAGTAGATACTCCCCCCCCTTAAAGTGCTAAAACGTTGGCAGCGAGAAATGGCCACCACCACTGGCACCACTTGAGTTTCATTACACTTTATAGACGTCCAATTGATATAATAACACATAATATTCAGAAATAAACAGCTTGTAATAAAACTGTGTGTTACTCTACATGGTTTCCGTATCGGGAACTTAAGGCCTTAAGATGGATCAAATGACAATATTCAATTCAAATTATTGAAAGACTGTGTAAAGCTATCACTATGTAAAAATATATAATATACTTATAGTATTAAAAAATCGATTTAATTGAATACATTTTTTTAAAATAGTACCACTTTTGATGTAAAAAATATATACTGTAATCCCTGTTTTTGGCTTTAATTGCAAAATTTCTCGAAAACAAATAGTGAATGTTGAATGAAACGCAACAGACGCAAATCGGTGACTTGAACACCTTTCATTTTAATTGAAAACATTTTTTGATGTGTAACATCTTTACTCTCGCTTTCCTGCAATTTGTGAGAGTGATTTCGTGAAATGGGACGGAAATGTGTCTCATGGGACGGAAATGTGTCCCAGGGAGTCGCGTTTTTTCAGGCCTTAAAAGCGCGGAAAAGGCAAAGGTATCTATGACCATACAGTCTGCCGTATCTTTGCCGTCCTTTTATAAAGTATTTTGTCACATGTTACACATCATATGCGAGTACTGTAGGTCTCGCTCGAATTTATTTTTTTTAACTTTTTTGAAAGTGAAAAATGGTAACGAAAACATATTAAAATCGAGAATTGGGCGTTCGGTTCCAACGTAACAGACGCGTTAAGAGCCCGCTGGAGTTCGTAATTCCCATACAAACGTGGTATGTATTTGATTGAATTGGTAACCAAACAATCAAGTTTTGAAATAGTTTTATATCTATAATCGGATGAAGTAATCTGTGTCGGTATCGTATTACTTTTTTGAAAACCGAAACAGGAATCTATTATTAACCAATAAACTTGTTTTCCGTTGAAAAAAGGAGTTTTCCATTGAAAACAAGTTTATTGGTTATTATTGGAATCCTGTTTCGTTTTTAAAAAAAGTAATACGGTACCGACACAGATATTAACCGCCTCCGTAGCTCAGAGGCAAAGTTCACTGACTTTACTCAGGAGGTCGCGGGTTCGATTCCCGGCGGGGTCAATTGTAAGACTCGGTTTGGTTGGAGGTAGGGTATTTTCTAAGCCCGCCTGGCCAGTGTTAACAACATTGATGTGTTCCGGCTTCAAGATAAGATAGCCAGTTCTCCATTGCATTGGGGAATCTTGGTAAGCCCGCTTCCATCTTCGGCATCATCGCCACTTACCACCAGGTGAGATGTTGTCAAGGGTTTACCAATTGTAAATTTAAAAAAAAATACATCATCAGATTATAGATGTAAAATTATTTCAAAATCTGTTGTTGGTTGGTTACCAATTCAATAAAATACTACGTTTGTATAACGCATTGATTTGAACTTCAAATGAATAGACTTCCATATTATTTTAACACCTTTCAACCTGCTCGGATTGAGTCATCTTAAAGCCTTAAACCGGCCCTGTGCTTTATCCACAGCTGATAAGCCCTTGGCAGGCCTCCGTCACTCCATGTACTTGCGCGCTATAATTACCTACCGTCCGGCCCAGCGTTCTCGGGCCGTTTGCGGACCCAATTCAGTGCGGTTTTCACAAACGAAGCGCACGCACGTAGTTTAATTTAAATCGTTTTGTTCGTTCGTACGCGTACCTACTATGCCGTCTGGTGCCTTATGTGCTGTAGATGGGTGCAAATCAAGCAAAAGAAGAGATAAACACCTAAAATTTGTCCATTTACCTGTCAATCAAGAAAGGTAAGTGATAAACTATTACTATTTTTTGTCGTTTTAAAATTATTTTTAATACTAGGTATACTAAGCAATAGCTAGTACTCTTTATTACACTGTGGCATTAGCTTGCCTTTCAGACACAGATTTTCATTTTTTTGTTACATAGAAACGTCATACTTACCTTAAACACTATTTTAACACGTTTAAAAAAAGCTATTTTTATTAAAATAAAATTGTGATAATATGTGAGTCGCAGGCGCGGCGACCTGTCTCAACTTGTCGTGCTGTTACGCGCACACAAAAACTTTTGACATAACTATTTAGTAATCTGTGCTTGTGATTCGGTTTTATGCGATTTGTAAAAAATATACATGGTGAATTTTTTCTATGAGGAATAGGCTATTTGACTACTACTGGAAAATAGTTTTGTATTATTTGTTATTTCATAAAATGTAAACCATTTTAATATTTCCTGAAGATCTGTCGTATATACGGAGTATATCAATGTTAAAGTTTGAATTTAAAAATTACGCGCCAAAACGCACTTTTCGCTATGGCGCCTGGTTGCTCTGACAGATGACGTCACACATAAGTAAACAACAAACTGCTGTAATAGTGAAAGCACGCACTGAAACTAATGTTTACTTCTGTGTGACGTCATCAGAGTTGCGACCAATCACAGAGCGTTTTCAAACACGTGATCAAACCACAAAAAAAAATTAAATTTCATTTATGTTTTTATACAGAAAATGACCTTATTTTTTTCAAAACATTAATAAAATATGCTTTTTACATTACCTTTTATTAGGATGACAACAAATTGTTACATATTTAAAACATAATCAAAATGCCTATTTCTAAATTATAAGAGATAGAGCAAAGCGCTCTTAAGAACCGTGATCTCAATTTTAGAGAAAATAAAAATTGCGTGTTAAAAAATATAAAAAAATATAGGTCCTGGAGTATGTACTCCGGAGATATGACTTTTTCTTTAATTTTTTTTTTGTTATTTCGATTGTATATCACTACACAAACTAAAAATTGTACGGAGACCATAGGTCCAAAGTTGCTAGAAGTTGTTGAAATAAACGTTTTAAATAGTATGTGGAAACTGAACTTACAGACCGATTTTCAAATGATAAAAAAAAATATAAAAACCAATTTATAAAAAAAAAAATATATGTTGCCCGCGGCCTCGCCCGCGTAGGGGTATGAACCTATTCTCAGGCTTACCCGATATGCACACAAAATTTCATAAAAAAAGGTCCAGCCGTTTCGGAGAAGTATGATTACTAACACTGTGACACGAGGATTATATATATATACATATATATATATATATATATAAATGATACAATTTTAAACTACCACCTATAAGTCAAAACATATTCACAGTTCTCAATAACATAGACACAAAAAGTTATGTTAATTTAATTTTATCGAAGAGGCAGCCCTGCGATCGCGCGGTGTGAAGCAAGCACTGCGGTTGCTGACGCGATGGAGTAGGCTATTATAGCAGTAGGTATTGGAAATTTACTACTGAGTGAAGTATCTGTTACGTAGTAACTAATTAGTAATCTGTGCCCTTGGCATCATCTCGCCTGATAGAAAGTGGCGATGATGCCAAAAAATGGAAGCGGGCTTACCAAGGTTCCCCACCCAACGCCATGGGGATCTGGCTATCTAATCTTCAAGCCGGAACACATCAATACTGTTAACAATGATGTTTGGCGGCAAGACTTAGATGAGATGGTGGTAGCTAGGCAGGCGGGCTATAAAAATGCCCTACCACCAACCAAAACCGTGTCTTACAAAGTTGACCCCGCCGGAAATCAAACCCGGACCTCCTGGTGTGAAGCGAATGGACTAACCATTACGCCACGGAAGCGTTTACCCATGAGAGATGACTACCAGACGCTAATATTTCAATAGCTTTAGGAAATACATATATGAAACACGTATAATTCGTGCCTATAAAATTTGTGGGTTGCCCTCGATGTCCCTGGATATCATTAGATCCTGACTTGGTGACGATTCAGGAGTATACTCTTTCAAATAAAAAAAAGAATTTTATAAATAGGTCCACAATTGACAGAGAAATCGGTGAACATACATAAAAATACATACAATGGAACATAATATAACCTCCTCCTTTTTGATGTCGGTCAAAAACTAGCACGTGTAAAGTTTAGCACTTAGCATCCTGGTAAAAACATATTATTAACTTAAGGCGAGACATTGATTGAACAGTTGTCTCTGTCTTTTTCTTTACGTGTAAAGAGTAAAGAAAATAACCACACTTTTGCACTTTTTCAATGTTTTTTCATTTTCAAGTTTCGAAAAAGTGAACTAAATTAAATTTGAATAAACATAATATTATAAATGTGAAAATGTGTTTGTTTGTTACCTTTTCACGCTTCGACGCCTTGACCAATCTTTACGAATGAAATTTGGCATGCAGGTAGCCTGTGTCACGGGGAAGGACATAGGCCACTTTTCATCCCGGGAAAACAGCATAATCTGATGCAGTTCCTGAGGGAACTAAAAAAATACTTGATTGTTGTGATTTTTTGCACAGAGATGGTTGAGTAGGTGGGAAACGACATAATTTACTAATCACCCTTAAAAACAGTCATAAAAACGATGTCCACGCGGGCGGAGCCGCGGGAAAAACTAGTAGTGATATAAATTTCAAATTTAAAAGCAATATTTTTTCCTACAAATGATTTCAGGCTTTGCTTCATTTTGCTTCAATTTATGCTATGTTTGGGATTTTTTTCAAGTTTATCTAATCGTGTAATGAACTTACAAGGGCCCTAGGTAATATCCTTGAATATAATATATCCTTTTTTCATGTTGAAAAATAAAGCGGATATAATTTTCCTGCTTTTTTGCTAACCGCTTCTCACTGCTTATATGCCAATATACCGCCTTAAGCAACACTTAATTATTCCTTGTATGCAATAAAGCGTTTATACATACATACATACATACAAACATTTATACTTACATACACTTGCCAATAGTTAGAGTTCCAACGTGGTTGCCGGGCACGTGGCTAGTTTTAAGGTGGGTCATACATAATAGAATAGGTAATGTAATAGTTACAGAGTGATCAGAAAATTCACTATATTATTACTAGACTGCCTCAGAAGGTGGGTTATGTTTTTCGAGTGTATGTTCTCGTATGTATGTATGTATGTAGATTTCTATGTTCCCTGCTACAGCCTGAACGGCTTGAAGTATTTTAACGTATGACGTATTGTTTGATCCGGAAATGGTTGTTCAGGGAAGTAGACGTGTTGGGAAATGGTCCTTACGGGACGAAAGGTTTTTTAAAGTGAATCTTTTATTACATCGTCTCAATTTTTTTCGTCGTGTGTTGCATGTCGCGTGACGGTCGGTTTCGTCTGACGGTATGATCGTTTCGTCCTCTGTACCGTAGCGAGAGCAGCCATAATTGTTTGGTCCTCTGTAAAGTTTCACTTTTACCGTGGTTTCATAAAACCACACACTTACTTTGTTTATTTTCACTACCCCACTAACTAATTAGATCAGCCTGTATATCGAATCAATTCTGCAGTTATGACTTGCGCTAAGAGATGACGACCCCAGATCACGTAATGTTGTCCCAAGACTTATCGATCGCGTCAATGTATGTGTCGGTGGAAGATTATAAGAATCCGGCAGGTCGCGTTATGCCCAGACGTTTCCAGGCTGATCGTGAAAGACCCAGCGGGGCTCCGAAAAATACTAAGGTTAGGTTCGTTTAATATGTCTGGTGCTACACTGTAGAAAGGAGCCCCGCGCGGCTAGGCTTCGTCGACTTAGGACTTATTCTTCGGAACCCTGCGATAATACGCCTGGGTCTTTCGCGATTTACCTGGGACTGCTTAAATGCTCGCTAAAAATTTTACTTTACCTCTAATATGGTAGATGGGAGTGATGGCGTTATACTCGTGACCGGGTGCTGTCCGTGTGAACGGACCTGCCTCTTGTCAAAGGCATTAATGACATTCAATGATTATAATGTACTAGCTGTTTCCCGTGGCTTCACCCGCGTGGACATCGTTTCTTTGACTTTTCGAAGATGCGCAGTGCGCGTGAAAAAAAGTAGCCTTTGTGTTAATCCCGGTCCTAATCTGGCTACCTATATACCAAATTTCAGCCAGATCCGTTCAGTAGTTTTTGCGTGAAGAAGTAACAAACGTACACACTCACAAACTTTCGCCTTTATAATATTAGTGTGATTACTTCTCGTGTCATATTGTTTTCATGTTCTTATGACATAATTTGTTTTATATCAAGGATTGGATTTTGACGTTTCTGGGCAGACCGCGAACTTCCGGATAGTTGTCGCCGTCATGTTATGTAATGTTTACTAAAGTACACATTGAATACAAAGTAAATAAAGATACATTACCTTGCTACATGAGTCTGGCAATGACGTGTCCACGAAAAGCAAACATTTCAACGACAATTATTTAAAAGGCTACTAAAATAATGCACGAAAAGCAGTAACGATAACGGTAGATTTTCTTTTTAGGGTACCTTAAGCTAAACGCCTGCGAAGAAACTCGAAGGTTGAGTGTGAAGTAGACCAACCCACACTCGACTAAGACTAAGGCCCGATCGTCCTAATTCAGGGTAGACTCGAGCCCCTCTGTGGGGAGCTATATGAGCTGATATGATGATCTCAAGCTAGTGATTGTTGCCTTCCGTAGAATACTTTACTTACCATTGGATCGTTGCCTTTCGGGGAAGACTTCCTGGCGATGGATGTCTACTACTAAGAAAGTCTGTATGTGGCGATGTCTGTACATATTTGTCAAGACTGAGAGGAATATCAAGATGATGACGACATTTATATTATAAGGCATCCGATTGACTTTCACTTAAAAAATCCTTTGGGTTATTTAAGGGAGAGCAAACCGGATGCCTTATTCGCGTCGTCTTCGTCATCTAATATTCCATTAAGACTCTGAACACGTTAAAAAAAACCGTCTTCAATATCAACAGATACAATTTTGCCCCTGTTTATCGTTTTTGTAAATTTTCTTAACATGTACTGAACCGATTTCGATAAAATTTATATGGAACCATTGTAGGGGCATAACCTATCAATCCTACTAATATTTTTGTAACCGGAAGAGAGCTTGTCTAACTTCTGACGTCTAACCATAGGCTAGTCAGTGTTACCAGTCGGTGACTACCAAAAGCAACAAAATAAAAAGTATTTAATATGGAAATTTTTCTAAGTAGATAAACTTGGTAGAAAATATCCTATTTTCAGTTAAATATCTAAGAGTGTGTGTCTACAATACTACAACGAATTATACAATTTGCCTGACCATTTGTAAAATGACTAATCATAGATTCGTTTTATTATTTTACAATCTGCCTGACCATTTAGAATTTGTATGAATGTAAGTTTAATAGTGCTATATGATCGATTATTTTGTATTTTGTTTTGAAATTGGTCAATAAAAAAATGGAAGTTTCTTACTCTTTCACGCTTCATCCACTGGACGGATCGGGATGAAACTTGGCACACATATAGGTTAGGTCCTGGAAGAGGACTTTTTTTCCGAGAAAACGTCTTATTTCCACGGGAAAATCGAAAACAACGCGGACGTCTAGTGAAAAATAATTTTCCTAATCGGTTTATAAATGATGGATTTCTGTGGTAACCAAACAAGATAAAATTAAAAAAATACAACCGAATTCAGTAATTCCTTCCTTATTTGAAGTCAGTTAAAGTGCCTTAAATTTATAATAATGTTATCTTCAAGTCATAAACACTATATGTTTCCTTTTTTTGCAACTTAATACCTTGTCAGCGGTTTTACGATTGTGGGGACAGTCAGCTACAAAAATATCTGAAGAGAGATCCACTGAGCAAGAAATGTGCTAATGTGAGCTAACTATTATACGCCTGAGTGGATTAACTGTCTCCGTGGCGTCGTGACTAGTCTACTAGCGTCACGTCAGGAGGTCGCGGGTTCGACTGCCGCCGGCGGGATCTAACTTAGTAGGACTGAAATTGGTTTGTTGTCAGTAGAACATTTTCTGAGGCCGCTCAAGCAAACAATACAAATATGACGTCAATTTAATCTATTCACACACTACAATTTTGTGACTTGCTTATGTGTATAAAGTTTCATTAGAATCGGTATATCCATTTTCAAGAAGTACTAATTGTATCTTTGTATGGGAAACGAGTTTTTCTACTATCATTGGGTAATTTGCTTATTATATAACCTCAAATCATATCACAAAAGTATTCATTTCTGCAAGTCGTTTTACAATGATCATTTCAAAACGAAACAACTGTACTACAGTGAAACTTTTTAAATATTCTTATGTCTTTGGCTTCAAAAATTAAATAAATATATGATTATGACAAAATTTCAATGTATTTTATTAATATCATGATCGTAGGAAAAGTATTGTATGCTACTGCACGCAATTAGCCATTGTAATATGAGTGCTAGTTTGTTCCACGAAGCGAAGGTAAGTGGCACAATAGACAGCACGAGTGTTACAATGACCGTTATCTCATCTGTACAATGGCTCTCATTACTTGGCAGTGGCATAAATAACTATTGTGAAATGCTGTAATCTAAATTATCATCATCATCCTATCATCATGGACCATGTTGTCTGACAAATAAAGATAATAATAATATCAGCTCATATACATCCCACTGAGGGGTTTGGTATACCTGTTTAGAAACTTACACAAACTAACATATATGATTATTGTGTACTTCCAACAATATTACATACACAGGGGTTGAATTGATAACCTCCTTTCTTTGGTCATCATGAAAGATCATATACGTCACCACCGAGGGGCTCGAGCCTACCCTGAATAAGGGCGATCGGGATTCAGTCGACCACGTGGGCCCAGTGCGGGTTGGTCGATTTCACATACAACCTGCGAGTTTCTTCACAGGCGTGTTCAGGTTTCCTCACGATGTTTTCCTTCACCGTTATTCATTAAATTTAATAAATTACATTACATTTATTAAATTATCATGTAGAAAATACTACCTTATAACTTTTTTTAATAATGCCAATTGTTCATGTTTATTTGACGAAGACTGTAGTCGCAAGCGCACCTATCTCGCGTTGACAAGTCGACGTGGCGGAAAATCTGTGCAGTCCACTGTTCCCTTTGCTAACATACTGTAATTGGATACGTACAGGTAGACGCGCAAGTTGCTGTGTTGAGATTTAGATTATTGGAATTCTAGAGATCTGATGTAATTTTAGGGTTCCATAGATCACGTGAGAAGAACCCCGTTTATGAGTTACTAGTAGTTATAAGCGCCCGCAAAAATGTAGTTGGTTGCCAATAAAAACATTGTTTTGCCAATTATTTTCGTAACAGAGTCAGTCAGTAATGGATGAGCGTTACCTAGGCGTGTAATGACACCTATAGACTTGAAATGTGAAATGTTACCTAAATACGAAATTTCACCCAAATCCTTAGAGCAGTTTCCGAGAAACCAATTTCCTGTATAACAAAGGTGTAATACAAAGGTGCACTGATACTTTAAGGTGAGCTTGTACTCATCAAACTGAACATCAAATTGTACTCATCAAATTTGACGGCCTCCGTAGCTCAGAGGCAAAGTTCACTGGCTTTACACAGGAGGTCGCGGGTTCGATTCCCCGCGGGGTCAATTGTAAGACTCGGTTTGGTTGGTGGTAGGGCATTTTATAAGCCCGCCTGGCTAGCTACCACCATCTTATCAAAGTCTTGCCGCCAAATATCAATGTTGATATCATTGGCGTGTTCCGGCATGAAGATAAGATAGCCAGTCCCCATTGCGTTGGGGAATCTTGGTAAGCCCGCTTCCATCTTCGGCAACATCGTCACTTACCACCAGGTGAGATGTTGTCAAGGGTTTAGCAATTGTGAATAATTTTTTTTTAAAAAAATACAACTTTTGTTCTCCAACTTTGATGAAATCGCGTTTTTTTTGGATTTTTTATACGAAAACCGACCAATCAGCTGACCGATATGTATGAACAATCCAAAAAAAAATCGCGATTTGTTGTTAAATAAAAGTTGTTTAGTGTGATGAGTATAAGCCCACCTTAAAGCATCACTGCAACTTAATGTTACACCCTGTATGTATATTTTTATCTACCATTGGTAAGCCCTTGACATCATCTCATCTGATGGTAAGTGACGAAGAATATATACCAGAATTGTTCACTTAGAGCAAAAACATTTATTCTTGC
This sequence comes from Coleophora flavipennella, assembly GCA_947284805.1. Classification (NCBI taxonomy): domain Eukaryota; kingdom Metazoa; phylum Arthropoda; class Insecta; order Lepidoptera; family Coleophoridae; genus Coleophora; species Coleophora flavipennella. Next base: position 9,136,129 of record OX369303.1, on the reverse strand, counting down.
CTCGTGTCATAAGGTGTAACAAAAAAGGCTTCTATTTAAATATTTATAACACCTTCTTAATAACTGTTCTTATAAAATAAACTGGACCGGCCATACAATTTAAACTGTTATTTAATTATCAGATCAGCTGATCGATTAATATAGGAGGCTCATTTTTTGTCTGCAAATTAAAACTTTGGCACAGTCTAAAGATTTCGTACAGTTTAACCGCCTCCGTAGCGTAATGGTTAGTCCATTCAATTCACACCAGTAGGTCGCGGATTCGATTCCCGATAAGTTCAACTTGACTAGGTTTGGTTGGTGGTAGGACATTTTCTAAGCCCACCTGGCCTAGCTACCACAATCTTATCTAAGTCTTGCCGCCTAAACATCAGTGTCAACAACATTGATGTGTTCCGGCTTGAAGATAAGATAGCCAGTTCTCCATTGCGTTGGGAAATCTTGGTAAGCCCGCTTCCAGCTTCGGCATCATCGTCACTTACCATCAGGTGAGATGATGCCAAGGGCTTACCAATTGTGAATTTAAAAAAAGTCGTCTAAAGAGACCATACATCAAATCAGACGTCTCATAGTCAAGTGTGATGTCTCTTCATCAAATGAGACGACAAATCATCAAATGAGACGTCACATCATCAAATGAGACGTCTCTTCATGAAATGAGACGTTACCTCATCAAATGAGACAGAGCAATCGTGCGGGCGGGGAGAGGCGAGACGGAAGGGGTCGGGCCCCAGTTGCCATAGTCACAACTTGCAATAAACATCAAAACTTTTTAGAAGAATTGTAAATGTATTTATTGTATATTTAGTTGTTTAGTTTAGCTATTTAGTTGTTAATTTATTGTATATTTTAAGAATTGTAACTTATTATCTTTATATATTTTTGTAATTGTACAATAAAGCATATTTGATTGATTGATTTGGTGATTTCCATAGCTAGTTGTGATGCCATTATTATTATTATTTTTAATTTAAGATTGTCTTGTGTGGATAAACTTTTTGGAACGAGTAGTGTAAATTAGTAGAAATCGTCACGCCGTTATTCGGTGCTGTCGAGACTTTGCGACCAAAACGTCGTAAACACCAGGTACTTCATAGCGGTTACGCGTTTTGTTCAACGTATTGCATTTTTTTAAGACTACGGACCCCTACCATGCGCGAGTCCGACTCACGCTTGACCGGTTATGTATTTTGCTTAACTGAAGTTGTTACTAACAAACTATGAGCTTTCAAATGTCAAAAAATAAATACTTTTTAAAATTTATTTTATTTAAATTGTGCATTTAGCAGATTGGGTATTTTTTTTAAATATTTTTTTTTTTAAATTTGCAATCTTATTATTAAGTAGTACCATTAGTAAGTACAAAATGTAGGTAGGTACTGTAATGTTAGAATAAAAGCTACATAATGATATTTTACTCACCGTTTGCACATTTAAAAAAAAACTCTAAACACGTTAAAAAACCGAATTCCATCGCAACAACTTAGTACATTTTTGCATTATTATTTTAGATTTTTGTTTATTTTCTAATAAAGTACTACACCGACTCTGATAAAATTTATATGGGACCACACGGGAAGCACTAGTTTTCAAATAAAAAAATAATTATAAAAATCAAGAGTTCTAAGGTAACACACATAAAAAACATACAGTCGAAAAAACAACATACATCTTCTCTTTTCTTCTCCTTTTTGGCAGTCGGTTGAAAAGCATGTTCCTTAGTGACTACAGATTTTTTGCTGTACGTACTAAAACCGCGAATACCTTTCTTATATGAAGTTTCACCGCAACACGTCTAGGGTTACAGGGCATTTCTCATAAGAGCATGTTTCTCAAGGCATTCTCTGAGGTTTAGCGCTTGTGGGCCCTGCCACCCTGGTCATTGGTTAAGATTTGATAGCTTTCCCGTGGTTTAAGGCCTTAAGATAAGTCAAATGACAATATTCAATTCAAAAAACTGTGTAAAGCTCTCACTATGGAAAAAAATATAAATATATATAACTCAAAGGTGACTGACTGACTGACTGACATAGTGATCTATCAACGCACAGCCCAAACCACTGGACGGATCGGGCTGAAATTTGGCATGCAGGTAGATGTTATGACGTAGGCATCCGCTAAGAAAGGATTTTGGGAAATTCCCACGGGAACCGCAAAAATCGGGATCTGCGCGGGCGAAGCTGCGGGCATCCACTAATATATAATATACTTAAAGTATTAAAAAACTGATTTAATTGAATACAATTTTAAAAATATTACCACTTGTTATTTAAAAAAATATACTGTAGGTAGAGTCTGTTTTTGGCATTAATTGCAAAAATTTTCTAACACAAATAGTTAATGTTGAATGAAACCAACACACAAAAATCGGTGACTTTAAAACCTTTAATTTTAATTGAACACATTTTTTAAAACTTATTTGAAAGTATAGAAAAGTAATAAAAAACATGTAACAATCAAGAATTGGGCATTCGGTTTCAACATAACAGCCGCGTTGTAGCCCGCATTGATTTGAACTTAAATTGAATAGACTTACGTTCGATATTATTTTAACACGTATCAACCTGCTCAGATTGTGGCATCTTAAAGTCTTAAGGACTAGAACGTTAGTAATATGTATACGCGCGTTCTGGTTCTGTATTCTGAGGGGTATGTATACAGAATGTAACAAAACTGGTGTAGGACCCGTTAACCGAGGGGTTCTACTCATCATACTGAACAACTTTCCCCAAGGATCCCATAGTCAATTCTAAAAAAAATGGACCTCAATACAGAAATACACAAAATTGGCTGATCAGATAGATTTTGTAGGTTTTCAGCAAAGTCATAGAACAAAAGTTGTTCAGTATGATGAGTAGAAGTTCCAGTTAACGGGACCTACACCAATTTTTTTACACCCTGTAATGGTGTATGGTGGAAAAAAAAACTTGTATGCCTTAGAAATATAATAGAATAAATCTTGTTATCGTTTTGCGTAAGAGTGGTTCATCACATCACATCAGCTCATATACGTCCCCACCGAGGGGCTCGAGCCTACTCTGAATTAGGGCGATCGGGCTTTAGTCGACCACGCGGGCCCAGTGCGGGTTGGTCAACTTCACACACAACCTTCGCAGGCGTGTGCAGGTTTCCTCACGATGTTTTCCTTCACCGTTAAAGCAATCGGTAAGTATGTACGTAAGTTTTGAAAAACTCATTGGTACATTGGCCGTCCAGATTTGAACCCGGTACCTCTGGTTAGAAGAACCAAGTCGTTACCGGCTGAGCCACCGACGCTTTTTAAACGTATACATATGACATCGAAATTCGAAAACACATTGGTACGTGGTTAATTTTTTTTAACTGACCAAAGAAACGAGGTTAACAATACAATACAACCCATGTGTATGTAGTATTGTTAGAATTACACAATATTCAAATAATATGTTAGTCTGTGTGGGTTTCTAAACAGGTATCATAAGACAAGTGTATATGTGTTTGTATGCTTGTATGTATGTCCACGTATTTCTCAAAAACTAGAAATCAAGTTGCTAAATTTCTTTTATTATAGGATTAAGTAATAAGTATCTTCCAATATGGGACAGTGCAAGTTTCATCAAAATCGGTTTAGTAGTTGTCACAAATATGGACTGTCAAGTGTGAACCAATCTGTCGATAAACTCGTCATTCGGTTTAACGTCGCAATTTCGTGATTAAAATAGGTTGTTTTTAAGGCGACCTGTTGATTGGAACAGTTGTCTCTGTTTTTTTTTTCTTTACGTGCAAAGAGTAAAGAAATTAACCACACTTTTGCACTTTTTCAATGTTTTTTTCGTTTCAATTTTAAAAGCTACAATTAATTTTTAAAAATCCAACTGGCGTGATGAAGTGTGTGTTTAGACCAATCGACTAAGAAAATTCAGAGTTACTAAATCAGTGTAGTTTGCCTGTAGAATGCGTCTCTGTTTTAAAAGAGGTTTCTTTGATCTATATTTTTCTGTTATAAAAGTTAACGAATAGTGTTTCTGCAACTGACAAAATGAAGTCATTGAAATGAAGAATCAGGTTACGAAATATCACTTTCATATGTTTGCTGAAAAAAAATCGAGATCTCCAGAGATTTGTTTCCATAGATGGATTATGCACAAACAACAAACAACATTTGAAAATCGAACCCACACACACACACACACAATATTGTAAGTATTTATTTCCCTTTTGTTGCACCGAATGCTACTAAGAAAAGAGATGCCAATTGGATTTTCAAGCGACTTCCAAAAAGAAGGAGGTTCTCAATTCGACTGTATGTTTTTTTTTATGTGTGTTACCTCAGAACTTTTGACTGGGCGAACCGATTTTGATGATTCTTTTTTTATTTGAAAGATGTGGTCCCATATAAATTTTATCAAAATCAGTGCAGTACTTTATTAAAAAATTAACAAAAACCAAAAATAATAATGCAAAAATGTACTAAATTGTTGCGATGGAAGTCGGTTTTTTAACGAGTTTAACGTTTTAATTTGCTACACTTTTAACGAATGTAACCTATCTACCTCTCCTTATATATAGCATATCTCTAGAGATCCCTGCGACCAAAGTTTCCAATGCGTCGCCTTAGATTTTACCGTTGTCAATTATTACACTTATACTCGATTCGTCATAAATCGAAATAAAAACAAGCAGAAATATTGGATCGTAAAATACAAATTTAGTGCAAAGCAATTTTTATTAGGACCCATTTGATTGCCCGAAACACCTGCCTTTTTGTAGCAATAACAAAATATGTATAATAAAAAACCGGCCAAGTGCGAGTCAGAACCGCACACAATGGGTTCCGTAACATGATACTAGATGGCGCTAGTTTCTTCGCTTTTAAAAAAACACGTTTTTTGTATGGAGACTTTCACTTTTTCTAATATATAGTATTTGTTGTTTAGCGGCAACAGAAATACATCATCTGTGGAAATTTCAACTGTCTAGCTGTCACGGTTCATGAAGTACAGCCTGGTGACAGACTGACAGACGGACAGACGGACGGACAGCGAAGTCTTAGTAATAGGGTCCCGTTTTTTTTTACCCTTTGAGTACGGAACCCTAATTACCTTCTACGTGTTGGAGGAAGCAATCCGTGTACGTGTATCACAGAGCACTGGGGGTGCTCTGTGACGTGTATAGTGAGGCGGCGTCTTGCTGAAGCAAACTTGAAGCCATTTAGACCCGCCGATGGTCCAAAACTCGAAAGGCAGCATCGAAATTCAAGGCTTAGTTCCGCTAGAGAACACATGAATTGGACTCTCGATGACTGGTAAACAGTTATATTTTCGGACGAGTCGAGATTCATGCTATACAAGCACGATGGGAGGCAAAGAGTCTACAGAAGACCAGGAAAGCGTTCTCGCCCATGAACGCCATCTTTATGCAAGATAACGCTCGTCCCCATACAGCTCGGATAGTGTTTGACTACGTTGATGATGTCGCTATCACACGCATGGAGCGGGCAGCACGCAGCCCAGACTTGAACCCCATCAAACATGCCTTGTATGAACTGGGACGACGTGAACGCCAACGAAATCAAGCTTCGTGAACTGAAAGAAGCACTGATAGAGGAATGGGAGAATCAGAAATAAGGTGGAAAGCATGCCAAACCGTGTAACAGCTGTTTTAATAACTCGTGGAGGTAATACAAAATACTGAAATGTGTGAAAATTGCACATTTAACACGGTAGTACATTTTTTGAAATCTATAAAAAAAAAAACATTTTTACTTAACCTACTTTTATTCAAAATAAACTTTATAATCTTGAACTTTTATGATTTATTTTTATTTTTATTTAAGCACTATAAAATTGTCTATAATACAGTCCTTATTTCAATAAGCTAGTTACAATATTTTGGAAGCTGAGTTTGGAAGTTATTGAGATTTTTGATACCGACCCTTTTTCTTTGCTGTCGAGTGTGTGTCCATAATTTGTCCCTTCCTACCAGTACGGAATATTATATCTTATCTTTACGTATGTGTCGTGTATCGAACCCCTTATCAGTGTAATAATATTGGTGGTCAGTGTTTACACCGGAAAACGAATGTCACGTTACATTAGGGGGCACGGCAGTGCCCCCGCCAATTTGAGCAGACAAGCACGGCCGTACTTTTCTCGAAGCGCCTCAACGCATTTTCGACCTCTTAGTATTTTTGTTAGGGACTAAATAAACTATCTGAATTTTATATTCCATTATTTACGTAATGTAGACAGTGTAATTCCAACTATCAAGTTTCTATCTATAGCTGTTTTTAAAACATCGTTTATCGAAGTTTCGATATTTTGTCACTCACCAAGTCACTGATCATCGAACACATCCAGGTGACTTATAAAGTTGAAATTTGACATGGAAATAGGTAATTGGGATTTTATAAAGGAAAAAGTCTAAAAAAACAGCAAATGCTTCTATCTTCGGCAACATCGTCACTTACCACCAGGTGAGATGTTGTCAAGGGCTTACCAAATGTGAATAAAAAAAAAAGCACGCACACTACAATAAATAGAAATGACATAAGACCATCCATAGACCATTCCTATTTATTGTAGTGTGCGTCCATATAGTGCGTGCCTACTGGGGCGCATCAGCATACACATATAAACCGCGCGATATACCATTGTATGAAGACAACATACTATTCTTTCCTTTTACTATGGTTCTACGGTGAAGGAAAACATCGTGAGGAAACCTGCACAACACACCTGCGAAGAAACTCGAAGGTTGTGTGTGAAGTCGAACAACCCGCACTGGGCCCGCGTGGTCGACTAAGGCCCGATCGCCCTAATTCAGGGTAGGCTCGAGCCCCTCAGTGGGGACGTATATGAGCTGACATGATGACTATGGTTCTACGGGTCTCCGTATTTGTGATTCGATCGCGTAAGTAAACTCCAAGCATAATTCGTATCGTCACATCTAAATAACAAAAAATCGAATTTCACCCAATCTGTTGCGTATACCACATTGCGGAAGATCATAAAACCATTCAACGATACCGTTATTTATGACTTTATACTTTTATGATTATTTTAACGTTCAAACAATTTTGGAGACAGCTTTGTGATGCAATGCTGGTTTCGAAATAGGATTATTTTAAAACTAGCTTTTATCGTTTTATGACTGTCTTTGAAGGGTGAGTGGTGCGCGAGCCGCCGCCAGCGTGGACATGAGTTTTCTCCAGATCCCTATCCCAGATCGAGCTATTCTGATTAGCAGTATATGTCATATCCCACTATTTAAGGTACTTAATTTGATAAGGACTAGTGCTGTATTGTTTAAAATCGCTTCGTAAATAAGCCATTATTTCTCGTAAAAAGTAAAGAATAAAAAATGGTTATTGTGGGTTATTCCTAAGAGATAGACATATACCATTTCGGACTTTTTTGTAGACCTTTTTAAGGTGTACAATACTGCAGTACTATATTTTGAACTATTTCGCAGGGTTCAGTCAGTGTTTGCAATGTAAGCGCAATAAAATGTGTTTGTTTAGGACTTCACATTAGAAACCTCCAAAATAATCAGTGTTTCTCTACTATATTATGCTTATATTATACATAAGAATCTTTCTCTTGAATCACTCTGTATGTTTAAAAAAAACCGCATCAAAATCCGTTGCGTAGTTTTAAAGATCTAAGCATACATAGGGACAGACAGACAGCGGGAAGCGACTTTGTTTTATACTATGTAGTGATTTTGTTGTCTTTTTGTGCCGCGATGAGATACTAGTTACTTCGTAAGTACAGGTTTCAAATTTGATGTTCAGGATTCCTCGTGATGTTTTCCTTCGCCGTCTCAAGGATCCGTAAGTAAATGTACGATTTTCGTCGATATTTAGGAAGATTGGATTCAGACGGGGCATGGGCGCAGTGGAGAGCATATGCGAATGGAGAGAAAAGCCTTCTTGTGACTATGGTACTGCGCACAGAGCGTTAAACATCCCAAGAATTCTCCGGGAGGAAGTACCTCAATTTAACCACCTCAATGGCATCATGTTTAGGCCAATTGCTTCACATCAAGAAGTCGCGGGTTTGATTCCAGGAGGTGTCTAACTTTGTAAGACTCGGTTAGGTTGGTGGACGGGCATTTTCTAAGCCCGCCCCACCACCATATTATTTAAGTCTTGCCGCCAAAAATCAATGTCAACAACATTGGTGTGTTCCGGCTTGAAGATAAGATTTTAGCCAGTTTACATTACGTTGGGGAATCTTGGTAAGCCCGCTTACATCTTTGGTATCATCGTCACTTACCATCAGGTGAGATGATGCCAAGGGTTTACCTCTCCCTGTCTTTTCTTGTCTTGTAACTGTCTAAACGGCTTGATAGGTTTTAGAGAGCGATGCGTCGTTAGATTCGTCTTGATGCTAGGGCATGACGTAAGTTACATTTTTACCCGACTGTAGAAGAATGTGTGGCGGCAACTGCAGTAACCCGCCACTGAACCTTAACACAAGCGACGAGAGAACAAATGAAATACAACATCTAAAACGCGCTATTAGGATTTCTTCAGCGCTTAGTATATATACAGATACCAATTATTATCAACGACTGGTCCACGGCCCGACCCCAGGCATACCACCTCGCCTCGAACGCACCGTTCCTAAAAATGGTTCTCCTACGGATCTCCTCGTTTCTGATTCGATCACGCAGAAAAACTCCGAGCATACCATGCTCCATTGCCCTTTGGGTGACCTTGAGCCTTATTATTAGGCTTCTTATAGTAAGCGACCTTGTCTCAGTTCCGTATGTCATTACTGGCAACACACACTGGTCCAAGATCTTGGTCTTAAGACACTGCGTAGGAGAACCAAAGTAACCGACATAGCTCTCAAAATTGCTAAACTTAAGTGTTAGTGGGCGGGGCACATAGCTCGTACGACAGATGGCCGTTGGGGTAGAAAACGTATCATAGGCAGGCCTCCCACTCGGTGGACATGACCTGGTGAAGGTCGCAGAAAGCCGCTGGATGCGGGTAGCGCAGAACCGGTCGTCGTGGAAATCCTTGGGGAAGGCCTATGTCCAGCAGTGGACGTCCTTCGGCTGATATACAAGAATGTCATCTAATGTTTTTGCAGTCGGGTTTTCAGTTTTAAGTTAAATTGGTTCGGTTATTTTTAGTCAGAAACTAGTTTTAGGAAACCGTTCCGTCAACACGTTACGTTACGACTACAGTCAACAATTATTAGAACTCAACATGCTCTCAGTCACGTAGCTATACGGAACCACTGTTAATATGTTTCATTTTAACATACCTGACTGACAAACTGACCAACAGATTCGTAATAATATATGGATTCGTTCCCCAGTTTTTTACTTAGCACTTTTTAGGTAACTTTAGTTGTCAAGGAGCACAGGGTCAGCATGTTTAAAAAACAAAGTGTTTAAGACACTATTAAAAAAATTGATAAATATATTGTTGTCAATTAGTGTTCTTAACGATGTTTTAAACAGTGTTTTGAACACTTTTAAACATAGCAAATTAAATATATTTATAAAACAGACACAATTTCAGTAAAATGAAATTAAAAATCTATCAAATACTCATGTCGAGTTCACTCAGATACGCCTCTATGAGTAAATTCGTTTTAAACTGTTTTTAACAGTTTAAAAATTGTTCAAAGTTCACAAAAAAAACAAACAGCTAATACTAAATGTTTTAAAAACTTTTAACACGCTTAAAACATTTTGAACTTTTTGATTCAAACATTTACAAAAAAATGATTTTTTTAACCCTGACTAGCACATGCACAGAGTCATCGTAAGTAATGGTCCAAAAAATCATAGAAAACGACTCATACTTGGCTGGGTTTTATTTTCGTTATTTTTCCGGATTTGTACCAACCAAATTTGACGCTTGTATGTATTTATATACTACCGCATTTTACGAGTTTTGGCGGGATTTGTGGTGAACAAATTCGTCGTTTTATTTTATTGTTTTTGCATTGTTTTCTGTTAGAATTTGCTTCAAAAAGTGGTCCATTTTGGAGAAAATCGTCTGGTACACGTAAGCAATGTGAAAAACAAGAAAATAAAAGTGAGGCTGTGAAAATCCAATTCACACTGGGTGCAGTTTTATATCCAGAAGGAGGCTGCTGCAAATGCTGCAAAGAACTCCAGAGAACATTTTGTAAAGCACCGGCAGTAGTATTGCCAATCAAATGAAGATTAATTAAATGAAGACTGTCTCAAAAGGGCTTTTGTATCCAGAGACGTTAATGTATTCTTTTTAAAAAATACCATATTTTACGATAAAGCAAAACGAATATAAACATGTCACTTACCCGATACAACTCTATTTTTTAAAAATTTTGTGTTTAAATATTTGTTAGTCTCACATCAGCCGACAGACGTCCACTGCTGGACAAAGGCCTCCCCCAAGGATTCCCACGACGACCAACTTGTGCTGCCGCATCCATCGGCCTACTGCGACCTTTACCAAATCGTCGATCCACCGTGTGGGAGGCCTGCCCACTTTATGTCTTCCGGTGCGCGGTCACCACTCGAGATCTTTACTGCCCCATCGGCCGTCTGTTCTACGATTTAAATATAGCTCGCTATAGTTACAGATAGTATAAGTGCCAAAAGTGGGCATCTACTAGTCTTTGTTTTATAAGTTCAAGGCCAAGAAGTTTGTGCTGGAGCTGGGGTGGCGTCTGACCAGCAATGGTGGAGATCTCCACTCCAGATCGTTTCTCAAGCAGCACATTTCGCTTAAGATACAGCGAGGCAACGCTGCCAGCGTTATGGGCACTTTTGCGTGGTTGGCGATTCGGGGCGGGCTTTTGGACTAAGGCTTAGTAAAGCCAAAGTATATATATTAGTATTAGTAAAGGGTTTACCAATTGTGCATTAACAAAAAAAAAAGTACTAACATACAGTTTTAGTCTGAGCATACAATATGGACACTCCCTGCCACTCTCTAGATTGCGAACTCACCCCGCACCCCCTCGTCACCCAGATTGATACAGAATGGTTACAGTTTGGTTGTCGAACGTATAGGATTTCGCCGCCATTTTGTTTGTTCCGTCTCTAGATTGCGACATCACCCTCTCGTCACTCAGATTGATACAGATTGGTTACAGTTTGGTTGTCGAACGTATAGGATTTCGCCGCCATTTTGTTTGTTCCGTCTCTAGATTGCGACCTCACCCCCTCGTCACCCAGATGGATATAGATTTTTTACAGTTTAGTTGTCGAACGTGTAGGATTTCGCCGCCATTTTGTTTTTTCCGTCATTCCTTTTTTGAAATGTCATTTGTGGCCCGATGTATGAAGTGTCCAGGGTGCGGTAAAGCTGTAAATAAATAATTAAACTGACATTCTGAAAAAAATATGGAAAGTTTAATTAAGGTACTTGCCCAAAAATATGCTTCACTGAGTATTTGAGTACACTGTTTTGGGATGTTTGCCTGTAAAAGGAAAACAAAAAATTATTTTATACTCACGTCATTATGTGTGTGTGTTTGTGTGATCATCATATCAGCTCTATACGTCCCCACCGAGGGGCTCGAGCCTACCCTGAATTAGGGCGATAGGGCCTTAGTCGACCACGCGGGCCCAGTGCGGGTTGGTCGACTTCACACACAACCTTCGAGTTTCCTAGCAGGTGTGTGCAGGTTTCCTCACGATGTTTTCCTTCACCATTAAAGCAATCGGTAAGTTTAAATGTACGTAAGTTTCGAAAAACTCATTGGTACATTGGCCGTCCGGATTTGAACCCGGCACCTCTGGTTAGGAGGACGGAGTCGTTACCGGTTGAGCCACCGACGCTTTTTAAGTTTGTGTGATAAGAGCCTTTAAATAATTTTAGAAAAACCTAAATACTTTTAGGAACAAGCGTTTAATATTGCATTGTCACGCGATATACATATGCATTCAAAATTTCAGCTCAATCGGAAACCGGGAAGTGGGTCAAATTTAACTTGCAAGATTTCACCCGAACAAACATACTTGTACATACATTGCAAGTCAAATAAAAGCTTGTAAAAATATCACGTATTCTAAATTCAAATTAAGATTTGGATGAGTATCAATTGTCTTTCTCTCTTTATTTGTATGTGTGTAATGTGTAGGGGAGAGGGGAGGGGCAGGGTTAATTTCTTTGCCTGAGCCTGAAATAACGCCAAAACACAATGTTAACAGCATTGATGTGTTGTGTCTTGATGATACGGTAGCCAGTTCCCCATTGCGTTGGGGAATCTTGGTAAGCCTGCTTGGATCTTCGGCATCATCGTCACTTAGCATCAGGTGAGATGATGTCAAAGGCTTTTTCTTCTTTTAGTTCTCTGCCAACGCCAAGAGATAGCGACCCGGTCGTTCTTTGATTCACATTCCTATTTGCGCATGGTCTTCTGCCATTTGTATTTAATTTTATCGCGCGCAAACAAAAAACTCATGTAACATAACTTAACCACAAAACATATCTGTTTTGTGACTTAACTTACATATTATATACCTTCACTGAGTAAAATCAACATAGAAAACTTTATGTTGCTTTTTAGGATCTGATGAACTTGATAACACACACCAGAAAGAAAAACATTTACGAAATCACGAACGAAACGTAATCAAACAAACATCGCAGTTAATATGACATTCAAAACAAAGTGTTGCCAGGTATAAAACCGAAAACAACCATAAACCAAATTTCATCTCTGTTACCGATAATTTAATAATTTTCAGTCATGAAAAAGTAAGATTTCTCAATTTTCTTTGTAATTTTTTTTCTGTGAAAAATACTATTGTTAAATAATTGTTTTCTCAATTTTTTTTTCTACCTAGGTCAACAAAAAGTGTTTTTTTGCATGCGGTATTCAAATTTGAGATCGACAATGGCGACATCTAGTAAGCATCGTAGAACCTGCGATAAAATGGCCACTGTGGATTTTAAAAAATCTAATCGTGAGTTTGCAGTTCCGACGCGCCCCCGTACCACGCCTAAGCTATCTCGAAAATAGGTGAGTAAGTCTTGGAGGGAGTGACAGGGTCCAATTAAACAAAAAGATATAGTTTTACCACCTAATCTAAATCATGTCGGCTACTTTGGTTCTCCTACGGATCTCCTCAATTCTGATTCGATCGCGTAGGGAAATCGATTTGGGTGACTATGAGCCTTCTTATGAGGTCCATTGGTTTGACTTAGAAACTTTATTTTTGGTGTTTCAAGGGACCGTGGATATTGGATAATAATTTCATCTTGATACCTCCAAGCGTTCCTGAGAAACGGGGTCTTGGCAGACAGACAAGCAGACGGACAACGAAGTGACCCTATGAGGGTTCCAATTTACCTTTTTTGGTAAGGAACCCTAAAAATAGCCAAATTTTTCCTGCCGTTTTTAGTGATGCGACTCATGTATACGCTTACGAACGAACAACATTTAATTTTTATTTATGATATATAGATAAACAAATACTGGTACAAATTTTAAAAAATATCCTAATAATATTATAAATTTGAAAGTTCGTATGTATGGATGGTTGTTACTCTTTCACGCTTCAACCACTAGACGGATCGGGATGAAACTTGACACATATAATACAGGCAAAGTATATAATTTATTAGTACTAACATACAGTATGGACACTCCCTGCCGCTCTCTAGATTGCGACCTCACCCCCTCGTCACCCAGATTGATACAGATTGGTTACAGTTTGGTTGTCGAACGTACAGGATTTTGCCGCCATTTTGTTTGTTCCGTCATTCGTTTTTTGAAATGTAATTTCTGGCCCGTTGTATGAAGTGTCCAGGGTGTGATAAAGGTTAAGTGCTGGAATAGGACATGGCTACTTTTTACCCCGGGAAAACGTCTTATTCCCACGTGAAAATCAAAAACAACGCGGGCGTAGCCGAGGGCGGACGGCTTGTATTATAATATATAAAGACTTGTTTGGTCTTTCATCCAGCTATTTCATAACAAATAGTAAATATTTACGAAGATACCGCAAAATACATAAAATTTGAATCAAGCAGTAACAATATTTATGATATAACATCTAAACCAAAACAATGATCTATTAATTTTTATAATGTTTTTCGTGTTCTATCCATTCAAAGAGTTGTTACGAAAAGCTATTATTTTTAATGGTTCATTCATTCGGGGTTTCACCTTATAAATAGTTAGGTATTTCTCTGCTGGTTTAAATATAACCATAAGATGCGTTTTTACAATAGGGTTGTCAATGGCTTGTTGCTTTTACCACAAGATGCGTTTTTTACAATAGGGTTGTCAATGGCTTGTTGCTTTTACCACAAGATGCGATTTTACAATAGGGTTGTCAATGGCTTGTTGCTTTTACCACAAGATGCGATTTTACAATAGGGTTGTCAATGGCTTGTTGCTTTTACCACAAGATGCGTTTTTACAATAGGGTTGTCAATGGCTTGTTGCTTTTACCACAAGATGCGTTTTTACAATAGGGTTGTCAATGGCTTGTTGCTTTTACCACAAGATGCAATTTTACAATAGGGTTGTCAATGGCTTGTTGCTTTTACCACAAGATGAGTTTTTACAATAGGGTTGTCAATGGCTTGTTGCTTTTACAAGATGCGATTTTACAATAGGGTTGTCAATGGCTTGTTGCTTTTACCACAAGATGCGTTTTTACAATAGGGTTGTCAATGGCTTGTTGCTTTTACCACAAGATGCGTTTTTACAATAGGGTTGTCAATGGCTTGTTGCTTTTACCACAAGATGCGTTTTTACAATAGGGTTGTCAATGGCTTGTTGCTTTTACCACAAGATGCGTTTTTACAATAGGGTTGTCAATGGCTTGTTGCTTTTACCACAAGATGCGTTTTTACAATAGGGTTGTCAATGGCTTGTTGCTTTTACCACAAGATGAGTTTTACAATAGGGTTGTCAATGGCTTGTTGCTTTTACAAGATGCGTTTTTACAATAGGGTTGTCAATGGCTTGTTGCTTTTACCACAAGATGAGTTTTTACAATAGGGTTGTCAATGGCTTGTTGCTTTTACAAGATGCGATTTTACAATAGGGTTGTCAATGGCTTGTTGCTTTTACCACAAGATGCGATTTTACAATAAGGTTGTCAATAGCTTGTTGCTTTTACCACAAGATGCGTTTTTACAATAGGGTTGTCAATGGCTTGTTGCTTTTACCACAAGATGCGTTTTTACAATAGGGTTGTCAATGGCTTGTTGCTTTTACCACAAGATGCGATTTTACAATAGGGTTGTCAATGGCTTGTTGCTTTTACCACAAGATGCGTTTTTACAATAGGGTTGTCAATGGCTTGTTGCTTTTACCACAAGATGCGTTTTTACAATAGGGTTGTCAATGGCTTGTTGCTTTTACCACAAGATGAGTTTTTACAATAGGGTTGTCAATGGCTTGTTGCTTTTACCACAAGATGCGATTTTACAATAGGGTTGTCAATGGCTTGTTGCTTTTACCACAAGATGCGATTTTACAATAGGGTTGTCAATGGCTTGTTGCTTTTACCACAAGATGCGTTTTTACAATAGGGTTGTCAATGGCTTGTTGCTTTTACCACAAGATGCGTTTTTACAATAGGGTTGTCAATGGCTTGTTGCTTTTACCACAAGATGCGATTTTACAATAGGGTTGTCAATGGCTTGTTGCTTTTACCACAAGATGCGTTTTTACAATAGGGTTGTCAATGGCTTGTTGCTTTTACCACAAGATGCGTTTTTACAATAGGGTTGTCAATGGCTTGTTGCTTTTACCACAAGATGCGTTTTTACAATAGGGTTGTCAATGGCTTGTTGCTTTTACCACAAGATGCGATTTTACTATAGGGTTGTCAATGGCTTGTTGCTTTTATCACATAATGCGTTTTTACAATAGGGTTGTCAATGGCTTGTTGCTTTTACCACAAGATGCGTTTTTACAATAGGGTTGTCAATGGCTTGTTGCTTTTACCACAATATGCGATTTTACTATAGGGTTGTCAATGGCTTGTTGCTTTTACCACAAGATGCGATTTTGCAATAGGGTTGTCAATGGCTTGTTGCTTTTACCACAAGATGCGTTTTTACTATAGGGTTGTCAATGGCTTGTTGCTTTTATCACATAATGCGTTTTTACAATAGGGTTGTCAATGGCTTGTTGCTTTTACCACAAGATGCGTTTTTACAATAGGGTTGTCAATGGCTTGTTGCTTTTACCACAATATGCGATTTTACTATAGGGTTGTCAATGGCTTGTTGCTTTTACCACAAGATGCGATTTTGCAATAGGGTTGTCAATGGCTTGTTGCTTCTACCACAAGATGCGATTTTACAATAGGGTTGTCAATGGCTTGTTGTTTTTACCACAAGATGCGTTTTACAATAGGGTTGTCAATGGCTTGTTGCTTTTACCACAAGATGCGATTTTACAATAGGGTTGTCAATGACTTGTTGCTTTTACCACAAGATGCTTTTTTACAATAGGGTTGTCAATGGCTGTATAAGATCCTATTCACAAAATCGTTTCCCATACTAACTTAAAATTACTACTTCTTGAAAATGGATGGGCTAATTCTATTGAAACTTTATACACATAAACAAGTCACTTAATTCTAGTTTGTGGATAGATTTCGAAATACTTTATTTAAAAAAATGATATAGGGAGAATTTTTAGATTACTATGAAAATTTGAAATCATTATTATTTAGTGAAAGAAAACAATTTGTTTGAAGATAAAATCTATTCACAAACTATGATTTCGTGAATTGCTTATGTGTAAAAAGTTTCATTAGAATCGGCCCATCCATTTTCAAGATGGTAATAATTTTAAGCTTGCGTGAGAAACGGTTTTGTGAAATTGCTCTTAATAATAATTTTAAAATAATTTATTATAAAAGTACAAATTCTCTCCACAGTGCCAAAAAATAGGGGTTAAGTTTTTATGCTGGGCAAAGCAGTAGACGTGTTTCGGCTGATATGATGATGATAAGAGTATGATACGATGACGATGTGAGTGAAATCTAAAGTCTATGTTGGTTGTTAAAAGCTTTTAACCATTTTACATGAAGACAAGCCCTGTTCTGCATCAAAATGAACTACAGTATTTAAATAGTCGCCGGCGGTCGGTTAGCCCGACCAACTGCAAGGTTAGTGGCTCCACTTGAAGCTTCCGCGTGTGTTTCCATTGCCGCACCGACTCAGTATACTAGCTCCCAATTCCTTGGTGGAATTTTTCCATGCGTAATCAAAGTATACATATCAGTACCAGGACACAGTACCCTGGACACTTCCTACAACGGGCTAGAAATGATATTTCAAAAAAGGAATGAAGGAACAAACAAAATGGCGGCGAATCCTATACGTTCGACAACCAAACTGTAACCAATCTGTATCAATCCGGATGACGAGGGGGTGAGGTCGCAATCTAGAGAGCGGCAGGGAGTTTCCGTATCGTATGTTAGTACTAATAACAACTTTTAAACTGAACAACTTTCCCCATTAAACCCATGAAAGTTGTTCAGTTTCATGGGTAGAAGCACCAGTTAAAATAGTTTCAGCTAATTTTGTTACACCTTATATACTTTGTCAGTACTAACATACAGTATGGACACTTCCCGCCGCTCTGTAGATTCCGACCTCACTACCTCCACTCCTAGGTTGATACAGATTGGTTTAAGTTTGGTTCTCGAACGTTTAGAATTTCGCCTAAATTTCATTTGTTCGTCATTTGTTTTTAGAAATGTCATTTATTTCGCGCCCGTTATATGAAGTTTCCGGGGTGTGGCGTAAGTCTGAGTATACATTCAGAATGTATACCCAAAGCAAAGTATTTATATATTAGTACTAACATACAGTACGGACTCTCCCTGCCGCTCTCTAGATTGCGACATCACCCCCTTGTCACCCAGATTGATACAGATTGGTTATTGTTTGGTTCTCGAACGTGATTTCGCCGTGATTTTGTTTGCTTCCGTAAGAGTAGACCGTAATGAATTATTCACGCATTGGCTTCTACAGCTACTAAATAACCTCACTAATTTAATTAAAAACTAAACACCCGACTTCATAAAACATCACCCCTTTTTTAGGGCTGTCGGGTAAAAATGTATCTCATGTCGCGGGATCCACACCTGACACTCCTAAATGCATCAAGTTTAGGCTTCAAGCTCAGATATACATTCATACATACATACATACATGCATCCTAAAAATATCACACTAAAGCCCGTTCGCTTAGATAGTGTTTGATTTTTTCCATGCGTAAAAGTCTTTGAGTAGGTATACAAAATCAATGATTCACGCATTCGCTTCTGCAGCCTATGTCGCGGGATCCACACCTGACACTCCAAAATGCATCAAGTTTAGGCTACAGGCACAAAAATACATTCATACATACATACATACATCCTAAAAATAATACAATAAAGCCCGTTCGCTTAGTTAGATAGTGTCGCTCGCCCTTTGTTAACACCGACACAGCGCGTGCCGCCGCGTGTCAACGAACGCCCGCCGCCTTAACTTCAAAAAATGCTGACTTGATTTGTATTTATTTTATTTATTTATTTTTATTTTATTTCATTTGGGGAGCTTACAGCCTTATTTACAAACTAGTAAATATAAATAGTTACTACAATACCAATACAATACGTAGTATAATTGTAGTTACTACAAGCTAATTACAAGCTTCCACATATTAGAAGAAAATAACAATGAAAATTGCCTAAAGGCGTTAACCGTGCATATTATAAAAATCAAGGTTATATTTCACACATAGAAAAAGGAAACAAAACTCAAAAGTGGAAAAAAAAATAGAAGAAAGTAAATACATAATAAAAAGAAATGAATTGCAGAGATAACTACTACGCAAAGGGATACCTGGACAACATACTTTTAATGTTACAAGTGCTGTTACAAAATATGTCGAAACGGTGGTCTTTGTTGAGTTGATTAATTAGTCTGCATGTTCTAGGAATGTAACTGTTTCGCCTATAGTTAGTACGGATGAAAGGGATGTGAAGTAATGCATTGCTACGGGAGTTTCGTGATGGTATTTAAATTTAATTTTGCTTAGAAGTTCCGGACAGTCAACTTTATTCTGGGCTATCTTAGACATCTATCTGTCATCTGTAAATAAATTGTCTATAAAAGTAGATTTAATTCTTGCATTTTGTTTAAACGAAAGACTATCTGAGCGAAGCGACTTTACTTCTTGGGTAGTCGTGTGAAATAGCAGACACTGCAAAAGACATTTGGTAGTAATTCCCCAATAACCGACAAACATTTTACGGTTGCCTTAGCATCACTCGGGTCACTTGCAGAGCATTTTCTAGTCTAGTGTGGGGTCACAGTTAACTTGTACTTATTATTATTAGATAAGATAACTTCGTAAATATTTTTTTTATGTCTTTATGTCTTATTTTCAAGGGACTTCCAAAAAGGAGGGGGTTCCCAATTATTCTGTATGTTTGTTACGCGATATCTTCGCAGATGGTGAACATATACTGATGTGGTATGCTGCCAAATTTGGTTCATATAAATTTTATCAAAATCGCTAAGAACGTTTTCAGAAAATTTACAAAATCCAAAAATAAAAAAAGAGTGTGACCGTTCGCGTAACGCATTCACCAGCTTACTCTCCAAGTCAAGCGTGCCGTTCGCCTCGCCCGACGACACTTTTCGTAATGCTAGAAATTACCGTTCGCGTAACCTGCTTACTCCCCAAGTCAAGCGTGAGTAAAGAAGTTGTACTTCTATAATGCAAAATTTTACGAAGTTGCTGCTATGGAAGTTGGCTTTCTAACGTGTTTTAGCGTTACCATACCAATAACTTTAAATATACAATCTGTTATGCGCTGTCCTTCCACAAAACGCGTCACATTTACCTATCTTTTTCTTAACAGACATCAGAAATTTCCTTCTTAATATATTTGCAAAGTAAGCATTTGATCCGGTATGTAGTTTATGATATTAAAACGAAACTACGTGTGTATCCTTTCTTTCCTATCGTGTGGCACGATTCACCATGCTATCCAAGGGATAGGCGCCGGTTGCGTGGTGTTGCACTTAGCATCACCCGTAATCACGTGTAGGGCATATAGATTTACACCTACGGACGTGTGCAACGCGGCCTTCATACACATCTGGAATCAAATGTGCAGGTTACCTCACGATGTTTTCCTTCATCGTTAAAGCAATCGGTAAATATATGTAGTTAAGTTTCGAAAAACTCATTGGTACATTGGCCGTCCGGATTTGAACCCGGGACCTCTGGTTAGGAAGACCGAGTCGTTACCGGTTGAGCTACCGACGCTTTTCTATGTGTGTATGAAATTTTGGGTCTCCTGGCGACTCTTAAGTTAATGAAAATAGTAAAAGCAATGGAAACGCACAAATCTCGAGTACCCGTATCACAAACAAATATGACTCGGCTTCCATAACATAATAATGCACTACTGATGCATTTCACTTTACACTCTGGCCTTATTGCCTGCTATCAAGGGCTATTATTGTGTACCAAGAAGACGCACTTGAAAGAATTTGAAGATTGTGTTTATTTTTAGTAAAGTTCTGTTTAATCAAGGATTTTAAGTGAGAAATATAGTTTTAAGTAAATGTTCATGAACAAGAAATACTGAGTTTAACACTTGGACAAATTTTGATTTTACATACCTACCTATCTAATCTTACGAGTAATTACCTAAGAGTAGGGTTACCACCTGACCGGATAAATCCGGTCTAGACCGGATTTTTAGATTATAGAACCACAGTATTACAATGTAGCGGCTTTAGAACGGACTCCGCCTGGATTTCATTCGAGACCGGATAACAAAAGTAACAGGCGCCGCCCGCGCGAATTTGAAGAATTTTACAAAAAAAGATTATTTGTTAGCTGTTTCTAGTAGGCAGAACAAATAGTACAATGGGGATCGGACTGCTAGTCATTTGAGTTACTTTTTATGATCTGTCGAAAACGAAATTTTGTTCTAAAAATGTTTGAAATACCCACAAGTGACGTCATAGATTTTAAACGTCATTGACGAACTTATTTTGTGAATTTGATCAATTAAAAATTGAATACGAGATGTAAAAACCAAACAAGTAAGGTTTTTTGAAACTACAAGAGCAGAGCAATTTAGGAAATCATATTTCAGAATTTATTTTTGATGCAGTCCGATCCCCTATTAGTATAAAAATATGTATGATAATAAAGGTTAATAAAACGTAGTTATAATCTACCGAGTTTTATTTTTGGCCAATGACCGGTTTTTTTAAATTCATAATTGGTAAGCGCTTAACCCTTTTTCTTACAGACAAAAATCAGTATTTTTTTTAACACTTGCAACCGGCTTTTCGATTTAAAGTCCTGGTAACCCTACCTAAGCGAGGCTAGCGAGGGGCCAAGGACAGTGAAAATAGCTTAGCTCCTATAAAAAGATTTTAGAACTAGTAGGGCTGAATTACTTACAGATCGAAACAGCCTAAAGGCCTACATCATTACTATAGAACCTCTATACTATTGTGTCCGTTTATGGCATCTGGTTAACTTTCTCCCATAAAATAGAATCATAAAAGATTATCTTATTAGAATGGATATTTCAGGTTCTACGGATTAAATAAAATTTGTGACCATTTCATGTTATTATTACCCGACTACGCCAGAAAGAGGTTTATGTATTTCGAGTGTATGTATGTTTATTTATTTCTTTGGCACGCTCTGTAGCCTAAACGGCTTGATGGAATTTGGAGTGTGAGGTGTTGTTAGATTTTTTTTGATCCCGTGAGTGATATTGGATACATTTTTACCTGAATGGCCAAGAAAGAGGTTGTTTATTTCTTTGGCACGCTCTGTAGCCTAAACGGCTTGATGGATTTTGTAGTGCGGGGTGTCGTTAGATTTATATTAATCCTTTGAGTGATATTGGATACATTTTTACCTTTTATTTGGCTTGCTGTGTACTGCCTGAACGGCTTGTGGATTTTGGAGTGTGAGGTATTGTTAGATTTGTCTTGATCCCGTGAGTGATATAGGTTTTTTACATGAATGGCCAAGAAAGAGGTTGTTTATTTCTTTGGCACGCTCTGTAGCCTAAACGGCTTGATGGATTTTGGAGTGCGAGGTGTTGTTAGATTTATATTAATCCCGTGAGTGATATTGGATACATTTTTACCTTTTATTTGGCTTACTCTGTAGCCTGAACGGCTTGATGGATTTTGGAGTGTGAGGTGTTGTTAGATTTATATTAATCCCGTGAGTGATATAGGATACATTTTTACCTTTTATTTGGCTTACTCTGTAGCCTGAACGGCTTGATGGATTTTAAAGTGCAAGGTGTCGTTAGATTTGTCTTGATCCCGTGAGTGATATAGGATACAGTTTTACCTTTTATTTGGCTTACTCTGTAGCCTGAACGGCTTGATGGATTTTGGAGTGTGAGGTGTTGTTAGATTTTTCTTGATCCCGTGAGTGATATAGGATACATTTTTACCTTTTATTTGGCTTACTCTGTAGCCTGAACGGCTTGATGGATTTTGGAGTATGAGGTGTTGTCATATTTGTCTTGATCCCGTGAGTGATAAAGGTTTTTTACCTGAATGGCCAAGAAAGAGGTTGTTTATTTCTTTGGCACGCTCTGTAGCCTAAACGGCTTGATGGAATTTGGAGTGTGAGGTGTTGTTAGATTTTTCTTGATCCCGTGGGTGATATAGGATACATTTTTACCTGAATGGCCAAGAAAGAGGTTGTTTATTTCTTTGGCACGCTCTGTAGCCTAAACGGCTTGATGGAATTTGGAGTGTGAGGTGTTGTTAGATTTTTCTTGATCCCGTGGGTGATATAGGATACATTTTTACCTGAATGGCCAAGAAAGAGGTTGTTTATTTCTTTGGAACGCTCTGTAGCCTAAACGGCTTGATGGAATTTGGAGTGTGAGGTGTTGTTAGATTTTTCTTGATCCCGTGGGTGATATAGGATACATTTTTACCTGAATGGCCAAGAAAGAGGTTGTTTATTTCTTTGGCACGCTCTGTAGCCTAAACGGCTTGATGGAATTTGGAGTGTGAGGTGTTGTTAGATTTTTCTTGATCCCGTGGGTGATATAGGATACATTTTTACCTGAATGGCCAAGAAAGAGGTTGCTTATTCTTTGTCATGCTCTGTAGCCTGCCCGGCTTTATGGATTTTGAAGTGCGACGTGTCGTTATATTTATATTAATCCCGTGAGTGATATAGGATACATTTTTACCTTTTATTTGGCTTGCTCTGTAGCCTGAACGGCTTGATGGGTTTTGGAGTGTGAGGTGTCGTTATATTTATATTAATCCCGTGAGTGATATAGGATACATTTTTACCTTTTATTTGGCTTGCTCTGTAGCCTGAACGGCTTGATGGGTTTTGGAGTGTGAGGTGTCGTTTTATTTATATTAATCTCGTGAAAGATATGGGATACATTTTTATTCGACTGGCCAAAATAATAGTGGCTAAATGCAGTCGGTTTTTTAATTTTTTAATTAATTCCTAATTTATTTACTAAGAACTTGTTGTCGTTAACAACCTATATTTCCCCCACTGTTGGGACACGGATTTTTTCCAAAACTCAGTAAAAAATATTTTTTTTTTAAATAAGAATTAGAAACCTCAACAGACCAAAACACCGAATCATTCCCGTGGAATACTTTCGATAGATTCTGAAGTATTACGAAACATTTTTATTGTTATTATCTCAGTACATAAAATTTAAGCTATTACTCTGTTCACTTGGCACGCACGAGGCGAAGTGGCAGGAGCACCTCCAGCGGAAGCACAGTTTATTATTATTATTATTATTTGGAATATATTGGAAATTTATTTTGAAAGATTCTGATTCAAAGAAACTTTCTGGGTAGTATAAGATAATTATTCCGAATCTTTCGTAAGTTTTTCAACTGTTGTTCTGGCCCGTTAAGGGCCGCCAGGAGGCTCAAGTTTCCATACAAACGTAGTTCCGCTTTAATAGAAAAACTACGTGCCGGCCGGATTGAATCCAAACTTTTCAAATATATTGAGGAGATACATATCGATGTTTGTAAATAGTTTTCGATGTACTAATATAAAACGGAAAAAAAATAAGAGCAGTTTCAAACTTTCAGTACAAAACTAATTTAAGCCTTCGTTTAATTACGGTTATATTTACTATGATGAAAACTAATTACAAAAATCGATATTTATCTACTTAATATATTTATAAAGTTTGGATTTAATCCGGCATGTAGTTTTTGTATTAAAGCGAAACTACGTTTGTATGGAAACTCGAGCCTCGTGGAGACCTTTAACTTCCGTGGTCTTCGATGGCATTCAAATAGTCTACTTGTCATGACTTTTTTTAAAATTAATGATTTACTAACTTACATCAATTATAAAATAAAATAAAACTGACAAAGTGCGAGTTGGACTCGCTCACCGAGGGTTCCGCACCACCACATCTCTGGATAAGGAACCTTAAAAATAATAAATAGAAAACTATACATCATAAAAATAATTAAAAAATCTGTTAAGGCTTGTGCAAATAAAGCCATTTCATACGATACCCCACGTGATACGATTAACTGAAGTCAAAATTTGGACTGCAGTTCCTTGCTTAATTTAATACTTTAAATAAAGACTATATTTTTTATGATTTAATTACAAGTGCAGATTTTTTCCTGTACTTGTAGTTAAGACGCTATTGCTTGCCACATTTCATAGTTCTAGGTTAATGGAAAATACTCTATAAATTTTGTTTCTCTTGAGAGTGTCGAAATATACTTTTTCTGCGGCGTAAAAAGTTTGATTTTTTTACAGCTTCAAAGGATCTGTAGACCGGCCGGAGTATATGGTTTTAATTTCTACCTACCTTCACGCGTTCCCGAAATAAAGGGTCTTTACAGACAGACGGACGGACAACAAAGTGATCCTAAAAGGGTTCCGTTTTTTTCCTTCTGAAATAAGGAACCCTAAATAATAAACAAATAAATCGTATGATCGAATAAAACAATTAGATGGTAAATTAAACTTCGCCAGAACTCAAGCAGCATCGTAATCTGCTGAACAATTATCATCAATTATCATGATCAGCATTCATCTTAGCAGAGCGATGATTGGTACGTACAGTCAGCAGATAGAAAAAAATATACCTTCTAAAACTATAAATACTAGGCTAGTTCGTTAGAATAGGATTCATTTTATATAGAATCTTAATAAATTCATACACAGTAACACCCCGCTTTACGCGACTTCGTTAGGTGCGGTTTACCTTTTACAAAAATTTCAAATTTCTCGCTAAAATGCCTAGATTTACGCGGATTGGTTACATAGATATGTGTAGTAAACGAAGCACAATGTTTTTTTGGAATTAAAATATTGATTTGACTTTTAGCTTAAGCGCAAAGCCCTATATAAACGAAATTTCACTTAAGGCCAGGATATCCCGAACCACCTGTTTGTGATAGAGCTGAAACGCGAAACTTGTCACGCGGGGAGTGAGGAAGCGCTAAATGCCTACTACGCTCGAATATCCTGGCCTTAACGTGAGTTTTTGCGGATCGTATCCCTCACGTAAAGTGAGGTATCTCTGTACTTAGTTGTGACAAAGTTAACCTTTTTTCCCTCGCGTAAAGTGGAGTATTTCTGTACTTAGTTGTAACAAAGTCAACCTTTTTTCCCTCGCGTAAAGTGGGGTATTTCTGTAATTAGTTGTGACAAAGTCAACCTTTTTTCCCTCGCGTAAAGTGGAGTATTTCTGTACTTAGTTGTGACAAAGTCAACCTTTTTTCCCTCGCGTAAAGTGGGGTATTTCTGTACTTAGTTGTGACAAAGTCAACTTTTTTTCCCTCGCGTAAAGTGGGGTATTTCTGTACTTTGTTGTGACAAAGTCAACCTTTTTCCCTCGCGTAAAGTGGGGTATTTCTGTACTAAGTTGTGACAAAGTCAACCTTTTTTTCCCTTGCGTAAAGTGGAGTATTTCTGTTCTTAGTTGTAACAAAGTCAACCTTTTTCCCTTTGCGTAAAGTGGGGTATTTCTTTACTTAGTTGTGACAAAGTCAACCTTTTTTCCCTCGCGTTAAGTGGGGTATTTCTGTATTTAGTTGTGACAAAGTCAACCTTTTTAGTTAATTTTCAATCTGTTTTGAAATTAATTATCTTCTTTTTAGGGTTCCGTAACCATTTTTACCAAACGGGACCCCATTACTAATACTTCGCTGTCACCAGGCTGTTTTTCATAACCCGGGATAGCTAGACAGTTGAAATTTTCACAGATGATGTATTTCTGTTGCCGCTATAACAACAAACACTAAAAATTAAAAAGGTGATAAGGGGGTTTCCATACAAAAAACGTGTTTATTTAAACGTGAAGAAACTAGCGCCATCTAGTACGATGGTACGGAACCCTATGTGTGCGGTTCTGACTCGCACTTGGCCGGTTTTTTCTTAATTATTGTTTTATTATAAAGTTTTCAAAATATATATTTTACTAGGTCGTTCTGTTCTTTTTATTGGTTACTGTTAATTATTTTTCTTTTTAGTTTTCTGAAATAAATGTCTGTATGTCCGTCTGTCCGAAGCTTAGCTCATAGACTATTAGTACTAGACAGCTGTAATTTGGCCAAAATATTTAAAGTAAAATTATTCACGCCGACAAAGAAGTACAAAAAATGTTGAAAAAAAAATGTTTTTAGGGAACCGTCCCTACATGTAAAGAGGAGTTGATTATGTTAATAACAGACAACTATTTAATTAATTTCACAGCCATCAACAATTCCAAACAATAGTCCTTAAAATAACTTTCAAGTTATTTTCTTTGGTCGAGAATATTAAAATTTATAGTATTACTTTACTATTATGTGCCTGACTGTACCTATCTTACCTGAGGCTTAACATCGATCACTTTCTATAATAGCACTAAAACATGCCTATTATTTTACTACATAATTTCATGTAATTGTGCTAAAATATGATTACAATCCCACAAGTGGACAAAATTCAGCAAAAATTATTAATTAATTAAAAACCGCCCCAATGCGATTCGGACTCCCGCATGAAGGGTTCCGTACCATTATCTATAAAAATCACGTTTGTTGTATGGGGGCCCCCCTTAAATATTAATTTTATTTTAATTTAATTATATATTTTTAAAGTGAATAATACAACTCAATATTCAGTGAATATTTCGAGCGTCTACGTTGCCGCTGTAAATATCGAGCAAAAAACTACGTTTGTTGTATGGGAGCCCCCCTTAAATATTTGTTATAGATTAATTCAATTATTTATTTTTAAAGTGAATATATAACTTAATATTCTGTGAATATTTCAAGCGTCTACCTGTTGCCGTTATCAATATCGAGCAAAAACGAGTAAAAAAAATCACATTTGTTGTATCTCCTAAAACATGCCTAACGGAAACAGGTAAGGTAAACGCTTAAAATATTCATATACTTATTTATATATTCACTTAATAAATAAACAATTAAATTTAAATAAAACAAATATTTAAAGGGGGCTCCCATACAACAAACAAGACGTAAACGAGTCGCACATGGCTGGTTTTTTAATTTATTTTGTCCGCTTGTGGGATTGTAATCATAGTTTAGCGCAATTACATGAAATCCATTCGTTTTAGAGCAATATTACAAAATATCAACAATATTTTCAACAATACGTCTTTTTAAAAGGAGAAGGTTCCCGATTCGACTGTATGTTTTATTCGTATGCATGTTACGCGTATTTTTCACCAATTCTGAACCGTTTTTATTCTTTTTTTAGTTCTCTCCACCCATAGGGTAACCAGACCAACAGTACCCTATTACTTTTAAATTAAATTGAATAATTGAATGAATTGAGTTGAGTTGAGTCGAGTCGAGTCGAGTCGAGTTGAGTCGAATGGAATTGAATTAAATTGTATTAAATTAAATTAAAGTTAAAAATATTTTATTGCACCAAATAAAACTTATACTTAGCTAAAGCACAGGAAGAATCCCTGGTCCCCACACTAGGATTCCCTGTGTTGTGGGTAACCAGTCTCTTCCCTAATTTAAGAATTATTAGTACTAATATATATACTTTGCTATTACTAAGCCTCCTCTTTTTGTCTGTCCGTCTGTCCGTCTTTCTATTATTAAGGATTTTATAGGGAAACCGTAATAAGTAGATAGCCAGTTGAAATTTTCATTTAAAAAAAAGAGTGTGCGGTTTTATAAAACCACGGTAAAAGTGAAACTTATATAATTACTAGCTGTCCCGGCGAACTTCGTTCCACCCTACACTAACAGCGCCATCTACCGGGCTGATTTGTGAATCTAAACCATCCTCAAACCCCCTGGAATACACACAAAAAATTTCATTAAAATCGGTCCAGCCGTTTAGGAGGAGTTCAATGACTAAAACACGGACAGAAGATTTATATATATAAAGATTTTGTGAATTTGAACAATTAAAAATTAAAGACGTGATGGAAAAACAAAACAAATAAGGTGTTTGAAACTTCAAGAGGAGAGCAATTTAGGAAATCATATTTCAGAACTTATTTTTGATGCAGTCCGATCCCCTATTGTCATAGTAGTATGGAGAGGTGTGGTGTTACGTAACTTAACCCTCGGAGCGCAAGTACGACACGCACTTGGCTGTTTTTTTTTATGATAGGTAATGCCTTCAGAGTGTTTCCATATAAATTGGATCAAAATCGATTGAGTACTTCGAAAGTCAACAAAACAAAAAATGTAGAAAAATTATAATTGGTTGAAATGTGTAAATCTACTATAAACCTTATAAGTACTAGTATACGGCTTAACTTTCATTACTCTGTAGTAAATCTCATCTCACTACGATAAATCGTGTGAATTATTCTACTATATTGTCATAAACTAACCATTTAACTACAGATTATAATATAATACAATTCAACCTTACTAATATTATAAAGGTGAAAATATGTTTGCCTGTTTGTTACCTTTTCACACTTCAACACCTTAACCAATCTTGACGGAATTTGACATGCAGATAGCCTGTGTAATAGGCTACTTTTTATCCCGTGAAAATTACGTAGCCCGAAACAGTTCCTTAGAGAACTGAAAAAAAATCTCTTTTTAAACGACTTCAAAAAAGGAGGAGGTTTCTCAATTCGACCGTATATTTTTTTATAATGTTTGTTTGCGGATAACTTCGTCGTTTATGAACCGATTTTGATGATTCTTTTTTTGTTGAAAGAAGATATCACAAGGGTGTTACCATGATAAGAAAACCAGAATCTGATGATGGAATTCTAGGGAAATCGAGGGCAACCCTCAAATTTTACAGGCATGTATAACGTGTTTCATATGTTTTCTTAAGCTATTAAAGTATTTGCATCTGGCAGTCATTATTTCATGATGATGAGCTGATGAAGAAAGGTACAAATCATTAACGGGTATGAGTTAGAGGATAATTCTTTAAATATAGATAGATACGTAGGTACGCATAGACCGATAGTTGTATTCTTTCAGGTTATTCAGATGAGCTGATGATGGAAGATTTAACTCCTTAACTTTCATGCTGCTGAGATGATGATGGAAGCCACAGGACTCTGTATCTTTTAATGAAACACATGCATTATGATTTGATGATTCCTATTGGCGAGTAGTTGATTGGGTTTGACATTGTTAGATAGACAGAATTTTTCACTAAAAATAAAGAAAATAAAAAAAAGTTTAAAAAACTGAAAAACGACTTCAAAATGAAATTTACTCAAAAGTATGAATAAGTACGCGGTGGACCGATGACCTGGTGAAGGTCGCGGGAAGCCGATGGATGCGGGCAGCGCAGGACCGGTCGTCGTGGAAATCCTTGGGGGAGGCCTTTGTCCAGCAGTGGACGATTTGTGGCTGATATGATGATGATGATGAAATAATATTAAATCATACTTTTGA
Organism: Coleophora flavipennella; assembly: GCA_947284805.1. NCBI lineage: Eukaryota > Metazoa > Arthropoda > Insecta > Lepidoptera > Coleophoridae > Coleophora > Coleophora flavipennella. The sequence continues at coordinate 9,106,278 of OX369303.1, read as the reverse complement.
GTAAATTATATATTATTATTATAATAATATTATATTAGTATGAATTTATATTTTATATTTATATTTTATATTTCATATTCTATTTTCTTTATTCTTTATCCGTATACCATCCTCGACTACATCATCACTTACAATGAGGTGAGTTGCAGTCACAATTTTTAAATAAAAAAAAATCTATGTTCTATACTATTTTCTATACTCTGTATTTTATATTAATAATATTATTATACTTAAATACACGACATTAACTAACAATAACGAAATCAAAGTTTGGTACGAATTAAATTAGGGGGCTTAATTTTTTTTTGAGGTCGGTGTCAGCAAACCATTTAATCAATTTGAATCTAAAACATTTGATACGTAAGTAGTTGTGTGCTGACACCGAACTCGAAAAAATTTAAGCCCCTAATTTAATTCGTACCCACCTTTGATTTCGTTATTGTTAGTTAATGTCGTGTATTTAAGGATAATAACATTATTTCATACTTTTGAGTAAATTTCATTTTAAAGTCGTTTTTCAGTTTTTTTTTAATATTTTTTTTTGGTTGATTTCTTTAACATCGCAACGGATTATTGTGATTTTTTGCACAGAGATGATTGAGGGGGTGGGAAATGACATATACTACTATTAGTATTGCCCGAGATAGTTCTCGAGCGATCTGGGAAAAAAGTCATTTTCAGTCTCATGCACGTCGGCGTCAGAACGGAGCAACGGATTGAAGTGATTTTTGCATAGAAATAATTGAGTGGGAAGTGACATGGACTGCTCAAAAGAATAGTCTGGTACAGTTCCCGAGGGATCTGGAGTAAACTCAGGAGACAGGTCTCGTAAGCGGCTCACACACCACTGACCCTCAAAGACAGTCATAAAAACAATGATCACGCGAGTGGAGCCGCGGGCAAAAGCTAGCTAGATACAATCAATATGAAATCTGTCACAGTACAACACAAGTCAGGGGTGTTAAACCTACGCGACCTCTGTTTTATGGGCTGTATTATGTATGTATCGCTAACAACTGTCTGCGACCCAAGGTTTACTGCCTCTGGTAATAAGTGATTGTTCTTGCCGTTGTTATAGATAGGATTATGGAAATTGCTTTAACATGATAGAAACTAGGCGAAAGTCTACTTGAGAAATTAAAATAAGGCCTCTAGTTATAAACCGACTTCAAAAAACGAGGTGGTTCTATGTTCGATGTATGTACGTCCACCGATTTCTCCTTCAGTGGACGATTTTTAGAAACTTTTTTTTATTCAAAAGAGTATGCTTCTCGGATGTTTGCATATAAATTCTATCAAAATCGTTAAAGTATTTTTTAAAATGAACATTACAAAAAAGTAGCAAAATTTTACTTGGATCTTGTGATTAAAGCGATGGATTAAAGTCGTATTCTTTTAAGTGTTTAGCATGCCTTCATGCCTTTTGAAGCCTTCTTGCTGGAGCGTCCAACTACAAATCGTCCGTTACAAATCCATGTCATCTCAAATGACCACATTATTTTACTGTGCCATCTCAAATGACAACATTTTAAATCCATTTCATCTCGAATGACTACATTATTTTACTGTGCCATCTCAAATGACAACATTTTAAATCCATTTCATCTCGAATGACTACATTATTTTACTGTGCCATCTCAAATGACAACATTTCTAATCCAAACTGAAGAAAAATATATATTGTTTTTGTTTGACGTGTCCCATTATTAGGGATTTCTCCGAAAAAAATAAAACTAATGGGATATTTAAGGTGTTAATAAGTATTGCCGATGACAAAAAGCTGAATAACATCCTTAGCGCTTTATTTTCCAAGCGACTTCGAAAAAGGAGGAGGTTCTCAATTTGTCTGTATGTTTTTTTTTATGTGTGTTACCTCATATCATAACTTTTGACTGGTTTAACCGATTTTTATGATTCTTTTTTTTATTTGAAAGCTAGTGCTTCCCGTGTGGTCCCATATAAATTTATCAAAATCGGTGTATTACTTTATTAGAAATATAAAAAAAAATGAAAAAAAAATAATGCAAAATTGTACTAAGTCGTTGCGATAGAAGTCGGTTTTTTAAATGTTTAGCGTTTTTAATTATTCTAAGCGCTACTTTTGTATCTGCTATAGTGATACAGGTAGAGTGCATTTTCGTCAAAATCTTGTAGTCGGATTTTTGGACGACTACATAACCTTCATATGCTCCTTAGTCATTTGAAGTTAAACAATGATTTTTAACCGACTTCAAAAAAAGGAAGAGGTTTCTCAGTATATATATATATATATATATATATATATATATATATATGTGTATATATATTTTATGTGTGTTCGCGGATAACTTCGTCGTTTATGAACAGATTTTGATGATTCTTTTTTGTTGGATAGGAGATATCCCAAGGGTGGTACCATGATAAGGAAACCAGGATCTCATGATGGCATCCCAGAGAAATCGAGGGGAACCTTCGAAAATCGTAGTGGCGAATAGTGCCTTTAAAGTCGGTTTTTTTTGTTTAAAATTATGTATTCTTTAGATCTAAGTATAACTATTTAAATAAGAGTTGATTTAAATTGAGACTATCTTGGTCCTTCGAGTCTCTTAAAATGAATTGCAGATTTGTTTTAAGAAATATAAGAATTTAAGACGAAGCTCTCGCTAAGACGTTTGACAATGGATGTTATCTCGGTGACATCCTACTATGTCGGCGCAGTGAGCAATATCTGACTTCTATACATGTAGCGGAGCGTGATGAATTCCAATTTTTATCAACAATTATTTGCATAGTTCTATAACTCTAATTTTAGTTTAAAACAGAAGTGGAACTGGGCAGGGCACCTGTCAAGATACAAAGATAAGAGATGGACTTACCAAACAACTAAATGGCAGGGCCCAAAAGGCAAATGGAATGTGGGAAGACAGAAGAAAAGATGGTCAAATGACACATAATAAACACAGCTGGAAAAAGTCGGATGCATACGGCCAAAGACAGGGAAAGGTGGAAAAGAATAGAGGAGGCTTTACCCATAGTGGGGCCACATAACAATGAAACGGAAATAAAAATATTTAAAATTTGCATGTAAATTTGTAAAGTGTTAAGTGGAAAATAAAGCTGTAATTATAATAACAAAAACTCCGAAAAGGCACCACCGACACAAATGTTAAATATCCATGCCCTTAATTTCATCAAAATCGGATAAACAGTTTCTCTGCAATTACAAGATATGGACTTACACACAAACACATACATACAAATACACTTTTTTGGCGTCTAGAGGTAATATAAAGTGCATTTTCTTTAGTTTTGCTGACAATCACATTACCTTCTATTTGTTTCTTCGTCAGTCGAAGATGAAAATGTCACAAACAACAGCTATGGTCGTTGATCTATCACTTCGACTTACTGTTATTGACAACATCAAAAACAACCTTTGTTATCAAAGGCAACAACTACAATATTGCTATTTTTTTTTCGTGTTTATTACTTTTTTGAAAAAGTATTTAATCGATTTTAATTTAATTTAATTTATATGTGTATCAAATAAAATAATTTTCGTAAAACCTAAAAGCTTTTTGGTACAAGCTTTTAGTGACACGCGATATAGATATGATGCATTATTTCAGCACAATCGGAAACCGGGGAATGGGTCAAATTTAACTTGCAAGATTTCATTACAGACACCGGGACAGGTGCAACTAAATAAAAGATTGTAAATACGAGCGAGCCTTGCACTCATCGCATAAGGCGGCATGGCCATGTCTCCTTAGCCATCGTGACTGAAAAAAAAGCATTTCCTGTTACACACTTTCGGCTCTTTTCACGAAATCACTCCCATTGATTGCAGGAAAGCAACACGAAAGATGTTACACATCAAAAAGGAATCATTAAAATCGGTTCACAATCGGTAAATACATATCGCGTAACAAAAAAAACATATTATTAGAATTGAGAAACACCTCTTTTTTTGTAACACGAACAGCTGAGCTGTCTTCATTCCGTCCTATAGTGTAGATACTTTTAAACATTATCTATCACACTAATATTAGAAAGGCAAAAGTTTGTGAGTGTGTATGTTTGTTACTTTTTCACGCAAAAACTACTGAACGGATCTGGCTGAAATTTGGTAGGTAGACAGATTAGGACCTAGATTAACACATAGGCTTTTTTCACGCTCGCGCACTGCGCACCCTCGAAAAGTCATAGAAACGTTGTCAACGCGGGTGAAGCCGCGTGAAACACCTAGTTATCTATATAATATCTTAGCGTTGAAGAAATTTATTATTTGCGCCTTGGAGGCAAGTGTTGTTTAATTATATATTTATCATTTAATGATGACCAGATCTTTATACAGCATGTGCTGTTGTATGAAGTGTCCGGGGTGTCATCATCATCATCATCATATCAGCCGAAAAACGTCCACTGCTGGACAAAGGCCTCCCCCAAGGAATTCCACGACGACCGGTCCTGCGCTGCCCGCATCCATCGGCTTTCCGCGATCTTCACCAGGTCGTCCGTCCACCGCGTGGGAGGCCTACCTACGCTAAGTATTCCGGTTCGCGGTCGCCACTCGAGAACTTTACTACCCCAACGGCCATCTGTTCATCTGGAGCGTGCTATGCTCAGAGTTTCTCTGCGTAATAAAAGTAACCAACATAGCTCACAGAATCGCTGAACTGAAGTGGCAGTGGGCAGGGCACATAGCCCGGATGTGCCTATACTAAAACAATTAATATGGAAATGTGTGTATAAACTAGTATGAGAGCTGGTCATGAAGGATTTCCTGTATTGTATTTTTTTTTAATCCACAATTGAGAAACCCTTGACATCATCAGCTTACCTGATTTTAAGTGACGAATATGATACCGAAGATGGAAGCGTTATCAAAATTCCGAATTTAATTGTACATTAAATTAACTTTTTGTTTAAACAATTGATATTTAAATTATGTAAAATAAATTACACATCTCAATCATATCGTTCTAATTTCAAAACAGATGTTATGAAATGCAAAGCTGCTTTACATAAAATAAAGTAGACATTAAATATTGTTTATTATCTCCAAACACAGTTACACTAATACTATTCTCAATAGGGTTATTGAGGTTAAATCCACGAATCCAAAACTATAACAGAATATATTCAAAGGAGTTCAAATCAGTACAAAAGTGTTTCTTAAAATCTAGCTAAGAGCGTAACGGGTTTGCGTTTGTGGGTTCCGTAGCTGAACACTATTTCATCATATCAGCCGAAAATCTTCCACTGCTCATTGAATTACTATTACTGCCACTGCTGCTGGACAAAGGCCTCCCCCAAAGGATTTCCACGACGACCGGTCCTGCGCTGCCCGCATTCATCGGCTTCCCGCGATCTTCACCAGGTCGTCGGTCCACCGCTCGGAGGTCTCCCTACGCTACGTTTTCCGGTGCGCGGTCGCCACTCGAGAACTTTACTACCCCATCGGTCATCTGTTCTACGAGCTATGTTCTCTGCCCACTGCCACTTCAGTTTAGCGATTCCGTGAGCTATGTCGGTTACTTTGGTTCTCCTGCGGATCTCCTCGTTTCTGATTAGATCACGCAGAGAAACTCCAAGCATAGCACGCTCCATTGCCCTTTGGGTGACCTAGAGCCTTCTTATGAGGCCCATAGTCGTTGGGTTTGGTAGCCTTTGGTAACACTTTTTAACGCGGTAATATTACATATTTTCGTTATTTTTGACGTCAATTACTCCTAAACGATAGCAAAACCCAATGTTGAAAAAAATAACCCTATTGTTGATGATATTTCTTAAAGTCAAAAGCTATTAGAAACACGATTGAGCAGTTTTGGCTCGATAGAAAAAATCCCAAAGATAGGTCTACACCGTTACTTTCAACTCTAGTTATGACTAATATTTTAAAGTATAAATTTTAAAAAAATATACAAAAATATTTGTTATGATGATAATACAAAGTGAGTAATGTCACAAAAGACTTACTTAAGTGTAATATGGTAATGTTATGATTATTTATAAATGTATTGTAGTTTTTAATTGAAACGAAAAAACATTTTAAAAAATATGAAAAAGTGTGGTTATTTTCTTTAAAGAAAAAAGACAACTGTTCCAAACAATACTTCGCCTTAACCCACGACGCAAAAAGAGAGGTGTTATCCGGGTCGTTCCTTTCCCTCTAATATGGTTGATGGGAGCGATGGCTGACTCTCGCGTTATACTCGTGACCGGGTGCTGTCCGTGTGAACTGGTCTACTCTTGTCAAAAGCATCAATAACATTCATTCAATGATTTTTATGTATAACTTTTCGTGTTGTCATATTATTTTCATGGTGTAATGACATAGTCTGGTTTATTTCAAGAATTGAATTTTGACATTATTAACTAATTATTGTTTATTTCTTGATTTTTCTCAAATCAAATTATGTTGTTATTATTATTATATGACTTTCAGAAATAGTGTAATTTGCACCTATTTTGAATCTTGAATCTTATAAGTTTGAAGTGTGTATCTGTGTGTCTTTTTGTGGCATCGTAGTTTTTTAACGAATGTACCGATTTTGATGCGGTTTTCTTTTGTTGACCTGATGTGACCGAGGTGGTTCTTAGCTATAATTTATGAAGATCTTTTCAGTCGTTTGAAAATCATTATCTCTTATCTAGGTGATGAAATTTAAGTTTTTTTACTCGACTTTAGAGCTTTTAGACTTTTTAGAGCGTCGGTAGCGTAATGGCAAGGGCCGCTACCTCGTACCTTCTGTCCAGGTTTCGATTTCATATGTGATATGTACGTTTATCCGACGCTCTTACGGTGTAGGAAAACATTGTGCGGAAACTTGCATACGCCTGAGAAGAAACTCGAAGGTTGTGTGTGAAGTCGATCAACCCGCACTGGGCCCGCGTGGTCGACTAAGACCCGAACGCCCTAGTTCAGGGTAGGCTAGAGCCCCTCGGTGGGGACGTATATATGAGCTGATATGAAGACTCGACTTTAATTGTGAAGTGGTCGTGGCCCAGAGCGACTTGCTTGGCTGGGTCGATCACGCAGGTTAACTGGCCTAAAGCACGGTCATTACCTGGATGATTTTGGAACGTTACTAGCATTTTCAATCGACTTTAAAAAACTGACCAAATGCGAGTCGAATTCGCACAAAGTGAGGTTCCGTGGCTTCTTCTCAAAGAATAAAGGTATAATTAAAAAAATATGTAATTTTGCAGTTGCTATTAAAATACTTTGTATGGAAAATCTATGAACTTTCTACAAATACAACTGCACATACATATAAAGTTGGTCGAATATTACTCCCGTCATTTATATATGTCGAAGGATAATCGCAATATCCGTCTTTTCGAGAAAATCCTAGGAATATTGCACACTATGGAATAGAAAACTCCGAATAAAACCAAGTCGGACAAAGCCCCGCTTTGTTAGGTAGGTTAGGTTTGGTTAGCATGTCTTTGTATTGTCTGTCCGTCTGTCACCAATCTGTATTTCATTAACCGTGATAGATAGACAGTTGAAATTTTCACAGACGATGTATTTTTGTTGCCGCTATAACAACAAATACTAAAAAGTGAAAAATTAAGGGGAGTCTCCATACAAAAAACGTGTTTTTTTGAAACGTGAAGAAACTAGCGCCATCTAGTATGATAGTACGGAACTGAAGAAACTAGCGCCATATAGTATGATTGTACGGAAAAGAAAGAAACTAGCGCCATCTAGTATGATAGTACGGAACTGAAGAAACTAGCGCCATCTAGTATGATAGTACGGAACTGAAGAAACTAACGCCATCTAGTATGATAGTACGAAACTGAAGAAACTAGCGCCATCTAGTATGATAGTAAGGAACTGAAGAAACTAGCGCCATCTAATATGATAGAACGGACCTGAAGAAACTAGCGCAATCTAGTATGATAGTACGAAACTGAAGAAACTAGCGCCATCTAGTATGATAGTACGGAACTGAAGAAACTAGCGCCATCTAGTATGATGGTACGGAACTGAAGAAACTAGCGCCATCTAGTATGATGGTACGGAGCTGAAGAAACTAGCGCCATCTAGTATGATGGTACGGAGCTGAAGAAACTAGCGCCATCTAGTATGATAGTACGGAACTGAAGAAACTAGCGCCATCTAGTATGATGGTACGGAACTGAAGAAACTAGCGCCATCTAGTATGATAGTAAGGAACTGAAGAAACTAGCGCCATCTAATATGATAGAACGGACCTGAAGAAACTAGCGCAATCTAGTATGATAGTACGAAACTGAAGAAACTAGCGCCATCTAGTATGATAGTACGGAACTGAAGAAACTAGCGCCATCTAGTATGATGGTACGGAACTGAAGAAACTAGCGCCATCTAGTATGATGGTACGGAGCTGAAGAAACTAGCGCCATCTAGTATGATGGTACGGAGCTGAAGAAACTAGCGCCATCTAGTATGATAGTACGGAACTGAAGAAACTAGCGCCATCTAGTATGATGGTACGGAACTGAAGAAACTAGCGCCATCTAGTATGATGGTACGGATCTGAAGAAACTAGCGCCATCTAGTATGATGGTACGGAACTGAAGAAACTAGCGCCATCTAAGTAGTATGATAGTACGGACCTGAAGAAACTAGCGCAATCTAGTATGATAGTACGAAACTGAAGAAACTAGCGCCATCTAGTATGATGGTACGGAACTGAAGAAAGTAGCGCCATCTAGTATGATAGTAAGGAACTGAAGAAACTAGCGCCATCTAGTATGATAGTACGGACCTGAAGAAACTAGCGCAATCTAGTATGATAGTACGGAACTGAAGAAACTAGCGCCATCTAGTATGATGGTACGGAACTGAAGAAAGTAGCGCCATCTAGTATGATGGTACGGAACCCTATGACTCGCAAGTGGCCGGTTTTTTTTTACTTTAGAACCCTTCTTCGAAATCAGGAAAATTTGATAAACACTGTACCTACCTTGTTAAATAAAAATGCCACATTTTCTAACTGAAACATAAACATTTGCACAAAAAAGATCCGTTTATCGCATTTAGCCGCAGATCTATAAAAAACGTTACGAAACGATCGTTTCTGACCCTGGCCTTTTAAGTAATAGTTACGTTCCAAGTTCGAAATTGGACGTTAAATTAACACTATTCTAACCAGGTTCAAGCGCATTGTACCTAACTACTTGGTTTCCCACGCGAGATATACTTTCTATGGTTCTCTTGTCAGATTAAACATTTTCTAGTCACTATGATCAAGAGGCAAGGATGACAGTACAATTCTTGTATGTAAGGTCTAACAAAATAAGCTGAAACTATTTTAACTGGTGCTTCTACCCATGAAACTGAACAACTTTCCCCATGAAATGAAAAAAATGGCTTTCCCAAACTAACTCGATCAGCTGATCAGCCAACTTAGTATGGGAAGTTCAATTTTTTTTTTGAGATTTTACTATGGGTTTCATGGGGAAAGTTGTTCAGTTTCATGGGTAGAAGCACCAGTTAAAATAGTTTCAGCTTATTTTGTTACACCTTGTATACCTACATAATGTCACGGCTAAAGGTGGGTGTGCCGCCTAAAGTTGTTTGGGTAAAGTCCGATTATTATAGTTGGTATTCGGCGTTTACTAACCGTACACAACAAGGTCTACCCCACACTGTAGTGAGCGAGCGAAGCGAGCGCTATTAGTTTCGGTAAGGTTTAATTGATCCGCGAGGCTGCCCGCATGCAAAGCGTTGGTGATTACGCCAAAACCCCCAATTCGGAGAAGGCCTATTGTCCAGCAGTGGACGTCCTTTGACTGATGTAATGATGTTCACCATCATCATAATATGCCAAAGGAGGCTATTAGGATGCTAACGTTAAATACATAATTCATTTACTCTTCGACCTGGCAACATTGCTCACGAAAGAACGTATACCTACATGTTAAATAATATGAGTCTCTTTGTGCCACAAAAATACGTGCGCACGGGTCGGCGACGGCACCAGCTGTTTGCAACTTCAGCGCCGCGCACGCAGCGAGCGCTACACCTTACTACGTCTAGGGCAATACATTTGCTCAATGGATTCGTTGCCGAGATCCAACATATTGACATTTTAGTGGATAGCATGCCTATAATAATTAAAAATTTATACATCTTTTTAACAACAATAATTTGTAATTGTAAATATTTGTAATTTGTAATTGTAATTGTAAATATTAACAATAGAGCGTCTTGGGAAACTGTAAGCTCTTATTGTAAATTGAACAATAAAGAATAAAGAATGATAATTTTTATTCCCGCAAATTCCGCACTTGCGGAAAGTAGGACTAAAGAAACATGCGGGATGTCGGTATTTCGGGATCTTGGGGTACCAGGATTGGAAGCCCTATGTGCAGGTAAGGTACGCGTACAAAACAAACAGTATACAATTTAAGTACTAATTTAAAAAAATCTACCGTCAAGGGATGCTCGGCATATGTGCAGCATCAAAGTTTCGTTAATAGAATCAATAGATGATTAGACACTAAACTGTAGCCTGCACTTTAATCATCAATATATATTTTTATTTTTTTAAGTTTTACATTTTGTTTATTTTTTTTTTATATTTTTGGGTACAATAAAGAGTATTTATCTTTATCTTATCTTAATTATTTTTGGTCTTTATATATGGTTTCTATAATATTGTCACCGATTCGAAATCCAAAATGTATCCAGAGAGCGGTTACGTAGATAAGATAATTTTCATTGTAGAGAGGGCATGACGGCGTCATGCCGTTTGCCGTCACGGCATACAAAAGGTTTTAATGGCAAAAAATTGCTAAGAAGTTTAGGTGCTTAACTTGGTACTTGTGCTAATTATACCTACCTTCTTTCTGTAAACAGATAAAAATAAAAGATACATCGCAGCCGTTATGTAAAAGCCGCCGGTTTGCACAACAGCGCGCTGCTTTGCAAAACGGCGGCGGCGTTTTGTAAAACGGAGGATTTTTCGCCGCTTTTTAAACTAAGTAGAAAGTACTGAGTAAAAAACTCCGAATAAAACGGATGATTTCTTCTTCTGCGAAGCATTCCGCTGCACAGGGTAGGCTCTTTGGCTGTATAATTAACTAGTGGATGCCCGCAGCTTCGCCCGCGCAGATCCCGATTTTTAAGGTTCCCGTGGGAATTTCCCAAAATCCTTTGTTAGTGGATGCCTACGTCATAACATCTACCTGCATGTCAAATTTCAGCCCGATCCGTCCAGTGGTTTGGGCTGTGCGTTGATAGATCACTATGTCAGTCAGTCAGTCAGTCACCTTTGAGTTATATATATTTAGATGAAACCTGACCGAACCTAATCACTCGCTTATTTACAATTCTTTACTCAATAGTTTTTACAGAACGTGTCGCCTCATGCAATGCGGCGTACTTTACTTCAGTCGAATTGCAATCAGACTGAACGTGTGATGTCGCCGCAACACAAAACGCCGCCGTTTTACAATCCGGCTTTATTCAGCGCGCTGTTTTGTAAAACGGCGGATTATACAAATACGGCTTCCACATCTACACAATATATAAAAAACCAGCCAAGTGCAAGTCAGAAACGCACACATAGGGTTCCGTACCACTGTATATGTTGGCAATAGTGCCTTCATGTTAAAAAAAACACGTTTTTGTATCTTTATCTTTATTTCTTTTTTATTCTTGGTCTTTACCCCACTTATTTTTTTCACTTTTTCTAACATTTTGTATTTGTTGTTATAGCGGCAACAGAATACATCAGCAGTGAAAATTTCAACTGTCTAGCTATCACGGTTCATGAAATATAGCCTGGTGACAGACGGACAGACAAATGGACGGACAGCGTAGTCTTAGTAATAGGGTCCCGTTTTCACCCTTTGGGTACGGAACCCTAAAACAAGATTGAAACATACAGAAACAAAAAAAAACACGAAAACAAAGAAACAAACTAAAGAAATCGGTACAACTACAATGCGACGTCAAAACTGACTTTCCTTAGCATAAGCTGCAGGATGGATAGGGTTGCCAAGCTCCTGTTTTATGTTTTAGAGAATTTGATAAGTTTAAATAAAGGACATGGGATAAATATGACATGTATTTATTTATTTATTTAATAATTACATCGGGTAATTAACCCAATTACAGTTCTTTTTTTTATTATATCAGCTCATATACGTCCCCACCGAGGGGCTCGAGCCTACCCTGAATCAGGGCGATTAGGCCTTAGTCGACCACGCGGGCCCAGTGAGGGTTAGTTGACTTCACACACAACCTTCGAGCTTCTTCGCAGGCGTGTTGCAGGTTTCCTCACGATGTTTTCCTTCACCGTTAAAGCAATCGGTAATTATATGTACGTAAGTTTTTGAAAAACTCATTGGTTCATTGGCCGTCCAGATTTGAACCCGGCACCTCTGGTTAGATGGACCGAGTCGTTACCGGTTGAGCCACCGACGCTTTTTAAATTACAGTAATTATAATAAAATACATTAATACATACATCATAATGTTTACAATAAAATCTAGATTACAAATTAGAGTATGAGACCCATTTTCTGGTCTGAAACAGAGGACGTCTTTTAAAATACAGGACATCTGGCAACCCTAAGGATGGAACACAGCGCTGGTTTTCAGAAATGCCCATAGTGTCGTGTCCGTAGTATAGTTATACCATATGCGCTAAAAAGTCCCGCGTATGTTGACATTAGGTAGGCATGTGATATCTTTCGAACAGACTTACAGGACGTAACAAAAAGTTACTTGTAAATATTGAATAACTATCCAAAAAAACAATTGAAAATCGATTCGTGAAAAAATTGTCCTTTCTACCCAACCAACCTATACATCCATCAACTTTGTATGGAAGGGGACCATACATTTATTTTCGAATGCACTTTATATGCTGTAATTCGAAATTTTGTTTCGTAGTAGATTCATCCCCGGACACTACATACAAAACGGTCGTCAAATGACATTTCTAAAAAATAAAAGTTTTAAAAAACAAAAAACCGACTTCAAAATGAAACTCACTCAACAGTATGAAATAATATTATTATACTTAAATACACAAAATTAACCAACAATAACGACATCAAAGGTGGGTACGAATTAAATTAGGGGCTTAAATTTTTTTTGAGGTCGGTGTCAGCACACAGTTACTTACGTATCAAAGGTTTTAGATTCGATGGTTTGCTGACACCGACCTCAAAAAAAAATTAAGCCCCTAATTTAATTCGTACCCATCTTTGATTTCGTTATTGTTGGTTAGTGTTGTGTATTTAAGTATAATAATATTATTTCATACTTTTGAGTGAGTTTCATTTTGAAGTCGGTTTTTTGTTTTTTAAAACTTTTATTTTTATTTTCTTTATTTTTAGTGATAATGTAATCTATCTAACAACGTTAAACCCAATCACCTACGCTACTCACCATTGAGGTCGCAATCTAGAGAGCGGCAGGGAGTGTCCATAATGTATGTTAGTACTATTATATATACTTTGCCCGAGCCGAAATGTATGGCGTTATAGGGGGAGGGGGGAGGCTTTGCTCAGCAGTGGGAGGGACAGTTTAGGCTAATAATAATAATAGTAGATTCATCATTAAATAGCCGAAAGACTTTCACTGCTGGACAAAGGCTTCCCCTCCTTGAAATCCTTATTGCCACAGCGATGTGTCCTGCGCTGCTCGGATCCAACGCCTTCCCGCAACCCTCACCAGTTTATCGGTCCACCGAGTGGGAGGTCTGCCTACACTAAATCTTCGTATGCTCTGACGCCACTCGAGAACGTTACTACCCCAACGTTCATCTGTTCTACGAACTATGTGCCTCGCCCACTGCCGCTTAAGATTAGCGATTATGTGATTTTTTGCCTTTTTTTGTTTTTTATCCATAATTGGTAAGCAAGGGATCTGATGGTAAGTGATGATGATGCCGAAGATAAAAGCATGCTTACCAAGATTCCCCAATACAATGGGGAACTGGCTATCTTAACTTCAAGCCGGAAACACATCAAAACTGTTAGCGTTGTAGTTTGTCAGCAAGAATTAGATAAGCTGGTGGTAGGTAGCTAGCTAGGCGGGTAAGAAAATGCACTTGCACCAACTAATCCGAGCCTTACAAAGTTAGACCCTGCCGGGAATCGAACCCGTGACCTCCAGATGTAAAGCTAATGGACTTAACCATTAAGATTATTTTTTTCATTTTTTTACCAATTTAAATACAAAACAATTAACCATCTAGCACCATTAAACCTGAATGGTTTGTCTAGGTCAGCGTTTCCTGACCTTTTTCAGCCACGGACTCCTAGGAAATCAAGCATTTTCAAAAAAATCAAGGACCATTTAATTGAATATTTTTACATATACAAAAAATACTTTTATTATGAATAATACTTTAATGTGAAGGTTGGTGTGCTTTTTGCAACTAAATTAGTGATATTCGGTTCTACTGAGTCGCAATCTCAAATTGAATTCCAATGTAAGTAAGCGTAGCGATTACGAGACTTTTGGTGACATTTATTTAATACTAGCTTTTTACCGCGGCTCCGCCCGCGTGGACATCGTTTTTATGACTGTCTTTAAGGGTGATTAGTAAATTATGTCGTTTCCCACCTACTCAACCATCTCTGTGCAAAAAATCACAACAATCGAGTATTTTTTTTAGTTCCCTCAGGAACTGCATCAGATTATGCTATTTTCCCGGAATAAAAAATAGCCTATGTCCTTCCCCGTGACACAGGCTACCTGCATGCCAAATTTCATAAAAATTGGTCAAGACGTTGAAGTGTGAAAAGGTAACAAACAAACACATTTTCACATTTATTATATTAGTAAGGATTGTTAAATGGTCCAGAGATAAGACTGCGGACACCCATACATATAATATTACCACATCTTTTTGACTCATAGATTCTTATAGTTATTTCTACTCTCCGACAGTTATTTGCTTAACACCGCGCTCGTTTAAATATGCAAATTTTGCGTTTAAGTCCAACAAAAACACGTTACTTTTCCAGGAATAATTAGCTATGGGTTCAGGTAAATAGCTTTAGAGGTTAAAGCCTATTGTGTTTCTATTTGTAAGGGAACCCCATTAGTGCTTACCTGAGAAGCTTGGGTTACAACTTGGAATAATTTAAGGACTATATATTACTGGTGTACTTACTTGCAAAGACACAACAAAAATGACAGTTAGATTGACGGGTAGGTATATAATCAACCTGACTGTCATTTTAACAGGTATACCGCTTACAAAATCGCAGGCTAAAACCACACCCTGGACACTTCGTACAACAGGCCAGAAATGACATTTCAAAAAAGGAATGACGGAACAAACAAAATGGCTGTGAAATCCTATACATTCCACAACCAAACTGTAACCAATCTGTATTAATCTGGGTGACGATGGGATGAGGTCGGAATCTAGAGAGCAGGGAGTGTCCATACTGTACGTTAGTACTAATATGTATGTATATTTTGCTAAAACGAAAGCTTAAAAGAAGGTTGGGGTTATGCTACAAGTCATATTAATGTACTAGCTTTTCCCGCGGCTTCGCGCGTGTTTACATCGTTTTTATGACTGTCTTGGAGGATGAGTTGTGCGCGAGCCACAAGCGGCTCGCGAGCGCGGACGTCACTTTTTTCCAGATTTCTATCCCAGATCGGACTATACTTATAAGCAGTCTATACCACTTCCCACCCCTTCGAACAATTCCATACAAAAAATCACATTAATCCGTTGCTCCGTTGCGACGCCGACGCATGCGCGAGCGTGGAAATGAGTTTTTATTATGAATACATATTTGTATGAAAAATCCAAAATATAATGTGATTTTTGCAGTGTTTACACAAAAGTTGTTCAGTTGTATGAGTAAAATGACTGTATGGAATTTCAGGTTATTAATTACAATTAATCCTTTACACCCAAAGGGCAATGGAGCGTGCTATGCTCGGAGTTTCTCTGCGTGATCGAATCAGAAACGACGAGATCCGCAGGAGAACCAAAGTAACCGACATAGCTCACAGAATCGTTAAACTGATGTGGCAGTGGGCAGGGCACATAGCTCGCAGAACAGATGGCCATTGGGGCAGTAAAGTTCTCGAGTGGCGACCGCGCACCGGAAAACGTAGAGTAAGCAGGCCTCCCACAAGGTGGACCGACGACCTGGTGAAGATCACGGGAAGCCGATGGATGCGGGTAGCAAGGAACCGGACGTTGTGGAAATCCTTGGGGGAGGCCTTTGCCCCGCAGTGGATGTTTTTCGGCTGATATGATGGTCATAATGATAAATCCTTTACTCCTATGAATTTAAACATACCTGTATTTCGTACTCGAGGATTATCAAAATTCACAATGTTGCCAACACTGACGGCTAAATTTATTATCTAGTTTCACAAAATTATTAGATTCATCATTATATCGGTCGAAGGACGTCCACCGCTGGCCTCCATAGGCCTCCCCCAAGGATTTTCACGACGACTGGTTCTGCGCTACCCGCATCCAGCGGCTTCTCGCGACCTTCTCCAGGTCATCGGTCAACCAAGTGGGAGGCCTACTTACGCTACGTTTTCCGATGCACGGTGGCCACTCGATAACTTTACTTCCCCAACGGCCATCCGTTCTACGTGCCCCCGATCCCGCCCACATCTGAGAGCTTTGTCGGTAACTTTGGTTCTCCTACGGATCTCCTCGTTTCTGATTCGATCACGCAGAGAAACTCCGAGCATAGCACGCTCCATTGCACTTTGGGTGACCTTGAGCCTTCTTATCAGGCCCATAGTAAGATTAGATTATATTTAATACTAGCTGTCCCGGCGAACTACGTACCGCCTTACATTACATTACACTGCCCTACCCTACCCTACCCTACACTACACTACACTACCCTACACTACACTACCCTACCTTACACTACCCTAACCTACACTACCCTACCCTACATACACTACACTACCCTACACTACACTACCCTACCCTACACTACCCTACCCTATACTACATACACTACACTACACTACTCTACCCTACACTACACTACCCTACACTACACTACCCTACCCTACCCTACCCTACACTACCCTACACTACCCTACACTACCCTACACTACCCTACCCTACCCTACATACACTACACTACACTACCCTACACTACACTACCCAACCCTGCCCTACCCTACCCTACCCTACCCTAAAAAAAAATAGATGTTAGCCGATTCTCAGACCTACTCAATATGCTCACAAAATTTCAAGAGAATCGGTCAAGCCGTTTCGGAGGAGTACGGGAACGAACATTGTGACACGAGAATTTTATATATAAGATTGTGATATTAGATTAGATTTAATGTAGTCGTGTCACAGCACAAACAAACAATCATTAAGGCCATTACCTTACATAAGTCAAGGCACACTTCTTTTGCGTTGATTGGAGTCGACTTGAGTAAACGCTTTTAGTAAAGCTTTTAACCGCCTCCGTAGCTCAGAGGCAAAGTTCACTGGCTTTACACAGGACGTCGCGGGTTCGATTCCCGGTGGGGTCACCTTGTAAGAATCGGTTTGGTTGGTGGTAGGGCATTTTCTAAGCCCGCCTGGCTAGCTACCACCATCTTATCTAAGTCTTGCGCCAATCATCAGTGTTAAAAACATTGATGTGTTCCGGCATGAAGATAAGATAGCCAGTTCTCCATTGCATTGGAGAATCTGGGTAAGCCCGCTTACATCTTCGGCATTATCGTCACTTACCATCAGGTGAGATGATGCCAAGGGCTTACCAATTGTGAATAAAAATATATTTAAAATAAACCAATCATTAAGGTCATTACACTATATAAGTCAAGGCACAATTGTTTTGCCTTGATTGGGGTCGACTAGTGTAAACGCAAAGCTTAAACCCGACTACGGATAATTGCGTCAGCGTCCGCTATGTTCGCATTTCGTGTGACGTCACGTAGCCTGGGATACATGTAGCATCAAGAAAATTCAATGAAACCCCACTCGCTTACTTTTTGCACCCCTTGCACCAAAAACGGGGGGATTTATCGATAGGGAGGGGGGGGGGGGGGGGGGGGATATTATTCAGGATTCTGTTGTATTCGGTAAATTCCGTAAATCCGAAAAAGCTAAGAAAACCTTTTGGATTACGATCTTCGTTAGGTCGTCGGCCCATGAAGTGAGAAACTTTAAGGCCTTATTAAATATTAAGGGCTTAAGATGGGTCAAGTGACTAATAATTTAAATTATTGAAAGACTGTGTAGAGATATGGAAAAAATATATTTTTTCATATCAGCTCATATACGTCCCCACCAAGGGGCTCGAGCCTACCCTGAATTAGGGCGATCGGGCCTAAGTCGACCACGCGGGCCCAGTGCGAGTTGGTCGACTTCATACACAACCTTCGAGTTTCTTCGCAGGTGTGTGCAGGTTTTCTCACGATGTTTTCCTTCACCGTTAAAGCAATCGGTGAGTATATGTACGTAAGTTTCGAAAACTCATTGGTACATTGGCCGTCCGGGTTTGAACCCGGCACCTCTGGTTAAGAGGACCGAGTCGTTACCGGTTGAGCCACCGACGCTTAAAGTAAATGGAAAAAATAAAAAATGTATTTCAATTAATAAAAAATCTATTTAATTAAATACAATTTTTAAAATATTACCACTTCTGATGTAAATAAAAAATGTATTTCAATTAATAAAAAATCTATTTAATTAAATACAATTTTTAAAATATTACCACTTCTGATGTAAAAAAATACTGTAGACCCTGTTTTAGGCATTCATTGCAAAATTTCTTGAAAACAAATAGTTAATGTTAAATGAAACCAACACACAAAAATCGGTGACTTTAAGACCTTTCATTTCAATTCAAAACATTTTCTTTAATTTTTTTTGAATGTGAAGAAAAGTAATGAAAACCTGTAAAAATTCAGAATTGGGCGTTCGGTTTCAACGTAACAGCCGCGTTAAAGCCCGCATTAATTGGAGCTTAAAATGAATAGACTTGCGTTCGATATTAATTTAATACGTTTTATTAAGATATGAGCTATAAGCCTGTCTTTATAATATTTTTTCAGTTCATTTTACTTTTTTGTTGACGGTTTAAACATCGCCTTGTAAAGTGATAAAATATTATCAGTATACATATATGTAACTAAACGAATGAATTATAAATTAAAGACTCAACTAAAAAAAAATAACCCTTCCTTTTTTGGCCAATCGGGTAAAAATGTATCTTAATCACTCACCCGATCAAGATGAATCTAACGTCACGTCGCACTCCAAAATAAATCAAGCCGTTCAGGTTACAGAGCGTGTTAAAGAAATATATATACATACATACATACACTCAAAAACATAACCCCTCTTATGGCGCAGTCGGGTAAAAAGAAAAGTCCTGACTCACTCAATTACCGACTGGCAAGCTGAAATTTTGCACAGAGGTTCTCTTTATCCCTTTCGGACCTGAACAATACGATCATGCGCACAAAATATCAACAATTTTGAACCTTATTTCAAGATATCAAGATTTCAAGAGGTTTAGTCTAAATAGGCGCAAATTACACTCTTTCTGATAGTCATAAAATAATAATTATATAATGTCATTAGTGAAAAACAAACAAATAAACAATCATTAGTTAATAACGTCCGAATACAATCATTGATATAAAACAAATTATGTCATTAGAACATGAAAACAATATGACACGAGAAGTAATACATTAAAATTATTGAATGTTATTAATGCCTTTGACAAGAGTAGGCCAGTTCACACGGACAGCACCCGGTCACGAACAATTACATACTACAGGCAGTGTATTTCACAGAAATATCAAAATAATCTATAATATCTACTTTTTGGAGTTTACTCCTTAAGAATCGATTTGCATATAAGGCGCCCGGTATGAAAAAAATATGAGGAGTAAAATCTAGTGCGCGTTACGTTTTTTACGCGCAACCTATTGTGCGCACCTCTGTCACGTGATACAAAACAGTCAGGATTGGCTGAATCTGACAAAAAGAATATCGTCTCGTGAGTCACTACGAAATCTAAAATGAAGTCACAACACAGTAATCAAATCAGATCTGTTATTGTTGCAGTCTTACAATTTTATGCTCTTGATTTAATTGAAGAGTCAACACAAAACCACAAAGCCCTTTATGGTATGACCTAAGATATGCTCGTATAACCGCATCTAAAGCATACGAGGTTAGTCGCTGCCAAACACCAAATGGATCATTAGTAGCTGCGACCATGGGAGCTAAAACACCTGACACATCAGCTATGAAAAGAGGCCGGAAATTGGAATGATTAGTTATAAAAACTGTGCAGAGTAAACTTAAAACTAAAGTCAAGCCCTGTTTTGTGCCTGTTTGGACAATCGTACTTAAGTAGTAAACTCCAGTCGTGCGTCGGAGCTGACACACACACTTTTTTAGTTACTGGACCGATTGCGCTTGCAAAGTCGATATCTGAGGGTCTCTGAAGTCCCTAATCACGAATCCGTTGACAGAATTTTAAAAGTATCCGCTATTTTGAACTTTTTAATTACTGGACAGATTGCTTCCAAAATCGATATCTGGGGGTCCCTGAGGTCCCTAATCACGAATCCGTTGTCATAAAGGAAAAAATTGGCCGCCATCCCCCAGCACATTTATAATCGTTAGTAAGGAGTAAACTCCAGTCGTGCGTCGGAGCTGACACACACACTTTTTTAGTTACTGGACCGATTGCGCTTGCAAAGTCGATATCTGAGGGTCTCTGAAGTCCCTAATCACGAATCCGTTGACAGAATTTTAAAAGTATCCGCTATTTTGAACTTTTTAATTACTGGACAGATTGCTTCCAAAATCGATATCTGGGGGTCCCTGAGGTCCCTAATCACGAATCCGTTGTCATAAAGGAAAAAATTGGCCGCCATCCCCCAGCACATTTATAATCGTTAGTAAGGAGTAAACTCCAGTCGTGCGTCGGAGCTGACACACACACTTTTTTAGTTACTGGACCGATTGCGCTTGCAAAGTCGATATCTGAGGGTCTCTGAAGTCCCTAATCACGAATCCGTTGACAGAATTTTAAAAGTATCCGCTATTTTGAACTTTTTAATTACTGGACAGATTGCTTCCAAAATCGATATCTGGGGGTCCCTGAGGTCCCTAATCACGAATCCGTTGTCATAAAGGAAAAAATTGGCCGCCATCCCCCAGCACATTTATAATCGTTAGTAAGGAGTAAACTCCAGTCGTGCGTCGGAGCTGACACACACACTTTTTTAGTTACTGGACCGATTGCGCTTGCAAAGTCGATATCTGAGGGTCTCTGAAGTCCCTAATCACGAATCCGTTGACAGAATTTTAAAAGTATCCGCTATTTTGAACTTTTTAATTACTGGACAGATTGCTTCCAAAATCGATATCTGGGGGTCCCTGAGGTCCCTAATCACGAATCCGTTGTCATAAAGGAAAAAATTGGCCGCCATCCCCCAGCACATTTATAATCGTTAGTAAGGAGTAAACTCCAGTCGTGCGTCGGAGCTGACACACACACTTTTTTAGTTACTGGACCGATTGCGCTTGCAAAGTCGATATCTGAGGGTCTCTGAAGTCCCTAATCACGAATCCGTTGACAGAATTTTAAAAGTATCCGCTATTTTGAACTTTTTAATTACTGGACAGATTGCTTCCAAAATCGATATCTGGGGGTCCCTGAGGTCCCTAATCACGAATCCGTTGTCATAAAGGAAAAAATTGGCCGCCATCCCCCAGCACATTTATAATCGTTAGTAAGGAGTAAACTCCAGTCGTGCGTCGGAGCTGACACACACACCTTTTTTTTAGTTAAAATTAGGTTTTTTAATTGTTTTATTTAATATAACATTTTGATATTTTGACCTTTTTAGTTTTAAAATTTTTTTGTGACGTAATTAAATTATGATGCTGCAATAGGGTTCGTTTAAAAAAGGACATTCCTGTCAAGGTTAGGTGCGAAAGGGTTGTGATACTTATGATGAAGACAAGGATTAAGGCCGGATTTTTGGAAATTGCCACGTCATGCGGGAAAGAAAATAAAATAAGTCGTGGGAAAAACCAATGCCCACGCGGACGAAGCTGCGGGCAAAAGCTAGTATACCAGTAGGTACATAATTGGTAATTAGTTCGTGTGCTGACAATGTCACCGATAGGAAACCTAGACAGACCAAGGTGACGCGTGATGTATTACTTCCTATGCAATGCCTAGTACTCATGCAGGATTCTCCAAACATTTTCCTTGTTAAGTTTCCGAGTATGTTTCTTCAATATCATAGATTGATAGATTCATTTCTCATAACACCTAAATAAATACACAGAATTTCCTTATTGAGTAGATTTGATGACTTAAGCACAGATGAGATACTAGTTACTTGACTTGAGTAACATATTAACGAAGTAGCAACGACCTACTTCAATTAATTTTATGCTACAACTGGTTAATAACTGAGTGAGTGAGTGATTAAGTGAGTTACAACTCTTGTTTTTACATACACTGATTGTACAAGTATCCGAAACTTTAACCGCCTTCGTGGCGTAATGGTTAGTCCATTCGCTTCACTACAGGAGGTCACGATTTCGATACCCGGTCGCCGTCAACTTTGTAAGACTCGGTTTGCTTGGTGGTAGGGAATTTTATAGCCCGCCTGACTAGCTACCACCATCTTATCTAAGTCTTGCCGCCAAAACATTCAGTGTTAAGGGCAGGATATCTCTAACCACCTGTTTTTGATAGAGGTAAAAACATAGTAATATTGGTTTTTTGATCCTTAAAAAATATATGTTTTATTTTAACATACGTTCTTGATTATTCAATGGTTCAAAACACGATAATTGTAACTTGCCCCGATAAAAAAACACAAACATAGGATGTTTTTGATTATTTTTCTTGTTCTACATGAAGTATATCAGATTTAAAGTAACAATATTCACATGGAAAAATAGGTAATAACATTTAGAAGATTTTTTTACGATTACTTTTTTAAATAAATGTTTTTACAGCATTGATGTGTTCCGGCTTGAAGATAAGATAGCTAGATCCCATAGTACATTGGGGGAGTCTTGGTAAGCCCGCTTCCATCTTCGGCATCATCGTCACTGACAATCAAGTGAGATGATGCCAAGGGCTTATCAATTGTGGATAAAAGAAAACTTACGTCAACGTTTTAGATATAAACACAGTCATTATTGCATCAATGACAGTACCGCGCGCGCCGGTTCAAATGAAACTCACTGAGATCAAACTAAAATAACTCTTGGATCGCGCCCATCGGTTCTGAGTATCTTATGCAATCGGTGAAGTAATACATCTTTGATCTGAGACTGCTACTGCAGGCCTGTTTAAGAATTCAAGTGTCTTTTTGTTGTATGCAATGAAATCAATTGGCTATAAAATTGAATTGCGTTTCAATTTTTCAGATAAAAATTGACAGTTTCAAAAACTTAAAAATACGCTTTACATTAAGGCGGTAATATTACACGTTTTCGTTATTTTTGACGTTAATTACTCCTAAACTATAGAAGACCCAAGGTTGAAAAGAATTTCCTTGTTGTTGATGATGTTCTTTAAAGTCAAAGCTATTAGAAACACGGTTGAGCAGTTTTGACTCGATAGAAAAAAATCCCAAAGACAGGTCTACACCGTTACTTTCAACTCTAGTTTTGACTAATATTTTGAAGTATAAATTTTAAAAAATATACAACAATTTTTGTTATGATAATACAAAGTGAGCAATGTTATTATTTTTTATACTTTCATTTTAGTTTTTGATTGAAACGAAAAACCATTGAAAAAGTGTGGGGATTTTCTTTACTCTTTACACGTAAAGAAAAAGACAGAGACAACTGTCCCAATTAATAATGGCAGATGAACTGATTCGTATTTTTTTTCCTTTTTTGTTATCTGTTTTAAGCACGTGTGCAAATTTTCGATTAATTCCGACGTTTTGAAGTGAATAAAAATAGACTCCGTTACATACAATTACAGTGTGTATCGGATAGGGTTACCGATATTTAATGACCATGTAATACGTCACATTTTATCGACGAAAAACCCACCATATCCTTCTCCCCTCTAAATGGCAGCCATTTTTATTTTAATTTTTTTGTAGTTGTTCATGAATATTTTTTTTTTTAATTTGACACATTGTTTCTTTGGGAAAGTTGTTTGTAAGCACCAGTAAATTCAAATCCTTAACTATCAAGAACTTTTAAAAGTCACCCTATATATACAGTGTGTATCGGATCACCAGAAAATTTGAATAACCTTTCAAATGACACTATTTTGAAGTCTCTACTGCTGCTAATTCAAGAGAAAACATAATTATTTTTCATAAACAACTACAAAAAAAATTGCTGTCATTTAGAGGGGAGAAGGATACGACCCCCATTGGGGGGGTTTTTGTTGATTAAATGTGGTGTATGATAATACATATAATATACAGATGAAGCTAATAATACAAAGCATTTATAGCACATATTAATAGTCTTTTTAACACGCTTTTATTAGCTTCACTTGTAACTATGTAAGAAAATCTAAGAATCTTAATTTGACCCACTTCCCGGTCTTCGATTAGGATGAAATTTTGTACACGCTCTGAGTTCTGATGCCAATACATGACTAGCTAAGAAACTTCATTACAAATCCAATATGGCGGCCTCCCCAAGATGGCGGACTGGCTGTTTGAAATCCACCCCCATGATATGGGTATCAAATGAAAGGGTTTGCTGTCAGGAATACGAAAAAAATAGTCACGTGACTTAAATCCAATATGGCGGAAAAGTGTGTTTTTTAGTTTTTTAAACTAATTTAAAGTTATTTTTTCGTAGTTCATGTCATACTAATCATAAAACTTAACCAACATACTTTCCCAAAACAATTTTAAAATTAATTTGAGTTTCCATACAAACTCTTTCAATTAGTAATTTTTTTGCTTGAACTACCTAATAGTCCTAGATGAACCATATGCCTAGGTCACCAAAAATATGTCCTGCATAAATCGTCTCCAACAGACGCAATACCTCACGTGATAACTAGAAAATGTTACCCCTATTCTGTCTCTCTTATCGTGTGGCACAAAAACCGTGTTATCCAAGGCATAACTAATTAGTAATCTATGTCCAAGGGATTAAAGGCGGTTGCCCGGTGATGCACTTAGCATTACCACAGATTACTAATTAGTTACTAGCATTACCTGCGGTCATGTGTAGGGCATTTTTTAGATTTATAACTACGGACGTGTCACGTGTGCAACGCCACCTTCATATACACATCTGGAATCAGATGTGCAGGTTTCCTCACGATGTTTTCCTTCATCGTTAAAGCAATCGGTAAATATATGTACGTAACTTTCAAAAACTCATTGGTACATTGGCCGTCCGGATTTGAACCCGGGACCTTTGGTTAGGGGGACCGAGTCGTTACCGATTGAGCCTCCGGCTCCTACTGTGTTCCCAAACTCCGAACCTTGCAGTGTTTTTCAATTTATCGGCTAAAAATACTATCATCATCAACATCATCATCATATCAGCCGACGGACGTCTACTGCTGGATATAGGCCTCCCCCAAGGATTTCCATGACGACCGGTTCTGCGCTGCCCGCATCCAGCGGCTTCCC
Organism: Coleophora flavipennella; assembly: GCA_947284805.1. Classification (NCBI taxonomy): domain Eukaryota; kingdom Metazoa; phylum Arthropoda; class Insecta; order Lepidoptera; family Coleophoridae; genus Coleophora; species Coleophora flavipennella. Next base: position 9,080,690 of record OX369303.1, on the reverse strand, counting down.
GCGACCTTCACCAGGTCATCGGTCCACCGGCCAACGGCCATCTGTTCTAAAAAAATACTATAAATCTAAAAATATATAACTCAAAGGTGACTGACTGACATAGTGATCTATCAACGCACAGCCCAAACCACTAGACGGATCGAGCTGAAATTTGGCATGCAGGTAGATGTTATGACGTAGGCATCCGCTAAGAAAGGATTTTGGGAAATTCCCACGGGAACCACAAAAATCGGGATCTGCGCGGGCGAAGCTGCGGGCATCCACTAGTAAAATATAAAGCTTTGTCGATGATATAAAAATATTTGCGTAACAGTTCTTTGCCAGGCCAGAATTTCAACCGTTTACGAATCGTAGAGTTACGCAATATTTATAGACCATCTGATGAGCTTTAGAAGTAGCTACGCTTCTCCCGCCTGTCTTGTCTATTTATAATAATCAGCATTAATAGCCCGTTCCCGGCCACTCATTGAAGCTGGGCTTATAAAATTGAAGCTGGGCTTATAAAACGCTCGAGCTGTATAAAAAGGGTTTTATGTTCCAATTATTATAAAGCTTACGTGCTTTTCTGTGTTGTTATTTATAGTGTCTATATTCTCTGCGTGATCGAATCAGAGACGAGGAGATCCGTAGGAAAACCAAATTTTTTATTTTTCGAAAGGACGATCTTGTTGTTGGCCGTTGGGGCCTTTACAACTTCACCGGGCAGGGGAGGCGAGTACGGAAGGCACTCAACCCAGTGGGGCACTCAACCTAGTGGCGGAAAACCAAAGTAACCGATATAGCTCTTAGAATTGTTAAACTAAAGAGGACTTTAAACCCACGGCGAAAATTCGACTTTTCATACAAACAAACGGCTATAACGATTTTCACCTCTTAAATGTTAACCGATTTGAACCAATTTTTGAAAAGTCAGAACAAAAGGTAGGCTTATATACGTTTCGTTCTTTAAATTACTGATTATAAATTAAAAAATGGCCGAAATTAGTTTTGTTTAAAAACACGTGAACGAGAATAAAATTAGACATAATAGCTTGATCGAAAAAAAAAAAACGTATAAGCCTAGCTTTTGTTCTGACTGACAAACTATCAAAAATTGCTCTAAAGCGGTTAACATTTAAGAGGTGAAAATCATTATCGCCGTTTGCATGAAAAGTCGCAGCTTCATAATCCTCTAAGTGGTACTGGGTGGAGCACATAGCTCGTAGAACGGATGACCGTTGGGGCAGTTAAGTTTTCGAGTGGCGACCTTTCACCGGAAAACGTAGCTTAGGCAGGCATCCCACTCGGTGGACCGATGACCTGGTGAAGGTCGCGGCAAGCCGCTGGATGCGGGTAGCGCAGAACCAGTCGTCGTGGAAATCCTTGGGGTAGGCCTATGTCCAGCAGTGGACGTCCTTTGGCTGATATGATGATATGAAATAATAATTCTTACAATTCATAAATTTGAACAACTTGTCTTGAGGAACTCTAAGTGAATATCTACACAGGTCAGGTAAGTACATATCTTTCATTCTCGTATTCATTTAAGAGCCCGCTGGAGTTCATAAATCCCATACAAACGTAGTAATTTGATTCATTTGCTAACCAAAAAACCGATTTGAAATAATTTTATATCGATAATCGGATGACGTATATCTGTGTCGGTATCGCATTACTTTTTTGAAAAACGAAACAGGAATCCATTTAATTCCAATAAACTTGTTTTCCGTCTTTTACCTTAAAAACAAGTTGGTTCACAAATGAATCAAATACTACGTTTGTATGGGATTTATGAACTCCAGCGGGCTCATAAGGTATTAACTTAAAGCTGGAACTATTTAAACTTGAGGCTGTACAAATTTCCACAAAAACTTTATTTTATTCGCAAAAAAACTGGTCAATCAAACAAATCCCCGTCATCATATCAGCCGAAGGACGTTACATCCACTGCTGGACAAAGGCCTCCCCCAAAGATTTCCACAACGACGGGTTCTGCGCTGCCCGCATCTAGTGGCTTCCCGCGCTCTTCACCAGGTCATCGGTCCACGGTCCCACTCCTACGCCTACGCTACGTTTTTCGATGCGCGGTCGCCACTCGAGAACTTTACATAAATCCCCGTTGTTTGCCTTAATTTCACCTGCGTTTATTCTCCTAGGTGCACTAAATATAAACACTTTTCATAAACTTTAATCACCTAGAATCTTCTTTAATCAGCCGTTCGACCAATTTAAAAAAAAACGCTAAACACGTTAAAAACCGACTTCAATCGCAACAATTTAGTACATTTTTGCATTATTATTTTTGTTTATTTTCTAATGAAGTACTGAACAGATTTTGATAAAATTTATATGGGACCACACGGGAAGTACTAGCTTTCAAATAAAAAAGGAATGTTCAAAATTGGTTCGCCCAATCAAAAGTTCTGGGGTAACACACATTAAAAAAAAAACAGTCGAATTGAGAACGTCCTCCTCCTTTTTGAAAGTCGGTTGAAAAGGAAAATGATTCTACTTGCGAATTGACCCTAATAGGTTTCTTGGTTTGTGAAATTCCTAGTTCAAAAAGTGTCAACTTGATAAAGCCCAAAACATTAAATAATACAAAAAAGAAAACATAATTAATTATCCCAAATCCCAACCACCCAAGTCGAAATGTATGTAACACAGTTATTAACTCTTTAACGGCCGTTGGGATCCACAAAAACCGCAGGTTAAAAAATATCAGTTAATTAGTGCCTCATAAAATTTTAATGCCTACCTTTTTACAATGAAAATGTTTAGTTTTCAACCGACTTCCAAAAAGTAGGAGGTTCTCAATTCGACTGTATGTTTTTTTTTTTGTATGTTTGTTACGCGATATCTTCGTAGATTGTGAAGCGATTTACATAATCATTTTTTTATTCGAAAGGGTATACTCCCGAGATAGTTCCATAAAAATTTTACTACAATCGGTGGAGTACTTTATTAGAAAATGAAATTAACAAAAACCAAAAATAATAATGCAAAATTGTACTAAATGGTTTTTTAACGTGTTTTGATTAAATAAGGTCTGCTGTAAGATTATTTTTCTGAACTTAATATACGTGTGACTGTATGTGTTCTTACATATAAATAAAATAAAAAATAAATGAAGAATAACTCGAAGGTTGTGTGTGAAGTCGACCAACCCGCACTGGGCCCTTGTGGTCGACTAAGGCCCGATCGCCCTAATTCAGAGTAAGCTCGGGCCCCTCGCGACGTATATGAGCTTATATGATGATGATGATGATGAAGAATAAATAGGTAATAATCCGGGAGGTCGTGATTCGAGTCCTGCCACGTACCAATGTGTTTTCAAATTTCGATCTCATATGTACGTTTATCCGACGCTCTTACGAGTACGGTGAAGGAAAACGTCGTGAGGAAACCTGCACGCACACGCCTGCGAAGAAACTAGAACGTTGTGCGTGAAGTTGACCAACCCGCACTGGGCCCGCGTAGTCGACTAAGGCCCGATCGCCTTAATTCAGGGTAGGCTCGAGTAGGTACGTATATATGAGCTGATCTGATGATGATGATGAATAAGATGGCTTGTACAAACTTTCACTTACCAACTTTGCAGGTATTTATGTTGTTATAGGTAATATCCACCCAGTTTTAACTTCATCATCATCATCACCATCATCATCATATCCGCCGAAAGACGTCCACTGCTGGATGAAGGCCCCTGCCCCAAGGATTTCTAGGGCGACCCGCGCTGTCCGCGTCTAGCGGCTTCCACGACCTTCACCAGGTCCTCGGTCCACGTAAGTACCGTCTTCCGTTGTTTTGAGTGGTCACTTTTAACTTACCTGAAATCAAACAAAAAGTTGATTAATAAGTATACAAACATATTTTCCAACAAAAACAGCGTTAACTTTACTTAAGGCGAGGTATTGTTCTGAACAGATGTCTCTGTTTTTTTCTTTACGTGTAAAGAGTAAAAAAAATAACCAAACTTTTATGCACTTTTTCAATGTTTTATTTTTTTTACTTAGTTATAGGCATTTTTGCAAAAATGTGAGTTCGACAATATTATGTCAGGATTTTATTGAGGAATAAGAGAGAAAAAAAATAAGGTATTATGTCTAACTGTAGTGAAGTAAAACTGGTTTTTGTGGGCTAAAACAGCAAAAAAATTGACAAAATTTAAGCGAACTTTGCATTTTTTTTTATAGAGGCAATTTTATCAAATCGTGTTTTGGCCTCCTACACTTTGTAGCAGACATATTGCAATAAATTTATATAAAAAAAACGAGACCTACAGTACTCGCATATGATGTGTAACATGTGACAAAATACTTATGAAATTAATTCATTATCGGGTCGTACATTCACGGGCCGACCCTTCGAATAGTAGTATGTCATCTTTGCCTTTGCCATCACACTAGGCGGAATGGCTATGACAACCTTAGTTTTCGAGAATTAAAAAACGTTCGCATTTCCTGTTACACATTTCCGTCCCATTTCACGAAATCACTCCCACAAATTGCAGGAAAGCGAGAGCAAAGATGTTACACATCAAAAAGATAAATGTATTGCAGTTTCAACCGCAGAAAAATTACTTTTTCGAATCCTCGATTTTGGGGTTTGCATCATTTTCTGAAAGAGTTTCGCCCTAAGTCATTAAACATGCATGACGTATTTATACCGTAGGTCATGTCTACAATAAATCTAAAACTAATGACACAAGCAATAGTGTTCGTGATAACTTTGTGGATAAGGTAAATTCATATATAATTATCCACCAACGGAATGACAACACACAAAACAATGGAATCAAAGCACAAGTGCAAAAAATTATAATTTATTTATTGTTAGACTAAAAAACCCAGGTACAAAATTCAAAAATCACATTTACAATCCTTATAAAAAATATAATATATAAAAAAGATTACATTCATACTATAATAAATTGGGTAAAACAAAATAAATCAAGTTAAAAACAATAAATGAAATAAAATCTAAACCAAATCGGATTATAAAATTAATATGAAATTAATTTGCCAAAAAGTTGTCAATAAAGCAAAGCGTCGGTGGCTCAACCGGTAACGACTCGGTCCTCCTAACCAGAGGTACCGGGTTTACATCTGGACGGCCAATGTACCAATGAGTTTTTCAAAAACTTACGTACATATCATTACCGATTGCTTTAACGGTGAAGGAAAACATCGTGAGGAAACCTGCACACGCCTGCGAGGAAACTCGAAGGTTGTGTGTGAAGTCGACCAACCCGCACTGGGCCCGCGTGGTCGACTAAGGCCTAATCGCCCTGATTCAGGGTAGGCTCGAGCCCCTCGGTGGGGACGTATATGAGCTGTAATGATGATAATGATGAAAGCAAAGCTTAAAACTTTATGTATACCTTTTCCAAACTATCTATATTTCAAGGTGCACTGTTCCATAAGAGGGACACCAAAATGTGAACCCTTTATCAATTTGAGTTGTTAAAACATTAAAATAATTATTTCATCAGAGCTATAGTGTAAAGTTTGCGCCATGAACTGATACGTGTACTTTGGCCAGAAGTTTAGTACTAATATAATATATACTTTAGCCAGGAGCTTATTCTAAATATGTATACTACTACTAGCTTTTGCTCGCGGTTTCGCTCGCGTGGACATCGTTTTTATTATGACTGTATTTGAGGGTGAGTGGTTCGCAAGCGTGTAGATGAGTTTTCTCCTGATCCCAGATCGGGCTATTCTGATTAGCAGTCTATGTCACTTCCCACCCCCTCAACCAATTGTATACAAAAAAAAACACTTCAATCCGTTGCTCCGTTGCGACGCCGACATGCGTGAGGGTGGAAATGAGTTTTCCCCAGATCCCTCGGGAACTATGTTAGGATATGCCAATTGGTAATTTATGTCATTTCCCACCTCCTCAACCATCTCTGTGCAAAAAATTACATCAACCCATTGTTCCGTTGCAATGTTAAGAAATTAACCAAAAAATTGTATTTTTTCAGTTCCCTCAGGAACTGCATCGGACTATGCTATTTTCACGGAATAAAAATGAAGCTTATGTCCTTCCCCGTGACACAGGCTACCTGCATACCAAATTTCATCAAGATTGTTCAAGGTGTTGAAGCGTGAAAAGGTAAAAAACAAACGAACACATTTATAATTTTAGTAAGGATAAGTACCTAGGTAATGCCGAAGATAGAAGATAGAAGAGAGAACTGCCTATCTTTATCTTTACGCCGGAATACATTAATGCTGTCAACATTGATGTTTGGCGCCAAGACTAATAAGATGGTGGTAGCTAGCCAGACGGTCTTAGAAAATGCCCTACCACCAACCAAACCGAGTCTTAAAAAGTAAGACTCCGCCGGGAATCGAACCCGCGACCTTCTGGTATGAAAGGAATAGACTAACCATTACGCCACCGAAGGCGGTTACAATAATTGTTGTATATCTGTATATTGTTTGACTTATTGATAAGAGTATTTTTAGTATTTTTAAAATGTGATCTTGACATGTAATTTACAAATTATGAATAAATGGATTTTGGATTATGGATTAAGAATTATAATTGATGCTCTTTTTTTAAAAAAAAATTTGAAAACCTAAATAAAATACGAGTGTGCTTTAGACCACACGACCGAAGTAAAACTTCTTTATCTACATCTATATGTATGAAAGTAAATATAGTTAGTCTTCAGAAAATAATCAAATCATTTTGTCATATGGAGGTATAGACAGTTTATTAGAAGAGTTTTATTATCCTCTGAAAATGATCAAATCTTTTTTTATCTTTTAAGTTTGTTTTGATTGTTTTGATAACCGATATTGTTGCCTTGGCAACCGATATTGTTGGTATACAAAAATAAAAACTATCTCTCTTTCTTAAATACTTAGGTATGTTTGTGGCGACCAAATTTACCAACTTTAATTTTTATCCCGAACCATCGTGGTCACCCTACTCCACCAAGCCAAACCACATTCATTAGCGAATGAACGAAATGTGACCGATGCGATTATCATCTAAATTGACGGTAGTCTGTTGCTAGTCGTTTTCGCTGTAATAGCTTATCGATGTAATTTAATTAACTTTCTTACTGTTTTTCTATTATTTCCATACAAACTATAATGGCTATACTTTCTTATTAAATCTCCTTCTTATGTGTTGTGAAATCTACTCTTAAGTGCTGTGTTATTCTCCTGGACAATAAATTTTGTGTGTGAACCAACAAGGACTTGTTTTCGTAAGTAAAACCTTGAACTGACCCTACATCTTTGGTGACCCCGACGTGATTTTAGATGGAGATTCGTGGTGGCTAACGTAACGAAACCCATAATAGGAATAGATTTTCTATCATATTATAATTTACTTGTGGATTGCAGACATCATCGCCTCATTGATGGTCTTACATCCCTATCCGTTACTGTACCTGCAAGGAAATCAGTCGAAAGCATTACATCTGTCAAAGCTGTTACTGGAGACTCAAAATATCATTTACTTTTACGTGAGTATCCAGACCTGACTCGTCCCGCAGGTACCATCGAAGAGCGTAAACATACTACAGTACACCACATACGCACCACTCCTGGCCCTCCTGTATCGAGTCGACCACGACGTCTACCGCCAGATCGTTTCAACATAGCTCGCAAAGAATTTGAAGACATGCTGCAAAATGGTGTAGCTCGTAGATCTGAAAGCCCATGGTCTTCACCCTTACACTTGACTCCTAAAAAGGACAACGGATGGCGTCCCTGTGGAGACTACAGGTCACTGAACGCTAGAACTATACCTGACAAATATCCCATACGCCATATACAAGACTTCACTCATCAACTGGCTGGAAGCAAGATCTATTCAAAAGTTGATTTAGTGAAGGCGTATAATCAAATCCCAGTTTACGAACCTGATATTCCAAAAACTGCTATAACGACTCCATTTGGGCTATTTGAGTTCCCCTTCATGACTTTTGGACTCAGGAACGCTGCCCAAACTTTTCAGAGGTTTATAGATGAAGCACTCAGAGGTTTGGATTTTTGTTACGGCTATCTCGACGATATACTAGTGTTCTCACCGAACGAAGACCTGCACCATAAGCACCTGCAAATGCTTTTCCAAAGACTGACAGATTTTGGCATGCTCATAAATACTGCAAAATGCGAATTTGGCAAAAGCGACATCACATTTCTGGGCCACGAAGTGTCAGCTGAAGGCATTCGTCCTCTTCCGACTAAGGTTAAAGCTATCCAAGATTACCCAGTGCCCAAAACTATAAAGGAGCTGCGCAGATTCCTGGGCATGTTTAACTTTTACCGTAGATTTGTCCCAGGAGCGTCATCCATTCAAGCACCATTGAACGTCATACTCTCAGGCCCAAGGAAGAAACCCTCGCAACTGATTGAATTGACTCCAGAGATGATAGATTCTTTCAAGTCCTGCAAGTCAGCGCTAGCTCAAGCCACAATACTGGCTCATCCAAGATCAGATGCTCACTTGGCAATACATACTGACGCGTCAGATGTTGCTATAGGAGCGGTATTGCAACAAAAGACAAAAGATAAATGGGAACCACTGGCATTCTTTTCTCGTCCACTGAAGCCATCGCAAAAGAAATATAGCCCTTACGATAGAGAACTCTTGGCTATTTATGACGCTATCGGATACTTTCGTCACATGGTTGAAGCAAGGAATTTCACCGTTTATACCGACCATAAGCCACTTACACACGCTTTCGAAACACGTCGAGATAAATGTTCCCCCAGACAGTTTCGATACCTCGACTACATCTCACAATTCAGCACAGACATACAATACGTTGCAGGAACAGACAATGTTGTGGCTGATGCTCTTTCAAGAGTCGAAATTGAAGCCCTTTCTCAACCATTAGACTACGAAGCTCTTGCATATTCTCAAGATAACGATCCCGAGCTGCAAGAACTACTTAAAAATGGCACATCATTGAAGCTACAAAAGATAAAGGCTTCCAAATCAAATATTCTAGTTTACTGCGATCTCTCGACATCACAACCAAGACCATTTTTGACACCTGGTTTCCGAAGAAATGCCTTCGATTCAATTCACGGACTCAGTCATCCGGGATCTAAAGCGACACTGAGATTGGTAACTAATAGGTTTGTTTGGCCAGGAATAAGGCGAGATTGCCGTGAGTGGTCTTCAGCATGCACTGAATGCCAGCGCAATAAAATCTCCCGACATACTTCCTCCCCTACATCCCCTTTCAATTGTCCTACCCAACGCTTTTCTCACGTCCACATGGACATCATAGGACCATTACCAGTTTCTTGCAATTACAGATACTGTCTCACTGTCATCGATCGCTTCACACGTTGGCCTGAGGCATATCCACTGACTGACATCACTGCCGAGTCTTGTGCACGAGCATTCATCTCTTGTTGGGTGGCGCGATTTGGATGCCCTGAAAAAATCACTACAGACCGGGGCAAACAATTCGAGTCAGATTTATTTAGTAAACTGTCAACCATCCTCGGTTCTCAACACCGATCTACCACATCTTATCATCCTGCTTGCAATGGAATGGTGGAGCGACTACATCGCCAACTAAAATCCGCAATTATGTGTCATGCCGATACCCAATGGTCAGAAGTTCTTCCCTTGGTGATGTTGGGTATACGATCTGCTTGGAAAGACGATCTACAAGCTTCGGCTGCAGAACTGGTATATGGAGAACCCCTACGGTTACCTGGAGAGTTCTTCGCACCATCATCAAACCCTACAGTTGACTACACAGATTTCACGTCAAGACTGCGGCACCATATGGCAAAGTTATCACCACAACCTGCAAGGTGGCACTCCAATAAGACTTTCTATGTTCCAAAAGCCTTAACTTCAGCAGAATATGTGTTTCTCCGCAAAGGTCCTGCCAAAAGATCACTAGAAGCACCATATTCTGGCCCCTACAAAGTCTTGGAACGAAGTATGAAAACTTTCAAACTGGATGTTCAAGGAAAACCCATGACCGTAACAATAGACAGATTGAAACCTGCATTTATGGTAAAGGAAGATAACACAAATACCACTACTGGTTCCAATGAATCTTTTCCGACCAATCAAGTCACATCAAAAAAGACGCGCAGTGGGCGTACTGTTCACTTTCCAGATTACTTTCGACCATAACAAGTCATGGTCTCGGAGGGGGAGTAGTGTGGCGACCAAATTTACCAACTTTAATTTTTATCCCGAACCATCGTGGTCACCCTACTCCACCAAGCCAAACCACATTCATTAGCGAATGAACGAAATGTGACCGATGCGATTATCATCTAAATTGATGGTAGTCTGTTGCTAGTCGTTTTCGCTGTAATAGCTTATCGATGTAATTTAATTAACTTTCTTACTGTTTTTCTATTATTTCCATACAAACTATAATGGCTATACTTTCTTATTAAATCTCCTTCTTATGTGTTGTGAAATCTACTCTTAAGTGCTGTGTTATTCTCCTGGACAATAAATTTTGTGTGTGAACCAACAAGGACTTGTTTTCGTAAGTAAAACCTTGAACTGACCCTACAATGTTCACTAATTTATATATCCCTCTCAACTTCCGTTCGCCTCGCCCAATCATACTTCCGTAACGCTCTCGTCACCTCGCCAACTCCCCAAGTCAAGCGTGCGTAAAGAAGTTTTACTTCAAAAATTTGGGGTACAAGCCTTAATTTGAAAATAATTTTAATTAGTTCGTATTCTTCTCAGCAAACCCTTTCATTTGATACCCATATCGTAGGGGTGGCATAAAAAACCTGCATGTCCATCTGTGGGGTCCATATTGGATTTAGAATAACGTCACTTAACTAACCATGCATTGTTCTCCAAACTTAACGTGTATGCCGGAAACCGTGAAGTGGCTCTAATTGAGCTTCCAAGATTTTCCCCAAACTAAAAAACAGACTAAGTAATTAACACGGCAAGTTAAAAGCTTGTAAAGACCATCTATAGCGCTGTCAACTGGGGTGCTGTCATATTTTTTCGCATTAAGACGATACAAGAAAAATATTCAATTGCTAATTAGGCGGAGTCAAGCTTGATCAGGGGGGCGCACCCGCTCACTAGATTACGCGGCCGCTCATTGCGAGTGCTTGAGCAGGTACAGAGCAGCATGGAGTCGCATTTTGATAGTTAGCTTCTCGTGCAAAAGGGACAAGAACAATAAGCAAGAAAAATAATGTTTTTGACGACATAGATATATATTTTATGCTGTGTTTTATTTTTAATGTAATAACTTCTTTCTTTGTTATGTTTCTCTACGTGATTACTATCATAATATCAGCTCATATACGTCCCCACCGAGGGGCTAGAGCCTTATAGTCATCCACGCGGGCCGTGTGCGGGTTGGTCGACTTCACACACAACCTGCGAGTTACTCCTCACGATGTTTTCCTTCACCGTAAGAGCGTCGGTTAAAAGTACATATGAAATCTTAATTCAAATCACATTGGTACGTGGCAGGATTTGAACCACGACCTCCCGGACAGGAGGCGGCGGCCCAATCACAATCGTTGAGCTCTAAAGAAAACGACCCGGAAATAAGTTGTACAAATCGCATTTATTAATATCAAATAAAGAAAGGTGTTTATTGCTTGAAGTTTTTTAACACACAAAAAACAAAAATAAACGATTCCCAAAAATTATACTTGTCACTTCACGGTGACTCTTTTAAAAAAGTGAGGGGTGGGAAAAAAATTTGAAAGCGTCAGTGTGACCGATTTGGTCACGCTTTGCCGATCGATTTTAGAGATGACAAGCTTGTAATTGTTGACAGACAGTCGGACGAAAAAACATTGAGGTGGGCGCTAGACATTTTCGATAATTGACCTTGTACGGAACGATTTTTAGTTTTTGCTTTTGGTGATTGTTGATTTATACTTCTGTTCAAATTGTACAACCACGCTATAACTATACATACTTTTCCTCGTATCCTTTGGCATACATAAATCAACGTTAAAAAAGCGCCCACCTAGCAGCAAAGAAAAAAAAATGTGTCAGACTTAATAAAAAAATTACAATTAATCTTGGTTTGTATGGGAGGTACCTAATTGCGATTTTTTATGGATTAATAAACTACTTAGTGTATTTAGTAGGCCTTATTTTCTAGTAACCCACAAAGTGCCATCAAAAACGTTATATTTTTCCTGTAATAATGAACATCACAGTATAATAGTTTCGGCTGATATGAATGATGATGATGATGATGATGACAGTATAATAGGTAGTATAAAGTTATAGTAAACGTACAAAGTTTAATTTAAATCATTTGAGCAATTTTTGAGAAATAAAATAATACTTAAGTGATTGTTTACTATGGTGGCAACCCTGATAAATCAACGAAGAAATTAAAAAAAGAAACGGCTGGAGATATAAAAATAAAATTTGCCTTACCCAGGTCAGATACACAAACACACACATATAATATACTTCTTTTTAGTACTCTATTAGTGTAAGACAATCGATCCCCATCAAAACTCCCTAGGTCCACTAAAATCCATTGTGAAAATCCGTTGATGGATCTTTTTCTCCAAGATCGAGGATTTTTGCCGAAGTTGATTCTAAAAATATATTGGTGAAATATACAATCTCGCAATTTATTTATTTTTTGCCATCACAATACCTTCTGCACTTAAAATTTATCTGTATAATGAGCTTGAATGTGTTGCTTTTTAGATAAATAAAAATAATATTAATAAAACAAAGACTCATACTCATAACAGCTGAAGTATCAGAGCGTTAACAATCCAAGGTCTTAACCACGTTTTTCACACGAATGTTTTGTTTTGACCCGGAGTGCGTCATGAAGCTGTATGGTACTATCTAAAACTATAAAACTGAAAGGAAATAAACGCCATGAATCTGGCATTTTATGCACAATTCAGATGCATTCCTACTTCAACCACAACTAGGGTTGCCTGGTGTTAAAACTAAATAGCCGGACAGACCAGCCAGTTTAGCCGGACTTTTGGGTAAAAAGCCAGACTCCTTAAATTATTTAAGTCCGCTTTAGGCATGAAAAATTTAGTGAATTAGTTAGTCATGTTTAATGGCCTTTAGACGAGGTCTTAATCAGACAACGAAACGCCGCCACAGTCATTTATTCGACGGCGTGTCCAGATAACTGAAATCTAAAAAGCCGGACGCCATCTGATTTGGCCGGACCGGATATGCACCCAAAAAGCCTATCCCTGTCCGGCTTTATCCGGACGCCTGGCAACGCTAACCACAACTCAGGCTGAAATTATATGGAAAATAATAAAGGTTCCGACAAACAAGTCGAAGTAGGGCCATAAAATATAACTGCTTTAGGTACTAAGTTACTATAAATCTTTGCTCTTATAAATTTTACGGAAACTACCGACTAAAAATACGGAAAATTTAGTTAAAAACTTACCGAAAAAAAACATGCTTCTGAAAAGGGGGAATTACAAATCGGGAAACTGAAATACTGAGTGAGAAAGGCTTGTTGATACGTGTTAAAAAATAATATCGAACGTAAATCTATTCGTTTTAAGTTCAAATCAAAGGGAGCTTCAGCGCGGCTGTTACGTTGAAACCGAATGCCCAATTCTCGATTTTTACATGTTTTTATTACTTTTCTATACTTTCAAATAAGTTTAAAAAAATATAATTCAATTCAAAATGAAAGGTCTTAAAGTCTTAAATTTTATTGTGTGTTGGTTTAATTCAACTTTAGTTTTCGAGAAATTTTGCCAAAAACAGGGTTTAAAGTATATTTTTACATCAAAAGTGGTAATATTTTTAAAATTGTATACAATTAAATCGAGTTTTTATTACTTTAAGTATATTATATATTTTTTCCATAGTGATATCTTTAAAAAGAAATCATCGTGAGGAAACTCGAAGGTTGTGTGTGAAGTTGACCAACCCGCACTGGGCCCGCGTGGTCGACTAGGGCCCGATCGCCCTAATTCAGGGTAAGCTCGAGCCACTCGGTGGGGACGTATATATGAGCTGATGTGACTGGTAGCTTTACACAGTCTTTCAATTATTTGAATTGAATATTGTCATTTGACCTATCTTAAGGCCTTAAGTAAGACTGGACGGAACTAGAGTTGATCGAGTAAAGCGAGCGATGTTAGGTTCGGTTCGGTTTGATGATCCCCCTTCCTGGGTGGCGGATGTGACAGTTATGAAAGAAAGTCATACGCTTGCTTAGTGATAGCAATTTTTTCGCTCACTTGTTTTTCAGTCGTCCTTTAAGTTCGTCGGAATTTTCAGTATTTTTAGTCGGAAGTTTCCGTATAATTTATTAGAATAAAGGTTGTCGGTAACTTAGTATTTAAAGCAGTCATATTTATGACCCCATTTTGACTTATTTGTCGGAAATTTGTATATACTCGTAGTTATCGGAGATTTTATTACATGCCAAGGTATATCTTCTAAGGGCGGCTACTAAACATGCAATCTAGGACTGGATTACATCAATATTTAAGTATTTTTTTCTAGTTCATTACTTATTTATTTATTGTTATCGATGAATTTATTGAATGTCACTGTTTTCTTTTTTATGTATATCTTTTTTGGTATTTGATATTCAGATCAATCAGATCACTATCACCTATTAATCAGAGATCTCTATTTATGATTGTGATTAACTTTCCCTCAGGAATAATAATATATTCGTGAGAAAAACTTCCCCTATGAGCAAATATTACGGGAGGTCTGACTATGCTACGTCTTCCGGTGCGCGGTCGCCACTCGAGAACTTTACTGTACCAATCTGTTCTACTGCCACTCTCTTAAGTTTATGCACAAAAATGCGAATTTATTGTCAAACAACATTCCTCAACTATCCTACGTTAAATTCGCAAAAAAAAATGTTGTACTTCTCATTATACTTACTGTGGCGAAAACATAACTGCTTTTTTTTTTCATTTAACCTCAATTTCTTTTATTTCCGCTACACCCCTGAAGAAATTCTTACCTGCGATAACCTAAACCCTTTAGTTGTTTAATTTTAAATTAATTTGAGTTTTGTGGTAATTCGAACCTTAAGTTAAGTTGAATTCTATTTTCATATTTTTCTTGGTTGTTGATTTGAATACTGGGGGAGCGACGATCGTTGCCTTTCCGGCATTTAATTAAATATAATTTAATTTAATGAAAGTCGATTTAATTTCAATAACCAAATCTTATGTTCGTAGGAACAGTTTCGATTTAAACAAAATACCTTATCGGTATTTTTACGGTCATCCTTTTTTAAACCAATTTACACTTTTGTTTTTATTAAATAAATGTATTCTAAATTACCCCACAAAATTTTTTCTTTCCGAAAATCCATATTAAGGCTATGATATCAAATTCTACGTATAATGTAGCGAAAACATAACTGCTTTTATTTCGTTTAACCTCAATTTCTTTTATTTTCGCTACATTACACGATTTCTGAGCCAGAATCATTTTACAAGAATTTCTACTTCGTTTGCGACCAACCTCTTGATTGTCTGCTAGCGCCATTGTGTTTAAAAAAGTATAAAAATAACATGATATAAACACGCACCACGCTCGGCTCGACACAAAAACAAAAGGCTATCAAAAATCTGAGCTGTCAAAGTGTCATATTGTTCGAACAACTTAATTCCATACACAAGTTTGGAACTCTATCAAAAACAAAACTCGAGATTGAGAATGAAAAAAAAAACAGGACCACACATCACTATTTTGGATTTACAAAAATAATTTTTCACTTTTGGGAAAGAGCTTTAATCTATTTTGAACCCTATTTCTTAAGCTTCAGTATAAAGATTAAATTTTAAATGTGTTTCATATAATTTTGTAAGGACAGTCTATTAAAAATTAAAGGTCAATTCGAGTGAATGACTTTACATTTCTTTCTCTATAGTGTGAACACACATTTAAACTCGAGAATCGTTTAGTCCAAATAAAAATGAACTGTATTCCACAGAACCTAAGGCATTTAAGATAATTATATTAGCTATCACAAAATTGGTAGGGACCAATTTTATTTATTTGATCTTCTATGGTGGTCCTACCTAAGCTTTGAATTATAAAATAGGTAAATAAATTGGGTTTGTTGATATTTTAACATTAAACACCAAAACCAGGCTTGTCTCACTCTGCGCTGTAGGTATTAAAATGTTAAAAATGTACCTACGCCGCGCGGCCCCTTGCAAGGTGAAAATCTGAAGAGATAAAAGTTACAAGATAGAAAGAGAGGCAACTTGTAGGTAAATATAACTCAAGGTAATTAAATTAGCGCTGTGCAACCTCATTTTACACTTTATTTTGTCGTAGCAAGAGTCGCCATTAATTCAAATGAATTTGCAGAGTTAACCTTCTATTACGTAGTAAATAGTCTTTATTCTTTGACCAAACGTAGATACGTAAGTACTGTATTCAGTTACATGTATAAGTATCAACATATCAGCCGAAAGACGTCCACTGCTGGACAAAGGCCTCCTTCAAGGATTTCCATGACGACCGGTCCTGCGCTGCCCGCATCAAGCGACTTCCCACGATCTTCACCAGGTCGTCGGTCCAGCGCGCGAAGCTTTCCTACGCTAAGTTTTCCGGTGCGCGGTCGCCACTCGAGATCTTTACTGCCCCAACGGCCGTTTGTTCTACGACCTATGTGCCCTGCAAACTTCACTTTAGCTATTCTGTGAGCTTTGTCGGTTACTCTGGTTCTCCTGCGGATCTCCTTATTTCTGATTCTGATTTTCCGAATCCGAAATGTATAAGTATATTAAAATTAAAAAGCAAAAGAATATTGTCAACCGACTTCAAATAATTGGAAACGCTAAAACGTTAAAAAACTTAGTTGAGTTCACCCTACGCCTTTATTATTTGCTAAACGTCAAAACTTAATGCTTTGATCACATCAGCTCATGTACACGTCCCCACCGAGGGCCTCCAGCCTACCCTGAATTAGGGCGCTCGGTACTTAGTCGACCACGCGGGCCCAGTGCGGGTTGGTCAACTTCACACACAACCTTCGAGTTTCTTCGCAGATGTGTGTAGGTTTCTCACGATTGTTTCCTCCACCGTAAGAGCGTCGGATAAACTAGAAATTCGAAAACACATTGGTACGTGGCAGGACTCGAACCACGACCTCTCAGATAGAAGGTAGCGGCCCTTGCCGTTGCGCCACCGACGCTCTTGAACGCTTTGAACAGCCGAAAAAATAAATTAACGCTCAAAAGCGTTAACTTCAACCCATAATTAAACGGTGAAGTCAAATAAATTCGCTGAGACAATAAACTTTAACTTTTCAACAAAACAAACTGTTGAAAGTAACAGTTTTATTTTGGTTCGGATCGTTAATTAACCACTATTAACCTACTTCCGCGAAACATAAACACACGGAGAAAAACTGTGAAAAAGAATTTCTCTTTCAAAAAAGGAGGAGGTTTCTCAATTCGACCGTATAATATTATTATTTTTATGTGTGTTCGCGGATAACTTCGTCGTTTATGAACCGATTTTGATGATTCTTTTATTGTTGGAAAGGAGATATCCCAAGGGTGGTACCATGATAAGGAAACCAAGATCTGATCATGGCATCCCAGAGAAATCGAAGGAAACCTTAGTTTCCACTTTGAAGTCGGTTTTTTTTTCAAATTTATAGACTTTTAAGGATTAAGAGCGTATTCAAAAAATCGTTCCCCATACAAACGTAAAATTACTACTCCTTGAAAATGGATGGGACGATTCTAATGAAACTTTATACACATAGCAAGTCACGAAATTCTTGTTTGATAGATTACATTTTCGGAATACTCGTACTTTATTTTAAAAAAGAATTAGCTAATTTTAGGGTTGAAAACCTTAAAGCACTATATTTAATGTAATGACAAGATTCAAGATATTTATTCAAAATAGGTGCAAATTACACTATGTCTGATAGTCATAAAATAGTAATTACTAATTGCATTTGTAAAAAATCAAGAAACAAACAATCATTAGTTAATAAAGTCAAAATCCAACCCTTAATATAAAAAAAAATCATATCATGTCATTAGAACATGAAAACAATATGTATGACACGAAAAGTTACACATTAAAATCATTGCATGTCATGAATGCCTTTGACAAGTGTATGCCAGTTCACACGGACAGCACCCGGTCACGAGTGTAACGCGAGAGTCAGCCATCGCTCCCATCAACTATATTAAATTAGAGGGAAAGGAACGACCCAGCTCCCGATGCGCCACCATCCGCACGAACATTTAACACATTTTTACAATTACCTTCTTTATTTACGAACTAGAATTTCGTGACTTGCTTATTTGTATAAAGTTTCATTACAAATGGCTTATCCATTTTCAAGAAGTAGTAATTTTACGTTTGTATTAACGATTTTGTAAATTCGCTCTTAAGAGGATTGTGAACCTGTGACTTTTTACAAGCTTTAATTTAACTTGCAATGTATGTATATTTGTTCGGGTGAAATCTTGCATGTTAAATTTGACCCATTTCCCGGTTTCCGATTGAGCTGAAATTTTGCATGCATATGTATATCGTGTGACAATGCAATATTAATAAAAGCTTGTAACTAAAAGTTTTTAGGATTTTCGAAAATTATTATACCATTTAATTTCCTTTACCTAGATTGTGAAGTCAACCAACCCGCACTGGGCCCGCGTGATCGACTAAGGCCTAATCGCCCTGATTCAGGGTAGGCTCGAGCCCCTCGGTGGGTCGTATAATTATGAGCTGTAATGATGACCTAGATTGTAGTCGGAATAAAAGCTAGGTTTATAGGTTTTTGTTTTTTAATACAATTAATAATTTCAATTTTATTTTTAGTTAGGTGTTTTCATACTAAACTATTTTCGGCCATTATTTGATTATTTCTAATCAATAATTTCAAAAGCTACGGTCCGAAACACTGTTCCAAATACAGTTGTTTCTTTTAAACTTCGGACAGACAGAAAGACGGACGAACAGACAGACGGACAGGGTAGACTTAGTAATAGGGTCTCGTTACCTGATTCTTCTTCTTCTTGAAATTTAAGAGCTAATGTTCTTGTCGGTGGAGCAATCTCCAATTTTGTCTATCCTCGGCCATCATCTCTAACTCCCGATACGACACGACAGCAACCTTCTTCTTAATTTGTTCTAGGTAGTTTCGCCTTGGCCTTCCTCTACTTCTCCTTCTCTTCTCCGTCCTCCAGCACCCCATTTCAAAGGTACCACGGCTAATAGGGAGAAAAGACTGCACAGAAGAAACCCTGACGTCGTGGAAGTCCTTGGGGAGGCCTTTGTTCAGCAGTGGAAGTCTTTAGGCTGATATAGAAGAAAGAAAGAAAGTAAAAAAAAGTGCAGTTTGTGTTTCTTTCTTCTTTGTCCAGCAGTGGACGTCTTTCGGCTGATATGATGATGATGATGATGATGAAGAAAACCTAAATGTCATCATCATCATATCAGCCACAAATCGTCCACTGCTGGACAAAGGCCTCCCCCAAGGATTTCCACGACGACCGGTCCTGCGCTGCCCGCATCCATCGGCTTCCCGCAACCTTCACCAGGTCATCGGTCCACCGCGTGGGAGGCCTGCCTACGCTACGTTTTCCGGTGCGCGGTCGCCACTCGAGAACTTTACTGCCCCATCGGCCATCTGTTCTACGAGCTATGTGCCCTGCCCACTGCCACTTCAGTTTAGCGATTCTGTGAGCTATGTCTGTGAGGTATGTAATGAACTTTATTAGTTCAAATACGAAGATAGTTTAAAAACCATTTGAAACATTTGTGCGGTAATTTGTAAAGATAAGACTTAACGCGAAAAGCGATTTCGTCCAGCGCTACGTCATTGATTTTAGAGAGTTTACGTATTAGACTAATCGGGTTGCACATTTGATAAAAACCGGCCAAGTGCGAGTCAGAACCGCACACAAAGGGTTCCGTACCATCATACTAGTTGGCGCTAGTTTCTTGTTTCAAAAACTATCATACTAGTTGGCGCTAGTTTCTTGTTTCAAAAACTATCATACTAGTTGGCGCTAGTTTCTTGTTTCAAAAACTATCATACTAGTTGGCGCTAGTTTCTTGTTTCAAAAACTATCATACTAGTTGGCGCTAGTTTCTTGTTTCAAAAACTATCATACTAGTTGGCGCTAGTTTCTTGTTTCAAAAACTATCATACTAGTTGGCGCTAGTTTCTTGTTTCAAAAACTATCATACTAGTTGGCGCTAGTTTCTTGTTTCAAAAACTATCATACTAGATAGCGCTAGTTTCTTCAAGTTTAAAAAAACAAGTTTTTTGTATAAAGAACCCCCTTATTTTTTTTACTTTTTCTAAGTTTTTGTATTTGTTGTTATAGCGACAACAGAAATACTTGATTTGTGAAAATTTTAAGTGTATAGCTATCACGGTTCATGAAATCCAGCCCGGTGACAGACGGACAGCGAAGTCTTAGTAGTAGGGTCCCGTTTTTACCCTTTGGGAACGGAACCCTAAAAAGTATGTTTTCGACTTATAACCTTATGTTTACGTATGAGGGAGTGCAACTTTATAATAGGTTACCCTCATCCATCAAAGAGATTGTCTCATTTAATCAACTTAAGCGCAAATTAGCTCAACATATCTTATCTAACTAAAAACAATTATTATTATTATTATATTAGCTCATATACGTCCCCACCGAGGGGCTCGAGCCTACCCTGAATCAGGGCGATTAGGCCTTAGTCGACCACGCGGGCCCAGTGCGGGTTGGTCGACTTCACACACAACCTTCGAGTTTCTTCGCAGGCGTGTGCAGGTTTCCTCACGATGTTTTCCTTCACCGTTAAAGCAATCGGTAATGATATGTGCGTAAGTTTTTGAAAAACTCATTGGTACATTGGCCGTCCAGATTTGAACCCGGTACCTCTGGTTAGATGGACCGAGTCGTTACCGGTTGAGCCACCGACGCTTTTTTTAAAAACAACAATTACTATTTTCTTATTTGTTTGTTGTGGAAAGTCAGTTTGTAGTTATAATTTTAATTATAACCATGACTATGTGTGTGATTCATATTTTTGTAATCTGTGCGGTGTGAACGACCATAACCCAATTACTTATATTTACTTACTTTACTTTTGTCTTTTATTGGAATAAATATCTTTAAACATAACCTTACCAGTTTGATTAAACAATCGGTAATGATATGTGCGTAAGTTTTTGAAAAACTCATTGGTACATTGGCCGTCCAGATTTGAACCCGGTACCTCTGGTTAGATGGACCGAGTCGTTACCGGTTGAGCCACCGACGCTTTTTTTAAAAACAACAATTACTATTTTCTTATTTGTTTGTTGTGGAAAGTCAGTTTGTAGTTATAATTTTAATTATAACCATGACTATGTGTGTGATTCATATTTTTGTAATCTGTGCGGTGTGAACGACCATAACCCAATTACTTATATTTAAGTCTTTTTCTCATGTAAGTGACATTTTGTCTTTTATTTGAATAAATATCTTTAAACATAACCTTACCAGTTTAATTAAACGTTACCGTCTTTTTTGGGATGTCGGGTAGATGTGTATCCTCTATGTCACTCACGAGATCAAGACGAATTTAACGACAGTTCGCACTTCAAAATTAATCAAGCCGTTAAAGCCATGGCACAGATGAGATGCTAGTGGCTACGATCAAGCCGTTAAAGCCATGGCACAGATGAGATGCTAGTGGCTACGGGCACAGCCAAAGAAACAGATAAACATACAAAAACCCAAAACACGTTACCCTCCTTTTTGGAAGGTCGGGTAAAAACAACACACTCGTCCTCTCTCCCTTTCTCTTATCGTGTGGCACAATTAACCGTGCTATCCAAGGGATACACGGCGGTTGCCTGTGGTGTTGCACTTAGCATCACCCGCGGTCACGTGTAGGGTATTTAGATTTACACCTATACGGACGTGTGCAACGCGACCTTCATACACATCTAGAATCAGAGGTGCAGGTTTCCTCATGATGTTTCCTCGTCCTATAAAATACGGACTGCTTCAGGCAAACATAAATAATAATATGTATTAATATTCTTTTGTTAACACATTATTTGTTTTAAATGCAATAAAGAGTTTACAAACAAACAAACATATAAAGTTCAGTGTCCGGTGTTTTTATAATCGGTTTTAATTAATTACGCTACTAGTATTATCGCGTAACATTAAAAACATTACTCGCTACGTAATTAAGATTTGCTAGGTATCAAGGAAATAAAACATTATTAATTAATTACTGTTCAGCAATTAATCCTTACTAATATTATAAATGTGAAAATGTGTGCGTTTGTTACCTTTCACGCTTCAACGCCTTGACCAATCTTTATGAAATTTGGCATGCAGGTAGCCTGTGTCACGGGGAAGGACATAGGCTACTTTTTATCCCGGGAAAATAGCATAATCTGATGCAGTTCCTGAGGGAACTAAAAAAAATACTCCATTGTTGTGATTTTTTGCACAGAGATGGTTGTGTAGGTGGGAAACGACATAATTTACTAATCACCCTTAAAGACAGTCATAAAAACGATGTCCACACGGGCGAAGTCGCGGGAAAAAGCTAGTTAAATATAAACGCATATGTAATATATATAAGGTCTAACAAAATTAGCTGAAACTATTTTAACTGGTGCTTCTACCCATGAAACTGAACAACTTTCTTCATGAAACCCGTAGTCAAATCTCAAAAAAATATTTTGAACTTCCCATACTAAGTAGGCTGATCAGCTGACCGAGTTAGTATGGGAGAGCCAATCTTTTTTTTAGGGATTTTACTATGGGTTCCATTGGTAAAGTTGTTCAGTTTCATGGGTAGAAGCACCAGTTAAAATAGTTTCAGCTAATTTTGTTACACCTTATATAAGGTCTAACAAAATTAGCTGAAATTTTGTTACACCTTATATAAGGTCTAACAAAATTAGCTGAAACTATTTTAACTGGTGCTTCTACCCATGAAACTGAACAACTTTCCCCATGGAACCCAAAGTCAAATCGCAAAAAAAATATTTGGCTTTCCCATACTTACTCGATCAGCTGAACAGCCAACTTAGTATGGGAAGTTCAAAAATTTTTTCGAGATTTGACTATGGGTTTCATGGGGAATGTTGTACAGTTTCATGGATAGAAGCACCAGTTAAAATAGTTTCAGCTAATTTTGTTGGACCTTATATATAATGCATGTAATATATAATGCATATGTAACAGAAAGTATTGTTTAGCAAAATCACTAGGGTTCTATTTAAATAACGACACGAATTAATCCTTACTAATAATATTATAAATGTAAAAATGTGTTTGTTTGTTTGTTACCTTTTCACGCTTCAACGCCTTGACCAATCTTAATTAAATTTGGCATGCAGGTAGCCTGTGTCACGAGGAAGGACATAGGCTACTTTTTATTCCGTGAAAATAGTATAGCCCGATGCAGTTCCTGAGGGAACTGAAAATATACTCTTTTTAGTTAATTTCTTTAACATCGCAACGGCACAATGGATTGTGTGATTTTTTGTACAGAGATGGTTGAGGGGGTGGGAAATGACATGATTTACTAATAAGCATAGCACTAATAAGCCGAGGGATCTGGAGAAAATTCATATCCACGCTCGCAAGCCGCTTGCGGATCGCGCACCGCGCACCATCTAAGACAGTCACAAAAACGATGTCCACGCGGGTGAAGCCGCGGGCAAAAGCTATTAAAAAAATAAAAACAACACTTCTCTTTGGCCAATTGGGCAAAATTGTATCCTATGTCACAACGGGATCAATACGAATCTAACGACACCTCGCACTCCAAAAAGGCTACAAAAAAACATACATACATACACACACTTGAAAAACATACTTAACCCTCCTTCTGGCGCAGTAGGGTAAATAAATGAAGATTAAAAAATTATCTCTCTTATCGTGTGGCAGGGAATGTGGAGATAAAATGCGATTGTCTGGTGTGGCACTAAAACACAAAACAAAGAATACCGCCAAAAACATTTCATGTAAAGTTGCCAAGACTCACAACTTCAATGCTTTCGCTGTTAAAAAGTTATGAGATCTCTAGTAGCCAAGCCCCTAGCTGAGTTCCGATTTGCGCTACGCATCATAGCCCACGGGTCCCTTGTCCAAATTATATTACTTCAAGTGTTCTTGTCTGTAGCACATTTATAACAATATATAAGAAATAACTCTATAAACTCTGACTCTACAAAGTCTATCTTGGTAAAAATGTATGGGTTGGCCGTTTGATGTTGTTGGAACTATTAAGTGACATATTATTTAAGTTCAAGGAATAATTTGTGCGACCGTCACGAAACGGCCAAGCCATAACTTTATTGAACATAACAAATAACTCTATAAACCCTGACTCTACAATCTCAATCTTGGTAAAAAAGTATGGGTTGGCCGTTGACATAACATTTAAGTTCAAGAAATAGTTTGTGTACGGCCAATCCATATCTTTAACACAAGAAGATGTAGAGTTTGTATAGTCAGGTCTTATATGTAGGTATTTAGATGTTTTTTATTGTTATAAATGTTGTACAGTAATTCTCTGCTCTAATATAAATTAAATATACGCCATTTTATTAGACTGACTAATTAAGTATTTAAATTATTGAAGTTCTTTAGGGTTCTGTGCCCAAAGGGTAAAAACGGGACCCTATTACTAAGACTTCGCTGTCCGTCCGTCTGTATGTCTGTCTGTCACTAGGCTGTATTTCATGAACCGTGATAGCTAGACAGTTTAAATTTTTACAGATGATGTAGTAGTAAGGGGGTCTGCATACAAAAAACGTGTTTTTTTTTAAACGTGAAACTAGCGCCGGTGGTACGGAACTCTATTAGTGCGGTTCTTTCTCGCACTTGGCCGGTTTTTTAAATAATCTTTTGTTTCGATAATGCCGAATTTAACTTTGTTTGACCAGGGGCCCATTAATAGATTCACCGATTGATCCAATGGGGCCCAAACGTTAACTAATAGATAAGAACTGAAAAGAAATTGGATAATTGCTTTTTGAAACGTTTAGTTAACTTTAACCGACTCTCTTTTAATTCTCTTACTTTTAAATTATTTTTGTATAGGTATCCTCTATTGAGTACAATTAACTTCTAATTAAATAATAGTACCTACCTATCTAATAGCTATAAGTTTAAATAAGACTGTTGTAGTTACAGAACGACAAAACTTTTTTTAGTCTCCTGCAACATGTAATATTTTTTTACAATGAGATACCGCAATAAACTTTTTTTATTATTTTTTTCATTTGGATTTTCAGTTAGAAATGTGAAGTGAATACGGCCAAACGGATTTATATAAAATTTTGTTGGTAGATAGATCATAGCCAGTGTTAACACACAGGCTTTTTAAAAAAAGGTCTACTTGTGTGTTTATTCTTACTAATATTATAAATCCAAAGGTGTGTCTGTCTGTTAGTTTGTTACCTCTTTCACGCCGAAACTACTGAAACGATTTTGCTGAGATTGGGTGTACACAGCTAATACGAATGGCGGAAAACAACTTCGGATACTTTTTATTCCGAAAAATGCTTTGTTCCCGAGAGAACTGGACAAAATGGACAAAATCTGTTTGTTACTGTTTCACTCTAAGTACTTACTTGACCTTAGGAGAACCAAAGCGACCGACATAGCTCTCAGAATTGCTAAACTTAAGTGGCAGTGGGCGGGGCACATTGCTCGAAGAACAAATGGCCGTTGGGGCAGTAAAGTTCTCGAGTGGCGACCACGCACCACCTCCCACTCGGTGGAACGATGACCTGGTAAAGGTCGCGGGAAGCCGCTGGATGCGGGCAGCGCAGAACCGGTCGTCGTGGAGATCCTTGGGGGAGGCCTATGTCCAGCAGTGGACGTCCTTCGGCTGATATGATGATGACTTACTTGACCAAGTTTGCCGTTAGGCAAGTGCAATAGTAATAAGCGATAGAATAATCTTTATCCTGGGAAAATAACAGAAACCGAGGGATCTTGGAAAAACTTAATTCCACCTCGCGCACCGTGCAGCGGTTAAAGTCATAAAAACCTAACCAATTTTATTAAAAACTAGCTTTTTCTCGCGGCTCCGTCCGCGTGGACATCGTTTTTATGACTTTCGTTATGGGTGATTAGTAAATTATGTCGTTTCCCACCTACTCAACCATCTCTGTGCAAAAAATCACAACAATCGAGTATTTTTTTAGTTCCCTCAGGAACTGCATCAGATTATGCTATTTTCCGGGGATAAATAGTAGCCTATGTCCTTTTCCGTGACACAGGCTACCTGCATGCCAAATTTCATAAAAATTGGTTAAAGCGTTGAAGCGTGAAAAGGTAACAAACAAACACATTTTCACATTTATAATATTAGTAAGGATTTAAAACCTGAGGAACACTACCCCTCCCGTGAAAATAGCTTAGTTCGATGCAGTTCCTAAGGGAACTGAAAAAAATGCTCTTTTTTTGGATTATTTCTTTTAAATCTCAACGGAACAATGGATTTTTGTGATTTTTTGCACAGATGGTTGAGGAGTCTCATAGATTGCTAATTAAAATAGCCCGATCTGGGATAGGTTTCTGAAGAAAACTCATTTCCACGAGAGCCGCTTGCTCTCAAACTACTCACCCTCAAAGGCGGTCATAAAACGATGTCCACGCGGGCGAAGCCGCGGGAAAAAGCTAGTACATACATAAAACTCAATAACATTAATCTCCATTTTGGCCAGTCGCATAAAAAGATATCCACACGGACGAACCCGCGGGCAAAAGCTGGTTAATTCATAATAATATAAATCACTGTCTTCTAACAAAGAAAGGCATGTCGCGTCAATATAACATTGAACTATTGGACAACTAGTTTCGGTGTAGTTAACTGTACCGAGCAACCGGTTCACATACTAATGGTTAATATAGGGCCATAGACCGTGCGTCGGGCCATGGGCCATAGTTATGTCAATAAGCCATTAGTTGAAGTTGCCGCGTTATTCCGTTACATACAGAATTTTTGAACTGTTACGTACCGTTTCTAAGAACCGATGACAAAGTTAGATAATACAGTATGGAATATGGAATGCATTTAATGTGACTTTTTATTATAAAACAAATAGTACAAGTGTAGAAAATGCGTTTAAAACAATGGGAATGCTTTTAAAATATTCAAAAACAACTACAAAATAAATAAAAAGTGTTGTAAAAAACCGACTTCAAACAGGAAACTAAGGTTTCCCTCGATTTCTCTGGGATCATCAGATCCTGGTTTTCTTATCATGGTACCACCCTTGGGATATCTCCTTTCAAACAAAAAAGAATCATCAAAATCGGTTCATAAACGACGAAGTTATTCGCGAACACACATAAAAAAATATGTATAGGTATACGGTCGAATTGAGAAACCTCCTGCTTTTTTGAAGTCGGTTTTTTGCGTCACGGATTTTTATTGGCAGTGATAATGACATAATTTGGTTTATATTATTTAACATCTAAACCTAAAAAAATAATAAAAATGAAAAAAATGGTATCCAGAAATACACATTAAATTAACTTTTTTAGACTTTTTCAATTTAATAATTTTATTCTATATGTGCCTTTTAAAATAAAACGTTAAAAATACGGTAGATTTTAGGAGGTTAGCGCTGCTAACCACCAAAAGGGAAAATCACAGAGAAAAATCTATCTGTGAATATTATATATAGATCTATAAATATGAAACAAACAGCTAGGTAAAAATAAAACTCTTAAAACTTAGTTTTGATTATTAATTTTTAGGGTTCCGTAACTCAAAAGGTAAAGAAACCTTTATAGGGTCACTTCGTTGTCCACCTGCCTGGCAAGACCCTTTTTCTCAGGAACGCGTGGAGTGGAGGCGTCAATATACTTAGGTTTGCGGTTCCCTAGAGCTGGAATAAGATCGAGGCTGTAAGTAGACGCAATCAAAAACTGAGGCAATTTATGCCGCATATTTTAATACTCACAAGAGCTCGCATGAAAATAAAAAACTGAGGCAATTTATGCCGCATATTTTAACACTCACAAGAGCTCGCATGAAAATAAAAAACTGAGGCAATTTATGCCGCACACTTTAATACTCACAAGAGCTCGCATGTTAATAAAAAACTGAGGCAATTTATGCCGCACACTTTAATACTCACAAGAGCTCGCATGTTAATAAAAAACTGAGGCAATTTAAGCCGCATATTTTTAACCCCCGACGCAAAAGAGAGGGGTGTTATAAGTTTGACGTGTCTGTCTGTCTGTCTGTGTATCTGTCTGTGGTATCGTAGCTCCCAAACGGATGAACCGATTTCCGTTTAGTTTTTTTTTTGTGTCATAGATAATTTTATCCCGAGTGTTCTTAGCCATGTTTCATGAAAATCTGTTCAGCCGTTTGAACATCATCAGCTCCTTTCTAGTTGATGAGGGGATCTGACTAACTTCCTTATATCCGATCGATTCGAAATTTAGTACCGTGTTACTTCAATGATATCGAAAGTATATGGTTAGGTAACCATGACCTGATCAGCCGTTTGAAGATCATCAGCTCCTTTCTAGTTGATGAGGGGATCTGACTAACTTCCTTATGTCCGATCGATTCGAAATTTAGTACCGTGTTACTTCAATGATATTGAAAGTATATGGTAAGGTAACCATGACCTGATCAGCCGTTTGAAGATCATCAGCTCCTTTCTAGTTGATGAGGGGATTTGACTAACTTCCTTATGTCCAATCGATTCAAAATTTAGTAGCGTGTTACTTCAATGATATTGAAAGTATATGGTAAGGTAACCATGACCTGATCAGCCGTTTGAAGATCATCAGCTCCTTTCTAGTTGATGAGGGGATCTGACTAACTTCCTTATGTCCGATCGATTCGAAATTTAGTACCGTGTTACTTCAATGATATTGAAAGTATATGGTTAGGTACCCAAGACCTGATCAGCCGTTTGAAGATCATCAGCTCCTTTCTAGTTGATGAGGGGATCTGACTAACTTCCTTATGTCCGATCGATTCGAAATTTAGTACCGTGTTACTTCAATGATATTGAAAGTATATGGTAAGGTAACCATGACCTGATCAGTCGTTTGAAGATCATCAGCTCCTTTCTAGTTGATGAGGGGATCTGACTAACTTCCTTATGTCCGATCGATTCGAAATTTAGTACCGTGTTACTTCAATGATATTGAAAGTATATGGTAAGGTAACCATGACCTGATTAGCCGTTTGAAGATCATCAGCTCCTTTCTAGTTGATGAGGGGATCTGACTAACTTCCTTATATCCGATCGATTCGAAATTTAGTACCGTGTTACTTCAATGATATCGAAAGTATATGGTTAGGTAACCATGACCTGATTAGCCGTTTGAAGATCATCAGCTCCTTTCTAGTTGATGAGGGGATCTGACTAACTTCCTTATATCCGATCGATTCGAAATTTAGTACCTTGTTACTTCAATGATATCGAAAGTATATGGTTAGGTAACCATGACCTGATCAGCCGTTTGAAGATCATCAGCTCCTTTCTAGTTGATGAGGGGATCTGACTAACTTCCTTATGTCCGATCGATTCGAAATTTAGTACCGTGTTACTTCAATGATATTGAAAGTATATGGTTAGGTAACCATGACCAGATCAGCAGTTTGAAGATCATCAGCTCCTTTCTAGTTGATGAGGGGATTTGACTAACTTCCTTATGTCCAATCGATTCAAAATTTAGTACCGTGTTACTTCAATGATATTGAAAGTATATGGTAAGGTAACCATGGCCTGATCAGCCGTTTGAAGATCATCAGCTCCTTTCTAGTTGATGAGGGGATCTGACTAACTTCCTTATGTCCGATCGATTCGAAATTTAGTACCGTGTTACTTCAATGATATTGAAAGTATATGGTACGGTAACCATGACCTGATTAGCCGTTTGAAGATCATCAGCTCCTTTCTAGTTGATGAGGGGATCTGACTAACTTCCTTATGTTCGAACGATTCGAAATTTAGTGCAGTGTTACGGCTGATCATCAGCTCCTTTCTAGTTGATGAGGGATCTGACTAACTTATGTCCGATCGATTCGAAATTTAGTACCGTGTTACTTCAATGGTATTGAAAGTATATGGTAAGGTAACCATGACCTGATCAGCCGTTTGAAGATCATCAGCTCTTTAATAGTTGATGAATACCTTCCTAATATTTATATCTACTTTAAAAAGGACAAAATAAAAGTAAAATTAAAAATTTTAAAAACCCACCGACACAAAAAATGAATTCTAAAAACTAACAAATAATATTTTAAACCTATTATAATTACTATCGTCACATATATTATGTAAGTTCAAATATTTTATTTTCCAAGCGTTGTCGCGTCGGGGGACCGCTAAGTGAGAAAAACAGGTGTAGTCGCAGATTGCAACAAAAGAATTTACTCCGAAAAATTCGCAAAATCGACACCACCGCCAACGTCGTCTGCCTCACGTGTCTGCCCGTTCGGGTCGCCGCACTTGGTGACGCCCACCCCCGCGCCGCATACCGCACACCGAGCTCGCGCGCAGAGCGTAGCCGTAGACTATATTATATGAAACTATGAAACTTAAGATCGCTCCTATCCTACCTAAATGTAATTAGTAATGAGTAATATCTGTTGTTGGAAAAATACTTTATAAACTTTAGCGGTCCCCCGACGCGTCGACGCTTGGAAAATAAAATATTTGAACTTACATAATATATGTGACGATAGTAATTATAATAGGTTTAAAATATTATTTGTTAGTTTTTAGAATTCATTTTTTGTGTCGGTGGGTTTTTAAAATTTTTAATTTTACTTTTTAATACTCACAAGAGCTCGCATGAAAATAAAAAACTGAGGCAATTTATGCCGCACACTTTAATACTCACAAGAGCTCGCATGTTAATAAAAAACTGAGGCAATTTATGCCGCATATTTTAATACTCACAAGAGCTCGCGTGTAAATCAAGAACTGAGGCAAGTTATGCCGCATATTTTAATACTCACAAAAGCTCGCATGTAAATAAAAAACTGAGGCAATTTATGCCGCATATTTTAGTGAGTATTAAAATATGCGCCATAACTTGCCTCAGTTCTTGATTTACACGCGAGCTCTTGTAAGTATTAACTTTTGCGGCATACATTAACTCAGTTTTTGATTTACACGCGAGCTCTTGTGAGTGTTAAAATATGACGCATAAATTGCCTCAGTATTTTATTAACATTTGAGCTTTTGTGAGTGTTAAAATATGCGGCATAAATTGCCCCAGTTTTTTATTTACATGCGAGCTCTTGTGAGTATTAAAATATGCGGCATAAATTGTCTCAGTTTTTATTTGCATGCGAGCTCTTGTGAGTATTAAAATTAATGTTAATAAAAAACTGAGGCAATTTATGCGGCATATTTTAATACTCACAAGAACTCGCGTGTAAATCAAAAACTGAGGTAATATTCACAAGAGCTCACGTGTAAATCAAAAACTGAGGCAATTTATGCCGCATATTTTAATACTCACAAGAGCTTGTATGTAAATAAAAAACTTCTCTTTGACCTTGAATCGTGAAATTTGGCAAGAAGCAATTCTTACTATTCATACTTATATTATAAATGTAAAAATGTGTTTGTTGTTCTTTCGTTCGTTTGTTTGTTCGTTTTGTTACCTTTTCACGCTTCAACACCTTGACCAATCTTGATGGAAGGCACTCAGATAGCCTGTGTCACTGCGAATGCCATAGGCTATATGAAAATAGCATCATCATATCAGGCGAAGGAAGTCCACTGCTGGACATAGGCCTCCCCCAAGGATCTCCACGACGACCGGTTCTGCGCTGCCCGCGTCCAGTGGCTTCCCGCGACCTTCATCAGGTCATCGGTCCACCGAGTGGGAGCATGCAGGGAGTGGGGAGAAAATAGCATAGTCCGAATCAGTTTCTAAGGGAACTGAAAATATGCTCTTTTTTAATCCATAATTGGTAAGCCTTTGGCACTACGTCACCTGATGCTACACTCACCCTCAAAGACAGTCATATAAACTGTTTCCGCGCAGGCAAAGCCATGGGCAAAAGCTAGTATAATATATTATTGAAATAAGCATTATCTTTTGTATGTTTTTAATCAGATCAAGATGTAGATTATAATTAACAATATAATGGATTACAATAAAAATATTTTATTGAATATTAATTTGTTAAAATTAATTATTGAAAGTGAATTTAAATTTCATTTTACAATACAAAAGCGAGCTTATCCCATAGAGGAATCGCTTTCAGCAAATTTGTTATTGCCAGCCAGTGAAGAGTATTCGGATGAATTAACAAATAACCTGTACAATTTCACCTCACCGGGAATCAAACCTGAGACCGTCGCACACGCAAAACTACAAAGTCACTCCCTTGGGGGCGTATCTCAAAACGCCATCCATCATTTTGACAAGGCGTTTGATTAGATCGCGCTAATGTTTGGCTAATTTGGTAAACATGCCGATATGCAGCGCGTTGATTTCAAGTTACCAAATCATCGTCAACTTATTTATATCACAACTAGCTTTTGCCCGCGGCATCGCCCGCGTTGACATCGTTTTTATGACTGTCTTAGAGGGTGCGCGGTGCGTGGACATGAATTTTCTCCAGAGAACTCGGGAACTATGTCAGGATATGCTTATTAGTAAATCATGTCATTTCCCACCCCCTCAATCATCTCAATCACACTATCTATGGTTCCGTTGCGATGTTAAAGAAATTAATTAACCAAAAAAGAGTATATATAACTGCATCGGGCTATGCTGGTTTCACGGGATAAAAAGTAGCCTATGTCCTGGCCCGTGACACAGGCTACATGCATACCAAATTTCATCAAGATTGGTCAAGGTGTTCAAGCGTGAAAAGGTAACAAACAAACAAATTTTCACATTTATAATATTATTATTAAGCTATTGCATAGCTTCTATCGCGGGCCTTGAGCGCGGGGACCGAATCCAGAAATTCCGTAACGAAAAAACCTCACGCTCTCCACTCCGACGGGCACGGAGGTGTGGCTTGAAGGCCGTGCATCGTCTAACGTCGTTTCAGTTCGGCAGTCTTCGACACGGCGTTGTGTGCGTGCGATTAGACGTATTGTACGACTCTACGAAACTCGCACGAATCGAGACGAGCTGCTCCGAAATCGGACGAATACATAAGCAGCTGTTTATGAGAAAGTATATAGGTGTATAGGTATTTATGTACAACAGTGAATAGCTGTACTTGTAAAATTTGTGTATAAAGTGTTTTTGTTTACCAACGATATCGGTTGCCAAGGCAACAATAACAATTAAAACAAACATACCTATAAGATAAAAAAGATTTGATCATTTTCGGAGAATAATAAAACTCTTTTCATAAACTGTATATACCTCCATATGACAAAAAAGATTTGATTATTTTCTGAAGACTAAGTATTTACTTTCAAACATATATTGATGGAGCTAAAGAAGTTTTACTTCAGTCGTGTGGTCTAAAGCACACTCGTATTTTAAGCTATTGTAAGTATAGCTTTTATCGCGGGCTTTGAGGGGACTGAAAAAAACCTGACACCCCAAAAAAAAATATATTGAGTTCTAAAAAACTTACAGTGCCATCTATCTATCCATCATGATGATGGTGATGGTGGTGGTGATGGTGGTTGCGATGGTGGTCGCGATGGTGGTCGCGGTGGTGGTCGCGATGGTGGTCGCGATGGTGATCGCAATGGTGCTCGTGATGGTGGTCGCGATGGTGGTCGCGATCGTAAATAATTATAATTGCATAAGTTGATAAAAAATGCTATGCAATAGCTTTACCGCGGCAGACCCCGAGTGCCACACGTCTTTTTTTTATTATTAGTAAGGATTTCTGTTTCTTTGGCTGAGCCTGTAGGCTCAACGGCTTGATGGATTTTGGAGTGCAAGGTGTCTTTAGATTTGTTTTTATCCCACGAGTGACATAGGATACATGTTTATCCCACGAGTGACATAGGATACATGTTTACCCGACTGCTCAATAAAGAGGGGTAATGGTTTTATGCCCTCAGGTTTTTAATTTTTAATAAAATTGGTTAGATTTTTATGATTTTAATGCAAGGAATTGATTGGAACAGTTGTCTCTTTTTTTTTCTTTTATGTGTAAAGAGTAAAGAAAATAACCACACTTTTGCACTTTTTCAATGTTTTTTCGTTTATTTTCAATTTTCTGAATGAAAGTATAAAAAATAATAACATTTTTTACTTTGTATTATCATAAAAAATATTGTTGTATATTATTTAAAATTTATACTTCAAAATATTAGTCATAACTAGAGTTAAAAGTAACGGTGTAGACCTATCTTTGGGATTTTTTCTATCGAGCCAAAACTACATAATCGTGTTTCCTTGTGACACAGGCTACCTGCATGCCAAATTTCATTAAGATTGGTAAAGGCGTTGAAGCGTGAAAAGGTAACAAACAAACAAACACATTTTCACATTTATAATATTATAGTAAGGATTTATTTATCATCACCATCATATCAGCCGAAGGACGTCCACTGCTGGACATAGGCTTCCTCCAAGGATTTCCACGACGGCCGGTTCTGCGCTACCCGCATCCAGCGGCTTCCCGCCACCATCACCAGTTCATCGGTCCACCGAGTGGGAGGGCTGCCTACGCTACGTTTTCCGGTACAATTTATTGTACACAGAAAAAGTACTTACATACATTAAACAGGATAAAAACAAACAAAAGGTACAGCTTATTTCGTTAAGAAATTTCTTACAGCTGACCTTGGAAAGAAAAAACCGGTCAAGTGCGACTCGGGGTCACACAAACAGGGTTCCGCACCGAAACTTTACCTACCAACAGAACAAGACCTCTTAGTACATACTTTGTTCTAGATAAATAGGGGTCTATATACTTATTCTCTACTTTAGAAATTTCAATTTCACTGTAGGAACTGAAGGACTTTTGATTTTCTTATAGATTTTCCTGTAATGTATGCATTTAAACTCATATTCTGTGATTCTTTCAAGATTTTAGGCCCAGTAGTTTCAGAGACAAGGTGGGAATAGTCAATTTAAGCCTATTTTCTTAAATTACTTCAAAACTTTAATTAAAAAATATATATATTTGAGATTGTTACAACAAGCCCATTTATTTGATATGTCATATTATAATATATTATGAAAACCTTTTTTTTTTAAATAATGTACCCCCCAAAAGTGGCCCCCATGTTAAAAATTCATTTAGTTACGTTACATGTCCGTTTTCGGGTTACCGACTAACATATGTGTACCAAATTTCAACTCAATCGGTCCAGTAGTTTTCAAGCTTTGCTACGATAGATGGACGTACAGACAGACACACGAGTGATCCTACAATGGTTTCGTTTAGACCTTTTGAGGTAGGGCGGTACGGAACCCTAAAAAGTTACAAAAAAAATTGCAGAACACGTGTACTTAACAAAGACTATACAATTTTAGGCAATATTAATTTTAGGTAATATTAATTTTAGGCAATATTAATTGTAGTCAGTATTAATTTTAGGTAATATTAACAATGAAATAAGCTTAGTAAGATAGTGGGATATCTACGTACAAAATAATACATAAAATGCAATACTTATCGTAAGCGTCGGCGGCGAACCGGCTGGGGGCGCTACCTCCTGTCCGGGAGGTCGTGGTTCGAATCCTGCCACGTACCATAAATGTGTTTTCGAATTTCGATTTCATATGTACGTTTATCCGACGCTCTTACGGCGAAGGAAAATATCGCGAGGAAAGCTGAACACGCCTGCGAAGAAACTCCAAGGTCGTGTGTGAAGTCGACCAACCCGGACTGGGCCCGCGTAGTCAACTAATTCCCGATCGCCCTAATTATCAGGGTAGGCTCGAAAAAACCTAAATTGTACTTATTTGTTGCGATTGAAGTCGTGTTTCTAAATTTTGTGCGTTTTAATTATTAATTATAATAATATGGGTACAGTTATAATAA
This sequence comes from Coleophora flavipennella, assembly GCA_947284805.1. Lineage (NCBI taxonomy): Eukaryota > Metazoa > Arthropoda > Insecta > Lepidoptera > Coleophoridae > Coleophora > Coleophora flavipennella. The sequence goes on along the minus strand of OX369303.1, from coordinate 9,044,789 downwards.
TATAATTCTATTACTTAGCTCAGTGTGCGATTCATTTTATTGCTTTGACTGGTATGTACTTTCTACTTTAACTGTTTCGAAAGCTACCTACTTGTTGCGAATTGAGACCTTCCTGGTTTTACAATAATTGGCTATGAATTCAAGAAATTACTAGTAGGTAGGAACTGAAACTAAAACCAAACACGGAAGCTAAACAGGGGTGAACTTGGGGGCGATATAAACAGTTACTTGTGTAACAAGAGCACTAAATATTTTTTTGTTCCGATTCAAACTCAAATTTTGGTTATTTGTGATTATACGTTACAAAGATGTAAGGTTAAAATCATGTCCTATAGCCGTTTTTATTACAGGAAGCGCTCCAGCACATATATTTTTTCTGGAAACAAATAAAATTTTATTTTTTCTTCGGCTTTTTATTATTCACATTTGGTCAGCCCTTGACATCATCTCATCTGATGGTAAGTGACGATGATGCCGAAGATGGAAGCGGGCTTACCCCAACGCAATGGGGAACTGGCTATCTTATCTTCAAGCCGGTAAACGTTGATGTTTGGCGGCAGGACTTGGAAAAGATGATGGTGGTAGCTAGACAGGCGGGCTTAGAAAATGCCCTTTCACGAACCAAACCGAGTCAGAGTTAGAGTTCGCCGGGAATCGAACCCGCGACCTCCTGATGTAAAGCTAATGGCCTTAACCATTACGCCACGGAAGTGGTTACCGGTCTAAATTAGATATGTGCCTGCGTTACTAGGAAGATGAGACGGTAAATGAACTTTTCACTATAATTATTCGCGTATTCAAAGAGCTTTAGAGGCCCCAAAAGGAACTCCTAAGCCCATCCCTGTTGAGTTTCTAGGCAAGTTGGTATTTCTACAACTTTTCACGCTGCCAGGCAACCTAGTGAACGTTGTCACAGTATGACGATATGGCTTACAGTAACGCAACGTATTTTATGTCGCTCGATGCACCACCGGCGTAGGTACTAGCCCATACTAGCCTGTAGTCAGCCTGGCAAACACGCGGAGTTTACCATGCTGTGCCCCGCTGCCCGCTGCCCCACAAGTACCATTCCGTTGCTCTGAGTAAGTACATTCGTTGCACTACTGTAAGCCGCTATATTGTAATACTGTGCTTTGGGTGTCACATCACATCAGCTTATATATACGTTCCTACCGAGGCGCTCGAGCCTACCCTGAATAAGGGCGATCGGGCCTTAGTCGACCACGCGGGCCCAGTGCGGGTTGGTCTTTTTCACACAGAACATTCGAGTTTCTTCGCAGGCGTGTGTAGGTTTCCTCACGATGTTTTCCTTCGCCGTAAGAGCGTCGGATAAACGTACATATGAGATCAAAATTCGGAAGCACATTGGTACGAGGCTGGGCTCGAACCACGACATCCCGGATAGGAGGTAGCGGCCCTTGCCGTTGCGCCACAGACCCAAAGCGGGTGTACCGAACCCTAAAAACAAAGTTTTAGTACTTATGTATGTACACTGTACATTACACCGCTGCTGTGAATGACGCGTTATTTCTTAGGTTTCCAAAAAATCTGTTAAACCGGCGCCAATGACGTGTAAAAAATAACGCGGACGATGACGCTGGGCCAATATGACCCGAATTTTTTTTTTTAATTATCTGGTTATTTGCTGAATTATAACAAATTTAATACAAATTAAGAACTATTGCATGACCATGAAGTCATTGTAGTACCAAGATGTTTATGTTAATTTAGATATCAAACTATAATTTGGTTTTAATGCAACAACCTCAAAAGGGCAACTAAAATAATTTCTCTTTTGGAACTAAAAATGTATGGAGCTGTAGCCGTTTTATTTAAGAAAAGGGTATTTACCATTCTTCACTGGCGCTTGCTCACTACACTATGGTACAAATCATATGAATTGAGGTCTTATCTCCAGCTACTGAGAAAACCAAAAAAATTCCCCAATTGAAAATCGCTCGGGTCAATATGACCCAGCGTCATTGTCGCCGGGTTAATAATAGGCACTATGTACAGTACAGAGGCCAGCACATCAAGCTAGACACTTAGGACTTTGTAGCGTTCTTATGGCGTACGCGTATGGATCAGAATCGCACTAAGAATATCTAGCTCGATGTGCTGGTGTCTGTACGTATCTGATTGATTATTCAAAACTTCTTATCCTCGACATTATTATGATTTTAATGGTTTCCTACGTTACTTTATATCTAAGTATTTTGTTGATATGATAAGATAAGATACGGTACTATATTTTACATAAAAATAAAATAGATTCGTTCGATGTCAGTCGGATGTTGATTCGAGCGTCGGTGGCGTAACGGCTAGGGCCGCCGCCTCCTGCCCGGGAGGTCGTGGTTCGAATCCTGCCACGTACCAATTTGATTTCGAATTTATATTTCTTAAGTACGTTAATAGCCTATGTGTTAATCCAGATCCTAATCTGTCTACCTACCAATTTTTAGCCAGATCCGTTGAGTTGTTTTTGCGTGAAGAAGTAACAAACATAAACTCACAAACTTTCGCCTTTATAATATTAGTGTGATACATAAAGCACTTAATTAATTGACTTTATTTAATAAATAAATAATATAAAAAAATCCGACGCTCTTATGGTGAAGGAAAACATCGTCGAGGCGAAACCTGCACACGCCTGCGGGGAAACTCGCAGGTTGTGTGTGAAGTCGACCAACCCGCACTGGGCCCGCGTGGTAGGGTAGGCTCGAGCCCCTCGGTGGCGACGTATATGAGCTGATAGGATGAGAATTGATTTAAGTTTTTAATCAAAGCAATGGAAAAGTAAATGTCGGAATGCCAGTAAACAGCATGATGATTAGAGAAACGTAGCTAAGTGCGTGTCGGACTACGCGCGAATTAGGGTTGCGACTAGTATTAATACAGTACAGATGTAACAAAATTGATGTAGTTCCAGTTGAGGCCCTAAGATAGGTCAAATGACAATATTAAAATCAAATTATTTATAGACTGCGTAAAGCTATCACTATAGAAAAATATATTATTACTAGCTGTTTCCCGAGGCTTCACCCACATGGACAACGTTTCTATGACTTTTCGAGGGTGCGCAGTGCGCGAGCCGCAAGCGGCTCGCGAGCATGAAAAAAAGTAGTCTTTGTGCTAATCCAGGTACTAATCTGTCTACCTACCAAATTTCAGCCAGATTCGTTCAGTAGTTTTCACGTGAAGAAGTAACAAATATACACACTCACAAACTTTCGCCTTTATAATATTAGAGTGATACCTACTTATAATACTTAATTAAAATGACTCAATTGAATTCAATTTTGAAAATATTACCACTTTTTATGTAAAAAAATATAATATGGACCCTGGTTGACAACGGACAAACAGACAGACGGACATGGCGTAACTATAAGGGTTCCTAGTTTGACAAAATACCCTAAAAACTCTTTATTAGAATGAGAAAAAAAAAAAGTACATACGTAATCACTTTTATTTTTCTTGGTTTTCATCGGCACAGCATGATTGACGAATAGCTGCACGGTCAAATATGCGAGTGCCATGCACGCTAAGGAAGAATATTGATCTACATACCTACAGAATTTGAAACAATTATAAATCCTCGGTAGATAAGGCTTAGTGTAAGGAACACTTAAGATTTCATAAAAGAAAGATAGATTAAGGCTTATACCGCCACCAACGACCAACTTTGTAACCACTTTTTACTTCAATTAAGGATTTTTTTATCGAAAAAAAAAATGATTTTTTTATGTACAGGATATGAGGAGTGATTTTGATTTCCTCGAATTCCATTTTAAACCACAGAACTGAACAAAAAATAAATCCTATTGCGTCCTTTATTTTCTACTTGTAACCATAGAACTGCTGCAATTTTAATAAACATTATGATAATTTATGAACTTTTTAAAAAGAAACAATTCAAAATGATTTTGTATTCTTACTTTTTTGGAATTTCTCCTCATTTTATTTATAAAATTAAAAACCATAATTTTCGCACGATTCGTCCGCACCGATTGACTTAACAGCCGCAGTACGAGCTGACAAGAACTTTATTTCCAAGCTATTTTAGTTGATATTTGAAACATGCTAATTTTAGGGACGGAGGAGCCTTAAGAAAACGCTGAAAATGTGTTCAATATTTGGTCAGAAGAAGGACGTATTTTCTACGTGGTTAACTTTCTACTGCCTTATGTATGAAACTTATTCGTAAACACACATGTAGCTAAGTCAAAGTATATATATTAGTACTAACGTACTGTATATAGACACTCCCTGCAGCTCTCTAGATTCCGACCTCACCCTCTCGTCACCCAGATTGATACAGATTGGTTATAGTTTGGTTTTTAAACGTATAGGATTTGGCCGTGATCTTGTTTGCTCCGTCATTTGGATTTAGAAATGTCATTTCACGACCGTTGTATGCAGTGTCCGGGGTGTGGCTAGGTGTTGTAAAAACATTGTTGCAATCCGGCTAAAGAGAAATTTTCCAAGAACATCATCTACATATTCTTACTTAGGCTCATTACACGACCGTTCTTATATGTTTGTAGGAAGAGGACAACACCTTGGTTAAGGTTGCAAATAATCTTAAACAAACATGATTACAAATTGGTAATTTAGAAAGTCGTTAGGTAACTGGCGCCTACAGGTAAATAACGGTCAATGTACATAATAATAATGTTTGTATTATTCTAACACTATCAATGATTGATTGATTAACTAGAAAGATAGCTCTTAAGTACTTACGCCGTTTGATAATGCTAAAAATATAATGATAAACTAATAAAAATGTACATCATAAATCAAGCAATCTATCATATTGTTGTAGTGGAAGAATTTTGTTTCTTCAAAAAATCTGAGTCACAAAAGATCGGTTGAAGTAAATATCTGTTATCGCAAAATTCCCACAAAGTTTTAACGATATAGATAACGCACAAAACATAAACAAGACTTTGTGTACGTGTATGGGTAAAGTGGAAGTTCAAGTACATTTCTACGAAGGCCTGCTAAACATTAACTATCTTTACTCATAAAATTTACATTCCAAGTTAAAACTCGTAAAAACTTTACAGCTAGGTACTGAACAGTTTTATAGCCCGATCTTTAATTAGACGTTTGATAAACTTGAAAAGAGAAGAGATGAAAGTACCATTGATACAGGCGTCGTGTTTAAAAAAATAAAGTTAAAAAAAACAATCGCGGGAGCCATAAACAATGGTTTCATTCAAACGCATCGTGCGAGTGCAAGAGAGAAATATTTCAAAGCTACTCACCATGCAATGCAACCAGCATCTGAATACTGGACCACCATACAATGAATAAAACGATTCACAATGCAGAATAGAACACCTAATCTAACCTAAACTAACACTGAATAATCAAAATGATCAATAAAAATTTCGAAATTCAAGTTCAAAAGCACTGATCCGAAAACACACCCCTGTGGAACTTAAAGTTACAAAACGAATAAAACCGAATTCGGAGACGCGTGCGCTCTATTGCCGAGGGACGCGTGTCGTTGAATAGCTGCCGCTTCCAACTGAATTCATCGACCGACTGACTGATCGTCTGCCTGCCTGCGCTCGCGCCGGCAGCCCATCGGCTCTGTTTACTTATACCCCATGTGCAGTATTATCAAAGGCCTTTGTTTGAACCACTGCTTTATCGCTTTGAAATAGAGTCGCGTTTAGATTTGTTTGTTCAATCTCTGTCTGTACAGTCAGATATGCGCATTCGTCATCTGTATGAATGAAAAATAAACTGTACCGAAGCTTTCTGATTCTATCCCGCGTTATTATTATCATTGCTTTAATTAATGTTTTCGGCCTACTTGATACGGAGACTACGTGTTTGTATTCCGTGTAGAGTTAACATTTTACTTACGTGTATGTGTGATGATTAGCAATTGAATTTTATGGCATTTATATTTCTGCTTTCTAAGAATTTAATAGCTATGTAACTATGTATATGGAAAAGAACGTGTGTTTACTTCAAATAGAGATCTTGACCCTACCATTATTTATTACGTTATAAATGATATATCGTGTTTCGTGGATATTTGTTATGTTATTATAAAATTTTATTTGAGTACCTAATGCATTATTACGACTACTTTATTGTTCTATAGAAGGGAAGGAATGTACTTACTAATTATACACTGATTTCCAACAGACAGATCTATTTTTATGAACAAAGGAAATATAAAATAGGTTGATCTATTATTTTCTCCAGACGAGTCACCACACAGTTCATTGTACTCGCAATTTCCCGTAAAACTATTATTTGGAATGTCCAAAATAAAATGTGACGTAAGCTCTTCTGTCAGACGATCTGATTTAGCTTTTCACCGTAACACATTACATTTGTGATGGTTGAAACTTTTATGGATAGAATCTAAAGTTAGGTCATTGTGAATTCGGAGAAAAAGTTTAGTAAAGTAGGTATTTGACTGTAGTGACGAAAGCTTGACGCTGATTGGGGTTTTTATGAATTAAGATGACGATATTGATATTGACGCTAAAAGAAACCTTCTAGAGGAAGCCAGCCAACCAAATCCCACTAATATTATAAACTGGCTGTTTCCCGCGGCTTTACCTGCGTGGACCACCTCTGACTTTTTGAGGGTGCGCAGTGCAAGGAAGGAAGCGGGCAAGAAAAAATGTAGCCTATGTGTTAATCCAGGTCCTAATCTGTCTAACCTACCAAATTCCAGCCAGATCCGTTCAGTAGTTTTTACGTGAAAGAGTAACAAACCTACATCCATGCATTCTTACAAACTTTCGCGTTTATAATATTAGTAGGAAGGATGTGAAAGTTTGGATCGATGGATGTTTGTAATATAATCACGCCAGAACCGCTAAACGGCACTGGATGAAATTTGGTAGGTACAGAGATAAGGACCCACATTAACTTACAGAGTACTTTTATTCCCGACTAGCTGTGCCCGCGACTTCGTCCGCGTGGAGCTGTTGAATTTTCCCACGTCTTGAATTTTTCGGGATAAAAAGTATTCTACATGTTAATCCGGGCTATAAGAAACTACGATACAAAATTTCATCAAAATCGGCCTAGTAGTTTTTGAGTGATGCGTGAACATACAGACAGACAGACAAAAATTCCAAAAGTTGTTGTTTTGGCCTCTATATCATCAGTAATGTCCACCACAGTTATTATTTTCCAAAAAGATTTCATGTACAGAAACGGCGCCGTTACAGTTTTATTATCTACTAGCTGTTTCCCGCGGCTTCACCCGCGTGGACAACGTTTCTATGACTTTCCGAGGGTGAATTTCAGTCTGATCCGTTCAGTAGTTTTTGCGTGAAAGACATCATACATCCATACATTGTTTCAATCAAACATTCACGTTATAAAGTAGTTCCCGTAAAGTTCCTGTCAACTCTCTCTTTATTGTTAATTTCTACAAAAAAAAACTTTTTTTTCTTTGATAAAAAAACGCGTATTATGTATGGAGACTTTCACTTTTTCTAATTCTTAGTATTTTTTGTTATATCAGCAACAGTGACAGACGGACAGACGGACGGACATCGAAGTCTTAGCAATAGAGTCCCGTGATAACCCATTGGGTACTTACGGAAACAGAAATACATCATCTGTGAAAATTTCAACTGTCTACCTATTACGGTTCATGAAATGCAGACGGACGGACGGACAGCGGAGAGTTTGTAATAAGGTCCCGTTGGTCGGAACGGAGCCCTAAAAATTATCTCAAATTTAGATATTTAAAATATAAATAAAATAAAATATAAATAATCTGGGACAAATCACACATGATCATCTGGCCCCAAAGTAGGATTCCCTGTGTTATGGGTTACCAGAGACTGATATACATACTTATATACGTTTAAATACACACATATATAGATATATTTAACACCCAGACCACAGTATATATATTAGTACTAACCCAGACAAGTAACTATTTAGTAATCTGTGCCCAGACACAGAGCAAATAAATCTGCTCATCACACAAATGCTTGCCCTGGGTGGGGATCGAACCCACAACCCTCGGATCAGTAGTCAAGGGCACTAACCGCTGAGCCACCGAGTCAGTCAGTTTAAAAGGAAACGAAGATCAATAAAAAATAAAATTTAGTATCAGTTATCACTTTCAAAATTCGTTCTGTGCGTTGATAAATGATTTTCAGTAAGACCAATAGGGGATCGGACTGCATCAAAAATAAATTCTGAAATATGATTTCCTAAATTTCTCTCCTCTTCAAGTTTCAAATAACCTTACGTGTTTTGTTTTTCCATCAGGCACGTCTTCAGTTTTTAATTGATCAAATTCACAAAATAAGTTCGTCAATGACCCTAAAAATCTATGACGTCACGCCTCGGTATTTCAAACATTTTTAGAACGAAATTTCATTTTTGACAGATCATAAAAAGTAACTCAAATGACTAGCAGTCCGATTCGCTTTTCCAATCGAAATTGAAGCTAATGAATGATACAGTATCACATTAATTAAACAATTAATCAATATTAAGTTTTGATTATATGTATATATGTTGATTCTATAAAAAATTGACATTGTTGATTACCTGAGACTGTAATCTGACTTATGACATTATTTGTAAAATAAAATAAGTTTTTTTGAATATTTACTTTTAAAACTATGTACACGTTATATGTTAAGTCGTGTATGTAACTTTTGCTCTTAACTTTTTCTTTGTTTTTAATCCAAATTTCACTACTAGGTTGACTGGAAGAGATCCCGTAAGGGATAAGTCCGCCTTTACACCATACATATCTGTTTTATGTTCTGTATTCAAACATGTCAATAAAGAGTTTCAAACGAACAAACCAAAGTGTGTAAACACCTATTTAAAATATATTTTTTTGATTTGATTTGTGTCTATCTTAGACTTTCTTACATGCATTTATAACATTGTATCAAAAGGTACCTTGGGGGAGGCCTTTGTCCAGCAGTGGACGTTTTCCGGCTGATATGATGTTGATGATGATCAGAAGGTAACTAGCTATTACAATATGTACATACCTACTAATAATGAGAACTAGAATAAACTTTGTACTGTCAGACCTTACTGATGCTCCTGGAGAAGGATTGCCAGAGGTCAACAAGGACCTCGCCACTCGTTCTGGACGCCGAGTGCGGTTTCCAGACTTTTATCGTCCTTGACGGTCTCTGGAGGGGGGATGGCGTAGGAAACCAAACTTTATTTTTAAGGCCCTAAGATGGGTCAAATGACAATATTCAATTCATATTATTGAAAGATTATGTAAAGCTATCACCATGTAAAAAATATATAATATACTTAAAGTAATAAAAAATCGATTTAATTGAATTAAATTTTAAAAATATTACCAATTTTGATGTAAAAAAATATACTGTAGACCCTGTTTTTGGCATTAATTGCAAAATTTCTCGAAAACGAATAGTTAATGTTGAATGAAACCAACACACAAAAATCGGTGACTTTAAGACCTTTCATTTTAATTGAACACATTTTTTTAAACTTATTTGAAAGTGATGAAAAGTAATAAAAACATGTAAAAATCGAGAATTGGGCGTTCGGTTTCAACGTAACAGCCGCGTTGAAGCTCGCATTAATTTGAACTTAAAATGAATAGACTTACGTTCGATATTATTTAAACACGTTTCAACCTGCTCGGGTTGAGTGCTCTTAGGGCCTTAATGAGTTTTGACACCTCAACCGAGGGGCTCGAGCCTACCCTGAATTAGGGCGATCGGGCCTTAGTCGACCACGTGGGCCCAGTGCGGGTTGGTCGACTTCACTGCGAGTTTCTCCGCTGGCGTGTACAGGTTTCCTCATGATATTTTCCTTCCCCGTAAAAGCGTCGGATAAACGTACATATGAATTCTAATTTCAAAATCACATTGGTACGTGGCAGGTTTCGAACCACGACCTCCCGGACAGGAGGCGGCGGCCCTAGCCTTTACGCCTCCGACGCTCTTAATCATTTTATATTAGAAGATAATTATTTATTACGGATCTTTTTTTTTGTGAATTGAGTAACTGAGAATAGAGAGTCGGTGGCGTAACGGATAGGACCGCTACCTCCTGTCTGGGAGGTCTTGGTTTGAACCTTGCCACGTACCAATGTGATTTTAAATTTCGATTTCATATGTACGTTTATCCGACAATCCTTCGGTAAAGTAAAAAAACATCGTGAACAAACTCAGATAATAAAATAATGCTTTATCATTTGTTATCCTCAGAATACCGAACAAATAACAACAAAAGGGCAATAGAGCGTGCTATGCTCGGAGTTTATCTGCGTAATCGAATCAGAAACGAGCGGGATCCGTTGGGGTACCAAAGTAACCGACATAGCTCCCAAGTACGGATGATGACAGCATCAGATATAATTTATGAACTCTTGATCACTAACTTGCCCTCCTACTTAAACTTCGGAAAACCTTACTCGTTTTGTTTTCCATCAAGTCTTCGATTACTTAATTCATCAAAATCACAAAATGAGTACGTAAATAACGCTGCAAAACTATGACGTCACGCCTAGGTATTTCAAACATTTTTAGAACAAAATGTCGTTTTTGACAGATGATAAAAAGTAAATCAGATGACTAGCATTCGTCATTCCTAATGCGAGGCACATAGATCGTAGAATGGATGGCAGTTGGGGCAATAAAGTTCTCGAGTGGCGTTCGCGCACTGGAAAACGTAGCGTTGGCAGGCCTCCTACTCGGTAGACCGATGACCTGGTGAAGGTCGCGGGAAGCCGCTGGATGCGGGTGGCACAGAACCGGTCGTCGTGGAAATCTTTGGGGGAGGCCTATGTCTAGCAGTGGACGTCCTTCGGCTGATATGGTGATGATGATGACAGAACAGACCAGAACACGCGTAGGTACCTACACTACAGCTACTAATATATATACAGGGTGTAAAAAAAATGGTGTAGGACCCGTTAACTGGGGGCTCTACTCATAATACTGAACAACTTTCCCCAAGGAACCCATAGTCAACTCTCAAAAAAAAAATTGGACCCTCCATACTAAAATTCACAAAATTGGTCGATCAGCTGTTCGATTTGTATGAAGAGTAAAAATTTTTTTTTGCGATTTCAGCAAAGTCGTAGAACAAAAGTTGTTCAGTATGATGAGTAGAACCCCCAGTCAACGGGACCTACACCAATTTTGTTACACCCTGTATACATTGACTACAGTGAGAATAGTATGACTACGTTAGTACTAATACATATATTTTGGTATGACGCGCGCTGAAGCCAAGAACTCTTCGGCTGTATTATTGCTAGTTTAGGCGAAGTAACTATTTAGTAATCTGTGGTTTAGGTCGGAATTTAAAACTTTTTGATTAAGAAAGAACCAGTGCTTGTTTACTCACAAATATAAATCACTTATGCAGGATGTAGAAGGGCCAAAACGTAAAAACTACACCGATTTAGAGTAGTTTCACACAAGCACAAGTTGTCTCACTTTTATCGCCGTACGCGTGTTCGGACTTATTCTGTCATCATCATCGTACCAGCCGAAAAACGCCCAATGCTGGACAAAGACCTCCCTCGAAGATTTCCACGACGACCGGTCCTGCGCTGACCGCATCCAGCGGCTTCCCGCAGTCGTCGGTCCATCGCGTGGGAGGCCTGCCTACGCTACGTTTTCCGGTGCACGGTCGCCACTCGATAACTTTACTGCCCTTAACGGCCATCGGTTCTACGAGCTATATCTGGTTTATTCTGTATTCTGTGTTAATATTTAATCGTGTTTTCATCTACACGGTGAAAAATAGTTCCTACTATTACTTTGACGTGGCTAAAGTCGTCGTATCAATCAGACAGGTTAACTGACCACAAACACGGTAAGAACCGGAATGGGTATGACTGCTAGTAGCATTTCATTTTTAGGGTTCCGTACCCAAAAGGTAAAAACGGGACCCTATTACTAAGACTTCGCTGTCCGTCCGTCCGTCTGTCTGTCTGTCTGTCACCAGGCTGTATTTCATGAACCGTCATAACGAGACAGTTGAAATTTTCACAGAAAATGTATTTCTGTTGCCGCTGTAACAACAATTATATACTAAAAATTAGAAAAAAATAAATAATACAAAAAAAACTTTTTTTAAACATGAAGAAACTAGTGCCATCCAGTATGATGGTACGGAACCCTTTGTGTGCGGTTCTAACTTGCACTTGGCTGGTTTTTTTTTTCCGTGCTTTGCAATTTTAGTACGGTTGGTGTCGGTTGCTATTGCTACTGGCAGTCGGTAAACTTAAGTCACAGGCCATAATAGGCGACTTCATATTTTCTGGCAGTGGGTTTTTTTTCTTCATTATTGGTAAGGCCTTGGCATCATCTTAACTAAATGGTACGTGACGATGATGTCGAAGACGGAAGCGGGCTCACCAAGATTCCCCAACGTAATAAGAATCTGACTATCTTATCTTCAAGCTGGAACACATCAATGTTATTAACATTCCATATTTTCGTGGCAATACTTGTAATATGGTGGTAGCTAGCCAGGCGGGCTTAGAAAATGTCCTACCACCAACCAAACCGAGTGTTACAAAGTAAGACTCCACCGGGAATCAAACCCGCGACCTTATTGATTGAAGCTAATAGACATAACTATTACTCCTCGGAGGTGGTTCGCCACAACCTCCAACATTCTTGACTTGGCCCCGTGTTTATCTGTGGACTATGACCTAACTTTCCCGAAATAAGGGGAAAAGTCCCGTGCCCTAGCAGGGGAACTATATGAGTTGTTAACCAAGTACTTATCACTTACGGAACTCGAATCAGCGATCATTGACTTCACAGTCAGGACCGCTAACTACTCGGTTAACCTGTTCAGGAAGATAGTTAAACAAACCTTGATCTGTCGAGCCTTCTTAATTTAGAAGTATCTAGTATGAAAGGTTTGAGAGAGTTAAATTAGAGTTTAAATCATAGTCAGTGATAGAAATCGTGGGAATTGACTCAGTGTAATTATAATCAGTAGAGAAACATGCTTTTATATTTGACTCAGTGTAGTTAGAATCAGTAGAGACATATGTCTCTATATATATTGGAATCACTGTAGTTAAAATCAGTAGAGAAACATGCTTTTATATTTGACTCAGTGTAGTTACAATCAGTAGAGACATATGTCTCTATATATATATAGGATTCGCTGTAGTTAAAATCAGAAGAGAAACATGGCTCTATATTTACTCAGTGTAGTTAGGATCATTAGAGAAACACGCCTCTATATTTTACTCAGTATAGTTAGAATCAGTAGAAGGACATGTCTCTATCAATATTGGAATCGCTGTAGTTAAAATCAGAAGAGAAACATGGCTCTATATTTACTCAGTGTAGTTAGAATCATTAGAGAAACACTCCTCGATATTTCACTCAGTATAGTTAGAATCAGTAGAAAAAAACGCCTCTATATTTGACTCAGTGTAGTTATAATCAGTAGAGAAACATGCTTTTATATTTGACTCAGTATAGTTAGAATCAGTAGAAGGACATGTCTCTATCAATATTGGAATCGCTGTAGTTAAAATCAGAAGAGAAACATGGCTCTATATTTACTCAGTGTAGTTAGAATCATTAGAGAAACACTCCTCGATATTTCACTCAGTATAGTTAGAATCAGTAGAAAAACATGCCTTTATATTTGACTCATACATACATTTTACCACTTTGGAAGTGTCTCTCGCGCAAACTATTCAGTTTAGAAAAAAATGATATTAGAAATCTCATCATTTTTTAAAAAACCTATCCATGTATGGGTTTGATGGAAAAAAAAACAAGTTTCAGTTCTAAGTATAGGGAACCCCCAAAATTTATTGTTTTTTTCTATTTTTGTGTGAAAATCTTAATGCGGTTCACAGAATACATCTACTTACCAATTTTCAACCGTATAGTTCTTATAGTTCCGGAAAAAAGTGGCTGTGACATACGTACGGACAGACAGACAGACAGACATGACGAATCCATAAGGGTTCCGTTTTTTCCCATTTGGCTACGGAACCCAAAAAAGGAGTATAATTTTTCTAGTGTGTATGTATGTAGGTACTTATGCATGTAAGACTGTAAGTGTATGCATCTCTGTTCCTTTGGCTGAATCTGTCCTGAACGACTTATGGTCTTTAGAGTGCGATATGTCGTGTGATTCGTCTTGATCCCGTGAGTGATATACTGATCCTATATCACAATTTTACCCAATGGGGAATATGCATTATTATTATTATTTTTGCTTCAATAAAAGCTCATTTTTATAAGAAATGCTATAGAAAAAATATTTTTGTATAACTATAAAAATAACCAAGATATAAGCTATTAAAGATTTATCTCTATCTTTCTATTTTTATTTCTATCTTTCTTTCTTTTAAAGAGGAGCAGTCGGGTTTTAAGTTTTAATGGAATTGGTTAGGTTATTATTAGTTATTAATCAAAGTGTGCATATCTGTCTATTACTCTTTCATGCTAAAACTACTAAACCAATAAGTCCTTTTCTTACCTTTCATGTATTATGCTCGAAGCTTCCCTCCCTACGCTACGCGATCGAATCAAGAGATCCGCAGGAGAACCAATGTAACGACATAAGTCACAGAATCGCTAAACTGAAGTGGCAGCGAGCGGGGCACATAGTTCGTAAAACAGATGGCCGTTGGACAGTGAAGTTATAGAGTGGCGACCGCGCACCGGAAGACGTAGTGTAGGAAGGCCTCTCACACAGTGGACCGACGACCTCTGGATACAGGACCGGTCGTCATGGCAATCCATGGGGGATCCTTCGGCTTTTCTAATGATGATGATGCATATCTATGAAAGCAGAAATACATCAACTGTGAAAATTTCAACTGTCTAGCTCTCACGGTTCATGAAATACAGCCTGGTGACAGTCGGACAGACAGATAGAGAGACAGGCCAACTGATGGCAAAGTCTTATTAATAGGGTCCCGTTTTTACCCTTTGGGTACGAAACCCTAAAAAGGTGCATTTCATCAGACGGGAAAATTGCTAAGAAAAGAGAGAGAGATAGATGATCCATATCTAATACCTAGGTATACCATACACCCTAGACACCTAGACACTTCATACAACGGGCCAGAAATGACATTTCAAAAAAAGAATGACGTAGCAAACGAAATGGCTGCGAAATCCTATACGTTCGATAACCAAACTGTAACCAATCTGTAGCAATCTGGGTGACGAGGGGGTGAGGTCGCAATCTAGAAAGCGGCAGGGAGTGTCCATACTGTATGTTAGTACTAATATATAATATGCTTCCAAAATATATTCCACCGCTGCAAGGAATGCTTCTACTCGTGAAACTGAACTGAATAACTTTCTCCAAGGCACCCATAGTCAAACCGCAAAAAAATTTTTCGACTTCCCATACTAAGTTCGCCGTACAGCTGATCGACTTAGCATGAACGAGCAAAAACTTTTTTTGCGATTTGACTATGGGTTCCTTAGAGAAAGTTGTTCAGTTTCACGAGTAGAAACACCCCTTGCAGCGGTGGCATATATTTTGGAAGCAACCTGTATATACTTTGCCTTTTTTTTTTTTTTATTCACAATTGGTAAACCCTTGACAACATCTCACCTGGTGGTAAGTGACGATGTTGCCGAAGATGGAAGCGGGCTTACCAAGATTCCCCAACGCAATGGGGAACTGGCTATCTTATCTTCATGCCAGAACACACCAATGATATCAACATTGATATTTGGCGGCAAGACTTAGATAAGATGGTGGTAGCTAGCCAGGCGGGCTTAGAAAATGCCCTACCACCAACCAAACCGAGTCTTACAATTGACTCCGCCGGGAATCGAACCCGCGTCCTCCTGTGTAAAGCCAGTGAATTTTGTCTCTGAGCTACGGAGGCGGTTAAAACACATAGAGGGTTAATTAACCGACTCTACTCTACAGGATGCCTTATTTGCGGCTATTAGAGCAAAAAATCAACTTCCTGTATAAGCGACGGACCATATTTCACAAACGGGTTTATCTTCAAGGAAATGAAAGATTTATTTACTCGCACACAGAAGTAGATGCGCTGTTCAGTAGTAAGCGTTGAAAGTAAACAGTAGCACATGGTAGTCCGCATTACCACAGTATTACAATATGGCTTACAGTAGCGCAACGCCTTTGATATCGCACGATGCCGCCACGGCGTAGGTACTAGCAGTATTAGCCTTTAGCCAGCCTGACAAACTCGCCGGAGTTTGTCAGGCTGTGCCGCGCCGCCCGCTACCCCGCAAGTACCTACCCTTCCGTTGCTCTGCGTAAGTACATTCGTTGCTCTACTGTAAGCCGCTATATTGTAATACTGTGACATTAGGTCTGCATCTACGATACGTGCAGTATGTAAAGAATGCACCTTCTTACATTTACTCGGCGGTCCAAAAAGGAGGTCAAATATTTTTTTTTAAGTGAAAACTTCTTTAGGCGCGTTGGGCATTTTTTGAGATGAGGAAAAGTCCATTGAACCCGTGACCTCCTGGTGTGAAGCGAATGGACTAACCATTACGCCACGGAGGCGGTTAGCGGTCCTAGCTTTAGAAACACTAATGACACGTTTTTTAACGACTGTGAAGATCTTTTTTTCAGAAAACGGCACATCTGACAAAAGTCATCATCATCATCATCATATCAGCCGAAAAAACGTCCACTGCAGCTGGACAAAGGCCTCCCTCAAGGATTCCACGACGACTGCCCCAACGGCCATCTGTTCGACGAGCTATTTACCCTCCCCACTGCCACTTCAGTTAGGGACCCTATTCTTCTTTTAACCGCCTCCGTGGCGTAATGGATAGTCCATTCGATTCACACCATTCGAAGGTCGCGGGTTCGATTCCGGCAGGGTCAACTTGTAAGACTCGGTTTGGTTGGTGCATGGTTGGTGGTAAGGTATTTTCTAAGCCCGCCTGGCTAACTACCACCATCTTATCTAAGTCTTGCCGCCAAACATCAGTGTTAACAACATTGATGTGCTCCGGCTTGAAGATAAGATAGCCAGTTCTCCATTGCGTTGGGGAATCTTGGTAAGCCCGCTTCCATCTTCGGCGTCATCGTCACTTACCATCAAGTGAGATGATACCAAGGGCTTATCAATTGTAAATAAGTGATTTTCCCGAAACCATACATTATGCGTGGCTTCACACGCTCTTGGCCGGTTTTATTCTCTTATCGCATTCAGTTGTTATGTAAAATACTTTAATAAATAAATAAATAAATATTCTGGGACAAGTCACACATGGTCATCTGGCCCAAAGTAGGTTTCCCTGTGTTATGGGAACCAGAGACTGATATACATACTTATATACGTTTAAATACATACATATATAGATATTTAACACCCAGACACAGGGCAAACAAATCTGCTCATCACACAAATGTTTGCCCTGGGTGGGGAACAAATCTGCTCACCACACAAATGTTTGCCCTGGGTGGGGATCGAACCCACAACCCCTTGGATCAGTAGTCATGAGCACAAACCACTGAGCCACCGAGTCAGTATTAGTTATTTCTTGAAATGGTTTTAACCGGAGTACATTGATACGATGATCGTATCAGTCGAAAAACGTCCACTGGTGGACAAAGGCCTTCCCCAAAGATTGTAGTACACACTGTATCCACCGGAGTACAATACAGTACAATACAATACTCTTTATGGCATGACAACATAAAAAGAAGAAAACAACACAGAAGAAATATTATACAATAGACGGCCTTATTACTAGGTAGAAATTTCTTCCATGCATCCTTTGTAGTAAATCCCAATCTTATTCTTTTAATATATATAAATCTCGTGTCACAATGTTTGTCCTCAATGGACTCCTAAACCACTTAACCGATTATAATAAAATTCGCACACCATGTGCAGTTCGATCCAACTTGAGAGATAGGATAGGGTAGGGTAGGGTAGTGTAGGGTTGGGTAGTTTAGGGTAGGGTAGGGTAGTGTAGTGTAGGGTAGTGTAGAGTAGTGTAGGGTAGGGTAGTGTAGTGTAGTGTATGTAGGGTAGGGTAGTGTAGGGTAGGTTAGTGTAGTGTAGTGTAGGGTAGGGTAGTGTAGTGTAGTGTATGTAGGGTAGGGTAGGGTAGTGTAGGGTAGGGTAGTGTAGTGTAGTGTAGGGTAGTGTAGGGTAGTGTAGGGTAGGGCAGGGCAGTGTAATGTAATGTAAGGCGGTACGAAGTTCGCCGGGACAGCTAGTAATGTTATAAATATGAAAGTTTGAATGGATATTTAATCACGCCAGAACAGCTGAACGGATCTAGAGAAAATTTGGTAAGTAGACAGATTAGAACCTGGATTAACCTATAGGCTCCTTTTTATACTGATTTCTTAAGTAGTTCCCTTGAAATAGCTGTTAATTCTCTTTCTTTTTGTTAATTTCTGTTACGTCGGCGTCGTGATGAAGCGAAGGATTGACGTGCTATTTTGCACAGACATAGTTGTGGGGTTGGAAAGTGACGCAGACTACTAATTCGCATATCCCGACATAGTTCCCGAGGGATCTAGAGAAATACCCTCGAAGACAGACATATAAACTATGTTCATGCGAGCGAATCCGTTGGCAAAAGCTAGTACCGTATAATCTGTAGTATTTACTTTCATTCTCGTATTCTAATATTTTTTTTATTTAAAAGTAAACGTATGTAACATAACACCTATACAGTTAACCATACAATCACTTGGAAGTTGGCACTTTCTGCTTGGCAGTTAGCCATCACGTCATCGCATAATTTGGTCAACAGCTCTCGAATTCATAAAAACAATGTCAACAATCAATGAACCACATTTTGTCCGTCTGTCTGTCTTGACACCCGGAACACTTCACGAGGTAACGACCTGAGTTCAAAGAACTGGTCCATTTAGAAATGAAGTAAGAGTTTGGTCACATTAAGTCACATTTGTTTGACTACTTTGAGAGTTCCCGCGTTTACGCCACTTTTGAGGTCATAACATTATAACATTGAGGCCGAGCGGCGTAGTTCAAAGGAACTTGCGTGGTTGGGTCGTACCTACTTTCGTACCATAAACCTAAAATGTTTTTCAGGTGTATATGTATGTATATATGTATGAATGTATATTTGTATGTGTGTGTGTATGTATCTATGTATGTGTATGTATCTATGTATGTAGTATGTATGTATGTTCATTGGATAAGCCTGTGGCAGTAAATAATTTATGTTTTTTTGCCTGTGTCCTAAACGCCTTAAGGCCTTAAAGAAACCCTTTCAGAAAATAATGCAAATCCCATAATCGAGGGTTGTAAAAAGTCATTTTTCTGCGGTTGAAACTGCGATACATTTATCATTTTTTTTCAATAAATTTATTAAATAATATAGGAGTATATCTGCTACATAGTGTAGGAGGTCAAAACACGATTTGATAAAATTTTCTCTATAGAAAAACATTGCAAAATTCGCTTAAATTTTGTCAATTTTTGCTGTAGTCCACAAAAACCAGTTTTACTTCACTACAGTTAGACGTACGTACGTTTTTTTTCTCTTTTATTCCTCAATAAAACCTGACATATTGTCGGCTTTAGTTTTTTGCAAAAATCCCTTTAAATAAGTTAAAAAAATAAATCATTGAAAAAGTGCATAAAAGTGTAGTTATTTTCTTTACTCTATAAACGTAAATAAAAAAACAGAGACAACTGTTCTGAACAATACCTCGCCTTAAGGCGCTAAGATCACTCAATCCGAGCAGGTTGATATGTGTTTCAATAATATCGAACGTAAATCTATTCATTTTAAGTTTATATCAATGCGGGCTTCAATGCGGTTGTTACGTTGAGACTGAACGCCCAATTTTCGATTTTTATATGTTTTTATTACTTTTCATCACTTTCAAATAAGTTTAAAAAAATATGTTCAATTAAAATGAAAGGTCCTAAAGTCACCGATTTTTGTGTGTTGGTTTCATTCAATATTAATTATTTGTTTTCGAGATATTTTGCAGTTAAAGCCAGAAACAGGGTCTGCAGTACATTTTTTTACATCAAAAGTGGTAATATTTTTAAAATTTTATTCTATTAAATCGATTTTTTATTACTTTAAGTATATTATATATTTTTTCTATAGCTTTACACAGTCTTTCAATAATTTAAATTGAATATTGTCATTTGACCCATCTTAAGGCCTTTATGGCTTTTGGAGTGCGAGGTGTTGTTAAATTCGTGTTGATCCCGAAAGTGACAGGATAAATTTTAATCCGACTGTCCGGTAAGAGTTTTTATGCAGTCGAGTTTTTAATTTTAGGGAACCACCGGGTCGTTCCTTTCCCTCTAATATGGTTGAAAGGAGCGGTGGCTGACTCTCGCGTTATACTCGTTACTGTCCGTGTGAACTGGCCTACTCTTGTCAGAGGCGTTTATGACATTCAATGATTTTAATGTATCTTCTCGTGTTATATTGTTTTCATGTTCTAATGGCATAATTTGTTTTTTTTATATCAAGGATTGGATTTTGACGTTATTAACTAATTATTGTTTTCTTTCTTGATTTTTTACAAATGAAATTATGTAATCACTATTTTATGACTATCAGAAAGAGTGTAATTTGCAACTATCCCTACTAATATTATAAATGCGAAAGTAACTCTGTCTGTCTGTTACGCTTTCCCGCAAAAACTACTGAACGAATTTGCCTGAAATTTGGTAGGTAGAAAGATTAGGACCCGGATTAAGACATAGGCTACTTTTTACCACGCTCGCGAGCCGCTTGCGGCTCGCGCACTGCGCACCCTCGAAAAGTCATAGAAACGTAGTCCACGCGGGTGAAGCCGCGGGAAACAGCTAGTTTTGAATAAATATCTTGAATCTTGAATTTTTTAATTTCATTAGTTAGGTTGTTATTTGGTTTAAATAATAAATTTGTATCTTTAAATCTTGGACAATATTAAATCATTTGTATTTTGACTTCTGTTCTGACTAAGTCGATATACGATATACTTTATTGCAGTCACAGACCTTTTACATGTGTGTGTGTGTGTGTGTGTCACGTGCGTGTGTGTGTGATGAAAGGTCACAGCCCTTTAATATTGAAATTGAAAGCATCCGGAAGATTTTCGATGGAGTGGCGGAAAAAATCAAAAATCGAATTGACCTTCCAATTATGAATTAAGTTAGTATGAGTGACAGATTTGTCCCTTGTGTCCCTACTCTAGTACTTTTTGTTTTATGGTTTGTTCGCAAGCGATCCAAAATGATTGTTCTTTGTACTGTGTTATCCTACGGAGTTGTTCTACCTAAGGAGGAGGTTTTCAATTCGAGTGTAATTTTTAGGGTTCCGTACCCAAAGGGTAAAAACGGGCTCTTTTTAATATAAGACTTCGCTGTCCGCCCGTCTGTCCGTCTGTCACTAGGCTGTATTTCATGAACCGATATTCACAGATGATGTATTTCTGTTGCCGCTATAACAACAAATACTAAAAATTTTATAAAGAAAAGAATCCATACAAAATCGTGTTTTTTAAACGTGAAGAAACTAGCGCCAGCTAGTATGATAGTATAGAACTGAAGCAACTAGCGCCATCTAGTATGATGGTGCGTAACCCTATTTGTGCGGTTCTGACTCGCTCTTTGCCGGTTTTATTGTATGTTTGTTACGTGATTTCTATGCGGATTATAAACCGATTTTAATAATGTAAATTGTAACAAAATCGGAAAATTACCGAAAACAAAAATAAAAAACAAAACAACTTTGTTGTTGCATTAAATGAGTTTGCGTGTAACATCGTCGACTACTTCATCACTTCCCATCAGGTGAGTCGCAGTCAAACGCACTCTTTCTAATAAAAAACAAACAAATAAAAAATGTTAAACCCGTTTTTAGAAAAACTTAAACCCTTTCTTTGTCAATCGGGTAAGAATGTCTCCTATGTACCTCGCACTCAAAAATCTATCAAAGCCGTTTAGGAGTGACTTATATCTCATCTGTAGTTTACGCTAAAGAGCATGCCAAAGAAACATACATACATACACTCGAAAAACACAACCCTCCTTCTGGCGCAGTCGGGTAAAAAAGAAAGAAAACAAAGTACAAAATAAATGTAAAATTAAGAGATGTACAATTCGGGCGTTTTATTTCTTATCTATGAAAGCGATTTCTACCAGACAACCCAGTGCTCAGAGAAAAAACAAGAATACATGAAGAACGCGAACAGCAACAAAAAAAAATTGGTAAGGATAAATAGTTTTTCAATTCACTTTTTTCTTGCTTCTCAAAAACAAAGTAATAGTTTTATACATAATTGAAATGACTTATACAGTATGTAACAATATTGGTGTAGGTCCCGTTAACTGGGGCTTCTACTCATCATACTGAACAACGTTTGTTCTACAAGTTTGCTGAAATCGCAAAAAAATATTTGAATTCTTCATACAACATGATCGGCTGATTGACCAATTTTGTGCATTTTTCTATGGACCGTTTTTTTTTTGCAAATTGAGCGTGGGTTCCTTGGGGAAAGTTGTTCAGTATGATGAGTAGAACTCCCAGTTAACGGGTCCTACACCAATTTTTTTACAGCCTGTATAAAGCGTTGAAGGGTATGATTTAGAGGAACGCTAAGGAACAAGCCCTTTCCTATTTGGAAGGGAGTTAGACGCAAGGGAAGATGGATAGACATTCATTTGATAATCCCGCGCTTTTCGAAATGTCACGTTATTGCAAGAAAAAATGAGTTCCATTTCTTTTTGGGTCAAGTTCTCGCACGTTTGTTTACCTGAAGTTAAAAGGTTTTTTATTACTTTATAAAAGCTGGCTAAAATATCCGGGAACTTTGGTCAAAGTAGGATTTCGCCGCCATTTTGTTTGTTCCGTCATTCCTTTTTTGAAATGTCATCTCTGGCCCGTTGTATGAAGCACAAAACAGATAAGTATATGAAGTGTCCAGGGTGTGCTTTGGTTTTGCGCTACTTTGAGAGATTGTATGAAACCATTTATAGTTTTTTGATAGATATGTCAAAATGACATAAAGTAAAGTAGGTCGGTAAGAACGAACGGCTTAAACAAACGTAGAAATTCTGAAAGTGTAACGTAGCAGAGAAAACAAAACTATGATGAAAACGTTTTTTTTAATTCACAATTGGTAAGCCCTTGGAGTGTTAATATATATACTTTGTAATCTGAGTTATGTATGACATTATTCATAATATACAATAAGTTTTTTTTGACTTATTTAAAAGTTTGTGTAAACGCCTATTTAAAGTAAATTATTTTGATTTTGATTTATAGAAATTCTGAAAGTGTAGCGTGTAGCGTAGCAGAGAAAACAAAAATTATGATGAAAACGTTTTTTTTAAATTCACAATTGGTAAGCCCTTGGCATCATCTCATCTGAAGGTAAGAGAGGATGATGCCGAAAATGGAAGCGGGCTTACTAAGATTCCCTAACGCAATGGGGATCTGGCTATCTTATCATCAAGCTGGAAGACATCAACGCTGTTAAAACTGATGTTTGGCGGCAAGACTTAGATAAGATGGTGGTAGCTATTGCTAGGCTATGAAAATGCCCTACCACCAACCAATCCGAGTCTTACAAAGTTGACCCCGCCGGGAGTCGAACCCGCGACCACCTGGTGTGAAGCGAATGGACTAACCATTACGCTACGGAGGCGATTTC
Organism: Coleophora flavipennella; assembly: GCA_947284805.1. Taxonomy (NCBI): domain Eukaryota; kingdom Metazoa; phylum Arthropoda; class Insecta; order Lepidoptera; family Coleophoridae; genus Coleophora; species Coleophora flavipennella. The sequence continues at coordinate 9,021,176 of OX369303.1, read as the reverse complement.
AGCTTCCCCGAAAACATAAATACATACCTCAAAATAAAACAAGCATTCATCATCATCATATCAGCCGAAGGACGTCCACTGATGGACATAGGCTTCCCTCAAGGATTTTCATGACGACCGGTTCTGCGCTGCCCGCATCCAGCGCGAGCGGCTTCCCGCGACCTTCAACAGGTCATCGGTCCACCGAGTGGGGAGCCTGCCTACACTACGTTTTCAAAACAAGCATTATTCCGGGAATAATTGAAATATGATAAAGATAACCTCAAAAGATCAAGACGAAATATTTTTTCTAACCTCGCAACTGTGGCGTAGTAAAAACCGCGAGGAAATAATAGTAGGTTGACTTCATACAATGGTACATCGCGCGGTGTTCATTCGTGCACGCCAGTAGGCATGCACCATACGCACGCACACAAAAATAAATATGTATACAACATAGGACCATAGTAGACCATTCCTATTTATTGTAGTGTACGTGCGTATGGTGCGTGCGAGGTGTGTGCCTACTGGGGCACGCACACACACAAACCGCGCGATGTACCATTGTATGAAGACAACCTACTATTCTTTCCTTTTACTATGACTGTCGGTAACGGCTAGGGTTGCCGCCTCCTGTCCGGGAGGTCGTGGTTCGAATCCTGCCACGTACCAATGTGATTTCGAATTCAGATTTCATATGTAAGTTTATCCGACGCTCTTACGGTGAAGGAAAACATCGTGAGGAAACCTGCACACGCCTGCGGAGAAACTCGCAGGTTGTGTGTGAAGTCGACCAACCCGCACTGGGCCCGCGTGGTCGACTAAGGCCCGATCACCATAATTCAGGGTAGGCTCGAGCCCCTCGGTGGGGACGTGTATCAGCTGATATGATGACTATGACTGTGGTGACCCTAGGATTTCTAAATCTACACGTAGCCAAGAAACTTATCTATCTTCTCACAGAGATAAATAGATAACGTTATATTGACTTCATACAATGGTAATAATGGTAATAATGTCTTAGTGGGCCTTCCTAGAAGTTTGTGCACCGCTCACACATATTATGGTTCAGGAGAAACCCATTGTATGTTGAAGTTTGAAGTTATATCATACATTTATGATAAAAATTTAGATTATTCAAGGACAGTGTAAACTCTATACAGCGACGCTCAAGAGACCGGATATTTTATGACGTTACTGAGAGTTTTCGTTATACAGAGAGAAATAAGCGTCAAAGTAAACCAACTGGAGCCAGAAAATTTTGACGTTACAAAGAGTGGATCGTTATATTGATTGACGTTTTACAGAGTTTGAACTGTATCTATCTTTGTAAATAGCTATGTCAGTACGATTGACATATCATCATCATCATCATCATATCAGCCGAAAATCGTACACTGCTGGACAAAGGCCACCCCCAAGACGACGACCGGTCCTGCGCTGCCAGCATCCATCGGATTCCTGCGATCTTCACCAGGACAAAGCTCACAGAATCGCTAAACTGAAGTGGCAGTGGGCAGGGCACATAGCTCGTAGAACAGATGGCCGTTGGGGCAGTAAAGTTCTCGAGTGGCGACCGCGCACCGGAAAACGTAGCGCAGGCAGGCCTCCAACGCGATGCATCGACGACCTAGTGAAGATTGCGGGAAGCCAATGGATGTGGGCAGCGCAGGACCGGTCTTCGTGGAAATCCTTGGGGAGGCCTTTGTCCAGCAGTGGACGTTTTTCGGCTGATATGATGATGATGATATTAAGTACCTTTAAAATAACAGTTTTAGTTCCTTTTTATTACATTATACTTAATGAATTGGCATATTTTAGATGTTGTCATTGACAAATATTTGGAAAACATCCCTATTGCGTTATTTTTTAATAAAAAAACATTTTATACCTTTTTTTTATGGGAGGTGCCCTTAATATTATCAAGACAAAGAATCCAAAAGAGTAGGAACCTTTAAAAAAAATCAAAATATCCATGTGCAAATTTTCAGCAAAATCGGTCCAAGAGTTACTTTGCTAATCGAGGAAACGGACATTCACACACACACATTTTCATAGAACACTTTTTGGGGGCCTATTGGTAATATTAGAGATCATATTCGCCAAAATCTCATAGTTGATTTTTCGGACTATCACACACATTAACCTTCTATTTGCTCCTTCGTCGCTCGAAGGTAAAAAACCAAATGGCATCAAGTAATAAAAGTGCCTAGAGGACCTTGAACATGATAATGAAAAAAATTGGCCGTATGGCTCCTGGCTTATAATAGGGTCATTATCCCATCTCGTCCCGTGGTCTGCCTCAATCGGAAGCAGATTGATACGTGTTAAAATAATATCGAACGTAATTCTATTCATTTTAAGTGCAAATCAAAGCGGGCTTCAACGCCGCTGTTACGTTGAAACCGAGCGCCCAATTCTCGATTTTTACATGTTTTTATAACTTTTCTATACTTTCAAATTAGTTTAAAAAAAATGTTTTCAATCACCGATTTTTGTGTGTTGGTTTCATTCAACATTAACTATTTGTTTTCGAGAAATTTTGCAATTAATGCCAAAAACAGGGTCTACAGTATATTTTTTTTACATCAAAAGTGGTAATAATTTTAAAATTTTATTCAATTAAATCTATTCTAATGATATTTTAACCGCCTCCGTGGCGTAATGGTTAGCCATTCGCTTCACACCAGGAGGTCGCGGGTTTGATTCTAAGCCCGCCTGGCTAGCTACCACCATCTTATCTAAGTCTTGCCGCCAAACATCAGTGTTAACTACATTGATGTGTTCCGGCTTGAAGATAAGATAGCCAGTTCTCCATTGCATTGGGGAATCTTGGTAAGCCCGCTTCCATCTTTGGCATCATCGTCACTTACCATCAGGTGAGATGATGCCAAGGGCTTACCAATTGTGAATAAAAAAAAAATACTTTAAGTATATTATATATTTTTTCCTTAGTGATAGCTTTACACAGTCTTTCAATAATTTGAATTGAATATTGTCATTAGACCTACCTTAAGGCCTTAAGAGGTTAAACCGGAGAATGGGCAGCAGCGTCCTATCCGAGTACTGTGCCACCACATTATTCTTTACAACGTGATTTTTAGATAATTTTTAATCTACATTTAAATATTTTCTTCTTTTTTGTTTTCCACCCGGAACGACGGATAGAAGACAGACAGACGGACAAATTGAATATACTATATTGTGTTGTCATCGGAACTGAGGCTGTGTGCGAAATTCTAGCACGATCGGATAACAGAAAGTATTCAAAAAAATCTGTTGCAAGATTCCACCCGCGAACGACATACAGACATATTATAAGATAGCTTAGAATGCATTATCATCGAGTAGTGAGCTATCTGAAAGTTTTAGACTGATAGCTAAGCGGGAAGATCTCGAAATTTGAGATACAAAATTTCAACCGGAACGACAGATAGATAGACAAACAAAAAAGTAACTAAATTATAATTTTCGAAACACCTAAATACTTTTTGGTACTAATAAGCTTTTAATATTGCATTGTCACGCGATATACATATGCATGCAAAATTTCGGCTCAATCGGAAACCGGGAAGTGGGTCAAATTTAACTTGCAAGATTCCACCCGAACAAACATACATAATATATTGTAAGTTAAAAAATAAAAAAAAGCTTGTAAAAACGTATTATGACGATGTATTGATTGGAATAGTTGTCACAGTCTTCACTTTTTCCGTTCACTTAAAAACTACAATGAAACTATAAAAAATAATAACATTACTCACTTTGTATAATCATAACAAATATTGTTGTATATATTTTAAAATTTATACTTCAAAATATTAGTCATAACTAGAGTTGAAAGTAACGGTGTAGACCTATCTTTGGGTTTTTTTTCTGTCCAGCCAAAACTGCTCAATCGTGTTTCTAATAGCTTTTGACTTTAAGGAACATCTTCAACAATAAGGGTATTTTTTTCAACCTTGGGTTTTCTATCGTTTAGGAGTAATTGACGTCAAAAATAACGAAAATCTGTAATATTAGCGTCTTTATAATAATAATTGCTACAGATAACATTGGGTGTCTGCACCCCTTGCAGGTAACGTCCAATAAAACATGGGCTATAGTTATGGGTTTAACACTAAAGTTAATTCTTTGTTTTTTAATGGCCAATTTTTATAATACTCAATACCCAGGTAGTACATATTACAGAAACTTTAGCAACATTAATTAACAAATGGTAAAACCATAACAAAAGATCACAGGGTGCCTACAAAATAAAAAAATTGCAAGCATTTGCGACTTTAAAGCCATTGTAAAGCATTTTACAAATCTTTTTCTTTTAATAGCGATATTTGATTTTCTGTGGCTGTCTTTCAGTGTGTGCGGTGCGAGAGAAACAAGCAGTTTGTAAGCCCTCAGGCCTCAATACAATATGGTTAAAAAAAACTAAAAAACATGCTGTTAAAGCACATCAAACTAAAAAGTGAAAAATAATTCTTAATATAAGCTGAAAACAATAATGAACGAAAAATACTAGTATTATTGTGAAATATACGATACGTGTTGCTCGATAAACGAAAAAAATGGCACAAAGCGCCCCAAGTTTATACTAGTATTTTTCGTTCATTATTGTTTTCAGCTTATAATAAGAATTATTTTTCACTTTTTAGTTTAATCTGCTTTAAAAGCGTGTTTTTTAGGTTTTTTTAACTATTTTTAATTTTCAATTTTTAGTTTGATGTATATTTAATCCTGCCGGTCCTGATCAGGATAATAATATTAACTTATGAAATTATTGTATTATTAAAAATTAGATTATTTCATTTATTCTTGATAAATGTAAAAAAGTTTGAATTAAATCTGTTCGTTTAAAGTGGGTCAAAATCGGTTACAAATGTATTAAACATATATATATATATTCTTTATTGCACACAGATATTTACATGAAAAACAATTAGAAAGGACATGTACAAAGGTGGACTTATCTCTATAAGAGATCTCTTCCAGCCAACCTCACCGGGTGTTATGAGAATTCAAAGGACGGGGGGCAAACCTATGTGTACCTAAAATTATACTAAATAAAATACTAATATAATAATATAATGTAAACTAACCTGATCTACTCAAATAAATAATACATACCGATAGTAAATAATTTAATAATATACATAATACATACCTTAAAATAGAATACTTACTATTCTTACTAAAATTAAATATATACAAATAAACTTACACGTTTTGTAGGGAAAGAAGATGCTCTTTAAGTTTGATTTTGAACGAGTTAACAGAGGGGCAGTCGCGAATGTTGGCGGGTAATTTATTCCAGAGGTTCGCAGCTTCAACAGTGAACGAGTTGTAGAAGAATTTGGTATTGCAGCGGGGAACTACTAGAGTTTTGGTGACGCATAAACGTCTGGGTGGGGAAGGCACGGGTAGTAGGTGGAAACGGGAACGGAGATATTCAGGATAGGAAGGATTTTTAAGGATTTTGTACATGAGTGTGAGGATGTGTAGATTACGACGCTGACGAACAGGGAGCCACTTAAGCCGAGCGCGATATTCAGAAATATGGTCGAACTTTCGCAAGCCGAACACAAACCGAATGGCGAGATTTTGTAAGCGCTCGAGCTTATTAAGGAGCTCCTCAGTGGCGTCCAAATAACATACATCCGCATAATCGAGCAGCGGTAACAGAAGAGTTTGGGCGAGCATAACTTTTGTTTTATGAGGCAAAAAGAACTGGAGTCGCTTAAGGGAGTGGTAAGAAAAATGCATACGCCTGCTGACGTCATTGATGTGAGAGGACCACGACAGGTTGGAGTCCATGATAAGACCCAAATTCCGGGTCTTCTCAGTGAACGGTATCGCAACGCCATCGTAGCATATTGAGGGTAAGCACTGATCCAAGCCACCCCTCAAGCGACTGCTACCGATAATGATAGACTGTGATTTGGAAGGGTTGACATACATACAGGTGAAGCTAATAACAGGGTGATAAAAAAGGACAAAATTGGGCGATCATCTGATAGATTTGTATGAAGTTTTAATGTGTTTTTTGCGATTTGAGTATGATGTTATAAGAGAAGCCTCCGTTAACTGGATCTACAACAATGTTATTACAACCTGTTTATTTAAAAAACCGATTTGCTTATTTATTTATTAATAAAACTGCACAGATTTGTCATCAAGCATCAGAAATCATCTAAATTTCCTCCTATTATTTTTTTAAAATTGTGTACCTAATCTAATGCGATTCCGTGCGGCCGTTCCAAAAAAAACCGATTTACTTTTTTTTAAAGAAAGTTATGAATGAACCCTAATTTAGAATAGGCTCGAGAGCCTTTGGCGGTTTGCTGATATGCACAAATTTGTCACCAAGAATTAGAAAAACCCGCGAGCGAGTTGCGGCTCGCGCACCGCGTACCCTTTATAAAAACTAATACGAGTCCGTTAGGCCGTTCTATCCAACCAATTTGCATTTTTTTTAAGTGAAAGGTATTTGTCATTATCATTAGGAAACTCAATGTCAACGCGACGGAGCCGCGGGCAAAAGCTAGTCATACAATTTTTTTTTTCTCAAGAGATAGTCAATACGGTATTTGACTACTAGTCATTTTAGTAACTTTTTATCAATTCTCAAAAACGAAAGTTTGTTCTGCAATTATTATTCGTGTTACTGACATAGTGACGTCATCAGTGCGAATTAATTTACTGTTTTTAATACTTAAATATAAAATGAAAAAAAAAATTCAAACAAGCAAGTGTCTTTGCTATTCTAGAAGAAATGCTATTTATATATAAGGTCTAACAAAATTAGCTGAAACTATTTTAACTAGTGCTTCTGCCCATGAAACTGAACAACTTTCCCCATGGAACCCATAGTCAAATAGCAAAAAAAAATTTGGCTCTCCCATACTAACTCGAACAGCTGATCAGCCAACTTAGTACGGGAAGTTCAAATTTTTTTTGAGATTTGACTATGGGTTTCATGGGGAAAGTTGTTCAGTTTCATGGGTAGAAGCACCAGTTAAAATAGTTTCAGCTAATTTTGTTAGACCTTATATATATATATATATATATATATATATATATATATATATATTTCGGTAGAATTTTGAACAAAAAGAACCGACTTCAAAAAGGAAACTAAGGTTTTTTGGGATATCTCCTTTCCAACAAAAAAAGAATCATCAAAATCGGTTCATAAACGACGAAGTTATCCGCGAAGACGGTTAAAAATTGCCTAATCCCAAAAAAAAAAGAACTTTTCACACCAATGATCAATTTTCTATGGAGCCAATATTCTTTTATGTCTATCGAATATTATGGGCTCCTTGGGGAAAGTTGTTCAGTATAATGAGTAGACGGGGGGTCTACCCCCAGTGAACGGGCCCTACACTTATTTTGTTCGTAGCTTAATGAATTGCGTGGTTGGCTGCTGGTACCTGGTACCTGGCTGGGTTTGACTGTTAATGGCATTTTTAACCGACTTCAAAAAAGGAGGAGGTTCTATTTTTGACTGTATTTTTTTATATATATCCACCGATTTCTCTATCTTTGCGGACCGATTTTAAAAATTCTACAAAACATACTCATATAAACTTTATCAAAATCGGTTAAGTACTTTTATAGAAAATAACATATCTAAACAAAAAAAAACTTGAAAGAAAACTTTCTTGTTGCGATTGAAAACCGACTTCCATCGCAACAACTTCGTACAATTTTGCATTGTTAGTTATTACTTTTTGGCTTTTGTTTGTTTTCTAAAAAATCACTACACCGATTTTGATAAAATTCATATGTGACTAACTTAACAGTATACTATATCGAATAAAAAAGAACCATGAAAATCGGTTCACAATCTGCAAAGATATCGCTTAAAGAAGATTTAAAAAACTACAGTTCAATTCAAAACCTCCTCCTTTTTGGAAGTCGTTTGAATAACAATAACACCCCTGTATATATGACGCAGCCATCTAGCTTAATTAGCTATTCAATTAACTGCCTAGCCTTTTAACTAAATAGCGCCGTGTAACTAACTGCCTGAATGACTATTCAGCCATTCAATTTAACGCCTAGGCAAATGGCTTGGATCGATAACGTTCAACTTCTGCTAGCCAGCTAGTTTAAATCCACACCTCAGGGGGAGGAGTGCTTAAGGGGGGAGGTGGCTCGCCTGCTTCTCACAGTCTCCGAACCTAACCAAATGAGTCGGGGGTTCTCCGAAATTCCGAGCTCGCTTCGCTCGCTCCCGTTCTAGTTTCGATTGTTCCATTTCTCAGTCGACGGAGCCCACAGAACAAGTAACAATTGTAACAATTGTTACTTGTTCTGTGACGGAGCCCCTTCGGAGCTCCTACTTCTGTATTCGTTTCGCTTGTTTAATAAATGGCCTAAGCATCAGCCAGCTAAGTCATTAAATGTATTAGTATTTATGCACTAGTTGAATGGCGCCATTTAATGAACCGGCTAGGCAGTTAAGGCGGTAATATTAGAGATTTTGGTTATTTTTGACGTCAATTACTCCTAAACGATAGAAAACCCAGGGTTGAAAAAAAATACCCTTGTTGTTGATGATGTTCCTTAAAGTCAAAAGCTATTAGAAACACGATTGAGCAGTTTTGGCTTGATAGAAAAAAATCCCAAAGATAGGTCTACACCGTTACTGTCAACTCTCGTTATGACTAATATGTATTTTGAAGTATAAATTTAAAAAAATATACAACAATACTTGTTATAATAGTACAAAGTGAATAATGTTATTATTTTTTATACTTTCATTGTAGTTTTTAATTGAAACGAAAAACCATTGAAAAAGTGAAAAAGTGTGGTTATTTTCTTTACTCTTTACTCGTAAATAAAAAGACAGTGACAACTGTTCCAATTAATACTTCACCTTAATTGAATGTTTAATTTGACCAGTTGGCTGCTAAATATACACTCTTTCGAACTCCGCCAGTGAATAACTAAACAAATCAATTATTCGACATTACGTACATTTATTAAAACTTTACCAGGCATGAAGATTTCTAAGTAATTAATCTACAAATAAACGTGTATTATTTTAGTGGCTCGGGTCGGTACTGAACTAGGGTTGCCAATTGCCATCCTCAAATACGAAATACCAGGACATTTCTGTACAAAAACAGGACGCGTTATGCAATGAATATAGGATCAATGAAACTCAACTAATAGCAAAAATTAAGCTGCAGTCCCTTCATAAGCTGGGTACTGTATTCTCATTTATTGAAAATTTCTTAGAAAGTGTCTAAGCTGCAGTCCCTTCATAAACTGGATACTGTATTCTCATTTATTGAAAATTTCTTAGAAAGTGTCTAAGGCTTTAGGAGTCTCTGCCTAAGACCGTAATTTTGTGTTTGGCCTTTTTTTAATGCTTTTCAATGTCTATCGCACCTCTACTGTGTATAGATATACTCGATTCTCAAATAAGATAATTCACTAAATACACAAGACACTACTTAAAAACTATCCAGGACACCCCAAAAACAGGACAAGTCCTGGGAAAACAGGACGCTTGGCAACCCTATTACTGAAAAAAACTACAAACGACCCGCCTATCTGTCGTGTAATAATCCCAAAGATAAACCAGGAATTTTAAAACGTTTCGTCCTTTAAAATAAAAGGACTCTAAATACAAGTGACGATAACCCGGCTCGTAGCTAAGTTATGAGAACTTACCTATTTATAATAATTAGTTAAAAACCTCCTCGGGTGCGGTGATATTGTTTTTTATAACTTGTTGGATTAGAACAGAGATTAGGAAGAATTTATTATGTAGATTAGTGGAAGAATTTCAGAAACTTCTGATTTGTATATCTTCAAGCTATCTTAGGTGATGCATTGATTGGAACAGTTGTCTATGTTGTCTGTTTTTTATGTTGTGATGCAATAAATAATATTGTACTGTATTGTATTGTATTTTCTCTGTCTTTTTCTTTACGTGTATTAAAGAGTAAAGAATATAACCATTCGTTTGCACTTTTTTTAATGTGTTTTCGTTTCAATTAAAAACTAATTAATTTAAATTTAAATATTAAGCACAATTCACATAAAGTTTCAGAAGATTTTTTTTATTCACATTTGTTAAGCTCTTGGCCTCATTACTTTGTTAAGGTTCTTTGTTTTTCAACCGACTTCAAAAAAGGAGGAGGTACTTAATTCGACTGTATTTTTTATGTTTATTACCAAACTCTATCTTTAGATTATTTTAATTATTTAAATGTATAAATTTACTTTCAGATTAGTCCCATGGAAACATCATCGAAGTCGTTTCAGTGATTTTCTAGAAAATTAACAAAAACAAAAATATTAAAGAAAATACAATAATTGGTTGTTGTGATTGTCACGGATTAGATAAAGGAGGTCCGGTTTTTTGTGTTTAGCTTTCCAAATATAAAAGTAAAAAAAGTGTGAAAATAACGGGTCGGGCAATAACAGTTAACATTTTACAATGTCCTTACTTTTTATTGCACAATCAATAGAGACGTAAAACAACCCTTTTAAAAATAACATTACTAAGTTCTGTTTTCACTATAAAACACTTCCTCCAACTCCTTTATTTATAAATACTTCATTGTTTTGTATTTATGTACTGTCTGTAGTAATGGCACACCCCGGACACTGCATACAACGGTCGTGAAATGACATTTCTAATAACAAATGACGGAGCAAACAAAATCACGGCGAAATTCCATACGTTCGAGAACCAAACTATAACCAAAGTTTACATATTAGTACTATCATACAGTATGGTTACTCCCTGCCGCTCTCTAGATTGCGACCTCACCCCCTCGTCACGCAGATTGATACAGATTGGTTACAGTTTGGTTCTCGAACGTATGGGATTTTGCCGTGATTTTGTTTGCTCCGTCATTTGTTTTTAGAAATGTCATTTCATCACCATTTGTATGCAGTGTCCGGAGTGTGCTATAACTAATCTGTATCAATCTGTGTGACGAGGAGGTGAGGTCGGAATCTAGAGAGCGGCAGGGAGTGTCCATACTGTATGTTAGTACTATCTTATCCGTGTTAGTACTAATATAATGTAGGTACGTTACGTTGGTAATACTTCTAACGGAGTTACCGTCAGTTGATATTATCTGTGTAGATAACTAGCTAACCTAAATCAGTAAATTATTTATAACTTTGTCCTTAAATAAGAGTAAAAAAAAAAGTTGAAAACGGAAAATCTTTCATCTTAACAACTCGTAAGCGTAGGAGAACCAAAGTACAGACATAGCTCACATAACCGCTAAACTGAGGTGGCAGTGGGCAGGGCACATAGCTCGTAGACAGATGGTCGTTGGCGCAGTAAAATTCTCGAGTGGCGACCGCGCACTGGAAAACGTAGAGTACCACGCGGTGGACCGACGACCTGATGAAGATCGAGGGAAGCCGATGGATGCGGGCAGCGCAGGACCGGTCGTCGTGTAAATCCTTGGGGGAGGCCTTTGTCCAGCAATGGACGTTTTTCGACTGATATGATGATGATGATTATGAACAGCTCATATACGTCGCCACCGAGGGCTCGATACTACCCTGAATTAGGGCGATGATGCCATAGTCGACCACGCGAGCCCAGTGTGGGTTGGTCGACTTCACACACAACCTGCTAGTTTCTCCGCAGGCGAGTGCAGGTCTCCTCACGATTTTTTCCTTCACCGTAAGAGCGTCGGATAAATGTACATATGAAATCGTACATACGTGGCAGAATTCGAACCACGATCCCCCGGACAGGAGGTAGCGGCCCTTGGCATCACGCCAAAGAACGGAAAATCTTTACTAACTCAAAAATATGAAAACAAAAGTTACCCGCCTGAATTCATAGCCTTTATTTTCTTTTCACCGGGGGTTATAGCCGTGACGGCAAGCCATAATGATAGGTAGGTACTATCCTACTTATATTATAAATGTGAAAGTTTTTATGTATGGATGTTTGTTACTCTTTCACGCTTTAACCACTGGAGGGATCGGGATGAAACTTGGCACACATATAGGCTAAGTCCTGGAATAGGATATAGGCTACTTTTTACCACGAAAACGTTTCATTCCCACCGGAAAATCGAATATAACGCGGGCGGACGGCTAGTCCTACTAATATTATATACATGTAAAAGTTTGTATGGATGTTTGTTACTCTTTCACGCTTCAACCACGGAACGGATCGGAATGAAACTTGCACACATATAGGTTAAGTCCTGGAATAGAACATAAGCTACTTTTTACTCCAGAAAAACGTCTTATTCCCACGGGAAAATCGAAAACAACGCGGGCGTAGCCACGGGCGGACGGCTAGTCCTACTAATATTACAAATGTGAAAGGTTTGTTACTCTTTCACGCTTCAACTACTGGACGGATCGGGAATAGGGATGATACTTGGCACACATATAGGTTAGGTCCTGGAACATAACCCCCGGAAAAACGTCTTATTTCCACGGGAAAATCGAAAACAACGCAGGCGTAGGCACGGGCGGACGGCTAGTTATATAACAGTAATAAACACCCAGGGGCAGCTTGTGGCAAGCTGTAGGTGAGTGGCGACACCTCGCACCCCTACTCCAGAGGGCCCGTGTTCATTTGGCCCTCGCCTCTTGTGCTTGATTTGATTGGCCGGCCAAGAGTGGAGAAAGCAGGAGCGGAACATCTAGGTTGGAAGTGTAAAATGTCATAACGCCGGGGGCCTGCTGACCGTACAGGGATCTGGGCCCCGCAGACTCACCCCTTGACAACCAATGTTGGCAACATTTGATAGCACTCATGGGGGGCCCATTTAGTGAGCGGCAAGTCACCACCTGCCATGATTTCAAGATGAGACAATTGATATGGCAGGCGACCCGTAGTCTCATCAATATCCCAGCAACCAGTCCAAATATTCATCATTACAGCTCATATACGTCCCCACCGAGGGGCTCGAGCCTACCCTGAATCAGGGCGATTAGGCCTTAGTCGACCACGCGGGCCCAGTGCGGGTTGGTCCAAGTAAGTAAGTCCAAATATTACCCACCCATAACCCGGCATAGTTTCCATCTTTTCTGCAATGGTCCTTGCACCTGGCGGGTGCTGTCTTTGGTTGAATCTCTATGGTACCGGCAGAGAAGGCACCCGCTAGGTGTACACATCACAACACATTATAATATCTCAAAGGGGCCTCTGCGTGTTGGATCTGTATCCCCACGTACGCCTTCCAAAGGACCGGCCTTTTAAAAAGCCGAGTTTGAAGAATCTGAGATAAACATCATCATATCAGCCGAAGGAAGTCCACTGCTGGACATAGGCACATTGCTCGTAGAACAGATGGCCGTTGGGGCAGTAAAGTTCTCAAGTGGCGACCACGCACCGGAAAGCGTAGTGTAGGTAGGCCTCCCACTCGGTGGACCGATGACCTGGTGAAGGTCGCGGGAAGCCGCTGGATGCGGGCAGCGCAGAACCGGTCGTCGTGGAGATCCTTGAGATAAACATAATAATAACGAAACGACGAGCAAAACGACTGTGCCAAGCTCTACTGGGACCGACCCATCATCACGGACAGGACTATTCCTTCGAATAAGCCTAATATCGTGTTGATGGATCGGGCGCAGTCAAGGTTGTTTTTGGTGGATGTCACTATCACACAAGCTTAAACCGCTAAACTGATCAGGCTGAAATTTGGCGTAAAGATAGCAATTATGACGTAGGCAACCGCTTAGAAAGGATTTTCGGAAATGTTTACGGGAACGGTAAGAAACGGGATCTGCGCAGGCGAAGCCGCGGGAAACAGCTAGTATTGTATAACATGGATTCGCTTTTTGTTTTTATATATTATCCGCTGATTTATCCGCTACCCTCCTCTCTGCTCAGTGAAGAGATATCCACGCAATTTTATTTTGAAAGTATATAGTGTAGGAAGTTTCCGCAGTGGTGGAGGGAGATCATTCCAACACTTTGAGGCTAGGAAACGGAAGCTACCACAGAATATTGTTGTTAACACCCAGTTGAGCAAACCCTACTAACATTTCGTTGCTAAGCATTACGCCAGTTCAACTTAATGTAAAAATAATCAGGTCGATGATATTTTACTCGAAACAAAAGTGATGCATAGTAAAGTTTTTGATGTGCTTGCATCTTCAGGACATTAGTGACATGCGTTTGTGGAGGGATACTAAAACAAAATCGGGCACATGCATTTTGTACCCTTTGTACAATACAAGACGCTGTGACTTTTGAAATAAACAAGGACCGAAGACTGTTACACAGTAATTTAATTTGGATAAATATAATGGACTCGCATATCCTCACTCGTAACTCGGTATTAAATCCCTACTATCCCTACTAATATTATAAATGTGAAAGTAACTCTGTCTGTCTGTTACGCTTTCCCGCAAAAACTACTGAACGGATTTGGCTGAAATTTGGTAGGTAGACAGATTAGGACCCGGATTAAGACATAGGCTACTTTTTACCACGCTCGCGAGCCGCTTGCGGCTCGCGCACTGCGCACCCTCGAAAAGTCATAGAAACGTGGTCCACGCGGGTGAAGCCGCGGGAAACAGCTAGTTTTATATAAAACCTTAAGTCTAAGGAGGCAGTTACGATTAAGAAGTAACTAGTATCTCATCTGTGGTTACGAACCAGCTGAACTATATTATTATGTTTTTCGAAAAAAAAAAAAGTTTATTATTTTTAACAAGGAGTACATTTTAAGTTGGGGTCGGTCGCTGTCTCCATATACAGCCTGTGTCAGGAGGCACCGCTCTTCCTTAACATATTAAATGAATGTTGTTCCCGTTAAAATTTATACTTACAGAAGAAACAAAAAAAAATAGATAAACAATCATATTAGGACAATCAAAGATAAGCCAAGTTATACAAAAACCATAAAAGTATCTATGGTAAGTGCCAATATGTGTGTGTGTGTGTGTGAGGGTGTGTGTGTGAGTGAGGGTGTGTGTGTGTCAATAAACGCAAAAAAGAATCAAAAACGACTCCCAGGTTGCCAGCTTCATCGACCAGATGAATTGTTTTATCATTAATCCTAACCATAGGTTAATTAAATGCAGTGTTGCATATTTTAAAAATAGAGGAATGGTTTCCCCTATATACGAGTATATGAGTACCGGAAAGCGTAGTGTAGGCAGGCCTCCCACTCGGTAGACTGATGACCTGGTGAAGGTCGCGGGAAGCCGCTGGATGTACTTTCCTTCCAGGTGCGGTTACAAAATTCCACCCTGTATATCTGATACTGTACGTCGTAAATAGTCTTCATTCTTTGAATAACGTACTGCGCAATAAGTAAAAATGTAAATACATATTTACCTACATTTTGGAATCACTTAGATAGGTACATGCCTAGGCAAGAAGACATAAACCACAGATTAGATAACACAGTTATCATATAAATTTCGTTTTTTTTTCAGAAAATGTAGGTTAACAAAGGAGCGGGGCATTGACCTACTTACTTCTTTTTCATTAGAAAAACCGGCCAAGTGCGAGTCGGGCTCGCGCACGAAGGGTTCCGCACCATTATCTATAATAAATGACGTATTAAAAAAAACTACTTGTACGTTCAAACCAATTTTCGGTGGAAGTTTGCATGGTAATGTATACATCATATTATGTTTTTTTAGTTTTATCATTCTCTTATTTTAGAAGTTACAGGGGGGGGATACATTTTACACATCTCTCGCGCAAACTAATCAGTTTAGAAAAAAAATAATTAGAAACCTCAATATGATTTTTGAAGACCTATAGGTAAGTATTGAGAACCCCCAAAGTTTATTGTTTTTTTTTGTATTTTTGTGCAAAAATCTTAATGCGGTTCACAGAATACATCTACTTACCAAGTTTCAACAGTATAGTTGTTATAGTTTCGGCAAAAAGTGGCTGTGACATAGACGGACAGACAGACATGACGAATCCATAAGGGTTACGTTTTTTGCCATATGGCTACGGAACCCTCAAAACATTAAATTAATTATAATTAACTTACGTTGATATTGACCAGTTCACGTTTACGAATTCAAATTAGAATTACGTGGGCTGTTCCAATAATAGTTAGTGAAATTAAAAAAGTTGGAGTATGAAAAAAGTTTATTTAGAGCTTTTCAAAATATTCTCCTCCAATCCCTATGGAGCGATATAAAAAAAATAGTTATTTGTTTCGGTAAGGATTACCTACATATGATTTTATTTAAATGAGTAGGTAAGGAAGCAGGCCGCTGGATGCGGGCAGCGCAGAACCGGTCGTCGTGGAGATCTTTGGGGGAGGCCTATGTCCAGCAGTGGACTTCCTTCGGCTGATATGATGATGATGATGATGAGTAGGTACAGTCGAGTTCATTAATATATTGGCATGGCCAATGGTTCAAAACACTGTAAGCGTCGAAATGAATATAAAGTTCTATATAAACATATGTAGTTATAGATATCAATAAAATGTTACCATGTAAACGTTTCATTAATTATTTGTATACTTAGAACTTTATATTCATTTCGACGCTTACAATGTTTTAAACCATTGACCCTGCCAATATATTATGAACTCGACTGTACCTACCTAATCTAATGTGTTTTATTCTTATTAAACGAGTTCAATACTGTATATACAGGGTGTAACAAAATTGGTGTAGGTCCCGTTAACTGGGGCTTCTACTCAACGACAGCATCAGAAATAAATTATGAACTCTTGATCACTAAATTGCCCTCCTGCTGAAACTTCGGAAAACCTTATTCGTTTTGTTTTCCATCAAGTCTTCGATTTTTAATTTACCAAAATCACAAAATGAGTTCTTGAATGACGCTGCTAAACTATGACGTCACGGCTAGGTATTTCAAACATTTTTAGAACAAAATGTCGTTTTTGACAGATGATAAAAAGTTACTCAGATGACTAACATTCGTCATCCCTATTACAATATAAAATGAATAGAAAAAATGTTCTTTAAAATATCGACAAAGAAAAGAAGCAAAAGTGTGCGTTGGCCGGGAATCGAACCCGGATCAACTGCTTGGAAGGCAACTATGCTGACCATTACACCACCAACGCATCTGACGGCATGAGCGAAATACCACATCAACTTCTAGATACATATTTTATCAGCTAACGGGTCAATGACTTACGTCACGGCATTCGCACACACACATTTATTTATCTACGTGTTCGTTCTAATCATACTGTTCTTTCATCTACTTTAATTCATTTCTTTTTTTTGAAATAGAATCAACATTGATGTTTAGAAGGGTCAAATGACAATATTCAATTCAAATTATTGTAAGACTGTGTAAAGCGTGGTAAAGCTATCACTATGGGGAAAAAAAAACTTAAAGTAATAAAAAATCCATTTAATTGAATACAATTAAAAAAATATTACCACTTTTTATGTAAAAAAAACATACTATAGACCCTGTTTTTGGCATTACTTGCAACAAATAGTTTATATTGAATGAAACCAACACACAAAAATCGGCGTCTTTACGACCTTTAATTTTATTTGAACACATTTTCTTATTAACTTATTTGAAAGTGATGAAAAGTAATAAAAACATGTAAACATCGAGAATTGGGCGTTCCCTTCACTACACTACCCTAGTCTACACTACACTGCCCTACCCTACACTACACTACCCTACCCTAACTACACAACACCTACACTACACTACACGACCCTACCCTACCCTAAAATCAATTAATTTTTGACTGATATTTTTTTTTATTGATGAATATCATATTTTAATACTTATTATCCTTTTCCGGACGAAGACAAATGCAAAAATACAAAAATCATAAAAATCGGTAAAGCCGTTCTTGAGTTATAAATGGTGTAACTAACACGACTTTCTTTTATATATATAGAAGAAGATAGATAGATAAGAATAAGATAGATTGATTGGTAAGCAATTTTCACCTATTTTATTAAACAACTTCAAAACTTTTAAAAAAATGTATTTGAGATTCTCAAAACAAGCATTTTCACTTGATATGTCACACAATATATTTTGAAAAGCATTTTTTATTTTAATTTAACCCCCAAAAGTGCCCCCATGTTTAGAATTCATTTATTTACACGACGTGTCCATCTTTGGGTCACCGACTTACATAAGTGTACCAAATTTCAACTCAATCGGTCCAGTAGTTTCCGAGCATATTGTCTGTGACGGACGGACGGACAGACAGACACACGAGTGATAATATAAGGGTTTCGTTTTTACCTTTTGAGGCACGGAACCCTAATAAAGCCGTAATTTCTGTTATTCCGACCGAAGCGCACCCTTCTTATAATAACAGTTCACTTCCTCAAGGAACCCTAACTTTCTCACGGGGTGCACCGATACGGAACCTCACACCTGCTGTCTTGGAGACGTTTCGATCGAATGTTTTGACATCATTGTTTTGTTTGGGTTTAATTATTACATGATTGTTTTTATGTTTTAATGACATAATTTGTTTTCAAGCGAATTCCAAAAAGAAGGAAGTTCTCAATTCCACTGTATGTTTTTTTTTATTTGTTACCTCAGAACTTTTGACTGGGTGAACCGATTTTGATGATTATTTTTTTATTTGAAAGCTAGTGCTTCCCGTGTGGTCCCATATAAATTTTATCAAAATCGGTTTAGCACTTTAATACAAAATTAACAAAAACCAAAAATAATAATGCAAAACTGTTCGAAGTTGTTGCGATGGAAGTCGGTTTTCAACCGACTTCAAAAAGGAGGAGGTTCTCAATTCGACTGTATGTTTTTTTTTTGTATGTTTGTTACGCGATATCTCCGCCGACTGTCAACCGATTTTCAAAATTCTTTTTTTATTTGAAAGAGTATACTTCCGAGGGGGTTCCATTGTCACCAAGTCAGGATCTGATGATGGGATCCCAGGGAAATCGAGGGCAGCCCTCAAATTTTATAGGCACGTTTTACGTGTTTCATGTATTTTCTAAAATTGTTAAAGTATTTGTGTCTGGTAGTCTTCATCTCATGTTGATGAGCTGATGAAGGAAGGTACAACTCCTTATCGGTTAGGAGTTGGAGGATAATTCTTTAAATATTTAACGTAGATACGTAGGTACGTATAGAGCGAGGAAGATTTAACTCCTTAACTTTCATGCTATTGAGATGATGATTTAAGCCACAGGGATCAGTGCATTATAATTTGATGGTTCCTAATGCCGAGTGGGTGATTGGGTTTAACGCAGCATTATCACTAAAAAGAAAGAAAATAAAAATAAGAGTTTAAAAAACTAAAAAACGTTTGTACGTGGCAGGACTCGAACCGCGGCCTCCCGGACAGGAGGTAGCGGCCGTAACCGTTACGCCGCCGACGCGTAATTACATATACATTATATAATTTGTGAAATATAAACAATTATTAGTTAATAACGTCAAAATACAATCATTAATATATACATAATTGAAAACGCTAAACAAGTTAAATAAGAGTTTAAAAAACTTAAAACCGACTTCAAAATGAAATTCACTCAAAAGCATGAAATAATTTTTATTAGACTTAGATACACGACATTAACCAACAATAACGAAATTAAAGGTGGGTACGAATTAAGGCCTAAAATTTATTTCTGAGGTCGGTACCAGCACACAGATACTCACATTTTACTTATAGCATTGCTGACACCGACCTTAAAAAAAATAATTTAGGCCCCTAATTTAATTCGTACCCACCTTTGATTTCGTTATTGTTGCTTAATGTCGTATACCTAAGTCTAATAAAAATTATTTCATGTTTTTGAGTGAATTTCATTTTGAAGTCGGTTTTAAGTTTTTTAAACTCTTATTTAACTTGTTTAGCGTTTTCAATTATGTATATAATATTAATGATTGTATTTTGACGTTATTAACTAATAATTGTTTATATGTATTTCACAAATTATATAATGTATATGTAATTACGCGTCGGTGGCGTAACGGTTACGGCCGCTACCTCCTGTCCGGGAGGCCGTGGTTCGAGTCCTGCCACGTATATACAAACGTGTTTTCGAATTTCGATTTCATGTGTGTACGTTTATCCGACGCTCTTACGGTGAAGGAAAAACATCTTGAGGAAACCTGGACACGCCTGCGAAGAAACTCGCAGGTTGTGTGTGAAGTCGACCAACCGGCACTGGGCCCGCGTGGTCGACTAAGGCCCGATCGCCCTAATTCAGGGTAGGCTCGAGCCCCTCGGTGGGGACGTATATGAGCTGATAAGATAATATGAATTACTATTTTATGACTATCAGAAAAAGTGTAATTTGCTCCTATCTTTCATTACAGTGTATTCTTACAAATAAATAATAATAATAATTACTCGACGACCCAAAAAGGAGGGTAATGTGTTTCGAGTAGGTACATGACATGACATGTACTACATGTATGTATGTTTGTTTCTTTGTATGCGCCTGTAGCCTTAACGGCTTGATGGATTTTGGAGCGCGAGGTGACGTTATATTCATCTTGATTAAATTACGTGAGGCATTTTCCAGGTTTTTTTTACCCCCCCCCCCTCCCCGTTCCCTCTGGTGAGATTTCGTGAGATTTTCCGTAACTCCCCCCCTCCCCAAATCTTACGTGAGTTATTTTTAAAATTTGGTTTTGGCTGAAACCGCGTTGGATTTTATAAAGTCTAATAAAAGTTTGATAAATCAATCTTCAAACTGCTATAACTTTTAAATGAATCAACCAATTTTCACGCGGTGTGCGGCGATTGATGTAGGTTTTTAAGCTTAATAAAAAGTTTGATCTGATGAACAAAATAAGATTTAAAAAAAAAGTATCTTATAAAACATTTCGGAGTTATTACAAAAAAAAACACAATTGAAGAGCTACTGTGCTGCTCTGCAGGCTTCGGACAAACACAAACACTGTTGTGTGAAATTTCGCCATATTTTCATTCTAGATTTTTTTTTTACTTTGATTTAACTTTACCTTTATGCAATTTTACACCGTTTTCTACTAGAAAAAAAAACGTGATATTGGCTAAAACCCCCCCTCTCCCCCAAGTGAGATTTGGACAGATTTAGCTTGACCCCCTCCCCCCCTCAAACACCTCACGTAATTAATATACGCCTTATACAAATTTTTCCTTCACCATAGAATGTATTATTTCAATGATATAATACATTTTTACCCAACTGCCCAAAAAAGGGGTTCGTTATGTTTTTATGCAGTTGTGCATAATAGTTTTTAATTAAACTAATTAGTTTATTTTATGCAGATGTGTATGTAGTTTTTTAATTAAACTAATTAGTTTATTTTATGCAGTTGTGTATGTAGTTTTTTAATTAAACTAATTAATTTATTTAATGCAGTTGTGTATGTAGTTTTTAACTAAACTAATTAGTTTATTCAATGCAGTTGTGTATGTAGTTTTTAACTAAACTAATTCGTTTATTTTACTGTCTTGTTTGACTCGGAGGAGTCCTTTGCTCACTCGCAAATTTTTCCTTCACCATAGAATAATAATTGATAATAGACTAGCTTAAGAGGATTGTAAAGCTGCGACTTTTCATACAAATGGCTTTAACGGGTTTCACCTCTTAAATGTTAACCGATTTGGACCAATTTTTGATAGGTTGTCAGTCAGAAAAAAAGCTAGGCTTATACGTTTGGTTTTTTTGAATTACTGTTTATAAATAAACAAAAATTACCGAAATTAGTTTCAACTATTTCTATGCAAAAAAAAACGTCAATTCGTTGCTCCGTTGCGTCGCGGACGTGCGCGTACCTGGCAATGAGTTTCCCTCGGGAACTATCTCAGGCTATGTTAATTATTACCTACCTAGTCTATGTCATTTCCCACCCCCTCAACTATCTGTGAGCAAAAAATCTTAACAAACCGTTGTTCCATTCCAAAAGCAAAGTATATATAATATTAGTACTAACATACAGTATGGACACTCCCTGCCGCTCTCTAGATTGCGACCTCACCCCCTCGACACCCAGATTGGTTACAGTTTGCTCGTCGAACGTATAGGATTTCGCCGCCCTGTTGTTTTTTCCGTCATTCCTTTTTTGAAATGTAATTTCTGGCCCGTTGTATGAAGTGTCCATAGGGTGTGCCAAGAGTATTTTTTAAGTTCCCTCAGACACTATGCTATTTTTAAGGGATAAAAAGTAGCATAATATGTCCTAGCCCGTGACACAGCCGTCCTCCATGCCAAATTTAGTCAAGATTGCTTGAGGTGTTGAGGCGTGAAAAGGTAACAAACAAATAAACATACACATTTTCACATTTATAACATTATTAGTAAGGAAGATCCATAAAAAATCACGTCATCGAATCAGAAACGGGGAGCTCCGTAGAAGAACCAAAGTAACCGACAGCTCTCAGAATCGCTAAACTTAAGTGGTAGTGGGCGGGGTAAATAGCTCGTAGAACAGATGGCTGTTGGGGCAGTAAAGTTCTCGATATGCGACCGCGCACCGGAAAACTTAATCGCCTCCGTGGTGTAATGGTTAGTCCATTCCCTTCGTAAAAGGAGGTCGCGGGTTCGATTCCCGGTGGTTTCAACTTGTAAGACTCGGTTTGGTTGGTGGTAGGGCATTTTCTAAGCCCGCCTGGCCAGCTACCACCATCTTATCTAAGTCTTGCTGCCAAACATCAGTGTTAACAACATTGATGTGTTCCGGCTTGAAGATAAGATAGCCAGTTCTCCATTGCATTGGGGAATCTTGGTAAGACCGCTTCAATCTTCGGCATCATCGTCACTTACCATCAGGTGAGATGATGCTAAGGGCTTACCAATTGTGAATAAAAATTTAAAAAAGACTTAGCGTAGGCGGGCCTCCTAACTCGGTGGACCGATGACCTGGTGAAGATTGCGGGTAGCCGCTGGATGTGGGCAGCGCAGGACCTGTCGTCGTGGAAGTCCTTGGGGGAGGCCTTTGTCTCGAAGTGGACGTCCCTCGGCTGATATGTTAGGATGATGAACAACAAAGGAATCTCCAAACTAATATTTTTAAAGTATCTTTGACTCATTCATTAGTATCTTGATAACTATCTTCTGCTAATTAGGTTCGGGAAGTGCATCTTTCTTGAAATATAACAAACAAAAGATTTATTGTTTCGAATATTTAAGATAATAAGCAAAAATGCAATTTGTGTAAGTCAGAAACAAAAACCTTATTATTAATACTAAGATAAATAAACCTTTGATGTTTTGAATGGGGCATGCGGCTGATATAGAAAATATTTTCATCCTGCAGAAAAGAGCTATCCGCGCAATCTATCAGATGCGATCACGTGAGTCGTTACAGAATAAGTTCAAAGAAATCAATATTTTAACTGTTGCTAGTCAATTTATATATGAAAACATCATGTACGTTCGTAAGAATTTGCATTTATTTCCTAAAAACAGTGACAGGCATAATTTGAATTTAAGAAATGTAAATAAAATAGATATAGCCTTTTCGAGACTGAGTAAGGTTAAAAAGTCATTTGTGGGGCAGTGTATAAGATTCTACAATAAAATTCCAGAAAATGTAACTAGTTTGTCAGAGAATAAATTCAAGACTCATGTCAAAAAAGTTTTGTGCTCTAGAGGATATTATAAAATAATAGATTATGTAAATGACAAAGATATAATGTTGATTCTATAACAAATACCATTACCTGAGACTGTAATCTGAATCATGACATTATTTGTAATTTTATTGTTATTGTATTATTTTTTTTGTTTTGACTATTTAAAAGTGTGTGTAAACACCTATTTGAAATAAATTGTTTTTGAATTTTGAAGCTCTAACAATGTTTATTTGTGACGTCTTCAAGAAATTATTCAAATATCAAACAAAAAATCGTTGACAATTTTAAAAGTTTTAAATACGCTTCAGTGGGAAACCGAACTAATTCATTTATTCTTTTGTTTTTTTTGGTTTTCAAGGCTTTGAGATGACTCAATCGGAGCAGGTTGATACGTGTTAAAATGATGTCGAACGTAAGACTATTCATTTTAAGTTCCAATTGATGCGGACTTCAACGCGGCTGTTACGTTGAAACCAAACGCCCAACTCTCGATTTTTACATGTTTTTATTACTTTTCTTCACTTTCAAAAAAGTTTTAAAAAAGATTTCAATTAAAATTAAAGGTGTTAAAATAACCGATTTTTGTGTGCTGGTTTCATTCAATATTAACTATTTATTGTCGATAAATTTTGAAATTAATGCCAAAAACAGGGTCTACAGTATATTTTTTTTACATCAAAAGTGGTAATATTTAAAAATTGTATTCAATTATTACTTTAAGTATGTTATATATTTTTTCCATAGTGATATATAAGGTCTAACAAAATTAGCTGAAACTATTTTAACTGGTGCTTGTACCCATGAAACTGAACAACTTTCCCCATGAAACCCATAGTCAAATCTCAAAAAAAAAATCGAACTTCCCACACTTAGTTGGCTGATCAGCTGATCGAGTAAGTATGGGAGAACCAATTTTTTTTTGCGATTTGACTATGGGTTCCATGGGGAAAGTTGTTCAGTTTCATGGGTAGAAGCACCAGTTAAAATACTTTCAGCTAATTTTATTACACCTTATATAGCTTTACACAGTCTTTCAATAATTTGAATTGAATTGATGTAGTAATATCTTCTACATAGTTAAGTTACGTACCTAGTAATACGACAACAGGAATTAGTTCCCTCTTACCTATATCTATATATCTATAGATGGTGCTGTAGATGAAAAGGAGTTTTTTGGTACGGAACCCTTAGCTCGCGAGTTTGACTCGCACTTGGCGGTTCTTATATTTTCATCGGTTCTTATTACGTATGTGAAAATCATGTTTTAGGATTTTGTTACAGACATACAGGCACAGATAAGAAAAAAAATTTGCCGTACCGATAGAATGCTGAAGGAGGCGTGGCAGGAACGCCTGCAGCATCTTGTACAACGAGACATGTTGCTGTCATTCGTAAATGATTGTACTGCGCAGAAATTGCACAATGTCATGGCAGGCTGAGCTCCGCCTGTTTTGATGACAAAATTGCCGAGATGTGCAATAGTAAGCTGCAAAAATGCAACTGGCAAAGTAAATTTTATAAATGGATGAGTTTCGTACCATGAAAATCAATATTTAAATAAAAATATTAATTAATATTTTTGGTTTCTTGTTATTTAGTGCGAGGGTGTTGTCGATATTTTTCAACGATATTTTTTTTATTTTAACATTCAGTTTTCCAAAAAATCACGAATTAAAGGAAAAGTAGATCAGAACTACAGAACGTAACAATTTGTTACCTAAAAAATCAAGCGCTGTTTACTCAAAGCATTTCAACGATGATGACTTTGTGGTTACACCACACAAGAAATGCATAAAATGTTCCGCACTGCCTAATGTAGACGTTTGCATACTGTTTTCAGTGCATATCGGTCGTTTTATTATTTTCTTCACTTTTTACCTATTTATACAACCCATAGAAACATAGTTTGGGGCTAGGTGACCGCGTGTGATTTGTCCATGAATATTTTTTTCTGTAAGTAGTTAAGTATCTAGTACGTATCTATAAGTAGTAAAAAATATAGTTTTAAGAGAGTTTCAGTTTAGTTTTCATTTCATTTAACATTAGTACAGGTAAGCAAATTCCAGGCTTAAAAAAAACATACAAAACAATATACATAGTATTATACAGGTATGTGGCGGAAAAAAAAAACTTAATTTAATTAATTTGTTACCCATTAGAAAAAAAGAAAATCCGAAATCAACACAAAAAGGTTGCTAAGCAACGCACATTTAAAAAGTTATAAACAACAAAAATTATTTACAGTGGCGCAAGTAAGAAGTCCGCGGACTGCGGTAAATATAATTCATAATTCATTTATTTGCTTTGTACAGGGTAAAGATACAAGATAACATAGCACAAAAAATCTCCTGGTACAACTATTAAAATAGCATGCAAACATACATAAGGTTAATATAGTTATAACTTTACTTGGCTACACTACAGCAAGTCAATAGTACATCTTATTATTCATTTATTCCGAATTATATCACATGTCAAAGTTATAATAATTAGTCGTTAAATTTTCGGTCAAGAAATTCCTTAACGCTATAAATATTATTATATACAATACTAGCTGTCCCGGCGAACTACGTACCGCCTTACATTACATTACACTGCCCTACCCTACCCTACACAACACTACCCTACCCTACACAACACTACCCTACCCTACACTATCCTACCCTACCCTACCCCTACATAAAAACCTTCTCCTGACAATAACGAACTCGACAAAAAAAGAATTAGCGAAATCGGTCCAGCCGTTCTCGAGTTATGCGCTTACCAATATATTTTGCGATTCATTTTTATATATTAGACCTAGCTGTCCCGGCGAACTACGTACCGCCTTACATTACACTACCCTACCCTACCCTACCCTACCCTACACTACACTACCCTACCCTACACTACACTACCCTACCCTACACTACCCTACCCTACACTACTCTAACCTACACTACCCTACCCTACACTACTCTACACTACCCTACACTAAACTACCCTACCCTACCCTACCCTACACTACCCTACACTACCCTACCCGACCCTACATACACTACACTACACTACCCTACACTACACTACCCTACACTACACTACCCTACACTAAACTACCCTACACTACACTACCCTACCCTACCCTAAACTACCCTACCCTACCCTACCCTACACTACCCTACCCTACCCTACACTACACTACCCTACCCTACCCTACCCTACCTTACCCTAACCTACCCTACCCTACATAAGAACCTTCTCCTGACAATAACGAACTCGACAAAAAAATAATTAGCGAAATCGGTCCAGCCGTTCTCGAGTTATGCGCTTACCAACACATTTTGCGATTCATTTTTATATATTAGACTAGCTGTCCCGGCGAACTACGTACCGCCTTACTTTACACTACCCTACCCTACCCTACCCTACACTACACTACCCTACCCTACACTACACTACCCTACCCTACACTACTCTACCCTACACTACACTACCCTACCCTACACTACTCTACACTACCCTACACTACACTACCCTACCCTACCCTACACTACCCTACACTACTCTACACTACCCAACACTACACTACCCTACCCTACCCTACATACACTACCCTACACTACACTACCCTACCCTACCCTACCCTCCCTACCCTACCCTACCCTACCCTACATAAAAACCTTCTCCTGACAATAACGAACTTGACAAAAAAAGAATTAGCCAAATCGGTCCAGCCGTTCTCGAGTTATGCGCTTA
Source organism: Coleophora flavipennella (assembly GCA_947284805.1). NCBI lineage: Eukaryota > Metazoa > Arthropoda > Insecta > Lepidoptera > Coleophoridae > Coleophora > Coleophora flavipennella. The sequence goes on along the minus strand of OX369303.1, from coordinate 8,993,967 downwards.
CCAACACATTTTGCGATTCATTTTTATATTATAGATTACGCTTAAAATAATGAGATTTACATGAACTTAGAGAGAATTATAAAACAGTTAACTTACAAGTGGCTCTGTGAGCGAGTAGACCGCGCGAGCTTTTCAAAATAGCTGAAATATTATTATAATTTATCTTATCTTTCCTCAAGCAATCTAAACTATTGGAACAAAAAAAAGTTTTGGACTTGATTGGCTAAGCGGCTGATCCAAAAAAACTAGTATTATACCAATTATACTATGTAACTACACCTTGAGCCAATAAAGATCTTATTTATTTATTATTAAAAATCAAAGTTTAAAAAACTAAAAACTGACATCAAAAATGAATTCACTCAAAGTTATATAAGGTCTAACAAAATTAGCTGAAACTATTTTAACCTGTCCTTCTGCCCATGAAACTGAACAACTTTCCTCATGAAACCCATAGTCAAATCTCAAAAAAAAATTAACTTCCCATACTAAGTTGGCTGATCAGCTGATCGAGTTAGTATGGGAGAGCCAACATTATTTTTGCGATTTGACTATGGGTTCCATTGGGAAAGTTGTTCAGTTTCATGGGTAGAAGCACCAGTTAAAATAGCTTCAGCTAATTTTGTTACACCTTATACATATTTTTATAAATATTTCAATTTTAAGTGGGTTAAAAATAGTTAGTCCAAAAATTTTGCTCCTATTGTCTAAGTTCCGTGGGTCAAGTTGTTTAGTAACTTGAGTAGATTTGGCCAATGTTCATCATCATATCAGCCGAAAAACGTCCACTGCTGAACAAAGGCCTCCCCCAAGGATTTCCACGCCGACCGGTCCTGCGCATCCCGCATCCAGCGGCTTCCCGCGATCTTCACCAGGTCGTCGGTCCACCGCGTGGGAGTCCTGCCTACGCCACGTTTTCCGGTGCGCGGTCGCCACTTGATAAATTTACTACCCCAACGGCCATCTGTTCTACGAGCTATGTGGCCTGCCCACTGCCACTTCAATTTAGCGATTCTGTGAGCTATGTCTGTTACTTTGGTTCTCCTGCGGATCTCCTCATTATTATTATTATCTCAATATATATTATTATTATTATTATTTTCTTTATTTAAGGAGCTTTTTTAAAAAATAACAATGTCGCTCCGTAGGGCAACGAAATTAAATTATCTTACTCTAAAATAAAATATAATCATCCTGTATAAACTCTTGGCTAATTCAGAAACAGGAAAAGCTAAAACATTGTTGCATCCACCAACATTCCAAAAAATAATGTCAATTTTATTATTTGTTGTCTCTGGCATTCATTCCGGACATCTCCTCATTTCTGATTAGATCGCGTAGGAAAATTCAGAGCATAGCTCGCTCCATTGCTCTTTGGGTGACCTTGAGCCTTCTTGTGATGATAATGATGATCAATCCGACCGATTTAGATCATGGCGACCACTACGACTCCTAGTCGGATTTCCGCCCGTGCGCCCGAAGATGGTTTAGGTATGTAGGTATCCAATCTTAGCAGCAAAACTCCTCGCGCACTGAGGGCATTTAAGTATGCCACCCTCGTAGTTGTATGAAATGGTCGCAGGTGGTCGGGCCTTTAACTGGTCGCGTTTGGTATCAAGGTCAGCTTGCCATTCTGGCCGTTCTGCTGCCAGACGCTCCCATTGAGAGGGTTCTATGTTGCATCCTTTCATATGTCGCTTCAGAACATCTTTGTATCGGAGGAGCTGTCCGCCATGTTTCCGCTTACCCTCTTCCAGTAAGGCCCATAGTAAGCGACCATGTCTCAGTTCCGTAAGTCATCCGTCACTGGCAACACACACTGGTCAAAGACCTTAGTCTTGAAACACTGCGGTATTTGGAACGTGAAGATATTGCGAAGCTGCCATTGATTACATAGAAACATATTATAAACTAGCTTTTTCCCGCGGCTTCGCCCGCGTGGACATCGTTTTTATGACTGTCTTTAAGGGTGATTAGTGAATTATATCGTTTCCCACCAACGCAACCATCTCTGTGCAAAAAATTATAACATCTATTGTTTCGTTGCGCTGTAAAAGAAATTACCCAAAAAAGGAGTATTTTTTTAGTTCCCTCAGGAACTGCATCAGATTATGCTATTTTCCCGGGATAAAAAGTATCCTATGTCCTTCCTCGTGACACAGACTACCTGCAAGCAAAATTTTGTCAAGATTGGTTGAGTTGTAGAAGCGTGAAAAGGTAACAAACAAATAAACAAATAAACAAACACATTTTCACATTTATAATATTAGTAAGGATACACCCGAAAAACATAACCCACCTTTTAGGGTTGTCGGGTAAAAAACTATATCCAATCCACGTAAACTAGGCCGTGAGCAAAAGCTAGTCATTCATTAATTCACAAACCCAACAAAACTTGACGTCTACAAGACAATATGTAGGTACCTATGTTACAGCCAACTGGTTCAATTAGCCATTCAATTAACTGCCTAGCCCGTTCATTTTAACTTTTCGTATCATATTGTTTTCATGTTCTAATGACATAATTTGGTTTATATCAAGGATTTAATTTTGACGTTATTAACTAATTATTGTTTAATTCTTGATTCTTCACAACATTGTTATTATTATTTTATGACTATCTGAAAGAGAATAAAGAAGTATATTGAATTGAATTGAATTGCCTGAATGATGATTGATGATAGATAATACATTTAATGACTTGGGTGGCTGATGCTTTGGTCATTCATTCAACGAGCGAAACGAATACAGAAGTAGGAGCTCCGAAGAGGCTGTGTCGGCTGAGAAATGGAACAATCGAAACTAGAGCGGGAGCGAGAAACGTTTAACATGATGAAAGAGACTGAGAAATGTCCCCTTCTTCCTCCCACCTCTCCTCTTAATCACTGAGGTGTGAATTTAAACTACCTGGATAGCAGAGTTGAACGTCATCGATCCAAGCCATTTACCTAGTCGTTGATTCAATTGGCTAAATAATCATTCAGGCAGTTAGTTGAGCGGCGGCATTTAGTTAAAAGGCTATAAGCAGTTAATTGAATGGCTAATTAAGCTAGATGGCTGCGACATGAATACGACTAGCATTAATAATAAAAGTTTGTATACAAAATGTTACAAAATTGGTATAGGTCCTGTTAACAAATCGATCAGCTGATCGACTGATTTTGTGCGTTTTAGTATGGAGGGTCCAAATTTTTTTTTGTGAATTGACTATGGGTTCCTTAAAGAAAGTTGTTCAGTTTGCAAGTAGAACCCCCAGTTAACGGGACCTACAACAATTTCGTTACACCCTGTATACTTAACACGTTTTCTCATGAACATAACGAAAGTACCAACCTCCATCCATCATTAAACCATTTCTCAGAAAGATAATATAAAATCAATTAACACTTCCATCACACGCACACACACATATATGAGATCATAGTACCTACTTAAAACACTTGTTGGGAAAACCCGTACGCTCATTGAGCGTTTCTCGTAACTCGTAAAACTGTGCCTTTATCTGCATAAATCGTTTGTTCTATTCTATATCAGCTTGTTAACGCATATATTGTTCGCCAATTTTTTCACAGAATCGCTATTGTTTTCTACAGACTATATTCTTCGAGGAATTACGAGGTCAGAACGGGTTATAAAATTGGTAAACAGATTAGTTTGTATTATCATATTATTGATTGTTTTTATGGACATGGACTACTCTCTCTATCTCTCTCTTTAAGATTTTACGTAGGTCTAGTACGTATGAGACTTATAAATTGGGTTAGTTATTCTCCAGTATTCATCCTTACGTATTTAGGAACGGTGCGTTCCTACTCGAATCTCCGCCAGGCGAGGTGGTATGCCCGGGGTCCGGCCGTGGACCAATCGTTGATGATTGGTATCTTGTATATGTATATACTCACTCAGTATTACTCAGCGCTGAAGAAATTCTAATAGCGCGTTTTAGATGTAGTATTTCTTTTTGTTCTCTCTTCGCTTGTGTTAAGGATCAGTGGCGGGTACTGCAGTTGCCGCCACAAGTATATCATTCATCATTCATCAACATCATACGTCACGTTAAATGGAAGTCGTCCAGTGTTGCATACTTATAGGCGCGGCCGCGATCCTGATTAGGGAATCAATTAAAATGTCACATTCTGAAGTGTGCGTGTCAGCTCCGACGCGGGATACGAGTCTACTCATGAAACAATTTTTTTGGGCCTCCGGCCACCAGTCTCGCCTGCGGCCTCACATTAGGCGGCATGAGCATGTTTCCTTAGCCTTCTTAACTAAAAAAACGTAATAACGCGTTACCGATCAACAGAAGATTTCACTCCTGATATATTTTTCATATCGGCCTCTATTAAATGTATCTATTCTAAAGGAGTAAATTCTAATAACAAAAAGTATGTAAGATAGAGGAAGTGGTCGTAGCTGCAGCACGGTCCAAACCTGGATGCGTTTGGCTTATAGTGGCATTGTTCTCGAACGTTTCCGTGCTTCGCAAAGTGGTAGAACCCGTTGGTGTCAATCTTTGGATACTGGGGTCTACCACTAGCCCTGCAACATAACCTTCTCGAGATTGGGAAAAGACCCATGCCCCAGCAGTAGAAACGTTAATTGGTTGTAACTATTGTCCTCCCTTCAGCACGGTTCCGAGCCACATAGAGCCAACAGCTTTCTGCGAGCTGCACTGCTTCACCATAGCACCTGGTGGGGCCACCACTAGAGGCATTCTCAAGGTGAGCAGGCTAGCCATGCTGGGCTCGCGCGATCGTGATGCGTACGAGCGCTCGAGGCATGAGCATGCGTAGGGTGACCTCGTCCACATTTAAGCCTCAGAATACAGAACAAAACAGAACACGCGTTCAGTGAGAATATTATGACACGCGCTGAACCCGGGGCCCGGGGACCAATGTGCGAGTGTTAGGCGTTGTGGGGCGGAGTGTACACATTTTAAAATTTTTTTGATCACTTTTGGTAAGCCCTTGGCATCATCCACCTGATAGTAAGTGACGATGATGCCGAAGATGGAAACGGGCTTAACAAGATTCCCCAACGCAATGAGGAACCGGCTATCGTATCATCAAACCGAAACTGTTCGTCGGAAAGACTTAGATAAGATGGTGTTAGCTAGCAAGCCAGGCGGGCTTAGAAAATGCCCTTCCACCAAGCAAACCAAGTCTTATAAGGAGACCTCACGTGTATTTTTCTACAGCGAACTTTTCTACAGTTGGTCGGCTTCACACACAACCTCAGAGTTTCTTCGCAGGTGTGTGCAGATTTCCTCACGATGTTTTCCTTCATCGTTAAAGCAATCGGTGAGTATATGTACATATACGTAAGTTTCGAAAAACTCATTGGTGCATTGGCCGTCCGGATTTGAACCCGGCACCTCTGGTTAGGAGGACCGAGTCGTTACCGGTTGAGCCACCGACGCTTTTTTACCATCAGTTACCATCAGGTGAGATGTGTTCAAACGCACTCAATTTTTTTTTTAAATAGATGTCACATTATCGTAAGAACAAAAGAACCTCGGTAGGTGCCTAAGTAAATATTTTGTGAAATAATTCATCATCATCATATCAGCCACAAATCGTCCACTGCGTGGGAGGCCTGCCTACGCTACATTTTCCGGTGCGCGGTCGCCACTAATAAAATAATTAATAAGTGAAATAATTACTTACTCATAATATTTTCCCAGAAGAGACACTTGTAAGAAATGTTACGACATATTGACAGTGTTCTGTTTATCTTTAATTTAAACCAGTTCCTCATTAATCTTTATTTATTTACTAATACTTGTAGATTTAACGCTGTAATTAAAATAAATAATATATAAAATAAAGAAACAAAAATAATTATCAAACAGAATACGTACAATTAAGAATAATAAGAATAAAAATGAGAAATTTGCTCTACTTAAGGCGAGGTATTGATTGGAACAGTTTTTTTTATTCACAATTGGAAAGCCCTTGGCATCAAGTAGTTGTCTGTCTTTTTCTTTACGTGTTTCAACCAAAAACTACAATGAAAGTATAAAAAATAATAACATTTCTCACTTTGTATTATCATAACAAATACAGTTGTTTATATTTTTTTTTGATGTGTAACATCTTTGCTCTCGCTTTCTAGCTTGGGCAACGAATAATTTGTGGATGGAAAAGTCGAAAGCAGAAAGTTTGACTTAGAAACTTTGTTTGGACCAGTTAGGAGATAAACATACTAAAAGTCCTGACATCTCCGAGTGGAGCCCGAGGGGGGAGAGGGGCACAAAGGTCCCGTTTTTTGGTTTTTTGCTTACATCTCGAAAACGGTGCGTTGTACGAAATTTTGTTGTACCACATAATAAAAGCTGATAAAATTCTCTATAACTTTGGCTTTCACACTTTGTATCTATCTCCAATATTTGCCTAGCTATGAGCTTCGAAAAATGGTCGATTTTCATAAACTCCCAATAATATCTATCAATATGCCTTCGGGCTTATTTTTTTATTACGTTCGTGACCTATAGAGTATTGTGACTGTGCACCCTGTAACGTAGGGAAGCAGTCACAAAATATTTTGCACATACGCACGTTTTCAAGATGACAGAAAAGTGTTTTGTTTGTGATGAAGTGCTGGAAGAAGGTGGAGAAAATGTTTCGAAGGTCGGCGAAAAAGGCATAAATTCTCTGATTTCTGCCAGTAACCTCAGAAATGATCAAAATAGCTCACAACTTAAAGATTTAAGTCGCTGTGGGTTCACACATCTTGTCGAAAAGAATACACGAGACCCGACAGCATTAAAGCTGATCTGAGGAAACGTGTTCCGTCCACTGGGCCCTCCGCAACTCATACTTTGAGGTCATCAAAACCGAAATTTGACTTCAAAACTCGATGCCTTTTTTGTTCATGCGCATTTGAAGATGAAAATAAAAAACCTGTTGAAAGCGACAGACAGTATACTCTGTCAGAAACGTAGCCTTCAAAGACTCATGCATTGAGGCTGGGCATGCAAGACGAGATGATTGGGGCGAAGAAGTAGTGAGTCGTTTAGCGTCAATAGTTGATCTGGTTGCAGTGGAAGCCTTATACCACGACGACGGTGGGGATGATGTAGCTGAAGTAGTAGCCTGCGTTCCATCATCTGATAACGATTCAACAGACGAGGAGAAAGAAGAGGCAAACGTTGAGGAACCACAACCAGGCCCGTCACGCCCAAAGAGGCGGCGAGTGATAAAGTGATTCTTAATTATATTAATTGAAATATGTATAAATAAAAAAGGTAAAAAAAATAAAAAATGAATAAAAAAAGTTAAGTAAGCTGCGAAAAGTTATGAATCAATGTATGACAATTGACAGAAAACGCAAGAGTGTAAAGTAGAACAGGTTTTTGAAAATCGACCATTTTTCGAAGCTCATAGCTAGGCAAATATTGGAGATAGATACAAAGTGTGAAAGCCAAAGTTATAGAGAATTTTATCAGCTTTTATTATGTAGTACAACAAAATTTCGTACAACGCACCGTTTTCGAGATGTAAGCAAAAAACCAAAAAACGGGACTTTTGTGCCCCCCTCCCCCCTCGGGCTCCACTCGGAGGGGTCAGGACTTTTAGTATGTTTATCTCCTAACTAGTCCAAACAAAGTTCCTTAGTTAAACTTTCTGCTTTCCACTTTTCCATCCACATCCCCCTTGTGAGCACTCATTGACCAGTCTATTCCTGCAATTTGTGGGAGTGATTTCGTGAAATGGGACGGAAAAGTGTCCCATGTGACGGAAATGTGTAACAGGGAGTCGCGTTTTTTCAGGCTTTAAAAGCGCGGAAAAGGCAAAGGTATCTATGACCATACAGCCTAGTCTGCCGTATCTTTGCCGTCCTTTTTTCAGGCTTTAAAAGCGCGGAAAAGGCAAAGGTATCTATGACCATACAGCCTAGTCTGCCGTATCTTTGCCGTCCTTTTATAAAGTATTTTGTCACATGTTACAATATATGTATATATGCGAGTACTGTAGGTCTCGCTCGAATTTTTTTATTAATTTATCAAAATATTAGTCATAACTTGAGTTGAAAGTAACGCTGTAGACCTGTATCTTTGTGATTTTATTTCTATCGAGACAAAATTGCTCAATCGTGTTTCTAATAGCTTTTTACTATAAGGAACATAATCAACAATAAGGGTTTTTTTTTTCAACCTTGGGTTTTCTATCGTATAAGGGTAACTGACATCAAAAATAACGAAAATCTGTAATATTACCGCCTTAATTTGAACCAGTTCCTCACTAATCATAAAACATAAAACGTACAATTAAAAATAATGAACAAAGAAAATAAAAATAAAATGCTTTAATTAATCTTGTAGATCTGTTTTTTTTATCACGCTTTTATTAGCTTCACCTGTATGTTTGTATGTAACCGACTCCTTTGGACTTGATTTTGACCCACTTTAAACGGACAGATTTAATTCAGACTGTAGACTTATCAAGAATCGGCGACAATATAATAATTTCATAAGTTTGAACTAAAAAATAAAAAATAGATACAGTAAAACGTAAAAAATAATTCTTAATATAAGTTGAAAATAATAATTACCAATTAACTAGTATTATTGTGAAAAAGTGTGGGTTGCTCGATAGTCGAAACATTTGGTACTTCGCTGTCTGTCCGTCTGTTACCAGGCTGTATTTCATGAACCGAGGTAGCTAGACAGCTGAAATTTTCACAGATGATGTATTTCTGTTGCCGCTATAAAAAATAATACTAAAAATTAGAAAAAGTGAAAAAATTAGGGGGGTCTCCATACAAAAAACGTGTTTTTTTTTTAAACATGCAGAAACTAGCGCCATCTAGTAAGATGGTTTATGAAATATGAAAGTAGCGCCATCTAGTATGATGGTGCTGATTCCTATGTGTGCGGTTCTGACTCGCACTTAGCCGGTTTTTTATTTTTGTTATTTGATAATTTTCTAAAAAAAAAAGCACTACACTGATTTTGATAAAATTTATAATTATGGGGCCAACCTGGTGCTGCCATATCGAATTAAAAAAACGCGGCCAAATGTGAGTCAGACTCGCGCAAAGAATGGTTCCGTAGCCTTTTCAAAAAATAAATGTAAATTTTAAAAATCTACCGGACCGATTGAGTATAAATTTTGTACAAGTTTGTAAGCCGGTGACCCAAAGAAGGATAGGTATGTAACGTAAATTAATTAATTTTAATCATGGGGGCCACTTTTGGGGGTAAATTAAAAAATATTAAAAATCCAACCGCCTCCGAAGCGTAATGGTTAGTCCATTTGCTTTACAACAGGAGGTCGCGGGTTCGATTCCCGGTGGGGTCAACTTGAAAGACTCGGTTTGGTTGGTGGTAGGGCATTTTCTAAACCCGCCTGGCTATCTACCACCGTCTTATCGAAGTCTTGCCGCCAAACATCAGTGTTAACAACATTGATGTGTTCCGACTTGAAGATAATATAGCCAGTTCTCCATTGCGTTGGAGAATCTTGGTAAGCCCACTCCCATCTTCGGCATCATCGTCACTTACCATCAGGTGAGATGATGCCAAGGGCCTACCAATTGTGAATAAAAAAAAATCGTGTGACATATCAAATAAAAGTGCTTTTAGTAACAATCTCAAATATATTTTTTTTAATCTTTTAAGATAGATTATTTAAGAAAACATGCGAAAATTTACCATTCTCTCATTATATCCAAAACTACTGTGCCTATTTTTTAAATCACCTTATATGAGGTACATAGATTACAGAAAACCTATAAGAAAATTTAAAGTACTTCCGTTCCCACAGGAAAAAAAATACAAAATCACAGCTTTTTTATATTTTCTTATTTACCCCCTAAAAGTGTCCCCCATGTGTAATTTATTTACGTCACACGTCCATTTTTGGGTCACCGACTTACATATTGTACCAAATTCCAACTTATTCGGTCTAGTAGTTTCGGAGCAAATTTGCTGGGACAGCCAGGCGGACGGACAGACACACGAGTGATCCTAGAAAGGTTCCGTTCTGTTTTACCTTAAGAGGTCCGGAACCCTAAAAATCGTAAAAAATCGGATCAAAATCGCCAAAGTTATTACCTAACTTATCCGACGCTCGTACCACAAAACAGATATATATTTTCTATCGCCCTAATTCAGGGTATGCTCTAGCCCTTCGGTGGGGACGTATATGAGCTGATATGATGATAATGATCGCGTAACAAACATACAGTCGAATTGAGAACCTCCTCCGTTTTGGAAGTCAGTCGAAAACTAATAGTTATGAACTCATGATACAAGGAATGCCATCTGTCACCATTTCATCGGAATCCGTACCCTTGTCGTTATCAGTGTGCCGACAAACAATTGAATACGACAAGAATACGGCTTGTGAATGATAATAAGTACTCGTAAGAACAATTATGTACAAGTGGGCAACATCGACGCATCATCGGCAATAGGGGTGACGACAGCATCAGAAATAAATTATGAACTCTTTATCACTAAATTGCCCTCCTACTTGAACTTCGGAAAACCTTACTCGTTTTGTTTTCCATCAAGTCTTCGATTTTTTAATTCATCAATATCACAAAATGAGTACATAAATGACGCTGCAAAACTATGACGTCAAGCCTGGGTATTTCAAACATTTGTAGAACAAACTGTCGTTTTTGACAGATGATAAAAAGTAAATCAGATGACTAGCATTCGTCATCCCTGTTGTGGAGTTTTTTGGAGGGATTAGTGGTGAACGCATTCGTCGTTTTATTTTATTGTTTTTGTATTGTTTTCTGCTAGAGTTTTATTTCAAAATGTGGTGCGTCTTGGAGAAAATAGTCTGGTGCACGTGAGCAATGTGGAGAACAGGAAAATAAAATGAAGAAGGACGTGAAGACCCGACTTGAACTCCAGAGAAGATTTGTAATGCACTGGCACTAGCATTTAAAATCAAAAAGAAATGAAGACGAAATATAAAGACTGTCTCAAAAGGGCTTGTATCCAGAGACGTTAATTTATTATAACCAAAGCAGATACAGTATTAGGGTTCTACTGTGGTAATCACAAAGGAAAAGGGACCTAGAATCTACTTTGGATATATAAGGGACCTCTGCCCTGGCTCGCAGTCACGAATAGAATATACTTTGGATAAGGGACCTCTGCCCTGGCTCGCAGTCACGAATAGAATATACTTTGGATAAGGGACCTCTGCTCTGGCTCGCGGTCACGAATCTAATATACTTTGGATAAGGGACCCCTGCCCTGGCTCGCGGTCACGAATAGAATCTACTTTGGATAAAGGACCTCTGCTCTGGCTCGTGGTCACGAATAGAACGAATCTCAACTGTTTCGGAAAGCTTTCAAAAGACTTACTAATTTGAATTTAAAGTTAGCTTTTTAACACGATCCGCGTTGGCAAGAATATTATAAAAGAAGGCGCGAATGTGGAAATGTAAAGCTATACGATCTTAACAGTACCGACGTAAATAAAAATTAGGAGTAAAAAAGGTCAATAATAGTGTAATATTAGACAGTAATAAATTATAATTTGTAAATACCACGGTGTTCCTTGGTATAACTTTGGATGTTTCACTTCAATGGGGACCACACATTGAAACTTTAGCGGGAAGGCTTAGTTCAGCTGCTTATGCCGTTAAGAAAATAAGACAGTTAACGGATGTAGATACTGCGAGACTAGTGTATTTTAGTTACTTCCATAGTATAATGTCTTATGGCATATTACTGTGGGGGCATGCGGCTGATATAGAAACTATTTTCATCCTGCAGAAAAGAGCTATCCGCGCAATCTATCAGATGCGATCACGTGACTCGTTACAGAATAAGTTCAAAGAAATCAATTTTTTAACTGTTGCTAGTCAATTTATATATGAAAACATCATGTACGTTCGTAAGAATTTGCATTTATTTCCTAAAAACAGTGACAGGCATAATTTGAATTTAAGAAATGTAAATAAAATAGACATAGCCTTTTCGAGACTGAGTAAGGTTAAAAAGTCATTTGTGGGGCAGTGTATAAGATTCTACAATAAAATTCCAGAAAATGTAACTAGTTTGTCAGAGAATAAATTCAAGACTCATGTCAAAAAAGTTTTGTGCTCTAGAGGATATTATAAAATAATAGATTATGTAAATGACAAAGATATATATGTTGATTCTAAAACAAATACCATTACCTGAGACTGTAATCTGAATCATGACATTATTTGTAATTTTATTTTTATTTTTATTGTATTTTTGTTTTGTTTTGACTATTTAAAAGTGTGTGTAAACACCTATTTGAAATAAATTGTTTTTGATTTGATTTGATTTTAGGAGTTAGGAAACTCAGGAACGTATTGCAGAGATCGAATAGCTCTGCGTTCGCGCACTTACAACTTCTTTGCAATCTTGCTATCCGCAGGGCGTATTAAAAAATTAAAAAGCTAGTTTTTTTTAGTTAGTCACAATTGGAAAGCCCTTGGCATCATCGCACTTGATGGTAAGTGACGATGATGCCGAAAATGGAAGCGGGCTTACCGAGATTCCTCAACGCAATGGAGAACTGGCTGTCTCATCTTCAAGCCGGAACGCATCAACGTTGTTAACATTGATGTTTGGCGGCAAGACTTAGATGAGATGGTGGTAGCTAGCCAAGCGGGCTAAGAAAATGCCCTACCACCAACCAAACCGAGTCTTACAAGTTCACCCCACCGGGAATCGAAACCGCGACCTCCTGGTGTGAAGCGAATGGACTAACGATTACGCCACGGAGACGGTTTAAATAGTTACTAAATCCAAACTAGTGGGTTGTTCGAAATCCTTTCTGAAACAGTTGAGTTGCTTTCTATTCGTGACCGCAAGCCAGGACAGAGGTCCCTTTATCCGCGGTCGAAGTGTACATTTTTATAAAAAGAGTGCAACACAAGCTTAGTCTGGTAACCTCAGCCCAATAATCAGCCAGCCGGCGGAGCGCCATTTTCGATGTGAATAAAGATTGAGAGATCTCTGAGCTTACTCCACCTGACGAAATCACAGTATACTCATCATATCAGCTTTAAGCGTAGTGGGGTGTGCGCGGATGGTCCACACCACAGTGTAGGTACCATCGGAAGGCAGAAAAACGAGAAGTCCAAGAAAACAATTAAAGTCTTAACTTAAGTGAAATGAGTCTTTTTGTTTTTAGTGGTTGCCAAAAGTGGGAGCGTCGGTGGCGTAATAGCAAGGGCCTCTACATCCTGTCCGTGGTTTGAATCCCGCCACGTACCAATGTGTTTTCGAATTTCGATTTCATATGTACGATTATCCGACGCTCTTACGGTGAAGGAAAACATCGTGAGGAAACCTGCACACACCTGCGAAGAAACGCGTAGGTTGTGTGTGAAGTCGTCCAACCCGCACTGGGCCCGGGTACTAAGGCCCGATCGCCCTAATTCAGGGTAGGCTCGAGCCCCTCGGTGGGGACGTATATATAGCTTCTATAAGCTGATGTGATGATTATGAAGGGCGAAAGGGCCTTAATTGACCACGCGGGCCCAGTGCGAGTTGGTCGACTTAACACACAATCTTCGAGTTTCTTCGCAGGCGTGTGCAGGTTTCCTCATGATGTTTTCCTTTACCGTAGGATTGTCGGATAAACGCACATATGAAATCAAAATTTGAAAACACATTGGTACGTGGCAAGGTTCAAACCAAGATCTCCCAGACAGGAGGTAGCGGCCCTATCCGTTACGCCACCGACGCACTATACTCAATTACTCAATTCGCAAAAAAAATAGATCTGTAATAAATATCTTCTAATATAAAGTGATTAATACAGGGGATAGACTGACTTATATAGGGTGACCTCAAATTAGTTCTTGATAGCAAAGGATATGAATGTACTCGTGATTACAAACAACTTTCCCAAAGAAACTATATGTGAAATATGAAAAAAAAAATTTCGCCCTCGATACATAATAAGTTATCAAATCGGCAAAAATGTATCAAGGACCAAAATTTTTTTTTCATATTTGACATATAGTTTCTTTGGGAAAGTTGTTTGTAATCACGAGTACATTCATATCCTTTGCTATCAAGAACTAATTAAAAGTCACCCTATATAGTAAGTAATAAAAAAACTACATATAATTTAAAACATTGATACGTCACAGATGAGGTCAAGCTGATCATAATCATATCAGCCGAAAATCGTCCACTGCTGGACAAAGGTCTCCCCAAGGATTGCCCGCATCCATCGGCTTCCCGCGATCTTCACCAGGTCGTCGGTCTACCGCGTGAGAGGCCTGTCTACGCTACGTTTTCCGGTGCGCGGTCGCCCCTCGAGAACTTTACTGCCCCATCGGCAATCTGTTTTACGAGCTATGTGCCCTGCCCACTGCCCCTTCAGTTCAGCGATTCTGAGAGCTATGTCAGTTACTTTGGTTCTCCTGCGGATCTCCTCGTTTCTGATTCAATCACGCTCATCACCTGACGTTGGTCTATTTTTTTCGAATTGAGTATATATTTGTCGAAGAAGCTTGCTCAGTATATATTGTGAGCACTTTTTGTTTACATTTAAAGTCTATCTATATAGGTGAAATTCTTGGAAAAATCCGCTTCTCACAAAAAATACTATTTTTAGTTTACATGCGCAGGAGACTCCGAGCAACGTTCGATCGGCATGTTCCCAATGCCTCATACCACAGAGTAACTAGTATCTCATCTGTGCCACAGATGAGATACTATTTACTCATACATAAATCCATTGTTTTCGAAAATACAAACTTTCATACATTGTTTCCCATCGCCTCATAAACGAAATTACTATCGACTAGCTGTTTCCCGCGGCTTTACCCGCGTGGACAACGTTTCTATTAGGTTCCTTCGAGGGTGCGCAGTGCGCGAGCCGCTAGCAGTTCGCGAGCGTGGAAAGAAGTAGCCTATATGTTAATCCAGGTTCTAATCTGTCTACCTACCAAATTTCAGCCAGATCCGTTCAGTAGTTTTTGCGTGAAAGAACAAACACACATCCATACATTCTTACAAACTCTCGCGTAGGACTAGCTTTTGCCCGTGACTTCGTAAGCGTGGAATTTAGAATCTAGAATGTATATTTTTATTTTTGCAGAGACACTTGAGAATGTACGCAGACAGACAGACACACAAAAATTCTAAAAAGTGATCTTCGTTTCTTTTCAACATTCTTGCATAACATTGATGAAAATTGCATTTGAATGCAGTAGTCTTATTTTTTTTTATTTTTTTTTGATTTATTAAGAAAACCAAAACAGCTACTTAATTACACAGCGTTAAAAAGGAAAGGTAACAGATAACAGATATGCTTCTACAAATGGATAGACAGACCAAAATTCAAAAAACCGGCCAAGTGCGAGTCAGAACTGCACAAATATGGTTCCGTACCATCATACTAGATGGCGTTAGTTTCATGTTTCAAAAACCGTCATAAAGATGGCGCTAGTTTCTTCAGGTTTAAAAAAAACTCGTTTTTTTTGTATGGAGACCCCCCTCTTATTTTTTCACTTTTTCTAATTTTTATTACTTGTTGTTATAGCGGGCAACAGAAATACCCACTCGTACATCATCTGTGAAAATTTCAGCTGTCGCTATCACGGTTCATGAAATACAGTCTGGTGACAGACGGACGGACGGACAGTGGAGGCTCAGTAATAGGGTCCCATTTTTACCCTTTGGGCACACCCTGGACACTTGGACAGTTCATACGGGCCAGAATTGACATTTCAAAAAAGGAATACCGGAACAAACAAAATGGCGGCGAAATCCTATACGTTCGACAACCAAACTGTAACTAATCTGTATCAATCTGGGTGACGAGGGGGTGAGGTCGCAATCTAGAGAGCGGCAGGGAGTGTCCATACTGTATGTTAGTACTAATAATATATACTCGTACTGATAAAATAAAGTTTATTTATCGCTTCAGGCAAAGTTTAATCGTATGAAACCGTCAGATCCGGGCAATATTATTTAAAACAGGGGGAACAAGATATTTTTGTGCAGTAAAATGGAGCCTGGAACAAAAAAAAACTACCAGCGATCATTCGAGTCGCAGCGCTCAGCCTGCACACTAGTCTCAATTGTGATAAGTGATCGCGCCTGAACCACGTTATAATTGTTATACCTACCTAACTACTGTTGCAAGTTGTACTGTTTACTAAAAGTAAATAAATAAAAAATTCATTAAATAAGTGGTATTTATTGATGAAATAATGGCGACAGACTCTGACTCAGAAACGGATGAACCGAATGCTGTTACCAAAGTATTTACTACGTCATTGAATCCGACCATGCTTCTGCCGAAATATATTTTTCATCTCTCCTGTTCGGAAAGTTTAATTTTCATGAGTAGATAGCCGGGTGGAACGTTGCTTTTCCATCCCTAGGGAGGAAAGTATTTTTTTTTAATTGTCAGCCACGGAGTCGAAGATAATTGAGATACATCATATTATTAAATTACATTAAAATAAGAGGTTTTCATATATCTTAACTCAACTATACATTAAACGACGTGTTTATTACGATCTATGGGTTGATATTAAATCATTTTACAGTTGGTCTATTTTTTTACCCGACTGCGCCAGAAGGAGGGTTATGTTTTTCGAGAGTATGTATGTATGTATGTTTGTATGTATAATTGTTTGGCACGCTCTGCAGCCTGAACGGCTTGATGGATTTTAGCTTGAGACGTGTCGTTAGATTCGTATTTACTGTGAGAGTGACACTGGGTATATCAAAATAAAAAAAACAAAATGGCGGATTTCTGGCGCAAAATTCAAATGTTTGACACGCTCTGCAGCCTGATTAAGACGAATATAACTACACTTCATCTCAAAATCCATGAAGCTGTTTAGGGTCCAGAGCTTGCCAAAGAAATAAATCATCTCTTTTTACCCGACTGCGCCAGAAGGAGGGTTATGTTTTTCGAGAGTATGTATGTATGTATAATTGTTTGGCACGCTCTGCAGCCTGGAAGGCTCGATTAATTATAGCTTAAGGGTTGTCGTTAGATACGTTTTTACTGTGAGAATGACACTGGGTATATCAAAATAAATAAAAACAAAATGGCGGATTTTTGGCGCCAAATTCAAATGAACTGATTCAATAATAAAACTAAAAAAATGAATAAAATAAAAAACGGTAATTTAAAAAACTAAAAAACCCGCCTGCGTTTCTGTGTCATTTGGAAATGAAAAACCCTAAAACAAGAAAGTCGTCATACCCGATTGCACTTAACTTAAGAAAAATTGTAGCAGTCGGGACCCATTCTAGAAATGGAGGCATAGTGAATTGAGAGCACATACCTATATTCCATTGCAGATTACTCCAATATACTGACTAGACGGCCGACTTTCTAGAATGGGTCCCGACTGCTACAACTTTTCTTAAGTTAAGTGCAATCGGGTATGACGACTTTCTTGTTTTAGGGTTTTTCATTTCCAAATTACACAGAAACGCAGGCGGGTTTTTTAGTTTTTTAAATTACCGTTTTTTATTACAATTATAGAAGATTAAAACTAAAAATCATTTCTCTATCTGCTGCACGCCATAATGCCATGATAACATGACACTTTTTTTATCAATTTTCGCCATGGCCACCTAGATGCACGTCGTTACCAACTCGATTAGGTACAATCTAGTCGGCAGTGGCAAGCGGCCATTGCGAAAAGGTTGGAGGCTGGGTTGGGTAAACGTAAACTTAATTTATTGATATCTGATTTATATTTTATATCATATAAATAATACATTTCCTCACAGTCGAAATGAAAAGTAGAGTGTTTAACTCGGGTGAAATGACCCATTCCACCCTCGAACTATTGGCGCTCTCACTTCGTTCGAGCGCCAGAAATATCTCGAGACAAAACGGGTCACTTTCTTCCCTTGATTAACAATCTACTATTTTCCATGGTGATAGCTTTACACAGACTTTCAATAATTTGAATTGAATATTGCCATTTGACCTATCTTAACCCGGCGCCAATGACTTGTAAAAAATAACGCGGACGATGGCGCTGGGTTAATATGACCCGAATGTTTTTTTTTCATAATTATCTGGTTATCTGCTGAATTATAACAAACTTAATACAAAGTAAGAACTATTGCATGACCACGAAGTCATTGTAGTACCAAGATGTTTAAGTTAATTTAGATAACAAACTGTAATTTGGTTTTAATGCAACAACCTCAAACAAAAGGGCAACTAAAATAATTTCTCTTTTGGAACTAAAAATGTATGGAGCTGAAGCCGTTTTATTCAAGAAAAGTGATTTTACCATCCTTCACTGGCGCTTGCTCACCACACTATGGTACAAATCATATGAATTGAGGTCATATCTCACGCTACTGAGAAAATCAAAAACGATTATAATATGTTTATATGTTTTTATTTTCTAAATTTCCCCAATTGAAAATCGCTCGGGTCAATATGACCCAGCGTCATTGGCACCGGGTTAAGGCCTTAAGAGGAAACGCGGGCTCAATTTTAGCCATACAAACGCAGTCCCCTGTTTCCTCCCTGGATAACGACAATAGAGCAAAAATGTTTTTGCCATCAAACCTATGTCTACCATGGCCATGCCCCTATGGTTTGTTTTTTCCCATATTCTAATTACAATAGGAAGTATAATTCTTTAAAAAACTGAGGAAATTGCCCAATTGTAACGTCATTTTCAGACACCCACCAAAAAAAATAATGCGCATATTAACTATAAAATAAAAACATGGAGGCATAGGTAAAGCGTTTTTGAATTAGTATTGAAAAAAAATATTGTTGCACAAGTCTTGGAGGAGGAAATATGGAACTACGATAATATGCTGTTTTGGTCAATTTTAGTGACTATTACCAGTCTGCGCTGCAGTTCTCCCTTTCTATACGAAAAGGTTTGGGGGAGGGAGAAAGCAACATTTTTTTCAATACCTATTCTTTAGACCGCGTTTCCTTAACTGATGATTGACGAAAAACGCAATTCGCGTATACTGGTTGGGTAATCCCACTTCCCACTGAGACATTCCCGGAACAGCTCTAGTCAACTTGCCAAAAATATGCTCATTTAAAAATAAAAAACCGGCCAAGTGCGAGTCGGACTCGCCCACCGAAGGTTCCGTACAAATGTGTAGGTACATAATATAAATCATACATAACATAGCAAACTGTTAGGTGTACTACTACATACATACACCAAAATTATTAGTTATACCTACATATACATAAAAAAAGGGAAAGCCGGCCAAGTGCGAGTCAGAATCGCACACAAAGGGTTCCGTACCATCATACTAG
The DNA here is from genome assembly GCA_947284805.1 of Coleophora flavipennella. Taxonomy (NCBI): domain Eukaryota; kingdom Metazoa; phylum Arthropoda; class Insecta; order Lepidoptera; family Coleophoridae; genus Coleophora; species Coleophora flavipennella. The sequence goes on along the minus strand of OX369303.1, from coordinate 8,974,723 downwards.
ATGGCGCTAGTTTCTTTACATTTAAAAAAAAAACAGGTTTTTTGTATGGAGACCTTCCTTATTTTTTTTATTTTTCTAATTCATACATCCATACATACATACTTTTTCTAATACATCATCTGTAAAAAATTTCAACTGTCTAGCTGTCACGTTACATGAAATACAGCCTGGTGACAAACAGACTGACGGACAGACAGACAGACAGACAGAAAGACGGACGGACAGCGAAGTTTTAGTAATAAGGTCCCGTATATACCCTTTGGGTACGGAACCCTAAAAAAAACTGGAGAGACCACCAACAGACGATAGACACTACAAATTCGCCTCCGTGGCGTAATGGTTAGTCCATTCGCTTCACACCAGGAGGTCGCGGGTTCGATTCCCGGTAGGTTCAACTTGTAAGACTCGGTTTGGTTGGTGGTCGGGCATTTTCTAAGCCCACCTGGCTAGCTACCACCATCTTATCTAAGTCTTGCCGCCAAACATCAGTGTCAAAAACATTGATGTATTCCGGCATGAAGATAAGATAGCCAGTTCTCCATTGCGTCGGGGAATCTTGGTAAGCTCGCTTCCAATCTTCGGCATCATCGTCACTTACCATCAGATGAGATGATGCCAAGGGCTTACCAATTGTGAATAAAAATAAATCGGCCTCGGTATTTGAAATGGACAATACCTTTAGACATAACCTGGCTTTCTTCTATATTGTCAATTTCTTTTTTTATGTTGTGATGCAATAAAGAATATTGTATTGTATTGTATTGCATTATATACCTATACGTTGCAAGATTTCTCGCAAAACGTCAGACATACATAAAAACGTTGTAAGCCGGCATTTACAAGTTAATCTCAAATCGGATTGCAATGATAGGCTTAACTTGCAAGTAATATACTTTATTTTATTGCACTTAATCTTATCCGCGACAAATAGGATTATTTCCACTTCACTTTAAGCCATTCGATTTAGTTATACAGAGTGTAACAAAATTGGTGTAGGTCCCGTTAACTGGGGGTTTTAAGCTATTGTATTGCTTTTATCGCGGGCTTTGAGGGGACCGAATCAAGAAATTTCGTAACGAAAATAAAACCTAACACCCCAAAAAAAATATTGAGTTCTAAAAAACTTACAGTGCCATCTATCTATCCATCTTGATGATGATGATGATGATGATGGTGTCGATGACGATGACGATGACGATGATGATGACGATGATGAATAACTTTCTTAGTGTTATTGGACTATATGGTACTGGTAAATACTGCATAAATAAAAAATAAATAAATAATTATAATTGCATAAGTTGATAAAAAATGCGATGCAATAGCTTTACCACGGCAGTCCCCGAGTGCCACATTTCTTTTTTATTTATCATACTGAACAACTTTCCTCAAGGAACCCATTGTCAATTCTCAAAAAAAAATTGACGATCAGCTGATCGCTTTGTATGAAAAGTATATTTTTTTTGCGATTTCAGCAAAGTCGTAGAACAAAAGTTGTTCAGTATGATGAGTTAACGGGACCTACACCAATTTTGTTACATCCTGTATAGTAACCTAGTAGCAACTAATTTTCAGACCCCAGAAGTCTGCCTAGAGTGAAATGATTCGCAAAAATAATGTTATTCAGAACGTTATTTTCAAAAGTGGCCAAGCGCCAATTGGACCACGCGCAACGTAGTGTTCTGTAGTATTTTCAAAACAATTGTGTATTTTAAAATACAAAATTATTTTTTCATTTAATAATATAATATTTTGCATGGAAAATCATTTACAAATCCAACTGGTTGCGCGACTATTACTCGTAAACTAAGAGAGACTACTTAGCCGTGATAGATTTCCTTTTAAATTGGTTATTCCTTCTATTTAAAAAAAATAAAGAGGTTTGAAATTGGGGTTTAGCTGGCAGGGTTGGGGGGGGGGGGGATACTGAAATGAAATGAAAAATATTTATTGTGGATCATAGGTTACTCAAATCTAACTTAGCACTATAAGCCTAATACATACTCGTATTTCTAGCACTATATAGGGTTTTAACAAAGGTATGCATTTTTTTAACTGGAGTTTGTTCTCATGAAACTGAACAACTTTCCCCATGGAACCCATAGTCAAATCGCAAAAAAAATTTGGCTCTCCTATACTAACTCGATCAGCAGTATGGGAAGTTCAAAATTTTTTTTGAGTTTTGACTATGGGTTGTTCAGTTTCATGGGTAGTAGCACCAGTTAAAATAGTTTCAGCTAATTTTGTTAGACCTTATATATATATATATATATATATATATATATATATATACTAGCTGTCCCGGCGAACTTCGTACCGCCTTACATTACATTACACTGCCCTGCCCTACCCTACACTACCCTACACTACACTACCCTACCCTACACTACCCTACCCTACCCTACATACACTACACTACACTACCCTACCCAACACTACACTACCCTACCCTATACTACTCTACCCTACCCTACCCTACACTACCCTACCCTACCCTATCCTATCTCTCAAGTTGGATCGAACTGCACATGGTGTGCGAATTTTATTATAATCGGTTAAGTGGTTTAGGAGTCCATTGAGGACAAACATTGTGACACGAGATTTATATATATTAAAGAATATTAGTACTAACATACAGTATCTCTAGATTGCGACCTCACCCCCTCGTCACCCAGATTGATACAGATTAGTTACAGCTTGGTTGTTGAACGTATAGGATTTCGCCGCCATTTTGTTTGTACCGTCATTCCTTTTTTGAAATGTCATTTCTTGCCCGTTGTATGAAGTGCCCAGGGTGTGCGAAAGTGGCGGGTTATTTTACTACTTAATTTCATTGAGTTGCGGAATATCGTCACTTACCATCAGGTGAGATGATGCCAAGGGCTTATCAATAGTAAATAAAAAAAAAGATATGAAGTGAAATTTTTTTTTGTGTACTCGAAACATTTACTTCTCCTTTTAGCGTAAGTTACCCATCCAACCATAAATTCTCTTTTTCTTAAACATAAATTAAATTAAAAAATCTTTCTTTCGCCCATAATGAAGACCCCACACTTTGACGGATGCCTTTCACGAAAATTGCCTTCGAGGCGTGAGGCGGTGCCAGGAGGTTCCTTCACGCGTCAAGCCAAATTTGCACTAATGGGCCTCTGGGTCACCTCGCGCGGGATTTAAAGTTTAAATTATTCAAATTATACGGTAGAGTTCATTATTTGTGTCAATTTACAAATTGGAAGACCACCCCGGTAAAATAATGGGTGAGACCTCTGAAACTTTGGTGTTATTTTATTTTTCTTTTAACTAAAAAAATATATTTAAAAAACCGATCAAGTGCGAGTCAGACTAGCACTCCAAGGGTTCCGTACTACCACACCTCTACCCACACAACTTCTTAGTAATAATGACAGATACCTATTCACAATATAAACAAAAGACATCAACGCGAGCTACAAAAATATGCTTTTTTTGTCATTCAGTTCGGACTCCTCAGCGCGAGTGCGACTCACACTTGGCCGATTTTTATTTTTTCTGTTTTACCTCAGTGTTAATTATATAATTATTACTTTTTCTACGATAAAGCTAAATCAAAAATATTTTTTGTACGGACACCCCATTATTTTTTCACATTTTCTAATTTTTAGTATTTGCTTTTATAGCGGCCACAGAAATACACGTTCTGTGAAAATTTCAATTTTCTACTTATCACGGTTCATGAAATACAACCCGCTGACACACGGACAGACAGCGGAGGCTTAGTAATAGCACAGTATTACAATATGGCTTACAGTAGCGCAACGCCTTTGATGTCGCACAATGCCGCTACGGCGTAGGTACTAGCAGTACAAGCCTGTTTGCTACCCCGCATGTACCCTTCCGTTGCTCTACGTAAGCACATTCGTTGCAGTACTGTAAGCCGCTATATTGTAATACTGTGGTAATAGGGTCCCGTTGGTCACGTGTTAGGTCTACGGAACCCTAAGAAGAACCGCGCACCGGAAGACGTCGCGAGGCAAGCCTTTCACTCGATGGACCGACGACCTGGTGTTAATTTTGCTTATACCCCCTCTTATTTCATGGATCTTTACTTCTACCAAAGAATAAAGACTAGATATTTACTACGTAAAAGAAGGTTAACTCCGCAAAATCATTTAAATGAATGGCGACTCTTGCTACGACACAATAAAGTGCAAATTCAGGTCGCACAGCTTTTTTTTTCTCGGAACGGAGGAGGGAGGTGGATAGTTGCATCATACATACCAGTCAGTCGGCTGACTGGTTATGTGGGACTCACAACCTCATATATGTGCATTTATATATGTATATATACATAAGGTATACATACACACATACACGCCAACACAAGATTGCACCGACCCACTAACAACCCCCGGAAGCTTTGGCAACTCGGTTGCCTTAAAAGCCTATCGGAGCGACGCCCCTCCCCCCCCTAGGGAGAGTAGGGGGGCGAAAAAGGGCGTTAAGGTACAGCGCGGAGAGCTCATTATGGGAGTTGACGCTTAGTGATATACATTTTATGTCATTTAAAAATTGACACTATCGGTTCCTTTCGCACAGCGCTAATTACCTACAGTTATATTCACCTACAAGTTGCCTCTCTTTCTATCGCGTAAGTCTTATCTCTTCTGACCACTGAATTAGCCCCATTCAGGGGGCCGCGCGGCGTAGAGCGTGGCGTAGGTATATTTTCATGCCTAAAGCGCGAAGTGCGACTGGCCTGCTTCTACGCTTTCCTAAATCCTAATTCTTAATCCCCTTTCAAACAATATCGTCGATAATACTTGTAATGGGTACTTAATTTTATGGACTTCATATTTAATACTATAATAATCTATGACGCTTAGCCGATAACACTACAATTTATCTGCTGCAGAGTTCCTAATCTTATAGTAAAATACAACAAGATTACGTTTAACCATTGTAGTATCTCATCTGTGCTTTGTGCGTTAGAGTCTCCAGGAGGCTCGCGTTTCCATACAAACGTAGTTCCGCTTCCATACAAAAAAACATACCGGATGGAATCCAAACTTTGCGAACATGTTGAGTAGACACATATCGATATTTGTAATTAGTTTTCATAGTAGGAAATTAAAACATAACTAAACACAGACTTAAATTAGTTTTGTACTGGAAGTGGAACTTCTCTTATTTTTTGTCGTTTTATATTTGTACATCGAACACTAATTACAAACATCTATATGTGTCTACTCAACATATTTGCAAAGTTTGGATTCAATCCAGCATGCAGTTTTTGTATGAAAGCGGAACTACGTTTGTATGGAAACTCGAGCCTCCTGGAGACCCTTAAGGCGGTAATATTACAAATTTTTCTTATTTTTGACGTCAATTACTCCTAAACGATAAAAAAACCCAAGGTTGAAAAAAAATACCCTTGTTGTTAATGATGTTCCTTAAAGTCAAAAGCTATTAGAATCACGATTGAGCAGTTTTGGCTCGATAGAAAAAAATCCCAAAGATAGGTCTACACCGTTACTTTCAACTCTAGTTATGACTAGATGACTAATATTTTGAAGCATAAATAATAAAATAAATATATAACAGTATTTGTTAAGATAATACAAAGTAAGTAATGTTATTATTTTTTATACTTTCATTGTAGTTTTTGATTGAAACAAAAAACCATTAAAAAGTTAAAAAGTGTGGTTATTTTCTTTACTCTTTACACGTAAAGAAAAAGACAGAGACAACTGTTACAATCAATACCTCGCCTTAAAGTTGTGTTAACAACTTTGTATTATTCAGACAAGCTTTTGCCCGCGGTTGCGTCAAAGATTACCTTATACAAGTCGCAGCCAACTAGTAAAATTAGTCATTTAATTAACAGCCCAGCCGGTTCATTAAATGGCGGCATTCAACTAACATGAAAATATAGAACAAGCAGCCCCGAAGAGGCTCCGTCGACTTAGAAATGTCTCCTTCTTCCTCCCGCTTCCCCCCTTCAGCACTCCTCCGCCTGAAGTGTGAATTTAAACTACCTGGCTAGCAGAAGTTGAACGTTATCGATCCAAGCTATTTGCCGAGACATTTAGTTGAATGGCTGAATAATCATTCAGACAGTTAGTTTAAAGGCTGGGCAGTTTATTGAATGGCTAATAAAGCTAGATGGCTGCAAAATTTCTACGGGGTTGCGCCCGCGTGGACATCGTTTACGACTGCTTCGACGGTGCGTGTTGCGCGAGCCGCAAGCTGCTCGCGAGCTTGGGCATGCGTTTTCCCCAGATCCCTTGTGAACAATGTCGGGCTGCTAATTAGTAATTTACTTATGTCACGTCTCACTCCCTCAACTATCTCTGCACAAAAATTGCGACAATCCATCGAAGTATTATGTACCTCGCTGCGTCAATCCGATGCTCCGTTGCGACTTGCGACGTGAAAGATATTCCGATTCCGATACAGATAATGGCCTGCCGAATATAATACAACCGATATCATCAAACAGTTCGAAACGCGCGCGAAACGAACGACGCTAAAGTACTGACTTTATGTATCGGACTATTATTCTAATCTGTGGTATCGGTTTTCTATGGGATGCCATCATCAGATCCTGGTTTCCTTATCATGGTAGGTACCACCCTTGGGATATCTCCTTTCCAACAAAAAAAAAGAATCATCAAAATCGGTTCATAAACGACGAAGTTATCCACGAACACACTTGAAAAAATATATAGATACGGTCGAATTGAGAAACCTCCTCCTTTTTTTGAAGTCGGTTAAAAAGGAGAGAATGTGGATTCCAGTTTAGATAATTTAAGTCAAGAAATAAGCCTTGATAAAAAAATATTTAACCACTTAAGTAAAATGTCAAAGTGTGACTTCTTGTGTCTTTTACTCATCTGTTGAACTACACTTTTGAAACCACCTCGGTAACCAAAAGTCAAAAGAGCCATACAATGAGTGGTACAGAATATTGAATCTTAACGTGGACATTTTGGTTCGGGACGGCCATACCACTAGTATATGTATATGTCACCGTAAGATTGTAAATTCCGTTAGAATATAATCTAACGGAATTTATCTCGCGAGATTGTGAACTGCAAAATATTGTTTACAATTTCACTAGTGACATTGTAATCTCAGTAGTGACATTACAATAACACTAAGCGAAGTGAAAAACACTAAATAAATGAGCTCGCGAAGCAAGCGATGTTAGGTTCGGTCAGGTTTGCAGCAGAAGCACAGATTACTGAATGGCAAAAGGCCGTGAAATTGTGATCCGATTCACAATTTACCGTTATATTATAATCTAACTAGTGGCTATTATTATAACGTCCTTGCTAGTGAGATTGTAATATCGCGGTTTTTACAATAAGGGGGCGTCCATAAATTACGTGAGGCTTTTTTCAGGATTTTTTGACCCCCCCTCCCCCTCTGGTGAGATTTCGTGAGATTTTCCACAACTCTCTCCCCCCTCCCCAAATCTCACGTGAGATTTTTTAAAATTTGTGTTTTGGCTGGAAACGCGTTGGATTATAAAAAGTCTAATAAAAGTTTGATGAAACACGATTTTTTTCAATCTTCAAACTGCTCTAACTTTTAAATGAATCAACCAATTTTCACGCGGTGTGCGGCGATTGATCTAGTTTTTCAAGCTTAATAAAAACAAATATCTGATGAACAACATTTTAGTTTTTGAATAAAAACAATAAATTTATCTGATAAAACATTTCGGAGTTATTACAAAAAAAACGCAATCGAAGAGCTACTGTGCTGCTCTGCGGGGTTCGGACAAATACGACAAACACTGTTGTGTGAAATTTCGCCATATTTTCATTCTAGATTTGTTTTTACTTTGATTCAACTTTATTTTTTCGCAATTTTACACCGTTTTCTACAAGAAAACAAATTACGTGATATTTGCTAAAACCCCCCTCTCCCCTATGTGAGATTTGGAAAGATTTAGCTTGACCCCCTCCCCCCCTTAAACACCCGCCCCCTAATCGGTGACATATATAAGTACTGTGGCCGTACTGGCGAGACATGTTTTCGCTTCGAAAGCATATTAAGCTAGACACTCGAAGTGCGATTCTGATCTATACGCATACGACATAAGGACGGTACAAATTTCAAAGTATCTAGCTTGACGTGCTGGCCTCTGTACATATTATGTTTAATAAATTGTACGGCAGGCAGCCCGCACTAAACTTTCTCGACAAATTTTTAAAGTGAAACTTTTATTACGTCGTCTTAAATTTTTTTCGTCTGTTTGTCGCGTGACGGTCGGTATCATCGTTTCGTGCTCTGTAAATATCTATAATGTGAAAAAAAGTTTCACTTTTACCGTGGTTCCATAAAACCACACACTCTTTTCTTACATACAAAAATTAAATTAAAAGAAATTGAAATATTTTTGATGAATTCATATTGCATGATTAAATACTTATCCGTAACACATGAGAATTCAATAGCTTCAACCATTTGTGAGTAAATCACAAGTTTCAATTTCATTTATCGGAGATCCATACAAACACGATTTTACCCAGAGCAATGAGTATCACCATGTAATAGACAAACATAAGCAACTCCGACATGCAAAGTTTCATCAAAATCGTTAGAGCCGTTTTTGAGAAAGAAAAAAAAACCTTTTTTTTTTGATGTCGCCTACTCTTCGGTTTGACCGAAGAAACTTTTGATAAACCCTCGATGAAATCATTTAAAATATTTCGTCCCAATTGGACCAAGGATTTACCCTCCAGAGCGAGCGTGACTGACGGACGGACGGACATACATATGTACATATTTGGCTTTCGGTATGTGGTACACATTTTCACGAAGTTCCGTACCCAAAGGGTCAAAACGGGACCCTATTACTGAGACTTTGTTGTCCGTCTGTATGTCTGTCAGTCTGTCTATATGTGCGTCCGTCTGTCACCAGGCTGTATCTCATGAACCGTGATAGCTAGACAGTTGAAATTTTCACAGGTGATGTATTTCTGTTGCCGCTATAACAACAAATACTAAAAACCAGATTAAAATAAAGATTTAAGGCGGCTCCCATACAACAAACGTGATTTTTTGCTCGTTTTTGCTCGATATTCATAACGGCAACAGGTAGATGCTTGAAATATTCACAGAATATTTAGTTATTTATTCACTTTAAAAATAAATAATTAAATTAAAATAAAACAAATAATTGATGGCGGCTCCCATACAACAAACGTGATTTTTTTGCTCGTTTTTACATGATTGATATTGACAAAGGCAACGGGTAGACGCTTGAAATATTCACAGAATATTGAGTTGTATTTTTCATTTTAAAAATAAATAATAAAATTAAAATAAAATTAATATTTAATATTCCATACAACAAACGTGATTTTTATAGATAATGGTACAGAACCCTTCGTGCGCAAATCCGACTCGCACTTGGCCGGTTTTTTTCGTGATAATACGGGGTCGAGAAACTAAAAATAAATATTGTTCCAATTTCTCTTGAAGCTGAAGCCTAAGGTTGGCGCCTTACATATTATTATGAAACGTTCAAGTTTTTTTAACCGACTTTAAAAAAGGAGGTTTTTCAATTCGACCTTCTTCTTAGCGTGTCGATGGCAGACACTACACTGTAGCAGCCCAGAATTTGGCCACGTTAACAGCATTATCAGCCGCTGTCATGAGGTCTTCCTGCGTGCAGATGTAGGGGCACGCAGGGCACGATGTCAAATGTTTCATGAAATATTCAATTTGAATGATGAAACATTCAATTCGACCGTATATAATATACATGTTTTTTTTATGTGTGTTCGCGGATAACTTCGTCGTTTATGAACCGATTTTGATGATTCTTTTTTTATTGGAAAGGAGATATCCCAAGAGTGGTACCATGATAAGGAAATCAAGATCTGATGGTGGCAACCCAGAGAAATCGAAGGGAACCTTCGAAAATCCTAGTGGCGACTAGTGTGTTTGAAGTTTGTTTTTTTTTTCTTTAAAATTATCGAAAGGTACACCCGAACTGGACCAGTCATCTGGCTTACGTCTTTGCTGAGTAAGTGACGTCACGAACGCATTCCGTAAATCATTGTCTTCTACATTTGTCCGCAGTAACACGAGATACGGAACACATGTTCAAAATTAACCCGGAGTGTCAGGTTTCAACAAAAACGCCGACAGAAAAACGGGGGAAGTGCGAGTAGAAGTGGCGGTCTCAGGGTTCCGTAGCAAATTAAATTAAATGAAATCATTTTATTCAAAGAATTACAAAAAAAAAACTGTAGTTCCTTTTGTTAGTTATTAAGGTTCCGTACATCCAAAGGGTGACCAACGGGACCCTATCACTAAGCCTCCGCTGTCCGTCTGTCTTTCACCGGGCTGTATTTGAAGAATCGTAATAGGTAGAGAGTTGAAATTTCCACAGACTGTGATTTTCTATTGCCCCTAACAACAAGAAATACCAATTGTGATTTTTTTTTTATTCACAATTGGTAAGCCCTTGGCATCATCTCACCTGATGGTAAGTGACGATGATGCTGAAGATGGAAGCGGAAGGCTTACCAAGATTCCCCATAGCAATGGAGAACTGGCTATCTTATCTAAAGAATAGAAAAAAAAAGGGTTGCCTATACAAAAAACGTGTTACTAATAGATGTCGAGGTGTTTTTGATTTAGCTTTATCGTAAAAACCGTAATACATACATACATGTAAGCGGGAAGCTTGGTATAATTATACTTTAGTCTGAAGTTAAACAACAAATCCACAATACGAACCAAAAAAAAAAAAAAATTATGTCGCTCGCGTTGATGTATTTTGTATGTAATGTGAATAGGTGTCATTGTCATAGTTCTGCGGAGAGGTGTGCAGCGCGATTCCGACCCGCACTTTGCCAGTTTTTAGGGCACCGTATATAGTCAACAAGGAACCCGTATAGTGTCACCGTGTCTGTCCGTCTGTCTGCGGCTTACGAGTATTTATTTTTTTTTTTTTTTTTTTTTTATTCTCTATTGATAAGCCCTTGGCATCATCTCACCAGATGGTAAGTGACGATGATGCCGAAGATGGAAGCGGGCTTGCCAAGATTCCCCAACGCAATGGAGAACTGGCTATCTTATCTTCATGCCGGAACACATCAATGTTTTTAACACTGATGTTTGGCGGCAAGACTTAGATAAGATGGTGGTAGCTAGCCAGGCGGGCTTAGAAAATGCCCTACCATTAACCAAACCGAGTCTTACAAGGTGACCCCGCCGGGAATCGAACCCGCGACCTCCTGTGTTAAGCCAGTGAACTTTGCCTCTGAGCTACGGAGGCGGTTAAAAGTATCTCGGAGACTACTAATACTAGAAAGCTGGAACTTCGCATGACTTACATAATTAATCACACCGACAATAGTTATTTATGCCACTGGCTAAGAGCTATTGTAACATCATGAGTGCTAGTTTGTGCCACGAAGCGAAACTCGAAGGTTGTGTGTAAAGTCGACCAACCCGCACAAGGCCCGCGTGGTTGACTAAGGCCCGATCGCCCGAATTCAGGGTAGGCTCGAGCCCCTCGGTGGGGATGTATATGAGCTGATATGATCGAATCACTTGAGAACGACTGGACTGGACTGGACCGACTTTGCTAATTATTATTAATATTTTTATCGTATTAGCCTGAATAAGGTTTTAGGGAAAGAAAAATTGGAAATTCATCTGGAAATTTAAAAAAAACGAAAGGTATTTTTCTATGAGATTTTTGAATGAACTGAAGACTTTAATATTATTTGAGCTTAGGTGTTACATCATCTTACCATCAGAAAGTTGCAGCAAAAAACACTGAAATTTTTATTATAAAAAAAACCTCAATTGAGATTGACAGAAATTTATGTCATAATAAACGACACCTACTACGCTGGCGAAGCCGCGGGCAAAAGCTTGTCAGAAATAAAAAAAAACTTTATTAAGATTATGTTTCGTTCCATTGTAATTTTTTTCGAAAGGAACCCTAAATGCCGACACCGACCGACAGTAAAAACAAATGACTGAAATATGGGAAGTCCAACACCACAAGAGATCAATTTATCTTGTGTGAACTCGTCCTAAGAAAATAGAAGTCATCGATATCTCCGAAAATAGCTACCTACACTACGTGACGACTGAATATAGAATTATGGAGTATTTTTTAGAAGAGAGTTACGTTTTTCGAGTGTTATATATGAATGTATGTATGTATTTATTTATGTAGGCGAAGCCGCGGGCAAAAGCTTGTCAGAAGTAAAAGTTTCTTTATCAAGATTCCGTTTCGTTGCGTTGTAAACTTTTTAGAAAGGAACCCTAAATACCGACACCGACCGACAGTAAAAACAAATGACTGAAATATGGGTTCCAACACCACAAGAGATCAATTTATCTTGTGTGAACTCGTCCTAAGAAAATAGAAGTCATCGATATCTCCGAAAATAGCTACCTACACTACGTGACGACTGAATATAGAATTATGGAGTATTTTTTAGAAGAGAGTTACGTTTTTCGAGTGTTATATATGAATGTATGTATGTAGGCGAAGCCGCGGGCAAAAGCTTGTCAGAAGTAAAAGTTTCTTTATCAAGATTCCGTTTCGTTGCGTTGTAAACTTTTTAGAAAGGAACCCTAAATACCGACACCGTCCGACAGTAAAAACAAATGACTGAAATATGGGTTCCAACATCACAAGAGATCAATTTATCTTGTGTGTGAACTCGTCCTAAGAAAATAGAAGTCATCGATATCTCCGAAAGTACATACCTACCTAGACTACGTGACGGCTGAATATAGAATTACTAGATTTTTCCAGCGGCTTTGCTCGCGTGAACGTATTTAGTTTCTATTCCTCGCGAGCGTGGAAAAAAGTAGCCTATATGTTAATCCAGGTCCTAATCTGTCTAACTACCAAATTTCAGCCAGATACGTTCAGTAGTTTTTGCGTGGAAGAGTAACAAACATCCACACATACAAACTTTCGCGTTTATAATATTAGTGGGATGGTGTATTTTTACCCGACTGCGCCGGAAGGAGGGTTATGTTTTTCATGTATATGTTTGAATGCATGTATTTATGTATGTATGTTTTTATATACAGGCTGTAACAAAATTGGTGTAGGTCCCGTTAACTGGGGCTTCTACTTATCATACTGAACAACTTTTGTTCTATGACTTTGCTGAAAACGTAATATTTTTTTTACTATTCATACAAATCGATCAGCTGATCGACCGACTTTGTGCATTTTAGTATCGAAGGTCAATTTTTTTTTGTGAGAATTGACTTCCTCGGAGAAAGTTGTTCAGTATGACGAGTAGAACCCCCAGTTAACGGGACCTACACCAATTTTGTTACACCCTGTATAGTTATTTCTTTGGCACGTTGTGACTGTGCAGCCTAAACGGCTTGATGAATTTTGTTACATCCTGTATAGTTATTTCTTTGGCACGTTGTGACTGTGCAGCCTAAACGGCTTGATGAATTTTGTTACATCCTGTATAGTTATTTCTTTGGCACATGTGACTGTGCAGCCTAAACGGCTTGATGAATTTTGTTACACCTGTATAGTTATTTCTTTGGCACGTTGTGACTGTGCAGCCTAAACGGCTTGATGAATTTTGTTACATCCTGTATAGTTATTTCTTTGGCACGTTGTGACTGTGCAGCCTAAACGGCTTGATGAATTTTGTTACATCCTGTATAGTTATTTCTTTGGCATGTTGTGACTGTGCAGCCTAAACGGCTTGATGAATTTTGTTACATCCTGTATAGTTATTTCTTTGGCACGTTGTGACTGTGCAGCCTAAACGGCTTGATGAATTTTGTTACATCCTGTATAGTTATTTCTTTGGCACGTTGTGACTGTGCAGCCTAAACGGCTTGATGAACTTTGGAGTGCGAGGTGTCGTTAGGTTCGTCTTAATCCCGTGTGAGTGACACAGGATACATTTCCACCCAACTGGCCAAAAAAGAGGGATTAAGTTCTTATCGCTGGCTTTGAGGGGACCGAATCAAGAAATTTCGTAACGAAAATAAAACCTGACACCCCTAAAAAAAATATATATTGAGTTCTAAAAAAATTACAGTGCCATCTATCTATCCATCGTGATGATGATGATGATGATGGCGATGGCGATGGCGATTAATGGTGGCGATTGATGATAGCGATTTATGATAGTGATTTATTATGGCGATTGATGATGACAATTTATGATAGTGATTTATTATGGCGATTGATGATGGCGATTGATGGAGATTGATGATGGCGATTTATGATAGTGATTTATTATGGCGATTGATGATGACGATTGATAGAGATTGATGATGGCGATTGATGATGGCGATTTATGATAGCGATTAATGATGACGATTGATGAAGGCGATTTATGATGGCGATTGATGATGCTGATTGATGATGGCGATTGATGAAGGCGATTGATGATGGGGACCGAATCAAGAAATTTCGTAACGAAAATAAAACCTGACACCCCTAAAAAAATACATTGAGTTTTAAAAAAAATTACAGTGCCAGCTATCTATCCATCGTGATGATGATGATGATGGCGATGGCGATTGATGATGGCGATTGATAATGGCGATTGATGATGGCGATTGATGAAGGCGATTGACGATGGCGGATGATGATGATGATGAATTTTCTTAGTGTTAATTTATTACATAAACATCCCGCGCCCCAAGGACTGTATGGTACTGGTAAATACTGCATAAATAAAAAATAAAAAAAAATATTATTGCATAAGTTGATAAAAAATGCTATGCAATAGCTTTACCGCGGCAGTCCCCGAGTGCCACACGTATTTTTTTTTAATTAACTCCTAGAGTTCATATTAACAGGATTCAAAAATACGTTCGAAATTTAAGTAGTAATTCAGAAGATACTATAAAATAGAGGAGAAATGTGAAAAAGTTTCATTCACAAAAAATATTTTACACTTTTTATACCTATCCTGACTGCAACCGCCGAACACTCATGATCGCATGCGCATCTACGGACGTCCCATAACCATAGATCAGATACTAGTTACTTCGTTAGACGACCATGGGAATCATTAGGTAGCAGACACCACTCATTACCCGAGAGAACCGTTGCATGTGGGTGTCACCACTGTGGACAACTCTCAACTTCGATCACTTCTCTTTACCATCATCATATCAGCTCATATACATCCCCACCACCGAGGAGCTCGAGTCTACCCTGAACTTACCTGAACCCTGAACTACCTTGTCACTATTGTCTTGTCTGTGTATTACTTTTACCTTCTATCTTGTTTTCTTTGTGATTTTTTCTACATCTTGATGTTTGAGAATAATTTATATTAGATGATGGAATGTTACAAGTTTTTTTTTTACATGTAAAAATTACCTATTTTTCGTATTTCCCAAAAATTCTGAATGACCACAGTAATATATAAGTCATTGTGAATGACCCTTAACCGGTCAATTACCTTGCTTTACAAAGATCATGTAAACTTGAATCGTCCACATGCCAAAGCCTGCAATGATTCTAAATTTTAAATGATAATTTTTAAAACGTTTGTAAATAATAAATGGCAACACTAAAAACGTTAAAAAACCGACTTCAGTAGTTTTTGGCGGGATGTGTGGTGAACGCATTCGTAGTTTTATTAGTAGTTTTATAGCGACCATGCACCGGACCGAAGACCTGGTGAAGGTCGCTGGATGCGGGCAGCGCAGAACCGGTCGTCATGGAAATCTTTGGGGGAGGCCTATGTCCAGCTGTGGACGTCCGTCGGCTGATATGATGATGATGATGATGAAATACTGTAGATGCAGTCTTTAATTTAATTTTGGTCACCCTAACCCAACACGTTGAACGTTTACAATTTAAAGTACCTAGTTGGAAGATTGGATGGAGCTGAATAGGATCTCCTTAGCAACAATGACGTAGTTCAGGCTCCAATGATTCCGTCTTGATGATGTTGATGAGTTCTCTGCTAATATAGAGTTGTGTCTTAATACTTGCATTGCTCGTTGATGTCTTTTCCATGAAGCGAAAATTTCAGATACTTTTGGGGTTTCCGTACTCAAACGGGACCCTATTACTAAGATTCCGCTGTTCGTCCGTCTGTCTATCTGTCTGTCCGTCTGTATATTTACCGAGATAGCTAGACAGTTGAAATTTTCAAATATGATGTATTACTTACGAAGTAACTATAGTATCTCATCTGTGGTATTACTATTGCCGCTATACCAACAAATACTAAAAAAAACAGAAAAAAATAAATATTTAAGGGGCTCCCATACTTACAACAAACTTGATTATTTTGCTCGATATTGATATTGATAACGGTAATAGGTAGACGCTTGAAATATTCACAGAATATTTAGTTATATATACACTTTAAAAATATATAATTAAATTAAAATAAAACAAATATTTAATGGGAGCTCCCATACAACAAACGTGATTTATTTGCTCGTTTTTGTTCGATTTGATAACGGCAACAGGTTGATGCTTGGAATACATATATAGATAATGTTACGGAACCCTTTGTACACGAGTCCGACTCGCACTTGGCTGGTTTAATTTAAAATGTCATCCACCAACCAAACCGAGTTTTACAAAGTTAGACCCCGCCGGAATCGAACCCGCGACCTCCTGATGTGAAGTGAATGGACTAACCATTACGCCACGGTGGCGGTCATACTGACGTTAGCGTAATGATTTGCTGGTGAAAGTCCTTCAGTATGATAAAAAGCCTAAGTTTGATTTGTAGAAGATTCTTTGCACACCTGTATAATAAGGACAGCTTTTACAGGGTGTAACAAAATTTGTGTAGGTTCCTTTAACTGGGGCTTCTTCTCATCATACTGAACAACTTTTGTTCTATGACTTTGCTGAAATCGAAAAAAAAAATCAACTCTTCATACATAACGATCAGCTGATAGATCAATTTTGTACATTTTTATGTAGGGTCCTAGAGTCCAAATTTTTCTTTGAGAATTGACTATGGGTTCCTTGGGGAAAGTTGTTCAGTAAAGACGAGTAGAACACCCAGTTAACGGGACCTACACCAATTTTTTTACACCCTGTATATGTTTAGATGTTTAGATGTAAATTTTCTGAAAACTCTTTTTGGCCTGTGGGGTAAAAATGTCACTCACGGGATCAAGATGAATCTAACGACACCTAGCGCTCTATAATCCATGAAGCCGTTCAGGCTACAGAGCGTGCCATAGAAATATACATACATACATACATACATACTACACTCTAAAAACATAACCCTCCTTCTGGAGCAATCGGGTCGAAATTAAAGTCTTATAATGTAAACAAACCAATTACAGGAAGAATAAAAGCGGGATAAAAATACAGTACCAGAAAAGCGCCCCGGTAGAAATTCGGTCCACTAGCTAGAACATCGGACGGACGTACAGACACACACACTCACTCACATACTCATTTTTTTTTGTTTTTTTTTTTTATTTACAATTAGTAAGCCCTTGGCATTTGTTTTATTTTTAGACTATTAGAGTAAGACAATCGATCCCCATCTAAATCTCAACTTCCATCCTTCTTCGCTCGAATGTAAATAGGAAGAATTTACAGTACACGACTAAAATTACTAATTAACCAAAAACAGTAAAACGGAAGAAGTTACAATACACAACTAAAATTACTAAGTAACCAAAAACAGTAAAAAGGAAGAATTTACAGTACACTATCAAAATTACTAAGTAACCAAACACGGAAAACGGAAGAAAATACAATACACAACTAAAATTACTAAGTAACCAAAAAGAGTAAAAAAGAAGAATTTACAGTATATGTACAACTAATATTACTAAGTAACCAAAAACAGTAAAACGGAAGAAGTTACAATACACAACTAAAATTACTAAGTAACCAAAAACAGTAAAAATAAATAATTTACAGTACCTACATAACTAAAATTACTAGGTAACCAAAAACAATAAAAAAGAAGAATTTGCAGTACACAACTAAAATAAATAAGTAACCAAAAACAGTAAAAAGAAAAAATTAATTGTACCTATAGTAATGACATAAAAATTTGTGATTCTTGTCCTATCCTTTACTGATGATATTAAACAATTTATATTTAGATAAATATAGATAAAGATTAATCATACATAAAACATAGCGCGTAGAACAGATGGCCGTTGGGGCAGTAAAGTTCTCAAGTGGCGACCGCGCACCGGAAAACGTAGCGTAGGCAGGCCTCCCACGCGGTGGACCGACGACCTGGTGAAGATCGCGGGAAGCCGATGGATGCGGGCAGCGCAGGACCGGTCGTCGTGGAAATCCTTGGGGGAGGCCTTTGTCCAGCAGTGGACGTGTTTGGGCTGATATGATGATGATGAAAAGATTAATCTTAAATGCAAGAAAATGTTCATCTTACCACAGCGAGTAAATTAGAGTGTTTCAATACTAACTCATCTCCCCACCCATAGTTGCAGACAGGGGCCTTTACCGCGAGGTCGGACGCCAAAATCATCGCAACCCACTTTCGCGCGATCCACTCGTGTCGCTCATTTCGCTCGCTTCCGCCCGGAACGTAGCGATCGCTCGTTTATATTCGCTTAACAAGATTTTCAGCAATAAGTGGCCGGTACACTAGGGAATGGTATTGCGGGATATGTCGTGAAACATACGCCACTGACCGTGGCAAAAAACTGTCTTAATATTTCTTACAAACGAAAAAACCAAATCTACTATGTTTTTATAAATTTATGATTCTTCATTGTCTCTATCTCTTACTAAATAGGTCTCCACAGAGAACTACCTTCTTAATATCTCCTGCAACTTGCATCTTTATAGTGAGAGCTAAGTATGTTACTATTGCTTAAAAGTATAATAAGCATATATTATGTATATAAATGTTAGTAATTCAGCCAGGTTATGGATATGCCTCAATAAATATCTATCGAATACTGAATGACGATTACGAATGACCTAGGTACCACATCAAAGGTTTAAGACATTGGTTTAAAAACTATTTTGTATAAATTTAAAACATCTACACTTAGTTCATTTGTGTAATAATTTTCACACATTCGGCTCGCTAAGCAAGGATATTAAAAGGTTCGGTACGATAGTACTAATATGTATATATATACTTTGACCTGGGTGTGAACTATAGAACTCCAGTTATGTATAGAATGTAATAATTGCTCAACCCTAGCATCCATTGATAAAAAAATATGGTTGAACTTGGAAAATTAATTTTAACTAATCCATTCTATACAGTGTGTAAAAAAACTGACACTAATTAATAACTTTAAGGTTTCTTTAATCTACTCTTAAAATGAACAACTTTCAGCAAGGACCACAGTCAATTTAAAAAAAGACCTCGCCATACACAGTTGGTCAACCACCTGATCGATTTGTATGAAAAGTTTTTTTTTGTGATTTAGCAAAGTCGTAGAACAAAAATCGTTCAGTTTGATGAGAGATACCCACGTTTAAGTATTAGTGCTCTGTTTTTACACGCTGCATAGCAACATTTGTGTCTCCAGACCTAATACCGCGTGTAGCGGTCCCGTGAGATGTGGGTCAAGTGTAGAACGACGGCCAGTTCCGGCGTTTTGAGTTGAGGGGGTGTTCGCGATCACACATGCACATCCAATACATATAAAGCACACATCTATACCTACTAAAATATTTAGGATGTAGATACAAATAGCTAAGTAAGTAAAACTTATTCAATACAGTTGCCCGAAAAATTGTACTTTATACGCCTGTTTGCTGTGCGCAAAATCGATTTTACCGCACACGTGCGTTTTATTTTGCCATTTTTTAATTTCTAGAAATAAAAAAAATAGTTACCAAACATGCAGAATCTTCTTTCAGACCTTAGAAAAGTAAATTTTAAAAGAGATAAGTGAAACCTTTGTGATGTATAGAGATTAAATATCACGGTGGCATGTGTCGGGAGACAGATAGATGATGACGCATGAGGCGCATAGGTTGTGAGGAATAGATAATCTTTGCCAAGGAGGTTTCATGCTTACCTTAATATCCCAAGCCATATTTTAATCTATTTATGGTAATAATAAAAAGTGCCTAGCTAATACAAGGTGCCACTTTCGCAAAACTGAAATGAGTTGTTTTAGATAAATACATTCGAAATTATTATTTTTTTAATTTGTTTATTGCCAATTACTACCCCACAATCATGATTTCTCATATTTCCTTCACCTAAAGGTTGTATGGAAGAGATCGCTTGTTAGCGATAAGACCGCCTATATGTACAACTTCCTTAATCATTGTATCTTTTTTTTCTCTCTTATGTTGTGCAATAAAGTGTTTTCAATCAATCAATCAATCTAAAAGATCCTTATTAAGTTAGAATCAAGTGACTCCCTCCCTCCCCCTTACCTATAAATATGTAAATAGTACAACATATAAACAATTTAAATGGAAAAACCATCACGGCTAAGTAGGCCTTATTAATTATTAGTTTAGGAGTAATAAGCGATCAACTTGAGATGTGGAGTTGGATTTATGAAAATTTCATAGATAAATGTTCTATTACCAACTGCAAATATAATTTTTAAATACACATTTCATCATCATCATATCAGCCGAAGGACGTCCACTGCTGGACATGGCCAGAAGCTAAAATAAATTAACCGCCTCCGTGGCGTAATGGTTAGTCCATTCGCTTCACACTAGGAGGTCGCGGGTTCGATTCCCGGCGGGGTCAACTTATAAGACTCGGTTTGGTTGGTGGTAGGGCATTTTCTTAGCCCGCCTGGCTAGCTACCACCATCTTATCTAAGTCTTGCCGCCAAACATCAGTGTTAATAACATTGATGTGTTCCGGCTTGAAGGTAAGATAGCCAGTTCTCCATTGCGTTGGGGAATCTTGGTAAGCCCGCTTCCATCTTCGGCATTATCGTCACTTACCATCAGGTGAGATGATGCCAAGGGCTTACTAATTGTAAATACAAAAAAATAAAAAACATTTCATCATCGTCATAATATCAGCCGAAGGATGTCCACCGCTGGACATAGGCCTCCCCAAGGGTTTCCACGACGACCGGCTCTGCTCTAACCGACATAGCTCTCAGAATTAATAAACTTAAGTGGCAGTGGGCGGGGCACATAGCTCCTAGAACGGATGGCCGTTGGGGCAGTAAAGTTCTCGAGTGGCGACCGCGCACCGGAAATACACTTTTTTTTTTTCAATACTACGGAACCCTACTTTGTGCGAATCCAACTAACACTTTGCCGCTTTTTTATTTTACCTCTTTTCTCACAATTGTATTGCAAAACGTTGTATAAAATACATGGGCTTATTAATCTTATACATTATTAATCTTATAAATAACTGTTATGAACCAAACACTAAGAAATTAGGATTTTGGCAAACATGAAATGTTTGCTAATATGTATGACAAAATGTTTATTCTGCAAAAAGTTGTCTAGAACCTAAAACAAATTAACCGCCTCCGTGGCGTAATAGTTAGTCCATTCGCTTCACACCATGAGGTCGCGGGTTCGATTCCCGGTGGGGTCAACTTTGTTAGACTTTGTTTGGTTGGTGGTAGGGCATTTACGAGTACATAGCCCGCCTGACTAGATCATCATCATCATCATCATTACAGCTCATATACGTCCCCACCGAGGGGCTCGAGCCTACCCTGAATCAGGGCGATTAGGCCTTAGTCGACCACGCGGGCCCAGTGCGGGTTGGTCGACTTCACACACAACCTTCGAGTTTCTTCGCAGGCGTGTGCAGGTTTCCTCACGATGTTTTCCTTCACAGTTAAAGCAATCGGTAAGTATGTACGTAAGTTTTTTGAAAAACTCATTGGTACATTGGCCGTCCAGATTTGAACCTGACTAGATACTTCCATCTTATCTAAGTCATGCCGCCAAACATCAGTGACAGCATTGATGTGTTCCGGCTTGTTGAAGATAAGATAGCCAGATCCCCATTGCGTTGGGGAGTCTGGTAAGCCCGCTTCCATCTTCGGTATCATCATCACTTACCATCAGGTGAGATGATGCCAAGGGCTTATCAATTGTGGATAAAAAAAATGGACACTCCCTGCAGCTCTCTAGATTCCGAACTCACCTCTTTTTCAAGATTGATACAGATTGGTTATATGTAGTTTGGTTCTCGAACGTATAGGATTTTGCTGTGATTTTGTTTGCTCCTTCATTTGTGTTTAGAAATGTCATTTCACGACCGTTGTATGCAGTGTCCGGGGTGTGCCGTAAGTATGTTTGTATACCTAAGCTTCCTGTCCTTCCGATTTCCACTTGTCCCCAGATTTTAAAGCCTAATGGGTCAAATAACAGGCGGGCATAAACCTTTTTTAAGCAGTATGAATAAGGATGATAAATTGTATAAAAAGAGTTTTTTTAATATATTGCTAGATACAGAGTGAATACTTAAAATATCACTTGATTTTTTTTATCCTATATGCCTTTTAGTTTTTTTTAGTAGATCCGGAAACCCTAAAACACCGACTAATTTTGAACCACAACCAAAACCGAATCAAAAACCAAAAGCACATCGCACTTGAGGCGTAACTCACCATACAAAATAACAATTAGTTCGATAGATAATAGAGCGGTTAGCGCAGTAAGGATATGAATTGAATGGGATGGGGCGCCCCACAGGGTAGCATTGTGGGTACACTGTTGCAAATAGTAGTTTAGGGCTTGGGGTGTACTGACCTACCCTAATAGTAGGGTGACATTCGCATTTGTGGGTTACAATTTACAGGTTTTTTAGGGTTACGTACGCAAAGGGTAAAAACGGGGCCCTATTACTAAGATTCCGCTGTCCGTCCGTCTGTCTATCTGTTTGTCTGTCCGTTTGTCACCAGGCTGTATTTCATGAACCGTGATAGTTAGACAGCTGAAATTTTCACAGATTCTGTATTTCTGTTGCCGCTATAACAACAAAAACTAAAAATTAGAAAAAGTAAAAAAATAAGGGAGGTCTCCATACAAAACACGGGTTTCTTTTAAACATAAAGAAACTAGCGCCATGTAGCATGATGGTTTTTGAAATTGATGGTGTTTGTAATACTGTACTTACCTCTTTTAAGGTTGTGTATCTGTTGTGTCAACGGGATTCTATTACTTAGCCTACGCTGTCTGTTTCTAAGAGACTTGAACACCAGCCTGTACCCCGCAGGCGTCCCACCCCACCCAATAATAATAATAATAATACGCTGTATGTTTGTCAGTTCGTCCGACCTTTAAAAGAATGTATCTTTTGAATAATAATAACAGAAGAAATTTTCTTGGAATAATATGTATTAAAACGGCGGATTTAGTTACAAAATAATAAAAATTAAAAATAAAGGGGGTATCCATAGATAAGAAAGACATCTTTGATTTTTTTTGTGTTTTCTCTATCGTAACAACAGTAATACATACTTGAGTGAAACTTAAAATAAAATTGCGTTTGGGGAATCTTGGTAAGCCCGCTTCCATCTTCGGCAACATCGTTACTTACCACCAGGTGAGATGTTGTCAAGGGTTTACCAATTGTGAATAAAAAAATAAAAAAAAACAAGAAATACTAAAATCCGGCCAAGCATGAGTCGTACTCGCGCTAGGAATTGTAATAAAATGAATTAAAAAACATTTTTTACGAGGCTTTTATTGATGTTTGTTGATTTAAATGGAAGAATTATTGATATTTTTATTGATTTGAATGGTCTGCTGGAAGAAATTTCTAATAGAAATAAGCTGTACCTTTTGTATGTTCTTATCTAGTTTAATGTTTGTCCCTATTTCTGTGTGCAATAAATTGTGAAATAAATAAATAAAATAAATAAACAAATATGTATCATTGGCCAGTTTTTTTGGAGTTAAAACTTCTTTAGGCGCAATGGTCATTTTTTGAGACGGAAAAATACCATTGAACTCGCGATACTGTTACCGTTACCAACACTTTGCAAGGAACACTCGCAGGGTCAAAGCTTTGTCAACCTAGTCACAGAATTACAATATATCGTAATACTGCGACCTAGTCGTTCGCTAGTAACACTCGGAGGGTCAAAACTTATAAAACTGTAAAAAAAATACTTCTGTCTGTTGGCACTCCCGGAGTGGTTAGTTTTTTTTAACGAATATGTACTCACTTCCCTTTTTTGGTCTAATATATTGGTAAATACGTAAATTATTATTTTCGAAATTTTGGTAAAAAATACTTAGTGTTTGTGCAAAGCTTAGCTTAACCGACCTGACTTTGACCTTGACTCGAATCAAAAACTGTGGCTACCCTACCCGGTAGAGTGCAGGATGGTGCAGGCAACAACTGTGGTTACCCTACCCGGTAGAGTGCAGGATGGTGCAGGCAACAATCACAATAAAATTTCATACAAAACCCATACAATAGACCCTAAAATTAAGGACCCTGCACCTGGCAAACGCGTGCCCTTCAATAAACATTTTTTAGACCCGTATTTGTGATTCAAAACCATATTGTAGCGATAGTACTGAAATATTTGATTAAGACTACACTTTTTGTATTGAATTGCAGTATTATGTTAATTAATAATGACAGGTAAGAAACAATATACAATATTAATAGTGGTGTTAAAAAATAAACTAGAATTGTGGATTGTTTAATTTCAGAACGAATTATTTATTAGTTTTTGTATGGAATTTAAAAAAAACATCTAAATATATATAACTCAAAGGTGACTGACTGACATAGTGATCTATCAACGCACAGCCCAAACCACTAGATGGATCGGGCTGAAATTTGGCATGCAGGTAGATGTTATGACGTAGGCATCCGCTAAGAAAGGATTTTGGGAAAATCCCACGGGAACCGCAAAAATCGGGATCTGCGCGTGCGAAGCTGCGGGCATCCACTAGTTTACATTATAATTTTATTCATTCATCGAATATACGTGTATGTACGTGTCTTACTGGTAATTATGGATTTTTTTTTTATTAAAAATTTGAGTGCGTTTGACTATATCTCACCTGATGGTAAGTGACGATGTAGTAGAGAATGGTACACGAAAACTCAAATAATGCCTATTCACTCTCGCCTTGAAGTTCCCAAAATTGTAGGAGTCAGGAAACACAGACGCAGGCAAGGAGTTTGTCTTGATAGAATGTTTCACAGTTAACTTAAAATTCAACACTTCTTGCTGAAATATTCTATCGCTCATTTTTAATTCAACTGAAAAAAATATTAATACCCGGCTAAGTGCGAGTCGAACTCCCGTAAAGTAGGGTACCGTAGTCTTTTCAAAAAGTAAATGTATATTTAAAAAAATGTGTTCGTTGTTGGTAATAGAAGATTTTGTATGGAAAATCTATACTTACTATGCAAATCCAACTGCACATCTAAGTTGGTCGACTATTACTCTAAAAATAAAAAAGCCTACTTAGTCGTGACAGTTTCCTCTTTAAATTTATTTTAATAAAATAATCTGTCCTACTATTATTATTTTTCTGATATCCTGAAATAGCCTGGGTACGTCACCTCTCTTTCTTTTCGTATGGCACAATTAACCGTACTATCCAAGGGATAGACGGCGGTTGCCTGGGTGTTACATACTATAATCTTAAAAACTATGTCAGAAATACTTAAAAATTAAAATCAATACACCAAAAACACAACAAGATGTCAATAATTAAATATTAAATGTTTAATCGTACAGCGATGCTCCCCACCCCACCCAGCTAGTTCAAGATCTATAACTTCCCCACTCTGAGAGTGACCAGGCACTATTTGAGCTTGCGTGGTATATCCTCTGCTGCATCGGCACTTACCATCAGGTGAGTTGCAACCAAACGCACTAAAATTTTTAATTAAAAAAACTCTGGGGGCCTGTCAAAACTCTGGAGGTTAAGTCATACATTCATTGACTTACTCGGCGGTGGTCCAGCGTCATCAGAAGACTGACGGAGGGTCGTAGGTTCAATTCTCACCCAGGACAAACACTTGCGTGACGGACAGGTTTGTTAGCTCTTTGTTGGGTGTTTCACATCTATATAATACTAGCTGTTTCCCGTGGCTTCGTCCGCGTAGACAAAGTTTATATTACTTTTCGACGGTGCGCAGTGTGCGAGCCGCAAGCGGCTCGCGAGCGTGAAAAAAGTAGCCTATGTGTTAATCCAGGTCCTAATCTGTCTACCTACGAAATTTTAGCTAGATCCGTTGTGTAGTTTTTGAGTTAAGAAGTAACAAACATACACACTCACAAACTTTCGCCTTTATAGTACCTATCAGTGTGAAGTGATTATGTTTGTATTAAAAAACATATTTAAATAGGTACACATACAGGGTGTAACAAAATTGGTGTAGGTCCCGTTAACTTGGGCTTTGCTCATCATGCTGAACAACTCTTGTTCTGTAATTTTGTTGAAAATGGAACTCTTCATACAAATTGATCAGCTGATCGACCAATTTTGTACATTTTTGTATGGAGGGACCAATTTTTTTTTTTAAATTGACTATGAGTTCCTTGGAGAAAGTTGTTCTGTATAATGGATGGAACCTCCAGTTAATGGGCAGATAAAGGAAAATCTAAGTCTAGTAAGCTCACACACGAGGTTTATTCGTATTTTATTTATTTATTTATTTTTCGCAAATTTCACAGCTTATTACACATAAATATTACAACTGTTGGTTTTACATTTTAGAAAGCAAGTTAATAAATTCAACTAATTAAAATTTAAAAATGGACGATGTAGGCTTAAACACAAATAATGTAACGGTACATGTAATAGAAAAAAACATTAATAAACCAAAAATTATATAACAAAAAAAAAGTACAATAAAAGAAAGAAAAACATTAATGATGAAACGGGCAGCGCAAAGTGTTATACGGTATGTGTGTAGTGTGTTTAAGGAATGTGTGAATATTGTGTGTGTGTGTGTCAAGAGTGTTTGTATGAAGTCGTGTAAAAATTAAATTCATAAATTGGTTACGTTGGAGGAAGAATATGTCAACGTCACTAAACAGTTCGTCATTTTCAACATTTCGTATAAACGGAGTTATCACATTTAACTGGCACAGTAATTAAACTTAGACAATGCGTAATGACAGTTCCTAAGTTTCTATGCCCCGAGACGCGAGACAACACCGTTCTTCTCTGATGTCACGGGCAACCGAACGCGCAACGCAAGGTGCACCGTCACGAAGGCTCCGTCGAAGCACCACTAGAGGGCGCTTGCGCATTGCTGAGAGTAGGTAAAACTGACCGTACCGACAAATATATATTAGTACTAACGTACTCTGGTTCCCTTAATACAGGGAATCTTAGTATGGGGCCAGATAACCGTGTGCCATTTGACCCAAAATTTTATAATCATCATCATCATATCAGCTCATATACGTCCCCACCGAAGGGCTCGAGAATTAGGGCGATCGGGCCTTAGTCGACCACGCGGGCCCAGTGCGGGTTGGTCGACTTCACACACAACCTACGAATTTCTCCGCAGGCGTGTGCAGGTTTCCTCACGATGTTTTCCTTCACCGTAAGAGCGTCGAATCAGAAACGAGGAGATCCGCAGGAGAACTAAAGTAACCGACATAGCTCACAGAATCGCTAAACTGAATTGGCAGTAGGCAGGGCACATAGCTCGTAGAACAGATGGCCGATGGGGCAGTAAAGTTCTCGAGTGGCAAGCGCGCACCGGAAAACGTAGCGTAGGCAGGCCTCCCACGCGGTGGACCGACGACCTGGTGAAGATCGCGGGAAGCCGACGGATGCGGGCAGCGCAGGACCGGTCGTCGTGGAAATCCTTTGGGGGAGGCCTTTGTCCAGGAGTGGACGATTTTTGGCTGATATGATGATGATAATGCAGAGCGTCTGATAAATTGGTTGAGGTTGCTATAGCGCTGTTAGATGGTTTAAAGCCACCTAAGTCTGACACGGCTTAACGACTGCTAATGATAGAAACCGGCACCAACGACTTTAAGTGCCTATAAAGAACCAGCCTATAGCACCGACTGTGTTGTTTAAAGCCGTTAGATGAATTTGTCTCTTGATCTTGAAATGCTGATCACGACTGCCCTATCTTTCCTTTTTTTTATCCACAATTGATAAGCCAATGGCATCATCTCACTTGATGTGACGAGGATACCGAAGATGGAAGCGGGCTAATCAAGATTCTCCAACGCAATGAGTAACTGGCTATCTTATATTAAGCCGGAACACATCAATACTGTTAAAACTGATATTTGACGGCAAGACTTAGATAAGATGGTGGTAGCTAGCCAGGCGAGCTATGAAAATGCCCTACTATCAACCAAACCGAGTCTTTGTCTTAGTTGACCTCGCCGGGAATCAAATCCGCGACCTTTTGGTGTGAAGCGAATGGACTAACCATTACGCCACGGAAGGGGTTAGATTACGCCACGGAGGCGGTTAGACTGTCTAGATAGTTATTAGAAAACCGCTTTATCTTATCAAGTATATCAAACTTTTCCCTCTAATACGGTCGAGGAGAGCAATGACTAACTCTCGCGTGATACATTTGTCCGGGTGTTGTCCCTGTGAACAGGCCTACTTCAAATTCAATAGATTTGATGTAACTTTACCTATAACCACTCGTTTTATTTTGTTTTCATGTTTTAATTATAATTTTCCTCTTGTCCATATTCATTTTAAGACCCACTTGTTGTGAGACTTTACTGAGGTCATCGAGCGTTATGCTTAGGTCTTCCATTATCTCAGCCATGACCACGATATCGTCAGTGAATCTAGGGTGGGTTATGTACTCGCCGTTGATATTGATGCCGAGTCCACCCCAATCCAGAACAGCGGTGAACAGTTTCGGAGATATAACGTCTCCCTGTCTCACCCCTAGCTGCAACTGGAGAGGTTTCAAGTTATAGTACTGGAGGCTAACCGACATGATGGCATTTTTATACACAAACACTTCAACACATCGATGTATCGATAGTCAATTCGGCACCGCTGGAGAGACTGTAGCGCAGCCCAGGTTTCGACTGAATTAAAAGCCTTCTCATAGTCTACAAACGTCAAGCATAGTGGTTGATTGCACTCTCCAGTCTTCTGTATAATCTGCCGCAGCGTATGTATGTGGTCTATGGTACTAAAGCCTCTTCGGAAGCCGGCTTGTTTGGAAGGCTGGAAGTCGTCCAACCTCCAGACGAGACGATTTGTAATGACTCTCGAAAATAGCTGGTTTTAATAACTTTATTTATTTATATTATATCAATGGTTTTATTTTGACGTTATTAACTAATGATTCAGGTTGTTTTCAGTTTTTCATAAAACTTATTTACTGTTTTATGACTATCAGAAAGTGCACTATGCTTATTTCATCATCGTCACATCAACCGAAGGACGTCCACTGCTGGAAATAGGCCCCCCCAAGGATTTCCACGACGACCGCTTCTGCGCGTATATACGAGTCATCATCATATCAGCTCATATACGTCCCAACCGAGGGGCTTGAACCTACCCTGAATTAGGGTGATCGGGCCTTAGTTGACCACGCGGGCCCAGTGCGGGTTGGTCGAATTGACACACAGCCTGCGAGTTTCTCCGCAGGTCTGTGCAGGTCTCCTGACGATGTTTTCCTTCACCGTAAGAGCGAGTACACTATGCTTATTTAAAAAAACTCTCAATGTGGTTCTTGTTTTGTTTCCTCTGATTTAAAGTAATGAGAATGACAAAAAGAAATAAATAATAATATATTTTATTTTTCTCAAGACTGTCAGTCTAGGCCACTTGGATAGTACGAGTCAAGATCGCGTCGTCGAGAGAGCATATGTGGCCTGGAAGACCGAGAAAAAAATACCCAGTTGGACAAGTGTCTGTGGCCAACATCCTCTTCGAGTAGCTGAGCAAGTAAGTAAAGTTCTAATGTTCTTCGTCACTGATGCCATCCTCTGTTTCACCAGATTCGCTGGAGATGACGAGCGATTGGTTGAACGCCCACGCCTCTACCTCTATTTTGTATGTGTTCGCGAACTTTACTAGAGGTATCCGGACCTGTAGGATTTAAAACAACACCATAATAGTTATTTGTGTAACAGGGATATAGTAATATTCAGTTCCGAGAGCGTTATCTTGAATTCTGAGCTGAGAGTAGGATTCTAAAGTACAATCCTGAGCTTAGCGAGCAATTCAACATACGACGACCAAGAATAAAATATTTTGGGCCCGAGTGAAACACACATTTTTTTCATCTAGACTCTAGACAAAACAGAAGCACGAACGTGGACCAATCAAAAGAGAGACAACAAAGTAGAATTTTGTTAGCACTTGTTGTGGAACCAGTCTTCGTTTTTTGAATAGGTACGATGAAAATAAAATTACTATTGTCTTGTTAAGCTCACAATGGATAGCTAGACCCATGTCTTAAAATCGCGCTAAGCTGAAGTCAGTGTGGGAAGTCATTGGGAACTTAGCAGATTTAATTATTGCTAAGTCCTGGTTTGGTAAGTGCGTCTGAATTATATCATAAGATGAGCTTAGGCTGTCCACCAGAGATATGCTATGTACCTAAGCTGAGGAAAACATAACCGAGCAGATAATTCCACTTTCTTAGCTTACCTGAATGCAGTTCTGGTGGAAGAGGGTTTAGCTAAGCGAGTTCTTTTTTTACATACAACTCGAGCAAATATGCGTGCTAAAGATGTTTTCTAGGGATGTGCGCCCTTATATCCTTATATATGCCAAGAATATGTGAGCTAAGGATGTGTGCTATGGTTGTGTGCTAAAGGAACGAAGTGCTAGTGTGTTTTCACACAGTCAATAAAAAGACAGTAGTTACTATTATGTATCAGCTTAGCTTAGCTTAGCTTAGCTACCTTGGTTAGATTTGGTGGAGATGGGGACATAGCGTCATAGCTTTCGTATAGCTACATCGTACATCTCTGGTGGGCCTACCTTGTCATTGTAACTGAAACATGGACTTGTTCTAGCCTTGGGTTCTGGCAATCACTATAAGAAGCCATTTCCCCGTTGCATTGGGTATTTTTGGTATACCCTTTTTCATCTTTGGCATCATAATAACTTAGAAAGACTATGACATTTGCCCGCCTGGCTATCTACCACCATCTTATTTAAGTCTTGACGCCAAACATCAATGTTATCAACATTCATGTGTACCGGGTTGAAGATAAGATATACCCATTTCCCATTGCGTTGGAGAATCTTGGTAAGCCCGCTTACATCTTCGGCATCAGGTGTGATAATGCCAAGGGCTTACCAATTGTGATGAAAAATGTCAAAGGCTTAATAATAGTGGATTTTGAAATACTATCACTTTGGAATCTTAGGATATTACGACTACAACATCAGTCATAAAGGAGGAGTAAGTAATTACAAAAAGCAGTCGTTAAAGAGGAGTAAGTAATTACAAAAAGCAGTCGTCAAGGAGGTATAAGTAATTATAAAAAGCAGTCGTTAAGGAGGGGTAAGTAATTACAAAAAGCAGTTATACCTTTGAAGCAGTAGTGTCCAAGTCCCATACCCTGGGTGTTCCTAGACGGTATGGCATTCCGACCTTCACGCAGATGATAACGGTGTCGTGTGCAGCAGATATCTGCCAGAATAAATGTTAGATTAAAGTTTATAATACTTCATTTCATTGTAGATCAACAAGCTATAAGCGCTTCCATTGCTAACGAATGAGTCTCTTTCGTGATAGCTGGATGGATGCCATAAACAGGCAAACCCATCCATGTGCCTATAATGACCTTGCCACAACCATGCTGTGAGTTCGACACAAACTCAACACAACCATGCTGTAATTTCGACACAAACTCAACACAACCATGCTGTAAGTTTGACACAAACTCAACACAACTATGCTGTGAGCTCGACACAAACTCAACACAACCATGCTGTGAGTTCGACACAAACTCAACACAACCATGCTGTAAGTTTGACGCAAACGCAACACAACCATGCTGTGAGTTCGACACAAACTCAACACAACCATGCTGTAAGTTTGACGCAAACGCAACACAACCATGGTGTATGTTCGACGCAAACGCAATACAACCATGCTGTAAGTTTGACGCAAACGCAACACAACCATGCTGTGAGTTCGACGCAAACGCAACACAACCATGCTGTGAGTTCGACGCAAACGCAACACAACCATGCTGTGAGTTCGACACAAACGCAACACAACTATGCCACAGTATATATATTAGTAACTATGCTGTGAGTTCAACGCAAACTGCTTATTCCATAAATGTTTTATTATTAATTAATTTAAAGTATTTTCATTTATTGAAATACTTTTATGACCATAAATTAATTCTTATACTTTCTGGGGTTAATATAATAAGGTACATGATCACTTTAGGGCATTGCAAGATAAAAAAGAGGAACAATCCGTAAGATGTACATGGAAACTGCAAACAATAACCTAACCAAATTAAATTGAAAAATAAAAACCCGACTACATAAAAACATTACCCCTCTTTTTGGGCAGTTGGGTAAAAAAATATTCTATTCGCTTACGACATCAAGACGAAATGAATCTTGTAATTGTACAATAAAGCTTAATGGATTGATTGATTGAATCTACCGAGATCTCGCACTACAAAATCCATCAAGCCGTTTAGGTTATAGGTTTAGCCAAAGAAACAGAGATACTTACATACATAGACCCGAAAAAAAATACCCTCGATTTTGGGCAATGGGCTAAAAACATATTGACAACCTAGTGGAATAATAATAGCGAAAAAGTACATCATAAGCCTGGGCCTTATCAGAAATACGAATCTTATTTTAAAAGCTTTTATTTTTACTTGCAATGTTTGTATGTATGTATATTTGTTTAGTTCAAATCTTGCGATCAATTTAGAGCTACTTCCAGGGCAGGGCTTGGAAACCGGTAAATTACTATGGAAGCTAAACCGGTTTAATAAAGGTTTTTTTTAATATTTTTTCGTATTTTGTCATATTTACTGAAATAATTAATGTGGTAAATTTAATACGCGCCATTTTTTAGAACTGACACCAAATTGGCTCAAGCTACTCGTAACTTGTATTTTGGAAAATAAAAATTAACCGGTTTCATGCCCTGTTCCAGGGGGCTGGGAATGAAACCGTATTCTCGGTGACAAAAGATCCTTTTGGTATTTTGAAGTTGATCTGATGATGAGATTTGGAGGTGGAATTAAGGTCCCAGAATCGTCTTTTATTTTCAATAGAATCGTAGACAATTTTCTTACAAATAAACCATTTTCAGTTAGTATTTTAGTCTTAAATGAACTAAACACGGTGATGAAATAAATAAAATGCTCTACCGATGTTCAAAACGATGTAAGTATTTAAGATAAAATGTTATTAATGATAAAATGATTTGTTTACATATTTTACCATTTCCGAACAACTAGACTTTACTATGCTCGCATTTTTTTTTAAATTTGGAACCGTTTATTTCATATTCATTTGAGAATTTGGCAACGAATCAGAAATGAGGAGATCCGCTGGAGAACCAAAGTAACCGACATAGCTCACAGAATCGCTAATATGAAGTACCTGTGGGCAGGAGACATATCTTTGGGCAGTAAATTTCTCAATTGGCGACCGGGCACCGGAAAACTTAGCGTAGGCAGGCCTTCCACGCGGTGGCCCGAGACCTGATGAAGATCGCGGGACGCCTCCTGATGCGTCGTCGTGGAAATCCTTGGTGGACGCCTTTGTCCAGAAGTGGACGTTTTTTGGCTGATGTGATGATGATGATGAGAATTTGGCTATTTGAGCATCAAAACTGTTTTCAAATGAAGGTTGTACCAAAAAGCTTTTAAGTTTTTCGATAATTATTATGAGATACATTACCAATGCAATAAAACGCCGCAAAAGCCCGCTTCCATCTTCGGCATCATCGTCTCTTACCATCAGGTGAGATGATGCCAAGGGCTTACCAATTGTGAATAAAAAAAAACTATGCCGTAACCTTACAACTAATCCAAATATACAATTAACCAACCTCAACATAGTACTTCAAATATGTCGTCGTCGACGGCTTAACTTGAAACACCTCATGGTAGAACCTGAAGATGTCATCAGCAGCCTCGCCCCTGTCATAGCACCTGATGCCTCCCATCCACCAGTGGCCCACCCACCCGTGGGCGATTTGGTCGTGCAGGTTTGTGCGGGGCATTATGAAACCTGCATAAATATAAATAAAACATCTAGAAAACGTAAGAGAATACTGATGGCCTGTAATATTATCCAGGCATACGAGTAGGTTAGTAGGAGACAGTGTTCCTTGGTCAAGTGTATAGAAACGCTACCAAGAGAGTTAAGTGGCGACAACGCGGCAGCTGCTGTAGCCAACTAGGACAGCAACACAGTAAGCAATCTTCACCATCATTATAAACCTGGGTTAAAAAAAATAGATTCTTTCTTTCGTGTTAAACTGAGAAAACAATTTAGTACCTCTTAGATATATGATATGAGCTGATGGTAAAGTGGTGAACAGATAGAAGTAGTAGATAATAATACGTCTTTCAATAACTGTAACAGTGGTGAATAGATTTCGCTAACACCTCCCGAAACGTTGATTACCCAAGTTGCGCGTGATAAAAATTATGAATTAAGTAGTACATAATTATACGTCTTTCAATAACCGTATATATTTTTTTCAATAACTGTAGTCGTGGTGAATATATTTCGCTAACACTTCCCGAAACGTTGATTATCCAAGTTGCGCGTGATAAAAATTTTGAATTCAGTAGTAGAAAATAATACGTTTTTCAATAACTTTATTATTTTTTTCAATAACTGTGATAGCGGTGAATAGATTTCGCTAACACTGCCCAAAATGTTGATTATACAAGTTCAGCGTGATGGAAACTTTGAATTATGCAGTAGATAATAATACGTCTTTCAATAACTGTATTATTTTTTTCAATAACTGTAGTAGTGGTGAATAGATTTCGCTAACACTTTCTGAAACGTTAATTATCAATTTCCGCGTGATATAAATTTTGAATTAAGTAGTAGATAATAATATGTATTTCGATGAATGTGTTTTTACTGAAATTGTGTAAAACATATCTACTTATGAGTTTGGGTATCAAATAATGTCAAGTGTACAAGCAAATATTGTTATTTGAGGAAGATTTCGCAATATCAAATAGCGGAGCCCAAGTAGTTACCGAAAGGATCATCCTTAGCGAAAGCACCGACAGCCCTTCCAGTGATGGCTGCTGTGATCCAGGGCACGTAGGGGTAGAGCAGGATGTGTCTCGCGGGGGGTGGAGGGCGGCGCGGGCGCAGCGGGTCTGGGCAAGGGGAGCCTCCTGAAAGACAAAGATTACTGATGCGCTTTAGAAACCAAGTCTAATATCCATAACCAAACGTGTTAGCCACCATAACAGAAGTGCAGCTTATGTAAGCTAACATGAGCCAGTGCCCTGGATTGAGCAGAAAAAAACGTCAGATATTGAAAAAACGGCAAAGACAACACTGTCTGTGGACATAATTTGGTGTTAATAAAAGCAAGAAAAGTTTTTCGGAGAGCACACTCTGTATAAACGCTGTATGAACAGTGTGTTCCTACTCTTGAGAACAAAGGGAGATATCTCCGACAGGCGAGGTGGTGTGCCTGGGGTCCGGCCATGTACCTATGGTTGGTGCTTGTATATATACTTATGAGGAAGGAAATGTTGAAAGTGCGTTGTAGATGCTTTGTAAATATTCTTCTTGCGACGATGGTGCCATCTATCGAGGTGAAGATGCAACTCTCCATATAGTTTTGACCGATGGTTCAGTCTTGAGCTGTAGTAATGTAGTTGTTAGTGGCGGGTACTGCAGATGCCGCCACAACGTTATCTAAAGAGCCAGTTTCAGGACATAAAAAAGTAGTGTGAGCCCAAGAAGCTGCACCATCAAAGTGAGCAAGTGCCTGATGCTATCAAGTAAGATTGAAAGAACCGCCACCCTTTAAAACGGAACTCACTTTTCGCTTTGTTACACTTTTCTATGAATATGGTTTCGTTTCTGGTGAGCTTAGATAATTAATAAGACTTTAGGCCTTATCTTAAAGTTCATTATATATAACCTCCTTTTCAATAAATACAGTTAACAAAGTAACAGTTACTATCTTTCTTATCGTTCGGCACAACTTGAATTGTAATGTCCCAAGAGATAGATAGCAGCTACCTGCAGTGGACCGATGACCTGGTGAAGGTCGCGGGAAGCCGTGGGATGCGGGTAGCGCAGAACACGTCGTCGTGGAAATCCTTGGGGGAGGACTATGTCCAGCAGTGGACGTCCTTCGGCTGATATGATGATGATGATGATGACTGGAGGTAAATTCAGCGTCACTACATCATGTGTAAGGGTATTTAATTACCTACCATAAGAGATGGCGACGAGAGACCAATGTCCGGTATGCTCGTGTACAGCGCTCGGAGCTCCGGCATGGAACCCACAACCAGTGGAGCAGGCGATACGGTTCTTCGCGAAGTTAGTGCCGTTCTGAAACCAGATCATTAATTTTTTTTACCCACCTTTGATAAGCCCTTGGCATCATCTCACCTGATGGTAAGTGACGATGATGCCGAAGATGGAAGCGGGCTCACCAAGATTCCCCAACGCAATAGGGATCTGGCTATCTTATCTTCAAACCGGAACACATCAATGCTGTTAACGCTGATGTTTGGCGGCAAAACGTAGATAAGATGGTGGTAGCTAGCCAGGCGGGCTATGAAAATGCCCTACCACCAACCAAACCGAGTCTTACAAAGTTGACCCCGTCAGGAATCGAACCCGCAACCTCCTGGTGTGAAGCAAATGGACTAATCATTACGCCACGGAGTCGGTTAAAATGGTAATAGACAATGATTAATGTTTATGATAATGAATTTGTCATGCAGAAGGCCAATGAGGTTCCATGTCTTGCGAAAGAGAAGCAATGTCTTTCCATGGCTGGACAAAAAAAGGAATATTTACTTACTTACTTGACGGAGAAGCAGAGTTAAGTTACAGATTCAAAGACGTAGTTGAGAAAAATTAATTGTATGAAAGTTACACTATATTTGACTAACTCTCACTATAGCAACCTACTATATGCCGTGAGATACTTCACGTGTGGGGCCATTTAGGTACGTGACAAGGATATCCCTCTGGAAGAAACTCCTTTCAGATGGCTAAAAGTCTATTCTGTGTCTGTGTTCGTATGAGTTGGAAATCTTTTAGGCGACAATTAATATGCTATTCAAGCTTTGATAATTTCCGCTCGCCACTGTCTGCTCGTGTCAAACACTCCATCAAAGGGGCCGCCCTGAGATCAATTGCGGCGCCAACGACTTAGGGAGCACGGCTGGTGGCGCGATTAGACCCTTTGACGGAGTGTGAGACGCGAGCCGTCTAAGGAGGCGCACCTTTGAGCTGTATTCAGCAAACTAACTATACAGGGTGTAACAAAATTGGTGTAGGTCCCGATAACTGGTAGAAGCCAGTTAGTCATCAAACTAAAAAACTTTGTGTTATAAGTTTGCTGAAATAGTGTAATTCGTCATTTTCCAAATGGTCAGGCTAATTGTAAAATGCCATACGCAGATTTCTTCTACCCAAGAGGGGAAGACCAAGGGGAAGATGTTTCTTTGACTGCATAATCAATCAAGCCTGACCGTACCTAACATCGCTGGCTTCTTTCGCTCATTTTACAATTTGCATACAGCGTTTTACAATTCGCCTGATCGTGTATACAGTATGTAACAAAATTGGTGTAGGTCCCGTTAACAGGGGCTTCTACTCATCAAACTTAAATACTTTTGTTCTACAAGTTTGCTGAAATCGAAAAAAAAAAAATTATAACCTCTTCGTAGAAAACGATCAGTTGATTGACCAATTTTGTGAATTTTTGTATGGAGTGTCGAAATTATTATTTTTGTGTATTAACTATGGGTTCCTTTGAGAAAGTTTTTCAGTATGATGAGTAGAAGCCCCAGTTAACGGGTCCTACACCAATTTTGTTACAACCTATATATCCTCGGAAGAATTATCTATTACTATCAGGTAAGGTGCTGCCAAACGTACACTCATCACATCATATCATCCAAAAGACGTAGGACATAGGCTTCCCCCAAGGATTGCCTTATCGCCACGCTCGGCGATCGGAGCTGTTGTCCATCCTCCAGTTTGTTACCTTAGTAGCCTCTTTCGACACCCTTACTACACTTAATAATACAGAGGCCAGCACATCAAGCTAGATACTTTGGACTTTGTACCGTTCTTATGCCGTACGCATATGGATCATAATCGCACTACGAGTGTCTAGCTTGATGTGCTGGCCTCTGTACAAGAAAATCAAAATCTTACGTCAGGTGTATCGTATAGGTAGCACAATTCTCTTGGTAGCAGACTTATCTTGATGACCTGTTTATCTTCTTCAATGAAGTCTCTTGGTACATCTGGTAACAAATCGATTTATTATATTATAGTCTTCTCATTAATAATCATAATATTAGCATTGTCACTCACTGCCGTGCTTAGCTGATCATCATATCAGTTCATATACGTCCCCACCGAGGGGCTCGAGCCTACCCTGAATTAGGGTGATCGGGCCTCAATCGACCACGCGGGCCAAGTGCGGGTTGGTCGACTTCACACACAACCTTCGAGTTTCTTCGCAGGTGTGTGCAGGTTTCCTCACGATGTTTTCCTTCACCGTTAAAGCAATCAGTGAGTACATGTACGTAAGTTTCGAAAAACTCATTGGTACATTGGCCGTCCGGATTTGAACCCGGCACCTCTTTTTTCGCAGGCGTGTGCAGGTGTCCTCATGATGTTTTCCTTCGCCGTAAGAGCGTCGGATAAACGTACAATGATATCTAAATTCGAAAACACATTGGTACGTGGCAGGATTCGAACCACGATCTCCCGGACAGGAGATAGCGGACCTTGGCATTGCGCCAACGACGCTTTTTTCAAAATATTATACAATAATTTTTTAATAAATTAATTCAGTCAGTATGGCGCGGTATTGACTGACTCGGTGGCTCAGTGGTTTGTGCTCATGACTACTGATCCGAGGGTTGTGGGTTCGATCCCCACCCAGGGCAAACATTTGTGTGATGAGCAGATTTGTTTGCTCTGTGTCTGGGTGTTATATATCTATATATGTATGTGTTTAAACGTATATAAGTATATGTACATCAGTCTCTGGTAACCCATAACACAGGGAATCCTACTTTGGGGCCAGATGACCATGTGTGATTTGTCCCAGAATATTTTATTTATTTATTGGTTTCTTTCTTTTATTCTTTTACTAGCTTTTTCCCGCGGCTCCGCCCGCGTGGACAT
This sequence comes from Coleophora flavipennella, assembly GCA_947284805.1. Classification (NCBI taxonomy): domain Eukaryota; kingdom Metazoa; phylum Arthropoda; class Insecta; order Lepidoptera; family Coleophoridae; genus Coleophora; species Coleophora flavipennella. Next base: position 8,935,497 of record OX369303.1, on the reverse strand, counting down.
CGTGTTTATGACTGTCTTTAAGGGTGATTAGTAATTTATGTCATTTCCCACCTACTCAACCATCTCTGTGCAAAAATCACAACAATCGAGTATTTTTATAGTCCCCTTAAGGAACTGCATCAGATTATGCTATTTCCCGGGAAAAAAAGTAGCCTATGTCCTCCCCCGTGACACAGGCTACCTGCATGCCAAATTCCATAAAGATTGGTCAACGCGTTGAAGCGTGAAAAGGTAACAAACAAACCCATTTTTACCCGACTGCGCCAGAAGGAGGGTTATGTTTTTCGAGAGTATGTATGTATGTATGTATAATTGTTTGGCACGCTCTGCAGCCTGAACGGCTGGATGGATTTTGGCTTGAGAGGTGTCGTTAGATTCGTATTTACTGTGAGAGTGACACTGGGTATATCAAAATAAAAAGAACAAAATGGCGGATTTTTGGCGCCAAATTCAAATGTTTGGCACGCTCTGCAGCCAGAACGGCTCGATGGATTTTCTATCAACTGATAAGTTAATAATCTGCGTAAATTTAATGTGTGTCATTGTGTATATAGGTTACTATACAAACTCATTCAATAATAAAAATAAAAAATGAATAAAATAAAAAACGGTAATTTAAAAAACTAAAAAACCCAACTGCGTTTCTGTTTAGTTTGGAAATGAAAAACCCTAAAACAAGAAAGTCGTCATACCCGATTGCACTTGACTTAAGAAAAACTGTAGCAGTCGGGACCCATTCTAGAAATGGAGGCATAGTGAATTGAGAGCACATACCTATATTACATTGCAGATTACTCCAATATACTGACTCGACGGCTGACTTTCTAGAACGGGTCCCGACTGCTACAATTTTTCTTAAGTTAAGTGCAATCGGGTATGACGACTTTCTTGTTTTAGGGTTTTTCATTTACAAATTACACAGAAACGCAGTCGGGTTTTTTAGTTTTTTAAATTACCGTTTTTTAACACATTTATAATATTAGTAAGGATTAGGGTTCCTTACACCCAACGGGTGACCAACGGAACCTTATTACTAAGCCTCCGCTGTCTGTATATCTGTCCGTCTGTCCGTTCGTCACCAGGCTGTATTTCATGAACCGTAATAGGTACACAGTTGAAATTTTCACAGAATGTGTTTTTTTTGCCGCTATAACAGCAAATACTAAAAAACAGAATAAAATAAATATTTAAGGGGGCTCCCATACAACAAACGTGATTTTTAAATTAAAACTGGTGACAGACGGACGGACAGACAGATAGACGGACAGCGGAGTCTTAGTAATAGGGTCCCGTTCTTACCCTTTGGTTACGGAACCCTAAAAACTGACACACCGCTAGAGAAGTCAATGTGATACAGCTTGTCTGTGGTCTGCTTCCCATCTCGTCGCAAAATGTAGTTCTTGAACGGCAGACAAGCCGGCACCATGTAATCTGAAACATATTCAGATAAACATCTTATTTTACTGTTTAACTAGCTGTCCCGGCGAACTTCGTACCGCCTTACATTACATTACACTGCCCTGCCCTACCCTACACTACCCTACACTACACTACACTACACTACCCTACCCTGCACTACCCTACCCTACCCTACATACACTACACTACACTACCCTACCCTACACTACTCTACACTACCCTACACTACACTACCCTACCCTACCCTACACTACCCTACCCTACCCTATCCTATCTCTCAAGTTGGATCGAACTGCACATGGTGTGCGAATTTTATTATAATCGGTTAAGTGGTTTAGGAGTCCATTGAGGACAAACATTGTGACACGAGATTTATATATATTAAGAAGATGAGTAATCCCAATAGGCTTTTAGTTTTCCGTAGTCAAACAAGAAAACCTTACAGTCTCTCCTTTAGTTTTACTTCAATAAGGGGTCTCCATACAAAAAACGTATTTTATTAAACATGAAGAAACTAGCGCCATCTAGTATGATGGTACGGAACCCTTTGAGTGCGATTCTGACTCTCACTTGACCGGTTTTTTATTAGTTCTTCAAAAACCATGTTTTGTATGAAAGTCCAAAAATTTACATGGGCAAAGTTGATGTGTGTACTTATTCAAAATTCAATACAGAATGTAACAAAACTGGTGTAGGTCCCCTTAACATGGGGGTTCTACTTATCATACTAAACAACATATAGAAGCGGGCTTACCAAGATTCACCAACATAAACTGAACTGAACTGGCTATCTTCTAGCCGTAACTCACCAATGTTGTTATCATTGATATTTGGCGGTAAGACTTAGATAAGATGGTAGTAGCTAGCCAGTTGGGCTAAGACAATGCCCTTTCAAACCAAACCGAGACTTACATAGTTAGACTCCGCTGGGAATCGTACCCACGACCTCCTGATGTGCAGCTAATGGACTTAACCATTACGCCACGGAGACAGTCAAAGGCGGTGATTTAGATATCAAGTAGGTAAGTATCCTTTGAATAGTCTTTGAGAAGAACGGCTGTGTCCTACCAACGGACAGACAGACAAACCAAATGTTGAAACACTTTAATATCAATAAATTGCTCCATAACCTGCAGTTTGGCTTTACAACACAACGTACTCGGAAGTTGAACTAATTAAAAACATATATGATGCTTTGCAGAAATCTTAAAACGCGATAGGGATCTTCTGCGACTTGGGTAAGGCATCCTATTGTGTGAACAATAAAACTCTGCTTGTAAAATTGGACCATTATGGTGTTAAAAATAAGGCTCTAGATCTTTTAGAATCGTATTTAATTAATTGGATACAAAAATTACAAATAAATAGTACGAAATCAATGGGTTCTCGAGTTACGACGGGTGTGCCTCAAGGTTCTATTTTAGGACCTTTCCTTTTTCAGTTAAATTTACCATTCATGGTTGAATCACTGTCGAAAGTTGTGTTGTTTCAGATGATACATCACTAGTTTTTAAGGTTTACAGAAAAACTGATATGTCTGACGAAGTAAACGACACTCTTTCAAAAGTATGCAATTAGTTTAATATAAATAACTTAGTCTTAAACGCAAAAAAGACCAAATGTATGAAATTCACATTACCTTGATTTATTGAAGTAAACAACAATGTATCCTTAGCTGGTAATGTATTAGAATTTGTAAATCAAATCGTGTTTCTAGGTTTAACTGTTGATTCAAACCTTCCATAGGGCCCACATAGAAACGCTAGCAGGCAGGCTTAGCTCAGCCGCATACGCAGTCAAAAAATCAGGCTCCTTACAGATATAGACACCGCAAGACTGGTATATTTCAGCTAAGAAAGAAATTTTTTAAGCAATTTTTTTTACATCTTGGTTTACGTTACTGAAGTTTTATCAAGGATCCTTTTTTTTTTCTAGAAAAAAGTATAGCCCATGTTACTCAGCGATAATGTATCATTCTAATGGTAAAATATATTTTTTAAATCGGTTCAGTAGTTTTTGAGGATATTCATTACAAACATACATACACACAAAAATACAAAAATACAAATCTTTCCTCTTTATAATATTAGTGTAGATGTAGATATAGTGTACATATTAACACTCAGACAAAGAACAAACAAAACTGTTCTTCAAACGAATGCTTGCTCTGGTTAGGCATCGAACCACGAACCTCGGGCCAGCAGGAAGCAGCGCTGCCACTGTGCCAACGAGTTAAAAGGATTGTGAAGCTGACACTTTTCATACAAACGGCGTTAACGATTTTCACTTCTTAAATGTTTACCGATTTAGATCAATTTTTGACAAGTTTTCAGACAGAACAAAAGCGTTGTTTATACGTTTTTGTTTTTTCAATAACGTTATTAAGTTTAATTTTATTGTCGTTCACGTGATTTCATAAAAACTAATTTCGGCCATTTTTTTTTATTTATAATAAGTAATTTGAAACCGAAAAATATAAGCATTTTTTTGTTCTAGTCAGTCGACAACCTATCAAAAATTGGTCCAAATCGGTAAACATTTAAGAGGTGAAAATCGTTAACGCCGTTTGTATGAAAAGTCGCAGCTTCGCCACACCCTGGACACTCATACAACGGGCTAGAAATGACACTGCAAACTGACGGAACAAACAAAAGGGCGGCGAAATCCTAAACAAAACTGTAACCAATCTGTATCAATCTGGCTGACGAGGGGGTGAGGTCGGAATGTAGACAGCGGCAGGGAGTGTCCATACTGTATGTTAGTACTAACATACTTTGGCTTCGCAATCCTCCCGCCCTAACGTGAGATACTTACGTGACTTCACAGGAGTGAGCAGCTTTATAATAGCGATACTGTTCTTGGCGCCGAAGTGCTTAAACTCCGGATGCAGCAGCACGTCGGCTATTGGTATCAGCAGAATAGCAGGCTCACACTCTGCGCCTGCAGCTAAGTCTTCTATACTGACTCGGCACTCTTCTTCGTCTCGCTCGTAGTCGCCGAAGACTATGTTGCCTCTGGAAATAATTTGTCGATTTAAAAAAATATGTTTTTGTTTGTTATCTGCCTCTTAAATACGAGTGAGATCTTAATTGTTACGATTTTTACATTTTTACTTGGTTTTTCCCGCGGCTTCGCTTGCATGGGCATCGTTTTTAGGGTTCCAAAGTCAACAAGGAACCCTTATAGTTTCGCCATGTCTGTCTGTCTGCGGTTTAGCTCAGAGACTATTAGTAATTTGGCACGGGTATAAATATTAATCACGCCGTCAAATTTGTACAATAAAATTATTTAAAAAAACTTTTTAGGGTACCTTCCATACACGTAAAGAAAGGGTATATTTTTTTGCTGAAGTACCCTATCGTTGGGGTATCGTTGAATAGGTCTTTTAAAACAGCTGAGAGTTTGCTAAAACCATTTTTTGATTTACGGATCTGTTTGCGAAATATTAAGCTTTAAAATGCTAGTTTTTGTTCAAGTCAAGTATCCCTCCCCTCCCCCATCCCCTACAAGCTTAATTGCTACTTCAGGACATCTGAAAAATATTGTTAATAGTAGGAAATATAATCAATTGAAAAGGAAAATTGTCACGGCTAAGAAGGCTTTATTAGTTTAGGAGTAATAGTCGACCAACTCAAGATGTGCAGTTAGATTTGTCAAAATTTCATAGATTTTCCATACAAAATGTTCTATTACCAACTGTAAATATAATTTTGTTTTTAAAATAAACATTTAATTTTTTTTAAGACTTTGGAACCCTACTTTGCGCGAGTCCGACTCGCACTTGGCCGGTTTTTTACGACTGTTTTTGAACGTGAGTGTTGCGAGGCTCGCGAGCTTATAGACAGGAGTTTTCTCCAGATCCTTCGGGAGCTTTATCGGGTTATTCTGATTAACAGTCTATGTCACTTCCTACCTCCTTATAGCACGTTTAAAAACTTCTTGAAAATATTAATCATAACTAGAGTTGAAAGTAACGGTGTAGACCTATCTTTGGGATTTTTTCTATCGAGCCAAAACTGCTCAATCGTATTTCTAACTAGCTGTTTCCCGCGGCTTTACCCGCGTGGACAACGTTTCGATGACTTTTCGTGGGTGCGCAGGGCGCGAGCCGCTAGCGGCTCGCAAGCGTGAAAAAAGTAGCCTGTGTGTTAATCCAGGTCCTAATCTGTCTACCTACTAAATTTTAGGCAGATTCGCTCAGTAGTTTATGCGTGAAGAAGTAACCAACATACACAATCACACACTCACAAACTTTCGCCTTTATAATATTAGTGTGATAGCTTTTGACTTTAAAGAACATCATCAACAATAACGGTATTTTTCGACTTTGGGTTTTATATCATTTAGGAGTAATTGACGTCAAAAATAATTTTACCGCCTTAACTTACAAAGCATATCCTTGAGGTATCTGGGCAGCGTCCACAGCAGTCGACAGTACAAACTGCCTGCTGATCAGAACTACTCTCGGTACTCTGAAGTAATGGGGTTTAGCGGTCTTCACTGCAAGAGAAATAACATCATGATCATCATATCAGCCGAAAGACGTCCACTGCTGGACAAAGGGGGAGGCCACAACGACCGGTCCTTTGGTGCCCTCAACTAGCGGCGTCCTGCGAACCTCACCAGGTCGTCAGTCCACCGAGTGGGTGGGAGGCTTGCCTACGCTACGTCATGACATCATGACGAATATATTAATTGCTAATTTTACTAGTGGTATTCATTCTAAAGTGGCACATAGCTCGTAGAATAGATGTCCGTTTGGGCAGTAAATTTCTCGAATGGCGACCGCGCACCGGAAAACGTAGCGTAGGCAGGCCTCCTACGCGGTAGAGCGACGACCTGGTGAAGATTGCGGGAAGCCGACGAATGCGGGCAGCGCAGGACCAGTCTTCGTGGAGATCCTTAGGGGAGGCCTTGGTCCAGCAGTGGACGTTTTTCGACTGATATGATGATGTTGATGATGATGATATATTCTAGGACCGTCACGGTGGGTATTCCTGTTTGCAGGTATCTAACCTGCCAATAACTAGCATGCCCTGCATCATAAGGAAAGCAGACAGACCTCAGATCAAACATAAAAGGTAAATTTAGTGTTAGCGCTTTGAAAATGGTGTATAAAACACTCTGATTAATCACGACGGAGCAGAGTTTTCTTTACAGACACGCATTGGAAGACTTACCGTCAACGTGCTGAAACGTGCTATGACATGTGTTAAATGCACCTGTCTTAATTATTTTTTTATGCACAATTGGTAAACCCTTGACAACATCTCACCTGGTGGTAAGTGACGATGTTGCCGAAGATGGAAGCGGGCTTACCAAGATTCCCCAACGCAATGGGGAACTGGCTATCTTATCTTCATGCCGGAACACACAAATGATATCAACATTGATATTTGGCGGCAAGACTTAGATAAGATGGTGGTAGCTAGCCAGGCGGGCTTAGAAAATGCCCTACCACCAACCAAACCGAGTCTTACAATTGACCCCGCCGGGAATCGAACCCGCGACCTCCTGTGTAAAGCCAGTGAGCTTTGCCTCTGAGCTACGGAGGCGGTCAATAATAGTGAAGGATATGACCTATCACGTATCGAAACATTATTCCACCAACGACTAACTTTGTAACCACTTTTAACTTCAATTTATTGAAACTTAATTTTATTGAAACATAAATTGTTCTGTAATTTAAAAGATTTGAGAAGAGACTTAGAATTCCCCGATTTCTATTTTAATACACAGAACTAAAGAAAAAAATATCCTAATGCACCCGTTTTTTTCTCGTTGTAACAATAGAACTAACTGCAATTTTAATCGAAACATAATAATTTATGAACTTCTTAACAAAACAATAAAAAATTATTTCGTTTTCTTACTTTTTGGAAATTCATCTGATTTTATTTATATTATATTAAAAACCACTATTTTCGCACGATTCGTCCGCATCGATTGACGCAACAGCCACGTTGCAGTACGAGCTGACAAGAACTTTATTTCCAAGCTATTTCGTTCGATGTTTGAAACATCGTGAATCGAGTTGCTAGTTTTAGGGACGGAGGAGCCTTAATGTAAAGATGCATACGTATATTCATATATATGTCACCGTAAGTGCCGTAAGATTGTAAATTCCATTAGATTATAATCTAACGGGATTTACTTCGCGAGATTGTGAACTGTCGAAAGATTGTGAACTGTAACATATTGTTTACAATTTCACTAGTGACATTGTATACTCGCTAGTGACATTACAATAACACTAAGCGAAGTGAAAAACACTAAACGAATGAGATCGCGAAGCGAGCGACCAGGTTTGATTGATTTAACATTCAAAGAGCCCCTGGATTGCACCAGAAGAAATCATCGGTTTTATTCGGAGGTACAAGAATAGGCCGTGAAATTGTGATCCGATTCACAATTTACCGTTATATCATAATCTAACTAGTGGGATTGTAATATCGCGGTTTTCGCAATATCCCGGTGACATATATATATGTCAAAGAACAAGCTTTACTCCACCTTTCGTTATGATTGTTGTATGAAACTCAACATCTACATAATTTTTTGAGACACAGACAGAAATTTCTCTGGCGTGACAGATGCCTATAGGCCGCGAAAGCGTACGCCACTTCCTATCCAGTACGTAAGTTTGTATAAATGTGTAATGTATGGTTTGGACCTAATTGGAAGCATGGCTCATGAATTTTAGCTTTTATTCTGTAAGAGATTTCCTTAATGTAAAATATTAACTACTTTACTATTTGCATGCTGTGCAGTCAGCTGAATAGAGAAACGATTTATTGCAAAACACCTCGATGTAACCTATTTCACTGCAAATAAATAATCATTTCATTTCATTTCATTTCTAAATGAATTGGCAGATATAAACTTTAAGAAGATCGATGAATTTACAGATAACTACCCACCTCCGTGGCGTAATGGTTAAGTCCATTAGCTTCACATCAGAGGTCGCGGGTTCGATTCCCGGCGGAGTCTAATTTTGTATGACTCGGTTTGGTTGATGGAAGGGCATTTTCTAAGCACACCTGGCTAGCTACCACCATCTTATCTAAGTTTTGCCAGCAAACATCAACGTTAACAGCATTGATGTGTTCCGGCTCAAAGATAAGATAGCCAGTTCCCCATTGCGTCCCAGCCGGCATCATCGTCACTTATCATCAGGTGATATTATGTCAAGGGATTACCCATTGTGGATTTTAAAAAATTACAAAATTTTTGACAGCCACAATGATGTGACAGCTGACAACACTGTGAAAGGTGTAGTCGATGGAACTTATGAACAAAGATGACATTTTTACTGATGATGGATGACTTACCATGGTTAAAAAGCGTTGTTGGCTCAACCGGTAACCACTCGGTCCTTCTAACCAAAGGTGCCGGGTTCAAATTTATAAGGCCAATGTACCAATGAGTTTTTCAAAAACTTACGTAAATATACTTACCGATTGCTTTAACGGTGAAGGAAAAATATCGTGAGGAAACCTGCACACGCCTGCGAAGAAACTCGAAGGTTGTGTGTGAAGTCGACAAACCCGCACTGGGCCCGCGTGGTCGACTAAGGCTTGATCGCCCTGATTCCGGGTAGGCTCGAGCCCCTCGGTGGGGACGTATATGAGCTGATATGATGACTTACCATGTATGTACTGCAAAGCACCCAGCCAGGTGAACTGCAGGTCGTCCAGCGTTCCCTCCTCAGGATCGTATGTCGGGTCATCGTGGCAGTCGAAAAACTGACAGATTACTGATGGCACTGTATGTATACAGAACAAATGGTAAAATTGTTTATATATTTCTTCTTCTTCGTCGCTACACACTTGGCAGAGTGGTCGTGGTCCAGGGCAAAATTGAAGGCACTAGAGCACGCGGCAGATCAAAATCAAATTAAAATCAAAATAATTTATTTTAAATAGATGTTTACACACACTTTTAAATAGTCAAAAAAAAACTTATTGTCTATTAAAAATAATGTCATGATTCAGATTACAGTCTCAGGTAATGGTATTTGTTATAGAATCAACATATATATCTTTGTCATTTACATAATCTATTATTTTATATCCTCTAGAGCACAAGCATTTTTTGACATGAGTCTTGAATATTTTATTCTCTTGCAAACTGGTTACATTTTCTGGAATTTTATTGTAGAATCTTATACACTGCCCCACAAATGACTTTTTAACCTTACTCAGTCTCGAAAAGGCATCATTACATTTACATTTCTTAAATCCAAATTATGTCTGTCACTGTTTTTAGGAAATAAATGCAAATTCTTACGAACGTACATGATGTTTTCATATACAAATTGACTAGCAACAGTTAAAATATTCATTTCTTTGAACTTATTCTGTAACGACTCACGTGATCGCATCTGATTGCGCGGATAGCTCTTTTATGCAGGATGAAAGTAGTTTCTATATCAGCCACAGCTTATATACCAATTTAAAATATTTATCAATTCATCATATCAGCTGAAAGACGTCCACTGTTGAACATTTGCTTGACCCAAGTATTTCCACAACAACTACTCCTGCGATCCACGCATCCAGCAGCTTCCCGCGACCATCACCGAGTCCTCGGTCTACCGAGTGAAAGGCATATTAACACATGGTTGCAGTTAACCGCCTTCGTGGCGTAATGGTTGTCCATTCGCTTCACACCAGTAGGTCGCGGGTTCGATTCCCGGAGGGGTCAACTTGTAAGACTCGGTTTGGGGTGGTAGGGCATTTTCTAAGCCCGCCTGGCTAGCTACCTCTATCTTATCTGAGTCTTGCTGCCAAATATCAGTGTTAACAACATTGATGTGTTCCGGCTTGAAGATAAGATAGCCAGATCCCCATTGCGTTGGGAAATCTTGGCAAGCCCACTTCCATCTTCGGCATCATCGTCACTTACCATCAGGTGAGATGATGCCAAGGGCTTACCAAATGAGAAAAAAAATCAAGACAGGAAGCTTATTCGTCGATAGTCGTAGGCTTTTTTTCTGTTTTGTAATATTGTGCTGGACCTGGGACGCTGGACTGGACGTCATACTGTGGACTGATGATCTAGTGAACCTGGCAGGATGCTGTGGGATGCATCGTGATGATCTATTGACGCTGGCAAAAAGACAAATGGCTGATTGATTGAAGACACTCTATTGCACGACACAATAGGAAAATACACATTCAATGCATGTGGGATGTGGATTAAGATGGAATTTGTGCAATTTCTACAAGCATTGATAACATTTGCGCGGAATGATATTATTATCTATTGGCGCTTCTCACACGCACTGCTTCCTTGTTTAATTTCTTGGAGTTTAGCAATTTTGCTTTTCATTTTAACCTGAAGTGACAACGAAATCGCTTATCAATGAAGGACACTCACATTGCAGACTTAATCTGGCTTGAACACCAAACCAATAAATAAGTACTTACAGCAAAATGTAAACAAAAGAAGACTTTCACATTTCCACATTGGTTAAGTGAGGTGGACACAACGAATCGTCGGTGAAATATCAAACCTTACAGCTCGAATCCCAAAAAGAATCTGAGATATGAATCAACATTTTTGTTTACAAGATGTTGTTGTTGTTTTGAGGAATGAGGTATTCAACGTTCAACTTAGCAAGCCAAAACTAAATCCATAAGTATGTAAGTATGTCTGTTTGTCACTACTTGATGCTAAAACAATTTTAAATAGATAAAGATAAAGTAAAGTAACCGTCATAGCTCACAGAATGTGGCAGTGGGCAGGGCATATAGGTCGTAGAACAAAGGCCCTTGGGGTATTAAAGCTCTTGAGGTGCCAACACGTACCGGAAGACATAGCGTCATCAGGCCTCCGACTCAGTAGACCGACGACCTGTTACAGGTCGTGGTAAGCCGCTTGTGCGGGTAGTCGTGGATGTCCTTGGGGAGGCCAGTCCAGCAGTGGACGTTTTTCGGCTTATATGATGGTAATGATGAAAAGGCGGAATACTCTCCGCCTACAGGGATACCCCGCCCTACCATAGCCCTAGCTGTTTTCTCGAACAGACGTGCGTCGAACTTCGGAATCAAGTTGCGGAGCCGTTAGCATAGAATAATAACAATAGTGTTAGCTACGTCAGACGAGTGACTGGGCGCTGCGAGAGACGGGCCTATAAAAGGCGGTGAACACCAGCGCACCTCCTCTTTTCCTGCAGACCGGCGTGCGCTCAACATCTCCAGTAGCTTCCGTGTGTCGTGTCGAGTCATATAGCTTTGTCGTGGAATTGTTTTGTAATAATTAATTTGTAAAATATTTAATTCGAATTATATCTAGGTTTCGTTGTAAGATTCTCCTTTTTTTAAATAAATCCTTTAGACATTTGTAAGATCAGACGTGGGATTCGGAGGCCTACGTGGCTGCTTGATGCCATTCCTGGTTTCACCATGTCTAGCAGGAAACGTGCAGCACCGCGAGAGCGCGCGCCTTCGCCTGTTCCTCGTCCTAATATAGGTAGCCTAGCAGCGACGATGGATGCGATCCTCAATCGTCTGGCGACGCTGGAGCAGCGTTCCACTACTCGACCCGGAGACACCACGCTGCCAGCAATCACCTCTGTTGCGGATGCGAGTAGCGTGACCATGGTGTCACCCGCACCGCCAGCTCCACTGCCGCCGCCGCCGTTCAACCCGAGCGCGCCAGCGCTCACCGTGGCGACGAGCGAGCCACGTGGCGAGCATGCATCCGGCCCTATAAGCGCTGCTAGCCCCGCATCATTGGCTACGACGTCAACCGACATCACGGAGCGTCTCATCGACGCGCTCAAGACAATAAACCCGGTGAGATCCAACCATTACTATGTCTCAGATTTTGATCCCAGTATTCACGACGTGGACACGTGGTGTGACGAAGTAGATTGCGCCCGCACGCGAAACCAGTGGGATGAAAAAGAGTGCCTAGCCCGTGTTGGATTGTCATTAAAGGGAGACGCACGCTACTGGTTGCGCGAGTGGACCAGCAATAATCGCACTTGGTCTAATTTTAAATTAGAGCTCAAAGCATTGTGTCCGCGTCGCGTTGACGTTGCAAATATACTTTTTGAAGTGATGTGTAAAGAATCCGATAAGTACTCCACTTACGCTGATTATGCGCGAAAATCGTTGCTAAGGTTACGTATTGTCAAAGGTTTGAGTAACGAACTGTTGTGTGCGATAATTATACGCGGCATAAAAGATCCACAGATACGAGCTGCCGCTACTAACGCTAAGCTTACCCCGGAAACAATAGTGGAGTTCTTATCAATATATGTGAAACCAAATCGTTCGAATGCGAGTGCAAGTGTACCTAATAACTCCCAGACGCGTAGCTACCGGTTCGCAAATGACTCACTCCTCAATAGGGATCGCAAACGCTCCGCCGTAAACACAAACTCACAACAACGGTGCTTTACTTGCAACTTAACCGGCCACAAACAAAGGTTTTGTCCCAAGCGTTTTAAGTCTGAATCCACTGATAAAAGTACTAGCAAAAATAATTCCGCATCTTCCCCCGAACCAAACAAGTTTGCGCCAAAACTTGTGTGTACGTTTTGTAAGAAACTAGGTCACGCCGAAGACAAGTGTTTTACAAAGGAGCGTTCGGAATTGAGGAATAAAGCAAACGTTAATTTTTGCCGTGAAGTGACTTGTGAGGGTACGAAACGCGATGTAGTCACGGCGGTGATTAGCGGCATTCCTGCTGACGTACTCATAGACAGTGGTTCGAGTATTTCCTTGATTTCGCGCGATCTTGTAAAGCATTTTTCGTGTCGAATGAATAAGAGTCCTCAAATATTACGCGGTTTGGGCGGTGTAGAAATGCGTTCCGATTCTTTCGTCACTCTGCCAGTTGAATTTAAGGACGTCACGTTAGAGGTCGATTTTTATGTAGTGCCCCATGACTACCTGAGTGCACCTGTGCTTGTCGGCACGGATGTGTTGAATAGGGAAGGTATTGCTTACATCCGAACCGGTAATAGTCAACGCATAATCAGGAACGCTTTAATCGTAAATAACGTGACAAATAGTAACGCGAATGTGCACCTTGATTCGGTTAATACACCGCTGTGTGGCGATGAGAGGGAACGCTTAACGTCGGTACTAAACAAATACTCCGAGTATTTTCTTAGCGGAACCGCGACTACTACTGTCAAAACTGGCGAGATGCACATACGAGTCACTAGTGAGGAACCAGTGTATTATAGACCATACAAATTAGCGCATGATGAAAAACTTCGCGTGCGTAAAATTGTAAACGACTTAAAAGAAAAAGGCATTATTCGTGAGTCAGAGTCCTCTTATGCGAGCCCAGTTCTGTTGGTGAAAAAGAAAGATGGGTCGGACAGAATGGTAGTTGACTATCGAGCTCTTAATAGCGTTACCGTTAAAGACCGATACCCGCTTCCCTTGATCGAGGACCACATTGACAGACTCGGGAAATGCAAATACTTTTCTGCGTTAGATATGTTAACAGGATTTCACCAGATTAGGCTCTCAGAGGACTCTGTGCATCGAACTGCATTCGTAACGCCCGAGGGGCATTATGAATATGTAAAAATGCCCTACGGTCTTGCGAATGCGCCCGTCGTTTATCAACGGATCATGTCAGATACGTTGAAGCCCTTTATAGATGCGGGTCAGGTACTGTGCTACATTGATGACGTCTTGTTGCTTAGTAACTCTGTAGAAGAAGGCTTGTCACTGCTGGACGCTGTCCTTAAAACTTTGACACAAGCCGGGTTTTCTATTAACTTGCGCAAGTGCTCTTTCCTTACCACTAAGGTGGAGTATCTCGGGAGAACAATCAGCAATGGTCAGGTTAGGCCGAGTTAGCATAAAATCAATGCACTAACCAAGTCACCGACTCCTACAAACGTAAAGCAAGTAAGGCAGCTTCTCGGTCTGGCCGGATATTTCAGAAGGTACATTCCTGGATATGCCACCTTAGTTGCCCCTATTGCTTCTTTGACGAGAAAGGACGTTAAGTTCTTTTGGGGCGAGGAGCAGGAGCGAGCGAGACGAGTGGTCATCTCGTATTTGACCAGTGAACCTGCGTTGCTAATCTTCGATCCATCTCTTGAGACCGAAGTTCACTGCGACGCGAGTTCACGTGGTTACGGCGCAGTACTAATGCAATTAGCAAAAGACGGTCGTAGACACGCGGTAGCCTACTTTAGTAAGGTCACTGTGGGTGCAGAACCCAGATACCATTCCTACGAGTTGGAGACACTCGCTGTGGTAAGGGCATTGCAGCATTTCCGTCAGTATCTCGTTGGAAAACATTTCAAAGTGGTCACAGACTGCAACGCCTTGAAAATGACACAGCGAAAGAAAGATCTCCTACCTAGGGTGGCACGCTGGTGGATGTACCTACAGGACTATAATTTTACGATCGAGTATCGGAAAGGACAATTCATGCCACATGCCGACTATCTCAGTCGTAACCCGGTCAACTTATGCGCAGCTAAGAAGCCTCTCAACTGGGCTCAAGTTGCCCAAGCTGCTGATGACGAAGTCGTCGCTATGATTGAAAAACTTGATCAAGGGGAGTTGGATACCTCGCGGTATATAAAACGAAACAACCTCTTGTACTATAAGTACAACCCGATTGGAGAGGAATCGCGGTTACTATGTTACGTCCCAAAAGGCTTTAGATTAAGCCTATTGCGTGTTTTTCATGACGAACACGAGCATGTTGGCATTGAGAAGGTCCTCGATCTTATATTAAAACACTTCTGGTTTCCAAACATGCGCCAGTTCATTAAGAAATACATAGCACACTGTGTTGTGTGTCTAACACATAAAAAGGTGCCACGCGCTCCGCTGCAGCCCATAGCTTCGTGGACCAAACCCGCGACTCCTTTTGACACGGTGCATGCGGATGCGCTTGGACCCTTACCAGAATCAAACGGATACAAGTACATTCTTATACTAATCGATGCGTTTACGAAGTACTGTTTCCTGTATCCGATGTACGGACAGCAAAGTGCGGAGCTTAAACGCGCGTTTACTAACGCAATCTCGTTGTTTGGTACACCTTGATTAATTGTTTGCGACAGAGGTAGAATGTTCGACAGTACCGACTTTGGTATATGGTCAGCCAATTTTGGTATTCAAATACATTACATAACACCTGAAAAGCACCAAGAAAATGGTCAAGTAGAACGGTACTGTCGGACAGTTCTAAATATGGTTAGAATAGAAGTAAATCATAAAAATGAATCGTGGTCTAATGTACTTTGGAAATTACAGTTAGTCTTGAATATTAATAAACAGAAAACCACACAGTGCTCGGCACTCAACCTGCTTATCGGTTGCGACACGACCACCCCTACTATAAACACTTTAGTGAGAGATATCACTATTGAGGGCTCCGCGCCGAATCGCGAAGCATGGCGCGAGCTGCGAAGGCAAAGGGCTGAGGAACGGTTGGCTCAAAATCAAGCGAACCAGGATGCGTGCGTCAATAGAGATAGAAAAGCGCCTAGAGTCTTCGCTGTGAACGATATGGTTTTCGTTAAAAAATCCTCACAAACCATTAATAAGCTTGACAGTGGCATGCGGGGTCCATACCGCGTCACCAAGGTACTGCCCAACGGCCGCTACGAGCTTCGCCTGTTAGCCGGTTCATACGGCAAAAGTACTCAATCGGCCGCAGAGTATATGCTGCCCTGGAATGGCGAGTGGACCCCAGATACATGTGCAGTTTTTTTCGAATGTAAGATCCTTTCTTTCACGTCTCCTGTTTATTTTTATTCCTTTTGTATGTGCGGTCGGTGGCACAACAGATACAGTGAATGCATGTAAAAAGTATCCGTTACGCTTGCGTTTGTTGTGCTCTCGACCGTACTTTATAGAAAAGATGTTTGCAGCGGCGCTGTCAATGAGTACTTTTGTGTTTCGTTTAGCCTATGGGGTGAAAGGTTGACCTAGAACAAACTTTTGTAAGGCCTTGTGTGGCATAAAGGTGACTGGGAACAGACCTATATCCGTGTTGGCATGTAAGGCCTGGATGGCTTCGGCATAAGGCATTGCGTCGTTGACTCGTGTAAGGCTTTGTGTAGCATCGAGTGGGTTGGGCGTCACCATTTTAACGGAAGTGGCCTGGGTCTCGTATAAGTCTTTGTGCAGCATCGAGAGTTAATGAATCACGTGTAAGGCCTAGTGTGGCATCGTGAGCTAATCTTTCCTACGAATACATGTAGACAGGACTTATTGAAGCGCATTGTAGCTTATGTTCTCATCGGAGTACCTGCATAATCAAAAGTACGTGTAGTTTCCGTCAAGTCTAACGGCATGTATGTTTCCCAGGTGTTGAGGAACCGATCTCAGAGCCACAGCCCGGACCAAGCCGAGAAGCTTGTCTGCCTGAGCCACAGCCGCAGCCAACGTCACCCCCAGTGAGCATCGAGGACGCTGCCCTGTCAGGAGAGGCCGTGTTAGCTACGTCAGACGAGTGACTGGGCGCTGCGAGAGACGGGCCTATAAAAGGCGGTGAACACCAGCGCACCTCCTCTTTTCCTGCAGACCGGCGTGCGCTCAACATCTCCAGTAGCTTCCGTGTGTCGTGTCGAGTCATATAGCTTTGTCGTGGAATTGTTTTGTAATAATTAATTTGTAAAATATTTAATTCGAATTATATCTAGGTTTCGTTGTAAGATTCTCCTTTTTTTAAATAAATCCTTTAGACATTTGTAAGAATAGTATTTTTTTTTATTCACAATTGCTAAGCCCTTGGCGTCATCTCACCTGATGGTAAGTGACGATGATGCCGAAAATGGAAGCGGGCTTACCAATATTCCTCAACGCAATGGAGAACTAGCTATCCTATATTCAAGCCGGAACACATCAATGTTGTCACGACTGATGTATGGCGGCAAGACTTAGATAAGATGGCGTTAGCTAGCCAGGTGTGCTTAGAAAATGCCCTACCACCAACTAAACCTAGTCTCAGTAGGAATCAAATCTAAACAAATCTCTCTCAACGAATAGTTGACATGAGAAAAGTCAGTCGTAAAAGCTGATCTTCAGGCGAAGCAACGGGCAAAAGCTAGTTAATATCATACGACAACTTCATCGGTCAAGTTTACTGAAGACTCTAGAGTGGATTCTTAGTCGTACTACGCTAGTACTAATATATACTGTGGTCGTACCGTTACAATCAATTAAGGATATGCAATAAACCTCCGAATAGCGGACGCTCATGGTTGTATTATCAAACAGGCGCCATGGACCCGTGGACACAGAGTACACACTTATGTCTTACTAGCTGTTTCCCGCGGCTTCACCCGGGTGGACAACGTTTCTATGACTTTTCGAGGGAGCGCAGTGCGCGAGCTGCAAGCGGCTCGGGAGCGTGGAAAAAAGTTGCATTTGTGTTAATCCAGGTCCTAAACTGTCTACCTACCAAATTTCAGCCAGATCCGTTCAGTAGTTTTTGCGTGAAAGAGTAACAAACATACATCCATATATTCTTACAACTTTCGCGTTTATAATATTAGTAGGATAGGTTATAACTGTCGCAGGCAATTTGTACGATTAATCTATTATGTATAAATAAGTCGGATTTTCCTTGTTGACGCTATAACTCCAGAACGCACGAACCGATTTCGCTAATTCTTTTTTTGTCGAGTTCGTTATTGTCAGGAGAAGGTTTTTATGTAGGGTAGGGTAGGGTAGGGTAGGGTAGTGTAGTGTAGGGTAGGGTAGGGTAGTGTAGTGTAGTGTAGTGTAGGGTAGTGTAGTGTATGTAGGGTAGGGTAGGGTAGTGTATGGTAGGGTATTGTAGGGTAGGGTAGAGTAGTGTACGGTAGGGTAGGGTAGAGTAGTGTAGTGTAGGGTAGTGTAGGGTAGGGTAGGGTAGTGTAGTGTAGGGTAGTGTAGAGTAGTGTAGGTTAGGGTAGTGTAGGGTAGGGTAGAGTAGTGTAGGGTAGGGTAGTGTAGGGTAAGGTAGGGTAGGGCAGTGTACTGTAATGTAAGGCGGTACGTAGTTCGCCAGGACATCTAGTCATTTTATAAATGGTCTGGCAAGTTGTATAATTCGTCCGTAAACAGGGTGTAAAAAATTGGTATAGGACCCATTAACTGGGGCTTCTATTCATCATACTGAACAACTTTCTCCAAGGAACCCTAGTCAATTCGCACAAAAATATTTAGACGCTCCATACAAAAATGCACAAAATTGATCAATATTTTTTTGCGATTTTAGCAAACTTGTAGAACAAAAGTTGTTCAGTTTGATGAGTAGAAGTCCCAGTTAACGGGACCTACACCAATTTTGTTACACCCTGTACAAACGACCAGGCAAATTGTAAAAAGCTGTACACAAATTGTAAAATGCCGTA
Source organism: Coleophora flavipennella (assembly GCA_947284805.1). Lineage (NCBI taxonomy): Eukaryota > Metazoa > Arthropoda > Insecta > Lepidoptera > Coleophoridae > Coleophora > Coleophora flavipennella. The sequence goes on along the minus strand of OX369303.1, from coordinate 8,916,734 downwards.
TGCAGATTAAAAATGAGCGAGCGAAGCGAGCGATGTTAGATTCGGTCAGGTTTGATTGATTATAGAATCAAAGAGCATCGCGAAGCGGGGCTCCCCCCTGGGTAGAAGAAATCTGCTTATGGCATTTTACAATTAGCCTGACCATTTGTAAAATGACGAATTATTACACTATATGCCGGCGACATATACATTGCATTTATTAAAAATTGTTTTAAACCTCTATAGGATGAATTTTTAAACCCCGACGCAAAAATAGGGGTTTTTTCTAAGTTTCAAATCAAATGAAATAAAATGACATGAACTGAAATGTTTATTTCGCTTTCAACATAGTAAAAACAGGAGGTTAGCTTCTGCAATATAAAGTTTTACTTCTCAGCCCTAAAGCCTTTCAGAGCCCTGATGCACATCTCTTCTTCTGTAGTTGGTCCCTCATGACTGCATGAAAATCGTGGTATGATGTACATGTTTTGGAGCGCAGAATTGCCTCCATCTGCTCCTATTCATCGCCAGCTTCACCGCATCACAGAACCTTTCAGAAGGCGTCTCCCTCATCTGATCGGTCTATCTTGTTGGAGAACGTCCTCTTGATATGCCAGGATCCGTTGTCGGCAGATAGTGGACAGTCACGTTTGGATCTTCAGCTGGTTGAGAATCGACATGTTTGTGCCCCTGGCGGTCCAAGGGCACACCTACCCCAACCTCAAATGGTTCGATTATTCCTACTGGGCTGACCACTCTTGTAATTACTTTATATTGCTCCTGCACTAGATGCGCTCTCAATGCTCGCCAGCTAAGGGGCTGTTCTTTTTTTTATTAAAAATTTAAATGCGTTTGACTATATCTCACCTGATGGTAAGTGACGATGTAGTCGAGGATGGTACACGCAAACTCAAATAATGCCCATTCACTCTCGCCTTGAAAATCCTAAAACTATAGGAAACAGACGCAGGCAAGGAGTTCCACTCCATCGCTGTCCGCATAATAAAAGAGGAAGCGTAATTCTTCGTGCGTATAGGCTGAATATCAACAACAAAGGGACGAAGGTGGAATGGAGCTGGGGAATGAGATCGTGATTTTAACTACTTTCTGGACCCCCCCCCCCCTCTCTCCGCTACTTATGAAATAATAAGACTTTAATGAACCCCCTCCACTTCCTTTCAATCTTACGTAAGATCAGTATCTACCAAAATAGCAAAGAATTGTAGCAAAAATATTGATTTGCTTTATGAAAAGTAATGTTTTAATAGAAATCGGTCACACCATACATGTTTTACCCAAAATGTGAATCAGTCCAGGTGCTTAACAGCCAGTCAGGTAGCAGATCAGCAACTTGAACGTGTGTATTGCCAAGTTTCCGAATCCGCGCCTGTTTATAAATTATAATTTTTGTTCATTTTTGTGATCATCCACCTCCGAAGCGTCAAAGTATACATAGATTAGTACTAACATACAGTATGGACACTCCCTGCCGCTCTCTAGATTGCGACCTCACTCCCTCGTCAACCAGATTAATTCAGATTGGTTACAGTTTGGTTGTCGAACGTATAGGATTTCGTCGCCATTTTGTTTGTTCCAACATTCGTTTTTAAAATGTCATTTCTGGCCCGTTGTATGAAGTGTCCAGGGTGTGGTAGCGTAATGGTTAGTCCATTCGCTTCACACCAGGAGGTCGCGGGTTCGATTCCCGGTGGGGTCAACTTGTAAGACTCGGTTTGGTTGGTGGTAGGGCATTTTCTAAGCCTACCTGGCTGGCTACCACCATCTTATCTAAGTCTTGCCGCCAAACATCAGTGTTAACAACATTGATGTGTTCCGGCTTGAAGATAAGATAGCCAGTTCTCCATTGCGTTGGAGAATCTTAGTAAGCTCGCTTCCATCTTCAGCATCATCGTCACTTACCATTAGGTGAGATGATTCTAAGGGCTTACCAATTGTGAATAAATAATTGAAATCGCTAAACACGTTAAAAAACCGACTTCCATCGCAACCAATTAGTACATTTTTGCATTATTATTTTTGGTTTTTGTTAATTTTCTACTAAAGTTCTTCACCGATTTTGATAAAATTTATATGGGACCACACGGGAAGCACTAGCTTTCAAATAAAAAAAGAATCATAAAAATCGGTTCACCCAGTCAAAAGTTCTGAGGTAACAAACATAAAAAAAAAAAACATACAGACGAATTGAGAACCTCCTCCTTTTTGGAAGTCGCTTGAAAATAATAATAAGGATTCTTCATTTTAGTGACTTCATTTTGTCAGAAACACGATTCGTTAACTTATATAGCAGAAAAAAAAAATATCAAAGAAAAAAAAACTTCTAGACCGCCTCCCACCCCTTTTTTCAGAAAAATTTCACTTGTATGAACCCCTCTCCATTCCCTAAATCGTCTTACGTAATAAAAGACTAGTCCCTAAGTTCTCGCGGGACTTTTCAAGGTCGATGAATATCAGATGATGATCTTGCCAGTCTTGTACTTTTCCATCTTATTTTCACCAAGTGGATAGCATTCGCGATGGTTACACATCTGGTGAAACTGCACTGATTCGGTGAACTTTTTAGGGTTCCATACGTTAAGGGCAAAAACGGGAACCTTTTCCTAAGACTTCGCTGTCCGTCCGTCTGTCTGTCACCAGGCTGCATTTCATGAACCGTGATAGCTAGACAGTTGAATTTTTTTTTATTCATAATTGGTAAGCCCTTGGCATCATCTCACCTGATGATGGTAAATGACGATGATGCCGAAGATGGCAGCGGGCTTACCAAGATTCCCCAACGCAATGGAGAACTGGCTATCTTATCTTCAAGCCGGAACACATCAATGTTGTTTACACTGATTTTCACAGATGATGTATTTCGGTTGCCGCTTTAACAACAAATACTAAAAATTAGAAGAAAAAAAAATAAGGGGGAGGGGTCTACATACAAAAAACGTGTTTTTTTAAACGTGAAGAAACTAGCGCCATCTAATATGATGGTATGGAACCCTTTGTGTGCGATTCTGACTCGCACTTGGCCGGTTTTTTGCTACATACATCCGAAAAACATGACGCATCCTTTTTTATTCGCAATTAGTAAGCCCTTGGCATCATCACACCTAATGGTAAGTGACGATGATATCGAAGATAAAAGCGGGCTTACCAAGATTCCCCAACGCAGTGGTGAACTGGCTATATCTTATCTTCAAGCCGGAAAACATCTATGCTGTTACCATTGATGTTTGGCGGCAATACTTAGTTAAGATGGTGGTAGCTAGCCAGGCGGGCTTAGAAAATGCCCTTCCATCAACCACACTCAGTCTTACAGTTAGACTCCGCCGGGAATCGAACCCGTGGCCTCCTGATGTGAAGCTAATGGACTTAACCATTACGCCATGGAGGCGGTTACCCTTCTTTTTGGGCAGTTGGGTAAGAATTACCTGTGAGTTGACCGATGGGGTAGTAAAATTCTAGAGTGGCGACCGAGCACCGGAAAACGTAGCGTAGGCAGGCCTCCCACGCGGTGGACCGACGACCTGGTGAAGATCGCGGGAGGCCGATGGATGCGGGTAGCGCAGGACCGGTCGTCGTGGACATACTTGGGGGCAGCCTTTGTCCAGAAGTGGAAGATTTTTGGCTCATATGATGATGATGACATTAATGCACTAACCAGATTCCCTTTAACGTCATTGCACTTCCATTTAAGAACGCCTTCCCTGGTTGCCGTCCATGTAAATCAAAGTCTACTGATAATTTAAAAACCAGAAATTATTTTATAAAAAGATCAACTTATTTACGGTAGAAGAAGAGAAATCTATGTCCGTATATCCCTGTCTTGAATCGAACCACCAAAACAAACACTTTTTAATATTCAAACAGCGCACACTGAACTGATAAAGGGCTCAAATCGCCTACATCCCTGTATAATGTCACATTATCTGTCAGTAAGTGTTGCAACTATTGTTGTCGCTGCACTGCATTACAATGCGTTTCGTAATAACGCATAATATTATGTGCGGATACAGGCTGATACAAAAAATATGTCTGGCAAAATTTTGACTGTGACTTTTACTCATGACACCGATCAACTTTCCCCAGGAAATCCATAGCCGATTCGCAAAAAAAAACAGCTGATTAGCCAAATTTGTATTTGAAGGCGATTTTTTTTTTGCGAACTGACTATGCGTTTTTTGATGATTATTGCAACACATTTTACATTTTATAATCACCCGGTATAGTTACGTGTATGTATTGTATACACTATGTTTTTTTTTATTGTACTTACGTTCCGAATTAATTTTAACGATATTAAAAATGAATTTGTTCGATGAAATATGGATTGGTCTGATCTATAAAACTTACCTATCGAAATGGTTATTTTGCTAGTAATATAATGAATGCCCCCCTCTTTAATTTTTTGATGTGTAACATCTTTGCTCTCGCTTTCCTGCAATTTGTGGGAGTGATTTCGTGAAATGGGACGGAAATGTGTCCCATGGGACGGAAATGTGTAACAGGGAGTCGCGTTTTTAAAGGCTTTAAAAGCGCGGAAAAGGCAAAGGTATCTATGACCATACAGCCTAGTCTGCCGTATCTTTGCCGTCCTTTTTTCAGGCTTTAAAAGCGTGGAAAAGGCAAAGGTATCTATGACCATACAGCCTAGTCTGCCGTATCTTTGACGTCCTTTTATAAAGTATTTTGTCACATGTTACACATCATATGCGAGTACTGTAGGTCTCGCTCGAATTTTTTTTAAGCTATCTGTGTATTTCTACTAAAGCAAATGTAACAGTCACTGGTCGCGGAGCAATAAAAAAAGATCGGCCTAGAGGCCAGAATCCTTACTATAATATAATAATATTATAAATGTGAAAATGTGTTTGTTTGTTTGTTACCTTTTCACGCTTCAATGCCTTGACCAATTTTAATGAAATTTGGCATGCATGTAGCCTGTATCACGAGGAAGGACATAGGGTACTTTTTATCCCGTGAAAATAGCATAGCCTGATGCAGTTCCTGAGGGAACTGAAAATATACTCTTTTTTGGTAAACTTTAACATCGCAACGGAACTATGGATTGTGTCCCGCCATATTGGATTTAAGTCACATGACTATTTTTTTCGTATTCCTGACAGCAAACCCTTTCATTTGATACACATATCATGGGGGTGGATTTCAAACAGCCAGTCCACCATCTTGGGGAGGCCGCCATATTGGATTTGTAATGACGTTTCTTAGCTAGTCATGTATTGTCATCAGAACTCAGAGCGTGTGCAAAATTTCATCCTAATCGAAGACCGGCAAGTGGGTCAAATTAAGATTCCAAGATTTTCTTACATAGTTACAACTTACAAGTGAAGCTAATAAAAGCATGTTAAAAAGTAAGTGTGTGGTTTTATGAAACCACGGTAAAAGCGAAACTTTACAGAGGACGAAACGATCATGGCTGCTCTCGCTACGGTACAGAGGACGAAACGATCATACCGTCATCAGACGAAAGCGACTGTCACGCGACATGTAACACACAGACGAAAAAATTTGAGACGATGATGTAATAAAAGTTTCACTTCAAAAAGGGCTTTGTCATTCGAGAGTTCAATGGTTAGAACAATTATAGTTAAAGATTAAAAAGTGTAAGTATAATTAAAGATTTAACTATTAAAAAAACTTTACGATATAACTGAATTTCGTGATAAAAAATTAAACATCCTGTTGATTGTAGTGTCGATGTGACGGCATATCATCACGAGTGCATTATGGTGTTTTAAATTAAGCCGCATGTCCTGATTCGAATTCCTTGACTGTAGATCGAATACTGCGCAATTTCAATTTTGAGACAATCATCATCATATCAGCTCATATACGTCCCCACCGAGGGGCTCGAACCTACCCTGAATTAGGGCGTTCGGGCCTTAGTCGACCGCGCGGGCCCAGTGCAGGTTCGTCGACTTCACACACAACCTTCGAGTTTCTTCGCAGGCGAGTGAAGGTTTCCTCACGAGAATATGTTTTTCTTCACCATAAGAGCGTCGACTCATCGTACATCTTCATATCCGCCGAAGGACGTTCACTGTTGGACATAGACCTCCCCCAAGGATTTCCATGACGACCGGTTCTGCGCTGCCCGCATTCTGCGGCTTCCTGCGACCTTCACCAGGTCATCGGTCCACCGAGTGGGAGGCCTACCTAGTTCCTAGGCTACGTTTTCCGGTGCGCGGTCGCCACTTGAGAACTTTACTACCCTGAATCTTGGCAAGCCCGCTTCCATCTTCGGCATCATCGTCACTTACCATCTGGTGAGATGATGCCAAGGGCTTACCAATGGGGACATCGTTTTTATGACTTCTTTGAGAGTGAGTGGTGTGCGAGCTGCAAGCAAATATTAGAGCAAGTTTTCTAAAGTGCAATTAGTATTGGTCATTGCTATTTTAGGAGTAATTGGTTTACGTACATTAGCGTTGTAAAATGCTCTTATATCCATATATTTAATAAGGCTGAGCGTCCTTGAGCCCATACCGGCTTGTCTGAGACTAATAAAACTGAGAGTCTTTGAGCCCATACCGGCTAGTCTAAGAGTAATAAATAAGACTGAGCGTCCTTGAGCCCATACCGGCTTGTCTGAGACTAATAAAACTGAGAGTCTTTGAGCCCATACCGGCTAGTCTAAGAGTAATAAATAAGACTGAGCGTCCTTGAGCCCATACCGGCTTGTCTGAGACTAATAAAACTGAGAGTCTTTGAGCCCATACCGGCTAGTCTAAGAGTAATAAATAAGACTGAGCGTCCTTGAGCCCATACCGGCTAGTCTAAGAGTAATAAATAAGACTGAGCGTCCTTGAGCCCATACCGGCTTGCCCGAGACTAATATACGAACAGTTATAAAAGTACTATAAGCCTACCACTTGTAACGCGGCAACGCGTTGCTGCTATTAGTTCTTCTTTTATTTGATCTATTTCAACTATTTCTCATGCGCTGGCACAAAATAATTCATGTGTCAAACTTTGAAATAAAATGTGACACATGTATGTGTTTTCAAAATCAAAATTCTATAATTCAACATATTTTCACCATCAAACTAAACTAATTATTTTAAACCTAGTACTCTTTTAAAAGACCCAACTCGGGTCTTATATTTCTCTAATATTTCAACAATAATTAATTCATCTGTGAGCACGTACCAACCCGCACTGGGCCCGCGTGGTCGACTAAGGCCCGATCGCCCTAATTCAAGGTAGGCTCGAGTCCCTCGGTGGGGACGTATATGAGCTGATAACATGAGCACGTACGTCTTTACTCACGCCCTACCGTACCTACTCTTGCTCCTACGACGTGATACACACACTCTTCTTCTTCTTCATATCCTGTGGCACAATTAACCGATCTATCCAAGGGAGAGGCGGCGGTTGCCTGGTGTTGCACTCAGCATCATCCACGAGGTCACGTGTAGGGCATTAATAACACTGAGCCCTAGGTAAGGACAGGTGTGTGGATTGTCCACTATCCTATTCTTTAAATGTCTTATGTACTACTTAACTACCTCCTCCGATTCGCTGACGATATCGTAATCATGGCTGATACTATGGAAGACCTTTTTTTCCGTATTCGGAAGGAAGGGGAGAGATGCATCATGCATGCCAATACAGCCCGGCTGTACTGCTTATGTGGTACTCGCAGCAGAAGGCTGAACCTTCCCAATAAAACTCCCCCCCCCCCCCCAATGGATTCAGGTCAATCAAGACCTGTAAAATCCTTCATAGGAGCAACACATACTTCATCGGGTTGCACCACAAACGCGCCGAAGAGATAGCCAGCGCGCTCGATGCAGGGGCCCCTCCCAGGGAATGTGCCATACGGGGATGGCACGAGAACTGAGTGGTGGGTAGAGACGGTAAAACGCTGACTTGAAAAAGGCGGCCCTGAACTAGTAAGTGCCGCAGACCGACGATGGCTCCCCGAAAATGAATGACTTGCAGTGGTACCTACACATCTGCATTCAGCCTACCAATCTTGTAAAGTGCGCATTCAGAGACTGTTTTGCTGGAAGACTTTTGTCCAGATTGCTTATCTACGACTACCTATGCCTATGCCCCCTATGGAATTAGCAACTACAAAATATGAATTGATTTCAATACAATTTACTAATTATGCGGGCAGTCTGACAAAGTTATTTAGCTTGGACGAATATTTGCATTTTAAACAAAACCTTTCGGTATAAAATGCTTTAAAGAATGTTTTTTTGTGCAGTTTTGATCTTTATTATCAGTAACGACACAGTTTTGTTGGTAAAATGGTGAAATATTTCGTTTTAATACCGTTTTTAACTTTAATTTTTCCTATGTTTGGTAAGTTAAACTTACTTACTCAAGCCATACAACATAATTTACTTTAATTTTAACTTACTAACGTAACTACTTACGCTCTTTCTTACCTATATCCAAGAGTAGGGATTATTACAAGTCTACAGCAAAGAGTAGGGACTATTACAAGTCTACAGCAAAGAGTATTAGGGGCTATTACAAGCCTATATCAAAAAGTAGGGACTATAACAAGCCGATATCAAAGAGTAGGGACTATTACAAGCCTATATCAAAGAGTATAGGGAATATTACAAGCCTATATCAAAGAGTAGGGACTATTACAAGCCTATATAAAAGAGTAGGGACTATTACAAGCCTATATCAAAGAGTAGGGACTATTACAAGCCTATATCAAAGAGTAGGGACTATTACCAAGTAACTACTTAGTAATCTGTGCTATTACAACTACCTAAGTATTATAATTAAAGTATGTTCGGGGAATTAGCTACGTTTTTCTGGAAAAGTTTTGAAGGATAAAACAAATTCAAAAAATATATAATTAAATAGGTTTTTTTTATTTAGAATTTATCATTAATATTAAATACTTTCACTGCTGCACGAAGTATCTTCAGAATCGTAGCCTAGGTACTTTAATAATAATTAAAGACTGAACAAGATTCGGGCAGCGCAGGACCGGTCGTCGTGGAAATCCTTGGGGGAGGCCTTTGTCCAGCAGTGGACGATTTGTAGCTGATATGATGATGATGATGATGATGATGAACAAGATTCGCGCGAGCCCGTGCGGGTGGCGGCGCCGCAGTTAAACTCAGGGCGCCCCCTTTTTTGTATGAAGGGAGACCCCCCTTATTTTACACTTTTTCAAATTCTTAGTATTTGTTGTTGGAAACAAACATTCTGTGAAAATTTCAACTGTTTACATTATGGTTCATGAAATACAGCCCGCTGGCAGACAGACGGACAGACAGCGGAGGCTTAGTAATATAAGGGGTCCCTCAGGTCATCCTTTAGAAAAATAAGCTTTTTATCATTCAGTTCGGACTCCTTAGCGCAAGTAAAACTCACACTTGGCCGATTTTAATTATTTGTTGTTTTACTTCAGTGTTAGGACTATAACCACACAAAGTTTCACGCTTGTATGTATTACCGTTTTTACGATCGAGCGAAATCAAAAATTATTCTTAAGACCTTTAAAAAACACGTTTTTTGTATGGACTGGACACCCCCCCTTTTTTTTCTTTTTCAAATTTTTTGTATTTGCTGTTGTAGCGGCAACAGAAATACACATTCTGTGAAAATTCCTTCTGTCTACCTATTAAAGTTATGGACGGACGGACGGACGGACAGACGGACAGACAGCGGAGGCTTAGTAAAAGGGTCCCGTTGGTCACCCGTTGAGTTTACGGAACCCTAAAAACAACAAATGGTAGATACTAGTCATGAAATGAATCAACTTCCCCCAAATATTGTCGAAACCTAATAAGTTTAAGACTCTATACAAAATTTTCAAATCGAATAAAAATTTAATTAGTATGGGAACTCAATTTTTTTATCTCCTATTGTATAAATTCTAAATTTGAAAATTAGAATCTAGATTCTAGTTGATATTCTACTCATACAATATGTATGTACACTGTATGAGTAGAATATCAACTAGAATCTACCATTCACTGCTTTTCATCGAATAAAAAGTCGCCTGTATAAACTTCTGATGAATGTTGACTGGACGAAACCACTTTGTAGAGTGCGCAAACTCCATCCGTATTTCCGTTCGCTTTCATATCAAAATTAACCTTATTTCATTCAACCAGTCATCATCATCATCATCATATCAGCCGAAGGACGTCCACAGCTGGACATGGCCTCCCCCAAGGATTTCCACGAAGACCGGTTCTGCGCTACCAGTAATCAAATGAAACATTCTCTAACAACGATTTTGCTACGTAGTATGACGTCATATCTCTATTTATAGCCTGTTACAGCGCTGTTCGATAGTTATTCACAATTTCGAGCTAATCTACCACGTCAGGATGGCCGAGCGGTCTAAGGCGCTGCGTTCAGGTCGCAGTCCACTTCTGTGGGCGTGGGTTCGAATCCCACTTCTGACAAACTTTTAATTTAACAAGTTATTTTTTTTCCTCCAGTTAGTCATTTACCGTTGTTTGTAGAATACAAAGATATCGTTGTAATTAAACTTGTATTATCAACTTGCAAGACGTTTCGGTTCTGTCTGTGCGAAAAGTTTGTAGAGTAAGCCACCTTAATCTTGCCACTCACCCTTGTATTATAAATATTTCATCCCCATTTAAAACCAATATTCATAACTATTTTCGAATATCTTCATTTTTGAATAAGTATAGAATATCTACTAACATAATCCTTTAATTAACGCTTTTAAAGTAAGGTGAGGTAACTTAAAAGGTAAGTGACAAGATAAGAATGGCTTACCCTACATCATCATCATATCAATCGAAAACGTCCACTGCTGGACAAAGGCCTCCTCCAAGGATTTCCACGATGACCGGCCTTGCGCTACCCTCATCCAGCGGCTTCCCGCGACTTTCACCAGGTCGTTGTCGGTCCACCGAGTGGAAAGCCTGCCTACTCTACATCTTCCGGTACGCGGTTGCCACTCGAGAACTTTACGACACTTTGTACCTACTTATATTTATTTCAATTAAAGACACAAACCGGATAAAATACAATAATTGTAATTTATGATAAGTTGCTATCTTAGCTTCTTAGTTTTACATTGTGTTTATTTTTTTTATATTTTTATATTTTTGGATACAATAAAGAAGATTTATCTTATCTTATCTTATCTTCAAGCCGGAACACATCAACGCATGGTGGCAAGTGATCTTTGGTGTGCGTACCTGAGTGTTTTCATAAAACATGATTCAGTTTATTGCCATCCATCCTTATTAATATAATACAAATCTATTATTTTATTATTATGTATAAAAAATAAAAAGTCGTGTTAGTTACACCACTTATAACTCAAGAACGGCTGGACCGATTTCGCTAATTATTTTTGTTGAGTTTGTTACTGTCAGGAGAAGGTTTAAGGGTAGGGTAGTGTAGTGTAGGGTAGGGTAGTGTAGTGTAGTGTAGGGTAGAGTAGGGTAGTGTAGTGTAGTGTAAGGTGGAACGAAGTTCGTCGGGACAGCTAGTTAATATTATAAACGTGAAAATGTGTTTGTTTTTTCCCTTTTCACGTTACAACACCTTTACCAATCTTGACGAAATTTGGCATGCACGTAGGCTGAGTCACTGGGAAGGACATAGGCATACATAAGCTACTTTTTATCCCGTGAAAATAGCATAGTCCTATGCAGTTCCTGAGGGAATTAAAAAATGCTTAACCAAAAGTTAATTCGGAACATTCCCGGAACATATCTACCAGATATGCTAAACTACCAGGTTAGTTAATTCGGAACAATGGATTGTTGATATTTTTTGCACAGAGATGGTTGAGGGGGTGGGAAATGACAGAAATTACTAATTAAAATATCCTGACATAGTTCCTTAGGGAGTGGGAGAAAACTCATGTCCACGCTCGCGAGCCGCTTGCGACTTGCGCACAAATCACCCTCGAAGACAGTCGAGGAGCTTCTGTTCAAAAAGAGATAAATCCATCCTAACATAATTTTCAGAAAACGCAAAATTATTAATATTTTGTTAAAATTAGCTCATATTTTTTTAAAGGTGATGGTTAAGTATTAGCACAATAGTTCAGAATCATGTTTGTCTTTTATAGTAGGTACCTACTTTTCTTCGGAAATATCTCTCTTTGTTTGAAACTGTAAGGTTGACCATCGGTTTTCTATTGGAATTATAGCATTTTGAAGCAAAGTACAAGCAAAAAGTTGTGTATTTATACACAGAGAAAAATTATAAAATTAAAAAAATTGGAAATGGATTTATCTCTTTTTAAGCAGAAGCTCCTCAGTCATAAGAACGATGTCCACGCGGGCGAAGCTAGTTTGCCATAAATTGAGGTAGTAAAAAGATTGATGATGGCGCATCGGGAACCGGGTCGTTCCTTTCCCTCTAATATAGTTGATGGGAGCGATGGCTGGCTCTCGCGTTATACTCGTGACCGGGTGCTGTCCGTGTGAACTGGCCTACTGTTGTTAGATGCATTCAATGATTTTTATGTATAACTTTTCGTGTCATATTGTTTTCATGTTCTAATGACAATCTGGTTTATATCAAGGATTTAATTTTGACGTTATTAACTAATTATTGTTTATTTCTTGATTCTTCACAAATGACATTGTTATTATTATTTTATGTCTATCAGAAAGAGTGCAATTTGCACCTATTTAGATAATAAATATATTGAATTGAATTGAATTGAATTTGCTACCTGGGTGGGGAGGTTCTGTTGTATAGTCCTTTCCTCCTTTTCCAGTGACATCCGACCTGTACTCCTCAATCGAGGGTCGTGACGAGTGGGAGCGGATAGTCGGCGGCACCAAGGCTAAGAACGGATCAGTCCCTTATCAAGTGTCACTGCGATACTGGGGTGTGTGGCATTTCTGTGGCGCATCCATTGTCACACCAAGGGTTATACTGACGGCGGCTCATTGCGTTGACAGGTGAGAGCGGTTTTTAACCCACTTCAAAAAAGGGGAGGTTGACTGATTGATTGAGAACACTTTCGTTGCACAAACTAAGAGGAAATCGCTCTCAGCGATAAGACAGCCTAAATTGTACGTCTCTTAGTTTTTATTTTAAATTTTGCATATGTATTTATTTTGAGGCAAGCACATCAAGCTATACGATTGTGCGAGTAGTGCGATTCTGATCCATACGCATTCGGCATAAGAACGATACAAAGTCAAAAGTGTGTAGCTTGATGTGCTGTTTCCATCTTCGACATCATCGTCACTTACCGTCAGGCGAGATGATGGCAAAGGTTTTATTAATTATCAATTGTAGATAAAAAAAAACTAACCACTCCGGGAGTGCCAACAGAAGTGAAAACTTTTTACAGTTTTATAAGTTTTGACCCTCCGAGTGTTCCTGACGAACGACTAGGTTGACAAAGTTTTGTGTTCCTGGTTCGGTGTCGGTGATGGTGTCGCGAGTTTTTTTTCCATCTCAAAAAATTTGGGCAACGCGCCTAAAGAAGTTTTTATGTCAAGATTCCCCGAATCTATGAGCTAGCAAAGTACTTGAAGCGTATCATTTACTACTAAGGATTCACTGGATCAAAATGGAGTTTAACTTTTAACAAAATAGTCTGCTGCAGTTAGAAACGATAACTGACGTTTCCGTTTTTAACACTAAACAGCTTTCTCCATAGCACCTCTAGTTGTTAATTTAATAGCAGTTCGGCATGGAATAAGAATAGGGGGATTGCATAGTCGGCGGCAAAAAAGTTGAAAACAGCTCAGTCTATACTGCGTTTCACGTCGCTGCGTTACTTGTGACATTTCTGTGTAGGGTTGCCAGATGGTATCCAAAAGGAGGACATGTCCTCCCGTCCTCCCTTAGTAACTGTTTGTCCTCCTTTTACTATAACTACGTTTTTATTCTTGCTGAAAGATGTCGTGCGCCGTGCGTGGCCATAGCTCAAACGGACGTGCGTAGCCATAGCTCAAAACGGTCGTGCGTGGCCTTAGCTCAAACGGGCGTGCGTGGCCATAGCTCAAACGGGCGTGCGTGGCCATAGCTCAAACGGGCGTGCGTGGCCATAGCTCAAACGGGCGTGCGTAGAGTTTGTGAATCCTTAGACCTTAGTAATTGTGGAATTAGTTAAAACAATGAAACAAAAACATGACATGTGAAGATTTTCATAATTATTTGTGGAAAAATCAAGAACCACTTGCGACAATTGGCAGCTCAGCTGAATATGATTAAAATAAACATAAAGAAAATTAAATAAAAAAACTCATTAATTTGTAAATATCCTCCCTTTTACAGAAAATCCTCCTTTTGAGACCCATCAGACCTCCTTTGTCAAATTGAAATTGTAAATGTCCTCCTTTTTACAGAAAATCCCCCTTTTGAGATCCATCAGACCTCCTTTGTCAAATTTAAATTGTAAATGTCCTCCTTTTTACAAAAAATCCTCCTTTTGAGATCCATCAGACCTCCTTTGTCAAATTGAAATTGTAAATGTCCTCCTTTTTTACAGAAAATCTTCCTTTTTAGATCCATCAGCCCTTCTATTTCAAATTATCATCTGGCAACCCTATTTCTCTGGCACTTTCATTTTCACGCCAAGTGTTATTCACACCAAACAGGTGATCAAATGGATCAAATTAAGAAAATAATAACTGCGATCGCTTTGAGCCGACGACGTCCTTCACTCTATACCAGGGGTAACGACAAATTTGGTAACGATATCGTTAACAGATTTGTCACGACCTCCTAGTCTATTCGGAACTACAACATTTACAACTATCGTTTCAACAGTCTCTGGTACATATAACGGGAGTAACAAAATTGGTGTAAGTTCCGTTAACTGTGGCTTCTACTCATCATACTGGACAACTTTTGTTCTATGACTTATACATGAAACATTATTATATTTGTCGCGCGTTACGTACAAGGGTGTGGAGTGCGTCGGAGATAATTGAAAGTTCGTCAAATATAGTACGATAACTGTATAATAAAGATCTCAGTACATGTGAGAAAACGTCCGAGCTATACCGTGGTTTGATGCTGACCCCCTAACGAACGTAGCTACACAATAATCGCAGCTAGCTAACGGTTTTCATCGGACGCTTTCTAAACGGGACATACACACAAAAGAATATTATACAAACAGAAAAATAGTGACAACATAACAATTAAAATTTACGCGAAATTAGAAAGCCGACGAAATACAAAAGCAAGGGTTACATTCGTTACGGCCAAAGAAGTTATATTAGACAATGCCTGTTGTTATTTGAGAAACAATATATTGCACAATACCAATTATTACTAAAGGATCTAAATAACGGTTGTCGACAGAATACCTAATGGTTATTTAGAAATGACAAATATCGTAAAACTATACTGTTAAAAATATTTCTATTGACACAAAAGTTAGGTTCGCAACAAAAGAAAACATTCATTTACAATTTACAGTTAGGTGCATACTAGAGAAAAACATTACAAGATCGCTATTTTATGACAGGCGTATGTGAGACAAAGTCACCACAGTATCCCCTCTCCAGTGGTTTAGACCATGAAAAAAACAAAAACAAACAAAGATACAGATTATTTAATACACACAATGGTCTAAATCACGAAAAAAAAATTAATAATAATAACGCCATGATATAAATCACGCAAAACCAGCTTGGTAAAAATCTGGGAAGCGGACACACCTGTTTGTGCGTCGAGGAATATTTTTTGAATGCCTAACACCTGTTGAATCTGGCGTGGCGCTCGGCGTGTGCGCCTCAGAGGTACCGCTCCCATTGTTCCCATTATTACCCTGTTGGGGATGGCTATTGTACCGTATTACGGTGTCTTCAGAGTCGCTTAAGCTATTCTCGGGGTGATGTGCCGTTTCCCTTAACACGTAAGCTGGCTTTAGCCTATCGACTGAAACCGCGATCTCGCGACCGCGCATGTCTAAGACAAACGTTTTTTCTTTTCGGCTAACCACCCTAAAAGGTCCGTTATATGGTTGTTGAAGACCTGCTCTGATTGTGTCATCTCGAACAAAGACATGACTAGTCGTAGCTAAGTCTTTATAGATAAAGGTACTTTTCTGGCCGTGGCTCGCTCCAGCTATGGGTTTAAGCTGTCTGAAGTTATTACATAGCTCTTTAACGAATTCACTTTGCGACGGTCTAGGTATTGTATCGGTTCCTAAGAACTGTCCTGGAAGACGTAAGCTCTGTCCATAAACTAATTCTGCGGAAGTAGCTTGGAGGTCATCCTTCCATGCGGTTCTAACGCCTAGTAAAACAGTCGGTAATATTCGCGTCCAACTGGTACTGTTAGATCCGTGACACATTATAGCGCTTTTTAGCTGTCGGTGAAAACGCTCTACCATACCGTTTGCAGCTGGGTGATAGGCAGTAGTCTTAAAGTGTTGCGTACCTATTAGGGCATTTAGATCTCTAAATAGGTGTGACTCGAATTGCCGTCCTTTGTCTGTCGTTATGTTAAGCGGAACACCAAAACGCGCTATCCAATTAAAATAAAATGCGCGTGCGACTGTCTCCGCCTCTTGATTCATTATCGGAATGGCTTCAGGCCATCTTGAAAACCGATCTACGCAAGTTAGGCAATATCTGTATCCCTCGCTAACAGGCATAATAATTATGTCCAGATGTATGTGTTCAAACCGTGATGATGGCAGCGCGAAAGTGCCAGGTGCAGTTACGACGTGTCTATTTATTTTTGACCTTTGACAGTCTATGCACGCTTTTACCCATTGTTTGCAGTCTGAGTTCATAGAAGGCCAGACAAAACGTTTGGAAACAAGCTTGCTCGTGGCTCGCGCACCCGGATGTGAATTCCGGTGTAAAGTATCAAACGCGATTTTTCTGAACGGTTCTGTTAGGTAGGGTCTCGCAGTTCGCGTAGAGACATCGCAATAAACTGGCTGGTCGCTATCGGGCAGGTAGATAAGTTGTAACTGCAACGAAGAGCTATTGTTTTCAATTAATGACTTTAATTGTGAGTCATTCTTTTGTGAAGTCGCGAGTGATTCCCAGTCTATGCCCTTCTGTATCGACTCAATTCGTGACAATGTATCAGCTGGAATATTATGTTCCCCGCTGATATGTTTAATGTCAGTCGAAAATTGGCCTATAAAATCTAAATAACGGAACTGTCTAGGCGAGCATTGTTGGTCTTTCTTACTAAACGCGTAGGTAATTGGTTTATGATCAGTAAATATGACAAAAGGACGCGCTTCTAAGTAATGCCGAAAGTATTTTATTGCAGCGTAGATAGCAAGTAGCTCGCGATCGTATGTCGAATACTTTTGTTCGGTGGGCGTTAATTTCTTTGAAAAGAACCCAATCGGCTCCCAGCCGTTATCTGTCCTTTGTTGCAAGGCGGCGCCTATTGTATTATCCGAGGCGTCGCAAAATAGGGCTACTTCAGAATTAACACCTGGGTGGGCTAATAATGTCGCTTGTGCTAAACTATTTTTACATAAACAAAAATCATTTTTTGTTACTTCAGTCCACGTGACTGGCGTTTTGCCTTTTTTATCACCCAGAAGCTTATTAAGGCTAGCTTGGCTGGCGGCGGCATTAGGTATGAACCTCCTATAAAAGTTTAGCATACCTAAAAACCGTCTGAGGCCCTTAGCGGTTTCGGGTAATGGGTACATACGCAGAGCTTCGACCCTCTCAGGTAGCGGGCGGGTACCGTCGGCCGATACTGAATAGCCGAGAAAGTCGATTTCGGTTCGGCCGAATACACATTTTGACGGGTTAATTACTACACCGTATTGTCTTAATCTATTGAATACTATCTTTAGGTGTTTTAAATGTTCGGTTTCATCATTTGATGCGATTAATATATCGTCAATAAAACAGTAACAAAACTCTAACTCACTGAGCACTTCATCCATAAACCGTTGGAAAGTTTGCGCTGCGTTGCGCAAACCAAACGTCATAAATTTAAATTCGAATAGCCCGAACGGTGTTATTATCGCCGTCTTCGGAATGTCTTCTTCGGCTGTAGGTATTTGATTGAAGGCGCGGATTAAATCAATTTTTGAAAACACTTTTTTACCGTTTAGACACTGTGAAAAGTCGTGTATATGACGCACTGGATATTTATCAGGAACAGTTCTATTATTTAACCCGCGATAATCTCCACAGGCACGATGCTTCACGGTTTGTTGTTCCCCGGTTTCCGGCCCGGTGAAAGGTGAAAGTTTTTCCGGCTTTTCTCCATTTGTGGGTTTCTGTACCATAACTAGTGGTGCGGCCCAAGGGCTTTTTGATGGCTGGGCAATTCCTAGCTTTACCATAGTTTCGAATTCTTTTTTAGCCGCTATGAGTCGATCTGGAGCTAAGCGGCGTGGTTTTTGTGCCACTGGCGGTCCCGGTGTGGTCAGTATGTGGTGCCTCGTATTATGTTTGACCTCTTTCACGACTCCATCTGGGCGCGTGATATCTATAAACTTAGCCAGGAGGTCGTGATACGGTGAAGTACCGGTCACGGTTTTTACCGTAAACTGCTCACACCGTGTTGTCTGTCCGTTGGACTTGAGACCAGTGGTCGCGTCTACAAGGCTTTTATTTTTTGCATCGACCATCAGGTTATAATGAGCTAAAAAATCCATACCGATGATCGGTTTCTCAACATCAGCCACAACAAAAATCCATGGGAAGTCTCTCCTTAAACCTAGGTTAAGTGTTAGAGCGACTGTACCATATGTAGGAATTGGGGTTCCGTTGGCCGCGACTAGCTCATAGGCAGACATGTTGCGAGCCGTATGAACTAGCGCTTTCGGGTACACGCAAAGATCTGCGCCCGTATCTATCAGAAACCTCACCTTGCTGTCCACGTCTGTGAGAAAAATGCGGCGTGATGCTGTGTGGGAGTTGATCTCATCCGCCGTTAATGGCTCCCGCTGGCATTTCCCGGCGGCGGTTTGTACGCGCACGGCTGTACACAGGTGTTGGCCTTTGATCCAAATTTGTAGTGGTACCAACATAACCAATTTTTTGGTCGGAACCTTGACGAAGAGCGTTGCCTCGAGTGACCGCGCGAGTGGGATTGTGTACGTGGCCTCGCGTCCCTTACCGCGTTAGAAGCTTGCAGCTGACTTGACACATTTCGTATTAACCCTTTTATGGCAGATATCTCCTCTTCTAACCGCCGTATATGATCGTCGGCAGAGTCTGTAGCAGTAACGTCTGCTACCGTAGGGACTGAACTCACGCATCGCAGCCTCGCATTCTCGGCAACGAGGTCGGCGATCTCGGCGAGCGTTTCAAGCGATGTGTTGCCTCTCGCCACTGAAGCTGCCTGCAGGCCTGTCGGTATATTTTCCGGAACCATTTTCACTCACTAATAAGTTCACTTAAAAAGTCACAAAATGTCACAAAGGTTCGTTAACACACGACGCGTATACAATTAAAACTTCACACACACCTTAGGCGCACGATAACCGAATGGATCACGTCGGGGTCACCACTGTCGCGCGTTACGTACAAGGGTGTGGAGTGCGTCGGAGATAATTGAAAGTTCGTCAAATATAGTACGATAACTGTATAATAAAGATCTCAGTACATGTGAGAAAACGTCCGAGCTATACCGTGGTTTGATGCTGACCCCCTAAGGAACGTAGCTACACAATAATCGCAGCTAGCTAACGGTTTTCATCGGACGCTTTCTAAACGGGACATACACACAAAAGAATATTATACAAACAGAAAAATAGTGACAACATAACAATTAAAATTTACGCGAAATTAGAAAGCCGACGAAATACAAAAGCAAGGGTTACATTCGTTACGGCCAAAGAAGTTATATTAGACAATGCCTGTTGTTATTTGAGAAACAATATATTGCACAATACCAATTATTACTAAAGGATCTAAATAACGGTTGTCGACAGAATACCTAATGGTTATTTAGAAATGACAAATATCGTAAAACTATACTGTTAAAAATATTTCTATTGACACAAAAGTTAGGTTCGCAACAAAAGAAAACATTCATTTACAATTTACAGTTAGGTGCATACTAGAGAAAAACATTACAAGATCGCTATTTTATGACAGGCGTATGTGAGACAAAGTCACCACATATTTAACTTTTTATACAAAACGATCAGCTGATCGACCAATTTTGTGCATTTTGTATGAAGGGTCAATTTTTTTTTAAGAATTGTCTTATGGTTCCTAGGGGAAAGTTGTTCAGTATTATGAGTAGAACCCCTTTCTTGCTGTGCTTTCGGAGTGGATACGCGGCTCAGTTCGCTGGCCAACTTAATTAGCGCCTGCTCTGAAATTAAGAGCAAAATCACTGAATATACTGTTGCAAAATTATAAGGCGCTCAGGTGTTTTTGTTTACTAATCTTCGGCGCATCGGGAGCTGGGTCGTTGACTCTCGCCTTATACTCGTGAACCGGTGCTGTCCGTGTCAAAGGCATTAATGTAATGACATAGGTATTCAATAATTATAATGTCTTATTTTATAACTTTTCGCGTTATATTGTTATCATCTCCTCATGTCATTGTTTGTTTCATACCAATGATTTTTTGGACACTGTTAACTAATGATTTTCATAAATGACATTATGTAAATGTAATTACTATTTTATGATCATCAGAAGGAGTGTATTTTTTGAAGTGAAAACTTCTTTAGCGGCGTTGTGCATTTGTTTTGTAATGGGTAAAAAATGTTAAACTCGCGTCAGGACACGTGACCTGATCGAAAATTCGTAAGACGGATGGAGTTGATTTTATGTTGATTTTTCTGAGATATAAACTTTTTAATGTAATATAAATTGTCATGTTTTTGTACGATAGCGCAATAAATAAATATTGTATTCTACCACATAAATGATTGTACTTTTATACTGATAATCAAAGCAATTAGTGCAAAATTATTCCCTAACCATTCCAAAATATCAAAAATGCACAACGTTAATATTCAAGTTTTCACTTCTGCCGGCACTCCCGGAGTGCAACCCGTCGTTTTTTTTTATTCACAATTGGTAAGCCCTTGGCATCATCTCATCTGATGATAAGTGACGATGATGCCGAAGATGGAAGCGGGCTTACCAAGATTCCCCAACGCAACGGGGCACTGGCTATCTTATCTTCAAGCCGAAACACATCAACGTAAGTTGTTAACACTGGTGTTTGGCGGCAAGACTTAGATATAATATGGTAGTAGCTAGTTAGGCAGGATTAGAAAATGCCCTTTCACCAGCCAAACCGAGTCTTACAAGTTAACCCCACCGGGAATTGAAGCTGCGACCTCCAAGTGTAAAGCGAATGGACTAGCCATTACGCCACGAAAGCGGTTTTTGTGGGCGGTAATTTTGATTTTAAATTTTACACAATTTTTTTTAAGCACAATTTTAAATCTAGAAATCTTTTTGCCTAACGGTCAGTTGCAGTTTAATTCATCATTAACCACTAACAAGGTGAAAACCCATACATTTTTGCCACCTATAAGATGTTTGTGTTACTCAATAGTTCCTGAAAAAATTAACTGTTGTTTAAACAACTCGAATCATCACTTTCCATCGGGTGAGATGCAGTCCACGCACTCAAATTTTAGAAAAAAAATCGGTCATCGTTACAATCTTTTTTTTAGGGTTCCAAAGTCAACAAGGAACCCTCATATTATCGCCACGTCTGTCTGTCTGTCTATCCGTCTGTCTACGGCTTAGATTAGTGACTATTAGAACTAGAAAGCTGTAACTTGGCATAAATATATACATATAAATCACGCCAAAAGAGATAGATTATCTTTTAAAAAAATTTGAAGTAATACTTGGGGATTAGGCTGGTGAATGCAGTACGCGAACGGTGATTTCTAATGTTATGAAAAGTATGATCGGGCTAGGCGAACGGCACGCTTGACTTGGGGAGTAAGCTGATGGATGCGTTACGCGAACGGTGAATAAGTTTAACTTCAGTCGCGTGGACTAAAGCACACTCGTTTTTTCAGCATACTACTACTTACCTAGCTAACGAAAATGTAACTAAAAAAACTATTTTTTAATCACCATTAGCATTTAAGCCGAACGGAAGACGTCTTCTGCTGCGATAAAGACCTTCCTCAAGGACTTCCACCAGGAATGATCCTACGCTGCCCAGTATCCAGCGGCTTTACGCGACTTTTAATATGTACCAGTTCTTCATTCTACCGAGTAGGAGGCTTACCTACGCTACGTTTTTTTGGTGTACGGTCGCCACGTTGCATTGGTCGAATGTCACCACGCGATAAATATACTGCCTACGAGCTATATATGTCCCGCCCACTGCCACATTAGTGTAGCCTTCCTTTCATCATATAAGCTCATATACGTCCCCACCGAGGGACTCGAGCCTTCCCTCAATCAGGGCGACTAGGCCTTAGTCGACCACGCGGGCCCAGTGCGGGTTGGTCGACTTCACACACAACCTTCGAGTTTCTTCGCAGGTCGAAGGTCATCACGCGATAAATATACTGCCTATACGAGCTATATGGGCACATATGCCCCGCCCACTGCCACATTAGTGTAGCCGTCCTTTCATCATATAAGCTCATATACGTCCCCACCGAGGGGCTCGAGCCTACCCTGAATTAGGGCGATCGGGCCTCAATCGACCACGCGGGCCAAGTGCGGGTTGGTCGACTTAACACAACCTTCGAGTTTCTTCGCAGGCAAGTGCAGGTTCCTCACGATGTCTTTCCTTCACCGTAAGAGCGTCGGATAAACGTACATATAAAATCTCAATTCGATTTCACATTGGTACGTGGCGGGATTCGAACCACGACCTCCCGGATAGGAGTTAGCGGCCCCAGCCGTCACGCCAACGACGCCATCCTTTACCACTAAATATCTATTAAATAAATGTATTCCCCAGAAACCGTAGCGTAGGCAGGCCTCCCACGCGGAAGACCGACGGCCTGGTGAAGATCGCGGGAAGCCTCTGGATGAGGGCAGCGCAGGACCGGTCCTCTTGGAAATTCTTGGTGGAGACCTTAGTCCAGCAGCGGACGTTTTTAGGCTGATATGATGATGATGATGTTGATTCCCCAGAGCAAGACCAGAATACATCACTGCAGTCGTCGGGACCAACCAGCTCCGCGCCGGCGGCAAACCCTACAAAATACGTAAAATCGTCCGCCACGAAGACTACGACGACGACCTGATAGTGAATGATATAGCTATAGTCTTCACTCAGGAGGTGATGGACTTTGGGGGTACTGTGGACGCTATAGAGTTGAATGATGAGCCGGTCGAGAAGAATGAGGAGTTGTATCTGACAGGATGGGGTACTACTTCTGTGAGTATTAAGGCGGTAATATTACAGATTTTCGTTATTTTTAACGTCAATTTCTCCTAAACGATAGAAAACTCAAGGTTAAAAAAAACCCTTATTGTTGATGATGTTCCTTAAAGTCAAAAGCTATTAGAAACACGATTGAGCAGTTTTGGCTCGATTGAAAAAAATCCCAAAGATAGGTCTACACTGTTACTTGAAACTCAAATTATGAATAATATTATGAAATATAAATTTAAAAAAATATACAACAGTATTTTTTATGATAATACAAAGCGAGTAATGTTATTTTTTTTATATACTTTCATTGTAGTTTTTGACTAATTCGAAAAATCATTGAAAAACACGTAAAGAAAAAGACAGAGACAACTGTTTCAATAAATACCTCGCATTAAGATTTATACTTTATTATTTTTATTTTGGTAAGCCCGCTTCCATCTTCGGCAACATCGTCACTTACCACCAGGTGAGATGTTGTCAAGGGTTTACCAATTGTGAATAAAAAAAAAAAAAAAAAAAATACCGCCGCCTACCTAACTTTTTAATCACTTTTTTACTTCAATTAAGGCCTTAAGATAGGTCAAATGACAATATTCAATTCAAATTATTAAAAGACTGTGTAAAGCTATCACCATGGAAAAAGTATATAAAATACTTAAAGTAATAAAAAATCTATTTATTTGAATACAATTTAAAAATATTACCACTTTTGATGTAAAAAAATATACTGTAGACCCTGTTTTTGGCATTAATTGCAAAATTTTTGGAAAACAAATAGTTAATATTGAATGAAACCAACACACAAAAATCGGTGACTTTAAGAACTTTCCTTTTAATTTAACACATTTTTTTAAACTTATTTGAAAGTATAGAAAAGTACGAGTAATAAAAACATGTAAAAATCGAGAATTGGGCGTTTTGTTTCATTCAACGTAAGAGCCGCGTTGAAGAGTGCATTGATTTGGACTTAAAATGAATAGACATACGTTCGATATTATTGAAACACGTATCAACCTGCTCGGATTGAGTGATCTTAGCGCCTTCAGGTTTTTTTATAAAAAACAAATTTTTTTTGTTATTCACAGGATATCACCCGACTTTGATTTCCTCGAATTCTATTATTTCTGCAATTTTAATCGAAACCTTACGATAATTTATGAAATTCTTAACAAAACAATGTAAAATGATTTTGTTTTCTTACTTTTTGGAAATTCTTCTCATTTTATTTTTGATGAATTAAAAACTTATTTTCGCACGATTCGTCCGCAGCGATTGACGTTACAGCCACGTTGCAGTACGAGCTAACAAGAACTTCATTTCCAAGCTATTTCGGTCGATGTTTGAAATATATCGTGAATCGAATTGCTCATTTTAGGGACGGAGGAGCCTTGAGAAAAATACTGCTTGCTATCGCACGCAACGTACGAGCAGGTTCAAATTTTCAAAACTGCCTGTCTTGAGGTTCTTTGATCTATAAAATATTTAATTATTTTTTGTTAAAAACCCATAAACGTCTCCCACGTTAGACCACACACGGGCTTAATGACTAACTAATATTTTCAATTTTGAGAAGGGCGAAAATTTGGTGATTTCGAATGCTTAGTGACATAATTGTGTACAACAATATCTTTCATAAAAAAAGCAAATCAGTTCGATAGAACGGGCGGACGGACTCTAAATAGATATCATAAGTTTTTTAATTTTTTTACCTGAGAAGGGCGAAAGTTAGGTGATTTCCAATGTTTGATGACAAACTTTTGTATCAATTGTCTTTCATAAAAAAGCAAATCAATTTGATAGAACAGCCGGATGGACTTTAATAGATATCATAAGTTTTTTCATTTGTTTTATTTATTTGAGAAGGGCGAAAATAAGGTGATTTCCAATGCTTGATCACAAAATTGTGTATCAATATCTTTCATAAAAAAAGGAAATGAGTTCGATAGAACAGCCGGATGGACTCTAAATAGATGTCATAAGGTTTTTAATTTTTTTTTAATTTATTTGAGAAGGGCGAAAATTAGGTGATTTCCAACGCTTGGTGACATAATTGTGTATCAATATCTTTCATTAAAAAAAGTGAATCAGTTCGATAGAACAGCCGGACGGACTCTAAATAGATTTCATAAGTTTTTAATTTTTTTACTTGAGAATTGCGAAAATTAGGTGATTTCCAATGCTTAGTGACATAATTGTGTATCAAAATATTTCATACAAAAAAGCAAATCAGTTCGTTAGAACAGCCGGACGGACTCTAAATAGATTTCATAAGTTTTTAATTTTTTTACTTGAGAATTGCGAAAATGAGGTGATTTCCAATGCTTAGTGACATAATTGTGTATCAAAATATTTCATAAAAAAAGCAAATCAGTTCGATAGAACGGCCAGACGGACTATAGATAAATTTGATAAGTTTTTTCATTTTTTTTATTTATTTGAGAAGGGCAAAAACTAGGTGATTTCCAATGCTTGGTGACATAATTGTGTATCAATATCTTTTATAAAAAAAGCAAATCATTTCGATAGAACAGCCGGACGGACTCTAAATAGATTTCAAAAGTTTTTCATTTTTTTTATTTATTTGAGAAAGGCAAAAACTAGGTGATTTCCAATGCTTGGTGACATAATTGTGTATCAATATCTAATTGTGTATCAATATCTTTTATAAGAAAAGCAAATCAGTGCGATAGAACAGCCGGACGGACTCTAAATAGATTTCAAAAGTTTTTCATTTTTTTTATTTATTTGAGAAGGGCAAAAACTAGGTGATTTCCAATGCTTGGTGACATAATTGTGTATCAATATCTTTTATAAAAAAAAGCAAATTAGTTCGATACAACAGCCGGACGGACTCTAAATAGATATCATAAGTTTTTTCATTTATTTATTAGAGAAGGGCGAAAATTAGGTGATTTCCAATGCTTGGTGACATAATTGTGTACCAATATCTTTCATTAAAAAATAACAAACAGTTCGATAGAACGGCCGGACGGACTCTTAATAGATTTCTTTTTTTCTTTTTTTTTATTTATCTGAGAAGGGCGAAAGTTAGGTGATTTTTTATGATTGATGAGTGATGACAAATCTATGCATAAACACCTTTCATTCAAAAAAATAAACAAATCGGTTGGATAGAACGGCCGGACGGTCTCGCATTAGATTTCATCAATTCTCTTAATACAGGTGGCCAAATAAAAACGATACAACTTTAAATTATAATAATTTTAACACCAAATCAAAAATAACAAATACGAGTAGGTATTTTTCCACAAATACTTTATTTAGGCTTGGCTTTATGTATGGATTATAACATCTGTCAAAAGTCCACCTCTCGCTGCATAACAAATGCGAGCTCTTTCCGTCGCGTTTGTCATCTCATTTCCGTACACTTCCAGCGGTATCCCTCTAACAGTGTCTTGAATATTTTGTTCCTGTTAGCATAGACATATAGAAGTCTTTGGCATAGACACGTCCCTTTAGATAGCTACACAGAAAATAGTCAGGTGCTGTTAAATCCGGTGATCTTGGGTTTGGGAGCCAATCGATGTCACCATTTCTCGAGATCAATCGACCTGGAAAAATCCTACCTAATGTGGAATGGTTTCTTGCACCGTGAGACTTGTGCCTCCGTCTTATTGAAACCACATATTTTCGAGATCGAGATCAATTATTTGAGGTAACAAAATTTTTCCCTTAAGGGCCGCCAGGAGGCTCGAGTTTCCATACAAACGTAGTTCTGCTTTAATACAAAAACTACATGCCAGATCGAATCCAAACTTTGCAAATATATTGAAGAGACACATATCGATGTTTATAATTCGTTTTCGAAGTACTAATATAAAACGGAAAAAAATAAGAGCAGTTTCAAACTTAATATAAAGCCTTCGTTTAGTTACGTTAAAATTTACTATGATGAAAACTAATTACAAACATCTATATGTGTCTACTCAATATATTTACAAAGTTTTGGTACTAATATATATACTGTGGTTTTGATTTAATCCGGCATGTAGTTTTTGTGTTAAAGCAGAACTACGTTTGTATGGAAACTTGAGCCTCCTGGAGACTCTTAACGAGTAATTATTTTTCGCGAAGGTAAGATGTTTTTCCCGAATCTAGGGCGCCATTTTCTCATCGTTTCTGGAACAGAAGATTGATTTGAGTAGAAGGTTTTGAAAACTAAAATACGTTGTTCAACTGAAAAATGCTGCATGACGGATTTTTTTTAATCATAATTGGTAAGCCCTTGGCATTATCTCACCTGAAGGTAAGTGACGATCATGCCGAAGATGGAAGCGGGCTTACCAAGATTCCCCAACGCAATGGGGATCTGACTACCTTATCTTCTAGCCGGAACACATAAATGCTGTTAACACTGATATTTGGCGGCAAGACGGGCTATGAAAATGCCCTTACCACCAACCAAACCACCAAGTCTTACAAAGTTGACCTCGCCGGGAATTGAACCCGCGACCTCCTGGTGTGAAGCGAATGGATTACCATTACGCTACGGAGGCGGTTAAAATGAATTTGCCAAATCTATTTTAAATAATTGTTATAAAAAAAAGACAAATTTGGCGCCAAAACGAAATGGCGGTAAAAATGTTGCATACCTCTGTTAGCCACCTGTTATATAGATAAGTATAAAAATTAAAGAAATCTCACGTATTTTTGGTAAAAGATTCACTTTTCAGTACCCAGGCCGTCTTCCAAACGACCTGATGCAGCTGGACCTGAAAGCCATCACATATGAGGAGTGCAAGGAAGCCCACAAGAACATCAACCCGGTCTTCGAGACTCAGATCTGTGCGCTGACGAAAACTGGAGAGGGGGCTTGTCATGTAAGTGTAGTAAACACTAAAACTTAGATTTACATATACTGAATATTGGTCCATTTTGAGGCGCATGTTTTGAACCTTAGAAATATAGCTAGTGTGTTTTTTGAAGCAATTTAGTAAATTTTCAACACTGTATTTTTGTTTGATAATTAAGTTTTAAGGCCTGTTTTTTTGTTGGCACAAGTTAGTAGGTTCTCTGAAATTTCCTTCTTAGGAGTCAGTATTTTTACATGCTTTTATTGAACTTGCAATTTTCGTATTAGGGATGCATCCGATACCGATACCGATACTACGGGTTTGCCTATATATCGGTATCGGCGATATTTTTATGGCAGATTCAACGATACTTTTTAAATTTCGCGCTTTAAAAATGTAATGTAAACGCGCTTGTTTTCCCATCTATTTCGTTGCAAACGAGGCATCTGTCGCATCTGAGACTATTTTCCACCGCAGGTCTTATTCAAACAGACTTGCGAAATCGCCTTTGCCCGCAAAACTTAAGAATGCTTTGTTTTTTAAATAAAAATCTTATAAATGTTAATTTTGATTACTAAAACTATTAATTAATTGTGTTTTATTTATTCTACTTTCCTTTTTGAATTCAATTAGCGTATCGGTATCGGTATCAGTATCGCCGATATTTTTATAAGAGTATCGGTATCGGTATCAGTATCGCCGATATTTTTATAAGAGTATCGGTATCGGTATCGGCAAAAAGGCGTATTGAGGCATCCCTAGTTCGTATGTCGGCCGCTTCAAATATTGCGATCGATTTTTGAGCGACTTCCAGGGGTCCGATTGGGCTAAAGTTTGGTATGAAGCCGTATTACCGGTAACAGTAGATTCTTTTGGTATTTTTAAATTAATCTGATGGGGAAGGTGGAATCAATGTTCCACAATCGTTTATTGAAAAATAATATCACAAGAATAGAAATACTATACTCTCAGCCCGGCTTTTTTTTAAATTTGGAATCACTCTTTTCAAATAAAAGGTTTAAGGTTTTTCGAAAAGAGTTTATTTTAAATTAGCTTGTTTCGTCCCACCGCTGTACAAAGGCCTCCCCCTATTAAAGATTGTGAAAAAATATAAACAAAAAAACTGATGATTGTTTGTTTATATTTTTTTCACAATCTGACATTATGTTATATTATCGCTATTTTATGACCATCAGAAAGAGTGTAACTAACATGCACCTATTTGAATAAACATTTTGAATAACAACATGTGAAAAAAATAAAATAAATTTAAGGTTAAAGGGGGCCCTATACAAGAAACGTGATTATTTTTGTATTAAATCTTGTACGGTGGTACGGAACCATTCCAAAACGAGTCCAACTCGTACTTGGCTGGTTTATTTGTGACGTTGTCTCTTCTTATTTAATGGTGATTGACTTTTTAAAATAGATTATTTTATTAAAACTTATGGTATCTATTAATGATTGTTTATAGATGATAAAAAAGGTGAATTATTTTTTATTATCTACAGGGTGATTCGGGAGGTCCACTGGTGAGGGAAGGTAGACAAGTTGGCATCGTTTCCTGGGGCATCCCCTGCGCCAGGGGTAAACCTGACGTTTACACTAAAGTAAGTAAATTTAAAAATACACAGACCATGCCATACACTTTTCCTGACCTAAGCCAGCAGCGGTTTCCGGTAAACTTTACTGGATCATCCATCAGTCCACCTGATTAATGGGGCAGGTGGGTTTCTTCAGACTAAAAACCATATAAATATTACGAACCTCTGTGGCAAAGCGGCAAAAGTGACAAATTTTAACCCTCCATCATCACATCAGCTCATATACGTCCCCACCGAGGGGCTCGAGCCTACCCTAAATTAGGACGATCGGGCCTTAGTCGACCACGCGGGCCCAGTGCGGGTTGGTCGACTTCACACACAACCTTCGAGTTTCTTCGCAGGCGTATGCAGGTTTCCTCACGATGTTTTCCTTCACAGTATAAGAATGTCGGATAAACGTACATATAAAATCCAAAATCGAAAACAGACTGGTACGTGGCAGGATCGAACCACGACCTCCCGGACAGGAGGTAGCGGCCCTTGCCAATACGCCACCGACGCGTCCATACGAAAAAATAATTTAAGGAATAAAGTAATGTTTTTTTTTTTAAATACATATTGCAAAATTTTCAAAATTTCCTTCTTGGAGTTAAGATATCGACGGTTAAGAATCAAATAGTGTTATTTTCAAAAAGTCAATTTTACAGGAGACGAAAAAAACGTTTATTTTTTTTTATATTTATTAAATCTTAAAATCCAATTATGGCATTATACATAAAAATTAACTATGTTTTCAATGTTGATAAGCATTTTTATTTAATGTAAAGGTTAGTTCGATTTTTGGGAGATAGCACATTTTGATTTCAGGTTTAGTGAAATCTGTACCATTTTGATGCAGATAGCAGGTTTTTGATGGTAGATAGCACCTTTATTTCTTGGACTTTGTTGCAGATGCCAGGTTTGCTAATAAAACTTTTTCAATCAAAAGTACTCTTTTAATTATAAAGATGACACACAAATGAAACGATACTCAAACATATCTTAAACTAAGAAAAGGGAACACAAATTGCAGTCAAATAATCAGCAAACATGAAAAAGAAAGAAAAATCTGTCTTTATTGAGTCAATTCTGGGCACAAACCGCGAAAACTAAATTTGTACTCAGATCATTTATCTATATGGCATTGTGGATACGGTGTATCCATCAATTTTTCTTTTTCAATAAAAAGGAGAAAAGCCACAAAAATAATTTGGAATTAAAATCTGTCAAAATCACCTTTTTTAAAACACAAACGTCAGTTTTAGTCCACCTGTACTCGTGTTTTTATTTACCAAAATTAAGTTCCCTACAGTTCTGTTGAGCTGTACAAAGAAAAATAAATTTACAATATAATCAAATAGGTATTATAATTATTTAAATGTAAGTTTTTAATCAGTGTAGGGTAAAAAATCGTAGAAACCGTGACAATCTTGAGGCAATACTGACTTTAGCTGTTGAAGGTGGTTATATTTTGTTTTATTTATAGGTAGTTTGTTTTGGTGTAGTGGTCTATAAGCTTTTGATGAAGATTGCCTTGATGAAGATTGCTTTGTCGAAGCTTTTGGCCTTTGTGGTAAGTTTATCCAATCATCATCGTGATTTAGTTTGACTTTGATAATATTTTCAGGTTCGTACATTATCTGTCTTATATCCACAACCTGAGGGTCCCCTGCCTTTTTACCAGGGCGGACACTTTTGTACACATGCGTTTTATTGGCTGCGTAGTCTTTTATCAAGTCAGAATTTACGCAAATGGTTTCATATGGGTTATTTTTACGCGCTTTTCTGTTTAGCTTGACGTAGTCGCTGGGTAGGTAAATTTCCTTGTTTTTTGTTTTCCGTTCAATAGCACTGTGAACCGAGTCACATTCCATTTGAGTGTGACCAGGCTCAAAGAATTTTTGTGTAATTAACACATTGTATTTTGTGCCGAAATTCAACAGTGCGTTGGCTAACACCGTGTTTCTGTTTTGGTAAGTACACCCGTATGGTTCCCAGCTAAGAATAGGACCATCCCATCTCTTTCAATGGGTGTCGTAAGAGGCAACTAAGGGACTAAAAACCGGAGGATGGGCAGCAGTGTCTTTCCGTGCATTGCAAAACACCTGCAATCAAACTGCGATCGCCAACTCGCCTGCCAATCGTGGCGATTACGGCAAAACCCCCCTATGAAATCCACACCCAGAAAACGGCCCCTAATCCCCGGCGGCCCCGCTATTCCTAGCTCCGGTAGCATTCATGGTAACGGCGGGGCGGGGGGTGCGAAGAATCCCCGGCAGATGCCAGGCTACCGAACCAAACGACCTTTGGCCCTGGCAACTTACAACACGCGTACACTGCGGACTGACGAGAAACTTACAGAACTCGAAGAAGTATTGAGCAGGTTACGGTGGGATATCGTAGGTTTATGTGAAGTTCGAAGAGAGGGAGAGGACACCATGATCCTTAAATCCGGAAACATCTCTATATCCGGGAGGGCAACCAACAGTCCCAGGGTGGTGTCGGGTTTCTCGTCCACAAGTCCCTGATTAACAATGTGGTCCAAATCGTGAGCGTTTCGACAAGGGTAGCATACCTTATACTCAGAATCACCAAACGGTATTCGATGAAGGTCATACAGGTATACGCGCCGACTACGGAACACTCCGACGACGAGGTAGAGGCTATGTATGAGGACATCTCTACAGCCTTACATAGCACCAGGACCCATTATACCGTTGTTATGGGGGACTTTAACGCGAAACTGGGCAAACGAAGCGATGGTGAGCTGACAGTGGGGCAATTTGGATATGGAGTAAGAAATGCACGTGGCCAGATGCTGGCCGACTTTATGGAGAAGGAGAGCCTCTTTATGATGAACTCCTTCTTCAATAAGTCAAAACAGCGGAAGTGGACATGGTTGCATCCCAATGGCGTTACAAAAAACGAGATAGACTTCATCTTGTCGACAAGGAGGGAAATACTCAATAATGTCTCCGTGATCAATTCAGTCAAAACAGGAAGCGATCACCGGATGGTCAGAGGCACATTGAATCTAAAGACCAAGCTAGAAAGATGTCGACTGATGAAGTCTACGCTCCGACCGGCGCCCATCCAGCTCCAAAACCCCGAGAGCTTTCAGCTCGAGTTGCACAATCGTTTCAAATGCCTAGGAGACTGCGAGAATGTGGACGATTATAATAACAGGTTCGTGGAAATTGTTCAAACAGTCGGGTCTAAGATTTTTAAGACTCGCCGTTCAAGCAGAACCAAAAAAATCTCCGACTTCACCAGCAACTTTATGGAAGAAAGACGCAGATTGGTTTTGCAGTCCTCTGAAGACGCTACACAGTACCGGCAACTAAACAGGCAGATCTCTAAATCCCTAACTCGCGATTTACGCCAATATAATACAAATTGTATTAAAGAGGCGATTGAGCACAACAAAGGCTCAAAAGTGTTCGCGAGAGATCTTTCTGTTGGACAAAGCCAACTGACCAAGCTGAAGACTGAGGATGGCACGACCATATCGTCTAAGACTGAGTTGCTGGAAGAAGTTGAGAAGTTCTATGGACAATTGTACAAGACCACACGTTTGCCTGTCAGCGATCTGGCTGAAGACCCAAGAGCCAGACTAACCCGACACTATACCGAAGATATCCCGGGCGTCAGCCTGTACGAGATTAGAATGGCTCTCAAACAGCTCAAGAACAAGGCACTGGGTGATGATGGAATTACGGCTGAACTTCTGAAAGCAGGTGGATCACCGGTACTAAAAGCTCTTCAGAAATTATTTAATTCTGTTATACTCGAGCCACAAACGCCTAAGGCATGGCACAGAAGTGTGGTCGTGCTTTTCTTCAAAAAGGGTGACAACACCCTGCTGAAGAACTACAGACCCATCTCACTTCTGAGCCATGTCTACAAGCTGTTTTCGAGAGTCATTACGAATCGTCTCGCACGCAGGTTTGACGACTTCCAGCCTCCCGAACAAGCCGGTTTCCGAAAAGGCTTTAGTACCATAGACCACATACATACGCTGCGGCAGATTATACAGAAGACCGAAGAGTACAATCAGCCGCTATGCTTGGCGTTTGTGGACTATGAGAAAGCCTTTGATTCAGTCGAAACCTGGGCTGTCCTACAGTCTCTCCAGCGGTGCCAAATTGACCATCGATACATCGAGGTGTTGAAGTGTCTGTATGAAAACGCCACCATGTCGGTTCGCCTCCAGGACCAGAACTCGAAACCTATCCAGTTGCAGCGAGGGGTGAGACAGGGAGACGTTATATCTCCGAAACTGTTCACCGCCGCCCTGGAAGATGTTTTTAAGCTTCTGGACTGGGGTGGACTCGGCATCAATATCAACGGCGAGTACATATCCCACCTCCGATTCGCTGATGATATCGTGGTCATGGCTGAGACTATGGAAGACCTAAGCATGGCCTCGATGGCCTCAGTAAAGTCTCTCAACAAGTGGGTCTTAAAATGAACATGGACAAGACGAAAATAATGTTAAATGTTCGTGTCGCACCCACTCCTCTAAAGGTTGGAGACTCTGCACTGGAAGTTGTTGACGAATATGTATACCTGGGACAAACACTCCAGCTAGGTAGTTCCAACTTCAAGAAAGAGATCAATCGACGAATCCAACTCGGCTGGGCAGCGTTCGGGAAGCTTCGCAATATCTTCACGTCCCAAATACCGCAGTGTCTCAAGACTAAGGTCTTTGACCAGTGTGTGTTGCCAGTGATGACTTACGGAACTGAGACATGGTAGCTTGCTATGGGCTGCATAAGAAGGCTCAAGGTCACCCAAAGGGCAATGGAGCGTGCTATGCTCGAAGTTTCTCTGCGTGATCGAATCAGAAACGAGGAGATCCGCAGGAGAACTAAAGTAACCGACATAGCTCGCAGAATCGCTAAACTGAAGTGGCAGTGGGCAGGGCACGTAGCTCGTAGAACAGATGGCCGATGGGGCAGTAAAGTTCTCGAGTGGCGACCGCGCACCGGAAAACGTAGCATATTAGTAAGATAGCAGATTATAGTAGAAAAAATCAAGTAAAAGAAGATTGTCATTTTTGTTATTAGTAAGATAGCAGATTATAGCAGAACAAAATGAGTAAAAGAAGAGGGTTGATTTTGTTATTAGTAAGATAGCAGATTATGACAGAAAAAATCAAGTAAAAGAAGGTGGTCGTTTTTGTTATAAGTAAGATAGCAGATTAACGCAGAAAAATTCATGTAAAAGAAGATAGTCACTTTTTGCCATTAGTATGATAGCAGATCATAGCAGAATATTTCCTTGTTTTTTATGGTCATACATTTAGCAGTTTTTAATATCATTTAATATCTCTCTAAATATTCATCAAATCGAAAGTCAGTCTTTGCCAACCTATGCAGCAAAATCTGCTAAATCCGGTCCCATCAAAATCTCAAAATCACCAAAATGTCAGATAGCAGTATTTGATTCTTAACCGTCGATATGAGGATACTGCCTATCATACAAAAAATGATTCAGCTTTATCATATCTGGAGGAGCCCAAAACTTGGTAGGTATTTTTGAAAAATATATTTATTTTAATTTAAAACAAGTGACTGAAATGTAATGACAATATATATTTTTAGAATCGGCAAAAGCAAAAAAATATATAATAATACGTTATAACTCCTCTCCGTTTTGTTTGGTGCTACTGGTCAAATTGATTTATATAAATAACTAGCTTTTGCCCGCGGCTTCGCCCGCGAGGACATAGCTTTTATGACTCTTTTTGAGGATGAGTGGTGTGGTGCGCGAGCTGCAATCAGCTCGCAAGCGTGGACATTTCTCCAGGTACCTCAGGAACTGTATC
The DNA here is from genome assembly GCA_947284805.1 of Coleophora flavipennella. NCBI lineage: Eukaryota > Metazoa > Arthropoda > Insecta > Lepidoptera > Coleophoridae > Coleophora > Coleophora flavipennella. Next base: position 8,881,278 of record OX369303.1, on the reverse strand, counting down.
GGGCTATTCGAATTAGCAGTCTTTGTCACTTCCCACCCCCTCAACAAATTCTATAAAAAAAAATAACTTTAATCCGTTGCTCCGTTGCGACGCCACCGACGTGCGCGAGCGTAGAAAACAGTTGTCCCCAGATCCCTCGGGTACTATGTCAGGATATACTTATTAGTAAATTATATCATTTTCCACATCATCTCTGTGCTAAAAATCACACCATTCCATTTTTTCGTTGCGATTTTAAATAACTTAACGAACAAAGAGTATTGTTTTAGTTTCCTCAGGAACTGCATCGGGCTATGATAATTTCCACAGATATAAAGTTGACTATTTCATTTGTAGTGGTACAGGCTACCTGCATGCCAAATTTCATCAAGATTGGTAGAGGTGTTGAAGTGTGAATAGGTAACAAACACATTTTCACATTTATAATTATAAGTTAGGATTTCTAAATCTTAAATAACATATAAAGCGTCGGTGGCAGAACGGTTAGGGCCACTATACCTCCTGTCCGGAAGGCCGTGGTTCGAATCCTGCCACTTACCAATATCTATACGAATATCGATTTCATACTGGTATGTACGTTTATCCGACGCTCTTACGGTGACAAAAACATCGTGAGGAAACCTGCACACGCCTGCCAAGAAACTCGAAGCTTATGTATGAAGTCAATCAACCGCGTGATCGTCTAAGGCCTGATCGCCCTAACTCAGGGCAGGTCGAGCCCCTTGGTGGGGACGTATATAAACTGATACGATGAAATAACACATATACCTATATTATGGAAAAACTAATTCAAATCATTGTATCAATCTAGTAATAAAACTTCCTAAAAGAATATGGGTCAAATCCTCGAGTCGTATCAGCTCCAAAGTAGCCCATGACGCACTTCTCGTTGCCGCGCTGGATGGCACGTCGTCAAATAGTCGCCGTCAGAAGAGTTCCCATATCTGTGCCTCCTGTTAAAAGATGCTAAACTCGATTTATAGGTTTTTATTTTTTTACATGATTGGAATCTGTAAAAAAATACCTCTCTGTTCGTCTATGCAACACATCGCTACGTACCATAGTTCCAGAGTTTAAAGTAGCGTATGCTAAAAAATACATAAAAGAAATCCACTCAAAAGTATGAAAAAATATTTTAATGTTTTAATACAACTTAAGCGCGTTTTATTATCCGTGCAGCGCCATCTATTGAAATTCTGCTACTATGATTATAATGTTTGGTATGTGTAGCCAATAAATAGAAAAAAGTTATTATTGTAAGTATCGATAGATAATTTCCCACGGGACCTCTTTAGTTTTCCGGAATAAAGAATACCCGACTATACAATGATGTTCAAAACACCCCATCCCAATGTAATGGTTTCATATTGTTACGTTGAGCCATTCTAAAGATACAATTATTGCATTCCTGCAGGAACCCTTATTTTTTTTGGGATTCACAATGTCCCAGTTTTAGTTCGTGATAAGGGTATCAACGTGTAAAATTTGATTGTAATAGGTCAAGCCACATTTTCGTGCTGAGCCATTCTATAAATGAATACTTTTGGTTTTCCCACGGGAACTCTTGAATTTTCCGGGATAAGAAGTATCCTATATGTTAACCCGGGCTATAAGGAACCACCATACCAAATTTCATCAAAATCGGCCTGGTAGTTTTTGCGTGATACGCGAACATAAAGACAGACAGACAGACAAAAATTCCAAAAGTTGTTGTTTTGGCCTCTGTATCGTTAGGAATGTCCACCACAGTTATTATTTTCCAAAAATATTTCATGTACAGACACGGCCCCGTTACAGTTTTATTATATTATAGACTAGCTTTTGCCCGCGGCTTCGCCCGCGTGGACATAGCTTTTATGACTCTTTTTGAGGGTGAGTGGTGCGCGAGCCGCAATCAGCTCGCAAGCGTGGACATGAGTTTTCTCCCGGTACCTGAGGAACTGCATCGGGCTATTCGGATTAGCAGTCTTTGTCAATTCCCACCCCTTCAACAATTTCTATACAAAAAAATATTTTAATCCGTTGCTCCGTTGCGACGCCACCGACGTGCGCGAGCGTAGAAAACAGTTGTCCCCAGATCTCTCGGGAACTATGTCAGGATATACTTATTTGTAAATTATATCATTTTCCACCTCATCTCTGTGCTAAAAATCACACCAACCCATTTTTTCGTTACGATTTTAAATAACTTAACGAACAAAGAGTATTGTTTTAGTTTCCTCAGGAACTGCATCGGGCTATGATAATTTCCACAGATACAAAGTAGACTATTTCATTCCCAGTGATACAGGCTACCTGCATGCCAAATTTCATCATGATTGGTAGAGGTGTTGAAGTGTGAATAGGTAACAAACAAACGAACACATTTTCACATTTATAATATTAAGTAAGGATTTCTAAATCCTCAATAACATATAGAGCGTCGATGGCAGAACGGTTAGGGCCACTACCTCCTGTTCGGAAGGCCGTGGTTCGAATCCTGCCACTTAACAATATCAATACGAATATCGATTTCGTTCTGGTATGTACGTTTATCCGACGCTCTTATGGTGAGAAAAACATCGTGAGGAAACCTGCACACGCCTGCGAAGAAACTCGAAGCTTATGTGTGAAGTCAATCAACCCGCAATGGGCCTTCGTGATCGTCTAAGGCCTGATCGCCCTAACTCAGGGCAGGTGGGGACGTATATAAATTGATATGATGAAATAAAACATATACCTATACTTTCCAAAAACTAATTCAAATCATTATATCAATCTAGTAAAAAAAAATCCTAAAAATATTAATATGGGTCAAATCCGCGAGTCGTATCAAATCCAAAGGAGCCCATAACGCACTTCTCATTGCCGCGTTGCATGGCAATAGACAATCTTAGCAGCAGTTAGAACCTCATGTCACATCTCCTCTCTCGAAGGCGACGGCCAATCTCCTTTGTGAAGGCAAAGGCCTCTGAGGGTTTAGCAGCTGGTTGTCTCACAGACCAACGGCACAAAGCAGTAATTTGCCTCTAAGACCGAGTACTTATTATGCTTCTTTCTCGCCGCAAATTGAGCAGCAGTACCGTATGGGTGAGGAGTGAGGCATAAAAAGTGGCGTCCCAAAGCAGGCACGTTCCTCTCTGCCATAGCACCTGTTTAAACCCTCCGGCCTTTTGCCATCGGATCGACTAAAGCCCGGCGGCTGCAACAAAGATGGAATATTCCATCTGGCCAAGACCAGTGCCCTCCGAGTGAGGTCATTATGGAATTGGTGACGTAGAAATCTTCACAAACAACGACCGCAACTCAGTGAGTGATGGCCAATTGCCTCCACCGTGGACCCGCAAATACATTGATGAGGTTCACAGATATTGATATTGCAGGCGGAGAGCAACTGCCACACGCAAATAGTCGTCGTCAGAAGAGTTCACGTATCTGTGCCTCCTGATAAAAGATGCTAAACTCGAATCTGGAAAAAATACCTATCTGTTCGTCTATGAAACACATCGCTACGTGCCATAGTTCCAGAGTTAGAGTTGTGTAAAGTAGCTTGTGCTGAAAAATACATAAAAGAAATCCACTCAAAAGTATGAAATAATCTTTTAATGTTTTAATACAACTTAAGCGCGTTTTATTATCCCTGCAGTGCCATCTATTGACATTCTGCTGCCAAGATTATAATGTGTGCTATGTGTAGTTAATATGTGGAAAAAAGTACTCTATTCTTATTATTGTAAGTATCGATGGATAATTTCCCACGAGACCTCTTTAGTTTTCCGGGATAAAGAATACCCGACTATACAATGATGATCAAAACACCCCATCCCAATGTAAAGGTTTCATATTGTTACGTTGAGCCATTCTAAAGATACAATTTTTTGCATTCCTGAAGGAACCCTTAATTTTTTTTGGGATTCACAATGTCCCAGTTTTAGTTCGCGATAAGGGTATCAACATGTAAAATTTGATTGTAATAGGTCAAGCCACATATGCGTGGTGACCCATTCTATAAATGAATACTTTTGATTTTCCCACGGGAACTCTTGAATTTTCTGGGATAAAAAGTATCCTATATGTTAACCCGGGCTATAAGGAACCACCATACAAAATTTCATCAAAATCGGCCTGGTAGTTTTTGCGTGATGCGCGAACATACAGACAGACAGACAGACAGACAAAAATTCCAAAAGTTGTTGTTTTGGCCTCTGTATCGTTAGTAATGTCCACCACAGTTATTATTTTCCAAAAATATTTCATGTACAGACACGGCCCCGTTACAGTTTTATTATATTATAGATAGATAATAAATAAATGTATTTCACAAAAAGTTTACAAGTAAGAAAAACAAGGTCTTAATTCTAGTTGTACATCTTAGATCTACTTATTAGAATTAGATTAGATATGAACTAAAGATCAATCGTTTTCATGCTTTTACCACCATATGCAGCTATTTACTGATTTCTTTACTGATACCTAGTGGCTCACCTGATAGTACCTAAGTGACGATGTTGTCGAGGATGGTACACGCAATCTCAAATTATGCTTATTCACTCTCGCCTTAAAGATCCCCAAATTGTAGGGGTCGGGAAACACAGACGCAGGCAAGGATTTTCACTCAGTCCACATTATTATTAAATATTACTTTATTAAATTTTCTTTAGGTGGAAGCCTTCATGCGATGGATTGAGAAAACACTCCTGGATGATGATGAAGAGCATCTGAAGTTTTTCCAACGAAGGAAGACTAACAGGCATAGAAGCCTCAGATTCTAATTTTTTGCGCAATTTTGAATGGAAAGATGGTATAATATGATGGAATGTCGCATATAGACATTACTGATCTTCATTTTATTTACACAGGCTAGCACATCAAGTTAGACACTCGTAGTGCGATTTTGATCCATACGAGAACGCCATAAGAACGCTACAAAGTCCAAAGTGTCTAGCTTGATGTGCTGGCCTCTGTACATACAGTAGTGTAACTAAACTTGTTGTAGGACACTTTAACTGGGGGTCCTACTCATCATACAGAACAACTTTCCCCAAGGAATTCTCAAAAAAAATGGACTCTCCATACAAAAATGTACAAAACTGGTCGATCAGCTGATCGATCTGTAATGAGGAGTTATTTTTTTGCGTTTTAAGCAAAGTCATAGTAAGTTGTTCAGTATGATGAGTAGAAGCCCCAGTTAACGGGACTTACACCAATTTTGTTACATCCTGTATATCCTAGTATCTGAAACTAATTCATAGTATATAAGTATAGTGAATTTTAGTAATTTCATGTATTTTGTGAATAGCTTTTAGGATTGTTTTTTCAATAAACTTAAGTTTTTGATTAATTTAGACTTGTTTTTTTTTATTATTACCTCCTACAAATATTATAAACGCGAAAGTTTGTTTTTTATTATTACCTCCTACAAATATTATAAACGCGAAAGTTTGTAAGAACGTATGGATGTATGTTTGTTACTCTTTCACGCAATAACTACTGAACGGTTATTATTATTATTATTATAACAGCTCATATACGTCCCCACCGAGGGGCTCGAGCCTACCCTGAATCAGGGCGATTAGGCCTTAGTCGACCACGCGGGCCCAGTGCGGGTTGGTCGACTTCACACACAACCTTCGAGTTTCTTCGCAGGCGTGTGCAGGTTTCCTCACGATGTTTTCCTTCACCGTTAAAGCAATCGGTAATGATATGTACGTAAGTTTTTGAAAAACTCATTGGTACATTGGCCGTCCAGATTTGAACCCGGTACCTCTGGTTAGATGGACCGAGTCGTTACCGGTTGAGCCACCGACGCTATTATACTACTGAACGGATCCGGCTGAAATTTGGTAGGTGGACAGATTAGGACCTGGATTAACACATAGGCTACTTTTTTCCACGCTCACGCGGCTCGCGCACTGCGCACCCTCTAAAATTAATAGAAACGTTGTCCACGCGGGTGAAGCCGCGGGAAACAGCTAGTATTTTATATGGGAAATTGTCATATATGTAATGGTTATCATTTGTAAGCATGTAATCTACCTTACTAAGTTTGATGTAAAGTATTAAATAGTAATTTATTCGTTTTGCATATTGAATGAAACTCTAAACTTTATAAATTGAAAGAAAACTGATTTTTAACAAAAAAAAAAATAGGAACTAACCCGCCAAGTGCGAGACAGAACCGTACACATAGGGTTCCGTACCATCATACTAGATGGCGCTAGTTTCTTCTCGTTTAAAAAAACACGTTTTTTGTATGGAAATTATTTTTTCCCTAAATTTTTTAACTTTTTCAAATTTTTAGAATTTTTTGTTATAACGGCAACAGAAATACATCATCTGTCAAAATTTCAACTGTCTAGCTATCACGGTTCATGAAATACAGCGGACAGACAGACAGACAGACGGACGGACGGACAACGAAGTCTTAGTAATAGGGTCAAGTTTTTACCCCTTAGGTACAGAACCCTAAAAATTAAAATGGGTTGAAACATACAGATGCCATCAAAAACATAACTTGTAAAAAAACCCCAAGCCTCGCAACACAGTTTTTCTACCGTAAAAAGTTGTGAGATCCATGTAATACCAAGTCGGTTAATATATTCAGTCCGTACCTAAGAGACCTTCTGTCTTAAGTTATTACGAAATTAGATAACCTAACAACATCTTATTGTGACCATATCAATATTTTAAAAATCTCTTATGTTTTAAATAAATAGACTGACTTCGCAATCGCACTAAACAAATCTCATGTCGCCGCTAATCTCCTAACAGTACACGCCATAACTCTACAAGCTCTAATTTCATAAACTCTACACCTTAGCCAAAATAATGTGAAAAACTTACAAAGCCTATGTAGAGCCAAACTCCTTCTATGTGCTTCAACTCTACAAGTTCTAGCTTCACCAACTCTACCTACATCTTAATTAAAACGCGGGGCTTCGCCGTTTCGTTACCACAGAAACTAGATATTTGCTTAACATAGAAGGAACGTATGCCTATGGAAGTAATCTCGTTACGGTAGCAAAACGGCCAAGCCACGCGTTTTAATTAAGATGTAGGTAGAGTTGGTGAAGCTAGAACTTGTAGAGTTGAAGCACATAGAAGGAGTTTGGCTCTACATAGGCTTTGTAAGTTTTTCACATTATTTTGGCTAAGGTGTAGAGTTTATGAAATTAGAGCTTGTAGAGTTATGGCGTGTACTGTTAGGAGATTAGCGGCGACATGAGATTTGTTTAGTGCGATTGCGAAGTCAGTCTATTTATTTAAAATATAAGAGATTTTTAAAATATTGATATGGTCACAATAAGATGTTGTTAGGTTATCTAATTTCGTATTAACTTAAGACAGAAGTTCTCTTAGGTACGGACTGAATATATTAACCGACTTGGTATTACATGGATCTCACAACTTTTTACGGTAGAAAAACTATGTTGCGAGGCTTGGGGTTTTTTTACAAGTTATGTTTTTGATGGCATCTCACTTCTTTTTGTAGAGGGACTACCTACTTTTTACCTTTTCTTGAATATCAACAACGGATTTTCCTAAAATCCATTTCTTCTTTATGAGTTTTTCTTTTTTTTGTAGATAGTCTTCCTTTTTTTCTTTTCCGGTACTACTTCTTGAGCTTCAGTTACAGATTTTCTCAAAGCCCATTCCCTGTCTCTATTGGTTTTTCTCGGAGGCTTCGATATTACAATTTTCGACAAGTCTGGACGGTAAATACTCCTTAGTCTATTGTATTCACAAATTGAGGATTCCTGCGCTTTAATACTTCCAAAGTCAATATTAATTAGATGTAAGCCGCCCAGACTTGTAACTCTTGAAAGTGCCACGTAAGCTTGACCAGATGTGAATACTGCAGAACCGATATCCATCAGCGCATTATTTAGGCTTAGGCCCTGACTTTTATGTATAGTTATAGCATAGGCTATACATATGGGAAACTGTTCGCGATAAACATAAGCTCTATTTATAATTTCAAATTTAGTTTTGACCGGTCCAAGCTCATAGACATGATCATTAAATGTTATGTATATTTTCTTGATTATTTTTGTATTTTCCGGATCAACCTTTACTCTTTGCACTATACCGGTAGAACCATTATAGTCTTAGGGCTTACGGCGATCTGGTCATCGGAAGCTGCACCTGCGGCGGATTACAAGCCGCTTTGCACAGTGATACTAGGGACCAATATGAATGATTTCATTCGAGTAAATGAAAATTTCATCCACTGGAATTCAAGATGGCGGACCTTTTCCAAAATGGCGGCGGCATAATTTTAAAATAATTATAGTGTCAAAACGGCTGCACCGATTTTTGTGATTGGGGTGTCAATTGATTTGTATTGAAAAGCTCTTATCAAAAAAAAATACCATTTCATAAATAAAAGATGGCGGCCGAAGGTTACCAAAATTGTGTAAAATTTCAATTGTTTTTTTTTCGTTCTATTGAAAACAATAACGAAATATTCTATGATATGGTTACATAGTTTTTAATTTAAATAAAACCTGATAATATTATCTACAAAATAAAATAAAATGCTTGAAAATCCGACGAATAGTTTTTGAATTATACGCATTACAAAAGAAACGCGTGGTTTTGAAAGCCTTCATGTCACGTGATGTGATGCATCGTAAAATCAAAATGAGAGCACTGATTTCAGTTTTTTTCATTACAGATGATTTGTATTTAATCCTGTATTATATGGCGTCTCTGTGAAAACGGGCTAAGTGCGAGTTGGACTCGCGCATAAAGGGTTTCGTACCACTACACACATAATTGTTTATTTGTTTTAATCACAAGTGTCACAACTTACTAAAATGTCATTCTGAATCAACAGTTTCAGATATATGTTTTTTATGTAGTTATGACTATGTCTCTTTTATTACCTATGCAGAAATCTCAAATCCTACCTGGTTTAGTTTTAGGGGATATTATATTAGGCCCTCGTAACAAAAACACAACTTTGATGGCTCCCTTTTCTTTATTTTTAGACGTAAAGCAGAAATGTACATATGTATGTATGTGTGTATATATATTTTTAATATATATTATATATATATAATTACACTACCTTCCCGCCCAAGATAATAAAAACTTATAATCACTAACCAAACTTAGGTATTTATTATCACTCCTCGTCCGATGTGCTTAAACTGAAAGAAGAGAAAATTCATATGAAATCAGAACAAAATATACCTAATATAATTTATAAATAGTATGTTATATACCTTTCGTTTTTGCAGCTGCCTTTGCATATGCTGCATTGCACTGTGCAGGGAAGACCCACCCGCCGACATGTGCAGCGCATTGTTTCGCAACCTTTTTTACAACCGCAATGATCCAAATATGACAACTCACGCCATATCTCCCTGGCTTCAGACCACTGCGGTACCCAGCTATCGTTCAAGGTCTTCCAACCCCAAAAGGATGGCAATGGCACAGAGGCATCATCAAGTGTTAGAGCATTGCCCCATAAGTGGCCCGCTTGATAAACGACACGGAGCGCGTGTTTTTCTAATGCTGCCGCTGTTGGTGGGATGCTGGTTACTGGTTTATTTTTTCTGGCAAACAGTTCCTTGCGTACCAAGTTCACTGATGAATGTGCTGTTTGCGGATCATACAGGTAGCAAGTGAACTTTTCCAGCATAGCCATTGTTTCTGCAGAAAGTCTTTGTAATGGCTGCGATATTTCTTTCAAAGCCGGAGTAACTTCAGGATGTGACAACCACGTTTTAAAGCACGACCTTTTTCCTTTTGTGTGGAAGTAAGTAGTGTCACACCCTGTAAAGGCGTGAAAACCACGAAGAGCAGTCGATCTGTCAGGACCCAAAGTTTCAGCAATTTTATGGACTTCGACATAACGGCGTTTATTTGCAGTTCCGGTCAGTAGCCATACCTCTTGCAGGCCGCTCTCAATTGACATTTTATGAAAATATGAGATTAATAACACCAAAACATCTGTATCGGAAGATCTGATCAAAATGCGCGTTATTCCTTGTTCCGCCATATCTTTTACGTGAAGTACAATGCGGCCATCAGCTTGATGGTGCTGCTCTTATACAAATGATTCGGCCAAAGAACTCCAAAACTTTTCAAGAGTGTTACTCATCAGATCTCAGGCCTCATGTTCTCCAACTAGTGCAAAAAGTAAAGGCAAAGAGAATAGACCTAGTATGGGATCTCTATCTGCCAAATAGCCTAAAGAGACAAGAACGAGAAGGTAGAGGAGCTGGCATTCGTCGTCAAGTTATTGCTAATAATAGCTTAACTTCTGATTGGTCAGATTTTCGGCGTAATGAAAAAAATAAATCAGAGCTTTTTCAGTTTCTGGGGCAAGCCTTCCTAAATGACTTTGATGGTGCTAATGTGGTGACAAATCTTGATAAGCAATTGACTTATTCAGACTACACTTGCACCACGATTGCTGGAAAAACAATTGGAACGCATGCGGAAGAAGCTGATGGCCGCATTGTACTTCACGTAAAAGATATGGCGGAACAAGGAATAACGCGCATTTTGATCAGATCTTCCGATACAGATGTTTTGGTGTTATTAATCTCATATTTTCATAAAATGTCAATTGAGAGCGGCCTGCAAGAGGTATGGCTACTGACCGGAACTGCAAATAAACGCCGTTATGTCGAAGTCCATAAAATTGCTGAAACTTTGGGTCCTGACAGATCGACTGCTCTTCGTGGTTTTCACGCCTTTACAGGGTGTGACACTACTTCTTACTTCCACACAAAAGGAAAAAGGTCGTGCTTTAAAACGTGGTTGTCACATCCTGAAGTTACTCCGGCTTTGAAAGAAATATCGCAGCCATTACAAAGACTTTCTGCAGAAACAATGGCTATGCTGGAAAAGTTCACTTGCTACCTGTATGATCCGCAAACAGCACATTCATCAGTGAACTTGGTACGCAAGGAACTGTTTGCCAGAAAAAATAAACCAGTAACCAGCATCCCACCAACAGCGGCAGCATTAGAAAAACACGCGCTCCGTGTCGTTTATCAAGCGGGCCACTTATGGGGCAATGCTCTAACACTTGATGATGCCTCTGTGCCATTGCCATCCTTTTGGGGTTGGAAGACCTTGAACGATAGCTGGGTACCGCAGTGGTCTGAAGCCAGGGAGATATGGCGTGAGTTGTCATATTTGGATCATTGCGGTTGTAAAAAAGGTTGCGAAACAATGCGCTGCACATGTCGGCGGGTGGGTCTTCCCTGCACAGTGCAATGCAGCATATGCAAAGGCAGCTGCAAAAACGAAAGGTATATAACATACTATTTATAAATTATATTAGGTATATTTTGTTCTGATTTCATATGAATTTTCTCTTCTTTCAGTTTAAGCACATCGGACGAGGAGTGATAATAAATACCTACGTTTGGTTAGTGATAAGTTTTTATTATCTTGGGCGGGAAGGTAGTGTAATTATATATATAATATATATTAAAAATATATATACACACATACATACATATGTACATTTCTGCTTTACGTCTAAAAATAAAGAAAAGGGAGCCATCAAAGTTGTGTTTTTGTTACGAGGGCCTAATATAATATCCCCTAAAACTAAACCAGGTAGGATTTGAGATTTCTACATAGGTAATAAAAGAGACATAGTCATAACTACATAAAAAACATATATCTGAAACTGTTGATTCAGAATGACATTTTAGTAAGTTGTGACACTTGTGATTAAAACAAATAAACAATTATGTGTGTAGTGGTACGAAACCCTTTATGCGCGAGTCCAACTCGCACTTAGCCCGTTTTCACAGAGACGCCATATAATACAGGATTAAATACAAATCATCTGTAATGAAAAAAACTGAAATCAGTGCTCTCATTTTGATTTTACGATGCATCACATCACGTGACATGAAGGCTTTCAAAACCACGCGTTTCTTTTGTAATGCGTATAATTCAAAAACTATTCGTCGGATTTTCAAGCATTTTATTTTATTTTGTAGATAATATTATCAGGTTTTATTTAAATTAAAAACTATGTAACCATATCATAGAATATTTCGTTATTATTTTCAATAGAACGAAAAAAAAACAATTGAAATTTTACACAATTTTGGTAATCTTCGGCCGCCATCTTTTATTTATGAAATGGTATTTTTTTTTGATAAGAGCTTTTCAATACAAATCAATTGACACCCCAATCACAAAAATCGGTGCAGCCGTTTTGACACTATAATTATTTTAAAATTATGCCGCCGCCATTTTGGAAAAGGTCCGCCATCTTGAATTCCAGTGGATGAAATTTTCATTTACTCGAATGAAATCATTCATATTGGTCCCTAGTATCACTGTGCAAAGCGGCTTGTAATCCGCCGGAAGTGCAGTTTCATTTTGCTAAGCCCTAAGACTATTAACTAAACCAAGACTCACGTCAATATTCCGCCTTAACATGACTTTTGCTCCTATTTTTATAATTATGTTCTCCTCCAGGCCCGCAGTCATAGAAGCATCGTCTTCGTATTTTTTTATGCATTCACGAGCTCTCTTTGTGAGGTATCTGGGGCAATCTATGCTATCTACAGCTGTAATTTTTATTTCGGGATGTGGGAGAGATTTAAGCATAGCAGTATTTAATTGTTGACACATATTTTTTGTAGGTAATAAGCAAACGGTATCATCAGGAAGTTTTGAGAGGTGTTCAATTATTTCAGTTAATCTGTTTTCATTTGAATCGGAATAGAGAGTTAATAATCTAGACGAGAGTAAGTCGCGGTCTTTTTGTGTAGTCACACCTAATCTTATTCTATTAAGCAATTCAACAAAGTCAGAATCATTGAGCTGTCGCATGTTAATTGTAAGTTCATCGTAAATGAACAGTTCAATCCACAGATTCGGCATACTGAGGGAACCTAACAACTTGTTAGTTTCAGCAGTTGTTAATTTTTCAAAAGGTGACTTTTCTCTTACTGGCGGAAGCTGTAAGAGATCCCCGAAAACTACAAGATGTTTTTTTCCAAACCACCCATTCTGATGGTCGCTTGTGTCGAATATCTCAGACAAGCGTAAATGAATATATGTTAAAGTAACATTGGATATCATAGACACTTCGTCTATGATAAACAACACTACTTCTTTCAAATCTGATCTCAGAACTTGAAGCACTTCATCAGAAAGTGGCTTGTACTTCGGTGTTTGCTTGTATTCTACAGGCAGCTGCAATAGTCTATGTATAGTCAATCCATTCACATTAAATGCAGCTATTCCTGTTGGAGCACTAACTGCCACTTTTTTGTTTAAATACGTCTTAACCCAAACTTTCAAAGTTTTGATTAAAAAGCTCTTTCCAGTGCCACCAGTTCCACTCACAAAACAGCGTAAAACGTCAGCATTATTATCAGTTGTGTCCATTTTATTTGTTATCATATTGAAGACTCTTTTTTGATCGGCATTAAGTTTTGCGATCATACTTTGAAGATCAGTCTGCTCTTCTTCTACCAGATTGATTCTCTCAAAGTCATCCATTGCGTTAGCAGCTTCCACAGCTTCAAATTCTAAAGGGTTTTCAGGACCTTCGTCATCACCAACAGTTTCTCTTTCTTCGTTTATCTCAGCAACTTTAGATTCTATCATTTCAAATGCTTTTTGTATCTTATATCTTGACTCTATCATTGAATTACCATAATCGACTCCTTCTTTTAAATATTCCTTCATCAAATTAAAGGCCTCCGTGTAAGTATCACACCCCATCTTGAGTTCATCTAGGCAATGCCATGGCTTGAATAAAAGAAGTAAAGAGAAGAAGTATTTCTCTGGTACTTGTTCTCCGTCGTAGAAATAGTGATTGATCAAATATGGGCTAGCTCTTCTTTTCAGGAACTTTTTACTGTCATTTAGCTCGTAGCACTCGATTTTAGAGGAGACTGGGCGTGTTTTAACTATATCGTAATTTTGAGCGAAACTGTACAAGTTAGTAGTCTCTAACTCTTTTGGCCGTTTAGGATAGTGGTCATCAATTCATAATGGCCGCCTAAGAAACTTCCAGAAAATCGTAAACGTTTCACCGGTTTGCCAGAATTACCACCGAATGATCCTCTCAAAAGGCCGTTTTCGTAAACCTCAAAAGCATACGGATACAAAGCGGCGGCTGCCATAAGTTCAGACACGGAACTATAGGTAGTTGTTTTTACCATTGCCGTCGTGTACAAATCAGAGTTAATGTAGGGGTCTCCGCGCTCGTCACAAGTATAAAGTTGTAACTCATCCCAATGCGCTACCACATACTGGACTATAGGCAGTCTAATCTCAAACGACGACTCAATATTCCCATACATAGAGAATGACAAAGAATGAAATAAACACGAACCATCGCCAGGTATACGGACAACCCAGTGTGGGCAAGGATGGTCATTCACATACAGTATTTCCGAATCCATTGCGACTACTAGTGTCCAAATTATTTTTGTGCAGGAATCCGAAGATAAACGTGACTTTAAACTATTTAAAACGTATTAATGTATTTTTAAATTAGCCAAACAATATCCAAATCGTAAGAAAATAATATGTATATATTGGTAAACTAATGAATAAGCCTTCCAATCGTCAAAGTAGGTAATTACCTAATCGAAATTATCGAAAATAGCAAACTTACGGTAATATTACAACGTTTATAAACTTAAAATTATCCAAACAACGTCCAAATCGTAAGCCAATATGTCAGTAAACCAATGAGTAAGCCTTTCAGTATCTTAAATATAAATCGGTCAGTTAACTATCTAGCCTCACGAAATACAGAACAACGAATATTCCCTAGCAAACGATTTTCATGCGCGCGCAGTAGAAGAATGTCGTAAACGACTGTAAACCGGCCGACCGCCACTTCGCCATATAAGGTTGCTAAATATACAAAGCGTTAGCGCGTTTTAAAATACAGCCAGCGCCATCTAGTGACGATTTCAAGTATCAGCGACACTCTTAGGTCAATGTATGGAGATCGATTTTTTTTCATATTTGGCCTATGTCCCTAGGGGAAAGTTGTCCAGTTTCGTGTTCACACCCTTTCCCGCTCTATACCCCCTCCCGTACATCCCGCACATATGCAGGTACACTGATTCATTCACTGCAAATGTAACTTTGTAATCCTATACATTTATATGGGATTACAAAGTTATTTATGCGGTTTGTGTATCTAGAAAACTGAACCGAAATTGCAAAATATTTTATTTTTTCTTGCTTTTTACACTAAAGACTAATTGTATTCTAAATTTGAAGCTTCTATGTCGGCTAGAAGTGCCTTGGAATTTTGATGATCTGTCAGTCAGTGAGTGACAAAATTAGGAAACTTTGACTAGTTATAATTCTTAAAGTACTGGTTCAAATTGAATGAAATTTGGAATATACCTTGCCTATACAACGCCTGCTTGGGTACTGAAAATTCAGGCTTCTGGTTTAATCCACAACGAAGTTGTAGGGGGTTGAAAATGGCCTGAACTGCTTCGAGAAAAGGATGGTACGGCCGTGCCGCTTTTTTTTTGCTCGACTTGGCGGGGGCACTGCCGTGCCCCCAGATAACATAGAAATATCATATTTCAGTTCATATACCTACGCATTGATATATCGACTAATAAACTATATAGGGTGAAATTTTGCTCCCGTTAATTGTGGCTTCTACTCATAAATCTGAACAACTTTTCCTATGAACCCCATACAAAAGGAGCAAAAAAAAATCGGCTCTCCATACAAATTGATCACTTTTGTCACCAACTTTATACAGGATGTAAAAAATTGGTGTAGGACCCGTTAACTAGGGGTTCTACTCATCATACTGAACAACTTTCCCCAAGGAACCCATAGTCAATTCTCAAAAAAAAGGACCCTCCATACTAAAATGCACAAATTTGGTCGATCAGCTGATAGATTTGTATGAAGAGCAAAAAAATTTTTTGCTACCTATTTCAGCAATGTCGTTGAATAAATTTTGTTCAGTATGATGAGTGGAAGCCCCAGTTAACGGGACCTACACCAATTTTTTACATCCTGTATATGGAGAGCACAAATAATTTTTTTGCTCGGATTGTATGGGTTTCTTGAAGAAAGTTGTTTAGTTTCATGAGATTTGCCTTTATTTTAGTTTTGCTCGTCCTAGTTTGAGCACTAACGTGCATTTAATTTTTGTTTGGAGAAAAAAATAAAACTACATAAATTACAAAAATATATCATTTAATTATTTCATTTAATTAAATGTATTATTAATAATGCATACAAAAATAATCTAATATCACAGTATTCAGTCGTGATTATAGTTTTAACATTACAAAAATTTCTGAAGAAACTTTATTTATTTTATTTTTAAATTCACTGGGTAACTATCTAAATGAAAAGTAGGTATTTAAGCACAAAAATAATAATTATTATAACATTTTAAAATATTATAGGGCATCCAGCATTTTTCATTTGGATGGCCCGATTGTAATAAAACTTTATACACATAAGCAAGTATCGAAATTATAATTTAAGGATAGATAACACTTTAAAAAAAAAGTGTTATGTATGACTAAATAACAGGGATTTGTGATGGTTCGAATAGCACAGTAGCGCCGCCTATAGAAATAAGTAATTTACTCATTCCGATGGACTTTTAAGGCCTTATAAGAAGGCTCAAGGTCACCCCAAGGGCAATGGAGCGTGCTATGCTCGGACTTTCTTTGCGTGATCGAATCAGAAACGAGGAGATCCGTAGGAGAACCCAAGTAACCGACATAACTCTCAGAATTGCTAAACTTAAGTGGCAGTGGGCGGGGCACATAGCTCTTAGAACAGATGGCCGTTGGGGTAGTAAAGTTCTGAAGTGGGGACCGCGCACCGCAAAATGTAGCGTGGGCAGGCCTCCCTCTCGGTGGACCGATGACCTGGTGAAGGTCGCGGGAAGCCCTGGATGCGGGCAGCGCAGAACCGGTCATCATGGAAATCCTTGGGGGAGGCCTATGTCCAGCAGTGGACATCCTTCGGCTGTTATGATGATGATGGACTTTTATCGAAATCATTGAGTATTTTGCGCAAATATGGAAGGTAACAACCATCTTTTTAATACTTATCTTATATCTGTATATATCAGCAAAAAGTATTTTTTTGCACCACTGCTAAAAGTATGTACAGATAACAATTGGAGAAACTTGGCTGTGCTGCTTCTATTTGCGCAAAATATTCCATAGGAATGAGTAGATTATTTATTTCTATTGGCGGCGCTAGTGTGCTAATCGAACCGCCTTAAAGTTTTCATAGTAATCTTAAAATTTGCTAACCTTAAAAAAATAAAGTATTTCGAAAATGTAATCTATCTGTCGCAGGCATAATGTATAATTCGTCATTATACATACGATCAGACAAATTTCAGGCAAATTATATAATGGTGAGGGCGGGGAGCCTAGCTTCGCGAGACTCTTTGACAGTTAAATCAATCAAACCGTCAGCTCATTTACAATCTGCCGTACGGCATTTTGACAATTTGCTGACTCAGCATTGACCGTTTATATACGGAAGAATTATTACGATTTGCCTGGCTCAGCATTTAACAATCTGCGTACAGAATTTTACATTTTGCCTGACCGTTTACATAAGGACGAATTATACGATTTGCCTGCCTCATATCCACAAACTAGAATTTCGTGACTTGCTCATGTGTGTAAAGTTTCATTAGAATAGACCTATCCATTTTCAAGAAGTAGTAATTTTAGTTTGTATGGGAAACAATTTTATGAATACGCTCTTAAAGCCCAACAGAAAATCGAATTGTAGGATCTTTTTTTCCAAAGAAAAACAAATCTATTGAATTCTGCACGAAGTCTCAAAGTATGTAACTACTTATATAAGGTCAAATCGCAAAAAAAAATTTGGCTCTCCACTCGATCAGCTGATCAGCCAACTTAGTATGGGCAGTAAATATTTTTTTTTAATTTGACTACGGGTTTCATGGGGAAAGTTGTTCAGTGTCATGGGTAGAAGCACCAGTTAAAATAGTTTCAGCTAATTTTGTTAGACCTTATATATGTATAGCGTATTTTGTACAAACAATCTTAACACATTAACAGTCCCCATACAAGTGTTCTGAAACACGCTATATCCATATGTGTGAGCCCGTAGAGTAACAGAGGGCTCGTGTGCCTCATAGGGTACACGAACTCAGCGGAACCGATCCCCGTGTACCACATACGGTACAATGGACCACACCCCGGACACTGCATACAAATAGTCGTGAAATGACATTTCTAAAAACAAATGACGGAGCAAACAAAATCACGGCGAAATCCTATACGTTCGAGAACCAAACTGTAACCAATCTGTATCAATCTGGGTGGCGAGGGGGTGAGGTCGCAATCTAGACAGCGACAGGGAGTGTCCATACTGTATGTTAGTACTAAAATACATATATACTTTGACTGGACTGTTAACGTGTTAAATACAACGTTTCGTAAGAAACATTAAAGCTTCACTTTCTGCACCTAAATTTAGTAAATAGTACCCAGATTTTTTGAAAGATTTTATTATTACGGTACGTATGTATGTACTTACATCATTTCTAAAACATAGAGGGAAACCACAACGAACAGTATTCTTAATCTTATCCAAAGATAATCGAAGAATTCTATCACTTCTTCGCTGTAAAGATATTCGTAAATATCCGATGTTAAGCCTTCACTGTTACTAACATTTCCAAAGGCGAAATTCTCTTCAAAGTCTAAAGAATAATCGCGACTAAAAATACCGAAACTCCAAACATTTTTAACGTTTTCGATATTCAAATCAACTTTTTGAAGATTTTTGACAGTTTGCCTGTTGAATTTGAATTTCGAAGCATCCGCCGACACGATGACGGGGAACTGGGCTGAGCTGGAACTGCTGAAATTCGCGCTGATAGATAGCTCGTCGAAGTGTACGTTCGTATCGTTCGAGGATCTGAAACAAAAAATTAAAAATTAATGATAACTCGGCGAGAAAGCCTATTATCTTCATCATCATCATATCAGCCGAAAGACGTCCACTGCTGGACTAAGGCTAAGGATTTCCACGACGATCGGTCCTGCGCTGCCCGCACCCAGTGGCTTCCCGCGACCTTCAGCAGGTCGTCGGTCCAACGTGTGGGAGTCCTTCCTACGCTAGGTCTTCCGGTGCACGGTCGCCATTTGAGAACTTTACTACCCCAACGGCCATCTGTTCTACGAGCTACGTGCCCTGCCATTCTGTGAGCTATGTCGGTTACTTTGGTTTTCCTACGGATCTCCTTATTTCTGATTAAATATAAGGTATCTTTATCACCCAAAAAATAACATAATATATTATAATATAACCGCCTCCGTTGCAAAATGTAGCATTTATTTCATTAGCTAGGAGTCCGCGGGTTTGATTCCCGGCGGATTCTTAATTTGTTTTTTCGGTTTGTTCGGTAGAAGGGCATTTTTATGCCCTCAGGCGGGCTGAGTAACCTAAGTCTTGCCGCCAAGCATCAATGTTCCCATTGCGTTGAGGAACCATGCTAAGCCCGCTTCCATCTTCGGCATCATCGTCATCTACCATCAGGTGAGATAATGTCAGGAGCTTACCAATTGTGGATAAAAAAAATATTTTAAAGGATATTCGAAAAAAAAACTTATTGAAGCAGAAGTGTACATAACACCTATACATAAATCAGGGTTTCTTAGTGGGGTCCACAGACCCCTAGGGGTCCGTAACATGTGTGCCAGGGGTCCGCAACAGCTCAGTTCGCACTTAACATATTGTGCAGTAAATTCACACATCGATTGTTTGCTCGCTCTCGCTCGTTATTGCTGAGCAATTAGCAATTATGTACTTATTAATCAATTGAGTACTTATTAATTAATTAAGTATTTATTTATAAAGTAAGCACTTATAAACCAATTAAGTACTTATTAATCAAATAAATACTTATTAATCCATTAAGTATTTATTAATCAATTAAGTACTTATTAATAAATTAAGTACTTGTTAATCAATTTAAGTAAACTACCAATAAAAGTAATTTTTCAACCGACTTCAAAAAGGTGGAGGTTCTCACTTCATCTGTATGTTTTTTGTATCTTAGTTACGCTATATTTTCGTAGATTGTGAACTTATTTTAATTTTTTTAATTCTACTACAGCTGGGTCCCATATAAATTTTATCAAAATCGGTTAAGTACCTACTTGGAAATTAACTAAAACCAAAAAATGCACCGAAATTGTACTTGGTTATTGTAATTCAAATATCTGTAAAAAATACGTTAATACCTTAATTTATAATATTTATTATTTCTTACAATTAGTAACTTCCTTAAAGTGACACATATTCTCTGAAAATTTCAGACGACTATCTATCAGTTATCACGGTGGTAAATTCGGTAGTCAGAAGAGATAAGAGTTACGCGATAGAAAGAGAGGCAACTTGTAGGTGAATATAACTGTAGGTAATTAGCGCTGTGTGACCTGAATTTGCACTTTATTGTGTCGTAGCAAGAGTCGCTATTTATTCAAATGATTTTGCGGAGTTAACCTTCTTTTAAGTAGTAAATAGTCTTTATTCCTTGTCACGGTTCATGTTATACAGGTGTTTAAAAGTCGGATATACGAACTGATGGGCGGACGGACAGACAACGTAGGCTTAGTAAACCTAGAACGGAACCCTGAAAAAGACATTTTAATCTTAGTAAGCCGAAATCCATCTTCGGCATCATCGTCACTTACCATCTTGTGAGATGATGCCAAGTGCTAAACAATAAAATTTTGGATAAAAAAGTAAACAAACCCAATAATGCAGCTCCGCTTGTAGAGTCCTGCGCACGCGACTATCGCACACGTTTGGGCTCCTATATTGTGTGACGCCCCTAAGTAGCGTACTCCGTTGAAAACTGCCAGTCCGTAGCTGAGGTCGTTGCGAGGCGGCCCTGGAGGCAGAATTTTTTCATTGGAACAACACTATAATAATCACAAAATATCGTTTTCCAAAATTGAATTTACTACTTTTTGAAAATGGATGAGCCGATTCTAATAAAACTTCATACACAAGTCACAAAATTCTAGTTTGTGGATAGGTTACATTTTCTAAATATTAATACATTTTCTAAATATAAAAAAATATTAGCAAATTTTAAGATTACTATCAAAACCTTAAATCACTATTATACAGGGTGTAACATAAAGGTGTGGTGATACTTTAAGGTGGGCTTGTACTCAACAAACTGAACAACTTTTGTTCTGCAACTTTGCTGAAATCAATTTTTTTTTGTACAAATCGGTCAGCCGGTTCAACGGTTTTGTATGAAAAAACAAAAAAAAATTCGCGATTTCAGTAAAGTTGCAGAACAAAAGTTGTTCAGTTTGATGGGTACAAGCCCACCTTAAAGTATCACCACACCTTTATGTTACACCTTGTATAGTGACATCACTATTTTTTTGAAAATGTAATCTATTTACTAGGGATGCATCGATACGCCTTTTTGCCGATACGATACCGATACCGATACTCTTATAAAAATATCGGCGATACCGATACCGATACCGATACGCTTATTGAATTCAAAAAGGAAGGTAGAATAAATAAAACACAATTAATTAATAGTTTTAGTAATCAAAATTAACATTTATAAGATTTTTATTTAAAAAACAAAGCATTCTTAAGTTTTGCGGGCAAAGGCGATTTCGCAAGTCTGTTTGAATAAGACCTGCGGTGGAAAATAGTCTCTCAGATACGACAGATGTCTCGTTTGCAACGAAATAGATGGGACAACACGCGCGTTTACATTACATTTTTAAAGCGCGAAATTTGAAAAGTATCGTTGAATCTGCCCTAAAAATATCGCCGATACCGATATATCGGCAAACCCGAAGTATCGCCGATATATCGGTATCGGTATCGGTATCGGATGCATCCCTACTATTTACAAACTATAATTGTTTGACTTGCTTATGTGTACAAAGTTTCAATAGGATCGGCCCATCCATATTCAAGAAGTAGTATTTTTTGTATGGGAAACGATTTTGTGAATCCATAGTCCATAAACTAGATAAGAATGATGAATGCGTCAAAAATAAAAATTATGATTATTAAATTTCCAAAAAAATCTTACTCTTTTGTGTTCCATCAAGTTTCTAATTTTTAATAAACAAAAATCACTCAACGAGTATACAAATGACGCTGAAAAACCTAGGACGTGATATCTAAGTATTTCAAATATTTTGAAAACAAAATATGAAAACAATTCATTTTTGAAATTATTATTTTTTAATCCACAATTGATAATTCTTTGGCATCATCTCACCTGATGGTAAGTGACGATGATGCCGAAGATGGAAGCGGGCTTACCAAGATTCCCCAACGCAATGGGGATCTGGCCATCCTCTATTCAAGCCGCAACACATCAATGCTGTAAACACTTTTAGTCCATTCGCTTCACACCACGAGGTCGCGGGTTCGATTCCCGGCGGGATCAACTTTGTAAGACTCGGTTTGGTTGCTGATAGAGCATTTTCATAGCCCGCCTGGCTAGCTAGCACCATCTTATCTAAGTTTTGCCGCCAAACATCAGTGTTAACAGTATTGATGTGTTTCGGCTTGAAGATAAGATAGCCAGATCTCCATTGCGTTACGGAATCTTGGTAAGCCCGCTTCCATCTTCGGCATCATCGTCACTTACCCTTAGGTGAGATGATGCCAATTAAGAGCTTATCATTTGTGGATTTTTTTTAAATACATTACGCCTTTGTGGCGTTTAGGTAAACAACATTAAGAAGCGGAATAAATCAAGACAATTAGTTGAGTTTCATGGGTAGCATTTCCCGTTTGCCGCTGTCAGCGAATAAAAAGGGGGGGCCCTGTATTTCTACTTACCAACAAAACGAGTTTTCACGTCAAAATCGCAGCAGAAACTTCCATGGCACACTGTCTCTTTAAATCCTCGGACGCTAGCCTCCAAGTTCAGTGGTCTGATGATGTACTGACTCAGGTCTTCGCCGGGGAATGTGTATATCTTTGAGGGGCTGACAATTGGCGGTGTGATTTTTTTGTCTGTAAATACGAATTAATGAATCTTATATTAGTTAATGCCTTTTCTATTTGGTTTCTTTGCGACATGATCTATATTGGCAAATGAGCATTGAGAAGCGCTTAGCAAAAAAATCAGGATAATTATTCCCACTTAATTTTTCGGCCTGAAAAAAGATATGTTATATTCAAGGATATTACCTTGTAAGTTCATTACACGATTAGATTATGAAAATCCCAAGCATAGCATAAATTGAAGTAAAGTGAAGCAAGGCCTATAAACTTTTGTAGGAAAAAATATTTTTTATAAGTTTGAAATTTATATCATAATTTTCTTCTTTTCAAACTACGTAGTCTATGTTTATTCAAATTTAATTAAATTCATTTGTTCAAAACTTTTCAACGAAAAAACATTGAAAAATTGCAAAAGTGTGGTTATTTTCTTTACTCTTTACACGTAAAGAAAAAGACAGAGACAACTGTTCAATCAATGCCTCGCCATAAAGGGCCGTACAATACCAAAGAGTATGGAATACAATACTACGTCTTTCGGCCGTAGTGTTCATGTGGCCGTATTGTATACATGAAGTTAAATAAATTTCACTCGAGATTTAATAAATCCTAATGAATTATAAAGGTTCTACCAAAATTGATGTAGGTCCCGTTAACTGGGGCTTCTACTCATCAAATTGGACAACTTTTGTTCTACAAGTTTGCTGTAATCGCAAAAAAAATTGAACTCATCATACAAAACAATCAGCTGAATGACCAATTTTGTGCATTTTTGTATGGAGCGTCAATTTTTTTTCACGAATTGGTAAGGGTTCCTTGGGGAAAGTTGAACAACTTTATAATCAGTAGAAGCCCCAGTTAACAGGTCCTATACCATCTTTTTGACACCCTTTATAAATTTCACCAAAAACCAGTAATAAAACAATTTTTATCTACAATTATAACAAAAAAATATCCCAAATTGTGTCACTTTTCGAAAAATCTACAAAATAATATGTAAAAAAAGGTAACTTAGTCTCCGATGTGCGGTCACACAGACCGCAGTTGGAATTTGGATCAAAATTATTCGCTATGATTGCTTCTGCCGACGCAATTACTACCCGCTACAACGCCAGTGTACCTAACTGAACTCGAAGGTACTGAGACGCTCAGGTCGGTGGGAGGCCGGGAATAGTAAAAGCTAGCAGTTCAGAAAACCTCAGTGGTCTGTGTGACCGCAAGTCGGTGGTTAAGGTTTAGTTAGCTTGCTGGCTCCACCCGCCGGAACACAGCAAGCTACTTGGCGGCAACAGTTATCCTTTATAACACGGAACAATTATTTCTTTTCAACGAGACCCATAGACAATTTTCAAAAGGGGTTCGAAAAATATTGGCATAGTCCATTCATTATTTTGTCAAAATTGTGTTGCATGATGAAACTTGCATATTTGGATTTGGAAATATAGACAAACAAAAGATGTAATTTAGCATAAAGTCCTAAAACATCACATTACGGAGATAACTGCACATGCAATTGCAGAATGACTCGAAATATTTTCATTATACAGGGTGTAACAAGGTTGGTGTAGGTCCCGTTAACTGGGGATTCTACTCGTCATACTGAACAACTTCCTCCACGGAACTCCTCCATGTCTGTCTTAATGTCTTAATTTCTCAAAAAAAAATTTGGTGCCTCTATACTAAAATGCACAAAATCGGTCGATTTATATGAAGAGTAAAAAAAATTACGTTTTCAGCAAAGTCGTAAACCAAAAGTGGTTCAGTACGATGAGTAGAAGCCCCAGTTAACGGGACCTACACTAATTTTGTAACACCTGAATAGTCCAATTATTTCCGTATTGTGACCTTATACGACATAATGCTAAATGACATTTTTTATTTGTCTAAATGTCCTCTATTCTAATACACACGTTTAGTTTTGGGTATTGTGCGATGCTGTTTTGAAAATGGCGGGCTTGGTACTATGCCAGTCTCCATACAAAAATTTTCAAACCCCTTTGGAACCCATATAAAAATGCACAAAATTCATCAATCAGCTGATCGATTTGTATGAATACAGTTAGTTTAAATAAAAAACGGTAATTTAAAAAACTAAAAAACCCGCCTGCGTTTCTTTGTAATTTGGAAATGAAAAACCCTAAAACAAGAAAGTCGTCATACCCGATTGCACTTAACTTAAGAAAAATTGTAGCACTCGGGACCCATTCTAGAGAGTCAGCCATCTAGTCAGTATATTGGAGTAATCTGCAATGTAATAGAGGTATGTGCTCTCAATTCACTATGCCTCCATTTCTAGAATGGGTCCCGACTGCTACAATTTTTCTTAAGTTAAGTGCAATCGGGTATGACGACTTTCTTGTTTTAGGGTTTTTCATTTCCAAATTACAAAGAAACGCAGGCGGGTTTTTTAGTTTTTTAAATTACCGTTTTTTATTTTATTAATTTTTTTAGTTTTATTATTGAATGAGTTCATTTGAATTTGGCGCCAAAAATCCGCCATTTTGTTTTTATTTATTTTGATATACCCAGTGTCATTCTCACAGTAAAAACGTATCTAACGACAAACCTCAAGCTATAATTAATCGAGCCGTTCAGGCTGCAGAGCGTGTCAAACATTTGAATTTTGCGCCAAAAATCCGCCATTTTGTTTTTTTTATTTTGATATACCCAGTGTCACTCTCACAGTAAATACGAATCTAACGACACGTCTAAAGCTAAAATCCATCCAGCCGTTCAGGCTGCAGAGCGTGCCAAACAATTATACATACAAACATACATACATACATACATACTCTCGAAAAACATAACCCTCCTTCTGGCGCAGATTATTGAATGAGTTCATTTGAATTTGGCGCCAAAAATCCGCCATTTTGTTTTTATTTATTTTGATATACCCAGTGTCATTCTCACAGTAAAAACGTATCTAACGACAACCCTCAAGCTATAATTAATCGAGCCGTTCAGGCTGCAGAGCGTGTCAAACATTTGAATTTTGCGCCAAAAATCCGCCATTTTGTTTTTTTTATTTTGATATACCCAGTGTCACTCTCACAGTAAATACGAATCTAACGACACGTCTAAAGCTAAAATCCATCCAGCCGTTCAGGCTGCAGAGCGTGCCAAACAATTATACATACAAACATACATACATACATACATACTCTCGAAAAACATAACCCTCCTTCTGGCGCAGTCGGGTAAAAAAAATCTAATTGATTATGGATCTCTTGAGGAAAACTGTTAATGGCTTCTACACCAATTTGGTTACACCCTGTATATAGATAAGACGTAACAACTGATCTTCCATCCTTGTCCACCTCACCCACAACCAAGTTTTTATTATTGGAGCAAGCACCCAAATTTCCAGCCTTTCCAGAGTAAATCCCGGCCGAGGATACCAGGTTAGCATCAGTGGTGTAAGCCCAGGATGGTGAGAATCTCGAAGCTGGAAAAAATAATATACTTATTTATGTATGTAAAAGAAAGTATTGTTAGTTACACCATTTATAACTCAAGAACAGCTGGACTGATTTCGCTAATTCTTTTTTTGTTTAGTTCTTTTTTGTCAGGAGAAGGTTTTAGGGTAGGGTAGTGTAGTGTAGTGTAGAGTAGGGTAGGGAAGGGTAGGGTACGGTAGGGTAGTGTCAAACATTATATATATTAGTACTAACATACAGTATGGACAGGACACTCCCTAACGCTCTCTAGATTGAGACCTAACCCCCTCGTCACCCAGATTGATACAGATTGGTTACAGTTTGGTTGTCGAACGTATAGGATTTCGCCGCCATTTTGTTTGATCCGTCATTATTTTTTTGAAATTACGTTTCTGGCCCGTTGTATGAAGTGTCCAGGGTGTGGAAGTGTAGTGTAGTGTGTACTAATATATATATATATATACTTTGGTAATGTAGTGTAAGGTGGAACGAAGTTCGCCGGGACAGCTAGTTATTAGATAAAAAGAAGTAGCAGGATGACCTTACGTCATAGTACACCGAGATCTTATGGATGATAGAAAGAGAAAATTGTAAAGTAGTCGATAAGTACTAACCGCCTCTTTTAATTATCATAGACTCTCCTCTCTATACTTCTACTTTGCAATTGTCTCTTTCTATCGTTTGGCTGAGGTGTACCAGGAAGAAGAAGATCTATACAGGATGTAACCAAATTGGTGCAGGACCCGTTAACTGGGGCTTCTACTCACCATCATCGTATCAGCTAATATACGTCCCCATCGAGGGGCTCGAGCCTACCTTGAATTAGGGCGATCGGGCCTTAGTCAACCACGTGGGACCAGCGCGGATTGGTCGACTTCACACACAACCTGCGAGTTTCTTCGCAGGTGTGTGCAGGTTTCCTCACGATGTTTCCCTTCACCGTTAAAGCAACCGGTGAGTAATATGTACGTAAGTTTCGAAAAACTCGTACATTGGCTGTCCGGATTTGAACCCGGTGTCTCTGGTTAGGAGGACTCATCATACTGAATGACTTTTGTTCTACGACTTTGATAAAAACATAATTTTTTTTTACTCTTCATAGAAATCGATCAGCTAATCGACCGATTTTGTGCATTTTGGTATGGAGGGTCTGTATATACAGGGTGTAACAAATGGTGTAGGTCCCGTTGACTGGGGGTTCTACTCGTCATTGTAAACAACTTTCTCTAAGGAACCCATAGTCAATTCTCAAAAAAAAATTGAACCCTCCATACTAAAATGCACAAAATTGGTCGCTCGATTTGTTTGTATGAAGTAAAAATTTTTTTTTGCGATTTCAGAAAAGTCGTAGAACAAAAGCTGTTAACGGGACCTACTTTTTTACATTCTGTATATATAAAAATTTCGTGTCACGGTGTTTTTGTTTGTGCTCCTCCGAAACGGCTCGACCGATTTCCGTGATTTTTTTTATGTGTATTTGGTAGATATGGGAATAGGTTTTGAAGTATATTACATTACGGCAAAACAACGCTTGCAGGTTCAGCTAGTTAGATATTTCGAGAGCATGGTTGCTTTAAACCCATGTACACAGTTATTTTCAACTCAATAAATCACCATTTTTTAAAGGGAAAATCTCTAGAGACCCTAGAGTCTAGAGTTATTTCGGAATACCCCTCATAAGATTTCTTAACTTTCAGGAAAATTCAAGATAATGAACAAGCCTAAAAAATTGCTCCATCTGACCACAAAGAAAACGCCTTTGCTTTATTCAATGGTACCTACATAGCTCAGGGGATTGGAACATGAGAGACATGCAACTAGTTACTAATAAAAATAAAAGACCATAAGTAGTGTCACCTTATGGTCAATAATAAAAAACAATAACTTTTTTTAACAATAAAAATTGGCATTGAACTTCAAAACTGAATCGGCAATTATTGTGTACAATCAGCCTAGAAACATCTCCTTCTTGGACAGTGGGGTTAAAAAGCAAATACTCACCACTCGAAAACAACATCTCCGTCGGAAACTCTCCTACCACTATGTAGTTCTTTATCCCCTTCATCATCTCCAAATTATGGAGGACCAGATCCTCTTCCATGAGGAGTCCAAAGGTGACTCCGAAGTCTGTGGTAAAGGTCTGCAGACCAGGGTCTGATGTGGTGCAGTTTGGTAGGTTGTGGACTGGTTTTCTGTAGCTAAATAAATTATACCTAGGTAATGATTTATTTTTAATATGCACAATTGGTAAGCCCTTGGCATCATGTCACTTGATGGCAAGTGATGATGATGGAAGCGGGATTTCAAGATACCCCAACGCAATAGGGAACTGGCTATCTATTCCTTATGCCGGAACACATTAATGCTGTTAATACTGATGTTTGGCGGCAAGACTTAGATAAGGTGGTGGTAGCTAGCCAGGCGGGCTATGAAAATTCCTTACCACCAACCAAACCCAGTCTTACAAAGTTGGTACCGCCGGGAATCGAACCCATGACCTGCTGGTATGAAGGAAATGGACTAACCATTACGCCACGAAGTCGGTTAAAAATAAAGAATCAGAAAGTGATGGTGGATTTTCCCAGGAAGGCGTAGTACTACTGATTCAGCAAAATCGTTTCACACAATCCATTACGGCAGTATGACTCCTTCCGTCTGAAATAATGGAACTAAGCTGCTTCCTACAGATAACTAACTAACAACTACAACTATATCCTAACTTCCAAAGGAATAATTATCAAAAAACCTAAAAACTAAAAAGCTTTATTTTGAAAATAATTTAAATTATTTCGTATTCTTCTCTGCATACCCTTCTATTTGATACCCATATCATGGGGGTGCATAAAAGATAACTGGTCAGCCATCTTTGGAAGTCCTCCATATTAGATTTAGAATAAGTCACTTAGCTAACCATGCATTGTGCTCCAAACTTAACGTGTATGCAAAGTTTCAGTTCAATCGGAAACAGGGAAGTGTTTCTAATTTAGCTTCCAAGACTTAAATAACATAGTAATAATTTTGAACAAAAAAAACCGACATCAAACAGAAAACTGAGGTTCCCCTCGATTTCTCTGGGATGCCATCATCAGATCCTGGTTTCCTTATCATGGTACCACCCTTGGGATATCTCGTTTCGAACAAAAAAACAATCAACAAAATCGGTCCTTATACGACAAAGTTATGCGCGAACACACATAAAAAAATATACGGTCGAATTGAGAAACCTCTTAACAGGATGATTCTTGATCTTAACAGGATGATTCTTGATCTCAAAAGTTAGACGTCTTTTTTTAATGTGAAAATACTTGGAAATTGATCGTCATTTATATTCATTATAAGGAAAGCTATTAACTTACGAAGTGATTCAAAATTTGTCTTTATTTTATGCTGTAATTGAGCTCCATTAAATTGTTATTATAATTCATTGACGCTTATATAATTTTTTTAATTTTTTAATTAATTCTTTTACCCCACCTCTCATTTTTATTAATAATAATAAATATAGTTTAAAAAAACTAAAAAACACGCTTTTATGATATAAACTAAAAAGTAGAAAATAATTTTAATATAGAAATAAATTAATAAACAATAATTAGTTTTATTGTTAAAAAGGTGTGGGGCGCTTTTCAAAAACGGATATATGTAGCACCCCACGCTTTTTTAACAATAAAACTAATTATTTTTTATTAATTTATTTCTATATTAAAATTATTTTCTACTTTTTAGTTTATATCATAAAAGCGTGTTTTTAAGTTTTTAAACTATATTTATTATTATTAATAAAAATGAGAGGTGGGGTAAAAGAGTTAATTAAAAAATTTAATATAACCTTATATTATTTTTCTAAGGATAACTTATTACATAAAAAACATTTTCAGATAAACTTAATTTTATATCTGCTCCAAATCTGTTTAACTAACTCTTTTCTTTTACATCTATGGCGACTCACGTTTACGCAGGAATTGATAAACAATTGCTCATATGCGGAGACATTGAAAAATAGTTACAGCAATAGGACTGACAATTCATAGGTTTATTCGTGTACATGGTGACTCATTAAATAATTTAGCTTAGATCAGTTTTGACTAGACAAACATTTTGCGGTACCGAAATTATGTGCTAATTATTCAATTTAAAAATATTACACTACATTACTCTGATTCCAAAGAATTCATTATCTCATAAGGGTCTTCAACTCTCTTCCTTAACACTGTGTGCCTTGGTTGATTCGCTTTCGGCCATAATTGACGTTGAGGCCTTTCAGCTATTCTATTATTTAGTTTTATGGGCACTAGAAGCCGTCTCGCAATCCCGTTCAGCGGAGATATCTTGACTTGACTGCCATCTTGCCTGAAGTCAAAGATACTTCTGGCATCCGAGGACACTAAAAATAATGTTAAACATTGAAACCTTTTTTTTAGAGTGTACCTGAGAATACAGTCAATTTTCAGTTCGTATGAAACAGGAATAGATAAAAATGCACACCAAAATATTAAGAAAGAA
This sequence comes from Coleophora flavipennella, assembly GCA_947284805.1. Lineage (NCBI taxonomy): Eukaryota > Metazoa > Arthropoda > Insecta > Lepidoptera > Coleophoridae > Coleophora > Coleophora flavipennella. Next base: position 8,850,346 of record OX369303.1, on the reverse strand, counting down.
AATAAAGCGATAGCAAAGATAAAGAAAGAAAAAATTTAAAAAAAATATATTTTTGGTCAAAGGTTCTATGAAATTATGTCCTTCGAGAATTAACCCTTTATAGTCAGAGGATCTTGAAATGTCTAAGTGTGAGCTGTCAGGGGTAAAAACCAATCATAGGGCGTAATACGACTATGTGAGAGACAGTTTAGTTGTATTAGTATGCCCATGCGTCTCCTTCTACTATTTTTCTAGCCCCCTCTCTATAATTTAGGCTATGTCTCTCTCACTTTAAGAAGAAGACGTAAAATTTAAATTAAGATTGGGATTTCAAGACCAGATTATAGAGGGTTGAATCCTATAACCTAAGGTACTAATAAAAGTATCAATTGACTATAGTTTTAAACCATAAAAAGGGTGGGGTATCGTGGCGCGCGCACCTTTTAAAACCTTTACTGTATTATATTTCACTATAGTTGAAAATGATGTATATAATGTAGTATGGTATTAAGTTATGTATCAAGTTACGGACAGAAATTTTTTTAAAGAGCCTCACTGCACAAAAAGACGAAATATAGAACTTGAAAATTCAGATAATTATTGTGTAAAATATTTAGAATAGTACTTACAGATTCCAAAGATGATAAAAATCAGTACAATGATAATTGACTTAATTTCAATGGTTAAATTTTTAGCAACAGCTTCTCACCAACTGTTAAACTCCAGCATATAAAATAGGGATAGGAAAGTCGACTCTGACTTTAGTCAAAAATCGATCTTTTGATACAAATAATCGACTTTTTAGGATCGAGTTGAGCCTGTCTTGAATCGATTAAAATCGACTCTTACTCGATGACTTCGACTTTTTTTACAGTACATACTTAGTATCTGATGGTAACATAGTTTATAACATTTTTACTTCTCGTCTTTCTTTTAAAACCTCTATACCAAGTACCAATCGAGGCGTTTCTTTATAAATAGCCTCTCGCTGATTGGTCTATAACATTATTATGTTTATATTGTCGCCGGTATCCTTGACAACCATTTCAAATAAAATAACTGACTTAAGTATAATCCACGCACGTTAATATTCCGAGTTTAAAATCAATCATAACAATCGTTGTTTAATTGACGTAATTAACTTTTTAATTGACAGTTAATAATATTCTAAATTATATTATATTGAATATTTTTTTTATCATGGCTCCCAGTTTTATATGGGTCCACTGTAAAAAAATCAACGATGGCAGTAAAATAAAGTGCAATTTATGTGATAAAGAGTTTTTGTTTAATAAAAGCACATCAACGATGATGAAACATTTACAATGTGCTCACAAGATTGAAGCTCCGTCAAGTAAAGAAAACCAAAAAATGACAGCCAAAATAATTTTGAGGTTCAGCCAAAAAAGGTAAGTGCTCTTGAAAAACTTTGTTAAGTTTATACATTAACTATTTCTCTCTACATACAATTTAATTTTTTATATCTATATTATCTCAATCACGTTTATTTTTAGGCATTAGTTACTCTCGAATCATCTGTTCCATCGACTGCTTTAGTAACTCGAACTCCATCATCTGTTCAACAAACTACCACAGTTAAGTCTCATGTCCAAGGTCCTATGGATCGTTGTATTAACAATGCAAGTTCTTTTTCAGGTAATAGTGAGTTAAATTAGAAAAAAAATTTAATCTTATTAATTTTTCTATTATGCACTTTCATTATTTTCTAGCTGGTGGGTATAGGCATGATCAAGCTACCGCAGCTCTTCTACGAATGATTGCAGTTGATAATATGCCGTTGTGTAGCACTGAAAGACCAGGATTTAAAAAGTTTGTAAAAATATTACAACCATTGTATCACATACCCTGTGAGCCAACTTTGACTAATGCTATGAGTCGTAAATATCAAGATTTATCTAATAAAATAAAACTTGAACTGCAACAGACTGAATCTGTCTCACTACTGATATCTGGACTCACCAACACACAATGAAAAGCTATCTTGGCTTAACAGTTCACTATCTAAAAGGTCAGTTACTAATCCTATTCTCAAAAATCATTACATTTAGTTTTAACTTCAAATATCTAACTTTCTTGATATAATTATTACCTTTATTTATTAGGAACTGAGATGAAGACTGTTGAGCTGGGTGCTTATCACATGGAAGAAAGGAAAACAATCGAGAATTTGAGTTTAAAATTAAGAAAGATATGCAATGACTGGGGTATTGATGATAATAAAATAGAAGCATTCGTTTCACATGGGGGCGCAAACATTAAAGGAGCTATTAAAAATTAGTTTGGCGACGGAAAACATTTTTCGTGTTTTGGACATGTAATAAACAATATTGGTCAGCGTCTTATCGAAGTTAATAATATAACTCTGATATAACACCCGCATCTGAATCTCAAAACCAAGTTTTCGACTTACCTATTGATGAAAATGATGCTATCAATGATCTTGAAGACTTGAATATAGATCATACTATTGAGCAATCTTCATTGCGTGAGCTATTGTCAAAAGTAAAAAAAAATTACACATTTTTTCGACAAAGTGAAAGAGCCACTACAGAACTGCTGAAATTACAAAAGGACAAGCCTGAAAACTCTCGTCTCAAATTAATTCAAGAAGTGCGAACGAGATGGAACTCTGGTTTTGAAATGGTTGACCGATTTATTGTGCTTGCTGATCATGTCGGTAAAGTGCTTTTACAAGTGAAGATAGACAAATCTTCGAAAGCGAAGCCACCTAACATGATCACAGGCGAGGAAATTGATGCGTTAATAGAAGTTCGTGACATCTTGAAGCCTCTCTTGCGAGTGACCCAAGAAGTTTGTTTTGAAAAATGTGTAACATTAAGCAAGTGCCTTCCCTTAATTTCAAGTCTTAAAAAAGTAAGTTTTAATTGTTAAACTAGCAAAACTATTGCAATATTATCTTGATTTGAATTTCTATTCATCGAATTGATTTGATATTTTACAGAAGATCGAAAATTTAACACCAGAAACTTTAATTGGACGACAATTGAAAAATGGATTGTCTCATGAAATTGAAACGAAATACGGTAATATTGAATCTGTAAAATTATACGCTTGTGCGACGTTGGTAAATCCTCGGTATAAAAAGTTTGGATTTCAAAGCATTCGGGATTCTGCTCGAGCGATAACTAATGTTGGTAGGTTGATTTTATTCAAACATTATTTAATTATTTGTAGAGTTTAGTTTAATCTTATTGTATTTTTTTTGGTGTAACTGATCTTGTTAAGACTGAGCGAAAATTAGCATTGGCAGCAACAGCAACTACAACAACTACAGCAAATATTGACCCACAAGATGATAATTAGCTATTCAAGGTCCAGAATCTCAGAAGCCGAACGATAGTGAAGATGATATATTATGGTCTTATATTGACAACGCTGTGAGTTCCAGTTATAATCTTGCAGATTCTGATGAAGCTGGAGGATTACCGATACAGTTGCGTCAATATTTGACACGCCCTGCTGTTAATCGGAAACAAAATCCTAATCCATTCACTGTATGGGAAGGAATGAAATTCGAATATCCTTACCTATGGAATGTGGCTAAAAAGTACTTGTCAATAGTTGCAACTTCTGTACCCTGCGACCCTGCGAACGGTTATTTTCACATGCAGGCCTGATCGCTAACCAGTTGAGGAGTCGCTTATTCCCTCAGTATCTGAATGACCTGATATTTTTGAGATCAATCGGCGAAGAAAAGTGGTTTTCTTAATTATTTCATTAGAATTTTTTTATTATAAAATGCAATTTTATTATTCAATGCCAAATTTTATGCAATTTAACCATAAAATATTTTCTATAATATGTTAAAAACTTTAAAACTATGTTTGTACCTCATTTGTACCTTCATAATTTAATAAAATATTGATATATCTAACAAATTTTGTGCACGAATTGCTAAATTTTTAAAAAGTCGACTTAAGTCACAAAAGTCGACTATCGGAGATGATTAATCGACTTCGAGAATCGAAAAACTAGAAGTCGATTCCAAAGTCAAAAATCGATTCTGCGCGTGTTCTTTCCATCCCTAATATAAAATCATTTATATGGCACTGTGTAACCAATCCTCGTGGCTTACGTGCATACCTCCTACCTACCAGGATAAAAATTCTCAGAATGATTCATTTCAATGAAAACAATAAGAACTCATATCGGACTCTGGTCAGTTGGAATTCATAGAGTAAAAATAGTTATAAATATCCATACACTGTCGAGCAAAATTAATAGGTCGAATGAATTAGTTTGTTTATTAACGATTTTTGAAACTATTCTAGTAAGAAATAGATATTTTGGATATTTTTGTAGGTTTGCAATAAATTTTAGCATCTAAAAATTTTTAGTTCCAAATCTCATTTTAAAAAATATGTGTGTGTAGCAATGTACGCATGTAAGAAGTAAAACTTCTTTATGATAAATCTTCAAGTCATCATATCAGCCGAAGGAAGTCCACTGCTGGACATAGGCCTCCCCCCAAGGATCTCCACGACGACCGGTTCTGCGCTGCCCGCATCCAGCGGCTTCCCGCGACCTTCACCAGGTCATCGGTCCACCGAGTGGGAGGCCTGCCTACACTACGCTTTCCGGTGCGTGGTCGCCACTCGAGAACTTTACTGCCCCAACGGCCATCTGTTCTACGAGCAATGTGCCCCGCCCACTGCCACTTAAGTTTAGCAATTCTGAGAGCTATGTCGGTTACTTTGGTTCTCTTACGGATCTCCTCGTTTCTGATTCGATCACGCAGAGAAACTCCGAGCATAGCACGCTCCATTGCCCTTTGGGTGACCTTGAGCCTTCTTATGAGGCCCATAGTAAGCGACCATGTCTCAGTTCCGTACGTCATCACTGGCAACACACATTGGTCGAAGACCTTGGTCTTAAGACACTGCGGTATCTGGGACGTAAAGATATTGCGAAGCTTCCCGAACGCTGCCCAGCCGAGTTGGATTCGACGATTGATCTCTTTCTCGAAGTTGGACCTACCTAACTGGACTGTTTGTCCCAGGTATACATATTCGGTAACAACTTCGAGTGTAGAGCCTCCAACCTTCAGAGGAGTAGGTATGACACGGACGTTTGACATAATTTTCGTCTTGTCCATGTTCATTCTAAGACCCACTTGTTGAGAGGCTCTACTGAGGCCATCGAGCATTGTGCCTAAGTCGTCCATAGTCTCAGCCATGACCACGATATCGTCAGCGAATCGAAGGTGGGTGATGTACTCGCCGTTGATATTGATGCAAAGTCCACCCCAGTCCAAAAGCTTAAAAACATCTTCCAGTGCAGCGGTGAACAGTTTCGGAGATATAACGTCTCCCTGTCTCACCCCTCGCTGCAGCTGGATAGGTTCCGAGTTTTGATCCTGGAGGCGAACCGACATGGTGGCGTTTTCATACAAACACTTCAGCACTTCGATGTATCGATAGTCAATTTGGCACCTCTGGAGAGACTGTAACACAGCCCAGGTTTCGACCGAATCGAAGGCTTTCTCATAGTCCACGAACGCCAAGCATAGTGGCTGATTGTACTCTTCGGTCTTCTGTATAATCTGCCGCAGCGTATGTATGTGGTCTATGGTACTAAATCCTTTTCGGAAACCGGCTTGTTCGGGAGGCTGGAAGTCGTCAAACCTGCGTGCGAGACGATTCGTAATGACCCTCGAAAACAGTTTGTAGACATGGCTCAGAAGTGAGATGGGTCTGTAGTTCTTCAGCAGGGTATTGTCGCCCTTTTTGAAGAAAAGCACGACCACACTTCTGTGCCATGCCTTAGGCGTTTGTCCTTCAAGTATAACGGAATTAAATAATTTCTGAAGAGCTTTAAGTACCGGTGTTCCACCTACTTTCAGAAGTTCAGCCGTAATTCCATCATCACCCGGTGCCTTATTGTTTTTAAGCTGTTTAAGAGCCATTCTAATCTCGTACAGGCTGACGTCCGGGATATCTTCGGTATAGTGTCGGGTAAGTCTAGCTCTTGGGTCTTTAGCCAGATCGCTGACAGGCAGACGTGTGGTCGTGTACAATTGTCCGTAGAACTTCTCAACTTCTTCCAGCAACTCAGTCTTAGACGATATGATCCTGCCGTCCTCAGTCTTCAGCTTGGTCAGTTGACTTTGACCAACAGACAGATCTCTCGCGAACACTTTTGAGCCTTTGTTGTTCTCAATCGCCTCTTTAATACAATTTGTATTATAGTGGCGCAAATCGCGAGTTAGAGACTTAGAGATCTGCCTGTTTAGTTGCCGATACTGAGTAGCGTCTTCAGAGGACTGCAAAACCAATCTTCGTCTTTCTTCCATGAGGTTGCTGGTCAAGTCAGAGATTTTTTTGGTTCTGTTTGAACGGCGAGTTTTGAAAATCTTAGACCCGACCGTTTGGACAATTTCCACGAACCTGTCGTTATAATCGTCCACATTCTCGCAGTCTCCTAGGCATTCGAAGCGATTGTGCAACTCGAGCTGAAAGTTTTCGGGGTTTTGGAACTGGATGGGCGCTGGTCTGAGTGTGGACTTCATCAGTCGACATCTTTCTAGCTTGGTCTTTAGATTCAATGTGCCTCTTGCCATTCGGTGATCGCTTGCTGTTTTGACTGAGTTGATCACAGAGACATCATTGAATATTTGCCTTCTTGTCGACAAGATGAAGTCGATCTCGTTCTTCGTTACGCCATTGGGATGCAACCATGTCCACTTTCGCTGTTTAGGCTTTTTGAAGAAGGAGTTCATCATAAAGAGGCCCTCCTTCTCCATAAAGTCGGCCAGCAGCTGGCCACGTGCATTTCTCTCTCCATATCCAAATTGCCCCACTCTCAGCTCACCATCACTTCGTTTGCCCAGTTTCGCGTTAAAGTCCCCCATAACAATGGTGTATTGAGTCCGGGAGCTGTTATGTAGAGCTCTAGAGATATCCTCATATAGGAGCTCCACTTCGTCGTCGGAGTGTTGCGCGGTCGGTGCATAAACCTGAATAACTTTCAGCGAATACCGTTTGGTAATTCGGAGAATAAGGTACGCTACCCTCGTCGAAACACTCTCGATCCGGACCACATTGTTAATGAGGGACTTGTGGACTAGAAACCCGACACCACCCTCGGACAGTTGGTCGCCCTCCCGGAAATAGAGCAGGTTTCCGGATTTAAGGATTATGGTGTCCTCCCCCTCTCTTCGGACTTCACACAATCCTACGATGTCCCATCGTAACCTGCTCAATGCTTCCTCGAGTTCTGTTAACTTTACGTCGGTTCGCAGTGTGCGCGTGTTGTAGGTTGCCAGGGCCAGAGGTCTTTTGTGTTGGTAGCCTGGCATCTGCCGGGGATTCTTCGCACCCCATGCCCCGCCGTTACCTTGACCGCTACCGGAGCCAGGAATAGCGGGGCCGCCGGGGACTAGGGGCCGTTTTTTATTTGTGTCGGTCATTTGGGGGGTGTTGCCGTAATCGCCACGCTTGGCAGGCGGGTTGGCGATCGCAGTGTTGCAGATTGGCTGCAAGTCACGGAAAGACGCTGCTGCCCATCCTCCGGTTTGAGTCCCTTAGTCGGCTCTTACGACACCTATTGGATGAAATAGGATGGCCTTATTCTAAGCCGGGAGCCATACGGCAAGTAAATTCTAGTAACTTTTTCAAATATACAAGTTTCGAGTAAATAATTGTAATTATCTATTTAAAGAGTACAATTATTAAATTACTGGAATTCAAGTAGACATCTATTGATTTTTTGAAATTATGAATGAATAGATAAATAATTAAAAACGAACAATTTTGAAAAATTCACGTCTACATGTTTTCGATGTCTAATTGTGTATTGTTTTATTTTTAACTTATTATGTATTTAATTTGTTTTTTATTTTTAAAATTAATGAATGTTTACTAGATTGACAGTCATATTAATTAATCTTTGCTAATTTAAATGGATTTATATTATATATTTACTGAGACTTACAATGAAAAAGTGACGTTTAACCTAAAATAAATACCAAAATCACTTGGACGTGTTGGATCTATCAAAGGAAAGATAGAACTGTATTTTTTGGACAAATATTTTACAGTGCGAATTTTGTCCAGCAGTGTATTGTCTGAACAGTAGTTACTACGCTTATCAGCATAATAACCGTATGTAACATAGTTGGGAAAACCCAATAATACCAACAATGCAATGCGTGTAAACAAAGATTGGACTCGTTTAACCTTTTGACACAAAACATTGCACTTGTTATCTCCAATCAGCAATCAATGTACCATTGTTATGCCTGAGCATATAAGCAACAGGATTCGCGTCCACTGCATTGTTACACAGGAGCGTTGGAGAATCACGTTTTACATGTCGAAGCACATATGTCTCGTTCCTCGGGCCTGGGATGTGCATCATTCAAGCACGATAGAATTGGTCTTGAAGAAAAAGATCTTATGTGACGAGGTCACCAAGAAAGAAGGTGCTGCTGAGATCAACGTCAATGGCGTTAATGCAAAACTGAACTACTGGGAAGAGCAGCCCTGGATGAAGAGCGATAAGGACCATAGAGCTTGGCCAGACCCGCAAGAGTACTACGAAGAGCTCAAAAGTATTGAAGAGCTTTATTTTTTTATTGCATTCAGCAGCAAAATTGCAAAAGGTTAATGACTGAAATGAGCGGGAAGCTGCAGGGATGGCCTATAGGGTCAACCGTTTTTCAAATATTTTTTTTAGGTTAAACTCACTTTTTCATTGTAATTTGTAATAAGTGTCAGTAAATATATAAGGTCTTACAAAATTAGCTGAAACTATTTTAAGGGCAAGTTCAGTAAACGAAACTGAACAACTTTTTCTTCAGCGACCATACTGAAATCTTAGAAAAAAAATCTACAATAAAAAAAAAATCTTTATAAATCCGGCACTGGCCATCGTACCGTAGCAGTCCACGCGCTGACGCGCCTCCGCCGGGCTCCGCCACAGATGATAGTACAAGCCGTGTCTTCCGTCGCGTCGGACACATATTGGGTAGGTATCTAAACCCTATTTGTTTGGAAATAGCCAGACATGTAAACAAAACATGAACTTCAAAATAAACTAGTTTCAATTGGTTTTCAAGTCTTAAATGAACTAAAACACAGTATTTATGTCAATAAAATCCTTGATGTCCAAATGTAAGTGATTAAGCTAAAATGATAAAATGATTTGTTTACCTGTTTGGCCATTTCCAAACAAATAGATTTTTCTTTAATGTGACTTGTCCGCAAACAGGCTAAGGTGAACTACCTACCTACTTGCTTCTTATGTCTCCGGTGATTTTCTTGGTTGACCGGCATCTACAGGTCGTGGCATACTCGTAAAAGTACCGTAATCCCGGAATCGCTGCAAAGCACCTATAGTATTGTGTGTAGATGGCATGTAGATGGGGTCTACGGCTATGAAAATCTTGAAACATGTTCCTGGTGTCTATTAGGTTGTGGTTACAAACTTCATATCACACCGCCATGTCCAAATATTGTTGTACATGGCATTTTCACAATAAAACACTTAACTTAGGCACTTAGGTCACAATCTGTAGGTTAGGCTTTGAGAACGTAACTCAATGAGTGCGCGAGAGTAACTGAGATATTTTTTTCGCGCACGCATCGCACTTGTTTGTAGGCGAAATGTACCTACGAGCGAGCAGCAAAATAGTTCAATGACCTCAACGCTTCAATGAAGCCGCTCAATTTCTTATTTTTCGAAAAGTGTAAATACCTGTTAGGTTGTATTTTACTACCTACATCTAAAAGGGGAACTATAAGGTTTTAAATAGGTAATATTCGTTTTTAAATAAGAATTGACTGAGAGAACTACCCACAGACTTGTGGAACTACCAAAGGTCAACGGCCAGGCACAGCGCAGTTTCGTTGCGGCAAGGCACGAATCCAGCGAAAAGAAAGGACCGTACTACAACACGAGAATATTATAGTGGGCAATAATGGAATGTGGCAATTTTTTTTTAGTATTCGGTATGGTCACTGAAGAAAAAGTTGTTCAGTTTCGTTTACTGAAGTTGCCCTTAAAATAGTTTCAGCTAATTTTGTTAGACCTTATATATAAATCCATTTAAATTATCAAAGAGTAATTAAGATGACTGTCAATCAAATAAAAGAAATAATTATTATATTTTATTAAATTACATGAAATAAAAAAATATAAAATTTATTATAAACCTTAAAATTAAATATTTACATCTTAAAATTTGGCAATGATAAAAAAAAATTAAAAAAATACAATTATTTTTTAGATAGATATGGATACATAATATCGTAATAAAAATGCCGATAAGGTCGAGAAAGCTTAGAATTAATCTCCTCGAGCATCTTGTTCTCGAACTCCGCAGGTCCTTGTCCGCTTCCTTCTGTTTTATCGAATTTGCTGGATTATCCTGCAGCCTTTGAATTCTAGCAGCTTCTTTCAGCTTCTGAAGCTGCTTTTTCCTCTCCTGTTGGTTAGTTCCAGGAGCAGAGTAACTACTCTGCGTTACCTCCGCTGGTGGAACTGGAGCTTGGTCCCGGTATTCAGCTTTGATCATGAAGTAGCTATGTCCTGCCAAAGCCAATTTATGGGTTCGTCCTCCTATTATAAATTTTGTAGTAAATATTTGAAAATCGAACTTGAATTGTTATCGCGTTAGTAGCGTAAGAAGTAATGATCTTGAAGGAATGTATGAATATTTCCATACAACCCCTTCACCTCAGACAAAACATAAAAATCGTACCAGTTTCCCTTACAGCAGCACCAGCTTTACAATTAACAAAGAAGAAAACAACTGTTTGATTTATTTCAAAATATTTATGCGTTTTTTTGAAAGATATGGATTAGGATTTGTGGGAAAAGTTTTAAAAACCACCTGATTTATTTTAGCCAGAGGCTAACTTACAAACTAAACTTAAGACTAGTTAACAAAATATACATAATATATACAATATTTACAGAGTTTTGATGAGTTTGTCTTAATCTAGTAGTAAACTGAGAAGGTAGTTTATACTTAATTTTAAATGGAACGGTATCTTTATTGTACACACCAATGATGTTTAATTCTTTCAAGTGTTTAACACGTTGCTCATAGAATATTAATATAAGAACAAAACCTGGTTTACAATTATATAAAATAAAATAAAAGGAGAGGGGATAACTAATTACTGATTGGCTTAAGAGTAAATTATCCCTAGCCAATTAGTAATTAGTTATCCCCTCTCCTTTTATTTTCCAGGTAGTTGAATTTTGAAAATATAAAAACCCTTCGCCAAAGTCACATCATTACTTCTTGATTCCGCTAGGAGACGCCGTAGCGTACGGACGTATTAGTCTTAGGGCTTAGCAAAATGAAACTGCACTTCCGGCGGATTACAAGCCGCTTTGCACAGTGATACTAGGGACCAATATGAATGATTTCATTCGAGTAAATGAAAATTTCATCCACTGGAATTCAAGATGGCGGACCTTTTCCAAAATGGCGGCGGCATAATTTTAAAATAATTATAGTGTCAAAACGGCTCCACCGATTTTTGTGATTGGGGTGTCAATTGATTTGTATTGAAAAGCTCTTATCAAAAAAAAATACCATTTCATAAATAAAAGATGGCGGCCGAAGATTACCAAAATTGTGTAAAATTTCAATTGTTTTTTTTTCGTTCTATTGAAAATAATAACGAAATATTCTATGATATGGTTACATAGTTTTTAATTTAAATAAAACCTGATAATATTATCTACAAAATAAAATAAAATGCTTGAAAATCCGACGAATAGTTTTTGAATTATACGCATTACAAAAGAAACGCGTGGTTTTGAAAGCCTTCATGTCACGTGATGTGATGCATCGTAAAATCAAAATGAGAGCACTGATTTCAGTTTTTTTCATTACAGATGATTTGTATTTAATCCTGTATTATATGGCGTCTCTGTGAAAACGGGCTAAGTGCGAGTTGGACTCGCGCATAAAGGGTTTCGTACCACTACACACATAATTGTTTATTTGTTTTAATCACAAGTGTCACAACTTACTAAAATGTCATTCTGAATCAACAGTTTCAGTTATATGTTTTTTATGTAGTTATGACTATGTTTCTTTTATTACCTATGTAGAAATCTCAAATCCTACCTGGTTTAGTTTTAGGGGATATTATATTAGGCCCTCGTAACAAAAACACAACTTTGATGGCTTTCTTTGATTCTTTATTTTTAGACGTAAAGCAGAAATGTACATATGTATGTATGTGTGTATATATATTTTTTATATATATTATATATATAATTACACTACCTTCCCGCCCAAGATAATAAAAACTTATAATCACTAACCAAACTTAGGTATTTATTATCACTCCTCGTCCGATGTGCTTAAACTGAAAGAAGAGAAAATTCATATGAAATCAGAACAAAATATACCTAATATAATTTATAAATAGTATGTTATATACCTTTCGTTTTTGCAGCTGCCTTTGCATATGCTGCATTGCACTGTGCAGGGAAGACCCACCCGCCGACATGTGCAGCGCATTGTTTCGCAACCTTTTTTACAACCGCAATGATCCAAATATGACAACTCACGCCATATCTCCCTGGCTTCAGACCACTGCGGTACCCAGCTATCGTTCAAGGTCTTCCAACCCCAAAAGGATGGCAATGGCACAGAGGCACCATCAAGTGTTAGAGCATTGCCCCATAAGTGGCCCGCTTGATAAACGACACGGAGCGCGTGTTTTTCTAATGCTGCCGCTGTTGGTGGGATGCTGGTTACTGGTTTATTTTTTGTGGCAAACAGTTCCTTGCGTACCAAGTTCACTGATGAATGTGCTGTTTGCGGATCATACAGGTAGCAAGTGAACTTTTCCAGCATAGTCATTGTTTCTGCAGAAAGTCTTTGTAATGGCTGCGATATTTCTTTCAAAGCCGGAGTAACTTCAGGATGTGACAACCACGTTTTAAAGCACGACCTTTTTCCTTTTGTGTGGAAGTAAGAAGTAGTGTCACACCCTGTAAAGGCGTGAAAACCACGAAGAGCAGTCGATCTGTCAGGACCCAAAGTTTCAGCAATTTTATGGACTTCGACATAACGGCGTTTATTTGCAGTTCCGGTCAGTAGCCATACCTCTTGCAGGCCGCTCTCAATTGACATTTTATGAAAATATGAGATTAATAACGCCAAAACATCTGTATCGGAAGATCTGATCAAAATGCGCGTTATTCCTTGTTCCGCCATATCTTTTACGTGAAGTACAATGCGGCCATCAGCTTCTTCCGCATGCGTTCCAATTGTTTTTCCAGCAATCGTGGTGCAAGTGTAGTCTGAGGAAGTCAATTGCTTATCAAGATTTGACACCACATTAGCACCATCAAAGTCATTTAGGAAGGCTTGCCCCAGAAACTAAAAAAGCTCTGATTTATTTTTTTCATTACGCAGAAAATCTGACCAATCAGAAGGTAAGCTATTATTAGCAATAACTTGACGATGAATGCCAGCTCCTCTACCTTCTCGTTCTTGTCTCTTTAGGCTATTCGGCAGATAGAGATCCCATACTAGGTCTATTCTCTTTGCCTTTACTTTTTGCACTAGTTGGAGAACATGAGGCCTGAGATCTGATGAGTAATACTCTTGAAAAGTTTTGGAGTTCTTTGGCCGAATCATTTGTATAAGAGCAGCACCATCAAGCTGATGGCCGCATTGTACTTCACGTAAAAGATATGGCGGAACAAGGAATAACGCGCATTTTGATCAGATCTTCCGATACAGATGTTTTGGCGTTATTAATCTCATATTTTCATAAAATGTCAATTGAGAGCGGCCTGCAAGAGGTATGGCTACTGACCGGAACTGCAAATAAACGCCGTTATGTCGAAGTCCATAAAATTGCTGAAACTTTGGGTCCTGACAGATCGACTGCTCTTCGTGGTTTTCACGCCTTTACAGGGTGTGACACTACTTCTTACTTCCACACAAAAGGAAAAAGGTCGTGCTTTAAAACGTGGTTGTCACATCCTGAAGTTACTCCGGCTTTGAAAGAAATATCGCAGCCATTACAAAGACTTTCTGCAGAAACAATGGCTATGCTGGAAAAGTTTACTTGCTACCTATATGATCCGCAAACAGCACATTCATCAGTGAACTTGGTACGCAAGGAACTGTTTGCCACAAAAAATAAACCAGTAACCAGCATCCCACCAACAGCGGCAGCATTAGAAAAACACGCGCTCCGTGTCGTTTATCAAGCGGGCCACTTATGGGGCAATGCTCTAACACTTGATGGTGCCTCTGTGCCATTGCCATCCTTTTGGGGTTGGAAGACCTTGAACGATAGCTGGGTACCGCAGTGGTCTGAAGCCAGGGAGATATGGCGTGAGTTGTCATATTTGGATCATTGCGGTTGTAAAAAAGGTTGCGAAACAATGCGCTGCACATGTCGGCGGGTGGGTCTTCCCTGCACAGTGCAATGCAGCATATGCAAAGGCAGCTGCAAAAACGAAAGGTATATAACATACTATTTATAAATTATATTAGGTATATTTTGTTCAGATTTCATATGAATTTTCTCTTCTTTCAGTTTAAGCACATCGGACGAGGAGTGATAATAAATACCTAAGTTTGGTTAGTGATTATAAGTTTTTATTATCTTGGGCGGGAAGGTAGTGTAATTATATATATAATATATATAAAAAATATATATACACACATACATACATATGTACATTTCTGCTTTACGTCTAAAAATAAAGAATCAAAGAAAGCCATCAAAGTTGTGTTTTTGTTACGAGGGCCTAATATAATATCCCCTAAAACTAAACCAGGTAGGATTTGAGATTTCTACATAGGTAATAAAAGAAACATAGTCATAACTACATAAAAAACATATAACTGAAACTGTTGATTCAGAATGACATTTTAGTAAGTTGTGACACTTGTGATTAAAACAAATAAACAATTATGTGTGTAGTGGTACGAAACCCTTTATGCGCGAGTCCAACTCGCACTTAGCCCGTTTTCACAGAGACGCCATATAATACAGGATTAAATACAAATCATCTGTAATGAAAAAAACTGAAATCAGTGCTCTCATTTTGATTTTACGATGCATCACATCACGTGACATGAAGGCTTTCAAAACCACGCGTTTCTTTTGTAATGCGTATAATTCAAAAACTATTCGTCGGATTTTCAAGCATTTTATTTTATTTTGTAGATAATATTATCAGGTTTTATTTAAATTAAAAACTATGTAACCATATCATAGAATATTTCGTTATTATTTTCAATAGAACGAAAAAAAAACAATTGAAATTTTACACAATTTTGGTAATCTTCGGCCGCCATCTTTTATTTATGAAATGGTATTTTTTTTTGATAAGAGCTTTTCAATACAAATCAATTGACACCCCAATCACAAAAATCGGTGGAGCCGTTTTGACACTATAATTATTTTAAAATTATGCCGCCGCCATTTTGGAAAAGGTCCGCCATCTTGAATTCCAGTGGATGAAATTTTCATTTACTCGAATGAAATCATTCATATTGGTCCCTAGTATCACTGTGCAAAGCGGCTTGTAATCCGCCGCAGGTGCAGCTTCCGATGACCAGATCGCCGTAAGCCCTAAGACTATATCTAAAGTAGTGACCAGTGCAAGTGCAATTATCTCATCTATTGTGCAACAATATATTACATCAAAGTGCTCGAAAGGCACCGCAATGATGCCGTCTAAACCGAGCAAGGTTTCGAAAAAAAGAAAACGAAAGAGGGACAAGAAGATGAGCGAAAGCAAATCTAAAATGCTGAAGCAAAACAACGGACAAGGTCCGCCATTAAGTGACGATGCGAGTTCGGACGATGGCAGCACATCTGAAACTCATGACATTCCACAAAAATTCAAATTAGTACCTATAGTTGTCAACACTGAGGGTATGGAGGACACTGTTATCAAGAAGATATTAAATCATGAACGAATTCAGAAATTACAAGCGACCATAAAATACTCAAGGACAACCTTGAAAGTCTATCCAAACTCGGGAGAAGCCAGTAAAGCAATTCTCGATGACTTATCAGCGGATTCCATCCCATTTCACACTTTTGCGTCATCTGAAGAATTAGACAAGAAGTTCGTGATTAAAGGATTACCTAATTTAAACGTCGACACTGTAACAAGCTACTTTGCTGCTCATGGGGTTACCCCGAAATACATATCAGTGATGAAAAGTAAAACAAAGACTCCAAGGGAATACCCAGATTATTTTATGGCAATGGATATCATCACAGATCCTGCTCTAATATATAACATCAAGACGCTTCATTACTACAGAGTAAAAATTGAGAAATACGTAAACAAACGTGCTGGCACACAGTGTTACAACTGTCAGGGCTTCGGCCATGGCTCAGCCAAATGTTATAATAAACCAAAGTGTGTGAAATGTGGTCAAGAACACCTCACTAAAGACTGCAAAAAACCTAAAGACACAGCCGCCACCTGTGCGAACTGTAACAAAGCTTATCCAGCCAACTTTACCAGCTGTGAAATATATCAGCGATATCTACAAACCATTCAACTGAAGAGGCAACGGCAACTGCAAGGCACGAAACCAGCGAAGGCTCCACCTACAATTCATTCCAATCAACTATTTCCGACACTGCCAGATACACCAGCGATTCCAGGCTTCACTCCAGGACCTCAGCTCAATAACATTAATAACTCATCTTAATCTTACAGGTCGTATAATAGAGTAGCTAACACAATTCATCCAATAAACAATGTAAACTCAAATTCAAGACCAGTAGAGACAGATAATGGTCAAATAGTAGTTGATATAATGTAAGAACTAAAAACTTTTAACTCTTTTGCAAATGTCTTCACATTCCTTCAAAATCTTAGAATCTTAAATCAAACCTTGAAAAATAACTCAGATAAAACATCACAATACAATGCTGCGATACAATTTGTTGTCTTTATAGGTTTTGATGATGAGTAACAACCAAAAAAATATACTCAAAATAGGACATTGGAATGCCAATGGCTTGCTCCAAAAGCTGGGCGAGCTGCATAATTTTATACTTGAAAATAACATTGACATAATACTTTTAAACGAAACTAAATTCACAGCTAAAATCAACTGCAGGAGAATGCCAGGGTACTCGACCATTCGGCTAGACAGAACGGGCGATTTTGCTGGTGGTGGTCTTTTAATAATAATTAAAAAAATTCAATTAAATTCAGTGAAACAGAAACCTTTGATAATAATACATTCGAGTCACTAGGTATTTGCATAGAATCAAACTTAAAAATCTACTCCATCTACGTTAAACCAACTAATAAAATTAACACTGCTGTACTTGACAAATTAATAAACAGTGCCCAATCTGTCATTTTAATTGGGGACTTTAACGCCAAACACCCGGCGTGGAACTGTAAAGCACGTAACTCGAATGGTAACATCATTTATAATTACACAAATAGACGTAATCTCTCTATTAAATATCCATACAACTACACTCTCTATCCGCTTAACCACGGTCAACCCAGCATAGTAGACTTTGCAATATCCAAAAAATATATTAATTCCTTTGAAATAGAATCGGTAAACGACTTAGACTCTGACCATCTTCCTATACTAATACAACTTGGTACAAATTCTAATGTTGAAAGAAAAACATAGTATCTCTTAAACTACAAAAAAGCTGACTGGAAATTATTTAGAGAAAAAATAAATACTAACCTAATTCTAGACTCAACAATAACAACACCAGTGGAAAATGAAAATAATGTTAAAGATCTAACGTCCATAATTCAAACAGCTATGGATGAATCTATTCCTAAAGTTAAAATGAAACCTACTATTTAATCATTACCCGTTCAAATTACTTACACAATGAAAGAACGGAATAGACTTAGACGTTTGTATCAAAGGACAAATGACGAAATCTTTCGCGTTAAACGAAACGAACTCTCACGACAAATTAAAACAGATATTTCTAATTTTCACAATAAGCGTTGGGACACAAATAGAAAGCTTTAAAATTACCGACAACACCATTTGGAAAACTGCAAAATCACTAGCATCAAAACAAAATAATCCAGCGTCTACTTTACATGGTCCGAATGGCTTGGCATTCTCTGATAAAGATAAAGCTCTCGCACAAAATTTCGAAAAAGTCCATCATTTAACTGAAGATTGCGGTGACGTAGATGCGGAAAATCTCGTAAACAGTGCTTGTGAACATTTAAAATCAAGACTTGTAGAACAAGATAGTATAACTCTAACTTCTCCTACAGAAATTTTTAAGATTATTAGAAAAACTAAACCAAGAAAGGCTCCAGGCCCAGATGGAGTCTAAAATATTGTCCTGAAAAACCTACCTAAAAAGGCTCTAGTACAACTTACTTACATTTTTAACAACTGTTTTAAAATCTCATACTTTCCATCCTGTTGGAAAACAGCTACAGTTCTCGCTTTTCAAAAACCCGGGAAAGATAAGCTCTTTCCCCAAAATTATAGACCAATTAGTTTGTTACCGACCTTGAGTAAAATTTTTGAAGTAGTTATTCTTAATAGAATTAAAACTTTTGAAAACGAAAATAAAATCCTCATCAGTGAACAGTTTGGCTTTAGAGAACACCGTAACACTGTCCACCAGCTTGCCCGTATAACAGATTATATCAGTACTAACTTTAATCTTAATAAATCTACAGCAATGACTCTATTAGACATGGAAAAGGCTTTTGACACCATCTCGCATAAAGGCCTAATATATAAACTAAAACACTAGAATTTCCCACCTATATTATCAAACTAATAAACAGCTATCTTTTAAACAGAAACTTTAGAGTAAACTTTAATAACACACTCTCCAACCTACAACCTTCTGTAGCTGGAGTTCCACAAGGATCTATCTTGGGCCCCACCCTTTTCTTATACTACATTAATGATCTGCCAAAATATGAAAAGACCAATACAGCACTGTTTGCGGATGATACCGCTATCTATGTAGCCTCATGGAATAAAAAACAAGCAATAAGGCATTTACAAGAAAGACTGGACGACATAGCTAGCTATTTCGATAAATGGAGTCTTAAACTAAATAATACCAAGACTGAACTTATTATTTTTAGTAAAAAAGTAAAACTAAAAAAGTCAAAAAAAGACCTAGTCATTAACTAGGTCTTTTTTTGACTTTTTTAGTTTTATTAGTTAAATGATACTGTTATTGAACCTACTAAATGTGTCAAATATTTAGGTTTAATGCTTGATGATAAACTAACATTTACTAGTCACATTAAAAAGATTTGGCAAAAAGCAAACCAAATCAAAGGCATTTTATACCCTTTGATCTCGACTAAAAGTAAACTAAGTATTAAAAACAAACTTGTACTATATAAAATGTTAATCAAACCAGTACTTTTATACGGATCTCCAATATGGAGCAATACTTATAAGTCTAATATAAACAGGATCAAAACTATTGAAAATAAAATTCTAAGAATGATTGGCAATGCAAGTTATGATACCTCAAATAAAACTATAAGAGAAAATCTACAAATAAACGAAATATATTATGATATTTATAATCAAACGAAACTATTCTATGATCAACGTGTTAAATACTTGAAAGAATTAAACAACATTGGTGTGTACAATAAAGATACCGTTCCATTTAAAATTAAGTATAAATTGTCTCTGGTATAAACTACCTCACAGTTTACTACTAAGTTAAGACAAACTCATCAAAACTTTGTAAATATTGTATATATTGTATATTTTGTTAACTATTCTTAAGTTTAGTTTGTAAGTTAGCCTCTGGCTAAAATAAATCAGGTGGTTTTTTAAACTTTTCCCACAAATCATAAACCATATCTTTCAAACAAAAGCATAATTAGTTTAGAAATAAATCAAACAGTTGTTTTCTTCTTTAGATAGGAACAATTATTATTATAACTAAAACTCATGTAACTCATTCATGTACACGTAATTCAAAAATAAAGAGATTTTAAAACTAACTAAACTAACATCATTATTTCTTACGCTTTCAACGCGATAACAACTGCTGTTCAACAAGGGCGTTAATTATTAAAGGACCATTTTTCTGGGAATCAAATTACGTGAACCCCTTTAAATACCCCTCGTACTGTAGCGAGGAGCTCAGTGTCTCTCGAGACTACCTGGAGGATAGTATCCAAACGGGTTTTTGAGCGGACAAAAAAGATTATCGTGGAGTACGAATAAGAATGGACCCACAGCGATACTACAGTACAAGGCAAGTGGCCAGCATCACGGTGTTTTCGGCCATTTCATCGTGCACGGTGCTGGCTATATTGAATTTAATTTGTTTGGTAAATCTTCCGCAACCCAAATGTGTTCTGGTGTCCCCTAACAATACAACGGGGGCGCCGACGATCATGCCGACGCCGCCGCCACTGGAAATCCGAAAAAACCAAATCAAAATCATTTTGATTAGCTATCACTTAATGAATACAATTGTAAGCCATTAGTAACCGCGCCGAAGACAGCGTGGCGTCGAGGGTTCCACGCAAAATGATATAATAAACAAATAGGTACGTGTCCAAGTAGATATAAATTTTCGTCGAGCATCTAACGTAATCTGTTGACAAATTCGATGTAGAACAAAGACGAAAGCTGTCAGTGTCCTTAGCTGTACATTAATTATAATGGAGTCATATAAACAAACAAATTAGCCGAATTTTCATCGACAAACAAGGCGTAAATCTTAATGAATTTTTAGTGTGGTAAAAAAAGTTCAAAAAATGATACCTCTTTTTTCAAAGATTCAACATCAAAAGCTTTTCTCGTCACTTTTTTGAAGTGGGTTAAAAAGGTTGAACTTACCTAGACACAATAGCCCCATCTCTGTCAAACGCCAGGTTGTTCCTCACCACCACCTCCATCTTCTGGCATCTGATCGTCTCCAACAGATGAGCTATCACATACAAACTGTGCTGTTTCGCAGCATTCGATAGCGTTTTGATCGCCTGAAAACAATTAATTGGATAAGGCTGCAATTGAATCAAACTTTCTGTCACCCGAGGCCAAACACTCGAGGCCTTAGACACCCGAGGCACACCCTGGACACTTCATACAATGGGCCAGAAATGACATTTCAAAAAAGGAATGACGGAGCAAACAAAATAGCGGCGAAATTATATACTTTCGACAACCAAACTGCAACCAATCTGTATCAATCTGGGTTACGAGGGTGTGAGGTCACAATCTAGAGAGCGGCAGAGAGTGTCCATACTGTATGTTAGTACTAGTATTTATACTTTGCCCGAGACACGGTAACGGCTGCTCCCGGCGTAAGCATAACATCTGCCAAGTAGGGTGGCCCATACTGGGCAGGAGAGATATCGTCGAAGAATCAAAGCAAAGCGACATGAAGTGAATCAGTCCAAGCGAACGAAATATCCACAAATAGAATACTTTTCTGTGCCTCAAAGTCAAGGCTCAAGGTCACCGAAAGATTGAGCGAGCTATGCTCGGAGAACTAAAGTAACCGCTATGTCATCATATCAGCTCATATACGCCCCCACCGAGGGGCTCGAGCATACCCTGAATTAGGGCGATCGAGCCTTAGTCGACCACGCGGGCCCAGTGCATGTTGGTCGACTTCACACACAACCTTCGAGTTTCTTCGCAGGCGTGTGCAGGTTTCCTCACGATGTTTTCCTTCACCGTAAGAGCGTTGGATAAACGAACATATGAAATCGAAATTCGAAAACACATTGGTCCGTGGCAGGATTCGAACCACGACCTCCCGGACAGGAGGTAGCGGCCCTTGCCATTACGCCACCGATGCCCTATAGAATCGCTAAACTTAAGAGGCAGTGGGCGGGAGCACACAGCGCGTGAAACGGACGGCCATTGGTGAAGCAAAACATAGACAGGTCTCCCACTCGGTGGACCAATGACCTGATGAAGGTCGCAGGGAGCCGTTGAATGAGGGGAGCGCAAAATCGGTGTTTGTGAATTTTCTTGGTGATGTCTTTGTTCAGCTGTGAACTTCTTATGGCTGATGGTCATCATCATATCAACCAAAATTGGCTGATTAGCAAACATTGACACGCTCTATCTACCTAAATGGAAAGCAGCAAAATAATTGTTATCGTTGAACGTTCAGCGGCACCTAACTTGACCCATGATAAAATGACTTAAGTCAACAGATTCTGGACTTTGACACTATTTTTTGTTGTTTCCAATTTTTTTAATACCTGTTAAACAAATAAGAAAAGCGTAGCGGGCAAGCACCCATGGTCCTAAAAGTCATAATGTTTTTTTTTATGAGATTTATTTTATGTTAACTTTTTCGATCTCCAAAGAATTTAGTGATCCAAGTAGTGATGTTCCAAAACTTTTACAACAATCACAAGAATGTGTGTGCTAAAAATTGTTGTGTGTGTTCCATGTGTCAAATCGGGCCCAAGCACACCAACTACTACATACAAAGTAAGTTTCATATTAGGTCTATATCTATGAAATTGCCGATTGTATAAAAAAGTTTAAAGATAATAATTAATATTAAGAACAATAGTTACAAAAATTAAATGTATTCTCAAAATAGCATTAAGACTATTGGAAATTAAATGATGGTAAACATATGCCTATTGTTTAGATAATTTGAGAGCACGGTGGCTTTAACCCCATGAATTTCGGTTGAAAAAATCGCCTTTATTATGGCAAAAATACACATTGTTAATTTAAAGCTCTACAGTAATCGCAGCAGTTTCTTCGTTACTAATTTCATATTTGGGAATACCTCGCATAAGATTTCGTCACTTTCAGGAAAATTCAAGGAAATTAACTAGTTTAAAAAATTGCCCCATCTGACCACTAAGAAAACGCCTTTGTTCCATTCAATGGCACATAGCTCAGGGGATTGGAACATGAAAGACATGCCACTAGATACTAATAAAAGACCATAAGTAGTGTCACCATAAGATCCATAATAAAAAACAATAACTTTTTTATTTTCAATAAAAATATAAATCATCATATCAGCCGAAAGAAGTCCACTGCTGGACATAGGCCTCCCCCAAGGATCTCCACGACGACCGGTTCTGCGCTGCCCGCATCCAGCGGCTTCCCGCGACCTTCACCAGGTCATCGGTCCACCGAGTGGGAGGCCTGCCTACACTACGCTTTCCGGTGCGTGGTCGCCACTCGAGAACTTTACTGCCCCAACGGCCATCTGTTCTACGAGCAATGTGCCCCGCCCACTGCCACTTAAGTTTAGCAATTCTGAGAGCTATGTCGGTCACTTTGGTTCTCTTACGGATTGAGCAGGTTACGATGGGACATCGTAGGATTGTGTGAAGTCCGAAGAGAGGGGGAGGACACCATAATCCTTAAATCCGGAAACCTGCTCTATTTCCGGGAGGGCGACCAACTGTCCGAGGGTGGTGTCGGGTTTCTAGTCCACAAGTCCCTCGTTAACAATGTGGTCCGGATCGAGAGTGTTTCGACGAGGGTAGCGTACCTTATTCTCCGAATTACCAAACGGTATTCGCTGAAAGTTATTCAGGTATATGCACCGACCGCGCAACACTCCGACGATGAAGTGGAGCTCCTATATGAGGATATCTCTAGAGCTCTACATAATAGCTCTCGGACTCAATACACCATTGTTTGGGGGACTTTAACGCGAAACTGGGCAAACGAAGTGATGGTGAGCTGAGAGTGGGGCAATTTGGATATGGAGAGAGAAATGCACGTGGCCAGCTGCTGGCCGACTTTATGGAGAAGGAGGGCCTCTTTATCATGAACTCCTTCTTCAAAAAGCCTAAACAGCGAAAGTGGACATGGTTGCATCCCAATGGCGTAACGAAGAACGAGATCGACTTCATCTTGTCGACAAGAAGGCAAATATTCAATGATGTCTCTGTGATCAACTCAGTCAAAACAGGAAGTGATCACCGAATGGTAAGAGGCACATTGAATCTAAAGACCAAGCTAGAAAGATGTCGACTGATGAAGTCCACACTCCGACCAGCGCCCATCCAGCTCCAAAACCCCGAAAACTTTCAGCTCGAGTTGCACAATCGCTTCGAATGCCTAGGAGACTGCGAGAATGTGGACGATTATAACGACAGGTTCGTGGAAATTGTCCAAACGGTCGGGTCTAAGATTTTCAAAACTCGCCGTTCAAACAGAACCAAAAAAATCTCTGACTTTACCAGTAACCTCATGGAAGAAAGACGCAGATTGGTTTTGCAGTCCTCTGAAGACGCTACTCAGTATCGGCAACTAAACAGGCAGATCTCTAAGTCTCTAACTCGCGATTTGCGCCACTTTAATACAAATTGTGTTAAAGAGGCGATTGAGAACAACAAAGGCTCAAAAGTGTTCGCTAGAGATCTGTCTGTTGGTCAAAGCCAACTGACCAAGCTGAAGACTGAGGACGGCAGGATCATATCGTCTAAGACTGAGTTGCTGGAAGAAGTTGAGAAGTTCTACGGACAATTGTACACGACCACACGTCTGCCTGTCAGCGATCTGGCTAAAGACCCAAGAGCTAGACTTACCCGACACTATACCGAAGATATCCCGGACGTCAGCCTGTACGAGATTAGAATGGCTCTTAAACAGCTTAAAAACAATAAGGCACCGGGTGATGATGGAATTACGGCTGAACTTCTGAAAGCAGGTGGAACACCGGTACTTAAAGCTCTTCAGAAATTATTTAATTCCGTTATACTTGAGGGACAAACGCCTAAGGCATGGCACAGAAGTGTGGTCGTGCTTTTCTTCAAAAAGGGCGACAATACCCTGCTGAAGAACTACAGACCCATCTCACTTCTGAGCCATGTCTACAAACTGTTTTCGAGGGTCATTACGAATCGTCTCGCACGTAGGTTTGACGACTTCCAGCCTCCCGAACAAGCCGGTTTCCGAAAAGGATTTAGTACCATAGACCACATACATACGCTGCGGCAGATTATACAGAAGACCGAAGAGTACAATCAGCCACTATGCTTGGTGTTCGTGGACTATGAGAAAGCCTTCGATTCGGTCGAAACCTGGGCTGTGTTACAGTCTCTCCAGAGGTGCCAAATTGACTATCGATATATCGAAGTGCTGAAGTGTTTGTATGAAAACGCCACCATGTCGGTTCGCCTCCGGATCAAAACTCGGAACCTATCCAGCTGCAGCGAGGGGTGAGACAGGGAGACGTTATATCTCCGAAACTGTTCACCGCCGCCCTGGAAGATTTTTTCAAGCTTTTGGACTGGGGTGGACTCGGCATCAATATCAACGGCGAGTACATCACCCACCTTCGATTCGCTGACGATATCGTGGTCATGGCTGAGACTATGGACGACTTAGGCACAATGCTCGATGGCCTCAGTAGAGCCTCTCAACAAGTGGGTCTTAGAATGAACATGGACAAGACGAAAATTATGTCAAACGTCCGTGTCATACCTACTCCTCTGAAGGTTGGAGGCTCTACACTCGAAGTTGTTACCGAATATGTATACCTGGGACAAACAGTCCAGTTAGGTAGGTCCAACTTCGAGAAAGAGATCAATCGTCGAATCCAACTCGGCTGGGCAGCGTTCGGGAAGCTTCGCAATATCTTTACGTCCCAGATACCGCAGTGTCTTAAGACCAAGGTCTTCGATCAATGTGTGTTGCCAGTGATGACGTACGGAACTGAGACATGGTCGCTTACTATGGGCCTCATAAGAAGGCTCAAGGTCACCCAAAGGGCAATGGAGCGTGCTATGCTCGGAGTTTCTCTGCGTGATCGAATCAGAAACGAGGAAAAATATAAATAAATAAATATAAATATTCTGGGACAAATCACACATGGTCATCTGGCCCCAAAGTAGGATTCCCTGTGTTATGGGAACCAGAGACTGATATACATACTTATATACGTTTAAATACATACATATATAGATATAATTTAACACCCAGACACAGAGCAAACAAATCTGCTCATCACACAACTGCTTGCCCTAGGTGGGGATCGAACCCACGACTCTCGGATCAGTAGTCAAGGGCACTAACCACAGAGCCACCGAGTCAGTCAAAAATTGGCATTGAACTTCAAAAACTGAATCGGCAATTTCATAGGTAAAGACTTATTATAATAACTTTACGGAAAGATTACGGTCATTAACTACGTTCGCTGGTTATGGATAGTACTTATAAAAGGATTTGAGAACTGTAGTAGAAAATAATACATTTTACTACATAGCTCGTAGAACAGATGGCCGTTGGGGCAGTAAAATTCTCGAGTGGCGACCGCGCACCAGAAAACGTAGCGTAGGCTGGATACACTGGTACACGGTAGATCGACGACCTAAGAGAAGGTCGTGGGAAGCCGCTGGATGCGGGCAGCGCAGGACTGGTCGTCGTAGAAATCCTTGGGGGAGACCTTTGGTCAGCAGTGCACGCCTTTCGGCTGATATGATCACACAATAAGCCAGACAATTAAAAAAATATTAGTGTGCGCCCGCGACTTCGTACTCACTTTATTCCTTATCTCGTGGTAAATTCGAAAAATCATATTATTATTCCTACACAAAGGAACCTCTGTGCAAATTCCACCTTTGTATATAGGTCAATGGGTTGGACTGGGCATTACTTTTTTTTATACATACCTATTTCATAATTTTGTAAGGTATTCACTCACCTCACATATAATCATATTAGAACCATAGATAACATAATAATATACAGGTTGTAACAAAATTGGTGTAAGAGCTTAACGAGGAATCAGAGATGAGGAGATCCATGGCTTTACAGAGGTAGTGGGCGAGCCACATAGTTCGTAGAACGGACGGCCATTGGAGAAGCAAAATTATCTAGATTCTAGAGCATACCGCGCCCCTTCAGTTTAGCGATTCTGTGAGCTATGTCGGTTACTTTAGTTCTCCTACTGATCTCCTCGTTTCTGAATCGATCACGCAGAGAAACCGCACCGGAAAACGTAGCGTAGGCAGGCCTCCCACGCGGTGGACCGACGACCTGGTGAAAATCGCGGGAAGCCGATGGATGCGGGTAGCGCGGGACCGGTCGTCGTGGAAATCCTTGGGGGAGGTCTTTGTCCAGCAGTGGACGTTTTTCGGCTGATATGATGATGATGATGATGAGACCGCTCACCGGTAGACGTTGCGTACAGGATGGTACAGGCTTACCATTCGGTGAATAGACAACCTAGAGAAGGTCGCGGGAAGCTGCTGGATGCGGGCAGCACAAGACCGGTCGTTGTAAAACTTCTATGAGCAGTCGTGGACGTCTTTTTACAGAAACTGTGACATTATGAAATTCAACATGGCGGCCGCTAGACGGGATTGTCCGAAATCGACTTTCGAACTATCTTGTTGCTCTAGCAAGTGATTTGTTTTATTGAATAAATCTTTAGGAACGGTGCATTCCTACTCGACGAGAGCAAAGGGAGATATCTCCGCCACGCGAGGTGGTATGCCTGGGGTCCGGCCGTGGACCGATCGTTATTTTTTTTTTCGAAATGACAAGCTTGTTGTTGGCCGTTGGGGCCTTTACAACTTCACCGGACAGGGGAGGCGAGTACGGAAGCGCTCAACCTAGTGCAAATCAAAAAGATGCAACTGCCTAAGGGCGCCCAGGTGAGCACGGACCTCGGTTTAGGTCGTTGTTTGGACGTGGGAGGATCGGAGAGAAGCGGCCTGGTATATTGCCGGTAGCGCTTGTAAGCGCCAGAAGCGGGGGGACGCCGCCCTCGCCGGCGAGGGCAGAATGTCGGTGCAGTGTTTCTCTGTGGGTTAGGGGGCGAGGTCAGGGCAGCTACGGCTAGCGTGGTCGGGTCGTCGGGGTCAGTGAGTCAGTGTCTGGGGCGGCGTTTACGAGTATGGGGTTGGGGTGGTGTTCGGCAGACTTAAAGTATCGGATGGATGCCTGCTTCAGGTATTGAGCTATAATGGGGAGCTCTAAATCGCAATGGAGATTTTCATTCCGTAGAAACCACGGGCAGCCCGTGGCTCTACGCATGAAGCGATTTTGGATGGTTAGGGGGCGGGGTCAGGGCAGCTACGGCTAGCGTGGTAGGGTGCCTGGGTGCTAGCGTGGTCGGGTGCCGATCGTTGATGATTGGTATCTGTATATATACTCAGCGCTAAAGAAATTCTAATAGCGCGTTCTAGATGTCGTATTTCTTTTGTTCTTTCGTCGCTTGTGTTAATGTTCAGTGGCGGGTTACTGCAGTTGCCGCCACAAATCCATTGTTTTATTGCCGAGATCGGAAATATTTTAGAAAAGAAATGTTTTTGATTACCTCATCATAGTTGTATTCTTCATTGGTGTGCGCTTCCAATTCTGGAGATGGCAGAACCAATATATCCACATTCTGGAAAAAAAAATACAATCCATATAGTGCCTTGGCATCTGTACATGTTTATAATCATATACGTCCCCACTGAGGGGTTCGAGCCTACCCTGAATTAAGGCGAATCGGGCCTTAGTCGACCACGCGGGCCCAGTGCGGGTTGGTCGACTTCACACACAACCTTCGAGTTTCTTCGGAGGCGTGTGCACGTTTCCTCACGATGTTTTGATTCACCGTAAGAGCATCGAATAAACGAAGATATGAAATCGAAATTCGAAAACACATTGATACGTGGCGGGATTCGAACCACGACCTCCCGGACAGGGGGTAGCGGCCCTTGCCATTACGCCACCGACGCTCGACGCAATGTTTAATACGGAAGCAAAATAAATGTTTTTGGAATGTGAGCTTACTAGAGTAAAGAAAATAACCACAGTTCTGCACTTTTTCAATATTTAATCGTTTTAATTAAAAACTACAATTAATTTTTGAAAATCCAACTGGCATATTGAAGTGTGTGTTTAGACTAATCGACTAAGAAAATTAAGAGTTATCAAATCGGTCTGGTTAGCCTGTGGAATGCATATATCTCTTTTTTAAAGAGGTATCTTTGATATATTTTTTTCTATTATAAAAGTTTTAGATTATACAGCGTACTGCGGCAGATTATACAGAAGACTGAAGAGTACAATCAGCAACTATACTTGGCGTTTCTGGACTATGAGAAAACCTTTGATTCTGTCGAAACCTGGGCTGTGCTACAGGCTCTCCAGCGGTGCCAAATGGACCATCGATACATCAGGGTGTTGAAGTGTCTGTATGAAAACGCCACCATGTCGGTTCGCCTCCAGGATCAGAATTCGAAACCTATCCAGTTGCAGCGAGGGGTGAGACAGGGAGACGTTATATCTCCGAAACTGTTCACCGCCGCCCTGGAAGATGTTTTTAAGCTTCTGGACTGGGGTGGACTCGGCATCAATATCAACGGCGAGTACATATCCCACCTCCAATTCGCTGACGATATCGTGGTCATGGCTGAGACTCTGGAAGACCTAAGCACAATGCTCGATGGCCTCAGTAAAGTCTCATAACAAGTGGGCCTTAAAATGAACATGGACAAGACGAAAGTAATGTTAAATGTCCGTGTCGCATCCACCCCTCTAAAGGTCTACACTAGAAGTTTTTGACGAATATGTATACCTGGGACAAACAGTCCAGGTAGGCAGGTCCAACTTCAAGAAAGAGATCAATTGACGAATCCAACTCGGCTGGGCAGCGTTCGGGAAGCTTCGCAATATCTTCACGTCCCAAATACCGCAGTGTCTCAAGACTAAGGTCTTTGACCAGTGTGTGTTGCCAACTTGCCAGTGATGACTTACGGAACTGAGACATGGTCGCTTACTATAGGCCTCACAAGAAGGCTCAAGATCACCCAAAGGGCAATGGAGCGTGCTATGCTCGGAGTTTCTCTTCGTGATCGAATCAGAAACGAGGAGATCCGCAGGAGAACTAAAGTAACCGACATAGCTCACAGAATCGCTAAACTGAAGTGGCAGTGGGCAGGGCACATAGCTCGTAGAACAGATGGCCGATAGGGCAGTAAAGTTCTCGAGTGGCGGCCGCGCACCGGAAAACGTAGCGTAGGCAGGCCTCCCACGCGGTGGACCGACGACCTGGTGAAGATCGCGGGTAGCCGATGGATGCGGGCAGCGCAGGACCGGTCGTCGTGGAAATCCTTGGGGGAGGCCTTTGTCCAGCAGTGGACGATTTTTGGCTGATATGATGATGATGATGATGATGATTATAAAAGTTAACGAATCGTGTTGCTGTAACTGACGAAATAAAATCATTGAAATGAAGAATCAGGTTACAAAATATCACTTTCGTATGTTTTGTAATTGCTGAGAAAAATCGAGATCTCTGCGACCGAAGTTGTTGTCTATCTGACGTAAAGAAATGATTTGTCTTAATATTTTTTTATTATAACTGTAATTAATTTTATAATGTATTTTTCTACGCAACGTATGTTCTTATGAAATAAATGAACTTGAACTTGAAGGTAAGCACCTACTGAAGAGGATTGTGAAGCTGCGACTTTTTATACAAACGGCGTTAACGATTTTCACCTCTTAAATGTTAACGGATTTGGACCAATTTTTGAAAGGTTGTCAGTCAGAACAAAAGCTAGGCTTATACGTTTTTGTTTTTTGCAACCAACTTAACAAGTTTAATTTTAGTGTCATTCACGTGTTTTTATACAAAACTAATTTCGTGCATTGTTTGTTTATTTAAAAAACGAAACGTATAAACCTAGCTTTTGTTCTGACTGACAACCTATCAAAAATTGGTCCAAATCGGTTAATATTTAAGAGGTGAAAATCTTTAACACCGTTTGTATGAAAAAAAATATTTTCGCCATGGGTTCACAGTCCTCTTAAGATTCCTTCGCTGTTATCATTAAGGCAACACTTACCGACTTAGCAGCATCTTTTATGAACGAAGCATATTTTTCAGTCTGATACTCTTTCTTCAACACCACACCAGCTTTGTACGTATTCTGAAAAAGATTAACAGAATCTATGAGTATGAGACCGTACCTCATTTGTGTTTACGACAAGTGTGTGTGACCGCCTCAGTGACGTAATGAATTAGATTAGCTTCACATCAGGAGGTCGCGGGTTCGATTTCCAGCGCAGTCTATCTTTGTAAGACTTGGTTTGGTTGGTGGAAGGGCATTTTCTAAGCCCGCCTGGCTAGCTACCACCATCTAAGTCTTGCCGCCAAACATCAATGTTAACAGCATTGATGTGTTCTGGCTTGAAGATAAGATAGCAAGTTTCCCATTGCGTGCGTTTGGGAACCTTGGTAGGCCCGCTTCCATCTTCGGCATCATCGTCAACAGGTGAGATGATGCCAAGGGCTTACCAATTATTGTGGATAAAAAAAGTAATAGTAATAAACTAATAACCAGACTCTCCGCTCCTCTGACAATCTCTGCCTGTACATTCCTACTCACTCTACTAACTTCTACGAACTCTCATTTACTGTTCAAGCTGTCCAGCTTTTGAATTCTCTACCCGTTTCCATCCGACAAGCACCTTCTCTTAACTCTTTTAAAAATATGTTTTTAGCACATCTATTCAAAAATAGCAGTTTGGTTCCTCGAAAACAGGTACTAAAATATTTCTCACTAGCTGTTTTCCTCGGTTTCACCCGCGTGGACAACGTTTCAATGACTTTTCGAGGCAACGCAGAGCGTGGAAAAAAGTAGCCTATGTATTAATCCAGGTCCTAATCTGTCTACCTACCAAATTTCAGCCAGATCCATTCAGTAGTTTTTGCGTGAAAGAGTAACAAACATACATCCATACATTCTTACAAACTTTCGCGTTTATAATATTTGTAAGATAGGAAGCCTAATAGAGGTGATGAAAATTAAGTCTAGTGTCCACCTCGGGAGCAACACTATTTTAAAATTGAGTGACGTACTTTGAATCCCTCGCTGCGCTGAGGATTCTACTTTAAAATCCTATGCTGCGCTCGAAATTTAAAAAAAACACTCTCGACTTCAAAATAGTTGTTTGCTTCTTAGCTAAAGAAAGTCTTCAATCAGCGTTAACATGCTATTCCTTGTTTTACTCATGTATTTTTGTAATAAAGGTAGTAAAAACAAGGATAGTTGCCCCAGGGGTATAGTTGCCCCGATTGTAATTAGTTTCGCGGATGAATCGCATGCTATTTTGTTAATGTATCGAAAGACTCGTCAACTAAGTTGACCATGTCTTATGTATGTCTCTGTGCGATTGCATGGAAAGGCAAAATTCGATCAAAGAATTTGCGAGATAGATGTCCTTCTCGTCTACATCTATCCTAAACGTATTTACATGATATATATGTGCCAGGAAAATTGTATAATTATTCATTTTACATACGGTCAGGCAAATTGTATAATTCGTCCGTATGTAAACGGTCAGGCAAAATGTAAAATTCGGTACGCAGATTGTAAAATGCCGAGCCAGGCAAATTTTAATAATTGGTCCGTATATAAAAGGTCAATGGCGAGTCAGGAAAATTGTCAAAATGCCGTACGGCAGATTGTAAATGAGCTTGCGAAGCGAGCGATGTCAGGTTCGGTAAGGTTTGATTGATTTAACTGTCAAAGAGCCTCGCGAAACGAGTCTCCCCGTCCCCGCCCTCGCCATTATATAATTTGCCTGACATTTGCCTGATCGTATGTAAAATTACGAATTATACAGTATGCCTGCGACATATATAATTATGATGAGGATAGATGGAGCGTGCTATGCTCGGAGTTTCTCTGCGTGATCGAATCAGAAACGAGGAGATCCGCAGGAGAACTAAAGTAACCGACATAGCTCACAGAATCGCTAGACTGAAGTGGCAGTGGGCAGGGCACATAGCTCGTAGAACAGATGGCCGATGGGGCAGTAAAGTTCTCGAGTGGCGACCGCGCACCGGAAAACGTAGCGTAGGCAGGCCTCCCACGCGGTGGACCGATGACCTGGTGAAGGTCGCGGGAAGCCGATGGATGCGGGCAGCGCAGGACCGGTCGTCGTGGAAATCCTTGGGGGAGGCCTTTGTTCAGCAGTGGACGATTTGTGGCTGATATGATGATGATGAGGATAGATGTCCCAAAATATAGGATTCGTAAAAAGACGATTAACACCTTTTATTCAATTTTCAAGGTGAGTAGGATATTCATAATTAAAAATAGCCAGTGTCTTAAAAAATATTCAAACTGTTAAATTTTCAAGAATATCATATGACAAGATTTTATTTAACTTGCAATGTATGTATTATGTTTTTTCGGGTGGAATCTTGCAAGTTAAATTTAACCCTCTTCCCGGTTTCCGATTGAGCTAAAATTATGCATGCATATGTATATCGCGTGACAATGCAATATGAAAAGCTTGTACCTAAATGTTTTTAGGTTGTTAGAAAATTATTTTATTGAACAAATTAAATTCTTGTAGTTCAATCTAAACAGAGAATTCATTGTTTATGCCTAACTTATAGCTTCATTATCATCAGCACAATAATTGTAAGGAACTATCTCAATAACACCATTAACACCTTTTATTAAATTTTCAAGGCGAGCATAATGTACCTGCCTGATGATAATTAGACCCTACAGCTCAAAAGAGCTGCACTAGCAGTGCCTACGTGACATGTACCTCGTATGGAACACCATGCAGTCATAGTAAAAAGAAAGAATAGTAGGTTATCTTAATTCAATGGTTCATCGCGCGGTTTGCATGTGTACGCGTCAGTAGGCACTTTCTAAAGAAGTCGTTCTTATTATTGTAGTCTGCGTGCATGCCTACTGACGCGCACACATACAAACCGCACGATGTACCATTGAATTAAGATAACCTACTATGATGCAGTTACCTGTACATTATTGTTTTTATACAGGGTATAACAATAAAATTGGAAACGGTAAAAACATTACAAAACCGATTTTAATCGCAAAAAACAAGTACAATTTTGATAGTTTTTGTTAATTTCCCGAAAAAGTACTGATATCAAAATCAGATAAAATTTATAAGGGAACAACTTGTCAACATACCCACTATCCTATAAAAAAAACTGGTTGTCTGTGAAGTTGGTTTACGGACGATAATTTTACGTGGAACGTGTCACAAGCCGAACGCTTAGGCCGATCGTGCCTCTCTATCGCTTGTTCCGCGCTCTCGCTTGCACGTTCGGCTCAGGCGGGACGTGACAAATGAGGTCTTCACACCCCGGACACTGCATACAACGGTCGTGGAATGACATTTCTAAAAACAAATGACGGAGCAAACAAAATCACGGCAAAATCCTATACGTTCGAGGACCAAATTATAACCAATCTGTATCAATTTGCGTGACGGAGGGGTGAGGTCGGAATCTAGAGAGCGGCAGGGAGTGTCCATACTGTATGTTTGTACTAACTAATACATATATTATATTATACTTTGGTATGGTATAACATTAATTGATAAAGGCATTATCTCACCTGATGGTAAGTGACGATGATGCCGAAGATTAAATCGTGATTACCAAGATTTCCCAACGCAATGGGGAACTGGCTATCTTATCTTCATGCCCTCGTTACTATGCCAGGCCGTCCATCACCTTAAATTCAATTATTTCAGAGGGATCTAACCTCTCAACTGACCTCTACCGGCAGCCGAAATTCGACAGACAGGGTTCTTTCTTATCTAAATAAAATATTGAGTGTTTCCATTTAAATATTATTCTAATTGGGGTGTTTTACTTTTTTCTTTTCATTGTTTTTACTTTAATATTATGATACCTAATAATAATTTTCGAAAAACGTAAAAATATTTTAAAAGCTTTTAATATTGCATACTTAAGCATTCAAAATTTCAGCTCAATTGGAAACCGGGAAGTGGGTCAACTTTAACTTGCAATATTTCACCCGAACAAACATACAATTTAAATAAAAGCTTGTAAAAAGACGAGCATTA
Source organism: Coleophora flavipennella (assembly GCA_947284805.1). Lineage (NCBI taxonomy): Eukaryota > Metazoa > Arthropoda > Insecta > Lepidoptera > Coleophoridae > Coleophora > Coleophora flavipennella. The sequence goes on along the minus strand of OX369303.1, from coordinate 8,815,545 downwards.
TTTAGTTTAAGTGTACTATTATTATCGTCTGTGGTTTAAGTGCCTACGTGACGTTCCTCTTGTAGAAACGTCCTGGAATTACCCAGGGAAGCATGGCTTAATAAAGACATAAGTACAAAAGAAGGGTATCCCTGATGAATGAAAGAGAAAGATGATATGACTGCCAGAGAGAGAAAGAACAATAACACGCCGCGCCGGAGATGCATGATCAAACGACTGATGGACAGAATAAAATTAGGACGGTAACAAACAAAGCTGTTTTTTTTTTAGATTTGGAAACCATTTCATTGGCATATAAAAAAAACCGGCCAAGTGGGTTTCGGATCACGCAAAGTAAAGGGTTCCGCAGTCATATTTCAATTATATTTTATTGAGAGTCCCTAAAGACCTTCAGTTATTTCAAGTTTCTATTCTTACTTAATATTATAAATGTGAAAATGTTTTGTTTGTTTGTTACCTTTTCACGCTTCAACGCCTTGACCAATCGTTATGAAATTTGACATGCAGGTAGCCTGTGTCACGGGGAAGGACATAGGCTACTTTTTATCCTGTGAAAATAGCATAGTCCGATGCAGTTCCCTTAGGAACAAAAAAACTTGAAAAAATACCTTTTTTTGGTTAATTTTTTAACATTGCAACGGAACAATATATATAGTTGTGATTTTTTTCACAGAGATGGTTGAGGGGGTAGAAAACGACATATTTCACTAATTAGCATATCCTGAAATATTTCCCGAGGGATCTAGGGAAACTCATTTCCACGCTCGTGCACGTCGGCCTCGCAACGGAGCAACGGATTGAAGTGATTTTTGTAGGGAATTGGTTGAGGGGTTGAGAAGTGATATAGACTGCTAATCAGATAAGCCCGATCTGGGATAGGAAAAAACATCTCGAAAAAACTCATGACCACGCTCGCGAGCCGCTTGCAGCTCGCGCACCACTCACCCTCAAAGACAATCATAAAAACGACGTTCACGCGGGCAAAGCCGCGGGCAAAAGCTAGTATCAAATAGCTTAGGAACACTACGAGGGAGTGTAACACACCTTATTAACGGCTTTGGCGTCCTGTATCTTTCAAACGATACACCTGGTAAAAATATATTCATAAAAAACCGACTTCCATCGCAACAACTTAGTACATTTTTGCATTATTATTTTTGGTTTTTGTTAATGTTCTAATAAAGTACTTCACCGAGTTTAATAAAATTTATATGGAACAACACGGGAAGCAATAGCTTACAATTAAAAAAAGAATCATAAAAATCGGTTCACCCAAATCAAAGTTCCCAGGTCCCACGTCCACCAGGTCAAAAGTTCTGAGGTAACACACATAAAAAAACATACAGTCAAATTGAGAACCTCCTCCTTTTTGGAAGTCGCTTGAAAACACAATTTATTTTTAAAATCCTTGTTCAACAATACCCCACACGCTATTTTACTCTCGTAATTAGATCAATCTAGTTTTATGATAAATTTCATGAAATTCATTTCTATGTAAAATTGATTATTCTTTGATTATGAAGGACGAAAGTAGAGACAGGACAGAAAGAACAATCCAACAATCAATTTTACAAAAAATATAAGTACAAAATTTTTGCCATTGTATGCAAACCAAACCGAATGTAAACACAATTTTCATGCCTAATGAATGAGGGTTATGCTGCAAAGTGCTACTAGCATGGTCATCGTCAATCACGCAGGTTAACATACTATTTTCACATCACACTCATACTAATCAAATCAAATAAAAATGACATTAGTACTTATCAAACTGACATAAATGATACAATTGAATCTGTAATTAAATGGCTTTCTGACAATAATTTAAGTATAAATCTGGCAAAAACTAAATACGTACAATTTTCATTACCTAGAAATAATAATTTACATTTAGACATACGATATAGAAATACAGTGCTAGAAGAATGTGATAATATGAAATTTTTGGGTCTAATACTAGATAAGAAGCTTAATTTTCAGTCATATGCAGATAACCTATGCAACAGAATAAATCGTTTCGTGTACGTCTTAAGTAGACTGACTAAAACAGTCTCACAGAAAACTGATATAACAGCGTACTATGGCTATGTAGCATCAGTACTAAGATATGGGTTATTGATTTGGGGTAATTGTTCCTTAGCCAACAAAATCTTTATAGCCCAAAAGAAATGTGTTCGTGCTATCTGTAATGTTGGCCCGTACCATACGTGTAGGACGCTATTTCCAAAGCTTGGCATACTCACTCTCACTGACATGTATATCCTCGAGTGCAGTAAATTTGTAAAATTGTATCCACATTTTTTTCACAAAGCTAGCGAAGTGTACCCTAGGAACACGAGAAATCCTGAAAAGCTTGTCCTTAACTGCTGCCCTAGAACCACTATGTACCATAAACACTGCTACAGTTTGAGCATTAAAATATTCAATAAATTACCAAGTGAATTCAAAAGTCTTCCACTCCCTCTAATGACTAAGAAAATGCAAAAGTGGTTACTGTCTCATAATTTCTACAATTTAAATGAATTTTTTGACTTAAAATTGTAATTGATTATATTGTGACTAATTTATACCTTATGTTTACATATCATAATATCACTGACCTAGTATTATTGTAATTATTACCTTAATATTTGCATGCTGTTTTTAATAGCTAAACATGAGTGCTATATAACTTTAAAGATCTCTGTATACCGTGTTTAAGGCAAATAAATGATTTTCTATTCCTATTCTATTTCTAATATTATAAACTAACTGTTTCCCGCGGCTTCACCTGCTTGGACAACGTTTTTATGACTTTTCGCAAGCGGCTCACGAGCGTGAAAAAAGTAGCTTGTGTGTTAATCCAGATCCCAATCTGTTTACATACCAAATTTCAGCCAGATCCGTTCAGTAGTTTTTGCGTGAAGAAGTAACAAACATACACACTCACAAACTTTCGCCTTTATAATATTAGTGTGATGTGAAAGTTTGTTTTATTTTTCTCCTCTCATTTTTTTATTTAATTTATTCTCAATATTATGTATGTGTGTTTGGTGACACGGAATCAATAAATGTCTTATGTCTTATGGCTAAAACGGCTATGAACTAATGGCATTTGTTTTAACCATTTCCGTGCTTCGTTAGTGCCGGCAGCTATCACTGGATATCCTACTAATAGTAAAAACTAGCCCGCGGCTATGTCCGCGTTTTTCGATTTTCCCGTGGGCGTAAGACGTTTTCCCGGGGTAAAAAGTAGCTTATGTTCTATTCCAGGGCCTAACCTATAATATGTGTGCCAAGATTCATCCCAATCCGTCCAGTGGTTGAAGCGTGTAAGAGTAACAAACATCCATACATACAAACTTTCACATTTTAGTATGAGTAAAATGTGATAGTTTGTATGTATGGTGTATGTATTTGTTTGTTACTCTTTCACGCAAAAACTACTGAACGTATGTGGCCGAAATTTGGTAAGTAAACAGATTAGGACCTGGATTAACATATATGCTACTCCATTCCACGCTCGTAAGCCGCAACTATGTTCACGCGAGCGAAGCCGCTGGCAAAAGCTAGTCAGTTGGTAAAGCAGCTTGAAAATTTTGACAGTGGGGTTCGCCACTAGCCCTACAACTTCCACCCACCCGGACCTGGTCCCTGTGCCTGTGTGTGGAGTATGACCTAAACTTCCGAGTTTGATAAGAGAACCACACCCCAGAGTTGAAGTGGCAGAGGGCAGGGCACATAGCTCGTATAACAGATGGCCGTTGGGGTAGTAAAAATCTCGAGTGGCGACCGCGCACCGGAAAACGTAGGCTAGGCAGGCCTCCCACGCGATGGACCGACGACCTGGTGAAGATCGCAGGAAGCCGATGGATGCGGGCAGCGCAGGACCGGTCGTCGTGGAAATCCTTGGGGCAGGCCTTTGTCCAGCAGTGGACGTTTTTCGGCTAATATGATGATGATGGATGACCCCAGAATTGGAGAGGCTATAATTTGCAAAACACACACACAAACTGGAATAGGCATTTTAGAATAGTCTATAACCGACCTTAGCCGCACAAAGATTATTTTGGGTATATTTTCTGTTGTGTTTTTGCTTGTTTGATACGGAGCAGTATGAAGCTTGAGATAAGGATTTTTTTGGGAAAAAATTTACGTATTGCTAAAATGTAAATACAATACAATTTTTTATTGATAACTTCCTTGTTACACGTCAAAGTTTATAGTATAATAGGTACCTACCTACCTGCCTACCTAAAGGTTGTAAAAAAATTGGTGTAGAAACCGTTATTTATCTTATTGTTATCAAATTCACAAAGTTAGTTCGTCAATGACGCTTAAAATCTATGACGTCATTTGTACCCACAAACATATTAGAACAAAATTTCGTTTTTGACAGATTATAAAAAGTAACTCAAATGACAGCAGTCCCATCCCCTATTGTCCGTCAGAATGTCACAGCCGTTTTTCTCGAAGAATATTACAGCTATAACCCTCCCCTTATATATAGCATATCTCTGGCTATAACACTGAAAATTTGTATCGTTATGCAAATTTGTGACCCCTGTAAAGTTATGTTTTTTTTTGTTATTCTTTAGGGTACCTCCCTTACATGTAAAGTGGGGGTGATTATTTTTTGTTCCTTGACCTATCGTGTGGGGTACCATTAGATAGATCTTACAAAACTATTGAGAGTTTGCTAAAATCATTTTTCCGAATAGTGATTCGTTTACTACATGTATTCGTTTACTATATGTTATGTTTTTGACAGTCTATGTATGTACGTATGTATGGATGGATGGTCGTCTGTTCCCTCGTATATCCTAAACCACTTAACCGATCTTGACAAATTTTTTTTGTATGTTTAACTCTCCTATATAATCCGCCATGTTGATTTTTTTATATGCTATTAATCATATGACACACGGAGTGATGGCACAAATCCAAAGACACCACATTTACATGTAGTATTCGTTTACTATATGATATGTTTTTGACAGTCTATGTATGTACGTATGTATGGATGGATGGTCATCTGTTCCCTCGTATATCCTAAACCACTTAACCGATCTTGACAAATGTGGTGTCTTTGGATTTGTGCCATCATTCCGCGTGTCTAGCATATAAAAAAATCAACATGGCGGATTATATAGGTGAGTTAAACATACAAAAAAAAAATTTTTGATATTCATATCACGTTTGGTATTTGTTGGAAGTGCACGCCCATAACCCCTACAAGCAAAATCGTTATTCCAAGAAATCTGAAAAGTATTTCGAACAGTAAGGCATCGACCAAGTAGGCTTTCTTAGTTTATGATTAATATTCGACCAACCTTAGATGTGCAGTTGGATTTGTAAAAAGTTCGTAGGTTTCCCATACAAAATGTTCTATACCACCTGCAAAACTAACTTAGTTTTTTAAAAGACAACGGAACCCAACTTGCCCGTGGCCCGACAAGCACTTGGCCATTTTTTTATGTCTTTCCTAGCTGTTTCCCGCGGTTTTACCGGCGTGGACAACGTTTCTATGACTTTTCGAGAGTGGAAAAAAATATACGGGTCCTAATCTGTCTACCTACCAAATTTCAGCCAGATCCTTTCAGTAGTTTTTGCGTGAAATAGTAACAAACATACACCCATACATTCTTACAAACTTTAGCTTTTATAATATTAGTAGGATAGAAACAAGAGCCTCCTGGAGACTTAATGCATATAGGTTCATACAGTACATACGTACCTATGTATTTATTTTGTAATGTAAGTACATACGAATGATTGATGCCATATATTTATGTTCCTTTAAAAAAGAGGTAGGTGATAAAAAAGAGGTAGGTAGGTATAAAAAAACAAGCAACTACATTTATATTCAATGGATTTTGGTGTTAATTAAAAGATGTATTTAAATTAAATAGCCTAAAATCGTAAAATTCACGTAAAACTGTTTCAAACTAAGCAGGTAGGTAGGTCTACGAGAGCCAAGACTACTAAATATACAAAAGTATGTACATATGTACGTTTTTATTTAAAGTTCCTTTTGACATACTGAATTTTTAGCTGCAATTTTTAACAAAAAAAAGGCTTAAATTTTTTAAGTTACTCAAAAGTAAAAAACATTATACCGTCTTATTTTATAAAACTTGTTATAATTTAATATGCATAAATAAAAATAAAAAAAAACCACTCCGGGAGTGCCGACAGAAGTGAAAACTTTTTACAGTTTTATAAGTTTTGACCCTCCGAGTCTTCCTGTCGGTGTCTGTAACGGTCGCGAATTTAATGGTCTTTTCCCCATCTCAAAAAATGCCCACCGCACCTGAAGTTTTCACTTCAAAAAAACTTATTACTTACCATAAGAGACAGTGTTAAATTAACGCACAGGGAACACGCAACAATGCCGAACAAAATCCTCATTTTAACAAAAACTTTTTGAAATCACTGGCACCAAAATTAAAAAAGAAATTTAATAAAAATTCAGAAAAGAGATTGAACGCGCGTGTAATAGCGCGTCTTTTTGGTGTGACGTTCGGCAAATGAATGAATGCAGGGCAGGAGGAGAGTGGAGTGAACTCCGCTCCACTGCCCAGCAATGAATGACTGACTGATTACAACGTTTGTTTTTATTATATCATTTTCAAGGAGGAAACTTGTTGATATGCGTAGATGCTATCATTTCACATATTTAGGTACGCTTATTTAGATAGACAACAGGGGAGACTAGTGTAATAATGAATAAGAGCCTACTAAGAAATGAAAATAAATGTAACCTAAGGTAGGGTTTCCGTCCCCGAATCCGGAATACCAGGACATTTCTGTTTAAAAACTGGACGCAATATAAGAACAATAGTTAATAGCAATTACGCATTGAATATAGGATCAATGAAACTCAACTAATAACAAAAATTAAGCTTCAGCCCCTTCATAGGCTAGGTACTGTTTTCTCATTTATCAACAATTTCTTTAAAAAAAGTGTCTAAGGCTTTAGAAGTCCCTGCCTAAGACTGAAATCTTGAGTTTGGTCTTTTTTGATGCTTGTCAATGTCTATCGCACCTCTACTGGGTATAGATATAGTCGATTCTCAAATAAGACAATTCTCCCAAAACCCAGGACACTACTTAAAAATAAAAACTATCCAGGACACCCCAAAAGCAGGACACGTCCTGGGAAAACAAGACGCTTGGCAACCCCAACCCAAGGGAGCCATTTACGAAGTAAATAGTATCTCATCTGTGGCCATTTCTCAGCTACGGCACAATTTTATGTATCTACCCCATTTTACACAACAGACAAGCATAGATAAGAAGATAGATATATAACCATTGAACTACATTACTTAAAGTATAACAATAATTTTTTTTTGTGTATTACTGCTGTAATGTAGCTTTGGATAAATGTTTTATCTATCTATCTACTTAATAGTTTTAACCCGACTGAGCAAGAAGTAGGGTTACGGTTTTCATGTATGTGTATTTATTTATTTCTTTGCCACGCCCTGTAACCTAAACGGCTTGATGAATTTTGGACTGCGAGGTGTCGTTATTAGATTTGTCTTTGAGTGACATAGGATACATATAAATTTAAAAACCCGACTGGACAAAAAATCCACAGATCTCGTGTCTGCCACCTTCGGGTGCATTGAAATGAAGCTACCAAATGAACTTTTTTTTTATTATATGTAGGTATATACAGAGTGTAACAAAATTAATGTAGGTCCCGTTAACTGGTGCTGCTACTCATCAAACTGAACAACTTTTGTCCTACAAGTACTCTGAGATCGCAAAAAAAATTGAACGATCAGCTGATTGATCAATTTTCAATTTTTTTGATAAATATTTTAAAAAATATACATATACACAGACTGTATAAAAATTGGTGTAGGTCCCGTTAACTGGGGCTTCTACTCATCATACTGAAAAACTTTTCCCAACTATGGGTTCATAGTCAATTCGCAAAAAAAATTCCACTCTCCATACAAAAATACACAAAATTGGTCAATCAGCTGATCGTTTTGTATGAAGAGTTCAAGTATGAAGAGTTTTTTTTGCGATCTCAGTAAACTTGTAGAACAAAAGTTGTTCAGTTTGATGAGTAGAAGCCCCAGTTCACGGGACCTACACCAATTTTTATACACCCCGTATATGTATTTTTTTTAATATGTATTTATCAAAAAAATACAAAATAGGTAGTAGTTAGTGTAATAAAAGTATTAATCTCATTCTATATTAAAAGTGGACACTTTTGTTTGAAAATCTATCATAAACAATAATATTGGTTTTTAATAGGTATTATATTTTTAATAGGTACTAGCTGCAAAACCCGGCGTTGCTCGGGTTAAAATACATCGCATGTTTAATGGTATAAAAAATATTTGAGGATGCCTTTTTTAACGTAGATAATATAGATTTCTATCTTAGATATTGAAAGACTTAGTCGACCATTAAATATGAGGTGTATAGAAAGTATATTTAATTAATCTGTTCACTCTTGGCTTCAATTGATCTTTTCGCGACTGTAAACACGGTTCAACTGACAAAAAGTCACTGATTTTCGGTTTATATACCGTTGGAAATCGAAATTTCTAGTATCAGAAAACTCTAGAACATTCCGATGTACTTAATTACGATCTGGATCGTCCGGATTAATTTCAATAGTTGCACAGATTTCGGAACTTTCTAGAAGCTTCTAGATTATTCCAGTCATTTCTAGAACTATCTAGAGCATTCCATATCGATTTTTACACTTGCACACAATTTTGAATCTTTCTAGATCTTTCCAAACATTTCTAGAACTTTCTAGACCATTCCATACCGATTTTAGCAGTCGCACACAATTTTGGAACTTTCTAGATCATTCCAGAAATTTTTAGAACTTTCTGGAAGATTCCATACCGATTTTAGCAGTCACACACAATTCAGGAACTTTCTAGATCATTTCAGAAATTTTTAGAACTTTCTGGAACATTCCATACCGATTTTAGCAGTCACACACAATTTTGGAACTTTCTCGATCATTCCAGAAATTTTTAGAACTTTCTGGAACATTCCATAACGATTTTAGCAGTCACACACAATTTTGGAACTTTCTAGATCATTCCAGAAATTTTTAGAACCTTCTCAAACATTCTAGATAATTTTTAGAACTTTCTGGAACATTCCATACCGATTTTAGCAGTCACACACAATTTTGGACCTTTCTAGATCATTCCAGAAATTTTTAGAACTTTCTGGAAGATTCCATACCGATTTTAGCAGTCGCACACAATTTTGGAACTTTCTAGATCATTCCAGAAATTTTTAGAATTTTCTGGATCATTCCATATCAATTTTAGCAGTCACATACAATTTTGGAACTTTCTAGATCATTCCAGAAATTTTTAGAACTTTCTGGAACATTCCATACCGATTTTAGCAGTCACACACAATTTTGGAACTTTCTAGATCATTCCAGAAATTTTTAGAACCTTCTCAAACATTCTAGATAATTTTTAGAACTTTCTGGAACATTCCATACCGATTTTAGCAGTCACACACAATTTTGGACCTTTCTAGATCATTCCAGAAATTTTTAGAACTTTCTGGAACATTCCATACCGATTTTAGCAGTCACACACAATTTTTGAACTTTCTAGATCATTCCAGAAATTTTTAGAACTTACTGGAACATTCCATACCGATTTTAGCAGTCACACACAAATTTGGAACTTTCTAGATCATTCCAGAAATTTTTAGAACTTTCTGGAACATTCCATACCGATTTTAGCAGTCGCACACAATTTTGGAACTTTCTAGATCATTCCAGAAATTTTTAGAACTTTCTGGAACATTCCATACCGATTTTAGCAGTCACACACAATTTTGGAACTTTCTAGATCACTCCAGAAATTTTTAGAACTTTCTGGAACATTCCATACCGATTTTAGCAGTCACACACAATTTTGGAACTTTCTAGATCATTCCAGAAATTTTTAGAACTTCCTGGAACATTCCATACCGATTTTAGCAGTCACACACAATTTTGGAACTTTCTAGATCATTCCAGAAATTTTTAGAACTTTCTGGAATATTCTAGATCGATTGTTACACTTGTACACATTCTGGAGTTTTCTAGATTATTCCAGAAATTCCAAAAAAAATTTAGAACTTTCTAAAAGTTCCCATGAGTTAGAAAAGGACAGATATATATCTGAATACATTTTCGCCACCCACAACCACCCACTTCCACCCACCGCGACCAAACTCCCTTACTCCCACCTGGAGACCAAGGGGTATTTACCACCCCAACGGGAAGTTGATTGGAGTTAGTGGTGATAGAGAAAACCCTGGCTTTACGTACTAACATAAGCATTTTATATATATATATAGATTATAGGTGTTTTTAATAGGTGCATGCTCGCTTAAATGTTCGTGCTGATGGTGGCGCATCGGGAGCCGGGTCGTTCCTTTCCCTCTAATATGGTTGATGGGAGCGATGGCTGACTCTCGCGTTATACTCGTGACCGGGTGCTGTCCGTGTGAACTGGCCTACTCTTGTTAAATACATTCAATGATTTATAAGTATAACTTTTCGTGTCATATTGTTTTCATGTTCTAATGACATAATCTGGTTAATCCTTGTTAAACAAGGATTTAATTTTGACGTTATTCACTAATTATTGTTTCTTTCTTGATTCTTCACAAATGAGATTGTTATTATTATTTTATGACTATCAGAAAGAGTGTAATTTGCACCTATTTTGAATAAATATATTGAATTGAAAAATGTAATTGAGCGTCGGTGGCCGGTGGCGTAACGGCTAGGGCCACCGCCTCCTGTCCGGGAGGTCGTGGTTCGAATCCTGCCACGTACCAATGTAATTTCGAATTTAGATTTTATATGTACGTTTATCCGACGCTCTTACGGTGAAGAAAAACATCGTGAGGAAACCTGCACACGCCTGCGGAGAAACTCGCAGGTTGTGTGTGAAGTCGACCAACACGCACTGGGCCCGCGTGGTCGACTGAGGCCCGATCGATCGCCCTAATTCAGGGTAGGCTCGAGCCCCTCGGTGGGGACGTATACGAGCTGATATGATGATGACTATATGTAATGCATATTCATTTAATCACAGAGAATCACTTTGTCCAAAAACAATCATGCTCCTAAACATTCACCGTCATTACCGTGCTCACGCACTTTGCTTTTTTTTCTGACCAAAACAGGACGAAATACGACCGCATTTTTCAAATTTTTTCGATTTCCAAAAAAAAGTTTCACAGTTTTTTTTTCATTTTGTAGCCCTCGTCGAGACGCGCCTTTTGACATCCCAATCAGTTACGTAGTCCCAAAAACTACGACACCAGGGCGATGTCGCACTTTCGCTGAAAATCGGGCCTGTACCGAAACGACAAAAAAACCATTTTTAATGTTAAAAAACAACAAAAAAAAAGGCGCGATTGTAAATTGCAATATCTTACTAATGTAAGTTACTATGCGTGCCAACGGCGTGATATCTGCCTGATTGCTAAATGATAAAGATAATACATATAAATACATGATTGATAAATCGTTAGCTGATACCTGAATTTCACATTATCTTCGGGAAATACAAACAAAACAGTTGAGATTAGGTTTTACAAAACTCAAAAAAATTACCATTTTCGTAAGCTGTAACATTCAATGAGGATGCTAGCCTCCGACAAATGCTTTGGTTTAGAAATCTATGGTCCAGAGAGTCTTGACCTTCGACAATTTGGCTGGCTTGCCGACCCTTAGAGGATCTTGACCAGCGACAAATTCACGGCTTCACGACCCAAAGTGAATCTGGCCTCTATAAAACCTGCTGGCCTAGCTACCCATAGATGATTTGAGCTTAATAAAATCCGCTGACTCATATAGACATTCTTGAATTTTAACAAATTCGCTGATAGATTAGCCTAGCCACCCATAGGGCATCATGACCTCCGACAAATTCGCTGGTTTAACGATCCATAAAGAATCTGGCCTCCATCAAATCTGCTGACCTAGCTTTGACCTCCGACAAATTCGCTGTCTTAATGACCCATAAAGGATCTGACCTCCAAAAAATCCACTGACCTGACTGACCCATAGAGGATCTCGACCTCCGACAAAATCACTGGCTCAACGACCCATAGGCTTTTGTCCGCGTTCACAATGATGTTTTACTGGCAAAAATCTCAGACTCAGGGTTTACTCTACACTAAGACTATTACTAATTACTAAGACTATTCTCCAGCTATCTTGCAAACCGTACGCAGTATGTCTGTTTGTTAGACGATAAATCTGACTCCTACACAACAAGTTCTGGTGTTAGCCAATTGAGCACTTTGGGCCCAACATTGTTCTTATTGATGATCAATGACCTGCCTTCTATGGTCTGAACTTCCGGATGCCTAATGTATGCTGATGATATAAAGTTTTTCTTCAGTGTCGCTGATGTAACAGAGTGTGAGGCGCTTAAGCGCGATATCGATTCTGTAACTGAATGGAGTGTAAAAAACCAGTTAGAGTTTAACGTTTCAAAATGTAAAGTGATGACTTTCACTAGAAGAAAGATGCCTCTAATCTATCAGTACAGTATCGCCGGTGACGCGCTGGAGCGCACCACACACATGCGGGACTTAGGGGTATACCAAGATGCAGAACTCACTTTCAATCCTCATATTGAACAACTTTGCAAACGTGCGTCTACATCACTTAGTTTTGTAATGAGGCAAACTGCACGCTTTCAAAATCGCAATGCAATTACGATTCTAATAAATTACGCCTTTGAAGCAAGAAGCACGTTAGAGTATAATTCCATCATATGGGATCCCCACGAGACTAAATAATATTCCATAATGCTAGAACGAATTCAACGTAAGTTTGCACGTTACCTATATAAGAAGCTACAGGGCTACTATCCCTTTTTTTCTGTCTCTGTTCGTGACAGAAATGATAGGCCTTAACACTCTTGAGTTGCGACGCAAAACTGCCCTTATGATTCAGTATTATCGACTTGTGAATGGTAATGTAGATGATTGCAATACACTGTCCCGGTGTAGGCTATTCACTCCGCAAAATGCGTGTCGCCTCCGCTGGAGGGGCCGCACGTGTGCACCGCCACCACTCAGCGCGCGCCCACGGCTCGTGCAATCGCATCACTGAATGCTTTGCTTGCTCAACAGCCAAACGTAGATGTGTTTTTCACTAGTTTTAAGAATTTTGTAGAATGTTGTCTGATATTTTTAAGTTAATTGTCTTGCTGCACGCTTTGGTTCGTTGTAAATGTGGCAAGTAATTGTTATAATAAAATAAAATAGAGTATCTGGCCTCCATAAAATTCGCTGACATAGCTGACCCATAGATGACCTTGACTTCCGATAAAATCTTTGGCTTAACAACCCATAAAGGGTCAAGCCTTCATAAAATCCGCTGACCTAGCTGACTCATAGAGGATCTTGACCTCCGCTAAAATCGCTGGCTTAACGACCCATAGAGGATCTAGCCTTCATAAAATCCGCTGACCTAGCTGACTCATAGAGGATCGTGACCTCCGACAAAGTCGCTCGCTTGACTATCCACAGGCGATCTAGCCTTCAAGAAATCCGCTAACCTAGCTGACTCATAGAGGGTCTTGACTTCCGACAAAATTGCTGGCTTGACAACCATTAGAGTATCTGGTCTCCATCAAATACGCTGGCCTAGCTATATATGCATAAAGAATCTTGACCTCCGACCAATTCTCTATTAATTTTATATTAGATTTTTTTTATTGATGAATATCATATTTTTAATACTTATTAACCTATTCCGGACGAAGACAAATGCAAAAAAAAACACAAAAATCATAAAAAATGGTCCAGCCGTTCTTGAGTATAAATGGTGTAACTAACACGATTTTCTTTTATATAATATTAAAATCAGCATGCAAAATTATAATTTCAACAAAAAAAAATTCTAATGGTTACATTATTTGTCTGTCGAATAATGTATTAACATTATTATAAATTGTTTTCAACTAGCCAGTTATTTTTTTTCTTTTCTTATTCTTTCTTTACGCCACGAAGGCAACCTTGATTCTTGATACCTACCTATCAAAATGTTTCATAACACTTACATTGATAAGAGGTAATGTTTTTGTGACCTTTGATAACCTACCAAATATCTACCTAGTATTATCTAAGTACATACCTACCTATCTATAATTATATTAACTTTTCATGCAAACAAAACGTGAAACACGTGTTTCGCTCTTGATAACAAAATTACTTTCTGTTTCTATGATCTTACTAATAATAACAAGACCCTATTTTCTATCCAATTCAGATAAGCATAGAATATAATAGAATTGGAAGAATTATGAATTATGATACGAATTTTCTTATTTATATGTCGCGGGCATTCTGTATGATTCGTCATTTTACATATGGTAAAGGCAAATTATATAATGGCGAGAGCGGAGAGACTCTTTGGCTGTTAAATCAATCAAACCTGACCTAACCTAACATCAGCTCATTTACAATCTGCCGTACGGCATTTTGACAATTTGCTTGGCTCGGCATTTTGCAATCCGCGTACAGAGTTTTACAATTTGTAGCCGATTATAAACGGACAAACTATTACAATTTGCCTGGCTCGGCTCTTTAAAATCAGCATACGAATCATCATCATTACAGCTCATATACGTCCCCACCGAGGGGCTCGAGCCTACCCTGAATCAGGGCGATTAGGCCTTAGTCGACCACGCTGGCCCAGTGCGGGTTGGTCGACTTCACACACAACCTTCGAGTTTCTTCGCAGGCGTGTGTAGGTTTCCTCACGATGTTTTCCTTCACCGTTAAAGCAATCGGTAAGTATGTACGTAATACGAATACGGACGAATAATTATAAATTGCCTGACCATTTGTAAAATGACTACATACATACATTCGCTTGTTCATTTTACAATCGGCGTACAGCATTTTACATGTTGCCTGACTGTATGTAAAATGACTAATCATACAAGTTGCCTGCCACAAGGTAGTTTATAGACACGCAAGCAAACCAGAGACGGCACCAAGAAATTGCTTCAAGTATACAGGATGTAAAAAAAATGATGTAGGTCCCGTTAACTGGCGCTTCTACTCATCAAACTGAACAACTTTCCTCAAGAGCCCCATGTTTAATTCGGAAAAAAAAGAACTCTTCAATACAAATATATCAGCTGTTAGACCAATATTGTATAGAGTCTCAATTTTTTTTGAGAATTTCTACTTGAGTAAATTTGTTCAGTTTGATAATTGGAAGTATCTCAGTCGACGGCTATACCTACAGGTTGTAACAAAATTGGTGTTGGTCCCTTTAACTGGCGCTTCTAGTCATCATACTGAACAACTTTTCCAAGGAACCCACAGTCAATTCTCAAAAGAAAATTGGACCTTTTAAAAGTTTATTCAATTAAATCGATTTATTTATTACTTTAAGTATATTATACATTTTTTCCATAGTATAATTTGAATTGATATTGTCATTTGACCTATCTTAAGGCCTTAATTAGGGCGATCAGGCCTAATCAACTACGCGGGCCCAGTGCGGGTTAGTCAACTTCACGCACAATCTTCGAGTTTCTTCTCAGGCGTGTGCAGGTTTCCTCGTGATGTTTTCTTTCACTGTAAGAGCGTCGGATAAATGGACGTATAAAATCGAAGTTCGAAAACACATAGGTACGTGGCAAAATTCGATCCACGACCCCTCGAACAAAAGGTATAGCGGCCCTAGCCGATGCGCCACCGACGCTCCATGCTTTCACTGCTTAGTTACATTTCATTTACTACACAAAATCAACTTTTATGTTTTTGATAAAAGCCCTACGTACGACAGTAACATGCTATAATCACATTTATTGCATTACTAGCTTTTTACCGCGGCTTCGCTGTCTTTAAGGGTGATTAGTAAATTATGTCGTTTCCCACCTACTCAACCATCTCTGTGCAAAAAATCACAACAATCGAGTATTTTTTTAGTTCCCTCAGAAACTTCATCAGATTATGCTATTTTCCCAGCATAAAAAGTAGCCTATATCCTTCCCCGTGACACAGGCTACCTGCATGCCAAATTTCATAAAGATTGGTCAAGGCGTTGAAGCGTGAAAAGGTAGCAAACAAACAAACACATTTTCACATTTATTATACTAGTTTTTTCCCGCGGCTTCGCCCGTGTGGACATCCTTTTTATGACTGTCTTTAAGGGTGATTGTAAATTATGTCGTTTCCCACCTACTCAACCATCTCTGTGCAAAAAATCACAGCAATCGAGTATTTATTTTTTTAGTTCCCTCAGGATATTATGCTATTTTCCCGGGATAAAAAGTAGCCTATGTCCTTCCCCGTGATACAGGCTACCTGCATGCCAAATTTCATAAAGATTGGTCAAGGCGTTAAAGCGTGAGAAGGTAACAAACGAACAAACAAACTAACAAACAAACACATTTTCACATTTATAATATTAGTAAGAATTAGTTTATTGCATTATTATATTATTACATATATATAATAAGTAGATATTACCATTCCCCAGCTGTGTGAATTTATTATCAATGCATAATTCTTTTCGGTCAGTCAGTCATCATAATATTGTGCATGCTACATAGTAGTATTTCAATGGCATGCAACGAGGCGAGGCGAGGGCAGTTTTTAGGGTTCCGTTGCCAAATGGCAAAAAACGGAACCCTTATGGTATCGTCATGGCTGTCTGTCTGTCCGTCCGTATGTTAACAATAAATTTTGGGGATTACCCATACTTAGAACTGAAACTCGATTTTTTTTTTCATCAAACCTATACGTGTGGGGTATCTATGGATAAGTCTTCAAAAATGATATTGTTGTTCCCCCCCCCCCTCTCCCCTGTAACTTCTAAAATAAGAGAATGATAAAACTAAAAAAAATATATTATGATGTACATTACCATGCAAACTTCCACCGAAAATTGGTTTGAACGAGATCTAGTAAGTAGTTTTGCTGCTACGGAACCCTTCATGGGCGAGTCCGACTCGCACTTGGCCGCTTTTTTTTGTTGTGACGCAACTCGCAACTAGATTTTGCCAGCGGCTTCGCTCACGTGAACTGAGTTTCTATGACTGTCTTCGACGGCGCGAGCGTAAAAAAAAGTAGCCTTGTTAATCCAGGTCCTAATCTGTCTACCCACCAAATGTCAGCCAGATACGTTTAGTAGTTTTTGCGTCAAAGAGTAACAAACATCTATACATACAAAGTTTCACATTTATAATATCAGTAGGATTACAAAAGATTATCCCCCGGTTTAGGTAATTTATAATGTAAATAAGATGTAAGTTAATTTTGTTTGTGATTATTTGCTTTGGTTATTTACAATCGTATATAAGGTGTAACAAAATAGCTGAAACTATTTTAACTGGTGCTTCTACCCATGAAACTGAACAACTTTCCTAATGGAACCCATAGTCAATTCGCAAAAAAAAATTTGGCTCTTCCATACTAACTCGATCAATGAATCAGCAAACTTAGTATGGGAAGTTCAAAAATTTTTTTGAGATTTGACTATGGTTTTCAAGGGGAAATAAGGTCTATCAAAATTAACTGAAACTATTTTAACTGGTGCTTCTACCCATGAAACTGAACAACTTTCTCCATGGAACCCATAGCCAAAACTCAAAAAAAAATTTGACCTTCCCATACTAAGTTGGCTGATCAGCTGATCGAGATAGTATGGGAGAGCCAAATTTTTTTTGCGATTTGACTATGGGTTCCATGGGGAAAGTTGTACAGTGTCATGGGTAGAAGCACTAGTTAAAATAGTTTCAGCTAATTTTGTTACACCTTATATGTATACGCTCCAAAATGTGTAAAAGTCGAGTCGGCCAAATAGCGTCATTCGTTTAAGCTAAATGCAAGAATTAAATCTACCAACTGTATAATAGCAAAGTATATATAGGTACTATTAGTACTAACATACAGTATGGACACTCCCTGTCGCTCTCTAGATTGCGACCTCACCCCCTCGTCACCCATATTGATACAGATTGGTTACAGTTTGGTTCTCGAACGTATGGGATTTCGCCGTGATTTTGTTTGCTCCGTCATTTGTTTTTAGAAATGTCATTTCACACACCGTTTGTACGCAGTGTCCGGGGTGTGATAATAGGCAGTTTACACATTATTGACACAGAATCAAACAATAACATGTTTCGGCGTTTTTAGGGTTCTGTAGACAAAAAAGGAGAGGATTGTGAAGCTGCGACTTTTCGTACAAACGGCGTTAACGATTTTCACCTCTTAAGACGCTTTGCACACGACGGGGCGGGGCGGACCGGTCAATTTCACCGCCAACGATAGCATAAAGGGAATCCTATACTACCAAAGCACATGGAAGAAGGAAGACAAAAAGACCGCGCCGCCTCCATGTGCGTTGGTAGTATAGGATTCCCTTTGTGATATCGTTGGCGGTGAAATTGACCGGCCCGCCCCGCCCTTCATGTGCAAAGCGCCTTAATTTTAACCGATTTGAACCAATTTTTTAAAGGTTGTCAGTCAGAACAACAGCTAGGCTTATCTACGTTTTTGTTTTTAAGATAAAGTTAATAACTTTAATTTTATTGTCGTTACGTGTTTTCATACAAAACAAAATTCGGGCATTTTTTGTTTATTTATAATCAGTAATTTAAAAAACGTAACGTATAAGCCTAGCTTTTGTTCTGACTGACAACCTATCAAAAATTGGTCCAAATCGGTTAACATTTAACAGGTGAAAATCGTTAACGCCGTTTGTATGAAAAGTCGCAGATTCACAATCCTCATAAGGAGTCAAAAAAATCACACCAACTAATTTTTCTGTGTAAATTTTCATACAAAAGGCGGCTCCAAATAAGCACGATTACTTAATTAAATAAAGAAAACTAAAAAATGGTATCAGTACTTTTTATTCCTGGCTACAAATTTGTCGAAGAGCTTAAACGTTCTGCAGATCCTCGGTAACACAATAGACTGCTCAACACAAAGATCATGATTTTTTCTGCAAAATGAACGGAAAATTTGCCATTTGACTGCAGGCACACTCCGGAAACTGCATACAAATAGTCGTGAAATGACATTTCAAAAAACAAATGTCGAAGCAAACAAAATCACGGCGGATTCCCATACGTTCGTGAACCAAACTTTAACAGATCTATATCAATCTGCGTGACGAGGGGTGAGGTCGGAATCTAGAGAGCGGCAGGGAGTGTCCATACTGTATGTTAGTACTAATATATACAGAGTGACTGGTAAGTAGTGCAAATCCTTTTAAGGGGCTATAGATCAGTTCATTTGCAACAAATTAAACCATCATAAATCTCATTCTCAAAGTGACTTCCACCGTTTTATTCTGCTACCTACTCCTATTGTATTGGTGATATTTTGGTAATTCTAACAGATATGTTAATTTTTTATACCTCGTCTGAAAGATGGTAAAATGTAGATTTTTTTAAGTTAACATGCAAATAAAATTGTATTACGATATTTTGTCTTATACTTGCTTTTTTATGCAATGGTTTCGTTAAATTACAAGTTTTTTTTTTTAATTTTGAAGCATTGTGTCCACATTTATGAAAAAAATTACAATCTATCGTCTCTAAGTTATCATTTAGAATGTAACGAAGTTAAAACCAATAAATAATACGAACGGTAATTATTTTTTTTCGTTTTATTGATACTTAGATATAACACTTGGGGTTTTTTATACAAAATCTTAAAACTGCAATATCTCAAAAATGGGTCACTTTTGCATATGGTGTTATCTGGTTTAATTTGTTGCAAATGAACTGATCTATAGCCCCTTATAAGGATTTGCACTACTTACCAGTCACCCTGTATACTTTGTTGTAGGCTTTCTTCTGAGCAGTCTACTGAGTTCCCGTGGTTCCACAGAATATTTAGTAGAGTATGTAGCTCGTAGACGACCGTTGAGCACCTACACAAACCATTCAGGTTTAATGATGCTAGATGATTAATAGGCAACATGCAATATTTTTATTTTTCGCTTTTTTTGCTTGCATTTTAAAGAACTCCATGCAGAATAAACCAGGAGTATATAAAAAAAAAACTTGTTTTTTTAATTTTAAATGCGGTTTTAAAGTAACCGTTTAAATTTGCGCGCGCAAACGGACGTATAGTTCGTCTGTCACTCAGACCAAAGAGAATATAATACATTGTAATTGTAATGTATTATATTATCTTTGGTCTGAGTGACATTGTAATTGTAATGTATTATATTCTCTTTGGTCTGAGTGACAGACAGGAGTGACGTCATAGGAACTATACGTCCGTTTGCGCGCGCAAATATAAACGGTTACTTTAAAACCGCATTTAAAATTAAAAATCAAGTTTTTTTTATTTTTTTAATATACTCCTGGTTTATTCTGCATGGAGTTCTTTAAAATGAAAGCAAAAATAAAAATATTGCATGTTGCCTATTGTTTTGTATTTTGTTTTGAAATTGGTAGATAAAAAAAATATATAAAAAAATAGAGTTTTGTGCTCTTCAACAAAGTTGTAGCCAGGATTCTAACACACTGATGCCATTTTTTATTTTATTTTTAGTTTTCTTTGTTTGAATAAGTAATCTTGCTTATTTGGAGCCGATTTGTGTATAACAATGTGTTAAGAAAAATTAGGTGGTGCGATTTTTTTGACGTCGAGTGTAGTTTCGTCATATCCATCAGACAGATCCGTCCGTATGACGTTTTCCTCAAAGGCTATTACAGCTATAACTTGGTGTGGTCATACAAATCTTTGACTCCTATCATCATCATCATCACATCACCTCATATATTCGTCCCCACCGAGGGGCTCGAGCCTACCCTGAATTAGGGCGATCGGGCCTTAGTCGACCACGCTGGCCCAGTGCGGGTTGGTCAACTTCACACACAACCTTCGAGTTTCTCCGCAGATGTGTGCAGGTTTCCTCGCGATGTTTTCCTTCACCGTAAGAGCGTCGGATAAACGTACATGAGATCGAAATTCCAAAACACATTGGTACGTGGCAGGACTCGAACCACGACCTCCCAGATAGGAGGTAGCGGCCCTTGCCGTTGCGCCACCGACGCTCACAAAAATTTACTAAATAAAAAAATGGGTATTAGAGTATACTAGTACATATACTTACATTTTTCAATACTGTTAAGGGTATGCTGAGATCATTTTACGATATAAAAAACTGTGTAGGTAGTTTAAAAATGGTGATAAATGTTAGAGATGCATGTCTCCACCGCCCCTCCCTACACCCCCCCCCCTCACAGCTAAAATGTAATAATTTTAAAAAGAAAAGTATCACGGCCAAGAAGCATTCTAGATTCAGATATTCACGAGGGTTTTTTTTTTATTTAAAGCAGGTGCATGTTACAATATTTGTAATGGTCATGCATGAGATAGAATTGCTACTTTTTTTATCCGCGATTGATAAGCCCTTGGCATCATTTACCTGATGGTAAGTGACGATGATGCCGAAGATGGAAGCGGGTTTACCAATATTCCCCAACGCAATGGGGATCTGGCTATCTTATCTTCAAACACACCAATGCTGTTAACACTGATGTTTGGCGGCAAGGCATAGATAAGATGGTGGTAGCTAGCCAGGCGGGCTTAGAAAATGTCCTACTACTACGCCAGTAATATATAAGTCATTGCCTACTACCAACCAAACCGAGTTTTATAAAGTTGACTCCGCCAGGAAACTAACCCGCGACCTCCTGGTGTTAAGCGAATGGACTAGCCATTACGCCACGGAGGCGGTTAATATTCCGAAAGAAAGAATCCGATTTGAGATTACAACTTATTGTTAACATCAACCCGAACATCACAATATCAAAGGATACAAACCTTCACGTTTACGTATTATTTATTTAATAAAACCGGCTAAGTGGGTGTTAGAACCGCACACATAGGGTTCCGTACCATCATACTAGTTTCTTTGTTTAAAAAACCCACGTTTTTTCATGGAGAACCCCCTTATTTTTTCACTTTTTCAAATTTTTAGTATTTATTGTTATAGCGGCAACAGAAATACATCATCTGTGAAAATTTTCAACTGTCTAGCTCTGCTATCATGGTTCAAGAAATACAGCCTGGTGACAGACGGACAGATAGACAGACTGACGGATAGCGGAGTCTAAGTAGGGTACGTTTTTACTCTTTGGGTAGGGAACCCTAAAAAAGTATTTTTTTGTATTTGTAGAACTAAAATCAGCTCATATACGTCCCCACCGAGGGGCTCGAGCCTACCTTGAATAAGGGCGATCGATCAAGCCTTAGTCGACCACGCGGGTCCAGTGCGTGTTGTGTTGGTCGACTTCACAAACAACCTGCGAGTTTCTCCGCAGGCGTGTGCAGGTTTCCTCACGATGTTTTCCTTCGCCGTCGCGTCGGATATACGAGTACTTACGTGCGTATGAAATCTTAATTCTAAATCACAAAGATCTAAAATACGAATAAATGGTCCGAAATGTATTGCTGTTTTTATTTGCCGTGGCTGAAAAAAACGGTGCACTAAACTCATCCTCATTCATGCATGACTACATAGAGAGAGGAACACATACGTGGATAAGCATGGCTGAGGAACTGATGACGATGTTTACTTAACAAATGCATAAGCAAACAAGTTACAATATCAATTCGTCTAGGTAAGATGCTTCTAACAAAATATTTAGTCAGTCATAGTTCAAAAGGTTTAGACCTAACTAATGCCAAGACAAACACATAACACTTGTGTTATTATAAGTTTAAGACACTTAGCTATCTATATTAAGGCTTTAAGATAGGTCAAATGACAATATTCAATTCAAATTATTGAAAGACTGTGTAATGTAAAGCTATCACTATGGAAAAAATATATGTCGAAGCGCAAGGAGGTGGCGCCACCTATGCATGCGTCGAAGCACCGTGTGTTTTGTCTTGAAACGTCAAGCGGTTAGCTAGGGTAGTACATATAGTTTTAGTTGCTAGTGTTGGTATTTCTTTTTTAGCCAATCAGAATCGTTGTGATTGATTATCGAACCAATGAATAACAATGCAGTCAACCTACGGAGGCTAGGATAGAGGCGCCAATTATTTTACGAGCACTTTTGATCGAGCAGCTGAACTGTCAACTTGGGAAGCCAGCCCCGTGCCGAACTCATCGCAGCTTATAAAATAATCTGTTTTCATCCGAACTATCCTGAAGCCTCGCGTTGTAAACGTGTGTGAATATTGAATGTGCACTCCAAAACTTCTCAAAGACGACTTTATTTCCGAGATCCGACCATAACCCTTCTGATAATCCGAAATATATACAGTAGAACCTCGTTAAGTCGAACCTCGATAAGTTGAAAACCTCCAGATCTCGAAAAAATATTTTTTTCCCTTCCCTTCAAACACCAAAACCTCCATTACTCGAAATCTCAACCCTCTAGTAGTCGAAATAATCAGTGATTCCCTGCAAGCCATTATGGTACATATTTTCCCTCTATAATTCGAAAAATTAAATTGGACCTCTGTATCTCGAACATAGCAATGTTTTATTTTACAACCTTTACAATTCGTTTATTTGGAACTTATTACCTGTATAGTTCTAAGAAAAATAAGTTACCGACTTTAAGAATTTGCCGGCAATGTAAGTACACCATTGTTGCTTAGACAACAAAGGAGTATACAATAAATAGGATTAAGGTACCTTCGGGTAATAAGTCTGTCCGGTAATAAGGGATTTGAGATCAATATTCACATAGATGAAACAACAATACTCTGATTAATGATCTTAAATAACCAAAGATATTTAAACAATAATATAACTAATATATTATTTTAATTATGGTGAAGTAGGCCTTATTGTTATTACCCTACCGTAGTAAAATAAGGCCTACTTGTAACGTTTTTTAAAAGGTTAATTTTGTTTTTGTTTATGATGAAAAAAAAGCATTTTTTGTTTATTTTTTCATAGAAAATGTATTAAACTAATGATTAACAATAAAACTTGTTGATTAACTTGAATATTTTCCATTTCATTACAAATATCCATCAGCTAGGTCTTATTACCCGCTGGTATCTTACCACGAATTTATTACACGTGTTTGCTTGAAAAGCGTCGGTGGCTCAACCGGTAACGACTTGGTTCTTCTAACCAGAGGTACCGGGTTCAAATCTGGACGGCCAATGTACCAATGAGTTTTTCAAAACATACGTACATACTTACCGATTGTAGGTGCTATCCATAAACAATAGCTGGACACGCCGCGGTAAGAGAGCCTAGAAAATAAGCAAACTCGCGAATCCTTATTCTGGTTGAATTTAATAATTTAATTATTTTTTGTAAAATTTTTTGCCTTTTTGTGTCGGGTAGACATTAAAGACATTGTCTCTGAGTTCAATAAAAAACCTAGAAATTTACAAGTAATTTGGGGTACCAGGCTACTTTTTTCGTAATTGATAATAAAACCTAATCTAGTCAAGCATTGAATAGTTCTTTTCGCATTTTCTAGGCAATCTACAGCAGAGTTTCCTAGACACAAGAAATCGTCTAAATATCTGACAGACATTAGACCCTGAGATCGCAAGTGGGCAGCAACAGGTTTTAAAATTTTTGTAAAAATATATGGTGCCGAACACAGACCAAAAGGAAGGGCAACAAATTCATATAAATATTTTTCCAAATAAAAACGTAAGAACTTCGTGTGTTCTTCATAAATAGGCAGTAAGAAATAGGCTTCTTTAAGGTCTACTGCTATCATATGGCAGCCTTTGAACATAAGTTTGATAGCCGTCCTTATGTCCTCCATTTTAAAATGTTCATTGTAAATAAACTTATTCAGTTTTTTTCAATTCAAAATGAAGCGCTTGCCACCGTCACTTTTCGGAATCAGAAAAATGACTGCCCTTCCGTTGGCTTACATCGCCTAATAGCATTTATTTGCAATAAGTGATTCAACTCATGTTTAACTTCTAGTAATTCACTCGAAGAAAAGGAACGAAAGGGATAATAATGTGAATTTTGTTTAGGCACTACAGCAAAGGGTATCATATAACCCGAAACCGTTTGTAAAATAAAGTCATCATCGGTAATAGATTGCCATTCCTTGAGAAAAAACTTTAAACGCCCGGCATGTACCTGAAGCTGCGCCGCTACGTCTGACGACTGGCCGAGGGGCGCGGCGCCGGAGGAGGCGGGCGGCGGCGCGGTCTGGCGGCGGTTGGGCGGCGGCAGCGGAGCCGGAGCTGCTCGCCGACGGCTCGGGTACTGGTAGTATGCCGGGGCTGTTGTTGTGGCTCTCGACCCACCGGCTCGGTAATGATACGTTTGGCCGCCGCGTTGCTGACGCGCTCCTCGGGACCATTCGGGGCCTTTCCCATTTAAATTTGAGCCAGTTGACGTAGAAGGTTGAATTAACTGGCCTGTCTTTTTTATGCCTCGTGAGTCTTTCACTAAATCACCTAGCTTCTCTCCGAATAGGAAAGTATCTCTTTTCCTGTCTTTTAAAGGATCAGCCATGGACGTATCTATCAAGGGTATAATGACTGAGCGGCGAGTGTCAGTCTCGGTATAGTGCGAGTCAGCTAGCAGTATACCAGCATCATTTAAAGTATGTATAACATCAGGAATATCTGGAGTCTTTTTTAAGAGGCCAGTTAACGCCTTTCTTAAGGCTGAAAGAGCTTTGCCGAGCTGATCTTGCTTGGCGAGTAACCGCTTATCCCTCAGTTTGCAGGTCTCGACCAACATGGCTGCAATCTCCGGGTTTAGAGTCGGGCCCTTTGCTAAAGGGACATTTTTAGGAACCGGGTATTTCTTCATAAGCTCATCTTTTGTCTCTTTCTTAAGACCTTCTAATAATATTTTTTGAAATCTGGCTGCAACATCTGCTTGCAAGCTCTCGCCGAATTCGACAGGGTCTTTTTCTACATCACCTAATTCTCGTAAAAGATCGGGGTCGAAATCATCAGCCGTGACAATTTCGTTTATATCTTCGTAAACAATGGAGATTGGGCTCGTGCAAGCAGTGGTCTCAGTCATATGACTAAATTCGTCGAATCTGAAGTCGTGCAATGAGAATGCAGCACCTTCTGCATCGTAATGTACCATGCCTTCGGTATCAGTGGGCGCTATGCCCTCAATATCGGCAGGTGCCGGAGGCCTAGCAGATAAACCCTCATTGCATTCGAGATTTTCTGAAAGCGAAATAAAAAAGTAAAATAATGAGGGTATCTTGATAAAAAGTTATCATCGAATTGACGGAACTGCTCATTATGCATAGGGAAAAAATAATACTTTAAAGTTTTTTTTTTTTTCAAGTGTCCTGATGAATGCAACGGGTGCCTTTTTTATATATTATGTTTTCGCTTTAAAAATCGCCCGATGAATGCAAAGGGAATATATAAGTCATTGGCAAAGGGCGTAAAAAAATTGTGGCAAATTATTATCCGAAGAATACAACGGATAAGGTAATAGGATAAATAAAATAGTATTTCCGAAGAATACAACGAAAATACTGAGCTTAGTGAAAAATAACCACCTTCAATTTGCACATCTCGATCAACTGGAAAGACCTGCGGGCTTTCGACATGCCGCTGTCTTTATGCCGCTATTTTTTGCTCGTACATTTTCATCTTCCTTATCCATCGTTCTTCTCGGGATTCACTTTTAGAAGATTCGTCGTGCGTACGTTTAGACATGTTTATCACTTGCACTTGTGCGAACGCCGCGCGCGCACGGACAAGAATGAGGTTGGCAGCCGGCTTGCTGGTGTTGCCAGGTTGGTTTGGTGGGGGTCACTACACCACTAGGAGGGAGAAAAAGATTTCTTTTTCTTTTCTCTAAGTCTGAAGCTTGTGCGATTAGGTTTGCGCGTAGCGGGGCAACTACTACATGGTCAAGGATTAAATCTCGAAGGCGAAGACGGGATAATTACTATTTAACCGACTTCATAAAAGGAGGAGGTTCTATGTTCCACTGTATGTATATTTTTATGTATGTTCACCGATTTCTCTGTCAATTGTGGACCGATTTTAAAAAAAAAATATATTCAAAATAATATAACTCCTAAGGCACACCCCGGAGTCCCCGGACACTACATACAACGGTCGTGAAATATTATTTCTAAAAACAAATGACTGTGCAAACATCACGGCGAAATCGTAGACGTTCGAGAACCAATCTGTATCAATCAGGGTGACGAGGGGGTAAGGTTAGTACTAATATGTATACCTTGCCTGAGGTGATCCCATTGTCACCAAGTTAGGATCTACTGGCCTCAAAAAAAATTTTCGTAATTTGATTCGTACCTACCTTTGATTTCGTTATTGTTGGTTAATTTCGTGTATTTGTACCTATTGTAGCAAAACTCTTTGCTCCAAAAACCTTGCATTGGATCTCCTTGCGTTTGAGTTTCACATTTCGAACTTTGGGATTTTTTTTCTTTGAACTGACAGAACCTGTGTGGTTGATTTTTTTGACAACACGAAAAATTTTTTATCAAATCAATTTTCATGCTGATCTAAATTATATTTCTTTTCCCTGCTAGATCATGTTTCTTTCAATAGCATTTTTTGTAATCAAATTTCTTTTTTTTTTCCGAACCGTTGCCGGATATGTAAAGGTATGTTTTTCCATCTTTTTTTG
This sequence comes from Coleophora flavipennella, assembly GCA_947284805.1. NCBI lineage: Eukaryota > Metazoa > Arthropoda > Insecta > Lepidoptera > Coleophoridae > Coleophora > Coleophora flavipennella. The sequence continues at coordinate 8,787,956 of OX369303.1, read as the reverse complement.
GTAGTCTTCGGTTATTCTACGTACGTGGTTGTTACCGAATTAATTCCCTTCTAGTCAATATTTCAAATTTATTTAAGGTGTTATTACACGTTTGCCCATTAGGGTTAATTTTGGGCACAGTTCTAATTAGTTCAAAATTCCCTTTGTTCTCTCTGTCTTTTCAATTAATTATGAGCGATAACAAACGTCCTTTATAGCTTGCCCTATTAAATTAAATCTTTAATTTTGTACTTTTAGTTATAGCACTTCTATTAGTTATAATAATAAGTTAGATCGTTTAATAGTTGAATTTGCTGCCATCCTGTACTAGTTTACCTGTCTTTCAATCCCTTTTTGTTGCCTGGTAAAAATCGCTTAAAGCGATAAGGCCGCCTTTGCACTCTATGTTTTTATTACAAATTATAAGTCCTGTATTGTTTTTGTGGCTTGCAATAAAGTATATTTACTTACTTACTTTGTTAACTATATCCCTTTATTTTATTTTTAAAAGAACTTTTTAGGCCAACACACCAAATTCTACTTAATGTAGCAGTTCGTTTTTCCACTTGGTGCTTTTCATAATTCAAATCAAATTTTTGCTACACTATGTAATAATATTACTTCATAATTACATAGGTCGGCTAGCCAGGTGAGAAAAAGGTCAGCCAGGTAAAGGTCGGCTCGGCTTCCATGTGAACGCCACGCTAGCTGTATTATCCTCTTTTATGCGTAGAGTGTATGGCACCTTCCTTTATTTATAGGGATTTGGTGGTAACGCTTCTATAGATCTTCGTCGCTGATTGTGTTTGGCAAGAAAATGCGAAGGATGGATTTTCTTGACGAACACTTTCAGTTTGTTCGTCAATCTCTTCGTCTCTTTCCATGTCTCTCGCAGACGAACAGTAGAACAGACTTCACGATGGAATCAAAGAAACCTTGATTAGGCGGAGTCCCAGAAAGGTTTAAGCTGGGGAAACGCGCTTTCCGCCTTTCCTCAAAGTCGTCGTCAGTTACGATGCTGCCCAAATACATAAACTTAGCGACAAAGTCCAGAGGTGTACCTACCACATAAGTCTTATTACTACGGCCCACTTAATTACTTCTTACTGTGGCCTTCTTAGCGTTGATTAGTAGACCCTTATCTTAAGCTTCTTCTCCTAATGACTCCAGCTTCACTTGGAGATTGGGTAAAGTAGACGAAAACGTAGCGTAAGGCAGGCCTCCCACTCGGTGGACCGATGACCTGGTGAAGGTCGCGGGAAGCCGCTGGAAGCGTGTAGCGCAGAACCGATCGTCGTGGAAATCCTTGGGGGAGGCCTATGTCCAGCAGTGGACGTCCTTCGGCTGATATGATGATGATGTGACGAGATCAGCACTATGTCGTCAGCGTAGTCGAGCTCCTCGTAGGTTTCGGCTGATATGATAAATAAATAACATACATACATACATTAGAGCACTGGCCACTAACGGCTATGATCTTACTTCAAAGGGCCGAAGAGGTTATCGGTATCTAACCAAAATATAGTTGTAAAGAGGTCATGTATATGGATGCAATTACTGGCTACTAGCTGTTTGGTTACAGAATATTTATTGCATTCTAGTTGCATGCAACCAATTGGAATTGTTCAATATTATAAAAAGTATTTGGAAATAAAATATTTTGTTTGATTTTTTTTTTATGTTTGGTTACACAATTGGAATTGTTCAAGATTATAAAACTATTTGGAGATATATTTTGCTAGTTTTTTTTTTGTTTATTCCGTTTGGTTACAGAATGTTGATTGCATTCTAGTTGCAACCAATTGGAAATGTTCAAGATTATAAAAACTATTTGGAAATATATTTTGTTTGATTTTTTTTTGTTTGTTTCTGTTTGGTTACAGAATGTTGATTGCATTCTAGTTCCAACCAATTGGAATTGTTCAAGATTATAAAAATTATTTGGAGATTTTTTTTATTTATTTTATACTTTAAAAAGTAAATCGTCATCATCATATCAGCCGAAAGACGTCCACTGCTAGACAATAGGCCAGGATTTCCACATCTCAAGACTAAGGTCCTCGATAAGTGTATGTTGCTAGTGATGACCACGGAACTAAGAGATGGTCGCTCGCTTACTATGGGCCTCATTAGAAGGGTCAAGGTCACCCAAAGGGAAATGGAGCCTACGATGCTCGCAGTTCGCTGCGTGATCGAATCAGAAACGAGGAGATTATCCGTAGGAGAACGAAAGTAATCGACTTAGCTCTCAAATCGCTAAACTTAAGTGGCCGATAACAGGGCACATAGCTCGTAGAACAGATGGCCGTTGGCGCAGTAAAGTTCTCGAGTGGCGACCGCACACCGGAAGACGTATACCTAGCGTAGGCAGGACTTCCACTCGGTGGACGTACGACCTGGGTGAAGGTCGCAGAAAGCCGCTGGATGCCGGCAGCGCAGGACCGATCGGAAATCCTTGGGGGAGGCGTTTGTCCAGCAGTGGACGTCATTCGGCTGATATGATGATATTAACACTTCATAAACAGAGTTATTTTTAATCGTTCCAATCCAAGAGTATTTTTGTACTTATTATGATTTATGATGGTAGGTATCTACATGACGTGATGATAATACTGTTATTTATTACGATATTTTAATGATAAAAGCTGATAATGAGTTCGTAGGGGGCAAACAATACACTTTAATATTTTCGAAAACATGGTGTTAAGTAAAATATAAAATATTTTTCAAAAACCTAAAACCTTTTTGGTACAAGCATTTATTGTCACGAGATATAAAATATATTGCATGCAAAATTTCAGCTCAATCGGAAACCGGGTTGCGGGTCACATTTAACTTGCAAGATTTCATTACAGACACCGGGACAGGTGAAACTAAATAAAATCTTGTAAAAAAAGCTTGGTGAAACTAAATAAAAGCTTGTAAAAAAGGCCTGGTGAAACTAAATAAATGCGATTGTACTCAGAACGACCCTTTGTCGGAGTGTTTGACTGTCGCCGCTGCCGGCTCGCGGCGTTCATCAAAGATGCGGTTAAATGAGCGAACGAACTTTAGGGATTCATACATTCCGTCCACATGCAGTCGCGCGCTTTGCTGGTCGCGCGTAAATCGCGTGCAAGTCGCGAGAATCTCGAGTCGCGCGATCTGCGCGCGACACTTGATACTAGGGTCGCCGTTGGTCCATCCAGTACACTGCACGCACCTTTAGTGATGCGAGTGGACTTATCCCATTTACTGAAATCGTCCTACAAAGCTCGTAGTCCCGCATAAGTCGCGTCATCTGGACAAGCTCTAATAGTAAGACGATATAGGCCAATTCGTTACGGACCACTTTTCTAAATTGGTACCCTTATATGATTTTAAAGACTTTTCACGTCAAAATGTGCCTATTTTACGTAAGTAAGTAGTAACATCCTGTATTTTGATCCTAGAAAATATTATAATAATCTATGACGTAGATTGCTATTTTGATCCTAGAAAATATTATAATAATCTATGACGTAGATTGCTATCTAAGTACTTTTACGCACTGGGAACTTCCGTTATGTATAGCCCGTCAACTGCGTGCGCGATACGCCTGAACAGCTGAGGCGGGGTGTGCGGGAAGATTTCCGCAGGGGAGCTTGAGGCCAGCGGGAAAGGGCACGAGCCTCGTGTTGTTCCCCGCTAGTCGCAAGCTCACCCGCGGAGATCGTGTCGTGACGTGCTACCTCGCCCCCGCCTACCCGCCCGTTCCGCAGGCGTACCGCGCACGAAGTTGACGGGCTATAGCATGACTAAATATTGTATAGGTGATGATGATAGGTATAATAAAAGATGATAACTTTGCAACTGCTCCCAGGACGGTGACGGGGTCGATTCCCCGCGGAGTTGATAAACATATGTTTTTTTTTTTTTTTATGGAAAGCCATCTTCTATGCTATACTAGGTACTATCAAAGTACCTGCCACCGCTGCAAGAGGTGCTTCCACTCGTGGAGCTCAACAAAGAAACCATAGTCAATTCTCAAAAAAATGGACTCAAATGGAAAAAATGGAAAATAACGAATCATATCAGAAAAAATATCATGACTTATCTTTGTAAGTGGGGTCTACAGTTGCAGCGACACTTCGACCCAATATAACATACACACAAACATACAGTCGAGGAAGTAACTATTTAGTAATCTGTGGTCGAGGGAAGGTACCAGTGCAGTGCTTTGTTTTTTTTTAAAGTCCTTGACATCATCTCACCTGATCGTAAGTGACGACGATGCCGAAGATAGAAGCAGACTTCCCAAGATTCCCCAACGCAATGTGGAACTGGCTATCTTATCTTCAAGCCGGAAAACATCAGTGCTGTTAACATTGATGATTGGCGGTAATCAAAATTAGATAAGATGGTCGTAGGTAGCCAGGCGGGCTTAAAAAACCCTTCCACCAACCAAACCCAGTGATACAAAGTTAGACTTCGCCGGTAATCGAACCCGCGACTTCCTGATGTGAAGCTAATGGACTTTAACATTACGCCACGGAGGCTTGGAGGGAGTGACCACATTTATACTGGTAGGAATCGGTTTGAGCCGATAGAAAAAATCCTTTATGTCAACGCAATAAGAGTGTTACTTCTGTCATCCGACTGGCCTGTCCCACTAGAAACGTCGCTAACGTCTCTATTGCATTGACATAAAGGTTTTCTAGAGAAAGGCCGGCTCAAGCAGATTCCGCGCGGTAAAGTGCGGGGACTTCCCTGTATGACAGAAGCTGTGGCGGTAGGTATCCACTTTACATCAAGTGGGCGGTGGGCCGTCAGGGTTTTACCACATACGAGTACTACTTCCTTAATATTAAATAAAGGTAAAAGTGTGTTTGTTTGTTTGTCCTTCCTTTCCGTCCCCACGGAGCAACGGATCGACCAGATTTTTAGCACAGATATAGTTTAAGAGGTGGAAACAAACGCAACTGTTTTCCCGCGAAAACTGCATGATTCCTGTTCCTGGAGGTACTTAAAAAACCCTTTTTTTGGTGGATTTCTCTCACATCGCTAAGGAGCAATGGGTTGACGTGATTTTTTGCACAAAGATAGTTGAGGGAGGTAGAAATTGACAATAATTTTCGAAAAACCTAAAAACTTATAGGTACAAGCTTTTAATATTTCATTGTCACGCGATATACATATGCATGCAAAATTTCAGCTCAATCGTAAACCGGGAAGTGAGTCAAATTTAACTTGCAAGATTCCACCCGATCAAACATACATACATTGCAATTTAAATTAAAGCTTGTAAAAACTATTAGTTAGAATAGCCCGACATGATTCCGAGGGATCTGGAAAAACTCATTTCCACCGTCCACCTTTGTCGGCAGCTTGCGGATCGCGCACTATCCACCATCGAAACACTGTCATATGAACGATGAAGCGCGGGCGAAGCCGCGGGCAAAAGCTTGTTTTACAATAAAATAACACTACAAGTTTAGTATACAATAACCACTATATATTTTATAATACAACATTACTTAATTACTTATCATTTCACAATACATTCCATGTTCAATACCAGTAAGACTTGGCGGGTGTCCTGTCTTCTTTAATACCCATAGATTCCATGATGTCCATCTCAAATGTTTGGAGCTTTGGTGCAAACGTGATCTGGGAACAACAAATTTTAACTATTAAAAATTGGTGGTGGTGGTGGTGGTGGTGGTGGTGGTAGTAGTGATAGTGGTCGTCGGTAGTGGTAGTGTAGTGGTAGTATAGTGGTAGTGTAGCGGTAGTGTAGTGAAGTGTACTGTAATGTATTGTAGTGTAAGGCGGTACGAAGTTCGCCAGGACAGCTAGTAGTTATAATATAAATAAATGGAAATATTTTTACCTACAAATGTTAACAGGTTCACTTTGCTTCAATTTATGCTATGTTTGGGATTTTTTATGATCGAGTCAAGTTGTTCTAATCGTGTAATGAACTTACAAGGGCCATGTTGAATACAACATATTATTATCTTTTTTTCAGGCCGATAAGTTAAGCAGGAATTATTTCCCTGATTTTTTTGCTAAGCGCTTCACACTGATTATTTGCCAATATACAGCCATGGGGGCCCGCGTGGTCGACTAATGCCCTAATTCAGGGCAGGCTCGAGCCCCTCGGTGGGGACGTATGTGAGCTTATATGATGATACAGCCATAACGAGGTGATACAAACGTCATTGTATGCACCAGCGCGCGCTCTCCTGTTTTCTTCGAGAACCAATAAGCAACGAAGTGCGAGCGCATAACCTAAGCACAACCCTAGATGTATGGCTCCGCGGGCAGCGAATCTATAAGAGCATATTCACAAAATCGTTTCCTATACAAACTTCAAATTTTAAAATTACTATTTCTTGAAAATTCTAATGAAATTCTAATGAAATTCGTGTCATGCTTATACACATATAAGCAAGTAACAAAATTCTAGTTTGTGGATAGATCACATTTTCTAAATACTTTATTTTTAAAAAGATTAGCGAGTTTTTAGATTACAACGAAAACCTTAAATCAATATTATTTAGTTACAAAAAAAATGATTTTTTTTATTCTCATGTTGAGAAGCCAGCTTCCATCTTCGGCATCATTACTTATCATCAGTTGAGATGATGTCAAGGGCTTACCAATTGTGAATAATAATAAAAACAGTCGAATTGTGAGCCTCCTCCTTCTTGGAAGATGTTTGTAAATGAGTGTGTAGTTTACCTTGGCAATCTCGGCTGCATCCGTATCCTTCTCAACATTGTCCACATAAAGCTCTTTGGTCTTGAAGTCCATGGTCTCTTCAGCAGCCTTTGGTATGGGGATGATGCGACTGCTTGCTAAGGAGACTCGCACCTGTAAAAAATGTTTGTAGCAAATCAATTTAATATTATCTATATCGCACTAGTAAACGCGAAAGTATGAACGTTTGTTTGTTCGCTCCACTATCACGCGTAAACGGCTGAACGGTTTCGATGCAAATTTGGTAGGTAGATAGATCAAACACTGGATTAACACATTACTTAAATGTAATAATTTTGAACAAAAAAAAACGACTTCAACAGGAAACTGGGGATCCTTAGTTTCCGATTTCTCTGGTATGCGATCATCAGATCCTGGTTTCCTTATCATGGTACCATACTTGGGATATCTCCTTTCCAACAAAAAAAAATCATCAAAATTGGTTATTAAAGGACAAAGTTATCCGCGAACACACATAAAAAATATATACAGTCGAATTGAGAAACCTCCTTTTTTTGAAGTCGTTTAAAAAGATGATAAAAAATACATTCAAATTTATTGAAGTCCAAAAAGTGAAGACTCCCATTAGGGAATCATCGTCTAGTTCAGTGTTTCCCAAACTGTGGTCCGCGGACCCCTGAGTATATGTATGGGGGTCCGCAGTCTCATCTCTGTCCTGAAGCATGGTCATCACCTAGACGGGTTTGACTGTTAGAGGCATTCATCTCGACAGTTTCCGTGCTTCGCATGGCACGTCAAGCCGTTGGTGACGGTTGCTATCACAAAATGGCGGCTTAAAAACATGTGACAGTGGGGTTTGCCACTAGCCCTAAAACCTCCACCAACCCGGACTTGACCCCGTGTGTGCACTATGGCCTGACCTTTCCGAGCTTGGGAAGAGACCCATGTTATGGCACACCCTGGACACTTCATATGTGCCAGAAATGACATTTCAAAAAAAGAATGACGGAACAAACAAAATTGCGGCGAAATACGTTCGACAACTAAACTGTAACCAATCTGTATCAATCTGGGTGACGAAGGGGGCAATCTAGAGAGCGGCAGGGAGTGTCCATACTGTATGTTAGTACTAATATATATACTTTGGTTATGGGTTATGGGTTGTTCTGGTGAAGATCGCGGGAGGCCGATGGATGCGGGCAGCGTAGGACCGATCGTCGTGGAAATCCTTGGGGGAGGCCTTTGTCCAGCAGTGGGCGATTTTCGGCTGAGATGATGATGGGTTGTTAATATTTTTTTCAGAAACCTACCTTCTCCCCTTCCTCTGTGTACCTCCATTCCACATCAGTGGCTTTCAGTGTCTCCGGATCTACGAGCTTCACATCGGTAGTAACCAGCAGCGGCGCCTCTGATCGTATCGTTACGCCGGGAAACTTTTTGTCTCTGCCAATCTGAAAAGACACCAATAATTAGTTTGACGTTCAAACCAATGAGGCTATACATCTTACAGCATAAAGACGCAATATGTAGCCGAGAAAAATAAACCGTACGACAATAGGGTATATATATGCATTAATTTTTTTTATCGCATTTCTTAACAAAATATGAAAATTCCGTAAAAAAACAATGTCAAAAAATAAATGAAAATTTAAATCGGCCAAGAAATACGGAAGATATAAGCATTTTGAACTACTAATGAGACATAGCATAGCCCTAATTCAGGGTAAGCTCGAGTCCCTCGGTGGGGACGTATATGAGCTGATAAGAATGAGACATAGAGATCCGATATATAAATGTGACGACGACATAAAACACACGGTCCATATGAACTCTATGCTTTTTTTTTATAAAAATTTGAGTGCGTTTGACTGCAACTCACCTGATGGTAAGTGATGATGCAGTCGAGGATGGTACACGCAAACTCAAATAATGCCTATTCACTCTTGCCAAATTATAGGAATCGGGAAGCACTGACGCAGGCAAGGAGTTCCACTCCTGCGCTGTACGCATAATAAATAAAGAAGCGTAACGATTCGTGCGAAAAGGTGGAACACCAACAACAAAGGGGTGCAACCCATCCCTGCGTCTGCTACATTCTGTTTTGCTAGAAAGAGATAGAGATAAATCTTTAATGACTTATATCTTGGTTATTTTTATAGTTATTCAAAAATATTTTTTATACTGTATCTTATATGAATGAGCTTATAAGCAAAAAAAATTATGCCTATTCCCCATTCAATGTATTTAACATTTCTATTATCCTAGTGGGAGAGTTCAAGTATAATTACAATCATCATCATCATCATATCAGCCGAAGGACGTCCACTGCTGGACATAGGCCTCCCCCAAGGATCTCCACGACGACCGGTTCTGCGCTGCCCGCATCCAGCGGCTTCCCGCGACCTTCACCAGGTCATCGGTCCACCGAGTGGGAGGCCTGCCTACACTACGCTTTCCGGTGCGTGGTCGCCACTCGAGAACTTTACTACCCCAACGGCCATCTGTTCTACGAGCAATGTGCCCCGCCCACTGCCACTTAAGTTTAGCAATTCCGAGAGCTATGTCGGTTACTTTAGTTCTCCTACGGATCTCTTTGTTTCTGATTCGATCACACAGAGAAACTCCGAGCATAGCACGCTCCATTGCCCTTTGGATGACCTTGAGCCTTCTTATGAGGCCCATAGTAAGCGACCATGTCTCAGTTCCGTATGTCATCACTGGCAACACACACTGGTCAAAGACAATAATTACAAAGCCATGAAATAACTTAAATAAGTACTTTACTGTGTTTATTTTGTAAGCTATTATTCCAACTAAACATTAATATTCCAATAAACTACTAACTTACTTTTCTTTGGAACTTGTGTTTCTAAATATTGAAATCCTTCCACTATTAACTTACTTTCCGGTGCGTGGTCGCCACTCGAGAACTTTACTGCGCCAACGGCCATCTGTTCTACGAGCAATGTGCCCCGCCCACTGCCACTTAAGTTTAGCAATTCTGAGAGCTATGTCGGTTACTTTGGTTCTCTTACGGATCTCCTCGTTTCTGATTCGATCACGCAGAGAAATTCCGAGCATCGTGCTATGCTCGGACTTCCTTCGGCTGATATGATGATTAACTTACTAACAAGTGACAACATAACACAACACTATCAATATGTACTCTCCGTAGAGCAGTCTACCGATTTCCTGAGGATCTGCAGAGCGTTGTGCACTATGACTTCGAGAAACCTAACCTAATGATGATGGAATCAGATGTCTGTAACTAACACATTATGGATTGATTATCTGAAATAAATAATTTAAATTTGATTAAGCAGTTTTCTTAATTAAAAAAAATGATTCTGTTGGGCACCAAACGGCCCCCGTCACTCGTTCGAGCAGGCGAGATAAGTACCTACACATTGCTGCGCTCCGCTCGTAAGCGCTAGAACGCCGTACTATCGCCGCCGCAATTCGCGCGACGCCCGTGTACGCAGTTATAACCGCTAAGTCGAGCGCCTTAGTACCCATGTTTCCGTGTATTGTCTGACAGTGGGAAGGAGTAGGTGAATAAATGCGTAGGTATTTTTTCGTTTTATAAGGAAGCGCAATATCTGTTACGAAATAACTAGTATCTCATCTGTGACCAAACTATCTCTTTAATATCTCTTTGTATGAAAATTAAAGAGCAAAATTAGGTGGGGAAATTTTTGTGTCGCAGTGTGTATATTTTTATGGCAATTTAGTTTAAACAGTAGGTTCAAAACGATTTCACAATCGCATTTATTTGTTTAAAAAACTTACAGTTCTCATGTGTGTGTTCATGCCTTCAACGAACACCCAGTTGCGCTCCTGAATCACTTGGTTAATGATCCCTTGCTTGCCCTTGTCTCTGCCCACTTGGATCTCTACGCGGTCACCTCTGAAATAAATAGAAAAAAGAAATAAGGTTTAAAAGTATCCCTAAACTATTTAGGTTAATACAGATGGTGCTAGAATGAGATAGACATTTGAACGGACTGCGCTCCTACAAGGTCAATCTAAATCTGGTGGTAAATTGTGTGAAGGTCCTCGATAAGGTGGGCTGACACAAAACACTGCAGCTGATCTGTGTACCTGGACAGGTAGGAGTGGAAGGCAACGAAGAAGCAGACAAACTGACAAGAATGGGATCACAGTCAACAATGTGTGGTCCAGAACCAGGGATAGGTCTCCCTAGGAACGCTATAATTAGGGCGTCAAAAGGACAGGCCAAAGATAGATATAGACTGACATGGCTATCTATGGATGGACTCAAACACTCCAAGATCTTCACTGGTAAGCTAAGTGCAACCAATTAAATAAGGAGAAACAACAGGACATGTGTCAGGGCTGTAAAAGGGGTGTTGACGGATCACTTTGCCACAGACGAAAACCAGAAAAAAACGTCCTGATGAATGACCCGACCTGCAGGGCCTGTGGTGAAGATACTCAATGGAACACTTACTGTGTCACTGCAATGTTCTGGCTAGTAAGCGTATATGCTTCCTTGGTGATGACTACCCAAAACTGGAGGACTACAAGAACTTTCCACTCAGCAGAATGGCTGCATTGATGCAGCATATCTACAAGTAGGTTACAGTGCAAAAGTTAAAGAGGCAGACCCAAAAGATCTGCAGGCCCCATTTACAAGAATAAGATGGAATGAGATCAGGGTTCGAACTGATAATTATCATTGATTATCATGATAATTATCGATAATTGTAATGGTGATAATTATCTGGATAATTGTAAAATTAATTGCAAAAACAAAACAGTAATATTATAGTCATCTTTAACCGACTTCAAAAAAGGAGGAGGTTCTATGTTCGACTGTATATATTTTTTTTAATGTGTGTTCACCGATTTCTCCGTCAATTGACGACCGATTTTCAAAATTCTTTTTTTATTCGAAAGAGTATATTCCATTATCACCAAGTCAGGATGTGATGATGGGATCCCAGGGAAATCGAGGGCAACTCTCAAATTTTAGAGGCTGTAATTACGAGATTCATATGTTTTCTAAAGCTATTAAAATATTTGTGTATGTTAGTCATTATCCTTTGTTGATGAGCTGATGAAGGAAGGTACAACTCCTTAACGGTAGGAGTTGGAGGAAAATTCTTTCAATATTACACATTGATATGTAGGTATGCATAGAACAATAGTTGTATTCTTTCAGGTTATTCAGATGAGCTGATGATGGACGATTTAACTCCTTAACTTTCATGCTGCTGAGATGATGATGGAAGCCACAGGACTCTGGTATCTGTTCATGAAACACATGAATTATGATTTTATAATTCTTATTAGTGAGTAGGTGACTGGGTCTAACGTTGTTAGATAGATAGCATTATTATCTATAAAAATAAAGAAAATAAAAATAAAAGTTTAAAAAACTAAAAACCGACTTCAAAATGAAATTCACTCAAAAGTATGAAATAATATTATTATACTTAAATGCACAACATTAACCAACAATAACGAAATCAGAGGTGGGTACCAATTAAATTAGGGGCTTTTTTTGAGGTTGGTGTCGGCAAACCATTGAATCTAAAACATTTGATACGTAATGTAAGTAACTGTGTGCTGGTACCGAACTCCAAAAAAATTTAAGCCCCTAAATTAATCCGTACCTACCCTTGATTTCTTTATTGTTGGTCAATGTTGTGTATTTAAGTATAATAATATTATTCCATATTTTTGAGTGAATTTCATTTTGAAGTCACTTTTTAGTTTTTTTAAACTTTTATTTTTTGATAAAATGCTAGCTTCGCGCTCTGTCCTTCCATGTTTATCCAAGCACGATTTGATATTTCCTGACATGATTCCTTGAAATAAGTCACAAAAAAGAAATTATTAATTAATAACCGTGATTAAACTTACACTTAAACAACAATTAAAAGTTGTTTATTTACTTTTTCTCCATTATTTTTTTGTAAAAAATTAAAGTGCCAAAATAAAGAATCAACACCGATAATTGACGGATAATTATCGGATAATGATAGATCTTGATAATTTAAAACCCTGAATAAGATAAGGGATAGGATGTGAACAAAGAAAGGTGGATATACAGTTTTGGTCATTAAATATTTCTTCGGTGTTTATTCCTCTTGTACCCTATGTCTGTTAATTTCCAATCTGTGGTCTTTTTGACATGTTTGGAGGATTGTTACATTAGTCGTTTTGTCAAACCAGTGACTGTTTTCGTGGATGTTCTGCGAAAGTGAATACAAAACACTTAATAATTTTTTAATGACCAAATCTGCCTATCGACATCCCCTTTGTTAAATTATTTTATGGAATTGACATTTAATTTTCTTTTTGACATTTTGACTACAATTCGTTTAGTAATTGTAATTATTTTGTTATGTTATTGTATTAATTTTCCCTGATATTGTTATTTTTTTACCAAATTTGTAGAAACTTTAAATAATTGGTAACCCCAATATTTATTTTGATTAATTACTATTGTGTAAATAAATGGTCTGCCGGAAAATAGTGTTCAAAATCTGGTGGTCGCTGACAACTTATAAATGCAGTTTTATTTGTCTCAAATGTAGAATTTGTGTAAATACATACTCCAATGAGAGTTATAGTTACTTATAGACCTTGCAACCAACTTCAGAGCCGTAACAAGGATTGGTGCAAGCTATATTAAGTTTTAAATTTATACAGCCCTAACTTTATTCATAGATTTCGCCATGTGTGTGCCTATTCGCAAAGGTCTGCGGCAGCCTTTTGTATTCTCCTTGGCACACAGCCATCCATGTCCAGCTTTTGCCGGTCATTCCAACTAGTTCATTCTTCAAGTGCCAAAATTGTTTAACTCTTTTCCTTTTCCCATTTCTTAGTAGATCATCCATCACCATAGCAGCTGAAAAACGTCCACTGCTGGTCAAAGGCCTCCCCCAAGGATTTCCACGACGACCGGTCCTGCGCTGCCCACATCCATCGGCTTCCCGCGATCTTCACCAGGTCGTCGGTCTACCGCGTGGGTGGCCTGCCTACGCTACTTTTTCCGGTGCGCGGTCGCCACTTGAGAACTTTACTGCCCTAAAGGCCATCTGTTCTACGAGCTATGTGCCCTGCCCACTGCCACTTCAGTTTAGCGATATCGTGAGCTATGTCGGTTACTTTGGTTGTCCTGCAGATACCGTCATTTCTGATTCAATTGCGTAGAGAAATTCAGAACATAGCTCGCCTGGCATCTGCCGGGGATTCTTCGCCCTCCCCATTGTATGGTAACATTGCTCTCCACCGCTGTCCATCAGATCACATTTGAATGCAGACGATCTTGGACGATGAAGTTCAGAAATCTATTGGAAAATTACTACTTACAAGGCATCAGTTGGTAAGCAATAAATTACTTATTATAATGTTTTAGACTTGTTTTCATATTGTAAATGGTACTTCATAATATTAAGCTTTTTTTATATTGATTTTGTGATTTTGCACATTTTTATACTAAAATCAGTAGTATGGAGTACCAGAAGTCAAGAAGAAGGTGCCAATTTAAGAATTTTGGTTAATTCTAATGTCGGCCGCATTGGTTGAACTCATCCTAACTAGATATATAAATTGTCTGTCTGTCCATTTAAGTTACTACCTTGGTACCTAATAAAAAACTGTTTCATGGGATTATCTGTACCTATCAAATGTCATTGTTAATCTTCTTATATTATGATAATTAATATATGAATGACAGTTTTGTTCTAAGATATTAATAGCTGCACCTTAAGATGAAAGTATAAATACATAATAAGTCAGGTGACAAAACTAGTTAACCATTTTAAAAACGAGAGCCGACTCATGGAACACAATGTCAGAGATAGGGACAAAGCTTAGGAACAATCGCTAAACATTCTTAAATATATTTTTTTAATACTTTCACTTACATTATGTGCACTTTTATAATTGGATATGAAAATTATGAGGCAAGATTCTAAATTCGCGGAATGAAGCAGAAGGAGGTAAATTGTTACAGAACCCTTATGCTTATTGTGTATGAGAACTCTTTAGGAAAAAATTAGTCAAATGTCAAGCTAAAACCGTCATTAGTTTTTAAAATATTGCTTTTCAAATAATTATTTCGGAATAAACGTGTGACTATGGATGCGAATTGATGCGTCGACGCTTTTTTAAACTTATGCGGTGACCACCCTGCCCACATATTGAAACAAATTGTGACTGGAGATGAAACTTGGTTCATCACTTGGAACCTCAGTCGAAACAAGTCTATGCAGTGGCATAAAAAGGGTGCACCTCCTCCGAAGAAGTTCAGGGTATCAGAATCGGCTGGAAAGCTGATTTTTGGGATTCAACAGCGATCAACAGGATTCTCCTGATCGACTACAAAAATAAGGGTGTCACCATAACTGGGACATATTACGCAACGCTATTATAAAGACTATGAAAAGCCATTAAATAAAAAGGAGGGGAAAGCTGTCGAAGGGTTTGTCGCTATTGCATGACAACGCACCGGTTCACAAGAGCCATGTTGCGACTGCTGCTTAAAAAGTGTGGCTTCAAATAGCTGGTTCAACCACCCTACACCCCGGATTTATTATTTGCTCCCAAAACTTAGAAATAAACTATATAGAAAAAAAAATCTTACCAACAAAGAACTGAAGGAGGAAATTTCAGCTCATTTTGAGGGCAAAGACAAAAAATATGTTTTAATGGTTTATATATTTATTAATTGCATACTTCTATTGTTTCATACACATTGCAATCATTTCATACTTTATGTTAAATAAAATAAACCATCGTAATGAACTTGCTTCCAGACATGTCTACTAATTTTTGAAGGTTTTTCACCTGTTAGTGTCAAGTTTTGGTGAAACCCTATGTCAATATTGGTAACTTTGAATGGGCTGGCAATTGAAATTCACATCTGAACTTAGGTTGGTTGCCCCTTTCAAACAACACCCCCTCCTCCTCCCGTGTAACGGAACATCATTTTACGCTACTTATTTTTTTTTTATTATATTACTTATTATTTTTATATTATTTATTCTTATTTCATAATTTTATTATATTGTTCTTTTGTAATTATACATTGTTAATTTATATTCGTTCATTATTGTTTCATGTAAAAAGAAAAACAAATTATTTGTATGATCATGAAACGGAATGTTTTCCGCCCATGTTGTTATGTCAACATATGAATCAGTGAACTCTACTTTGGAGTTTATTTAGGTCACTGAGTTGCAGATTTGAATCGGTGCACCCCACATTCACTTAGTCTTGTCTGTCACACAACTAGAGTGTTTGTTAAAAGCCAGAGGTGCTCTGCCGCTCTGTTTGCACGGGTGCCTGCACCTTGTTAGGCAAGGGCGAATGGGCTTCACTTCTCGCAGCACCGGAGCAGTTGCCATTCAAGATTCAACCAATATTTTCAGATTGTCGAAACTACTAATTTCCACACTTTGGGGGGGGGGGAGGGGTATCCTCACACCACCCTCTCACCTCCTCCCTTAAAAATCCTCTATTTTAGATGACAATTTTAAATGCATCCCCATCATTTAAAAAACTATTTTAGTGGTATCAGAGTAGCTGTGTTTCCAGACTCCTACAGTTTGGGGATCTTCAAGGCGAGAGTGAATAGGCATTTTTTGAGTTCGCGTGTACCATCCTCGACTACATCGTCACTAACCATCAGGTGAGATATAGTCAAATGCACTCAAATTTTTAATAAAAAAAAAAGCCTAAAGGCATAATGACGTACCTATGGTCACATTGGAAATAATCAGATAGGACCCCACGGCTTAATTAAATGTGACACTTATGGATAGATACGTACAGTGAGTATGTAATAGTATCAGTGATGTACCTGGCCCTAAATACAATTCAGTCTTCACAAGCGCAACTATGTTTATACTGAGTTAGAATCGATCGAACTCACGTCAAACAAGCTAACAGGATAGAACAATTATCACTAGAACAACACGGCTCACGGCACACTTACTTGAAAAAGCTCCACTCTCCGACAGGCTCCAAAAACACCTTCTTCCTATGAGTGCCGCGATCATTTTGCATACGAAACTGAGCCGTCCAAGGCCTGTTCGTGGTAAAACGGAACTTCTTACGTTTAACCTCCACTTGTGGGTACTGTTTGTACCCCGTTGGGTTCTTCCAGTATACCTAAAATACACGGAAATAAAATTTATAGGTTATGTTAAATCACCAAGAAACATGACGAGGGATATCCCAATTCACCTGTTCATAGCTCCGTTTGACATAGGATTCAGGGAAGTTGGAATATTTTATAGTGAGATCTCCAACTTTTTTTGCTAAAAACCCGTATATTCGCATTTTTAATTTGTTTCGTAACCTCAAACAGAACACAAATATTGATTAAAATGCATACCTGAAACTTATTGACATTATTATTTGACATTGACAATAGACAATTACGTTTCGTAGTACACAGGCATGGGAAACCTTAGTAGGTCATCTTTGCCTAAACTTAAATTGATTAATAATATCGCATTCGCTATTTTCCCTCGGAATATCTATGGTTCATACAATAGTTTCGTTCACTCTGAACCATTCATTCATTCGTTCATCTGTCAGCTCAGGCGCGTATTTTGAATTTGATGTAATGTACCCAAGGGCGGGAATATGTGATTGACAAAATAACCTACAACTT
Source organism: Coleophora flavipennella (assembly GCA_947284805.1). Lineage (NCBI taxonomy): Eukaryota > Metazoa > Arthropoda > Insecta > Lepidoptera > Coleophoridae > Coleophora > Coleophora flavipennella. The sequence continues at coordinate 8,770,636 of OX369303.1, read as the reverse complement.
TCCTATGATGAATGATTGCATTTCTTAGTTGGATTTACTTTGCTTCTTTGAATGTCGCTTTACGAGCTTAATTTGGTGATGAGGCCATAAGGTAGACATGGAAACTTGGAAAGAAAGACTGCGCCGTGCTATGAGTGTGTTAAAAAGGAACCGAAGGCTTCGCACAATGACATTCGCTCGTAATACAACAGCGTGTGGCGGGCGCTGCACCGCCTGCTGCGCTGATGTAGCATGTCGGAGATGTTCGCGGCGGCGGAGGGGCTCGCATGCACGGCTTGGCGGCTTCAATGTGCTGCACGGCATAGAGCTCCTACGCACAAACACCCTACTCAGTGGTGCGGGTTGTCCGCAGCTGTATGGCGAGCCTTATAGTGTCGTGTCGTGACTGACGGAGCTAATGTGTTGTGTTTGTTTTTTGTGGGTGATTTCTAGTTTACTGCTACCTCTAATTAAAATCTGGGAGAGGACACACCACTCCCTCTTCATTGCCGCCGTCACAGCTTGAACAGCATACCTGTCTTCCGGATTGAGGTAAGATAGCTAGATCCATCAAGCTCTTTCCGTAAGATTTATACTGCATGCGCTAAACTACCTGAGTTATGATATAGCCAGTGCTGGCTCAAGCTCATGTAGCGCTTGGGTACAATCAGTACCTATCCTGGCGCCGCTTACTTTGTTAGGTACAGGGGTGTCTATAATATGGCAGACTGATTGAAAAAAAATCTGTCTAGAATCAGTCAGTACAGTTTTTATGGATCCAGGGTAAAGTGATTTCCTTGCCACAACTAAAAGATCCTTTTGCACATTAATGGGCAAGTGAAATGAGGCCAGAATTTTTTCACTACTTACTTATGTTAGTCCATGTCCAAGGGATTTTTGGAAAGAAGTATTGTGTTGTTCTGATATGAATATACAAACTCATTTGTTCACAGAGAACACAATTTGTACTGGTCCTGTTTGGAAACTTGCAGGCAAGCAAGGTTGGTCCTGCCGGCAAGTGACCCGGACTATCCAGGAAGCTCCTGAGACTTGGGGGATCTCAGCTCCGAAAGGTAACAGCTGCTATTACTGGACATGGTAATTTAAATAAATACCTATTTGCTCTAGGTATCATGCCCACTATGAGTATGTAGAGTTGCAGAAGGCTGAGGCGACTGCTGCCCACATCCTACTGGACTGCAAAGAGCTAGCACAGAACAGGGTCATGCATCTCGGTGAACTGAGATTGCTTCAGGAAGTCGTCTGCAACCTATGGGGGCTACTGGAATTCTTGAAGGAGCTTCGCTGGCAGTGAAGCTGCAAAATAGGTGCATTGATCACATGGTTGTGGAAACCAGCACACCCATAACTGATGTTCTCAGGATGACAAAGAGAAATAAAAAAGGGAGTTAGTACAAATTCGAATGAAATTTTGAATTTTGTTTGGTGTTTTTGATATAAATGAAAACTATTTGGTGTTTAACCATAATGGGTGTATAACTATGGCTTTTTTAATTAAGAATGTAGGCAAAGTTGTTCTAATGGCTGTGACAGGAACAAGTTTATGTGTTTGTGTCTTTGTTGTAGTTGTACCTGTGGCAGCTGATAATGGCCAATTTCTACAACACAATAGATTGCAGGACTGAAAAAAGAATATCAGTAGTCTGTACCAAGGTAAAAAGGAGCATTAATTATGTCACATAAAAATAAATTCAGTAGCCACCACAGATCAGAGATTATGGCTGCAGGCGCACTCACTGAGCAAACAATCACTCCAGAATATCCTTAGACAGTAATTTTAGCAGCCATTCTAGCCATGCAATTCATTAGAAAGTTGCCCCTTTTTTGTGTCTTTTGTTTACATTATGAAGCGCTCCTAGGTGGCTGTCGTTAAGCCATTTCAAGTAAGTGACAATGATGCCAAAGATGGAAGTTGGCTTACTAAGATTCACAAACGCTATGGGGAACTGGCTATCTAATCTTCAAGCCAAAACTCATCTATGCTATAAGGCAAGACTTAGGTGGTTGTAGCTAGCTCCTTCCACCAACCAAAGTTAAACACCGCCGGGATTCAAATCTGAAAAACCCTTGATGTGAAACTAAATGAACTAACCAGTATAGCCTTACCTTCCCGAGTTTGGGAAGAGACCTGTGCCCTAGCTGTGGGGAGTTTATTTAACAATGGTGCATAGAGGTGATAATATTATCTTCTACCTCTACCAGTGATTTGACTCCACCAGGTGAGGTAAAAATAGTTTGCTGTTGGTATTTCAGGGACTAAATGCTGTAAAAATTAATCTGGATTAATTCAACATTACGAGGCTTGCTACCAGTCCTCAGTCTTATGCTTATGAAGGCACATGGTCAGGAGCAGATTGGACACATTGGAAAACATTATCATCACTGGCCACATGTAAGAAAAGAGGAGTAAGAAATATTTGCTATGTTTCACTAGATTGTTGCCTGCAATTTTATACAGTATATATTAATTATTGTGTAGGGAGTTCAATATATTCTCGGTCCATACCCATGTATGAAAAAAAAAGTTAAAGGTCTTAAAATTATTTTATTTTTCAATACAGTCTCCCATAATTGATATGCATTTATTTGATCTCTGAGTTAACTTTGATAAACCCTCAAAATAATATGCCTTCTGTTTGTCCTCAAAATGTTTGTTTACTGCAGCCTTCAATTATTCATTGTCCTCATATCGGTTCCCACGCAGGTCTTTTTTAAGATTTGGGAAGAGAAAATAGTCACTAGGAGCCAGGTCTGGACTGTATGGTGGGTAATTAATTTCTTGAAACCCGCAGTCTAGCAGCCTTCGCAACTCGGGATGGGTGCCTAGTCGTGTAGAAGCAACACACCTTTGGCCAGCTTTCCACGTCTTTATTGTTTGATAGCATCCCGTAACTGATGCAATAGAGAAGCATAATATTCTCCAGTAATATTGACTTTATTTTTTTTATAAGGATTCCTTCGTAATCCCAAAATACAGTGGCCATTATCTTTCCAGCTGACCGAATGACCTTGAATTTTGTTCGGGGGAGCTGTACACTTAATATGCCATTGCATAGACTCTTACTTTCTGGATCATAATAATAAACCCAAGTTTCATCTCCTGTCACTATTCTTTTGAAAATGTTATGGGGTTCTTCACCACACAACTCTAAAAATTCTTTACAGCAAGCCACACGCGTTTGTTTTTGAACCGGAATAAGCATTCGTGGCACCCATCTTGCAGAGACTTTTGACATATTGAGATGGTCATGAATAATTGTACGTATTCTCTGCTAATGATTTTATAGAGTCACCCAAAGGGCAATGGAGCGTGCTATGCTCGGAGTTTGTCTGCGTGATCAAATCAGAAACGAGGAGATCCATAGGAGAACCAAAGTAACCGACATAGCTCTCAGAAACTTAAGTGGCAGTGGGCGGGGCACATTGCTCGTAGAACAGATGGCCGTTGGGGCAGTTAAGTTTTCGAGTGGCGACCACGCACCGGAAAGCGTAGCGCAGGCAGGCCTCCCCCTCGGTGGACCGATGACCTGGTGAAGGTCGCGGGAAGCCGTTGGTTGCGGGCAGCGCAGAACCGGTCGTCGTGGAGATCCTTGGGGGAGGTCTATGTCCAGCAGTGGACGTCTTTCGGCTGATATGATGATTTTATAGAGACTAGCATCTTCCAATATCAATTTCTCGACTTTATTGATATTTTCCTGCATAGTCGCCACAGGTTAGTATCGTTTCGTCTAAAAAGCAGCTGATCTATGTAGCATCTGGTCTAAAAAGCAGGTGGTCTAAAAACCAAATCATCTAAAAAGTAGCTTGTCTATGTAACAAAAAATAAATGAGCGAGCGATGTTAGGTTCGGTCAGATTTGATTGATTTAACAGTCAAAGAGCCTCGCGAAGCCACCTCCCCACCCTGGGTACCAAAATACTTACAAGCAGAAGAAATCATCGGAAGATTAGACCAGTTGCTATTTAGGCGAAAAGCGTTTTAGACCAGGTCAAGTGCGTTTTAGACGATTTGGTTTTTAGACGATTTGGTTTTTAGACGAAACGATACTAACCCGTCGCCACCACACTTTGACCAGGGCGGGGGGTCTTCTTCTATGATCTCTCAATGGATAATGAAGAAGTATCCCTATAAACATCGTCCATTTCTGTTTTTATTTGTTGCTGAGCGTTTCCCTGTTTTGTAAGGAACTTGATTACGGCTCGGTGCTCCAATTTTGCCGACATTGTAAAAATCCTTCATTCTCACATATATACTTGGGAATAACAAATAAATTGACAAAGCCAATGTCATAGATTTTCGCATTTATAATACCAAAGAGTTTGTCATTAATATGAGACTAAGGAGATTTCTTACCAATGAGTATAACATATCAATACCAAGAATACATTGAACTCCCCTCGTATTTTTGTTTGTGGATTAGTGTTTATTATTTTTGATACATGGTAGCAGGAAGCTGCTGGGTGCTGGTAGCTTAGGACTGGTTTTAGTGGAAATTCTTTGTCCAGTAGTAGATTTCTTTGTGCTAAGATGATGAAAAAAGTGTCGGTGGCTCAACCGGTAACGACTCGGTCCTTCTAACCAGAGGTACCGGGTTCAAATCTGGACGTCCAATGTACCAATAAGTTTTTCAAAACTTACGTACATATACTATGGATTGCTTTAACTGTGAAGGAAAATATCGTGAGGAAACCTGCACATGCCTGCGAAGAAACTCGAAGTCGACCAACCTGCACTGGGCCCGCGTGGTCAACTAAGGTCCAATTCAGAGTAGGCTCGAGCCGCTCGGTGGGGACGTATATGAGCTGATATGATGAAGATAATGATTTGATACATAATGTATAGATTGTAGGGTTTCATACCAGATAAGACCTTTAAATGGCTGTAGTGTATATGTTCCTGATTACCTTCCTGAGTTTGGGAAGAGATGATAATTAATTGAAGGCTAACTAATGAGCTGAAATTATTCTTGCATATGTATAAAGCTTGTTCGAGGAGTGATAAATAAATTGTTTGTACGTCGGCGTCGTTGTATCTCCTGCAAAACAATCTATCTGTACTTTGTGGAAATACTTGGCATATACATTCATTCGGTTCAGACTCACAATTGGGTGGTTTTATTTGTTTTACTTTAGGATTAGTAATGCACTTACTGGCACAATTTCTCTGTACATTTTCATGCAGAGAGAGGTTACCACAGCCCCAAAGAACAGTAAGGAAACTACAAAGTGCTGTCGTTTGGTAAAAAAGTAATTGTGTCTGTTAGGAATAACTCTCTGTATGAAAATGTACTGAGAAAACTCAGGTGGGCCGTTAATTGTGTCGCTGAATGTTATCAGTAATCACACCAAGTTTCACACTTGTATTATGTATTATCATTTTTATGATAGAGCAGACTAAACCTTTGAAAAACACGTTTCTTGTATGGTTTCCCTTTGTTTGGGTAGGGAACCCTAAAAATGAATTTTAATAGAGCTGGAGACTTATTATTTCTTTTCATTTAGGTTCCACACAGTCTCACATGCCTTCACGGAGCCCGGAAGTAGTTGGCAACCTGCGAGGCTACTGGACTTCCTGGAGTAACTGGGCTGTCAGTGATGCTGGCCACTCACTTAAAATGGATGCTTAATCATCATTTATATATTTTACTTCTATTTTTTAATAATTGACAATTACTGACTAAAACATGTATATAAACATTTTATAGCTTATGAATAAAGATACTAAATAAATTCTTGAGTTGATTTTATGGCCTCCCCATAGACTAGAATTGGACAGGTAAGGTATTTTTCATTTGTGCAACAGATTTTTATTTGTAAAATGCATGAAAACTTACAATATGTGCTGGTTTCCACGCCACCCAAGAGGTACAGCAGTCAGTTCGTTTTTTTTATGTGGTGTCCCCATTCTGAATATGCATGTAACTTTGAAGGTCGCGGGAAGCCGCTGGATGCGGGCAGCGCAGAACCGTAGTCGTGGATATCCTTGGGGAGGCCTATGTCCAGCAGTGGACGTCCTTCGGCTGATATGATGATGATGATGTAAACTGTCATAACATCTTACATACCTATGCAGAACAGGCCTAGTCCACTTGAAGAAAAATGTAAAAGTATACCATAAAAAGATATTTCCACTTAGTAGGATAGTATCGACATCATTTTGGGGATCAGAAATTGTGTGAAATCTTTGCTATTTTAGGTTTGTAAGTAAACAACAGTTGTAACTAAGAGTAGAGAGAATATGCGGGTTCTAACCCAGCGGTATGCGGTAGGCCAATCACAGAGCAGTATTTGTATGACGTCAGAATGGTGTCCAATCACAGTCCTGCATTTGTGTGACGTCACGCGGTGGGCGGCAACATGTTAGCTGTCAAAAGTGATGGATGTCAACGTCAGCTGTCAACACGACAGCTGTCAAAGTCAGCTGTCACAACTGTCAATGACATCTGGTGTTATGTCAGCTATCAATCATCGCAAAGTTAGTGAGTACTTGAATATAGATGGCGTTAGTGAGAAAAAAAACATTCGTTTGGTTAGATTTGAATCCACTGCGGCGGCGGCTCTGAAGTGACGCGAGTGACCACACCCCACGACCACGGTGGCTGTTAACGTTAGCATTGAAATATTGATATACATGGGCGATTATGACGTAGTGTGTGTGGGGAGTAGCACTAGCCGTTGCCTGCGACTGCGCCTGCTTATGAGATGACGCAATTTCCGTTTTATGAGGTAGTAGTAGTACCTATGAGAGAGATACAAATGTATAGGTGAATTTCCATTTCATCTGCAAAACATATACCACTTAACTTTGTCATCATCATCATCATCATATAAATAAATAAATGGAAAATTATATACAAAATATTATACAAACTCCCTAAGTAACATTTTGCTCAAGTACATGATGTGACCTTGGAGTGGTAGCTGAAATGAGTTAGCCGAACATGATGCGACCCCCTGCGCCCCGCGACTGCGCCTGCGCAGATTTTTGCTCCATAATAAAATTTACGTTTTATGAGGTATGAGAGAAGACAGACAGACAGACATATGCTGCGGTCTACCAAACAGTTTTTGCGCGGTTGAAAGCGTGGGTGTTCCCATACTAAATTTATGAGGGGAATTTCTATTTCATCAGCAAAACATGCCACTTAACTTTGTCATCATCATAGATAGGAGACTATGGCCGGGGGTTCAAACGGGTTAGCTGCTGCTGACGATGACGACGGTGGTGATGAGTTATCTAATTAATTATGGTTCTACACTATTTAAAGTATATACTTATCAACAAAATTATATATATACAAAATATATTTAGGGTTTCACCGCGCACATTCAAAAAAATTTCGATGAGAGAAAAAGGTGAAAGGTGTCCTATCTACGACGTGCCGAGGGTAAGGGGGTCTGATCCACCAGGCTCCATGGGTGGAAGCGTTGAGGGGGCCGGGGCTGGGGGAATGGTGCTTCAAGGTTCTAACACTAATAGAAAGGTGGATAAAAGTTAGAGCGAGAATCGAACCCACTACCTCATAATGAGAAGCCAATGGACTTAACCACTACTCCTCCGAGCCACAGACGGACGCAGTCCGCTGATAACGGTATAAAGTTTAATTTTAATGTTATATAGGTGGGTACTTAGCTGAAAAGAAACATCTTTTTAGGGTTTCGTGTATAGATTTTAAAAAATAAAAACCATTTTCATATAGTATGTAAACTTATTTTATTTTATTAACTAATAAGATTACTTATTCATCCATTAAAAAATAACATTAAGTACCTATTACAACTACGCTTTCTTATTTATTCCTAGATGTATTAATCCCCTTTTCTGTTCATTGCTTTTCTTTATATTTTTTTCTCACAGCTGTGTTAGCTTCACACACCACCATCAGGCTGGAACAGAAATAAAATTATTATAGGTATTATAGGTATTAATAATAATATTAATGACCCCACCAGGAATCGAACCCACCACCTCATAATGTGAAGCCAATGGGCTTAACCATTACGCTATGGAGGTGGATAAAATAAAACGTTTAACGCATCCAATCTTCACCATATCCGGTTAGAACTAGATATTTCACAATATTGCATCATCATCTTGAGTCTTATCTCCCAAGTCTTAACCATAACTATACCATTCCCATGGAAAAATAGAATATTCTAGAAAGAATATTGCATCATCATATTCTTATCAGTATACGTCATCAGGTCTAGAGGTCACCATATCTGGTTAGAACTAGATATTTCATAATATTTCATAGGTATTGCATCATCACTCAAGTCTTAACCGCAGCTTCCGTTAGATGGAACATTCTAGAAGGAATATACTCTTATCAGCGTGTGACCTACATCCTATAACCTTCACCACATCCGGTTAGAACTAGATATTTCACAATATTTCATAGGTATTGCATCACCTTGAGTCTTAACCGCAGCTTCTGTTAGACTCTTATCAGCGTACGGCGTCAGGTCTAGAGGTGGTGCGTGGGTGTAGCCACCCTATATAAGCGACGAGTTGGGTGATTTCTCTCATACCTAAAGGTGTGTTCGAAGTGATAAGACCTATCTTACTAAATAAAATAAAAATGTTTAAGTGTGAAGATTGTGGTGGGGAGTTTGTGCAAAAATGGAGCTTAACTCGCCATAAAAAATACTGTCGTAAAATTGGTGAAGGACGTGTGAAGTGTCCCCTATGTGATAAGAGCTTCTCCCGCCCCGACGTCCTCATCCGACACCAGCAAACGTGCAAGGGTGGGAGGAAGCGAAGCGGTGGTGGTGATGGTGGTGAGGAGGAACCGCCCACCAAGAAACGATGTGAGGTGTGTGATGTGGAGGTGGCGAATCTTCACACCCACCTCCGAAACCAAACACACAAAAAAAAAATGCTTACCCCACTTGAGGATGGAGTGGAGATTGTAAAGAGCGCGTATAAAAGCCGCATTATTTCATATAGACTCCATTCCCTCCAAAACCATCTCACCCCAGAAGATTTTATGGAGCATGAGCGCAGGCGGGCTATGGATCTTATTGAGAAGAAAATCAGCGAAGTGGGGAGCGCAGTTAAAATTAATATGGAGCTATTTGGATTATACAAAAAACCGGAGACTCTGGATGGTGAGGAGGAGGCAACGGGTTCAGAGGAGGGGGAGATCAAATCATTTAATACCATGAATAAAGTAATTCACCTCGCTGATAACTTGGATGAGATATATGATTCATTTGTGAATGCAATTAAAACTCAGGCCGATGAGTTTCAAGAACGTGATAGCGGTTGGGCTCTTTGTAAGGTTAATTACTTAGAAATTAATATAAATAAATATTCACCTCTAAGAGGTTCTAGTTATATACCGCTCCCCAAGTGGTTGCAAGATAAACGCTGCTGCATAAATGTGAAAAATGATGATGATTCATGCTTCTTTTGGGCTATAGTAAGCGCACTTTATCCAGTTAGTAAACATTCTGAGCGAATATCCTCCTACCCACACTATGACACTGTTCTCAACACAAGCGGAATAAATGTACCGACAACCTTAAAAGATATAATAAAATTTGAAACTTTAAACGCTATCAGTGTTAATGTCTTCGAAATCAGTGAGAAGACTATAGTTGGACCTGTATATCATACGAAGAAGAGGTGTGAAAAACATATAAATCTTCTTCTCCTCGACGGTGAGGGGGATAAGCGGCATTATTGCTGGGTAAAAAATATTAGTAGGTTAATAGGCTCGCAATTATCATCTCATAAGAGTAAAATTTTTATATGCGATGGTTGTCTCATTACATTTTGGGATGAGAATAAATATGAAGAACATGTAAAGCTCGATTGCTCACATGTTAGAACAATCATACCTACAGAAGGGGAGAATATACTTAAATTTAAAAATTACTACCATCAGATGAAGGCACCTGTAGTAGTCTATGCGGACTTTGAAGCCCTGCTCAAACCGGTGGTTTCATGTGCTCCGAGCGATGAGTCATCTTATACGATGGATCATCATGAGCATGTGCCATATAGTTTTGGCTACTTCATTAAGTGCTCTTATGATGATTCATTAAGTAAATATGTCTCATCGCTTGGGGGTGAAGGGTGCGCCGAGGATTTCCTTCGATCCTTGGAAAAGGAGTTGGTGCCTTTCGCCACCGCTTTGAGGAGGGTGATTCCAATGAACCCTCTCACCGCAGAGGAAGAGCGGGGTTACAGCTCCGCTGTAAACTGTCATATATGCGGAGGTGAGATGGGTGAGGATAGAGTCCGAGATCACTGTCATCTCAACGGTGAGTTTAGAGGCGCTGCTCACTCATCATGTAATTTGAATTATAAGCTTAAACACACCATCCCCATAGTATTTCATAACTTATCCAAATATGATGCACATTTTATTATTAAAGCTCTAAAAGATTACAATGTAGAAGTGTTACCTAAAAATAAGGAGAATTTTATATCTTTTACCATAAAAAGTAATAGTTTAGGTGTAGATTTAAGGTTTATCGATTCTTTGCGGTTCATGCAGGCTGGCTTAGATAAATTAGCATCCAACCTCGAAGATGAGCAGTTAAAATGTGTATTAAAACACTTTCCTAATAATTTTAGTTGGGTCAGGAGGAAAGGTGTGTTCCCCTACGAGTATATTACCTCGATGGGGAGGCTAAGTGAAACGCAGCTACCACCTCAAAAGGCTTTTTACAGCCATCTCAGCGATTCTCACATCTCCGATGATGATTACCAACATGCACAAGCTGTATGGAGAGCATTTAACATAAAAACATTGGGTGAGTACAGCGATCTGTATCTGAAGACAGACGTACTGCTTCTCACCGACGTATTTGAGAATTTCCGAGAGGTTTGCCAAAAGACCTATCAGCTCGACCCCGCCCACTATTATACAGCACCTGGGCTTAGCTGGGACGCTATGTTGAAATATACAGGGGTTGAGTTGGAGCTTTTAACGGACATCTCCATGATTAAATTCATAAGTAGAGGTATACGAGGGGGGTTGAGCCAATGCAATAGAAAATATGCTGAGGCCAATAATATGTTTATGAAATCTTATAATCCTAAACAGGAAAGTATATATATACAATTTGTTGATGTAAATAACCTCTATGGTGATGCCATGAGTAGATACTTACCTATAGATAATTTTTCATGGCTTTCAGAGTCTGAAATTACTTCGTTTGATATTCTCGCACAGCAACCAGACTCTCAAGTAGGCTATATTTTAGAGGTGGATTTAGACTACCCCAAGAGTTTACACGACCTCCACAACGATTACCCCTTTTGCCCCGAGAATAAGATCCCATCAATAGGGGGATCTAAAACTTCAAAATTACTAGCCACATTAGATGATAAAACCCGATATGTTATTCACTATATTAATCTCAAACAGGCTATTGAAAAGGGTCTCATTTGTAAGAAAATTCATAGAGTTCTCTCATTCAATCAGCGTCCATGGCTAAGATCATATATAGACTTGAACACTCAAATGAGAGCTCAAGCGAAAAACAGCTTTGATAAAGATTTCTATAAACTAATGAATAACTCTGTTTTTGGTAAGACGATGGAGAATGTTGATAAAAGAGTGGATGTGCGGTTGGTGAGCAGTTGGGAGAGTCATGGAAAACGGTTGGGGGCACGCGCTTTAATATCTAAATTAAACTTTAAGAGTTGCTTAGTATTAGATGAGGATGTTACTATAATACAAATGGAGAGAAATAAAGTAGTATATAATAAACCTATATATGTAGGTTTCTCTGTATTAGAATTATCTAAAACTTTAATGTATGATTTCCACTATAACTATATGCTCCCCAAGTATGGAGAAAATATTAATATGTTATATACAGACACAGATTCCTTCATATATAGTATAAAAACAAACAATTTCTACGAGGATATCAAACCAGGTCTTGAGACCTGGTTTGATACTTCGGACTATCCTTTAGATAATGTTTATGGACTTCCTCAAGTAAATAAAAAAGTTGTAGGTAAATTTAAAGATGAATGTTGTGAGGGGTTGATAAAACAATTTATAGGTATACGATCAAAGTGTTATTATATTAAGAAGGAGGATGATGATGTTATTAAAAAAATAAAGGGTATAAAAAGATCTGTTGTAGCAAACGATGTATCCGGTGAGGATTACTATAAATGCATAACAGGTTCACCTGCGGCATATAGGAAAATGTATGTGATTCGCAGTAAAAATCATGAGGTTCGCACCCAATCGGTGAACAAAATAGCATTAAAAAATTATGATGACAAAAGATTCCCTATGCCGGATGCATCGTATCAAACTCTAGCATTAGGACATGCTAAAATAGATAAATATTATTTTATATGATATGTTTAACGTAATGGTTAGGTCATTTGCTTCACACCAGGAGGTCGCAGGTTCGATCCCCAGAGGGGTCTAACATATCATATAAAATAATATTTATCTATTTTAACATAAAACTTTTATGCTTCAACTAAATTAGAATTTATTTTATAAAATACTAGATAATAAGGTATTAAGGATTAATTATGTTTTACTAGGATTAGATTTTACATGGAAAATTTGAATTTGTTTTATGAAATACTAGATAAGGTATTATAGGATTATTATGTTATTACTAGGATTAGATTTTACATGTAAAATTAGAATTTATTTTATAAAATACTAGATAATAAGGTATTAAAGGATTTATTATGTTTTTACTAGGATTATATTTTACATGGAAAATTAGAATTTGTTTTATGAAATACTAGATAGGGTATTATAGGATTATTATGTTATTACTAGGATTAGATTTTACATGTAAAATTAGAATTTGTAAACTTATAGACATAGAGAGGGCTATTTTAAATAATAAATAGAATTGGACTTTATTGCATCATTTTCTTATTTTGAAACCTATCTAATGTTTAAATTGGGTTATATACTAACCTTTAAGTTCCTGTCACCAACCCCTTAAGATGTTATTACACCGCTCCACCACCAGAGCTGGAAAAAAAACAAGTTAATTTTTAGTATGAAACTATTAATATACTAATAGCTATGACCTCAAGCACTAGCTGTTTCCCACGGCTTCACCACGTTTCTACGACTTTTCAAGGGTGCGCAGTACGCAAGCCGCAAGCGGCTCACGAGTGTGGTAAAAAGTAGCTTATATCTTAATCATAGCCCTAATCTGTCTACCTACTAAATTTCAACCAAACCTGTTTAGTAGTTTTTGCGGGGAGCGTGGCAGGCAGACAGACAGAGTTACTTTCACATTTATAATATTAGTAGGGATTAGACCAGAGCTATTCCTAAATTATTAGGGATAAGACCACATCCTAATCCTAATGTTATCACTCATCAGATCTTATGCTAACCTGTTGCTATGAGATATGAGGTCAGAGCTGTTCCTAAATTATTAGGGATAAGACCACATCCTAATCCTAATGTTATCAGTCATCAGATCTTATGCTAACCTGTTGCTATGAGATATGAGGTCAAAGATGTTCCTAAATTATTAGGGATAAGACCTAATCTAATAAAATCAGTTCTATCAATAGGTATCTCACTCACCTAGTGTACACCTTCTCTTGTTGTAGTAGACCCCCTCTATAGTAATCGGTATAGTTTTGGTTACTCGCGAGGGTACATTCTGTGCGCATGATTAGAGAGCTGTGATCTTAAGAGCATCGAAAGATCTTTTATCCGCACATAGTGCTGCTTCCCCCATCTTCGTTTTTTTTTTTAGTACCTTTGAATATCTGCTTGAATCTCGATAAGGTTTCTACTCGTCACCTGAAAAGGGATAATAATAAGATTTAAAGTTATGATAAGTTTTTTGTTTTTATAATCATAAAACAGATAAATATGAGTTAGTCTTACATGTAGGGTTCTGCATACATCAGCTCTCTCATAGTAATCAATGTAGGTAACCCACACAACTTTCTTATAGTAATCCACCACCTGGAAAAGAGATAAGATTCAAATAAGAAAAAGACTTAATCACAAAGTTATGAGTTCTGTATAGAATAAGTTTAACTAAGATATGTATAAGACTCTAAAATCAAAATACTCATTATTAGCATTGAAGAGTGTTTGAGATTGATGAGAAACTTAATTTTTAATGATATATTACTAAATAATGAAAGTAATCCTTTGATATGGAACCCTAAAATTTTTAAAAATTGAATAAAGTTGAAATATCTAACCTTTCTACTAAAAGTAATTAAGCATGAGTTTAACCTTAAAAATTCTTAAACTCTTTTAACCAAAATAAAAAACGTAGATTCTGAAAACTAAAGTGTGAGTTGAACTTATATTAGGAGAGGGTTCAGTAGTTTTAATTAACCCCCTAATATCATCAGAGATAAATTAGTACTTTACTAGAAGTATATTCATAAAACAGTTAAATGTAGGTAAGTCTTACATGTTGGGTTCTGTATATATAGTATATTAGTAAAAAGTAATCATTTGATATGGAACCCTAAAATTTTTAAAAACTCCTTTAAATTGAAATATATAACATCATGTTCAGTTAAACCATAAAGAAATATAAAAAAAATCTATTAGCTAAAACCATTCAAGTGTGAGTTGAACTTATATTGGGGGAGGGCTCTGTATAGAATAAATTTAAATGGAATAGTTGTGGAACCCTGAAATTAAACTCCTTTAAATTGAAATACATAATATCATATTCAGTTAAACCATACTGAAATAAAAAAACGTAGATGATGAAAACCAAAGTGTGAGTTGAACTTATATTAGAGGAGGGTTCTGTATATAATAAGTTTAACTAAGATATGTATAAGACTCTAAAATCAAAATACTCATTATTAACATTGAACAATGTTTGAGATTGACGAGAAACTTAATTTTCAATGATATATTACTAAATAATAAAAGTAATCCGCTAATGGGGAACCCTAAAAGTTTCTAAAATTGAATAAAGTTGAAATATCTAACCTTTCTACTAAAAGTAATTAAGCATGAGTTTAACCCTAAATATTCTTAAACTCTTTTAACCAAAATAAAAAACGTAGCTATGATGAAAACTAAAGTGTGAGTTGAACTTATATTAGGAGAGGGTTCTGTAGTTTTATTTCACCTCCTAATATCATCAGAGATTAATTAGTACTTTACTAGAAGTATATTCATAAAACAGTTAAATGTAAGTAAGTCTTACATGTAGGGTTCTCTATATATGATATATTAGTAAAAAGTAATCATTTGATATGGAACCCTAAAATTAAAAAAAAAACTCCTTTTTAAATTGAAACACATAATATCATATTCAGTTAAACCATAAAAGAAATATAAAAAATCTATTAGCTAAAACCATTCAAGTGTGAGTTGAACTTATATTGGGAGAGGGTTCAGTAGTTTTAATTAACCCCCTAATATCATCATAGATAAATTAGTACTTTACTAGAAGTATATTTATAAAACAGTTAAATGTAAGTAAGTCTTACATGTTGGGCTCTGTATATATAATATATTAGTAAAAAGTAATCCTTTGATATGGAACCCTAAAATTAAACTCCCTTAAATTGAAATAATATATAATATCATATTCAGTTAAACCATAAAAGAAATATAAAAAATCGATTAGCTAAAAACCAGTGTGAGTTGAACTTATATTGGAGGGTTCTGTATATATAATAAGTTTAAATGGAAAAGTTGTGGAACCTTAAAATCAAAAACACTTGCATTAGAAAATGCGTTGTAGCTATATAGGGGTATATAAATCAGTTAGGCTCTATACATACATAGAGATCACTGCAGCAGGGGATGTGATTGAATGAATAAATAATCAAAGTAAATACTCACATCCATCTTTCCCAGTTATTTTATAATCTGTTGACTAGGTGGCACTTCACGTAACCGCGGTTACCGCTATTTTTACCTCAGCACTCAACTATGTAAACCTGAGATCGAATTAAAATAAAACATTAATGGAGTATGTTAACAACACCATTTTATATCATACTGTGATATGAGTTTTAGTAATACGACTAAAACACTCTATATCGAATCGAATGGACTAGCTTCGGATACAAAGTTGGATTCAGGATGAAACAGCTTGATGAGTTTAAAAATATGATCTCATTCGCCTTATTTTAGAGATTCTCATAAAGATATCATAATTAAGAATATTTTTTACTCTATAGTATACCGTAGTGATATAGGTCTATTTCCACACCTACAGGGTGGTAAAAGCTTTTCAACTTATCCGAGAAAAGTATGTTGATATTGGTACCTATATCACTACGGTATATTATTATAGAGTAAAAAATATTTCTAATCATGATGTCTAGATGAGAATCTCCAAAATAAGATTAATAAGATCATATTTAAATACTCACCCAGTAGTTACACCCTGTATCCAACTTCATATCTAAAGCTAGTCTACTCAACACGATATTATAGAGTGTTTAGTTCGTATTACTAACAACTTATATCACCGTATGATACAAAATAGTATTGTTAATATATATAGTCCACTATTAAAACTTTTAATTTTAAGTTGATCTCACCCCGTACACGTAATGCTCCAACCGCGATGAACTAAAAATGATGGTGCGCGCTGTGTATAAAATTAACAATCACTGCGCGCTGTGACAGGATGTGTAGGCGAGCTGTGATAGCATCCAGCATCCTTCTGTGCCAGAGTTGATAACAATGTTTTTATACTCTTAAAATATTCAGCAATAATACAAGACTAATAAAAAGACTAGAATATTCCGTTGATGAAGTCATGTGCTAGAAGGGTAGAAAGAAGTGGGTAGAAGCAACACCTTTTGTATGTATATCTATCTGTACCCCCTTAACGAGAGGAAATCTATGCAGGTGTAATCGTAGGCGTTGGCTAGTTATAATACCTAGTGTAGAGTTTATAACACATACTGTTATCTGCGGACTGCGTCCGTCTGTGGCTCGGAGGAGTAGTGGTTAAGTCCATTGGCTTCTCATTATGAGGTAGTGGGTTCGATTCTCGCTCTAACTTTTATCCACCTTTCTATTAGTGTTAGAACCTTGAAGCACCATTCCCCCAGCCCCGGCCCCCTCAACGCTTCCACCCATGGAGCCTGGTGGATCAGACCCCCTTACCCTCGGCACGTCGTAGATAGGACACCTTTCACCTTTTTCTCTCATCGAAATTTTTTTGAATGTGCGCGGTGAAACCCTAAATATATTTTGTATATATATAATTTTGTTGATAAGTATATACTTTAAATAGTGTAGAACCATAATTAATTAGATAACTCATCACCACCGTCGTCATCGTCAGCAGCAGCTAACCCGTTTGAACCCCCGGCCATAGTCTCCTATCTATGATGATGACAAAGTTAAGTGGCATGTTTTGCTGATGAAATAGAAATTCCCCTCATAAATTTAGTATGGGAACACCCACGCTTTCAACCGCGCAAAAACTGTTTGGTAGACCGCAGCATATGTCTGTCTGTCTGTCTTCTCTCATACCTAATAAAACGTAAATTTTATTATGGAGCAAAAATCTGCGCAGGCGCAGTCGCGGGGCGCAGGGGGTCGCATCATGTTCGGCTAACTCATTTCAGCTACCACTCCAAGGTCACATCATGTACTTGAGCAAAATGTTACTTAGGGAGTTTGTATAATATTTTATAATATTTTGTATATAATTTTCCATTTATTTATTTATATGATGATGATGATGATGACAAAGTTAAGTGGTATATGTTTTGCAGATGAAATGGAAATTCACCTATACATTTGTATCTCTCTCATAGGTACTACTACTACCTCATAAAACGGAAATTGCGTCATGCCATAAGCAGGCGCAGTCGCAGGCAACGGCTAGTGCTACTCCCCACACACACTACGTCATAATCGCCCATGTATATCAATATTTCAATGCTAACGTTAACAGCCACCGCGGTCGTGGGGTGTGGTCACTCGCGTCACTTCAGAGCCACCGCCGCAGTGGATTCAAATCTAACCAAACGAATGTTTTTTTTCTCACTAACGCCATCTATATTCAAGTACTCACTAACTTTGCGATGATTGATAGCTGACATAACACCAGATGTCATTGACAGTTGTGACAGCTGACTTTGACAGCTGTCGTGTTGACAGCTGACGTTGACATCCATCACTTTTGACAGCTAACATGTTGCCGCCCACCGCGTGACGTCACACAAATGCAGGACTGTGATTGGACACCATTCTGACGTCATACAAATACTGCTCTGTGATTGGCCTACCGCATACCGCTGGGTTAGAACCCGCATATTCTCTCTACTACTAAGTAGAAACAGGCTGCTGCCTTAGTATTTTGAGGCAGTTAGCATCTACACACATGCACGGCAGCAGTCCTACATGGGCAGTAATTACAAAATATTATTCACTAGATAGCATTTCATCTATAAACGCACTTAGAATTTCTTCTACAAAAACATATTCATTAGATATTTTAATCCATTTTCAATTTAATATTTTATTAAAATCACTAACTTAGTTTGTCAAAGACACATGCTTTGGTGCCACATAAATCAGGACTAAAAGATCCATCAATGGATTTTAGTGGACCTAGGGCATGATCTAATTCATAAATTCAACTAAAAGTTATAGATCAATTTAATTTTTGTCACGTACATAAGCATTCAGTTGTCTCTTCATTATGGAACATGGAAGTAATTTAAAAGCACAAAAACTTATTCATTTGATATTTTAATCCATTTTCAATTTAATACCAATAAACTAATTTTTAAACTTATAAACCAATAACTTAATTTGTCAAAGACACATGCTATTTGACACAAATCAGGACTAACCATCAATGGATTTTATTATGATCTTATTCATAAATTCGACTACAAGCTACTAGATCAATTTAACTTATGTCACCTTGTACGTAAGCATACAGGTTTCCTCATTATGGAACATGGAAGTAATTTACATCGAAAATTATGTATCCTCATGATTAACCCATTCAAAAATAAGCAAGGTAGCCAACATAACTAGGTACGAAGTTGACTGCTGCATACAAACTAAAAAAGGAAATTTAGCTTTTTGAAAGAATTAATTTTTTACCCAGTTTCTTTCATATGACTAAGTTAATTTAAAAAAAAAATGCAGTTAATGACGACTATTAGTAGCTAACAATTCTTATAATTTAAAATAATAGTTAACGGCAACTGTAGCTAACAATTAATATAATTTAAAATAATAGTTACTAATTTAAATAACACCTAATTAATTATTTGATACTAAGGTAGCCACAGTCTTACTGACATAACCATCAAACTAGAAGGTTTAACCCTATGAGCATCTCAAGGATGAGACTCGCACTGCTGTTTCCTGAGCACCACACTCAACTAAATTACCTTGCATAATAGGGCACGAAAGTAGCAAGGTTACAATATATTTTTTATACGAAAGCTGTACAGCATTCTCAATAAAAAGGCATTTCGACTTCTGCTCCTTTAGCTACTAAACATTTCAGATGAAATTTTTCTATAAATCTGGCACACAAGGTCATAATAACATTTGTAGCTTCCTTTCTGCATATACAGTAGACCTTATCTACCACGCTCCTATTCCATTTCTCACATTTATTCCTATAATTGGGGTCAGCCTCAGAATGGCAACACTTCGGACGTAGACAAATACTGCTTAGGGTAAAGTGATTCTATCTATCCTTAAATTTTTGGCTTTTTTTAGAATTTTGCCAATGTCATGTCAGTCATGGGAGTGACACTTCGGCAGATGGCCGGTTTTGCGGAATTTAGGTTATTACCATTCATCTGTGCCATTTATATAGATTTGGGCGAAATCTCGACTTAGGTGATGTCAATATCAAACTTATTCTATACATATGAACTTTGCAAAAGCGATAGCAAACACGTCGCAGTTGTAACCTTGTGGAGTAATTAGTGTTATGTGGTTGTAACCATCTATTTGTTGTTCTGTGTTGCCTAGCTTCAATTTTTGAATTTGTAGTCATACTACTCACAACAGAGATGACTTCTTTGTATGGTTCCTTCTTTGTACGACTCAGAGAATAATAAATAATAAGCACGACGTGTCCACTGTTGGGTTCAATAGCACCGGCAACGGCAATGCAAACCCAGTGATTATTGGTCAGATGACATATTTGCGCAGCCGATCAAAACCACGAGGATGTCCTCACGAGCCTGGGATCAGACAGATCGGAGACGAGCGCTTCGACAGCTGTCTGACGGCACATAAGCTACGAAACAGGTAGATAATCCAGCTACACTGTACAATATCACTGTATGTCCACTGAGCATCAAGGAGCATATAATCCCTACGGTACTGAACATGTAATCACTACATTTTATACATTAAGTCGGAAAGATTCGAAAAAAATCCTCAAGACAACTATTTGTTGACACTTGACTCTTGACTTGACAACTTGATCAGTGTTGCCAGGTCCATTAAAATAAAATCAGAGGATGCGACTAGAAAAAATCAGGAGATGTATGGGGAAATTTATCAAACAATCAGAAGATCATCATCATCATATCAGCTCATATACGTCCCCACCGAGAGGCTCGAGCCTACCCTGAATTAGGGCGATCAGGCCTTAGTCGACCACGCGGGCCCAGTACGGGCTGGTCGACTTCACACACAACCTTCGAGTTTCTTCGCAGGCGTGTGTAGGTTTCCTCACGATGTTTTCCTTCACCTCTAAAGCAATCGGTAAGAATATATACGTAAGTTTTAAAAAACTCATTGGTACATTGGCCGTCCAGATTTGAACTCGGTACCTCTGGTTGGAAGGACCGAGTCGTTACCGGTTGAGCCACCGACGCTCTTTTCAATAGTCTGATAAGACTTATCTGTCGAATAACTCTAATAACTGAAGAATACATCTATCTGATGCTTTGGCCGCCAGAAAAGTGCATTATGCCAAGGGCCTACCAATGTGAATAATAAAAATAGTTATTTGTTATACAAGAGTGCAAAGTAGCTTTATAACCGCGTGCTCAATTTTGATGACCGAGCAAGCGAAGGAGTCAAAATTTGAATCACGAGTGCAGCGAGCGATTGAAAAATTAGAATCCTGAGCGTTAGCAAGGGAATCAAAAGAGCACGAGGTGAAAATCTTTGCACTCGAGTGCAACACGTAACTTTTGATTCCATCTCAGCGAGGAAATTACTTAATGGAAAAAAAGACATTTGCGCATTACCAACAGTTTCAGTCAATCCTGTTGGCGTCAAATAAACTTCCTCGTCGCTAGAATCACTCATTTTAGGTTTTTCACTTGTTTTCAAGGTTTTAACAATATGACGTGAAAAGAAAATGGCGCGCGCAAAGCAAATTAAAAAAAAGTACACCAAGAAGGTTCCGAGTCTGAGTTTTTAACAAATTAAAAAAGATTGTATGATAAATTCGGCACCATGGAGGTAGAAGTTAATAGGTATAATAATGTTTTGAATTCACGATGTTCTAAATTCAATTTCCTTTATCCTCTAAAAACGGCTTTTGCACTCAGATATTTACTTTATCCTCTAGGACTTTGAAGTTGTTTGTTTCTTCCATACATTTTTTTTATCTTTACCTATTTGTCATTACGTTAGACATTTGTCTTTATAATTTCAATATTTTTTTATATATTTTCATTACTTCTTGATGTTCAGGAGTAACTGAACCTCAGCAGTAGCAAAATTTGCCCAACGCTCTCTTTTCCGAGATTCTATTGCAATGAAACTAATATTATAGTTAACGTCCAAGACGATGTACTTATTGAGTACGAGGCAATGTAAGATGACGTATATTATTATATGTGACGTTATCGCATTACTTTTTGAAAAACTTAACAGGAATCCACTATTTACCAATAAACTTGTTTTCCGTTTTTTACCTTGAAAAAAAGTTTATTGGTTAATAATGTATTTCTGTTTCGTTTTTCAAAAAGTAATGCGATACCGACACAGATGTCAGATATACGTCATACGATCATCGATATAAAATTATTTCAAAATCGCTTGTTTGGTTAACAAATTAATCAAATACTACGTTTGTATGGGATTTATGAACTCCAACGGGCTCTTATGCATTCTTTTAAAGTCGAAACAAAATAGGTAACACATAACCATAAAATCCCAGTTGAATCGCAGTGTCTAATAGAGGACATAATATGGACATTGGACATTGACAAGAAATTGAATATAACATTCTGTCCTGCTCTAACGCATGAGTATACAATATATCTGTTTCACCCCTCTGAAGTTTGAGTTGCCAGAATGGGGAATTTGCATTTGGTTTAAATTGAATTGATTTGTTTCCTCTGAATCCATATTGTCCTGAAATTGTATCTAATTCTAAACCAATTTATTCTTATTTAGTTTGTTTTTAATTGCACAAACTATTAATAAAAAAAATGTAACTAAACGAGTACAATTCGAATTTGCGAAACGCATCACCATTGGTCGATCCGAAACGCGACGTCACATACCATGTTATCGGATTTATATGCGTTGCTGTTTATATGGTGTCTGAAAGAAAAAATATTTTATTTTTGTTTCTGTAGTGTTTTTCATTAGCATTAGTGCAATTCTGGTAGCATTAAATCGTCTAGGACGATGACTGAAAGTGGCTTTGTCAGAGCACTATCAGATAATCTACCAAAAATAGATGCATTCATGATGACAGCATATTTTGTATCAGGCCAAGATTTGACGTGCGCTGAGATCAAAGGAGTCAAAGCCACGAAGAAGTTCCAAGCAGCCTTTGGGGTCTTAGATCTGAGAATCGCTTCTATAGGCCTCGACGCAGTAACCCATAGTAAAAATAAAGAAGTACGATAACTCCGACCCCGAACGAGCGATAATAGCCTAAACACGTAGGGCTGTCGATTTTAGTTTATTTAATTGTCAAAAATGCATGATCCAAGACTATACAAAGCATCAGGGATCTTACATACAAAGTTTTTTGTGCATAGACCAAATGATGACTAAATATTTTTTTATTATGTCGTTTTTCATTTTTACGGTCTAAATGGGATTACTTAAAACGTTGCTTTACTGAATCACGTATCTATTAAAATAAAAAGTAAGTATTGATTTTTTAAAGTGAATTTCACTATGAATATTTTAGCATTAGCCTCAAATGATGTACATTTCATAGACTTCCTTTATTTTCTGTGGCTTTGTGATCTTTTAACAAAATAGTTAGGTACGTCTTGCGTGTTGAAATGTATTTCACATACATAATAATGGAGTGGATGTTTTGTAATCAAATCCTCACGTGCTATCAATTGCAACCATTTTGAGTGCCTGAAAAGAACAAGTATAAAATTCGGATTAGAAAGTTGTCATATCGGCGGCGGCTAAACCTAAACATAGAAACACAACATTACGAATTTACGATTTTAATCATGCTTATTTTTTGTTAAAGAAAATCTGGCTCCCATTCTATACGTTTACTCCCGGTTTATTAATAGGCAAAAAGGCGGCCGCTTCGTGTCACCTTAACAATATATGCAAAGCATTTGAACGGTTGAATTATACTTACCTACCTACCTACATATAAAATACAACACGATATGAAATTAACGACTGGCTCCCGGTCCCTATCTACGTTTTATTTTTTCAACAGTTGTTTGTCACTTTAAATCCGAATAAGGTTCATGTAAAATATTCCATGATATGAAATAGGTTGACCTGTAGCGAGAAAATGAAATATAGGTAGGTAGGTACGGTCGACACCACATCACGGTAAACACATACAGTTCGATATTAGCGCTTATGCCCCCGACATTAAGGCGGTTCCAAGTCCAAAGTGTTACATCTGACGCGCTTTTGTCTGTACCTACATAATTATTATATTGAAATTCAGTTGTTGCTTATACCTACCCTACCTGTTAAAATTTAATTTTCCTAGTTTAATTTAGGTACCTATACAAAAATATTTGGTCTCTTGTTTTCGCGGTGAGGTATAGGTAGGCAGGTGCCTTGTAGTACGTTAGTACTAATATATATTGTGCTTGTAGGTAGTGATCAAATAATAATGAAACTACAAATCTTTATCCGACCAACAAAATCTATACATAGTATAGCAGAACTAAAACTCTTTCGATAAATACAAAATTATGTATCCACCTATCTCTAAATATAGTAGATTAGGTATACTTACCATTTTTGAGCTTGAATGAATACCTATGGCATACATAAAAACGAAAAAATAACTCGCGCGCCCGTCATTTATACCTACGGCGCAGCCTTGACTTAAGTCGACTTGGCGAACCTCGGACACCTCGAAATTGTGTCAGTGTGTGCGTGCGACGCGCGTAACGTACGGGCGAGCTCACATGCAAACCGCGCACGGAGCGTATGTATGAAGACAGCGTACTTCTTTATTTTTACTATGCAGTAACCCGTGTCCAGCATTATCACAATAGAGTAGAAATAGTACCATGATTCCGCTGAAATTCACAAAATATAAAAGTATTCATCATATCAGCTCATAAACGTTCCCACCGAGGGTCTCGAGCCTACCCTGAATTAGGGCGATCGGACCTTTTTTTATTACTTAACGTGTTTTAAAATAAAGCTAGTATCTGAAAAAAAATCAGTAGACTTACAGTTCAAATCAGTAAATCAGTAGAATTTAAGGAAAATCAGTAGATCCCGGAAAAATCAGATCTTGCATCGCTGAACTTGATAACACCAAGCAGTGTTGCCAGATCCAGTTTTCACTTTACCCCAAGCTTAGTCCCCATTTACCCTAGCTAGAATATGTAATATTTACAAAAATTACCCTAAAATTTTCTTATATTTTTTCACACCTGAACGCCTAACACTGAACTTGACGACGATATACCATTATAAATGTACAACCAGAGTTTAAAAACACGAAGTCAGTGCGTGCATGAAACCAACTATTTATTTTTACTCACACGTATATTACAAAGAAGTTAATATGGAAAGCATAAATTAATGCGTATTCCCTTAAAATGGAAACAAAAGAAATACCAAAAATAAGTACATTACAAGTTTTAAACCAAAAATAATATTTCTCTAGCATCTAATAGAAATAAAAATCTAACATCCTTCATAAATGCATAAGTTCTTTTTTCGTTGTTTTTGCCTGTATGTTTGGGGATACACTAGGTACGTGTATTCCGTATCACGATAATCTGGTGAAGTGATTTTAGTCTTGTATTCCAACAGACCTTATTAGAGTAGAGATCGACTTTGAAGTTGAAATGAGATTGAATTATGGATAGAAAGGTCAAAGAAATTTAACAAAGAAGTTTGATGTGTGGAATACGTGAAGCGAATTAATTCGTTCGCTGAGCAGACATTATGTTGTCTTCCTTTGATAATTACCCCAAGTAAATGAATTACCCTAAGAAAATGCTTACCCTAATCAGTAATTTTTACTCTAAATCTAGGGTAGTTGACTAGGGAAGTTGACAACACTGACGTCAAGTCGAATCAGAAGCGTTACCAGGCGACCATCTCAGGTTCTCTCTTCTCCCCAAATCTTCCTCGAAGTCCCCCCAAAATCAAGGTTTTGTTTTCTTCCAAAAGCTTGTTTTTATATTCAGTTTTGAGTTTATCAGGCAAATTAACTAGATCATTTCTATACCTCTTATACACTAATTTGCTAAATTTATCATTCGGCCTTTCCTATAATCTTGGTGTAGTTTAACTTTGTGCCTCATACATCTGATACGTCCGGGAATAATCCAATGCTTTAGGATATATTTATTTCTTCTGGCTCTTTTAACTATTGTAAGTTTGTCTACAGTGTTACGCAAGATAGTGTTAAAAACTTTTACAGCTTCATCCACAATTTGAGTTTGAGTAAAACCGGAGCAGTCAGCTTGTAGCAGTTCACGACAGACCTCCGCATAGTTGACCTTACGAATGATCCTAGACGATCCAGTAGCTTCATTTATGTTACATGAAATACCTAGTATGGCGGGCTGTCTGTTATGTCTACTTTACATACTACCCCTACTGCTTTGCAAGGATTAAGCTCTAACAAATATATGATCTGAACAGTTGTTTAGCCTGGTTGGTTTGGTCATTGTAAGAGTTAGGCCCTTAATCAGGTGAACCACAGGAAAGACCCGAATAGACATAGATAAGTTTTGGTAGTACCCACCCATTTTTTGGTTCTACGCCTTTAACCATTGACAAAATGAATATGAGATAGTCAATAAATTATGTTCTAATTTCCAGATATATTTAAGTACTAAAATTAGACTATAATACACTATAAGTATCATATTATGTTGTCCGTCTGTCTGTTTGTCAAGACCCTTTTTTTTCAGGAACACGTAGAGGTATCAAGAGGAATTTAATATCAAATTCTTATAAATAAGCCATTTAAATCACGTATTTTGTTCATCATATACGTCCCTGTCGAGGGGTTCGAGCCTACCCTGAATTAGGGCGACACATATTTTTTATTAAATCAAATCAAAACCTATAGGCTATTTCCCATTGACCTTTACCTACAATCCTGAAATTTGGCAAGGAGCAAGGTCTCACAGTACAAGTAGTAAATAAAACTGAACATTTCAAATTTGTAGTTATAATCACATAAAAAAGTTTTTACACAAAAAACTTATATTTGCAGTTGGAGAAATTACTTGTACAGTGATAAATGAACTTAATTTTGAATGCTATAAAATATTATGATTAAAGATGTAAAGTGAATAATTAATGGTGATTAACTTATATGCTATTAAAATTAACGTGTCCGTTTTGACCACTTCTCAATTTACTTTATCTTTTGACTACTTCTCACTTTCACTTTACTTTATCTTTTGACTACTTCTCACTTTCACTTCACTTCACTGTTAGGTGAATGGATTAATTTTGGCATTTTTTTTTTGTATTTCCACGAACGGTCCTGCGCTGCCCGCATCCAGCGGCTTCCCGCGACTTTCACCAGGTAGTCAGTTCTACGATCTGTGTGCCCTGCCCACTGCCACTTCAGTTTGTAAGTTATGTCGGTAACTTTGGTTCTCTTACGGATCTCCTTATTTCTGATTCAATCGCATAGGTATTTTCCGAGCATAGCTTGCTCCATTGCCCTTTGGGTGACCTTGACACTCTGGAAATGACAAGCATTCATTTAGAAATTGAAGTCGGATCTCTACCAACTTAACTTAAAATTTGACCAAGGTATAGACCACACTTTGTTTGAATACTAGGCATGCCTTTTAAGTTCTGTTGTTTCCATATTTCCCGGCAATTTCGAATTTGGAACTGTTCTATATTCAAATGTGTTTAAAAGTTTGAATCTCAAAACAGATGAAAGTATTAGGATTAATGCTATTCTTTAGTCACAGCGCCGATTGGAATCTGTCAGGTTACGTACGAAAATGAATCTTCCTAAGGAAAATGTTCGTGCAATAATTTTCTACAACTTTAGAAGAGGCCTTACACAGCTTCAGTGTTTTGCCTTCTGTCAGCTGGGCGCCGCCGCCGCGCGCATGGCCATGGCAACGAAGAAACAAAAAAAACTGGGTATGTTTCCAACGCCTTTGTAACAAACAGTATATTGCAAGGAAGCAGCAAGTTGTGTGGCAAAAAATAATGCAGAAAGGCGAGGTCCCAGGTCCCAGAGCGTACCCCCTCCCCCCGCCGTTTAGTCAGGTTTGATTGATTACACAGTCGAAGAGCCTAGCCTGGTCCAACCGCAACCGACAAAGACCTCCCCCAAGGACTTCACAACGTATGAGACACAGACACAGACATACTGCTGGACAGACAGAGCGTTAGATCAGCAAAATTCAAGATTTCGATGTTACAGTTAGTTTACTTCTTACTTGAGCTAGGGTTCCGCCCGATAACGGTGAACCTAAAAGGGTTCCGTAACCAAAAGGATTCGGGAACCGCTGCATTAGATGTTACATAATGTATCACGTACATCTACAGATATATTGTTTTGCAGAGGGTACGAGACCGCCGACGCGGAGCACCACCGCCACCGCCACCACCACCACCACCACCGCCGCCGCCGCCACCACCACCACCACCACCACCACCACGACCAGCGGCGGCGGAGATTTTAATTAATAAAATAAAAAAGATGTCAGTTTAAAATAAATATTACAAATAATTTATACTTTTTATTAACATGAAATAAAGCCCTGTTGTCCTGCAAGTTTTTAATTGACCATTATCAGTTAAATTATAAACCAGCCGAAAGACTTCCACTGCTGAACAAAGGCCAAGGGTTTCCACAAGCTTTTAGGCCTAGTTCGCACAAATAGCACGCACGGCGAATCGCAATTTTTAATTCGCAATGCGGTTAGCTTCATACAATTCCATGTCACAGAATTTTGCGAATAAAATCGCTGTGCGAACTAGGCTTTACTTAGTTGTCTGTAATGAAATCTTGCAAGTTAAATTTGACCCACCTCACGGTTTCCGATTGAGCTGAATTTTTGCATGCATATGTGTATCGCGTGTATTATTTACATGAGAGTTGTGTTTGATAAGTAGTTTGCTAACTTTGTTAATTTTTATTACTTTTCATTCTCAAATTTTATACTGAGTTTCGAAGTTGGGTTTGAAACAGTATATATCCTTAGATTAGATTGATTGGAATGTCCAATAGCCACCTCCGTAGCGTAAGGCGCTTTGCACACAACGGGGCGGGACGGGCCGGTCAATTTCGCTTCCAACGATAGCACAAGGCGCTTTGCACACGACGGGACGGGGCGGGCCGGTAAATTTCGCCGCCAACGATAGCACAAAGGGAATCCTGTACTTCCAACGCACATGGCGGACAAAAAGACCGCGCTGCAGGTGCCCGGCGGGCACTGGCGGCACGGCATGTCCGTGGCTGCCCGCCATAGATCACACAAATCAGTTTGAATGCAGTAACGCAGACGGCGGCGCGAGGCGGCTAGCTCAGTCCGCGCCACGCTTCACTAGAACGAACGTACTAAACTGACCGCCTCTGTCCCTCATGTTTTGTGTACGCGGCGAAGGGAGCCGCGGCGATCGACGGACAGACGCGTTCTTTATTGCTTCGCGGTCAAAAAGACTGCCCCGCCCCGTCGTGTGCATAGCGCTTAATGGTTAGTTCATTCGCTTCACACCAGGAGGTCGCGGGTTTCATTCCCAGTGGGGTCCACTTGTAAGATTCGGTTGGTGGTAGGTCATTTTCTAAGCCTGCCTGGCTAGCTACCACCATCTTATCTAAGTTTTGCCGCCAAACATCAGTGTTTACAACATTGATGTGTTCCGGCTTTAAAATAAGATAGTCCGTTGTCTATTGCGTTGGGGAATCTAGGTAAGCCCGCTTCCATCTTCGGTATCATCGTCACTTAATTACCATCAGGTGAGATTATGCCAAGGCCCAACTCATCACGCGTGAACGGCTGGATTCCTTAATTCTCTTTTTGTTGAGTTCGTTATTGTCAGAAGATTCTTATGTAGGGTAGGGTAGTGTAGTGTAGTGTAAGGTGGAACGAAGTTCACCGGGACGGCTAGTTAGTCAATAAACAAAACTCATCATCCTTAAATTACATTATTATTCGTAATAAGTAATTGAATTCAATGTATTTCTTTCTGTAACATTGTTTCACTCATCCCCAGTATTTTTTTTCTACTCAAAGCCTCCCTTAAGTAGGTAGGTATACAGTGTGTAAGGGATAGGGTTACTGATATTTTAAGGTTATGTAGTACACTACTGTGGTCGACTAAGGCCTAATCGCCCTGATTCAGGGTAGGCTCGAGCCCCTCGGTGGGGACGTATATGAGCTGTAATGATGAATACACTACATTTCATCGACGAAAAACTCCTCTATTAGGGAGTGGCACCCTTCTACCCCACATTGACCTTTTGTTAGGTTGAAAAAACGAAATCATCATAATTTATTTTAAAGAACAGACAATCTGTGTGCGAAACAATTTTAGAAACTGAAATCTAATCACATAATAACATAATATTGTATTTTTTGCATTGTTTTAAGTTTTTCCTAAATAGTTTTGGTTAATTTTATGTGACTATTTTGAAGTCTGTAGTACTGCTGCTAATTCAAAAGAAAACATATTTTTCATGAACATCTACAAAAATTAAAATTATTGAAAATAAAAATGCCATTTAGAGGGAAGAAGGCTGCGACCCCCTATTAGGGGGCTTTTTGTCTTAAAACATCGGTACCCTATCACTTACACAGTATATAAATTCCAGCTCATCTGTAGTTTCATGCAGGCCGGCAGAGCTTGCGGAATTTCGACAGTTCTGTAGCATCTCCAGATGTTTTTCGGTACCATAAGAGGGCGAAAGCGCTTTCTATCACCTGCCTGCGTAAACTGAAACAAAGAAAAATACCCTAAAAATGATGATTTAATTGTTAAGAAGTTACAGCTACATGGAATCTAAGAATAATTTTTCCACAGTAAAGAAGCCAAAAAAAACTTAAAATGAAATTCACTCAAAAGTATGAAATAATATTATTATACTTAAATACACAACATTAACCAACAATAACGAAATCAAAGGCGGGTACGAATTAAATTAGGGGCTTAAATTTTTTTTGAGGTCGGTACCAGCACACAGTACTTACGTATTAAATGGTTTAGATTCGATGGTTTGCTGACACCGACCTCAAAAAAAATTTTAAGCCTCTAATTTAATTCGTACCCACCTTTGATTTCGTAATTGTTGGTTAATGTTGTGTATTTAAGTATAATATTATTTCATACTTTTGAGTGAATTTCATTTTGAAGTCGGTTTTAAGTTTTTTTAAACTTTTTTTATTCAAATAAAGGTCTTAGGAAAATAGAATTACACAGGAACTGAGTCAAACGAGAGGGGGCATAATGAGACTCGGTGGCCTTCTAAGAGATTTGAAGTTGAGATTTTAATGGGGATCGATTGCCTTACACTAATAATTAAAAACCAAAAAATTAAAAAATGTGTGTGTTTGTGTGTACGTCTGTCCGGTACTAGACGGATTTAGGTGAAATTTGGGTTAAGGCAATATTATACATTTCTCGTCGAACTATGCGTCCAAAGTTGCTGAAAGTTTTCACCGTCATAAGACAAAAAAAGTTGATAATATGTAGATTCAAAATTCTAATATTCTGGGTATTTGTTGATCATTGTTACGATGTAACAAAATTGGTGTAGGACCCGTTATTGCGTGTTCTATTCATCGTACTTAAGAACTTTCCCCAAGGAACCCACAGACTATTATCCAAAAAAGTTGGACCTACGTCCAGAAATAAAATGAGGATTACGTAATAATAATGGCTCAGAGATTCTAGTGAAACTCAATTAAAATTACTACAAGTATATACCAAAGCAAGAATTACTTTTTAAAGAATTGAATGTTACTTTATTTCACAATAAGTGCATTCGATTTACAGTTATTTGAAAACCATATAAAATATAAATTCATATAATACATAATTTTAAGCAGGTTACCTCACTATGAAGCTGATTAAGGATTGGCAATAAGATGCCAAATGTGGCCTTTAGGATGGTCTCACTATGATGTTTATTTTTACAAATTGAATAAATTTGGCAATTATGTAGCTACGAGTGGATACTTTGGTAGGAATTGACTGTGTTTTACCTGTGAAGCGCACCTGACGCAGGTACCGCAGTAACACGGCGCCGCTGGCGGGGCGCGTGGCATCGCACAGGCCCGTTCGTCCTCCGCAAAGTGCGCGGTGCATATCCCTGTAGCAAAAAAGAACGTGATACCGGATTTACACATTAGATTTGAAAGCCTTGAGCATCGCCGCAAAGTCGCCTGTCTATCGATATTCTATCGAATTCATTTCGGAGAGTGCGCGCAGGAACTTCACGACCTCATTCCTCGGCTGCATTCCTCCGTCGGTCAACAGGTTGCACCCCTTTGTTGTTTATGTTCCACCTTTTCGCACGAACCGTTACGCTTCTTCATTTATTATGCGTACAGCGCAGGAGTGGAACTCCTTGCCTGCGTCAGTGTTTCCCGGTTCCTATAATTTGGGAATCTTCAAGGCAGTAGTGAATAGGCATTATTTGAGTTTGCGTGTACCATCCTCGACTGCACCATCACTTACCATCAGGTGAAATGCAGTCAAACGCACTCAAATTTTTAATAAAAAAAAAGATATACAAAAGACTTTCACTGCTGGACAAGGGCCGCAAAGATTTCAACAACGAACAGTCCTGCGCTGCATCCAGCGTCTCCCTGCAACCTTCACCACTCCATAATTTACTGTTCCAACGGTCTACTCTGTTCCTCTAGCGTGGAGGTGGTGGAGGAGTTTATAGCCAGAACTACGGGTCTGGCTGTTTGGATCACGGTACTATGAGGCAGTGGGTAGCCTACGCAGCCAGCCAAAAGAGCTGTGAGCTACTGTTATTTTAAAACTACATTTTTTTATTGATATTATTCTATTTGGTAGCATATACATTTCAAATACACAATTTTGCCCCCTTTTTAGTAAAAAGTGGGTTAAGAGAGACTATTGGTTTATTTACTGGTGGGAAAGCATCTCCAAAACTTGCCCGCATAGCAACCTAAGCTACTCTAGTACTGCTAGGTAGGTAGGTAACCGCAAGCCGTTACCTACCTACCTACCTAGATAGTAGTGCCTCATGGTGTTGGTAAGAAAGCGGCCCTCAATTTATACTCTCAATGTCAGTAAGTTGGGATGCTATATTATAAACCTGCTAGTTAGTGTATGTGGTAGATGTACGAGAGAGAGAGAGAGAGAGAGATCTTGTCACAACGGCCATATGTTCTAAAAGCTATGTGCCTCACGCACTGCCCACTCAAGTTTAATGATTTAACGATTCTGTGAGCTATGTCGGTTACCTTGGTCCTCCTACGGATCCTCGAACCCATAGAGAGTCAAATGCCATCCCTTTCTATCATTTCCTTAGACCATCTGCCATCGGTTCTCCTCAAAATGTGTCCTGCTTATCCATTCTTTGGTGTTCTGAAAGACACACACAAACAAAAAATTAAATTCATACACAAAAAATAACATCCACAGGATGAAATTGAAAGTGGTATTTGGATATTTCAGCATGTCGGTTAACAGGAAGTATTTAAAAAAAACATTTGGAATATTTGAATAAAATATATGGAATTGAGAAGTTACCTATATAGAAAAATCTTCAGGTAAATAACCTGCAATACTTTTGATTAATCTAAGAATTGCACTTTCATATCATAAGTAGGTCAAAAATGTGTTGACATACATAATTACCTACAGTTCCTACAAATTATATTATTATAACAATAACAAATTATTGTGCTCAAATACGTACTATCTCAAGTACTTAATTAAAGGAACCTCTAGGTCAACTTATATGACAAAATTTTAAGCTATATACTTTATGTGTGACTGTATGTGTTTGTTTGTTACCTTTTCACGCTTCAACGAGTAAACCAATTTTGATGAAATTTGACATGCAGGTAACCTGTGTCACGGGGAAGGACATAGGCTACTTTTTATCCCGTGAAAATAGTATAGCCCGATGCTATTCCTGAGGGAACTGAAAATATACTCTTTTTTGGTTAATTCCTTTAACATCGCAACGGAACAATGGATTGTTGTGATTTTTTGCACAGAGATGGTTCAATGAGTGGGAAATGACATACACTGCTAATCATAAAAGTCCGTTCTGGAGAAAACTAATATCCACGCTCAGCAGCCTTTTGAAATTAACTTGTGGGAAAAGATAACTGATCCCAAAAGACCTAAAGAATACCGATTCAAAATGTCTCAAAGGGCCAGAAGACTGTTGGACCTACGTTTTGAAGTCCTTGACACAAATTCCTTAAAGATCAAAGCCAACTGAAAGAACCATTCTTGTCTTAACATTTTGCTCAAACTGCACGCTATCTCTCCATACCTGTGCACACCAATCACTCTTCTCCACCAATCTGAACTCAACCCCTGTGTGTGGAATATGGCTTATTGTATTGTATTTTTCCTTGCCTACAGTTCCATGAAAAATTTAACCAACGCGTGTTGGAACTCCCCCAAAATGACTACTTTGTTATAGTGACAACTGACCCCTAGCTCCTGGCGAGTCTCCAATGGTGAAAGAAGCTGCTCAGCAAGCAGTCATGAACCAAGGCTGGTCACGTTTCAATTACGCATCAATTTGGAGGCGGTAATGAGATGGATCACCAGACAGCAAATCTGTGAACAACACACTTGCTTGTAAAGTGACTCTTTTTGTACTCACCACTGTTAGGTTCATAATGCAGCTTGTTATACACACATGCTTTTTACTTCATATTTAAGCACATAAATTTGCTCTTATTAAGATACTAGCTTTTGCCCGCGGCTTCGCCCGGGTGGACATCGTTTTTATGACTGTATTAGAGGGTGCAGATCTCCAGATCCCTCGGGAACTATGTCAGGATATGCTTTTTAGTAAATCGTGTCATTTCCCACCCCCTCAACCATCTCTGTGCAAAAAATCACACAATCCATTGTTCCGTTGCGATGTTAAAGAAATTAACCAAAAAAGAGTATTGTTTCAGTTCCCTCGGGAACTGCATCGGGCTATGCAATTTTCACGGGATAAAAAGTAGCCTATGTCCTTCCTTGTGACACAGGCTACCTGCATGCCAAATTTCATTAAGATTGGTCAAGGCGTTGAAGCGTGAAAAGGTAACAAACAAACACATTTTCACATTTATAATATTAAGTAAGGATTAAACAAAGCAGTGCAGACTTCATTGTACATGTTGTTAAATAAATATTGCCTATCTCAGTATGTCACTATTAATTATTATTTACCTACATTTGATCAAGTTTTATGTTTCAATTTAAACAAGGCACTGACTTTATATAAAAACTAAATGATTTCAGACAATGTCACTAATTAAATTATTTCTATGAATTTTAACGAAAATAAAAAACCGGCCATGCTTTGAGGGTTCCGTACCACCACATGTCTTCACACAACTATGACATTACAAACAAAAGAAAAAAAAAATATGAGCGTGAGAAAAAATATTTTTTTTATTCAGTTCGGAAGCCTTGGCGCGAGTAGACTCACACTTGGCCGGTCTGCATTATTTTTTGTTTTACTTAAGAATAAGTACTATAATCACACAAAGTTTCACGCTTTAACAAAAACGTTTTTTTGTACCCCCTAATTTTAACTCTCTTTTACTAATTTTAATAATTTATTGGTATAGCAGCAATGAAAATTTCAACTGTCTCCCTATTACCGTTCATGGAACTCAGTCTGCTGACAGACAGACAGACAGACATATGGACAGCGGAGGCTTAATAAAAGGGTCCCATTGGTCACCCTTAGGATGTATGGAACCCTAAAAAGTACATCAGACTGATTGTGGGGTTTCACGAGGTGAATGATTTTGTAACAAAAAACATAGATATAGATGGAATACTTTAGTTACTATGTCAGTGTGGCCACTGTTTGTGATAGTAACTTAAGGTTTCAAAGTTCAATTTATGTATTAAAATTTGAAAAAAAAATTACTACCTTCCCTAATGAATTCGCTTGCGCTGTACTGAATGCCATCTTGGGTTCTATCATTGAGTCTCAACACTGGTTGTTTCTGAAATGTAACACCATAAAGTATTAGAGGCACTCCTGAAGCACTTAGAGGGTACAAGCAAGATGGATACCTCACAATAGGCAAGTACTGTAATCAGCGCAGAAGCAATGCTGGATTTATCCCACAAAAACAAAAAAAAAATTGCTTTGCTAGCTCATTTGTTCTCATTGCTTTAATCTCAAAATGCAGATTTATTCAGCCTTTTAATAACATCATAGTAGATGAATAGTGAGGGACAACTCGCACACAGTCATCTGGTCTCAAGCTAGGATTCCCTGTAATTTGGGAACCGGAACACCCAGACACAGAGCAAACAAATCTATATGTCAGACGAATGTTTGCATTGGGTGGGGATCGAACCCCACAACCCTCAGCCCAGCAGGCTAAACTTTTAAATTTGACCAAGGTGTAGACCAAACTCTGTTTGAAAAGTATGTATGCAAGTATCATAGTTTTGGCAGACAGTAGGGTCACTCCCTGATGAGTAGCAGCTTTCGAAGGTCTAAAAGTCTTCTTATACTCATCATCACCCATTCTTCAAACCCTCCATACAATATATTCACCCTCGATGGCTTCTTCTGGTAGAATTACGAAATTCTGTAAATTAGTATAGCGGCCATTTTGTTCTTCCGCCATTTTGAGGTTTTTTTCGCACCTGTCAAATTTGACCAAAGTTTCGACCAAACTTTTATTTTTATTTTATTATTCACTATTGGTAAACCCTTGGCATCATCTCACCTAATGGTAAGTGACGATGATGCCGAAGATGAAAGCGGGCTTACCAAGATTCCCCAACGCAATGGAGACTGGCTATCTTATCTTCAAGCCGGCACACATCAATGTTTTTAACGCTGATGTTTGGCGGCAAGAATTAGGTAAGATGGTGGTAGCTAGCCAGACGGGCTTAGAAATGCCCTACCACCAACCAAACAGTATCACATGTTGACCCCACCGGGAATCGAACCCGGGACCTCCTGGTGTGAAGCGAATGGACTAACCATTACGCCACGGAGGCGGTACTTTGTACCTATTATAGTTTTGGCGGGCAGTAGGGTCACTCTCTGATGAGGAGTCGTTTACGAGGATCTTGAAGTTTTTCTATACTCACCGGTACCCACTTACCAAACCCCCTATACAACATTTTCACCCCCGACGGCTCCTTCTGGGAGGACAATTATGTCAGTCAGTCAGTGAATGAGTCAATTTCTGTGGGGTGTGGGTAGGTAGGTATTATGAACGCTACTTCACTTTCGCCTGTTATGCAAGACTGTTGTTTGAATTGTATTTTTCCTTGGCTACAGGTTCCACCAAAAAGATAACTTTTTTTATTCACAATTAGTAAGCCCTTGGCGTCATCTCATCTGATGGCATGTGACGATGATGCCAAAGATGAAAGCGAGCTTACCAAGATTCCCATACGCATTGGAGATCTGGCTATCTTATCTTCAAGCCGGAACACATGATGATTGGCGGCATAAGATGGTGGTAGCTAGCCAGGTGGGCTATTAAAATGCCCTACCACCAACCAAACTGAGTCTTACAAAGTTGACCCCGCTGGTAATCGAACCCGCGACCTCCTGTTGTGAAGAGAATGAACTAACCATTACGCAATGAAGGCGGTTGAGACGTGTGTTGGAACTCCCCCAAAATGATTACTTTCTTATAGTGACACCTAACCCCTAACTCCTGGCGAGTCTCCAGTGGTGAAAGTAGCTGCTCAGCAAGAAGTCATGCACCAAGCCTGGTCATGTTCCAATTATGCATCAATTTGGAGGAATGAGATACCTCACCAGACAGCAAATCTGCGGACAACACACTTGCTATTAAAGTGACTCTTTATAAAGTACTCACCACTGTTAGGTTCATGATGCAGCTTGTTAAACACACATGCTTTTTACTTTGTATTGAAGCACATAAATTTGGTCTTATTTAGATATTAAATTTAGATTTCATATGTACATTTATCTGATGCTCTTACGGTGAAGGAAAACATAGTGAGGAAACCTGCACACGCCTGTGGAGAAACTCGCAAGTTGTGTGGTTAAGTCGACAAACCTGACTAAGGCCCGATCGTCCTAATTCAGGATAGGCTCGAGCCCCTCGGTGGGGATGTATATGAGCTGATATGATTTAAAAAATGGACTACCTTCCCTATGTTGATTTTAGCAGTGACCCCAAGAGCCTAGACCGGCTTTAGTTGAGCTGGACTGTATGCCACCTTGGGTTCTATCATGAAGTCTCAACACTGCGGGTTGTTTCTGAAATGTTAAACTATAAAGTTATTAGAAGAACTCCTGAAGCACTTAGAGGGTACAAGCAAGATGGTTACCACACAGTAGGCTAGTACTGTAATCAGCGCAGAAGCAATGCTGGATTTATCCCACAAAAACAAAAAAATTAAATTGCTTTGCTCGCACATCTGTTCTCATTGCTCTTACTTCAAAATCCAGATTTATTTAGCCTTTTAATAACATCATAGTAAATGATGTGACGGACAAATCTCACACAGTCATGTGGTCTCAAACTAGGATTCCCTGTAATTTGGGAACTAGAGACTTATATACATACCTATTTAAAACACCCAGACACAGAGCAAACAAATCCGTATGTCACACAAATATTTGCCTTGGGCGGGGATCGAACCCCACAACCCTCAGCCTAGCAGGAAAAAGCTAACTACTGAATGCCATTTCTTTTAGTGCCAACTATAAATAACTGGGCAGATATATCTCATCATGCAGCACGAATAACAGTGCTATCCAATGGATAGGCGGCAGACCTGGATATAGATAGATATCCTATTACATAAGTAGAAATCTACTACTGCACAAATAAGAAGCTGGAAGTCTGTATTTCTGAGTTCTGACTATAGCAAACCAAAATTGTCGACATGTCAAATGTTTCAGTTTGCAATGGCATTAGGGAGAGGAAAATCCTAGTAGAACAAAACTCACCTTTATGATATAACATAGCACCAGATCACACATGTTTGCTTGAATATTATTTTGCAGTTTAGCGATAAAACTAAGAAAATTAAATTCCTCCTCCACTATAGATACATATCAAAATGAATTAATGTTTTCTTCACTGCTGTTATTGTGCTCATCCAAGAAATAATGAGCTTTTTGAGGTTGGCCTGATCTCTAGGAGACCAAAGTGACTAAGCAATCTCAGACTGCAGGTTGTTGTCAATCATGCCTTCATTCCCAGTTGGTCAATATTTGTCCTCTTGTCCGTCCATAATATTTGTAGCCTAGCTTCTCATTATTGCCTTTATCTTTTTTCTTTCAGATGCAAATGCTGCCATTCTGCTGCCATTTGTGTTCTTCGACGTATTTCCTTTGCAAATCCCCAAAGCCCGTAAGCATTGATCCCGAGGCATGACGCAGCACAGGGGTGATTTCTCTGTAGTTCACCTCCATAGGTTTTCATCCTTGGTTACATGTTGTAGCTGCATCTTTGTAAAGGCTCAGCGGCAGCGGTTGTGCCGGATCGGAGCCGATGAAGTCGACCGGCGAGGGTCTGGCCATTTCTTCGAGGTCTCACGGTCGTGGGAGAGATGTCATCTGTCCGATTCTGTCCTAGATAACGCCTTCGCCTTTCAGTTTTGATTCAGTATCCAGTTAACAACGAACTTTTGAAGAGTATGACAACGTAGTAGGGTATTATATTTCCTTTGAGTTTGAGTGAACGCTTGCAATTTTAAAGATTACAACTGTAGGAAACAGATTTTGCAAATGAAATTCAACTATATGTTAACAACGACAAAGTCTTTAACAAGCGCAAATATAAAGTTTTAAGTGAAAATAGCCTTTTTTTTTTTTAATTTCAATTCTGCTCACCACTTTCCATAGGGATCTGACAAAAAATCGTTCATTATCGGTCTTAATGTATGGAGAAAATTCCGAGTGAATTTAGCTTCAGCCTAATAATATTAGGTCGGGAGTTTTTTGGCGGGATTTGTGGTGAGGTGAATGCATTCGTAGTTTCATTGTATTGTTTTGCATTGTTTTCTGCTAGAAATTTGTTTCAAAAAGTGGTGCATTTTGAAGAAAATCGTCTGGTGTACGTAAGCAATGTGGAGAAAAAGAAAATTAAAATAAAGAAGGACGTGAAGACCCAACTTACACTGGGTGCAGTTTTATAGACGCCCCTACTGTGACCGTGTCTTCCACCTCAGAATGAGGCTGCTGAAAATACTGTCAAGAACTCCAGAGAAGATTTGTAATGCACTGGCACTAGCATTTCAAATCTAAAAAGAAATAAAATAAAAGTACAAAAATTTAAAAACCGACTAAGATATAACTCCTTAACTTTCATGCTGTTGAGATGATGATGATGGAAGCCACAGGAATCTGTTAATGAAACACATGCATTATGAATTATGATTTAATGGTTTCTATTGGCGAGTGGGTGATTGGGTATAACGTTGTTAGATAGATAGCATTATCACTAAAAATAAAAGTTTAAAAACTTAAAAACCGACTTCAAAATGAAATTCACTCAAAAGTATGAAATAATATTAAAATACTTAGATACACGACATTAACCAACAATAACGAAATCAAAGGTGACTAGGAATTAAATTAGGGGCCTAAAATTTTTTTTGAGGTCGGTATCAGCATACAGCTACTTACGTATCAAATGTTTTAGATTCGATGGCATTGCTGACACCGACCTCAAAAAAAAATTTAGGCCCCTAATTTAATTCCTAGTCACCTTTGATTTCGTTATTGTTGGTTAATGTCGTGTATCTAAGTATTATAATATTATTTCATACTTTTGAGTGAATTTCATTTTGAAGTCGGTTTTTAAGTTTTTAAACTTTTATTTTTAGTGATAATGCTATCTATCTAACAACGTTATACCCAATCACCCACTCGCCAATAGAAACCATTAAATCATAATTCATAATGCATGTGTTTCATTAACAGATTCCTGTGGCTTCCATCATCATCATCTCAACAGCATGAAAGTTAAGGAGTTATATCTTCCATCATCAGCTCATCTGAATAACCTGAAAGAATACAACTATCGGTCTACGTGAAATTTTTAAAGATATATCCTCCAACTCCTAACCGTTAAGGAGTTGTACCTTCCTTCATCGGCTCATCTGATGATGATGATGAGATGATGACTACCAGACGCCAAAACTTGGACAGTTTTAGGAAATACATGAAACACGTAATATGTGCCTATAAAATTTGTGGGTTGTTCTCGATTTTCCTGGGATCCCATCATCAGATCCTGACTTGGTGACAATGGGACCCCTTCGGGAGTATACTCTTTCAAATAAGAAAATTATTTTGAAAATCAGTTCACAATCGGCGGAAATATCGCGTAACAAACATACAAAAAAAACACGTACTGTCGAATTGAGAACCTCCTCCTTTTTGAAATCGGTTGAAAAGATAAAAGGAAACTAAATACGAAAGACTAGGCTATATGCTCATAGATACCTTTGCCTTTTCCGCGCTTTTAAAAGCCGGAAAGAAGACTCAATAAAAAAAAAGGTCATCTTTGACTTGATGTACTCGTACGTGTGGCGGCAAGATAGAACGAGCTATCGACTTCACCACTAAGAATATATACAGATTCCAATCATCAACGATTGGTCCACGGCTGGACCCCAGGCCCACCATATATATATCCTATTGCTCTCGTCAAATAGGAACAAACCGTTTTTAAATTGGTGACCCCGACGTGATGCATTGACGATACGCAAGCAAGCTATGCAAGTAAGCAACCCAAGCAAGCATCCCAAGCTTGCATCCCAACGCAAGCAACGCGATCGACCTCCAGTCTCGAAAGGAGAGTGATATGTGTCGGCAAGCTGTCAGCTAGAAAGCGCTATTGACATTTCTTCACAACTAAGAATACATACATCTCCTCCTACTCAACCAATTTAGATGGGCAATAGCTCAAACGAAAGAGCTAATTTCAGCGAGTGTTTTTAGACCAAAATGAACCACGTAGGTACTTCAATTAGAAACGGAGATATTTAGAAAGAAAGCAACAAAAATCGCGTTTGAGTCTTGGGTAATAACTTAAGAAGGGCGAAAGTGAGGTGATTTTCATTACTTGATGACAAATTTGTGCATCAATACCTTTCACTTAAAATAATGAAAATTGGTTTGTTAGGACTTCCGGACAGACTCGAAATAGATTTAGTTGATACTTTTGATTGTAGGTTCTTGGTGGAATATTATATCACTGAAGTGTAACACAAGGACAAGTGTGACACCTCACTTTGGTATATATCAAAACTACATGTAATAATTGTTATCGTCCAATGTGAATACGCCCAATGTGTAGGTATGTACATATGAAATAAATTTTAGGGTTACCAGTTAATCAAAATATCTTTAGACTTGGTAATAAATACCAATGTCAGGAAAATTAATACAGTAACGTAACAAATAAAAATAAAGTAGAAAAAATTAATCACAAATTTTCAAAAGCATGGAACTAATTTAAAATATTTAAAATAGCTGTCCCGGCAAACTTCGTACTACCTCACACTACACTACACTACCGCTACCGGTACACTACCACTACCGACGACCACTATCACTATCACTACCACTACCACCACCACCACCACCACTATCACTACCACCACCACTATCACCACTACCACTACCATTACCACTTCACTACCTTTACTACTACCACTACCACTTTCATTACCACTACACTTCCACTGCTGCTACCACTACACTACCACTATCACTATCACTACCACTACAATACCACCATCACCACCACTACACTACCACCATCACTACCACTACCACTACACTACCACTACACTACACTACACCACCACTACACCACCACTACACTACCACTATACTAACACTACACTACCACTTGAAACGCTAACTATCGTTTCGAGCCGATCTCTTTTGTTGCGTTTCATAATTAAATTCTTTTTTGATGTCGTTGCTCTATGGAATTTGAATTTGAAAATGGTTGTTATTTTTTGACAAGAGAAAAACAAAGGTTGACCGTGATCCCGTCTACACTCATGTGAATTTAAATTTTTTGGATAAATTGTTTTATAATGTTTTGTTGAGGCCCACTATTTTATTCAGTGGTAAGTAATTTGTATAAGGAAACCGCTTTGCGTGTATTCTTGGTACTGCGGCGAACTAGATTTATATATGTCCGTAGGGTTTCATCCACCCCCTGCGAGGTTGACGTCCCGACGCTATACCTGATTAAGGATTAATCCTGTGATGGAGCTGTGCTGACCACCAGCCAGTCCTTTCACTGCCCGCCCAGCTGCTTGCCAAGGGAAGTGAATATTTATTTTATCTTTTGTCCCGAGCGTCTCTCTAACTCTTTGACTTTTCTGCCTTCCTAGAAGATTTCCTGCTTCCAGTTTCTAACCATTAATTATTTATTTTAAAAGTGTTTTGTATCTGATACGTGTTATGTTAGAAAAATAGGGTAATTCAGACCAAAGTGAAATTTAATTATTTTAGAACTTAGTAACTTATTTAAGTACCAAAGGGACGGTAACGATCGTTGCCTACCGGCATTCTATAAAATAACCTTTTTATATACTAATAAAATTGTAACTTTAAAATTTCCGGGAATTGCCCATAAATAAAGTAGGTCATTGTTTTAAATTGTCAACACGGTCAACCAATGTAATCACACCTTTTTTTATACTCATATTATTTATTGTTCCTTCCTTTTAAAATAATCATAAAATACATATATTCTAATTTACCCCATAACATTTTTTTTTCTTAAAACTCTGTTTAGGCCCGAACCTCTAAATCTTACGTATCATATGTGGCAAACTCCGTAAGGGTTTTTATCCCCAGTTTCCATTATTTTTGTCACATATTTATGGCGCCCGAACCTCTAAATCTTACGTCTCATATGTGGCAAACTCCGTAAGGGTTTTTATCCCAGTTCCCATTATTTTTGTCACATATTTATGACGCCCGAACTAATGTTTTTATACCCTTTTCTGCCTTTAATCTTTCCCTAACGAACCCGTTTTTTTGTCGTTCGTGGGTGTATCCGTTTTCCGGATAATATGGTTCAAGTTTTAATACCTCAAGACCCTTACTTAATTTAATCGTGCAGTTTTCTTTGAAACATAAGGTTTTTTTGTTTGTATGCACGGTATTTTTTGCTTCTCTTCACACGGGTCGTTTTTTTTCCCCGGCTTAATGGCATTATACCTCTTTCGGATAATTGCT
This sequence comes from Coleophora flavipennella, assembly GCA_947284805.1. Lineage (NCBI taxonomy): Eukaryota > Metazoa > Arthropoda > Insecta > Lepidoptera > Coleophoridae > Coleophora > Coleophora flavipennella. Next base: position 8,726,903 of record OX369303.1, on the reverse strand, counting down.
TACGTGTTGTTGAGTTGTTTTTGCCTGTGTATTCCCTTACGATTCCAAGAGAATTTTTAATTTAAGTAGTCAATGGCCAGACTCTAGATTTCTTTCAATCGAAAGTCGGGACAGACTTACTTTTAGTTCACGATTATTTAACGTTGTTTTAAGGGAAAAATCTTTAAGGGTTACTGTTTGGAATATTTTTACGCGTTGCTTTGCGAGGTACTTCTTAAATTTTTGGCGTACCCTGTTCACTTTTATGTGACAACGTTTCTGTATTCCGCAGTATTGTTTAGATTTCTTGAGGTCTTATAACAATTTTCCATTTTTCAAATTTTTTTCAATAATCTTGCCCTTGTCTTACCTCAAATGGCCTATTTTTCGGTAGAGTTGTCCCTTTAGACTCTTGCGTATCGCGTTTCAGACTTCCGGTGTTAATTTTATCCGTGAGTCGGATTTTCACGCATCCGCCTTTACCGTTTTTGTCCACATTTTGCTGGGGTAACCGACAATGTTTTGCAAGTTTTTTTTCAGTTTTTGTCAACCCTATTGGTCTTTAATGTTTTAGTAGTTGTTTGATTTCTCCTGTTTTCTTAAGTGACTAGTTTTAGGCTCAATACACAGCGATCCTTTAACGCTAGTGTGTTGTTGGGGTTATTGAGTCTGTTCACTTTTAGATGGAGTTTTTGCCGTTTGTATGTGAACGTTCGTGTATAAATGTCAATTTCTACCAGCTTCAAGTAAACGTTCGTAGTTAACTAGTTACTTAGAGAGTTTTTATTTTTTTCTTCTTCAGGGCTGTCCAACGTCTATAGGGTTGTCCAAATTTTAAAAATTTTTGGACTTCTCGCCTTTTTTTTGTGAGTTTGTGGGTATTTTGAAACGCTAACTATTGTTTCGAGCCGATCTCTTTTGTTGCGTTTCATAATTAAATTCTTTTTTGATGTCGTTGCTCTATGGAATTTGAATTTGAAAATGGTTGTTATTTTTTGACAAGAGAAAAACAAAGGTTGACCGTGATCCCGTCTACACTCATGTGAATTTAATTTTTTTGGATAAATTGTTTTATAATGTTTTGTTGAGGCCCACTATTTTATTCTGTGGGTTTCATCCACCCCCCTGCGAGGTTGACGTCCCGACGCTATACCTGATTAAGGATTAATCCTGAGATGGAGCTGTGCTGACCACCAGCCAGTCCTTTCACTGCCCGCCCAGCTGCTTGCCAAGGGAAGTGAATATTTATTTTATCTTTTGTCCCGAGCGTCTCTCTAACTCTTTGACTTTTCTGCCTTCCTAGAAGATTTCCTGCTTCCAGTTTCTAACCATTAATTATTTATTTTAAATTTTAAAAGTGTTTTGTATCTGATACGTGTTATGTTAGAAAAATAGGGTAATTCAGACCAAAGTGAAATTTAATTATTTTAGAACTTAGTAACTTATTTAAGTACCAAAGGGACGGTAACGATCGTTGCCTACCGGCATTCTATAAAATAACCTTTTTATATACTAATAAAATTGTAACTTTAAATTTATTTCCGGGAATTGCCCATAAATAAAGTAGGTCATTGTTTTAAATTTTCAACACGGTCAACCAATGTAATCACACCTTTTTTTAGACTCATATTATTTATTGTTCCTTCCTTTTAAAATAATCATAAAATACATATATTCTAATTTACCCCATAACATTTTTTTTTTCTTAAAACTCCGTTTAGGCCCGAACCTCTAAATCTTACGTATCATATGTGGCAAACTCCGTAAGGGTTTTTATCCCCAGTTTCCATTATTTTTGTCACATATTTATATAAATATTAAATTAGAATATATGTATTTTATGATTATTTTAAAAGGAAGGAACAATAAATATTATGAGTATAAAAAAGGTGTGATTACATTGGTTGACCGTGTTGACAATTTAAAACAATGACCTACTTTATTTATGGGCAATTCCCGGAAATAAATTTAAAGTTACAATTTTATTAGTATATAAAAAGGTTATTTTATAGAATGCCGGTAGGCAACGATCGTTACCGTCCCTTTGGTACTTAAATAAGTTACTAAGTTCTAAAATAATTAAATTTCACTTTGTTCTGAATTACCCTATTTTTCTAACATAACACGTATCAGATACAAAACACTTTTAAAATTTAAAATAAATAATTAATGGTTAGAAACTGGAAGCAGGAAATCTTCTAGGAAGGCAGAAAAGTCAAAGAGTTAGAGAGACGCTCGGGACAAAAGATAAAATAAATATTCACTTCCCTTGGCAAGCAGCTGGGCGGGCAGTGAAAGGACTGGCTGGTGGTCAGCACAGCTCCATCACAGGATTAATCCTTAATCAGGTATAGCGTCGGGACGTCAACCTCGCAGGGGGGTGGATGAAACCCTACGGACATATATAAATCTAGTTCGCCGCAGTACCAAGAATACACGCAAAGCGGTTTCCTTATACAAATTACTTACCACTGAATAAAATAGTGGGCCTCAACAAAACATTATAAAACAATTTATCCAAAAAAATTAAATTCACATGAGTGTAGACGGGATCACGGACAACCTTTGTTTTTCTCTTGTCAAAAAATAACAACTATTTTCAAATTCAAATTCCATAGAGCAACGACATCAAAAAAGAATTTAATTATGAAACGCAACAAAAGAGATCGGCTCGAAACGATAGTTAGCGTTTCAAAATACCCACAAACTCACAAAAAAAGGCGAGAAGTCCAAAAAATTTTGAAATTTGGACAACCCTATAGACGTTGGACAGCCCTGAAGAAGAAAAAAATAAAAACTCTCTAAGTAACTAGTTAACTACGAACGTTTACTTGAAGCTGGTAGAAATTGACATTTATATACGAACGTACACATACAAACGGCAAAAACTCCATCTAAAAGTGAACAGACTCAATAACCCCAACAACACACTAGCGTTAAAGGATCGCTGTGTATTGAGCCTAAAACTAGTCACTTAAGAAAACAGGAGAAATCAAACAACTACTAAAGCATTAAAGACCAATAGGGTTGACAAAAACTGAAAAAAACTTGCAAAACATTGTCGGTTACCCCAGCAAAATGTGGACAAAAACGGTAAAGGCGGATGCGTGAAAATCCGACTCACGGATAAAATTAACACCGGAAGTCTGAAACGCGATACGCAAGAGTCTAAAGGGACAACTCTACCGAAAAATAGGCCATTTGAGGTAAGACAAGGGCAAGATTAATGAAAGAAATTTGAAAAATGGAAAATTGTTATAAGACCTCAAGAAATCTAAACAATACTGCGGAATAGAGTAACGTTGTCACATAAAAGTGAACAGGGTACGCCAAAAATTTAAGGAGTACCTCGCAAAGCAACGCGTAAAAATATTCCAAACAGTTAACCTTAAAGAATTTTCCCTTAAACCAACGTTAAATAATCGTGAACTAAAAGTAAGTATGTCCCGACTTTCGATTGAAAGAAATCTAGAGTCTGGCCATTGACTACTTAAATTAAAAATTCTCTTGGAATCGTAAGGGAATACACAGGCAAAAACAACTCATCAACACGTAAGCAATTATCCGAAAGAGGTATAATGCCAATAAGCCGGGAAAAACGACCCGTGCGAAGAGAAGCAAAAAAATACCGTGCATACAAACAAAAAAACCACACGTTTCCAAGAAAACTGCACGATTAAATTAAGTAAGGGTCTTGAGGTATTAAAACTTGAACCATATTATCCGGAAAACGGATACACCCACGAACGACAAAAAAACGGGTTCGTTAGGGAAAGATTAAAAGCAGAAAAGGGGATAAAAACATTAGTTCGGGCGCCATAAATATGTGACAAAAATAATGGTAACAGGGATAAAAACCCTTACGGAGTTTGCCACATATGATACGTAAGATTTAGAGGTTCGGGCCTAAACGGAGTTTTAAGAAAAAAAAATGTTATGGGGTAAATTAGAATATATGTATTTTATGATTATTTTAAAAGGAAGGAACAATAAACAATATGAGTATAAAAAAAGGTGTGATTACATTGGTTGACCGTGTTGAAAATTTAAAACAATGACTACTTTATTTATGGGCAATTCCCGGAAATAAATTTAAAGTTACAATTTTATTAGTATATAAAAAGGTTATTTTATAGAATGCCGGTAGGCAACGATCGTTACCGTCCCTTTGGTACTTAAATAAGTTACTAAGTTCTAAAATAATTAAATTTCACTTTGGTCTGAATTACCCTATTTTTCTAACATAACACGTATCAGATACAAAACACTTTTAAAATTTAAAATAAATAATTAATGGTTAGAAACTGGAAGCAGGAAATCTTCTAGGAAGGCAGAAAAGTCAAAGAGTTAGAGAGACGCTCGGGACAAAAGATAAAATAAATATTCACTTCCCTTGGCAAGCAGCTGGGCGGGCAGTGAAAGGACTGGCTGGTGGTCAGCACAGCTCCATCTCAGGATTAATCCTTAATCAGGTATAGCGTCGGGACGTCAACCTCGCAGGGGGGTGGATGAAACCCACAGAATAAAATAGTGGGCCTCAACAAAACATTATAAAACAATTTATCCAAAAAAATTAAATTCACATGAGTGTAGACGGGATCACGGTCAACCTTTGTTTTTCTCTTGTCAAAAAATAACAACCATTTTCAAATTCAAATTCCATAGAGCAACGACATCAAAAAAGAATTTAATTATGAAACGCAACAAAAGAGATCGGCTCGAAACAATAGTTAGCGTTTCACACTGTACTACCACTACACTACCACTATACTACCACTACACTACCACTACATTATAGAATACTAGAATAGAATACTACGAATAGAGAAACGTATGGAAAAGAGATATTTACTTCCCTTCGCTGGTGGCACGATGGAAGATGGTCGGTAAGTCTGGTGAAAATCGGTGTTCTAGAAGTACCAGCTTAGTCTCAATCGGTAGTTTGGTTATCCGCTGGTGCCGTCGGCTAATACGCTGAATTATATCTAATAAGATAATTTGGTTCTCGGAAAAAGCCTAAAACTACAAAAGTGATACAAAAGAACACTTATTTAGCACAACGCGACTCGTAAAGGGAAATGAGCACGGAAGTAGGAAGTACGTACTCCTTAATATTCCACAAAACAGCACCATCAAAATCAAAAAACACATAATTTATAGAAATTTACAATATTATAAAAATAGGCTTGCGGTGACCCCCAATTCAGTTGTTTTCTTTCCTTCAATAACAGAATCAAAATATATCAGAAGCCGCTTTTTAAAATTTTCCTCCTATTTTCCGGCTAGCCAAAACCCGAACCAAACAGTTTTTATTTTGTGACGGAAATAGAAATAATTACTAATAATTTATATTTTATAAATTAATACACAGGTGTACCATGACGTCAGTACTAATAATATAATATAAACTTTGACCATGATATGATAATTTTAGCATGATTTCAAAATTAAATTAAAATTAATTGCATGAAATCTACACCTTTTTTATATTGTAATTATATTTTATTTAAGATTTTAATTTTATAGAACTGATGGTTTATGATTTACAATACATTTTTATGGTTTTATTATTCCTAAAGCCATGAAATGTAATTTAACTTGCTCTCTTTTGGAATTTAACTGTGTTAATTTTTTTTTAAAGTTAATGTTAATTTATGGTTGCATGAATGTTTGGAAAATAAAGGCTTTATTTATTTATTTATTTAATGTACCTAACAGAAACAGAAAGTATGAAAGAAGGTATTCCACAGGACAGGGTTTTCAAGCCACCATAAATAACAAAAATTTTACACAAATTGGAACGTAACAGACATAAACAATCGTGCTTAATTTTAAAATTAGCAGGCAATGGCTTTTAATTTTGTTTAACCTGTATGCACAGCCATTATGTTGAAATTAAATTGCGTTTCTTTCACGATGAAAACTATCGATCTAAAGGTATTTTCACGTCTTTTTCCAAGCTTTCATTCATAAAACACTTAACAACTGAAAGCAGTAAGCGAAAAAAAGATATTCCAATTTTCAGAACCATAGACAACTGACGTAAATCAGCTGTTGATCAGTCGTTGTAGGTGGCAGCACCGCGTCACGTGAATTTTCATGGCGTTGAGGGGCTAGTCCCGATTGTCTTGTGATTTCACCAAAAATCTGCTGTTTCTGACTATTTACTGTAAAACAGCACTAAATAATTTGTTTTGGGTGAGTACTGTGATGTTTGAGACCATGTACAGTGTGTGTTATGGATGTGAAACGTAACTGCGCGTGATGGGAAAGTGTCAAACTCGCGTATTGACGGATGATTCTTGGGGGGTAATTTGGGGGTGTTTTATGGGGGAGCAGCGAGGTCAGGCGCCAAGGTGTCTCGCCACCATGCTGGCGCCAGTGTTCCTCTACCGATATTGATTCAGTAAACCTCTGTAACGCGTTGCGCGCCTAGTGCAAAACACCATTTCGCACCCCGCAATCATGGGGTAAAGACCGCTGGTAGACGGCTGAAAAATCGATTTTCGCGACAATGATTTCGTGTTCATTAAAAACCACTACGTAGTCCTATCTTTGACTGAACTAATTATGAATAGGTTTTCAAGGTCGCCAAAACGAGTAATGTTTTACAAGAATTGTCGCAACTTTTTTCAGTGAAGATGTCTGAGTACTGGCTGATCAGTGCCCCAGGGGACAAAACCTGCCAGCAGACATGGGACACCCTCAACAATGCCACCAAATCTGGCAACCTGAGCTCCAACTACAAATTCCCTATCCCTGACCTTAAGGTATGTTGCAATAATTTTTTGGTTAATATTTTAAATTTTTTTTTGGTTGGGATGCACTTAAATGGGCTACCATAGGAGGAGAGCTTCGCTTAGCGAGGCTCTTTGACAGTGTAATCATCAAACCTGAAGAACCTATTTTCGTATTTTTGAACTGGAAGCAGAGTTTTTTTTATTTCATCTTTTTTATCTTGTTTTTTTCATCCATGTAAAGTGTGTATAAACTACAGCATTTGTCCTTGGCATTATCGCACCTGATGGTAGGTATATGATGCCATAGATGAGAGCAGATGTTTTGTGTCAACTGAGAACTGGCAAATCTCCATGCCACAAAAAATATAGTATTATCCTATTAGAGAAAATACCAAAATCAAAATTTTACTTTTTATTTCAATACCTATGGTACTTAGGCAATCATCAACAAAAATTTCCATCAGCAGCATAACCTTGCTATTTGGTGAATGTTATTACTCCCTTTGTAAATTCTTCTCGGATTCAGGATAAAGACTAGTTACTGACATAGTTTTTGCATGCTTTTTTGTGGTATACTGAAACTGTATTTTTTTTCACAATTAGTAAGCCCTTTGCATCATCTCATCTAATGGTTAGCAACAACCCCGAAGATGGAAGCAGGCTTACCAAGATTCCACTACCCAATTGGGGAGTTGGCTTACCTAGTTTGGGGCCAGACAACCATGTGATTTGTTCCTGAATATTAATTTATTTATCTTCAATCCGGAACACATCAATGCTGTTAATATTAATTTTTGCTGGAAAGACTTAGATAAGATAGTGGTAGCTAACCAGGTGGGCCTGTAAAATGCCATTCCACCAACCAAACTGATGTATTTTATTGATCAATTTGCAATTGAGTTATTTCTGTTAGAAGTTTGTATATCGGTGATTTTAATAATATTGTAATAGTTTATTTTGAAAACATCCTAATTTTGTTATAACCACACAATGAACTTTATTACTTCCCATTAAAAGTAACTAAAAATTTAATAAATTTCTGATTCTTCTGAATTAACTCTCCCCAAGGAACCTATACAATCAGAGCAAACAAAAATGTTGACTTCATAATAATTCCTATACCAGCTGTCAATAATTGGGCATTTTTCAGTTTTTTACAAGGCATGTAAAAAACACCATTTGGAGAAATACTTAATTTTATACTGTAAAATAGTAGTTTATGAAACTGTTGCATAAAATGAGGGGTATTAAAACATAATTTAAAGTGGGCGCTGTCACAGACAGGTAAAATTTGGAATCTAAACTTTTTTGTAATGGAAATAACTGAATGAATCTCCTTGATGATATTACCTTTTTTTTATCCACAATTGATGAGCCAATTAAAGATGATGCCAAATCTCACTTGATGGTAATTTCTTGGATATTTCCTGTATCATATTGGTAAAAAAAAATTATGAACTGAATTTTGTATGGGAAGGTCAGATTAAAAATAATATAGGTGTTGAGTTTCATACAACAATCATAACAAAAAGTGGGGTAATGCTTGTTCTTTTATATACATATGCATCTTTACCTTAAGTGGTGACCTCAAATAATGTTTCAACACGTGATGGGTCCTATCTTTGTAATGAGAGAAGTGCATTTGAGACATGTCACAGCACGTTCCGGCATGTTGACGGCAAGTCCACCAACGCGTGACTGGAAAGCTGCTCTGCTGTGTGATTGGAGCGAAGTTTTTTTATACTCCATTTTCAAAGCGCTAACATTAAATGTAGCTCTCATTTTTGATCTGAGATGGGAAGTGTTATTTTTCTTGTGGATCGTTGTTCAATAAAAATAGAATGTACAGAGTGTCCCAGAAAGTTGCTTATTTTATATGTCATAAGTCAAACTAATTCCTATTTGCGTTTGCCACGCTATTTCCGGGACACCTATATTTTACACAAGAATTGCTCTCTTAAAGTGTAAGTGATTGTCACATTTTATTACAGAATTTAATCTTGTTTCTCCCCACAGGTGGGGACACTGGATCAGCTGGTGGGCCTGTCGGATGACTTGGGCAAGCTGGACACTTTTGTGGAGAGCGTCACCAGAAAAGTTGCGCAGTACCTAGGCGAGGTGAGTCACTCACTCTGCTGCCACAGGCTAAAGTACACTATACCACTGCACTGTTCATAGTGAAAGGTTCAGGGGCGTATTTGAAAACATTAAATACCAGGAAAGATACGCAGGCGTGAGATTTTACGAACTTGGTGCGTCGACACCAAAAATTAAAAGCTTTTCGATGGTAAGCGCACCACTTGAGAACAGCTGGGCCGATTTGGCTATTATAATATATCAATCTAGATTAAGAGGAAACGCGGGTGCCATTTTTACCATACAAATGTAGTAGTCCCCTGTTCCCTCCCTGGATAATACAATAGAGCAAACATTTTTTTTCCATCAAACCTATATCTACCATGTTTTGTTTTTTCACATATTCTAATTATAATAGGAAGTAGGAGCCTTCAAAAATTGAGAAAATTGCCCAATTGTAACGTCATTTTCAGATACCCACCAAAAAATAAAATAAAAACAAACATATTAATATTAAAATGAAGACATAGGTAAAGCACTTTTTTTAAATATTTTTGTAATTTTTTTTATTATTGCTCAAGTTTTCGGAGAGGAAATAGGGGACTACGAAATGCTGTTTTGGTCAATTTAAGTGTCTAATAGCAGTCTGCGCTGCAATTCTCCCTTTCTTGCTGTATACGGAGAGGTTTTGGGAAGGGAGACAGCAACAATTTATTCAAATACCTATTCTTGAGACCGCATTTCCTCTTAAGTCCATTGCATACTATACACATCAGCACATATTTTATTATGAATGGTATAGTATTGTTATAAGCATCTTAAAATAATTTTGAACAAAAAAATTTACTTCAAACAGGAAATTAAGGTTTCCCTCGATTTCCCTGGGATGCCATCATCAGATCCTGGTTTCCTTATCATGGTACCACCCTTGGGATATCTCCTTTCTAACAAATAAAGAATCATCAAAATCGGTTCATAAACAACAAAGTTATCCACGAAGTCGGTTAAAAATAGCCTATTCCCAAAAAAAAATTCATTCAAAGATCAATTTTCTATGGAGTCAAAATTCTTTTGTGTCTATCGAATATGGGCTCCTTGGGGAAAGTTGTTCAGTATGATGAGTTGACCTCCCTCCCCCAGTGAACGGGCCCTACACTTATTTTGTTCGTAGCTTAAGGAATTGCGTGGTTGGCTCCTGGTACCTGGTACCAGGGTGGGTTTGACTGTTAATGGCATTTTTAACCGACTTTAAAAAAGGAGGAGGTTCTATTTTTGACTGTATTTTTTTATGTATATCCACCGATTTCTCTATCTTTGCGGACCGATTTTAAAAATTCTACAAAACATACTCCTGAGGTGGTCCCGTATAAACTTTATCAAAATCGGTTAAGTACTTTTATAGAAAATAACATATCTAAACAAGAAAAAAGTTAAAAGAAAACTTTCTTGTTGCGATTGAAAACCGACTTCCATCGCAACAACTTCGTACAATTTTTCATAAACGACGAAGTTATCCGCTAACACAAATTAAAAACAAAATATATATAATTGCGGTTGAATTCAGAAACCTCCTTCTTTTTTTGAAGTTGGTTAATAAGTAGAGATTCCGAAGAGATCACTCTGAAGAAGATGGTTCTCATTTAACACGCATTCATACGACACCCATCTTCATATGAGACTGGTTACCCCGACGTGATAACGGTAAGAAAAAATATGAAAATTTGCCCAGAAAATTGGAAAATCGGAAAAAACTGAGTGTTTTCTTCTGAGAAATTTTTGTATGAATTTAAGACTCACGAGTCGAACGATAAATCTCGATTAAAGTCATAAAAACTATATCCACGCGGGTGAAGCCGCGGGTAGAAGCTATGGATAAATAATACATATATGCAATCTCCAACATTAAAATTGTAGAAGTTTTCCAGTTATATTTATTATTCGAAAAAACTTATTGTTATGGTGTTTGCTAGAGAATCTATACAATCCATATATTAACTTAATTACCTGAAATAAATAAATAATGAGAAATAATAAATTCGGCCACAGAATTTTTTTTTGGCCACGTGGTCAACCTTCTCATTTAATAACTAAGCATCGGGAAAATGAGATAGCCTCTAATAAACTAAGTCATCTTCTTTACAACGCCAACTAAAAATGTTAAAGAAAGCGTCGACTCAAGATAACAATTATTTTTACTTGTCCTTCTGATTTATACATTGCCAACTAATTTACTGACTCGGCCACTAATCCGTCGACCACTCAACACTGTAGGAATAGTGTAGTACGGGGAGTTCTAAATGGAAGCGGGAGCGAGCGAAGCGAGCTCGGACTTGCGGAGCACCCCGACTCGGATCCGTTAGGTTCGGAGACTGTGCGGGGATTAGGTTAGGTTCGTCAATTAATGTAGGATGACTTACTTTTTAAACATACTAAATTATACAATTAGAAGCTAATAGAATTACTATTTTGCTGTCATATATTATTATTTTAAAAGTTTGCTATTTGAATGCATGCCACAAATTTAGATGCTAAAAAATAACCATCATGCTGAGTTATATTTACAGTGGCTTACATAGAAGATAACTAGTGGCTGAGATACTATTATTCAGACGCGCGTTGGTTGTGGCCGACTTAGTAATTTAGAAGGTAACTTATATTTTCTGAGGCGAATAATGCTATTAAAAAGAAGCTTGTTTAATTAGTACCCATAAATAATTACTTTTTTGTCAGGTACTAGAAGACCAGCGTGACAAGCTCCACGAGAATCTAATGGCGAATAACAGTGAGTAATTATTTTTTTTCATAAAATTTTGTTTTAAATTATATGGCACTAAACATTTTGCCGCTAATTTTCATTGATTTCAAAATTTAATAACGAACCCTATTGGATAAAAAAAATGTGTTTGGTGCCATTTTTTGAATTTATAAGATAATAAATTTGGAACGTTTTTGACATTTAATTTTTTTAAATGGGTATAGGTAAAAAAAGGTTATATTGGGTAAAAATGAAATTTTTTTTGCATGAAAGGTTTCAACTTAGAATGTAATATCTAGCATGTTTGGGAAGTTTTTTTACTAGAAAGGAATTTGAGAAATGTTGTTGGAAGTCGGTTATATTACGATTTTGCCAGCATGAAGAACTAATTATAAAAATAGATACGAATGAAATTATGTAGTTAAAACTGAGTTTTAAAAGCACAGAGTAGTGCGAAAAATTTTAGCATGTGTCGCTGGATATCGATGGTCGATTATATTAAATTTCCATATTTTTTCTTTTTTAGTTTTATATTTTACTTTTTTGCATGTTTTCTTTTTTCACACTAGCTGTTTCGCAATATTTTAGATTATATTACTTTTTAAAATGTATACAAATGTGAAAAGAGTTACATAAAACAGGTCGTAACATTTGTGGCGATACTTAAAGGTGGGCTTCCACTCGTCAAATTGAACAAATTTCTCAAAGAAACCTATGACCAACTCGTAAATATTTTATTTACTTCCTTTACGGTGAATCAGCTGACCTATTTGTATGAAGAAACAAGCGCGAATACAAAAAGGGAATTAGCATTAGCCTTTAGGGAAAACCCTACCGGCCTTCGCGACTATAGAAAAAAAAAGGCGGCATGGCCGTGTGAAACGCATTTCCTGTCACACACTTCCGTCCCTTTTCACGAAATCACTACCGTAGATTGCTGGAAAGCGAGAGGAAAGATGTTACACATCAAAAATCCAAAAAAAATGCGTTTTCAACAAAGTTTTAGAACAAAAGTCGTTTGGTTTGACGAGTAAAAGTCCAGTTTAAAGTATCACCACACCTCGATCTTACACCCTAAATCAGCTAGTGTGATTTTTTAATTTAATCTTTATTTTTAATTTTTTGTTTATTTTTGGATTTTATTTGCCACATATAATTGCACAGCACACAGGAATGTTTCTTCTTTAATAATTTATTTATTTTTATTTATGATGTTATAGTTACAACATTTTCACACATTAACACTTTCATTATGACTTGACGAACCATTTACTTTCACATTTTCTAGAATTTCACATTAATATTGTAAATATTATTTGTTTTCTATTGATAGTGATTGACGAACCTTTTCTATTACTTGTTACTTTTTGCGAGAAAAAGATTTGTTGATTTTTTCTCAGCAGTTATTAAAACAATTGGCTAAGAATGTTGAGTGGACAGTGTTTGTAGTTTTTTTTTTTTCTCAATATTATTATATAAATAAAGGTTCGTTTACATGCGGCTATCTCGAACCACTTTGCACAACTGCATCGATGTGTTTTTTTTTTTTGGGAACGTATGGCTCCGTTAAGGAATTCGTGTGTTTTAGTAGTATTACTTAAATTCTCGTCCTACTTTCATATCGTTTAAGTACAAATCCAGATATGTCAACTATATATAGCATGTAGCGGCGCGTCCTTCAATTTATGCTAGCAACGAAAATGTATGACTTTTGGTAAGTTTTTATGTCTTTTGATAGGAGGAAAGTCTATGTTAATTTGTTTTTGTTGACTGGTGTCTTTTTACGATGACTGTACTTAAATATATTTTTTGTATTGTTTTTGGGCACGAGCGCAAAGCTCATTCACCTCATTATGTGATGTGAAGCAAATTTTATGAGTAATTCACTTTCACATTTTTTAAAACAATTAATTTGCTTCTTTCTATTATTATTATTATTATTTATTTGTACACAAACGACACAGTAGTTTAGATATAAAAAAACTTGTTTTGTATGTATATGTACATTTTTATTGAGAATGTTAGATTTGACAATTGCATTTTCAGTGTCTGAGAAATGGAAAAAAGTTTGCGGCAGTGAGTAATATATCTGTGGTGTAGTGTATCGCTTAGGTTCATATCAGGGACTATATCATTTTAATCAGAATATGTGAACGCCATCAGCGTTAAAACAAAATGTGTAAAAAATAACTGAATTCTAGAGATTTTTTTTATAATTATATATTGTTATAAAAGTTTTTATGTCACGATTATTTTGATATAATAAGTCCCTGGTACATGTTACAGCTTATATCTTATAAGTAATATATTACATATTATGTACGTTGAAGGCTTTTACATAATATGATTCATTGAAACATCTACTTGCTTATTTTTTTTTTTATTTTATCTGTAAAGTATTTTATATTATACTGATGATTTACACATTATCATAATTATATTAATAAATATAGCCTTTAAAGTTATCATTACTTAAGGTGCTTTTTTCTGTTTTTTTAGACAATCAAAAACCTTTTTCACTTTTTTGTAAATCAAACTAAGAATCTCTTACAATAAAATAATAGGAATAATGTTACTTAACATACCTGTAAAAATAATTTTAGTTTTTAAAAAATAAAATGAAATAGAAGAGGCCTACTAAATCGTTGTTCTTTATAAATAATAATTGTAAGCTTTTTTTTTAAAATCGTTATTGTTTCATTTTGTCTCGTTATTATTACTTGTTAATTGGAATAATAAGTCATAAATATCGATAATTTTTGTCTAATTTATGTTAAACGTTTCGTATTTGTATGTGGAAAGTTACAAACATTTTGTGTTCATTTGTGATTAATATAGGATTGAACCACAGTTATATTATAAGTTATTTTAATTTAAGGGTTTTCACAACATATGGTATTGTATTGTACTCATAGATCTGCACAGAAAGTTACTGTGTTATTCGATTACGTATTCATGTCATAGAAAATCGCAATCACTGCCTCACGAAACATTCATAGCTTAGCCATACCGAGCTTCTATTGTCTTTGCTTTCGCTTCTTAATTTAAACTTTTTTTTTATTTAATTTATTTAATTTTTTTTTTGGTGAAAATAATATTTGTTCTCAACCCTAATGTTAATTTCGTATATCTATTTTTTATTTTTGTTTTAAATTTGCTTAAATAAAGTGAGGCCGTTCTGTTTGTCAGTTCAAAAATAATATTAACATTGATGTAACAAGTAAGTTATTTCTGACAAAAATTATAATAATAAGAAAACTACATGTTTAACGATAAGTCTGGCTTTATTATGGTTCCGGCTCGTTGTGCGCTACGAAACGTCACGTTATCATTTTAATCCGTGAAAATAAATTTCCGTAAACACAGCCTTAAAATAGGTTTATTGCTATCGTAAATGCGCGCACAGAACAATAATTTTATTCACGAATATCTCCTTCGAGCTTTATGTCTGCAATAAAGAGATGCTGATGTGTTTTTTGTTTCAAACGCTAAAGTAAAATAAAATCAAAAGTTTATCGTAGGTTCTGCTCTCCTGGGTAACCCAATTTTCATTAATAATTGTTAAAAATATTAAAATCTTACTAATATTAATAAAAAAACTGCAAAAATACTTGTTTCAATTGTAAACGTAGATTTAAGGTAGCTACGGGGTATCTTTATAATAAAAAAAATCAAACCGGTCTTAAAATGCGTTTTGAGAATTTGCTCACTAAAATAGTAGCGATACAAGGGTGGAAAGTAGGTTATTGTAAACGAGCTGTCACTATTAAGCTCTAGCTGAAGGCGAGGGTTTTTAATGTGACGAGTTTGCAATAACCAAAACACCCGTGTATCACACGACGTTTTTCAATACAGTTGTGGAAAATATTAAAAAACAAATCGAAGAATTAAATAATATGCTTATTGAGAATTCAAGGCTAAGACGTACGGAGTCATTCATTTTTCCTCGTATAAAATCTATCCGATTTTATTCTATGTATGAAAACTCCTTGCTACTAAACTTTTTAAATTGACTTATAAATTTAAAAGTAAACTGCAAAAGTAATGATCGAGCTCGTAAATTAAAGTCACGACCGCGTAAAAGAAAGATACCTGGCAAGATTTAATTTTCGAATCATAACTATAGCCTCTGAAAGTACGCATGCTTAACAACTGTATTAAAAAATTATGAACAAATCAATAAGCAAATTATATTGAACTGCGTTGCGTAGGCAGGCTCGGCCTTTGACAGTTGTTTACGATACCGCTTTAAGGCCTTACGATAGGTCAAATGATAATATTCAGTTCAAATTATTGAAAAACTGTGTAAAGCTATCACTATGGAAAAAATATATAATATACTTAAAGTAATAAAAAATCGATTTAATTGAATAAAATTTTAAAAATATTACAACTCTCGATGTAAAAAATATACTGTAGACCCTGTTTTTGGCATTAATTGCAAAATTTCTCGAAAACAAATAGGTAGTTAATATTGAATGAAACCAACACACAAAAATCGGTGTCTTTAACACCTTTCATTTTAATTGAACACATTTTTTTAAAACTTATTTGAAAGTATAGAAAAGTAACAAAAATATGTAAAAATCGAGAATTGAGCGTTCGGTTTCAACGTAACAGCCGCGTTGAAGAGAGCATTGATTTGAACTTATAATTAATAGATTTACGTTCGATATTATTGAAACACGTATCAACCTGCTCGGATTGATTGATCTTAGCGCCTTAAAATATAAGTTTTCCAATGGCCTCAAAAACATAGAACAGGATGTAAAACATCGAAAAGAACTAAATTAACTTTTAAAAAAAGCTAGATGTGGCGTAGACAGTTTCTCTAAAGCGACTCCTCCTTGAAATAGAAGCTTGAAGCTTAGGCTAAGTACTTTTCCTTCTTCTGGTGGCTTACACTTAGAAATGGGGCATCCAATAGAGAACTAATTAAATTTAAAAACACACTAGAAACATATGCTGGATATAGGCATGGACTACGGCGACCCGGGCGGAGGTGAGCCGCCCCCCACGCCAACCTCCCCCGTATTCGACTCGGCATTCTCGGAGCACCACGGCTGCTGGCCGTGCGAGCACCGACACGACCACTCCTCGTCACATTCTACTGCGTCGCACCATTCCCAGCTGTCGAGTGGACGATGCTCGCCGCGTTGGGAGGAAGACGAGGAGGAAGAGAGGCACCATTTCGTGCTGAACCAAGGTTCAGGCGCAGTCTAAAGAATCCATACAGTCGTCCAATAGAAACATATATACTGGAACCCTCCAGTACCCAATTATCTCCAGTGCGATTATCCGATCGTGCGAGGGTCGAGAAGGGGAAGGTCCAGCCCTAATGGGCCTACTCACCGTTCGGGGCAATTCGTTCGATGGCGGAGGAGCACGTGACTATTAATGCTGGCTTTACGGCGATGGTCTACTGTATGGCTTCTTACACTGTGGTTCAGGGTTGAATATGTTGGGGTTGGACGGCGATTGAGACTCGTGGAATATAACTTAAAAATGACAGCGTCCAGGTTAATCTCAGCTTTGTCGGTTTTTGGATCTAAAATTGCCCTTTCGGTTCAACAGTAACAAAATACCTGAAAACAGCTGAAAAATGTTTCTTCCGCTGAGAACACACAACAAAAGGGCAATGGGCAAATTTGTATGTACTCTGTGCCCTCCATTTTGTACCACTTTCCTATGTTTCTTGCCCTATAAAAAAGGTCTTAATTGATCTGGTTTGACATATTAATGTCATGACATCGTGATAACAAGTTATAGAGTTTAAGAAATCGGTCAACTGCGAGTCCAACACGCGTGGAGAGAGTTCCGTACCACTCCGTATTTCGTAAAATTAAAGACAGGATTATCATTAGATTTTCTTTAACACTGTAAACTGTAAAAGGTCCTAACTTTTTAAAGATTTCAGTAGTTTCGGAAAGTAGTTTTTTTGTAAATAAGGGGGGGGGGGTTAGGGGGGAGAATGCTTGATTTCGTTTATATTCCTTAATATTCTTTTGAATTTTGCTTTTTAAAATATTAATAATGTATGAGTATTTGTATTTTTTATAACGAGCCCTTACATTTGACACGTTACATGATCACTTGAAAAAAATTAAACTTTCTAGTGCCACTAATTAACCCTAGAATCGGAAACAGTTCATTTACGCTATACGTCCGTGACGCTATACGTGGTCTTCGAACTGTATGCCCAATATTTTTATTTATCCAGTAGATTCGGAGAAAATCGGATGTGACCGACAGACGGACCCATCTTACAAGGGTTTCTTTTTTTCATCGGATGTGTGGAACCCTAAAAAAAAGTTACAGTTACACTGCCTTTTATAAAATGGAGGCCGCAATAGGACCTTTCGTGTGTGATAGGTCAGAAAGTGTTTTTAAAGGCAAGAAAACTTCGTGACATTTTCCTTTGTTTCTTCTGTGTTTATTTTTATATTAAAACTAGCTGTTGCCCGCGGTTTCACCCCCGTTGCACGGTGCGCGAGCCGCAAGGACTCGCGAAGTTTGTAGTTTTAAACAAACCTTGTACTTGACAATTACGAACACAAGAAAAAAAAAACAAGATTCGTTTTCAAGTGATGCTTTGTCATAGATTTTTATTATATAAGGGTGCAACAAAATTGGTGAAGGACCCGTTAACTGGGGGTTCTACTCGTTATACTAAACAACTTTCTCCAAGGAACCCATAGTCAATTCTTAAAAAAATGTGTGGACCTTCCATACAAAAATGCACAAAATTGGTCGATTTGTATGAAGTTTTTTTTTTTGCGATTTCAGCAAAGTCATAGAACAAAAGTGGTTCAGTATGATGAGTGGAAGCCCCCGTTAACAGGACCTACACCAATGTTGCAACACCTGTATATTTAGATTTTATTGTAAATTCGCTTCATTAAGGCTCTCACACAGAGTGAAGATGGGATCTTTTCCATCGAAAAGTCTCAAACGCCGTCCAAGCATCAACCCAGGCAGCTCCGTATCCCTGGCCCTGTAGGTTGTACGTCACTATACGCACAGCGCCACCTGCGGCAGTATTTATGCTCAATTATTTCCAAAAAAAAAATTTTAATGACAGTGATTGCGATTTAAAAATTTCGTTTTTTTTTTTGTTCATTTTCATCTTATCTTATTTTGGTTACTTTGTTTTTACGGCAGATCGCGCTGTCCGTATTTTATGATGCGGTGTCGGAAGCGCCATCCTGAATTTTTCGTTTTATATTTTAAAACGCAATTGGAATTTTGTGTTTTATTAAAGTGACTTTGTATGTTAAAGTTTAGGGTGACGCTGCGTTCACTATGATAAACTTAATGCTAGGACACACCTCATATAAGTCTCACCACACAAATGTTTGTATATTGTACTACTTCGCTTATTAAACGCTATCCAATAATTTTATTATAATTTAAATATTACAATTTAATGAGTAGCTAACCTCATTGGGTCTATCTTAAATGTGTCAAGCTTTTCTACTGTATAATTCAGTATCTACATATTACAATCGTAGTTTATGCAACTGATATGTAATGGCAGGTCTTAAAACATGAGTGTGTTATATAGAATCACTCCAAGTGTTTTAAGACCTAATTGCAACAGTTGCATTCATTATTTACATTAAATATTATAAGTACTATAAGATGGGTTCAGAAGCCGTAGGGAAATGACCTGCATTGCTCTAGTGCTACCTGTAAAATATCTATAGACTATAGATATTAAAATAATGCAATCTATAATATATAAAAATGAATCGCAAAATGTGTTGGTAAGCGCATAACTCGAGAACAGCTGGACCGATTTCGCTAATTCTTTTTTTGTCGAGTTCGTTATTGTCAGGAGAAGGTTCTTATGTAGGGTAGGGTAAAGTAGGGTAGGGTAGTGTAGTGTAGTGTAGTGTAGGGTAGTGTAGTGTAGGGTAGGGTAGGGTAGTGTAGTGTAGGGTAGTGTAGTGTATGTAGGGTAGGGTAGTGTAGGGTAGGGCAATGTAATGTAAGGCGGTACGTAGTTCGCCGGGATAGCTAGTAAAAAATAAATTTGAACAAATACAGAAACAAACTATTTATTGTAATAGTTGTAATAGACATTTACATTGGAACAATGGTATATATTTAATGGTCCTGGTTGTATTGGAGGGTCTTGGTTGAGACCCACTTGAGTTTTAACAGCTGTTCCAAACTTTAACTCAGAACGTTACAAAAATAGATACTGTAATAACATTAAAGTACAGATTTTACCTACTAGCTCAGACAAGAAAGTTCTCATAGTAAAATTGGTTGTCATAATGCTGGTCATTGCCTACGGATTTTGAACGCATTTTAGAGGACTTATGATATGTATGTAGATAAAGTTATTTACCTAAACCCCTTATACCTGCTTTATAATTGTTGTGATTGTAGCCATTTTATTATAAGTTATTTATTATATTGTGCTTTAAAGTTCTTTAGCTTTCTTGTCTACTTTAATGAACTAATTAACTATACCAGCACTATACAAATCGTAGCCCCAACAGTTTGGGGGTTGTGACCATCATCAAGTCGTGTCAAGTAGGGGGGGGTAGATTGGGGCCTTCCATCTTAGCCTATCAGCGGCGGTGTGGATAGCATCGTGCAGATTTAGTTGCAGTATTTTTGTTTGGTCACACCATCTGGTTGTGGAGCACGACCCCTTTGCTTCTCCCCTCCACTTTGTCCCCATTAGTATGCGCCTTTCTAGGGACTCTGGCTCTCCTTTTATATGCCATAATATATTTAGCTATTGTGAACCATAATATATTTAGCTATTGTGTACCATAATATTCGTTAATAACCCGTAACGTCCCAAATTCCAAAAGTTAAGCCATACTTAATACACGGGGACCAAGTCAGAGTAAGTGGAGTTTGTATTGGGAACAGTAGGGATCGCCCCAACCGTCAATTTTTAAGCCGCCTATAAGGACTTTGACACGGCTTAGCGACTGATATCTTGCAACAGACACCAACGGCGTAACGTGCCTTGCGAAGCACGGAAACGCACGAGAAAAATGCCACTATCAGTCCAATCCATCCAGGTAATGACCGTGCTTCAGGTCAGTTGACCTGCGTGATCGACCCAACCTTGCAAGTCGCACTGAGCTACGGTCGCTTTGACCATAATATTAACGATCGCGATCGACACAGAAATGTGAACATAGTAATCGACATTATATCACAGAATCGCTAAACTGAAGTGACAGACTAGTGGGCGGATCACATAGCCCGTAGAACAGACAGCCCTTGCGGTGGTAAAGTTCTCGAGTGGCGACCGTGCACCGGAAGACGTAGCGTAGGTAGGACTCTTACTTGGACCGACGAACTGGTAAAGATTACAGGAAGCCGCTATGGATGTGGGCAGCAAAGAACCGGTCGTTGTTTTAATTTTTGGGGAGGCCATTATCATTGTTGACGTCATTCGGATGTTTTTTTTAATGCGCATATACGCGAATTAATTAAAAACCCGAGTGCACAAAAACAACTCCTCTTTTTTGGCCAGTCGGGTAAAAATGTATCATAATATGCCACTAACAGGATCAAGACAAATCTAACGATACCTCGCACTCAAATCCATCAAGCCGTTTAGGCTACGAAGCGTGCCAAATAATAAGTATACATACATACATACAAACACCGAAAAACATAACCCTCCTTCTGGCGCATCGGGTAAAAATGTAATGAATCCTAACTATGAAAGTATGAATATTAGCTTACCAATTTAAAAAAATATGTTTATGAATCCTAGCTATGAATATTAGCTGACCAATTTAAAAAAAATATATAAATCTAAGCTATGATTATAAGCTTATTACCAATAAAAAGAAACCGGCCAAGTGCGAGTCAGAACCGCACACATAGGGTTCCGTACCATCATACTAGATGGCGCTAGTTTCTTCATGTTCCAAAAAATACGTTTTTTTATGGAGACCCCCCTTATTTTTTCACTTTTTCAAATTTTTGGTATTTGTTGTTATAGCGGCAACAGAAATACATCATCTGTGAAAATTTCAACTGTCTAGCTATCACGGTTCATGAAATACAGCCTGGTGACAGACGGACGGACAGCGAAGTCTTAGTAAGTCCCGTTTTTACCATTTGGGTACGGAACTATAAAAACATATTACAATTAGTTTGCGTATGAGTATTTGTATAATAAAATAAATAGCTAAATAATGTTAACTTCAAAAAACAAAAGTGCTTTTTGAAATTTCGACATTTGATAATTCCCAAGCAATATATATGTATTGTAAAGAAAACGTGTCCCGTGGCATCAATTTTAAAAATTATAACACTTGAAACTTGTGGATTCACTTGTGGAGGTACCACCCAAGTGAACTGGACACCGCTTCTGCGGTGAAAATAACTGTCCAGAAAATAAAATTTCATCCAAGTGAATTAGATGCCGCTTCTGCGGCGAAAATAACTGTCCAGAAAATAAAATTTCATCCAAGTGAGTTCGACGCCGCTTCTGCGTCGAAAATAACTGTCCAGAAAATTAAATTCCATCCAAGTGAATAAGACGCCGCTTCTGCGTCGAAAATAACTGTCCAGAAAATAAAATTCCATCCAACTGAATTAGACGCCGCTTCTGCGTCGAAAATAACTGTCTAGAAAATTAAATTCCATCCAACTGAATTAGACGCCGCTTCTGCGTCAAAAATAACTGTCCAGAAAATAAAATTTCATCCAAGTAAATTAGACGCCGCTTCTGCGTCGAAAATAACTGTCCAGAAAATAAATTTCACTGGTACCGGTATCGCTGATATTTTTATAAGAGTATCGGTAACGGTATCGTAACGGCAAAAAGGCGTATCGATGCATCCCTAAAAACAATATAGGACGTGAGTTACGACCTCTTCCATTTCGACAGCACGCGACGGACATCCCTTATATATTTAGGTCAGCCAAACAAGTTATTGTTAGCTATTAATAAAGCTTTACTGAATAACTTGGGCTTGGCCTTGATTTTTGTTAACATTTACCTTCGTGGGCCACTATGAAAATGTTCAGAAACATGTGGAATGAAAAAAATATTGGCAATTTTTTAAAATTTTCTACTAATGAAACTGAGCAACTTTTCTCAAGATACCATTGGTCAATTTGTTTTTTTTTTTATTAAAAATTTGAGTGCGTTTGACTGCAACTCACCTGATGGGAAGTGATGATGCAGTCGAGGACGGTCCACGCAAATAAAATAAAAAAATCTCATACAAATCGATCAGCTGTTTTGTCATTTTGTATGGGAATTCCATTTCTTTGCGAATGGATTGTGGGTTTCTTAGGAGAAAATGTTGTTTCATAAATAAAAGCCACTATCAAAAATTTTTTTTTCATCATTCTGTATTTTTGGTTCAAGTTCAAGTTCATTTATTTCTAAGCAACATACATTGCGTTGAAAAAAATTTTATAGTTGTAAAATTAAAATAACCTTATAGAATTAGAATTAAATAAAAATTAAAACAAATAATATCCCTACGTCAATTAACAAAAACATATCAAAAATGGATACACATAAAGAATCCATTAGGTACTTATATCATGTCAAAGTTAAATAAAAAATTAAGTAGACATAAATATACAAACACAAACATATCAAAAATGGATCCATTAGGTACTTATATCATGTCAAAGTTAAATAACAAATTAAGTAGACATAAATATAAAAGTAACCTACATAATCAAAATAATTACAATAAAAATATTAAAATAAATCTTTTCCTTACATAAACACACACCAAAATTAAATACATGTCAAGAATTTATGCCAACATTGTATGAAATTTTATAACTTTTGTCAACTAATTTAGATAATCCATTCCATCATTAATTCACATTATCATCTTATCAGCCACAAGACGTCCACTGGTGGACAAGGCCTCCCAAAGGATTTCCACGACGACACGTCCTGAGCTGCGCTTCAAGCATCCAGCGGCTTACCGCGACCTTCACCAGGTCGTCGGTCCACCGAGTGGAAGGCCTGCCTACGCTATGTCTTCCGGTGCGCGGTTGCCGCTGAGAACTTTACTGCATCAACAACCATCCTTTCTAAGAGCTATGTGCCCCACCCACTGCCACTTAAGTTTAGCTATTCTGTGAGTTATGTCGGTTACCTTGGTTCTTCTTCGGATCTCCTCCTTTTCGAAACTCCGAGTACATTTTACATTTTTCCATCTTCGGCAACATCGTCACTTACCACCAGGTGAGATGTTGTCAAGGGTTTACCAATTGTGAATAAAAAAAATAAAAAAAAAACAGTTCGCTCCATCGCCCTTGAGTCTTCTCATGAGGCCCATAGTAAGCGACCATGTTTTAGTTCCGTATGTCATCACTAGCAGGTAACACACACTGGTCAAAGACCTTAGTCTTAGTCTGGAACAGATCAATCGCCGAAGCCAACTCGGCTGGGCAGCGTTCGGGAAGCTTCTCAATATCTTTACGTCCCAAATACCGCAGTGTCTCAAGACTATTCTCATTATACGATTCGTATATTATATTTGAAAACATAGTTTCTAGGTCATCATTATACAGGGTGTAAAAAAATTGGTGTAGGACCCGTTAACTGGGGGTTCTACTCATCATACTGAACAACTTTCCTCAAGGAACCCATAGTCAATTCTCAAAAAAAAATCGACCCTCCATACTAAAATGCTTAAAATTGGTCGATCAGCTGATCGATTTGTATGAAAAATAAAAATATTTATTTGCTATTTCAGCAAAGTCGTAGAACAAATGTTGTTCAGTATGATGAGTAGAAGCCCCAGTTAACGGGACCTACACCAACTTTGTTACACCCTGTATATGTAAACTTATTATTTGGCACGCTCTGTGTAGCCTAAACGGCTTGATGGATTTTGGAATGCGAGGTATCGTTAGATTTGTCTTGATCCCGTGAGTGGCATAAGATACATTTTACCCGACTGCCCAA
The DNA here is from genome assembly GCA_947284805.1 of Coleophora flavipennella. Lineage (NCBI taxonomy): Eukaryota > Metazoa > Arthropoda > Insecta > Lepidoptera > Coleophoridae > Coleophora > Coleophora flavipennella. Next base: position 8,702,419 of record OX369303.1, on the reverse strand, counting down.
AAAAGAGGAGTTGTTTTTGTGCACTCGGGTTTTTAATATTTAATTAACTCGCGTTAATACGTGCATATAAAAAAAACATCCGAATGACGTCTACAATGATAATGGCGTCCCCAAAAATTTTAAGCAACGACCGGTCCTTCGCTGCCCATATCCTTAGCGGCTTCCCGTGACCTTTAGCAGTTCGTCGGTCCACCAAAGGGCCACCTAAGTTTTCACAGTATACATTTTCATATAGAGAAGTCGTTCACGATTTTTTTAAATCAAGAAAAGTAAGAAAACTACTAAGCGCAGTCATTAGGTTAAATCCCTGGCAACAAATGTGTCGGAGAGCACAGCATTCTGCAGACCCTCGGAAATTCAGTGGACTGCTCAAAACAAAGAACATGTTATTTTTACCGAAAAATGGAAAATTTGCCAATTTTGTGTGCTCTCATTTGAACAATCCACTGAGTTTCCGAGAGTCAGCAGAATGTTGTGCTCTTTGACACATTTGTAGCCAGGAATCTAACCTAATGACTGCACTTCGTAGTTTCTTTACTGTTCTTGATTTTTCTTTTAATGCCGTGGCTGTTTGGAGTGCTCAAAACAAAGATCATGATATTTTTACCGAAAATTGGTTTTTCAATTTACGGTATGCTCTCATCTGAGCAATCCGTTGATTTTCCGAGGGTCTGCAGAATGTTGTGCTCTTTGATACATTTGTAGCCAGGGATCTAACCTAATGACTGCACTTCGTAGTGTCTTTACTGTTCTTGATTTTTTTAATGTCCTGGCTGTTTGGACTGCTTAAAACAAAGAACATGATATTTTTTACCGAAAAATGGAAAATTTGCCAATATACTGTATGCTCAGAGCAATACACTGAGTTTCCGAGGGTCAGCAGAATGTTGTACTCTTCGACACATTTGTAGCCAGGGATCTATCCTAATGACTGCACTTCGTAGTTTCTTTACTGTTCTTGATTTTAAAAAAAATATCGTGCCTGTTTGGGCCATCTCTTTGTATGAAAATATACTGAGGTGCTCTCATCTAAACAGTCTACTGAGTTTCCGAGGGTCAGCAGAATGTTGTGCTCTTTGACACATTTGTAGCCAGGGGTCTAACCTAATGTCTGCACTTCGTTGATTCTTTACTGTTCTTGATTTAAAAAAAAACGTCGTTGTTTGGGCCATCTGATTGTGTGAAAATGTACTGAGATGCTCTCATCTGAGCAGTCCACTAAGTTTCCGAGGGTCTGCAGAATGTTGTGCTCTTCATTTGTAGCCAGGGGTCTAACCTAACGACTGCACTTCGTAGTTTCTTTAATGTTCTTGATTTAAAAAAAATATCGTGGCTGTTTGGGCCATCTCTTTGTATGAAAATGTACTGAGAAAATTTTGATAGCCCTTATTTTGTTTTGAGTAGTATATAAACTTTAAAAAGTACTGTTTCAATATTTTTTAACGAAAGAAGATGATTTATCTTTATTCCACATTACCGTCTATAACAGCATAAAAGCATATATTTAACACAGCCTGCAGCGATTTTAAAAATTATAATTGTTCATCCATCGACATCATCCCATCATCAGTACGTTATTGTTTGGATGGTGCATTGAATTGTGCAACGTGCTGTAAATTTTATTTTTTTATATGAACATGCCGTGCACCAAATTTTTGTAAAGGTATTAGCATTTTGGCATAAGTATACCGTTATTTTTTTTTCATTTTGCATTCGATTAAATAATTGTTGCATGTATGATGTATAGTATGATGTTGTAAATCAAAATACAACTGTGAGTTTCAACCGACTTCCAAAGAGGGGGAGGTTCTCAATTCGTCTGTATATTTTTTTGTGTTTTTGTTGCGCGATATCTTCGCAGATTGTGAACCGATTTTCATGATTCTTTTTTTATTCCATATTGTATGCTCCCAACTTGGTCCCATATTTTTTTTATCAATATAGTTTTTTTAGCAAATTATCAAAAACCAAAAATAATAATGCAAAGTTTTTGCGATGGATGTCGGTTTTTTAACGTGTTTAGCGTTTACAATTATATGTTCTTAAAAAAATGCATTTTTTTTAACTGGAGCTTGTACTCATGAAACTGAACAACTTTCCCTAAGAAACCCATGTTCAGGTCGCAATTATTATTTTTTAATTAAATTATCAAACTGCTCAGAATAACTCTCAGGTTTATGAACTTGACACTCAAAGGCCAAAGTTCAATGACCGCGCCGCCCCGCAATTGTACGTATTCTGGCGTATTCCGCACAATTTAATATTTTTATTTTAAAAAATACAAATGCGAATTGACCATGGGTTTCTTCGGGAAAGTTGTTCAGTTTCATGAGTACAAGCTCCAGTTAAAGAAAGTGCATACCTTTGTTAAGATCGTGTATAGAACTATTATTATCTTTTTTTATTTTAGGTGCAACACGTATTTTGATTTACAATAATCCAATATTCATAGATTTAGAGTTAAATAGCAGATATTTGTGTATAGTTTCCTATTATGAAATATGCATATAAATGTAGCATGTTAAGTTGCATGCACTTTGTGTGTAGTCAGTCGTATGTATGTATGTGTTTTCTTATATGACGATTGTTTTGATGTACGAGTGTTGTGCATGATCTGTTTTAGAGCTAGATTTTTTTTTACTTTCACGGTTGTGTTTGCTTATGAGCCCGCTGGAGTTCATAAATCCCATACAAACGTAACGTAGCCTTTGATTCATTTTTTAAAATATTAATTATTTCAAAAAACATTGTTTAGTTAATAAATGAATCAAAGACTACGTTAGTATGGGATTTATGAACTCCAGCGGTCTCTTAAGATAGTCCTTTGTTGATTTTTGTTCAAGCACTTCTAAAAATACCGAAATTTTTAAATATTTATTTTGTTTTTAAAAGTATTTTACAGTAATTTTAGCCTTAAGTTAAAACTTCTATCTTCTTAAAAAAATGAAACGAAATTAAATTCGTTAAAAATTCAGTTAGATAATTTTTGAATCATTCATGGCTCCATTTGATACAATATAAAACGAAAGAAAAAAATAAACAAAGTTCAGTTCAGTTCATTTATTCAGAAACAATTAAAAGATTTTTGAAAGATCATCATATCAGCCGAAGGACGTCCACTGCTGGACAAAGGCCTCCCCCAAGGATTTCCATGACGACCGGTCATGCGATGTCCGCATCCAGCGGCATACTGCGAGGTTATCGGTCCACCTAGTGGGACGCCTACCTACGCTCCGTTTTGAAACAAAAATAAGCATAAAGAAAAGTATACCAAAATGAAATGGTCCTAACTCAGCTTGGGATATTGCGAGCATTTTAAAAACACGCTGATTATTCTGGTTTTGATGTACGAATGTCTACAAAAAGAAATTTGGACATGTAGTATATACCCGCAATAAGTTTGGAACATATTTATATTTAACTAACCGGCCGCCCGCGGCTACGCCCGCGTTGTTCACGATTTTTCCATGGGAGTAAGACGTTTTCCCGGGGTAAAAAGTAGCCTATAACATATTCCAGGATCTAACCTGTATGTGTGCCAAGTTTCATCCTGATCCGTCCAGTGGTTGAAGCGTGAAAGAGTAACAAACATTCATACATACAAACTTTCACGTTTATAATATTAGTAGGACTTACAAGAAATTATGTAAAAATACAAAGAGTATATAGAGAAATGCAAAGAATATCAGATGGAGCCATAAATTTCAAAACACAAAATTTGAATTTCGCACTAGAGTGGAGAGCAATCACCAACTGAAAGTTCTTGTATACGTATTGTATAGGACTTGAAAAGAAGTGAGAAGTAATAGTTTTGTAAGATGGGACTAAGCATCTTACAAAGTTATTACTCCATATTTAGCTTACCCTCTTAACTGTCACGCTGTTATTAGGCCACACCCCCTTGTCTGTCGCAACCGGGAGCCGGAAATTCGACAGACAGGATTTTTTCCGGCAGCCGGAATTTGACTGACAGGGTTCTGGGCGCGTTTAATGGATTTTTTTCGAATCTAAATAAAATATTGTGTGTTTCCATTTAAAATATTATTTTAATTAGGGTGTTTCACTTGTTAATTTTCATTGTTTTTACTTTTATATTATGATAATTTTAATTTTTGCGGCTCCCGGTAGGTCGACAGATAGGGAATTTGTTTTTTTTTTCCGGGTCCTGGAAATCGACAGACAAGTGACCGAGTAACATTTTCCGTCTCTCTGTCCTTTGTTTACTTACGTGCCTAATAGCCGTGCTAAAGAGTGCCAAAGTTTGCAAGAGTCCCGCTCTTCATAGAGCTATACGATTGTCAGACTTCGGGAAGTTTAGGTAGGTCACTAAAGTCTATTTTACGTAGGAAGTTGCAGCTGACCCATAATAATAATAATAATAAATTCTTTATTTGCAGCCAAAAAGCCATAGTACAAAATTTAATATAAAATTATATAAAATAAAGTAAAAAGTAAAATGAAAACAGTGCAGTACTGTTAAAGGTACTTTGTTATTTCTATTACGTATAACCTATTTTCGATTCTCGTTCTGATGAACGGATTGTAGCGGATATTAGCTAACACTACGACTCTTTTTCTAAATATGAAGGTCTGTTTGTCCTTCTTTCACATCGCAGCAGAGTAACTGATTAATGTGATTTTTGTGCAGAGTTTTTTTTGTAACGAGATGGGAAGTGGCATAGGCTATTTTTTAACCCTTAAAAATAACATAAGTTCGACGCAGTTCCTGGGGTACTGAAAAAAAACACTTTTTTTTGTTAATATTTTTTACGTCTAAACGAAGCAATAGATTGACTTAATTTTTTGCACATAGATAGTTGAGGGGGTGGGAAGTGACATAAACTACTATATTAAGCGTAGCACGACACAGTTCCCGAGGGATATGGGGAAAATTTATTGCCACACTCGCGAGTCGCTTGCATACACCCTTTAAAAACGATGTCCATGCCACAGGCAAAAGCTAGTTCATTATAGAATTGATCACAGCAAATAAAGTTTATGCCTTAATTTGCATATTTTGAAGTTTACCAAAAAATGACAGCTGTCATGCAACTTTCCACGTGAAACAGACTATAGTTTGGTACAAAGTGCCACTGCTTAAGCTGCAGCTCCATCTATGGAGGATGCTAGACTTCACAGTGACAGGTGGTGACCATAATACGTACGTGGTGGTTGCAGGTGACCTGCCGTCGTATCTGACGCGCTTCCAATGGGACATGGCCAAGTACCCCATCAAGCAGAGTCTGCGCAACATCGCCGATATCATCAGTAAACAGGTGGGATTTTCGTTTTTTGGCGGCCAAGTCTAGATTTAAAAAAACTTATAATATGTGAAAATGTATTTGTTTGTTTGTTACCTTCTTCTTATCAGATCATATACGTCCCCACCGAGGGGCTCGATACTACCCTGAATAAGCTTTGTTACCTTACATAAGTAAGTTTGTTAAGTTACCTTTTCACACTTCAAAACCTCGACCAATCTTTATAAAATTTAGCATACAGGTAGCCTGTGTCACTGGGAAGGATATAGGCCACTTATTATACCGTGAAAATAGCATAGTCCGATGCAGTTCCTGAAGGGAATGAAAAAATATCCTTTTTTGGTGAATTTTTAACATTGCAACGGAACAATGGATTGTTGTGATTTTTTGCACAGAGATAATTGAGGGGATGGGAAATCACATAATTTACTAATTAGCAAAAGTCATTTCCGCGCTCGCGCACGTCGGCGTCGCAACGGTGCAACGGATTTAAGTGATTTTTTGTATAGAATTGGTTGAGGGGATGGGAAGTGACATAGACTGCTGATTAAAATTGCCCGATATAATTCCTGAGGGATCTGGAGAAACTCATGTCCACGCCCACTACTCACCCTCAAAGACAGTCATAAAAACGATGTCCACACGGGCGAAGCCGCGGGCAAAAGCTAATAATGAAATAAATAAATATGCAGATAAAGATATTTTTATTTCTTATCATAAAAAAGTTTATTACATTTCAAACCACACAAATCTATTTATTGAACGACTGGACCGATTTCGCTAATTCTATTTTTGTTGAGTTCGTTATTGTCAGGAGAAGGTTCTTACGTAGGGTAGTGTAGTGTAGTGTAGTGTAAGGTTGAACGAAGTGCGCCGGGACAGCTAGTTAACAATAAATACAGAAACTAAAAACAACTTTCAATATATTATAACAATTACTGAAAATTTTCCTTTCCCAATAGAAACATGTTTCTTTAAAAAAAATAAGTCACGTTATCGTGTCATCTGTTCATTTATTGATTTTTCCAAACAATAATTTATTAAGGGCTTAATCGATCTGAAACGCTTGAATTTGAACACAGTATAACGATATGGCTTACAGTAGCGCAACGCCTTTGATGGCGCACGATGCCGCCACCGGCGGAGGTACTTATTCCATACTAGCCTGTAGTCAGCCTGGCAAACTCGCGGAGTTTGTCAGGCTTTGCCCCGCCGCCCGCTGGCCCGCAAGTACCCTTGCGTTGCTTTGCGTAAGTACATTCGTTGCGCTACTGTAAGCCGCTATATTGTAATACTGTGCTTTGAGCGTCTCCAGTGAAACTTAGGCGCAGCTGGTGGCCGACAATGTTAGTTCAAAGTAAACTTTACCTCGTGCTTGATGCCGTGAGGTTAAATTTTATTAAGTTTATTTCGTTCTATAAAAAACGAGGTTTTTTTATTTATTTTTTATTCACAATTAAAAAGCCCTTGACATCATCTCACATGATGGTAAGTGACGATGATGCCGAAGATGGAAGCGGGCTTATCAACATTCCCCAACGCGAAAGAGGAACTGGCTATCTTATCTTCATGCCGGAACACACCAATGCTGTCAACATTAATTTTTGGCGGCAAGACTTAGATAGGATGGTGGTAGCCAGCCAGACGGGCTTAGAAAATACCCTACCGACAACCCAACATGAGACTTACAAAGTAAGAACCCGCCGGGAATCGAACCCGCGACCTCCAAGTGTGAAGCGAATGGACTAACCATTGCGACACGGAGGCGGTTAAAGGTTAAGTCTGTCGAATACATCCGATTTTTTTTTTCAAAATCTTCATTGTAATCCCATTGGACAGTAATTGTTTATACATAAATATTTCTTGTAGTTATGTGATTCCACTTATACAAGTGTTTCACGAGTTTCACAGAATATTGCTCTAAAAATATATATATTGCTCTATAAAGGTAGTCGTAACCGTCACGTCCCGGTGCGCACTGTTATGAACGTTATTTCAATGTAGTTTCGATCCAAATTTGTACTGACGCGAATCGAGCTGCTAATTTGAGGTAGGTTTAAACCCTTAATCATAACAAGGGGAACTCGGGTTCGCTAGGAGGCTTAAGTGTCCATACTGAGAAGACAATATCGATGTCTGTAATTTGTTTCAAATTGTCTCAGAATATATGTTACTATGAGGGATTTATTATATCAGCTCACATATAATAAATCCCTCATAGTAATTTAGCCGCCCTGATTCAGGGTAGGCTCGAGCCCCTCGGTGGGGACGTATATGAGCTGATATAATAATGAGGGATTTACTAACAAATAATATAAAAAGGGGGGGGGGGCTAAAGGGTTATGTTTCTCTTCGTGATCTAATTGGAAACGTGGAGATCCGCAGGAGAACCAAAGTAACCGACATAGCTCACAGAATCGCTAAACTGAAGTGGCAGTGGGTAGGGCACATAGCTCGTAGAACAGATGGCCGTTGGGGCAGTGAAGTTCTCGAGTGACGACCGCGCGGTGAAAAACATAGCGTAGGCAGGACTCCCAGGCGGTGGACTGACGATGTGGTGAAGATTGCAAGTAGCCGATGGATGCGGGCAGCGCAGGACCGGTCGTCGTGAAAATCCGGGGGGGCTTTGTCCAGCAGTGGACGTTTTTCGGCTGATATGATGATATAGCTAGACAGTTGAAATTGTCGCAGATGACCTATTTATGTTGCCGCTGTATCAACAAATACTAAAAATTTGAAAAACTGAAAAAATATAAGTCTCCATAAAAAGACGTATTTTTTTTTCACATGAAGAAACTAGCGCCATCTAATATGATGGTTTATAAAACATGAAACTAGCGCCATCTAGTACGATAGTACGGAACCCTATGTGTGCGGTTCTGACTCGCACTTAGCCGGTTTTTTTTATTGTTACAGAAGATTACTTTTATCGTTTGAAATGTAAGAAAAAGAAGCACTTACGAGTATATATATGGCTTACGCATAGGAATGTCCTTGTCTCTCTCCGAGTGATGATTGATAGCCAGTACAATAGTTACGCATACACACAAAACATATGAAAACAGGCTGCTGGCGTTTCCATCTCGATATCCACACAGGAAACTGCTCTTGTGGATAAACAATAATTATGAACAAAAAAAAACGACTTCAAACAGAAAATTAAGGTTCCCCTCGATTTCTCTGGGATGCCATTATCAGATCCTGGTTTCTTTATCATGTTACCACTCTTAGGATATTTCCTTTCAAATAAAAAAAAAGAATTATCAAAATCTGTTTATAAACGACGAAGTTATCCGCGAACACACATAAAAAAATAAAGAAGTCTGGAAGGGATTGCTTTTAAGCAATAAGACCGCCTACTGTACACTACATTATGGTATCTCTACGTATTAACATTACGAAATTGTTTTGGTGTACTATAAGTGTAAATAAATAAATATATATACGGTCGAATTAAAGTTGAACCCCCTTTTTTTGAAGTCGTTTAAAAAAACGCTTGACTTGTATGGAAGGAATGTCGCGCGGTTGTTAATACTGGGTGTTGTGTTATTTTCGGCAGGTGGGTCAAATCGACGCAGACCTTAAGGTGAAGTCGCAGGCCTACAACGCACTCAAGGGCAACCTACAGAGCTTGGAGAAGAAACAAACGTGAGTTGACGCAGAAACATTATTATCTTATTTTATTACCGGAAAACGTAGTGTAGGCAGGCCTCCCACTCGGTGAACCGATGACCTGGTGAAGCTCGCGGAAAGCCGCTGGATGCGGGCAGCGCAGAACCGGTCGTCGTGGAGATCCTTGGGGGAGGCCTATGTCCAGCCGGGGGTCGTCCTTCGGCTGATATGATGAAATAGGTGATTGCAAACGAGTGTCATTTGTTAGCCCAGGCCACAGGCGAGCGCTTTATCATCATCTCGAGTTTGTAATCACCTTTTAAGAGCGTGTTTCATAAGACTTTCAACATCATCATCATTGTATCAGCCGAAAGACGTCGACTACTGGACAAAGGCCTCCCCCAAGGATTTCCACGACGACCGTTCCTGCGCTGATCCCATCCAGCGGCTTCACGTGATCTTCACTAGGTCGTCGGTCCACTGCGTGGGAGGCCTGCCTACGCTACGCTTTTTTTGTATCCAAAGATAACCAGACAATAAAAAAGCCGAATTTTAAATAGTAACGGCTCGTGTTTGGAATTCTTTCAGCATTCATTTCAATATTTCGTTCTTATACCGCACGCTGGTCGCGCGTGGAACCTTCAGATCCTCGCTGTTAGTTCTGGGACGCGTACATCCTATTTTTAATCGGATATAACCGAAATACATCATCATCATTATATCAGCCAAAGGACGCCCACTGCTGGACGTAGGCCTCCCCCAAGGATTTCCACGACGACCGGTTCTGCGCTGTCCGCATCCAGCGGCTTCGCGCGACCTTCACCAGGTCATCGGTGCACCGAATGGGAGGCCTGCCTACGCTACGTTTTCCGGTGCGCGTTTGCCACTCGAGAACTTTACTGCCCCAACGGACATCTGTTCTACGAGCTATGTGCCCCGCCCACTGCCACTTAAGTTTAGCAATTTTGAGAGCTATGTCGGTTACATTGGGTCTCCTGCGGATCTCCTCGTTTCTGATTCGATCACGCAGAGAAACTCCGAGCATAGCACGCTCCATTGCCCTTTGGGTGAATACAAAGAAATAAAAGCAAAAAATAAGTAAAGAAAAATATAAAACGGGTAATTGAAAAATTCAGTACTATTTTATTGGTTATAGGTTTCAGATACGATCCTCTTACTTATATTTATATCATTCATCCATTGTATTCCATCCACTACGACCTGGTGAAGGTCGCGAGAAGCCGCTGGATGCGGGCAGCGTAGGACCGGTCGTCGTGAAAATCCCTGGGATAGGCCTTTGTCCAGCAGTGGACGTCTTTGGACTGATATGATGATGATGATGATTCCATCCACTATGTCCCAATTGTATCGAGTTCTCAAGTGGCGGCCACGCAACGGAAGATGTAGCGTAAGCAGGCCTCCCACATGCTGGACTAACGACCTGGTGAAGTTCGCGGAAAGCTGCTGGGTGCGGGCAGCGCCAGACCGGTCGTTGTGGAAATCCTTGAGGGAGGCCTTTGTTAAGCAGTGTACGTCTGTCGATTGATAATAATATGATGATGATATATGTAGTATAGTAGGTGTGCTACTATGTATGTTCTTCTTTCATTCGATCTTTTCTTCATTTCATCTATTTGTTGATTCACGCATGCGCGTTCATCTATGTTACTTTTAATTCAAAGAAGAATTCCATTATCCAACATTAAACACACTTAAATTTCCTTATAAATAATTATTTATTAATCTGCTGCTTTTTTTTAAAGACCCATCTTGGGTAAGTTAAATTATGTTTTTTGTAAATTATTTAATATGTAAATACCTTTTTTTAATTTATTTGTACTTTTTTCTAGATCTCTTATCTTAAAATTAAATAATAATCGTGCACACGAACGGAGTTTTTAAATCCACGCCTTACCCTACTCCTATTCCTTCCGTCGTGCCACATGTAGATTAGAAAAAAGGCTTGTTATCTTCTTAAACTCTGTTTATTCCCTCTCTCTCTCTCTTATCGTGTGGCATAATTAACCGTGCTGTCTTAGGGATAGAAAGATATATATTCCCTAAAATCTGTTAAAATATGTTATATGTTCTGAGAATCTTAGTAAATAGATATTAGACACGTGCCCGTAGTCGCACTCACACCCACGCACACACACACGTACACACACACAACTTGTTTCTCTTATTTGTCTTTAAGCCTTTTGTAGTCTTCCACTTCGTAGTAATAATTACTTAGTGTCCGATAAGTTTCTTATCTCCTGTTAAATCATGTTTTTTGTTTATGATTTTTTTACCGCCACGAGACAGGCCTAGCCGCTAACCTATAAGTTCGGGAAATAAACTTTTATGTCATTATGTCTTGTCTATCACAGTGGCAGCCTGTTAACCCGCAACCTGGCGGATCTTGTGAAAAAGGAGAACTTCATACTGGACAGCGAATACCTCACCACCCTGCTGGTCATCGTGCCCAAGTGAGTACCTATGTAGTCGTGGACTTACGTGTGTCACAGCTCTGCCACAGATAACAATCAAGTTCAAGTTCATTTATTTCTAAGCAACATACGTTACGTTGAATATTTTATAATGGCCATTTTTCTCACAGGTTTTACGATGCTTACTAGATGTCGCTATTGTAGAACTTACATTTTATACCACAAGTAAAACAAAAACTTTTTCTACTCCCATTTGGTAATTTGCTTAATACGTAACCTCAAATCATATCACAAAAGTATTCATTCCTACAAGTCGTTTTACAATGATCGTTTCAAAACGAGACAACTGTACTACATAGAAACTTTTTAAATATTTTTATGGCTTTGGCTACGAAAATTAAATATATGATTATGACTAAATTTCAATGTATTTTGTGCAAGATGCCGAGGCCATTTAAAAAAGTAAACTGTTATTAGGTTGTATGGATAAATTTCCTTGGATCCTAATAAAGTTCAACATTGCCGGTTTAAAATTTTCTTTTATTTATTTCATGGTCGTAGAAAAAGTATGTATTGAAAAAGCAGTGGGCACGCAATTAGCCATTGTAACACTCGTGCTGTCTATTGTCTAACTAGCACTCATGTTACAATCGCTCTCATTACTTGGCAGTAGCATAAATAACTATTTCTTGACCTAGGTAGAAAAAAAACTGAGTAAACAATAATTTAACAACAGTATTTTCTACAGAAAATAATAATTACAAAGGATTTTGAGACATCTTACTTTTTCATGAATGAAAATTATTAAATTATCGGTAACAGAGATAAAATTTATTTTATGGTAGTTTTCGGTTTCACACTTGGCAACACTTTGTTTTGGATGTCATGTCTACTGTGACATTTGTTTGAATACGTTTCGTTCGTGATTTTGTAAATGCTTTTCTTTCACCTGTGTGTTATCAAGTTCATCAGCTTGTAAAAAGCAACATAAAAGTTTTCTATGATGATTTTACTCATATATACCATATGTAAATAAAGTTTTTGTTTGTGCGGGATAAGATTACATACAAATGGTAGGAAGACTACGTGCAAATAGGAACGTGTCGCCATCCCTTGGCGTGGTAGAGAAGAGAACCAAAAGAAGAAAATTTCATATATTTATCAAACATATTTGAAAGTGAAGAAAAGTTATAAAAAACATGTTAAAATTGAGAATCAGGCGTTTGGTCTCAACGTCCGCCGCGTTGAAGCTCACATTGATTTAAACTTAAAATGAATAGCGTTAAATCGATATTCTTTAATCACGTATCGGCCTGCTCGGATTGGGTTATCTCAACGCCCTAATGTTATATTTTTCTGTACCACCTTAGGCACCATTTCAACGACTGGAACGCGCACTACGAGAAGATATGTGACATGATCGTGCCGCGCTCCACGCAGCTGCTGTACCAGGACGGCGAGTACGGCCTCTTCAGCGTCACGCTCTTCAAGAAGGTACGTTATACTCGTTGTAATATAAGATATGTGACATGATCGTGCCGCGCTCCACGCAGCTGCTGTACCAGGACGGCGAGTACGGCCTCTTCAGCGTCACGCTCTTCAAGAAGGTACGTTATACTCGTTGTAATATAATATATGTGGCATGATCGTGCCGCGCTCCACGCAGCTGCTGTACCAGGACGGCGAGTACGGCCTCTTCAGCGTCACGCTCTTCAAGAAGGTCGTTATATTCGTTGTAATATGAATATGTGACATGATCGTGCCGCGCTCTACGCAGCTGCTGTACCAGGACGGCGAGTACGGCCTCTTCAGCGTCACGCTCTTCAAGAAGGTCGTTATATTCGTTGTAATATAAGATATGTAACATGGTCTCGCGCTAACTCAGTCATTGCGTCTGCATTAATATAGGAAAGTCTTTGTTTTCGATCCCGGGGGCATTCTAAAGGATAGCGCACATTAGGACGGGCCACAGCGCAAAAGTCCGCTTAAATAGCTTCTTTACAATTTATATTTTATATAAATAATATTAATACTTATTTATATTTATTGTAGGCCTACTATGCCTGGCCGGTACGGGTCGCATTATTCGGCGGATTTCCGTCCCTGCAATGCAAAGAGTACCTTAAACATACGGAAAATAGAGTAGTCACTCTTTCAAATAAGACAGCGCCGACGAGTGGACCGATCCCAAACTATTACAGAAATATGGAAAACTATTAAAAATTTGACTGGTTTCGACCTCGCGCACTCCGGATTGTTATCACTTGAGCTCTAACCACTCAGCTATGTAGTAGATAATCTTAGTTACAAAATTTTTAAGTAGTTTCGAACTCGCGCACATAACAATGGCTTGTGGCGCCAACTATCCATAAATATGTAAACTACAGTTCAGTGAAAAGCCCCTGGTGCAATGCAGTCCGCCCCGACCCGCTGCGGCCCATCGCAGGGTGCCATACCAAGCTTAATTACGTCCACACTCTTGCATAACTACTTTTTTTTAGGTAGAACTTCATGTTCTCCACAATTTGAATAAAAGGAAAAGTTCTTCGTCTGAGCTATCCGTGTTCTTAACGCCTGCCACTGAAGTTATGCGCAAACTGAGCGTAAAATCGACAATTCGTTGTGACCCGCGCTCTAAAGTACGCATTTTCTGTTGCGCTGCGGCCCAAAGCGACCCGTCGCAGTATGGCCAAAAAGAAACCCCTTCGTTTGGCTCCATCTATTGGGTAATATAGAAACTATCTCATACGCCTAGCGTGGCCACCTGGCATCCTCTCCCGTTCATCATTGGTCTTGTAGGAACGGTATGTTCCTACTCTTCGAGAGCAAAGGAAGATATCTCCGCCAGGTGATATGCCTGGGGTCCGGCCGTGGACCATCGCTATTACTTAATAGCGACACAAAAGGCTGTGACAGCAACTGCAGTAATCCGCCATAGACAAATGTGAAGCTTAAAGATTTAATTTTTTTTATTGAATTTTAACACAAGCAACGAGAGCTCAAACTGTGTACGAAGAATGATTAATAGCGCGTTCTAGATCTCGTACACAGTTTGAGCTCTCGTCGCTTGTGTTAAAGTTCAATAAAAATCTTTAAGCTTCACTTTTCTCTGTGGCGGACTACAGCTGTTGCTGTCACAGCCTTTTGTGTCTCTAACACTATTTAGTAGTGTCGCGGAAGGATTGTCCTCTCCATACACACTGCGCCGTCTGGGACACATTTCAGGAGACGTAGGGCTGCCCAGAATCTGCGTCACCCTCTCGGCCCAACTGGTTGAACCCGCTAGAACTACAATTCGATACGTACGGAGCCAGGTGAATCATCTGTGGCCAGGTCGGCTGTAGGAGGCCGTTATCAAAATCAAATCAAAAACAATTTATTTCAAATAGGTGTTTACACACACTTTTAAATAGTCAAAACAAAAAAAAATTACAGTATATTACAAATAATGTCATGATTCAGATTACAGTCTCAGGTAATGGTATTTGATATAGAATCAACATATATATCTTTGTCATTTACATAATCTATTATTTTATAATATCCTCTAGAGCACAAAACTTTTTTGACATGAGTCTTGAACTTATTCTCTGACAAACTAGTTACATTTTCTGGAATTTTATTGTAGAATCTTATACACTGCCCCACAAATGACTTTTTAACCTTACTCAGTCTCGAACGTTAAACCTTACTTGCGCCTAATGGACACCCCATACCGGGTTGCATTCTGAAGTTTTCTTCCTCCGCAGCCAAAGACTTATGGGGGGGGGTCATTGTTTCAGTAATATGAGATCATGTAAGCAGATTTTCGTAAATTTACTTGAAGGTCCCCCTTTTATGACACTCCCCCCCCCCCCCAAGATAATTAACGAACACCTGCTTATTAGATCTCGGACTGCCACTGCCTAGACGGTAGGCCAAAGCTAATGTCGGCCCATCTTCCCTTCCCTCTCCATTATTTAAATTTTTGTATTTTTTGCAGGTGGTGGAGGAGTTCAAGCTGCACGCGCGCGAGCGCAAGTTCGTGGTGCGCGAGTTCTCGTACAATGAGCAGGACCTCGCTGCCGGCAAGAACGAGATCACCAAGCTCGTCACCGACAAGAAGAAGCAGTTCGTGAGTACATTGTGATACCGGACACCGTGATGAGACATGGGGTGCACCGAGTGAGACACGGAACGGAGTGCACGAAACTAACTGAGACATCGATAACAACCCATAAACCTCACCACTGCTGAGCTGCTGGTCTCATTCTAACCTCTGGAACTTCTGGAAGATAAATGGCACTCATAGTGACCAAGTACGGACTGTTGGAAGTGACATTGAGACATGGTGCTACAATAATACAAATAATTTTAGTTGAACCAGTGACTAAAATGGGGCAGGTGACTACAATGAGACAAGGGCACTAAAGATGAACAAGTGACTGAAATAGGGCAGGTGACTACAATGAGACAAGGGGACTAAAGACGAACTAGTAACTAAAATGGGGCAGGTGACTACAATGAGACAAGAGCACTAAAGATGAACTAGTGACTAAAATGGAGCAGTAGACTACAGTGAGACAAGGGCACTAAAGATGAACTAGTGACTAAAATGGGGCAGGTGACTACAATGAGACAAGGGTCTATAGATAAACTAGTGACTAAAATGGGGCAGGTGACTACAATGAGACAAGAGTCTATTTATAAACTAGTGACTAAAATGGGGCAGGTGACTACAGAGACAAGGGTAATATAGATGAACTAGGGACTAAAATGGGGCAGGTGACTACAATGAGACTAGGGTAATATAGATGAACTAGTGACTAAAATGGGGCAGGTGACTACAGAGACAAGGGTAATATAGATGAACTGGTGACTAAAATGGGGCAGGTAACTACAATGAGACTAGGGTAATATAGATGAACTAGTGACTAAAATGGGGCAGGTGACTACAAAGACAAGGGTAATATAGATGAACTGGTGACTAAAATGGGGCAGGTAACTACAATGAGACTAGGGTAATATAGATGAACTAGTGACTAAAATGGGGCAGGTGACTACAATGAGACAAGGGCACTAAAGATGAACTGGTGACTAAAATAGGGCAGGTGACTACAATGAGACTAGGGTAATATAGATGAACTAGTGACTAAAATGGGGCAGGTGACTACAGAGACAAGGGTAATATAGATGAACTGGTGACTAAAATGGGGCAGGTAACTACAATGAGACTAGGGTAATATAGATGAACTAGTGACTGAAATGGGGCAGGTGACTACAGAGACAAGGGTAATATAGATGAACTGGTGACTAAAATGGGACAGGTAACTACAATGAGACTAGGGTAATATAGATGAACTAGTGACTAAAATGGGGCAGGTGACTACAGAGACAAGGGTAATATAGATGAACTGGTGACTAAAATGGGGCAGGTAACTACAATGAGACTAGGGCAATATAGATGAACTAGTGACTAAAATGGGGCAGGTGACTACAGAGACAAGGGTAATATAGATGAACTGGTGACTAAAATGGGGCAGGTAACTACAATGAGACTAGGGTAATATAGATGAACTAGTGACTAAAATGGGGCAGGTGACTACAATGAGACAAGGGCACTAAAGATGAACTGGTGACTAAAATGGGAGAGAGGCTAAGATTAGAAGACAAATGTGACATGTTACTAATGAATACGTTTTTTTTTAGAAAGTGACTGAAGCAAATAAATTGGTACAAGTAAAAATGGATTACGTTGGCAGAAATAAATATTTTTGAATTCAATAATAGGGATAAAAAATTAAAAATCAAGAAAAAGCTATGTAAATAATAAATATTAAAAATTTGTTTGTTTCATATTTATTTTTACTTTTTATTTAAGTTTTTCTCATTTTTTTGGCTTTTTATGTATAGGTATAGTTCTCGAGGCCTAAGCTCAGTTTTTCATTTGTGTGAGTGCACATGGATAGTGTAGAATGGGATACCGGCTTTTGGCGCCGCGCGTCCCGTCTAATGATTCAAACCTATTTAATCTGGTTTTTTAAACTGGCCTGAGGCCACTTCCCTACTAATTTTACGATCACTCACACAAATGCTAAGCTGACCTTAGGCGTCGAGAACTGTAGCTAAAGTTTGCCACACTTGGTGAAGTAAACATTTAAGTTATTATTTTTTAATACTTTTTTTACCGCAGGGCCCGCTAGTGCGATGGCTGAAGGTGAACTTCTCGGAGTGTTTCTGCGCGTGGATCCACGTCAAGGCGCTTCGCGTATTCGTCGAGTCCGTGCTCAGGTGAGACTGGTGTAAAATGACCTCAAAAAAGGAAATCTTGCACTGACATGTCATATGATCTTCACTATACAGGGTGTAAAAAAATTGGTGTAGGACCCGTTAGTTGGGTTCTCTACTCATCATACTGAGCAGCTTTCCCCTAGGAACCCGTAGTAAATTCTCGAAAAAAATTTGGACCCTTCATACTAAAATGCACAAAATTGGTCGATCTGCTGATAGATTTGTATGAAGAGTATTTTTTTGCGATTTCAAAGGCCTAGAACAAAAGATGTTCATTCAGTATGATGAGTAGAAGCCCTAGTTAACGGGACCTACACCGCGCTTTTGTTACACCCTGTATACAAATTTACTGTCAATACAGGCAAATAAATTGTACAGCCACGCTGAGCGTCCTTTATGGCGAAGCCTTCACTGTTTATCATAGTCGGGCATACAAAAATTAACAATAAACATTAACGAGCCTACAACGTCCTGCGTGTGCAATATAATAATGCCTTTAGGATGCTGTTGAGACTGCCACGTTTCTGTAGTGCATCTGGGATGTTCGCGGAGGCACGTACAGATGACTTTTATGCTATAATGCGGAAAAAAGTGCCTCCATGCTACTCAGGCTTCGGGGCAGTGGCAACGGCATCCTAAAGATGATTGCAGACCGAATGGATAGTTATAAGTCTACTACTAACCTAACTATGGATTTTTAATCTGATAATAAAAAGTTATTTATTATTAAGTGAGGTATATCAGACAGACTTGTTTAAAAATAATTTGTGTTTTTATAAGAGGTACCTTAATCTGATTTTTTTTTTTGTAATAATGAAGTACCCAGTATAGTAGGCCTTATTATTCACAAAGTTTCATTAAAATCATTAGAGCCATTTTTGAGAAAAAGGAACAAAGAACCTGGATTTGCAGGGCAGGTACCTTATTCCGATTTTATAGCAACATACAGAGTTTCATCAAAATATATAGAGCCATTTTTGAGTAAAAATAATAAGCAATTTTTTACTACGGTGGCAACCTAAAAAATCAAGATAGGGGAAATTTGAAAAAAAAAATGCTTGGAGACAAAAGTAATATTGCCCTAACCCGAATTTCACTCAAATCCGTCCAGTAGTTTGGGACGTACAAACACACATGCATTTTGTATTTTTTAGACTCTTAGTAGTGTAATACAATCGATCCCCATTAAAATCTCAATTTCGATTTTTTTGTCATCACAATACCTTCGTACGTTGGAACGTCGCTCGAAATTAAAAATAGTTTGCTATAATGAGAGACGCTTAAGTCCCATATCATCTGTACCCTACTGAGAACATCACCTTTTAGCCTATAACTGTACTTTATAAGTTAGGCTGGCGTGTAAAACTAGCAACCTTGCACTTCAAGGAGTTAAGATCTCATATTATTCTAGCCTCTGTAAATCTGCCTCAACTAACGACTAAACTTTTTTGTCATCTGTGAAGCAGAGTTAAGAGGACATGTTTAGCCACTACTTGCCAATTTCGTTCACAAAGATTACAATCAAAAGCGGACCAAGCAACGATCCCTGCGGGACACCACTCACAATCAGTATAGATACCCAACTAAATACATAGTTATTAACATATACCGCCTGCGATCGGTTATCGATATAAAAGAAGAACCACCGAAGGAGATCCTCACTTATACCGACTCTAAACAGCTTATCTAGCAGTAGTTGATATGGTCAAATGCCTTGCTGTAATCTATGTAAAAAACATCGACTTGATAGCGATTGGTCATAGAATACAGGGTTCGAAATTATCAAGATAATTAATTACTTTGATAATTCTCTTAAATTAAATAAAAATACAAAAATATTATGTGGAAAAATAACTTTTAATTATTTAGGTGTAAATTTTATTTGAGTATTATTTTTCGGTTTTCGAGGTTTGACGCGATTGTACACGTCACGAAACGTCTAATCATGTTCGGATAAACATGGAAGGACATCGTTTTGTCAAAGTAACTATAATATTACTGTTTTGTTTTTGAAATAAATTTTATACTTATCAAGATAATTATCAACGTTATAATTATCAAGATAACTTCGAATCCTGATAGAATCTGTTCAATAGGTACTCATTAAGACTTGCCAAGTTGAAAATAGTGGAGCGCCCCCTCGAGCAACCCATGTTTGAAAGAAAGACACAGAGACGACAATAGGGTATTTGACCGTGTTTAAAATAAATTAAAAAATATATATTATTCACTAAATAGCATTTTCCTACAAAAGCATAAAAACGTATTCATTTAACATTTTATTCTAATTTCAATTTTATATTTATCAAAATAACTAAATTAGTTCGTCAAAGACAATGACGTCACAAGTTTGTAACACGAACAATTTCAGAACAAAATGTCGTTTTTGACAGTTGATAAAAATTAACTCAAATAACTAGCAGTCAAATACCGGATTGTGTATAGATAGTGACAAAGTGTTTCTGGAACACAGATACGGTCTACCCGTGAACTTCCTGGCCGTGGTGATGGTGCCGTCGCGCAAGAGTATGAAGAAACTGCGCGACGTGCTGCAACAGCTGTACGCGCACCTGGACCACTCCGCGCACAACGCGCAGCCGCACCAGGAGGTGAGTCTTCCACTATCCCTGAGCTCTTTCCAACATCTAACCTGATAGAAGGTGATGATGAAAGGTAACGCTTTGGTAAATGTATATTTTATTACGTTACTAGCCGTCCGCCCGCGGCTACGTCCGCGTTGTTTTTGATTTTACCGTGGGAATAAGACGTTTTCCCGGGGTAAAAAGTAGCCTATGTCCTATTCCAGGACTTAACCTATATGTGCGGCAAGTTTCATCCCGATCCATCCAGTGGTTGAAGCGTAAAGGAGAAACAAACATCCATACATACAAACTTTCACATTTATAATATTAGTAGGATGACTTATATATTTTTTTAAATCTACAATTAATACACCCTTGACATTATCTCACCTGATGATGGAAATGACCTGACGATGGAAACGGGCTTACCAAGACTCCCCAACGCAATGGGGAACTGGCTATCTTATCTTCAAGCCGGAACACATCAATGCTGTTAACATTGATGCTTGGCGGCAAGACTTAGATAAGATGGTCGTAGCTAGCCGGGCGAGCTTACAAAATGCCTTTCCACCAACCAGAGTCATACGAAGTTAGACTCCGCCGGAAATCGAACCTGCGACTTCCTGATATGAAGCTAACGGACTTACCCATTACACCACGCAGGCGGTTAACGGCATATCAACCTAAATAACCAGGCGGCGTAGAAAATTGACAACATTCCAATGCCCCCCCCCCTTATTTTTAGGGTTCCCGTACCCAAATGGTACCATTTGGACCCTACTATGTACTACGAAGCTTACGCCGTCCGTCTGTCCTACCTCAGAACGGCTGTATCCTTTGAACCGTAATAATTAGCTGGTTGAATTTTTTCCACTTAACTTTCATTCTATTGTGGACTGTCTTTATCAAAAGTAAGATTGATGACCGCGCGCCAGGGCAGAGATCCCTTTTATATCTTTTTCTCATGGCAAGGGTGTATTTTAACTAGTGTTCTTTGGAAAAAAAAACAATAAGTCGGCTGACAGAGCATATATACATATATTTTACGACCTGAATAAAGATAACTCTTCAGCCATATTCAATTCGTATAAAAGTATTTTCTTTATTCGGTACCAGCTCTACCTGCTACGATCCTCCAGGCGTCACGTAGATGACGTCATAATACCAAGCACAAGTTCGGCCATATATTGAGTTTCTCTCACTGGTCAG
This sequence comes from Coleophora flavipennella, assembly GCA_947284805.1. Classification (NCBI taxonomy): domain Eukaryota; kingdom Metazoa; phylum Arthropoda; class Insecta; order Lepidoptera; family Coleophoridae; genus Coleophora; species Coleophora flavipennella. Next base: position 8,681,053 of record OX369303.1, on the reverse strand, counting down.
GCTCGTTACCAGCGAGATAGATGCTTTCTATTCTATCCACCGACCCGCCAGAACACTCATTGGCGACGAGGAACTTGTATCAAGAGGAATTGTGAATAAGGATGACGAATGCTAGTCATCTGATTTACTTTTTATATTCTGTCAAAAACTACATTTTGTTCTAAACATGTTTGAAATACCTAGGCATGACGTCATAGTTTTGCAGCGTCATGTATGTACTCATTTTGTGACTTTGGGGAATTAAAAATTTAAAACAAAATTAGTAATGTTTTCCGAAGTCTGAGTATAATTTAATGATAAGAGTTCATAATTTATTTCTAATACTGTCGTCATCCCTATTGTGAAGTTGCGACTTTTCATACAAATGCCTTGCTATTTTAAATGCTTACCGATTTTTACATTTTATCAAAGGTTGCCAGTCAAAACGAAAGCTATGTTTATAGGTTTTGTTTTTTTCAATAAAGTTAATAAGTTCAATTTTATTGTCGTTCACATGTTTTCCTATAAAACTTATTTCGATCATTATTTGTTTACTCTAAATAAATAATTTAAAAAACGGACTTATAAATCTAGCTTTAGTTCTGACTGACAACCTATTAAAAATTGTTCAAAATCGGTTAACTTTTAAAAAGTGAAAATCGCTTTCACTGTTCGTATGAAAAGTCTAGTGGCTTCACAGTCCTCTAAAACAAGCTCCGAAACCTCGAGCATCCACCAAAAAGTCAGCTTCTTATCGGTGTTCTACTGGATTCATTTCGGAGTCTGCCTCGGAGAGCTGATGACTTTATACCCTCTTCCCTTTTTCGTTAATGTTCCGCATATTTCACTAAGCGTTTTGCTTCGTCGCTCATTATGCGAACGGTCAAAAAGTGGAATTCCCTGGCGTTTGTGTTCTCCGATTCGTATAATTTAGGAATCTTCAAAGCGAGAGTGAATTGGCACTATTTGAGTTTGCACGCTACATCATCGGCTACATCAGCACTTACCATGAAGTGAGGTGCAGCGAAACGCAGTATTTTATTTTTATTTTACCATATCTGTCATATTTCACGAGATAACATTTTTTTGCCGTTAAGCATTGAAATAATGTGTATTACTTTTGCCTATTCTACAACACTAAATAAAATTAAGGGTAAAGATTTGATAAGTTGTCAAGTGTCTATTAATTAATTTCTGTTTCCACTCCTCAGTCGGCGGAGCTAGCAGGGCTGGGCTTCACCCAGGCGGAGTACTTCCCGTACGTGTGCTACAAGATTAACATCGACATGATAGAAAGGGCCGGCTAGGACACTAACTATTAGGTGAGTTTGACATTTACTGGTCTGGCACAGAGTTTCTGTAATATCTAGAGAGGGCCGGCTAGGATACTTACTGTTAGGTAAGTTTCACGTTTCCTGGTCTGGCACAGAGTTTCTAAAATATCTAGAGAGGGCCGGCTAGGACACTAACTGTTAGGTAAGTTTGACATTTACTGGTCTGGCACAGAGTTTCTGTAATATCTAGAGAGGGCCGGCTAGGACACTAACTGTTAGGTAAGTTTGACATTTACTGGTCTGGCACAGAGTTTCTGTAATATCTAGAGAGGGCCGGCTAGGACACTAACTGTTAGGTAAGTTTGACATTTACTGGTCTGGCACAGAGTTTCTGTAATATCTAGAGAGGGCCGGCTAGGACACTAACTGTTAGGTAAGTTTGACATTTACTGGTCTGGCACAAAGTTTCTGTAATATCTAGAGAGGGCCGGCTAGGACACTAACTGTTAGGTAAGTTTGACATTTACTGGTCTGGCACAGAGTTTCTGTAATATCTAGAGAGGGCCGGCTAGGACACTAACTGTTAGGTAAGTTTGACATTTACTGGTCTGGCACAGAGTTTCTGTAATATCTAGAGAGGGCCGGCTAGGACACTAACTGTTAGGTAAGTTTCACGTTTCCTGGTCTGGCACAGAGTTTCTAAAATATCTAGAGAGGGCCGGCTAGGACACTAACTGTTAGGTAAGTTTGACATTTACTGGTCTGGCACAGAGTTTCTGTAATATCTAGAGAGGGCCGGCTAGGACACTAACTGTTAGGTAAGTTTGACATTTACTGGTCTGGCACAGAGTTTCTGTAATATCTAGAGAGGGCCGGCTAGGACACTTACTGTTAGGTAAGTTTGACATTTACTGGTCTGGCACAGAGTTTCTGTAATATCTAGAGAGGGCCGGCTAGGACACTAACTGTTAGGTAAGTTTGACATTTACTGGTCTGGCACAGAGTTTCTGTAATATCTAGAGAGGGCCGGCTAGGACACTTACTGTTAGGTAAGTTTGACATTTACTGGTCTGGCACAAAGTTTCTGTAATATCTAGAGAGGGCCGGCTAGGACACTAACTGTTAGGTAAGTTTGACATTTACTGGTCTGGCACAAAGTTTCTGTAATATCTAGAGAGGGCCGGCTAGGACACTAACTGTTAGGTAAGTTTGACATTTACTGGTCTGGCACAAAGTTTCTGTAATATCTAGAGAGGGCCGGCTAGGACACTAACTGTTAGGTAAGTTTAACATTTACTGGTCTGGCACAGAGTTTCTATAATAACTACAGAGGGCCGGCTAGGACACTAACTGTTAGGTAAGTTTGACATTTACTGGTCTGGCACAAAGTTTCTGTAATATCTAGAGAGGGCCGGCTAGGACACTAACTGTTAGGTAAGTTTAACATTTACTGGTCTGGCACAGAGTTTCTATAATAACTACAGAGGGCCGGCTAGGACACTAACTGTTAGGTAAGTTTAACATTTACTGGTCTGGCACAAAGTTTCTGTAATATCTAGAGAGGGCCGGCTAGCACACTAACTGTTAGGTAAGTTTGACATTTCCTGGGCTGGCACAGAATTTCTATAATGTCTATACAGGGTGTAAAAAATGGTATAGGACCCGTTAACTGGGGCTTCTACTCATCATACTAAACAACTTTCCCCAAGGAACCCATAATTGATTATTCAATTCACAAAAAAATAGTTTGGACCCTCCGTACGAAATTGCACAAAAGTGGTTGATCAGCTGTTAGTTTGTGTGAAGAGTTTAAAAAACAATCCCGATTTTAGAAAAGCTGTTCAGTATAATGAGTAGAAGCCCCAGTTAACGGGACCTACACCATTTATTTTACATTCTCGACCCCGTAGTACAGTACGTACCGTACTCAGGGTAGAGGAATATTGTTATCGCAAAAAAGTTTTTCCAGTTTTCGTGAAAATGTGTTCTATATCGTTAACACATACCGAAAAACCGAATGTCTCAATTGCGTCCGTGGTGGAAGCTCTATATCTTTAGTCCCATTGGGACCAAATTTGGAACTTAAGAGTTTTTAATTATTTCATCGCGGGATTATCAAAAATTCATTCGTACCATCAAACCGAAGAGTAGCTGTCATACAACAAATCATTTTTTTTCCCTCGAAAACGGCTCTAACGATTTTTATGAAACTTTATTTTTATCTATTACAATGTAATAGTAATACCCATTGGTCTGGGAAAAATCATGTTTGTATGGTTCTCATACAAATGAAATTGAAAATTGCGATTTACTCACAAACAGTCGGAGCTACTGATTTGTCATGTATTACGAATCCCAACAAAACATAAATATGAAAGGGATTCTTTTAGTCGTTTGTGTGCGTTATTCGATACAATTTATCTGAGATCTACTAGCTGTTTCCCGCGGCTTCACCCGCGTGGACAACATTTCTATGACTAAGGTTGCGCAGTGCAGTTAAGATCGCCCTAATTCAAGGTAGGCTCGAGCCCCTTGGTGGGACGTATATGAGCTGATATGATATGATGATGATAATAAAAAATAACATATGCAGTCCCATTCACCAATTAATTACCTATGCCTATGTAATAAAAACATTTTTTTAATATTTTATTTTTAGGTAAATGTTGCCAGTTTTCCGTCGTCGCCCATACAAACGCCATCGGCTGACGCTCGCCTAGTTGCAAACTATATAATATAACTTTGTACAATTTTATGTTCATTCAACGATAAAACTTTTAATCTGATTTTCCCCACATCCCTCCTTTTTCACAAATTGTATCATAAAATCAAAAATTTTCTTACCACTTATATTTTTCTATGTACAGTTTTTGAATATACAATAATTATGTTTGTTTCATTAATTATTTTTTTGAGAAATTTATTATTATTTTTGTTTTGCGTGTAAATGCATGATGCAGGTAGTTAAATATAAGAAGGACAAATACAATAATTGTGTATTAACTTATGTTATTTATTGATAATTTGGTAAGTGATGCTGCCGTTGTAAAACTTAAATTTTAATCTTGCAATAAAAAGCTTGATTCAATGAAATAGTTTTGGGAACTGAAGCGCAACAATATCAAGTTTTTCATTCAGTATTAATATTTAATGTTTCAGTCGCAATTTTGTAGATTAGAACAATCCTTTGCTGAGAAACAATGCTGTGTAAAATATTAAATGAAAAATGTTCAATAGAATAATTATGATATTGGAGTTATATAAAATGCAAAAGCTATGTAAATAAGAACATTCCTCATTATAACTCGTGTAGTACATAATAAAAATATTATTCAAGTTACTGTTTAAAATGGTTTTATTTACTACGTTAAGGCTGTTTATTGGCAAATAAGCAGTGAGAAGGGCTTAGCAAAAAAGTCAAGAAAATTATTCCGGCTTAATTTATCGGCCTGAATAAAAGAGATGTTATATTCAAGGATATTACCTAGGGCCCTTCTAAGTTCATTACATGATTAGATTAACTTGAGTCAATCATAAAAAATCCCAAACATAGCATAAATTGAAGCAAAGTAAGGCAAAGCCTGTAAACATTTGTAGTACAATTTTTCTTTTAAAATTGAAATTTATATCATAATTTTCTTCTTTTCAAACTACGTAGTCTATGTAAATACAAATTTAATTTAGTTCACTTTTTCGTTTTTCAACGAAAAAATTTAAAGTGTGGTTATTTTCTTTACTCTTTACACGTAAAGAAAAAGCACGAGACAACTGTTCAATCAATGCCTCGTCTTAATCTACCTTTGTTGGTAAAACCCTATAATTATTATAGACCCTTCATTCATTACTGACTGATGATCAATGAGTGATCGATCACAACGTAAAATGCTATGTGAAATACATAAAAATAATACATGCAAGATGTCTTAAATTACGTACATAATTTATCGTACATGATAGATAAATAAGATAAAAACCGGCCAAGTGCGTGTGGGACTCGCGTAAAACGGGGTTCCGTATTCTTTTCAAAAAATAAATGTATATTTTAAAAAAAAACATTATTTTTGCAGCTGGTAATAGACATTTTGTATGGAAAATCTTTGACTTTTTACATAGTCAACTGCACATCTTAAGTTGGCCGACTATTAGGTATTCCTAAAGTAAGAAAGCCTATTGAGCCGTGATAGTTTTCCTTTAAAATTTAAATTGTCCTATTTTTTATTTTTTTCAAATGTCTTGAGAGTGGTTAAGCTAAGGAGGGGGGGGGGGGGTATTTTTTCACAATTGGTAAGCCCTTGGCATCATCTCACCTGATGGTAAGTGACTGATGCCGAAGATGGAAGCGAGCTCACCAAGATTCCCCAAAGCAATGGGGATCTGGCTATCTTATCTTCAAGCTGGAACACATCAATGTTGTTAACACTGATGTTTGGCGGCAAGACTCAGATAAGATGCTGGTAGCTAGCCAGGCGGGCTATGAAAACTTCCCTACCACCAATCAACCGAGTCTTACAAAGTTGACCCCGCCGGGAATCAAACCCGCGACCTCCTGGTGTGAAGCGAATGGACTAACCATTACGCCACGGAAGTGGTTAAAAAGGGTGAGTTTTAAGGGAGATACCCTAAAAATATATTTTCTAGATTTTATTCTCGGCATACATAGTAATCATAATAATGACTACTATGATGTATACCCAATTACCCATACCAAATTACAGCTTTCTAGTACTAATAGTCTCTGAGCTGAGCCTGAACTGAGCTTCCTAGTTGACAACAGAACCCTAAAAAAGCATGTTTTATCAACTGACTATGTCTGTTCCAAAGTATACAGGGTTTAACAGCCTTTAATTGGTGTAGGAGCCGTTAACTATGGGTTTTACCAATGACATATATATTACTGGTTTTACTCATCATACTAACAATTTTCCCCAAGAAACTCGGTGATATCTCAACAAAAATTATCCTCCATACAAAAATGCACAAAATTGGTTGTTCAGCTGATCAATTTGTGTGGAGTTAATTTGTTTTGCGATATCGGCAGACATAGAACAAAGGTTGTTCTGAATTATGATTATGAAGCCCCACCCAGTTAACGGGAATTACACTTATATTGTTGCAACCTGTATACTTTGGAACCGGTACAAATATATTGTATACCAAAATCAGTTTTTAATACCTAAACACGTTTACCTTAAAACGACAAGGTATACCAAAAAATTAATAGTGTACCAAAAAACGAATGCGTAAAAAAGTATATCCGCAACGCAATTAAAAAAGTGTGTTTATCTGATAAAGTTATGCTCGAACTTTAAAATGTAATCGAAAGCCAAAATTAGTAAATGTCTACCAAATTCAGTACACCTGTAGGAAGGGTGTGGTACGGGGAGTTCTAAATGGAAGCGGGAGCGAGCGAAGCGAGTTCGGACTTTCGGAGCACCCCGACTCGGATGCGTTAGGTTCGGAGACTGTGCGGGGAGGCGAGCTAAGCTCGCCTCCCCGCACAGTCGTAGTGTTAGGTTTGACATGAGAACACAGAAGTAGGAGCCCCGAAGGGGCTCCGTCGACCACTCAACACTGTAGGAAGAGTGTGGAACGGGGAGTTCTAAAATCGACAAACTTTAAAATAGGTATGTACCCTTATGTTAATATTTGACAGTCTATTGAATAATTAAATGCTATTCAAAATGTGGGCAAACTTAGCTTATTTTGGGTCTCATGTGCTTTAATTGGCTAATGTAAAATTAAATGAATGTATGCGTTTTAGTATAAAATAGGGTGTCAAATTTTGGTAGACATTTACCTTTTTTGGGTTAAAAATACATTTTTTTGGTTTGCGATTTTTATTTAATTTGGTAAACAGTTAAACCAAAGCCCTTTGGAACATACTTAGTCAGTCTTATTTATTACTAGCTGTTTCGCGCGGCTTCACTCGCGTGGACAACGTTTCTATGACTTTTCGAGGGTGCGCAGTGCGCGAGCAAGCGGCTCGCGAGCGTGCAAAAGTAGCCTATGTGTTAATCCAGGTCCTGTCTACCTACCAAATTTCAGCCAGATCCGTTCAGTAGTTATTGCGTGAAATAGTAACAAACATACATCCATGCATACAAACTTTCGCGTTTATAATATTAGTAGGATGTAGGGTAAATTTTGTACGTATTTTAAGACCTCTCTATGTATATGTATTTTTTTCATTTATTTCACATAGCATTTGATCGCTTCGCGGACACGACACTATGAGCTTTTCTGAAAACCAGCGCTGTGGCACATCCCATACTTTACACAGAGAAGTCCATTTTGACATCGCACCACACCATATACAGAGGTATACTACTTTAAACAAAATTAGGGCCACCCAGTGACCACTATCTGTGGGGCCCAGTGACTTTGTACACATATATATATGGAGGGGGCCACCTAAGTTTTCACAGTAAATACATTTTCATTTTCTGCTGACCAAATCTCAAAAAAAAATTCGAACTTCCCATACTAAGTTGGTTGATTAGCTGATCGAATTAGTATGGGAGAGCCAAATTTTTTTTGCGATTTGACTGGGTTTCATGGGGAAAGTTGTTCAGTTTCATGGGTAGAAGCACCAGTTAAAATAGTTTCAGCTAATTAGACCTTATATATGGAAAATTTGCCATATTATGCTCTCATCTGAGCAGCTCACTGAGTTTCCAAGGGTTGTTGGAATGTTGTGCTCTTCGGCACATTGTAGCCAGGGATCTAACCTAATGACTGCGCTTCATAGTTTCTTTACTGTTCTTGATTTCTTTATCTTGGCTGTTTGGGCCATCTCTTTGTATGAAAATGTACTGAGAAAATTTAGGTGGCCCTTATTTTGTTTTGAGTATACCTAGTATAGTAAGTACTAACATACCTCTTCACTCTCTGGCTTATTGTGGATAATTACCAACCCAAATAATATACTCCTGTCCTATCCACACTTCCTTGTCTAAAGATATTCCCAATTTGTAACTAGTATTTATCACCCTCTTCAACATACTTATATGGAACTGTGTGACAACTGCCACCTACCCTTCAAAAATTTTCACACATAAGTCCGTTTTAGCTACGGTTCATTTAACCAGCTTACTAGATTGATAGCATAGAAACCTACCTCCATGAGAAATGAAATACAAGGGCGCTAGAGCTATCTCTTTCATTTTCGTACAACGATAATTGTGTTTCACACCTTCTATGATGTTACACCCACTGTCCTCTTACATCTTGTTCCTCTAACCTGGACAAAATAGTTTCTTAGGACATTTCTTTGACTTTTCTGTGGCAGACTGATAGTCACTACTTTAAAGCTTGAAAATCTACTTATTTTTCCACAGAAATTTAGCATTACTATTATTTATAATAATTAGCCAGTTCCTCATTGTGTTGAGGAATCTTGGAAAATTTTTTAAGCAATAAGGTTTGGCCTGTGGTGCAACGCTAAAATAAGACTACCCTATCTTCCTGAGGGCATTGTAAGAAGCAACTAATCCACCACACTGCACATTCTAATCACTAACCCGACTTCAAGTGATAGCAAAACTGGGGAAGCCTATGTCCAGCAGTGGATGTCTTTTTGCTGATGTGATAATGGTCATCATCTGCACATGCCAAAGCAGGCTGATAAGGCACTTATTATTACACCCCGACAAGAATGTGACTAACTATCGACTATTTTCTCGCTCAAGAAACATAGAATAGATGTAGATCCCGTGTCAATAAAAGAGATATTAATTGCTTACTGTTCACACTGCAGGAGTTAACTGTTTGTCGCAGCAACAAAAGCTATCAAAGATAATATTCACTGAAGATGAAGATGCTTGCTTGGTGGTCAGAAATACTCTCCAAGAGACCAACCAGGGTTTATTCTTCAAGAATGACCACCCCGAGCAAATAATCGCTCATTGCACTTGCTTAAATAGCCCAGTGACAAAACTATGCACACTTCTGACTGTTTGCTAACTCATATCTAGTTTCAAGCTCTACTCACTTCTCGTTCATTGTCGGCAGTGAGACAAGTGTCTTAGCAAGTTAGGTTAGAGGACTTCAATTCTGATAGTAGCCAAGAAGTTGAATGCATGGTAAACTAGCACACCTACGTTGAACACAAGAAAAACAAGTTTATAGAGTAAAAACATTTTTATAGATAGGTAAACCAGCTCTTAAAAATAACCTAAATGTAAGTTAAATCTATGGAATTTACAGAATACACTTCACTCAATTCCACTCATCGTCGTTGTCTTCAGAATTATTATCAGGTTCCAGCATATTAGAGACAGATGAATCGTCTCCTTCATCCATCCTCTTGAAAAGCGACGTTAAAAGTTTCTTGTTTAAATGATCTGTTTGAGTGAGTTCTCTTACTGGTTGCTCTTGAATCTGTTCTGTGTTGTTTGTCACAGTCTCTTCCGGGGCAGGCATGGCGATTTAATACTGATAATTAGGTAATGCGAAAAATTAACGAAAAACAAAAGGTGACAAATGGATTATTGATGATTCAGACAGTATAATGAGATGAAACTTAATAGACGTAGACGTGGGGTCGATAAGTGGAGTTGTCTTATCCTCTGAAATTGATCGGATTATACCAGATTATTTTAGACGTTTCGTTAGAACGAATTTGATACGAAAC